>OU893336.1:10000-2410000 GCA_918026875.4 Diatraea saccharalis
GCCGAGGCCATGCACCACTATCCGCCCTCAGAAAGACCCGCCCAGACGGGGCAGGTCCCCTCTCGGGTTAGGGGGGAGGCTCAGGAACATCTAAGTCTCGCCCCCACAGACAGGACAAAGGGCGTGCAATGTCCGGCAGCGCGCAAACCGCCAGACTGCCCTTCGTCAAGGACAGGAGACACGCAACTGTATCCCTCCTGCCCTAACGACTGTCTAGTGGGGACACACATGGGCTACCCCACATGTGTCCCACTCCCCGATAGCCCCGGTGACCATCCCTCCCCCCGGTACACCGTTCCTTAGTCGCGACTCTGGTCGCGGCCCCGCCGACGCCCGACCACCCCACACACCGAACGGTGTGTGTTGCAGCCGGGCCCCGACGACCCCGCGGCCAGAGTGCGAGATGGAAAGCTCCCTCCCCCACATACGTAGGTTGAACTCCCTGGTTCCCCTCACTACCAGCCATCCCGCTCCACATCGGCAAGCCAGAGGGTTAAGGTAGGCTGGTAATCTTCACGGATTTTGGGCCTCACATACGGTCGCACACAAGTGTACGGCCGCCATGGAAGGCTCGTCCTCCGGTCCGCACGGGGAAACGCAGGGTACGGAAGCCTGGCTGCCCACCAGGAAACAAGAAGCCCGCGGCCCCCCTCCCCGCCCCCAACCGGCGGCGCATCCGGGACCCTCTCTAAGGAGAGGGATGGAAGCGACGCCGACAGAGGCGGGGAGGGGGGGAAGGTAAGTGTAAAGGTAAGTGTTTATGTATAGTGTATTTGAAGTTAGCGTTAAGTGTGTGAGTGACAATGTATGTGAGTTACTGCTAGTGTGTGAGTGTATGCGAGTGTGTCTGTGAGTGTAGTGTGTGTGTGTGTGTGATGAGTAAACCGATGACCGCCCCTCCGGAGCCATGCCACCCCCGAGAGGGTGTCTCACGGCCCCGGAGGGGCGATCATCGGGACTCTAAGTGTAAGTGATGTCAGTCTGTATGTGTGTAGTTGTGTGTGTGGTGTGTAGGTGTGGGTGCGCGTGTAAGGTCCCCAACCCAGGGATCCCAGGTTAGGGAGCCCACACGCGCACCAGAGGGCGCGGGCCCCAGGTTCCTGGTCATGGTGGTGGGAGTTGTCGCACATAACGGCGACGCCTAACTCCCACCCTTCTGCTCCGGCGAGTGTTCGCCAGAGCCGCCGCCTCGCGGACTCTCTCCGCGTCCTCCTTCTGCGACATCACGGTCTCGCAGAAGGAGGAGACCGCCTCCCAGGACCTGCGGCTGCCCAACATGGAGCGAACCACGTTGTGGAGCGACAGGTCCTGGCCCACCACCAGCGTCAGTGCGTACCGCTGGGAGGACCACGCGCTGCACTCCTCGAGGGTATGCTGCGCAGTGTCCTCCGCGGCACCGCACTCATGACACTGGGGCGTGTCCTCTCTTCCAATTTGGTGCAGGTATTTGCCGAAGCAACCATGCCCCGTGAGCACCTGCACCAAATGGAATGTTAGAACGCCGTGACGCCGTTCCCTCCATTCACGGAGGACGGGCTGGATGGCGAGAAGCGTTCTGACTCCGGCGGCAGAGGACTCAAGGAGGCGTGACCATGTTTCCATGAGTACGTCCTCAAACTCGCCGCGGACTGCAGCCATTTCAATCGGGGCCAGCCGATCTCCTCTCATTAGCGATTCTTTTCGCATCTTGTATACCTCCGTGAGCAGCTTGGCTTCAAGCTCCCACGGAGGCATGCCCGCCAGTGCGCAAGCGACGGCTCCTGCTGTGGTCTTATACGCACGTATCGCCCTTGATGCAACAAGTCTCTGCGGCCTCCTCAGCAGGGACCTGTTGTGCGTGCTGAGGGAGTTAGACCAGACAGGGGCCCCATACAGCGCCATACTCCTGACAACCCCTGCGAACAGTCGGCGACAGGTACTGTTGGGGCCACCCATGTTCGGCATGAGTCCGCTGAGGGCCGACGCAGTTTTAAGTAATTTGGGTGCCATGTACTCAAAGTGCTGGGTAAACTTCCAGCCACTGTCGAGCACAAGGCCCAAATATTTGATGCTGGGGCTGATGCGGACCCCAACGCCATCAAGCCTCAAGTGTGCGTCGGTTGGTAGCCTCGATCTTGGGCCGTGGAATAAAATCGCTTCCGTTTTATCCACGGCCACTTGGAGACCCAATCTACGAATCCGCCTTATGGTGAGTTCCGTGGCCACCTCCGCTCGGCGCTTCGTGGAGTTGTAGGAATCTCCCCTCGCCGTGACCAGTGTGTCGTCAGCGTAGCAGACTACGCTGGTGCGAGGGAGAAGAGCTCCACGAAGCACCCAATCGTAGCCGAGGTTCCAGAGAAGCGGGCCAAGGACTGACCCCTGAGGGACCCCGCACTCCATGCGTCTCAACACCGTGCGGCCAGAACCGTCGATGAACGCTATCTCCCTGTCCCTCAGGTAGTCCAGGACCACTCGTCTCAGATACTCCGGAACCTCGTGGAACGTGAGCGCGTCTTTGATGCATTGGAAGGGGAGAGAGTTGAAAGCATTCTTGATGTCAAGGGACACCGCAATCAACAACTCTCCCCTTCTTGTCGCCACTTCGCACTCGCTTCTCAGTCTGAGAATGGCGTCAATTGTCGAGCGGTGGCGTCGGAAGCCGAACTGGCGGTCAGAGAGGTCTGGACCCACAGTTCCCAGGTGCTGGACGATGCGATCTGCAACTATCCTCTCAAATAGTTTGCAGATCTCGTCCAGCAGCACTATGGGGCGATATCCTGAAGGGGAGTCCGCTGGTTTGCCGTCTTTTCGGAGGAGGACTAGTTTGCCCCTCTTCCAACACCTGGGAAAGAGACCCTGCTCCAGACAGTTATCCATGAGGGATCTCGCATGTGTTCCCAGGTGTTTGAGGGCTAGTCGGACGACCTTACCAGGGACCCCATCAGGACCCGGTGCCTTCCTCTTCAGCCTGAGTCTCTCAGCCGCGTCCTGAATCTCTCCATCCGTGACTGGAGAGAAGGGGCCATCGATTTGAGAGGCCTGGGACGTCAGGGGGTAGAGAGGGGAGATCTCCAATGAGGTCACGGGGAATAGGGACGTGATGACCCTATTGAGGAGTTCCTCATCCATCTGTTCCGTGGAGGGCGGGTGCTGCTTCAGTCTGTTCCGAATCAGCTTGTATGGCCGCCCCCACGGATCATTGTTCAGGTCGTTGAGGAACTCCTCCCAGGCCAGCGATTTAGCCTCGCATATGGCGTTCCTCATGATCTTTTTGGCCTCGTTGTAGGAGCTCCTTAGCCTGTTCTCCTCCTCAGGACGACGCACACTCCTGCGATGATTACGCAGAAGGAGACGTCTCTTCGCCAGACAGTCCCGCCTAAGGGTCTCCAGCTCGGCCGACCACCAGTAGACCTGATTACGTCGTCTGGGGCCGGCGGAGCGAGGCATTGAGGCGTCGCAAACCTGGGTGAGAGCACCTTTGAGAGACTCCGCCCCGGCATTTACATCACTAGTCGTCTCCTGTGCGTCCAGGATCCAGGCCTGGACAATAGAGGCTTCCTCAACTGACTCAATGTCCAGTTTGGCGAGAGCCCAACGAGGAAAACTGAGGCTCTCGCCGGTCCCAAAAGGCAGGGTATTGCTTGCCGGAGGGGAGATCACAAATTTAATATATTTGTGATCTGATAGGGTCTCCTCCTCCGTAAGCACTCGCCATCCTCTAGCACGTGTTGCCAGGGTTGGGGTCGCGAAGGTCAAGTCGACAATGGAACCAACGGTCCTACCTTGCCAGCGCCTGACGCAAGTGAATTCGCGACCCCTGTTTAGTATCGAAAGCCCTGCATTTGTTGCCCAATCCACTATAAGATTGCCTTCCGGAGAGTTACTGGGGGAACCCCAAGCCGTATGCTTGGCGTTGAAGTCCCCCAGAACTATCATATGTTGCGACGACAGCCGACCCATTGCCGCCCCAAGTCTGTGGACCCAGTCCTCATACTCATCGAAAGGTCGGGTCGGGGAAAAGTACACCCCTACGATTGTGGTCCCGCCCCACATGATGGCCACATAACCCGAGCCCCTTTCCCTAAGCACAAAGGGGGGGGAGAATGTGGCCGTGGTGGGGATCACAATCGCCACAGAACCATCCATGTCGGCAATCCAATTGTTGGACTGTGGGATGAAGTATGGTTCTGCAAACACCAGCATGTCAACTCTTTCCCTGGCGGCGCTCTGTAGGACCAAGTCCTGAGCGCCCGCACAGTGGTTGACGTTGGTTTGGAGGAAGCTCACTGGGACTCTATCCATTGACGGTGTCGTGAGCTACCTCCATAGCCACTTCTGGCCTGGTCGTCGCGGAGCCGTTCCGGGTTTGTCTCCCTTGAATGGGCTTAGGGCGCATTCCCGGAGACGAACAGTTTCTACTTCCCAGAGCGTGGTTGTGGGCACGTTTCGCGTCTTCACAATTGACGCATCTGGGAGGTGCCGTACATTCAGGGGCCCTGTGTCCAGGCATACTGCACCTGAAACACAGGGAACTTCTATCCGCCGGATTTGGGCACATCTTACACCTTATGCATACCCCGCTGCTGGGTAAACAACGGGGTTATGTGAGGCTCTCCTCTGCGCAACTATCAGGGGATAAAAGCTCGCCTGATCGAAGTGCAGAGGCCTACTCACTAAAACCGCCCGGTGTTCCCTCCCTGCCGAATATGGTGTGTGGGTTCCTGGTGAGATGTCACCACAGCACCTCGGCGGGCCCGACTGAGCGTCGGGCTACCTCACGGTGGAGGAGGGATGCCCGGGTACACTAGGGCATCCCCCCTTAGGCGGTCAGGGCTTGACATGCGAGCGTAGGTTACCCAACCTACGTCGGCAGACCCCGTCACGGGATGGAGGCACGGCCGTAACGCCGGCGCCTTCCTCCCGGTTTTCTGCGACGGATCGGGTCCGCGAGGGCATCATCCTCACGGGCTCGTTCCATGGCTTCCTTTTGTAAGACGACCTCCTCACAAAAGGAGACTACCGCCTCCCAGGACCTGTCGCTGCCCAGCATAGATTTCACCACGCTGGGCAGGGAGAGGTCCGTTCCCACCTCAGCCACTAGTGCACTGCGCTGGCGACTCCAGGCTGCGCACACCGCAAAGGTGTGCTGCGCCGAGTCCTCCGCCGCGCCGCACTCGTGGCACCGTGGAGTCGCTTCCCTCCGGATGCGGTGCAGGTAGTTGCCGAAGCAACCATGCCCCGAAAGTACCTGCACCAGCCGATATGTGAGCGCTCCATGCCTCCGGCCCATCCATTGGGCAATCACTGGCCGGATAGCCTTCACCACTCGAGTGCCATATTGAGCGTCTCTTAGACTATCAGTCCACCTCTCTATAAGAGCATCCTGCGCTACTCGTCGGATCTCCCTTATCTCTTCAACCGCAGGGCGCTCACCCCGTGATCGGGCCTCAGCTCTGTAGTTGTAGGTTGCGGCGAGCACTTCCGCTTCCAGCTCCCACGGGGGGGCTCCTGCCAACAGACATGCCGCTGCACCGGCTATAGTGCAGTAACCACGCACCACTCGGATGGCGATCTTGCGCTGCGCTTTGCGCAGTTGTGCGCAATTCGCCGAGCCCAGGGCGTCTTTCCACACAGGCGCCCCATAAAGCGCCATACTGCGGAGCACTCCCATATATAGTCTGCGACTGCTAGCGTCCGGACCGCCAAGATTTGGTAGAATGCGACTCATAGCTTTGGCCGTGCCAATCAGCTTAGGCTCCAGCAGCTTGAAGTGTTCCACAAAGGACCATTTGCAGTCTAAAGTGAGGCCTAGGTATTTCATCTTGGGCCCTACGTTCACGCTTACTCCGTCGATTACAACGCTCATGTTCGGCGGTGGTCTGCAACGAGGGCCGTAAAAGAACATAGCCTCCGTTTTCGTCAGGGCTACCTCCAACCCCAGCATGCGGATCCGCTCCACTACCATCGTGGTTCCAACACTTGCTCGTCGTACCACGTCTACAAAATCACTGCCTCGGGCGACCACTAAGGTATCATCTGCGTAGCAAATGACGGTCATCCGAGGCAGCAACCTTCCCCGCAACACCCAGTTGTAGCCGATATTCCACAGGAGCGGTCCAAGGACCGACCCCTGTGGAACACCACAGCACACGTCTCGGGCGACTCGATCTCCGTTGGGGGCAACAAATGTGACTCGCCGGTTCCTGAGGTAACTCTCCACGATTGTGCAGAGGTAGGTGGGCACGCTATGGAAGCGCATTGCCTCGAGGATGCAAGCAAAAGGGAGGGTATTGAAGGCGTTGGCAATGTCCAGTGAGACCGCCAACACCCTCTCCCCTC
The DNA here is from genome assembly GCA_918026875.4 of Diatraea saccharalis. Classification (NCBI taxonomy): domain Eukaryota; kingdom Metazoa; phylum Arthropoda; class Insecta; order Lepidoptera; family Crambidae; genus Diatraea; species Diatraea saccharalis. The sequence continues at coordinate 16,319 of OU893336.1, forward strand.
TTCTCACCGCTGTTTCGGAGAACCGCTTTAGTTCGAGGCATGCATCGACTGTGGACCGACCAGTACGGAATCCGTATTGACAGTCCGACAGGTTTGGGCCTTCGGTCTCGAGATGTTCTACGATGCGGGCAGCAAGCACACGCTCGAAGAGTTTACCAACCTCGTTCAGCAGAATAATAGGCCTGTAGGCCGTGGGCGAATCCAATGGGCGTCCGACTTTTTGTAGGAGGCAGAGTTTGCCCTCCTTCCATTGTTCGGGGAAGCGACCAGATAGCAGACATGAGTCGAAAAGTTGTCTGACCCGTTCTCCAAGATGCTTCAAAGCCAGCACCAACACACGGCCCGGCACACCGTCGGGGCCGGGGGCTTTCTTTTTAGAGCGGAGTCGATCCACAGCCCCTTCGAACTCGGAATTCCTAATCGGCGGGGGGTTGTCAGTCTCCTCCGGCTCCACAGTAGGTAATCCCATATTAGGCGGGGTAAACTCAGGCCTTCTTGGGAACAGGCTCGTCACCACATTCTGGAGGAGCTGAGGTTCGAACTCCTCCGTGGAGGGCGCCTGGTGCTTGAACTTGTCCCGCACCAGCTGATATGGACGCCCCCACGGGTTCCTATCGAGTTCCTCCAAGAACTCCTCCCTAGCTGCGGCTTTTGCCCTGGCAATAGCTATTTTCAGGGTCTTTTTAGCCTCTTTGTAGGCCCGATACAACACGTCTTCTTCCTCGTCCGAATGTCTCCGTCTGAGGCAACGCTTGTGGGCGCGGCGTGCCTGGTTACTGGCAGACCGGAGATCTGCAATTTCCGTTGTCCACCAGTATACCTGCTTACGGGACGGCCTGTTTGTGCTCACGCGAGGCATGGCTGCATCGCATATTGCTTCCATGGAGGCGTCAAAGTGGGCTGCCTGTTCCTCTACGCTTCTATCAGCGATTGCCGTCGGGGTAAACCAGCTTTGCACTAGCGCTGCCTCCTCCAGCATACCGATGTCTAGGCGGGAGAAAGCCCATCGCGGAAAATGCGCAGCATGACCATTTTGCCCGTTTCGTGGTGGCCGTGAAATTCCCGGCATCGGGGACATTTGGAAGGAGATGAACGCGTGGTCAGATAGGGTCACTTCATCCTCTATGACGTGCCAGCCTTCGACACGCGAGGCCAAGGCGGGGGTCGCAAACGTTATGTCCACAATAGACCCACCCCGCCTCCTCACGCAAGTAAAGGCTGTGCCACGATTTAAGACTACTAAACCCGCTAGTGTCGCCCAATCTGAAAGTGCCCGTCCCTGTATGTCCGTCACCGGCGAGCCCCAGTCCGGGTGCTTCGCGTTAAAATCTCCTAGCACCAACACCGGCATGGATGATAGTCGTCCCACCACTTGGCTGAGGCGTCCCAGGTAGGCCTGGAATTCTGGGAAAGGGCGTGTTGGAGAAAAATATATCCCTACCACCGCTATCCCATTCCAGGTAACAGCAGCATACCCTGGACCCCTTTCCTTGATGGTTATTGGAAAGGGTGAGCCTGCTGGCACGACAATGGCAACCAGTTTCTCGGTGTCGGCTATCCAGTGCGGCTGAGGCGGCACGTAGTATGGCTCTGCCGCTACAGCGATGTCCGCTGACCTCTCTGCCATGGCCTGCATAAACAAGTCTTGCGAGGCTGTGGCATGATTGAGGTTCGCCTGGAGAACAGTTAGTTTACGGGACCTATCCATTAATTTGGGTTTCCGATGTAACTTCCGCTATTGGGGCTGAGTGCTCCTTGTTACTGGGAGGGGCTTGGGTCTTGTGAGCCTTCTCCGCTCTGGTTGGGGGGGGAAGACATCTCTTGCCCCCCATTCTGTGTCCGGTGTTTGGACAACGAGCGTCTTTGCAGACGGCGCAGTTGAAGGCCGCATTGCAGTTACGAGCCTGGTGGCCGACTTTCCCACATCGGAAGCAGAGTCCGCTGCGGTCTTCTTGCACAGGACATCGTTGGCGTGTGTGACCAATGCCCATACATTTGTAACAACGCATGGGCAGGGCATCCAACGTCCGCACCTGCGCAGAACTCCACCCGACTAGGAGTCGGCCTGCGTCTGCAATCTTCTTGGCCGCTGCCACTGGGACCTTAACAATAACAGCGCCAACGCCTCCTGGTCCAGGGCGGATCTTACCACTCCTTATTTGGTTGGCTGGGCAACCCCCTTTTTCTGCAATTGCAGCGACAACATCTTCCTCCCGAACAGAATCATCTAACCCTGCAATCCGGACATCCGCGCATTTCACGGGTCTGGCGATTTTGGCAACCTCCGGGAACAACGTTCTCAGTCTTTCTGCCAGAGCATCTGCCTTATCACCGCTCTTAGCACCCGGAATAGTCAGGATACGAGCGCCTGTCGCTGACTGCTTATAACGAACTCCTTCTATGCCGAGCTCTGTTATTTGTACCTCACTCTTTGCAGTGTTCAGCACCTGAGCATATGTGACGCCTTTCTCCTCTGCTTCGGGGCTTAGCGTCACAACTATTGCTGTGGAACGGGGAAGCGCCAGTTTGACCTTCTTCCTCTTGGCAGCTTTGTTCGCAGGGGCCGCCGAGGCAGGTGGTGTTTTCGAAGGTTGCGTAGTCGTGGCAGCTTGTGCAGTTGGCTTCTTCTTCTTTTTACGGCCCCTACGAGCTACCGTGGTCCAGGCTTCCTCTGGAGCAGGAGCGGTGTTGCCGGAAGGCTGCAACTCCGTACCATTGCTTTCAGAGTTGAGAGTGACAGAATCGGTCACTGCTGCGGGTCCATTTTTTCGGCGGGCTTTATCAGCCGGGCGGCTTGGTGCAGCGGTTGCTGCAGTTCTCTTTCCGCCTGTTGCCACAGATGGTCGTGTGTTTGGCTCCGGCGCGGATATTGGTACCGCAGGTAATGTCGGCGTCGGCGGCGGCAGTCGCCTTTCTAGTTCGTCCAGTCTCCCATTAAACATTTGTCCGATGGAAGAGGTCAGAGACTGTTTAAGCTCTTCCATAAAATCCTCCGGTAGCGCTGTTGGAGTGGTGGCAGTCTCGCGATTAAGACGGTTGCACTCGGCGAAGGACGTGCGAAGCGCCCTTGTCTCGTTGCGCAAATGTTCCAGTTCTTGGTTGAGGCGTACGTTATCGGCTTGTAGCCGCCGCGTTTCCTCCGTCAAAGTCCGGGTGGCCAGCCTTTCCACTAATTCGGTCAGGGCCGTTGTCGCGTCCTTTATAACCTTTTGGGACGTGCCTTTGAGGTTTTTGGACTTGCGGCTCACAGTAGCAATAGCCGCAATCATTGCCATTGCTTGCGCCTGCAAATCGTCGGCGCAGTTCGATTCCGTCCTTGGCGTTGTATCGGCGGGTCTTCTCCTTCCAGGGGGTAGACCATGCGTCATTTTCATCGCTTCTTCGGCCTCTTTCTCGATCCGTTGCAGGTCTTGGATCTTGAATCGACGCATTGCGTCTCTCGCCCTGCCCAGTCCAGCACAAGTCCCAGATGTTTGGGGACGTCCCCGACTTTTGCTTTGAACAGGTGCTTTGGGTCGTACCTCCGAGTTTGTCAGGCCTGTCAAGTCCAACTCAAGGTCGGATTCGAACTGATCTTGTTGTCCGATAATCGGTGTTAGACTATCCTGTAAACGTTCGGACTCTCCCGATACGCAAGTCACCATCGAAGACCATGATGGGCTTCTGCTCCTCTCCGGTTCTTTAGACCCACTGGACGGCGCGGTTGGAATGTTTACGCGCGTCAGAGTAACAACCGGTACTCTCTCCCTCCTCGTTGGCTCATCTGAGGTTGAAGCCTCTTGAGCGATTTCGGCGACAGGTGATTTGGTCGCCTTGGTCTGTTTTGCAGCAGACCTGGTGTTTCTTCCTACGTCCTTCTCGGACACACGTCGGGTTTTTAAAGTTTTAAAAGTTATATTATTGACATTCTTCATCCTTATCCCACGAGTGCGGGAGACCTAAAAAGTCCGCCCGGGCAGAGATCCCGCGATGCCCGGGTAACCCTATGTGACCCTGGAGGTCGGGAGGTATCCAGGGTTTGGCGCTAGTGGGCTGACTTAACCTGTCAGCCACCCGAAGGCGCCCCGACGTCACGTGTCCCAACGTCGGGACTTTAGGGATTTTTTAAAGAGGTTGTCTCCTCGCAGGGACACCCAATTAAGGGCAGCCCCCCCGGCCCCACTCGACGTGGGGTTACGGGTCGGCCGGTGGTTGCCGAAGCACCCACTGGAACATGGCTTCATGTCCAGCAGGCCCACCGCCCTCGCTGGCGCGACCGCTACCCAAGATAATCTCGGGACGCCCGCCCAGCCCGAACCGCGCCGCCGCTACCCGACTTACCGTCGGGGCGCCGGCCCGGAGCCCACACCCGCGAGACTTCTCGCGTGGCGGAGACGGAACTCCGCCGCCCTCCCGTCGTCTGACTTTAGCCGTGGCGGCTCAAAGATACTTTGAGCGGCCACGTTGCCCAGGGTGCACCACGTGGAGGTAGCCAGACTTCGCACCCCAACCTAACCTAACCTAACCTAACCTAACCTAACCTAACCTAACCTAACCTAACCTTTTTTTTTTTTTTTTTTTTTTTTTTTTGACGGAAGGAAATGCATGAAATTGCATACCCGCTTCCCACAGCGCGTGGTCCACGGGTGATGTGGGGCTCTCCCCGGCAGACGGCCGGGGCCTACCCACTAAAACCTGCCGATGTCCCTCACAAAAGAGGACGGTAGTGGGATCGGCCGAGGCCATGCACCACTATCCGCCCTCAGAAAGACCCGCCCAGACGGGGCAGGTCCCCTCTCGGGTTAGGGGGGAGGCTCAGGAACATCTAAGTCTCGCCCCCACAGACAGGACAAAGGGCGTGCAATGTCCGGCAGCGCGCAAACCGCCAGACTGCCCTTCGTCAAGGACAGGAGACACGCAACTGTATCCCTCCTGCCCTAACGACTGTCTAGTGGGGACACACATGGGCTACCCCACATGTGTCCCACTCCCCGATAGCCCCGGTGACCATCCCTCCCCCCGGTACACCGTTCCTTAGTCGCGACTCTGGTCGCGGCCCCGCCGACGCCCGACCACCCCACACACCGAACGGTGTGTGTTGCAGCCGGGCCCCGACGACCCCGCGGCCAGAGTGCGAGATGGAAAGCTCCCTCCCCCACATACGTAGGTTGAACTCCCTGGTTCCCCTCACTACCAGCCATCCCGCTCCACATCGGCAAGCCAGAGGGTTAAGGTAGGCTGGTAATCTTCACGGATTTTGGGCCTCACATACGGTCGCACACAAGTGTACGGCCGCCATGGAAGGCTCGTCCTCCGGTCCGCACGGGGAAACGCAGGGTACGGAAGCCTGGCTGCCCACCAGGAAACAAGAAGCCCGCGGCCCCCCTCCCCGCCCCCAACCGGCGGCGCATCCGGGACCCTCTCTAAGGAGAGGGATGGAAGCGACGCCGACAGAGGCGGGGAGGGGGGGAAGGTAAGTGTAAAGGTAAGTGTTTATGTATAGTGTATTTGAAGTTAGCGTTAAGTGTGTGAGTGACAATGTATGTGAGTTACTGCTAGTGTGTGAGTGTATGCGAGTGTGTCTGTGAGTGTAGTGTGTGTGTGTGTGTGATGAGTAAACCGATGACCGCCCCTCCGGAGCCATGCCACCCCCGAGAGGGTGTCTCACGGCCCCGGAGGGGCGATCATCGGGACTCTAAGTGTAAGTGATGTCAGTCTGTATGTGTGTAGTTGTGTGTGTGGTGTGTAGGTGTGGGTGCGCGTGTAAGGTCCCCAACCCAGGGATCCCAGGTTAGGGAGCCCACACGCGCACCAGAGGGCGCGGGCCCCAGGTTCCTGGTCATGGTGGTGGGAGTTGTCGCACATAACGGCGACGCCTAACTCCCACCCTTCTGCTCCGGCGAGTGTTCGCCAGAGCCGCCGCCTCGCGGACTCTCTCCGCGTCCTCCTTCTGCGACATCACGGTCTCGCAGAAGGAGGAGACCGCCTCCCAGGACCTGCGGCTGCCCAACATGGAGCGAACCACGTTGTGGAGCGACAGGTCCTGGCCCACCACCAGCGTCAGTGCGTACCGCTGGGAGGACCACGCGCTGCACTCCTCGAGGGTATGCTGCGCAGTGTCCTCCGCGGCACCGCACTCATGACACTGGGGCGTGTCCTCTCTTCCAATTTGGTGCAGGTATTTGCCGAAGCAACCATGCCCCGTGAGCACCTGCACCAAATGGAATGTTAGAACGCCGTGACGCCGTTCCCTCCATTCACGGAGGACGGGCTGGATGGCGAGAAGCGTTCTGACTCCGGCGGCAGAGGACTCAAGGAGGCGTGACCATGTTTCCATGAGTACGTCCTCAAACTCGCCGCGGACTGCAGCCATTTCAATCGGGGCCAGCCGATCTCCTCTCATTAGCGATTCTTTTCGCATCTTGTATACCTCCGTGAGCAGCTTGGCTTCAAGCTCCCACGGAGGCATGCCCGCCAGTGCGCAAGCGACGGCTCCTGCTGTGGTCTTATACGCACGTATCGCCCTTGATGCAACAAGTCTCTGCGGCCTCCTCAGCAGGGACCTGTTGTGCGTGCTGAGGGAGTTAGACCAGACAGGGGCCCCATACAGCGCCATACTCCTGACAACCCCTGCGAACAGTCGGCGACAGGTACTGTTGGGGCCACCCATGTTCGGCATGAGTCCGCTGAGGGCCGACGCAGTTTTAAGTAATTTGGGTGCCATGTACTCAAAGTGCTGGGTAAACTTCCAGCCACTGTCGAGCACAAGGCCCAAATATTTGATGCTGGGGCTGATGCGGACCCCAACGCCATCAAGCCTCAAGTGTGCGTCGGTTGGTAGCCTCGATCTTGGGCCGTGGAATAAAATCGCTTCCGTTTTATCCACGGCCACTTGGAGACCCAATCTACGAATCCGCCTTATGGTGAGTTCCGTGGCCACCTCCGCTCGGCGCTTCGTGGAGTTGTAGGAATCTCCCCTCGCCGTGACCAGTGTGTCGTCAGCGTAGCAGACTACGCTGGTGCGAGGGAGAAGAGCTCCACGAAGCACCCAGTCGTAGCCGAGGTTCCAGAGAAGCGGGCCAAGGACTGACCCCTGAGGGACCCCGCACTCCATGCGTCTCAACACCGTGCGGCCAGAACCGTCGATGAACGCTATCTCCCTGTCCCTCAGGTAGTCCAGGACCACTCGTCTCAGATACCCCGGAACCTCGTGGAACGTGAGCGCGTCTTTGATGCATTGGAAGGGGAGAGAGTTGAAAGCATTCTTGATGTCAAGGGACACCGCAATCAACAACTCTCCCCTTCTTGTCGCCACTTCGCACTCGCTTCTCAGTCTGAGAATGGCGTCAATTGTCGAGCGGTGGCGTCGGAAGCCGAACTGGCGGTCAGAGAGGTCTGGACCCACAGATCCCAGGTGCTGGACGATGCGATCTGCAACTATCCTCTCAAATAGTTTGCAGATCTCGTCCAGCAGCACTATGGGGCGATATCCTGAAGGGGAGTCCGCTGGTTTGCCGTCTTTTCGGAGGAGGACTAGTTTGCCCCTCTTCCAACACCTGGGAAAGAGACCCTGCTCCAGACAGTTATCCATGAGGGATCTCGCATGTGTTCCCAGGTGTTTGAGGGCTAGTCGGACGACCTTACCAGGGACCCCATCAGGACCCGGTGCCTTCCTCTTCAGCCTGAGTCTCTCAGCCGCGTCCTGAATCTCTCCATCCGTGACTGGAGAGAAGGGGCCATCGATTTGAGAGGCCTGGGACGTCAGGGGGTAGAGAGGGGAGATCTCCAATGAGGTCACGGGGAATAGGGACGTGATGACCCTATTGAGGAGTTCCTCATCCATCTGTTCCGTGGAGGGCGGGTGCTGCTTCAGTCTGTTCCGAATCAGCTTGTATGGCCGCCCCCACGGATCATTGTTCAGGTCGTTGAGGAACTCCTCCCAGGCCAGCGATTTAGCTTCGCATATTGCGTTCCTCATGATCTTTTTGGCCTCGTTGTAGGAGCTCCTTAACCTGCTCTCCTCCTCAGGACGACGCACACTCCTGCGATGATTACGCAGAAGGAGACGTCTCTTCGCCAGACAGTCCCGCCTAAGGGTCTCCAGCTCGGCCGACCACCAGTAGACCTGATTACGTCGTCTGGGGCCGGCGGAGCGAGGCATAGAGGCGTCGCAAACCTGGGTGAGAGCACCCTTGAGAGACTCCGCCCCAGCATTTATATCACTGTGTCTCCTGTGCGTCCAGGATCCAGGCCTGGACAATAGAGGCTTCCTCGACTGACTCAATGTCCAGTTTGGCGAGAGCCCAACGAGGAAAACTGAGGCTCTCACCAGTCCCAGTAGGCGGAATATTGCTTGCCGGAGGGGAGATCACAAATTTAATATATTTGTGATCTGATAGGGTCTCCTCCTCCGTAAGCACTCGCCATCCTCTAGCACGTGTTGCCAGGGTTGGGGTCGCGAAGGTCAAGTCGACAATGGAGCCAACGGTCCTACCTTGCCAGCGCCTGACGCAAGTGAATTCGCGACCCCTGTTTAGTATCGAAAGCCCTGCATTTGTTGCCCAATCCACTATAAGGTTGCCTTCCGGAGAGTTACTGGGGGAACCCCAAGCCGTATGCTTGGCGTTGAAGTCCCCCAGAACTATCATATGTTGCGACGACAGCCGACCCATTGCCGCCCCAAGTCTGTGGACCCAGTCCTCATACTCGTCAAAAGGTCGGGTCGGGGAAAAGTACACCCCTACGATTGTGGTCCCGCCCCACATGATGGCCACATAACCCGAGCCCCTTTCCCTAAGCACAAAGGGGGGGGAGAATGTGGCCGTGGTGGGGATCACAATCGCCACAGAACCATCCGTGTCGGCAATCCAATTGTTGGACTGGGGGACGAAGTATGGTTCTGCACACACCAACATGTCAACTCTTTCCCTGGCGGCGCTCTGTAGGACCAAGTCCTGAGCGCCAGCACAGTGGTTGACGTTGCTTTGGAGGAAGCTCACTGGGACTCTATCCATTGACGGTGTCGTGAGCTACCTCCATAGCCACTTCTGGCCTGGTCGTCGCAGAGCCGTTCCGGGTTTGTCTCCCCTGGATGGGCTTAGGGCGCAATCCCGGAGACGAACAGTTTCTACTTCCCAAAGCGTGATTGTGGGCAAGTTTCGCATCTTCACAGTTGACGCATCTGGGAGGTGCCGTACATTCGGGGGCCCTGTGTCCAGGCATACTGCATCTGAAACACAGGGAACTTCTGTCCGCCGGATTTGGGCACATCTTACGGGTGTGTCCGGTGCGCATGCATCTGAAACACCTCATAGGGCGAGGCTCCATCAGGCGCACACGGACACTGCTCCAGCCTACCAGCAGCCTGCCCGCCGATGCTATTGTCTTAGCCGCTATGATGGGACAGCTAACAATAGTTGAGAAGAGCCCCCCAGGGCCGATCTTGAGGGCTCCCACCTTCACTTGTGTCGGCTGGCAGCCACCGTATTTGGCAACTGCATTGGCGACATCATCCGCCGTGATGGAGTCGTCTAAATCCGCAATGCGCAGTTCGGTGCACTTTACAGGTCTAGAGACCTTCGCGACTCCTTCCAGTACTGAGGAGAGCTTGTTGGCGAACATCCTTACCTTGTCCTCATCGATGGATTTGGACAGTTCGTACATTCTGGCCCCAGTGGCTGTACGCTTAAGCCTGAGGCCATTCGGATCAATGCCGATGGTGGGGAGATCAACCTCCTCTCTCACCTTGGCCAGTACTTTGGCGTACGTTACACTAGAGCCCTCCTTGTCGTGATTGTCCCCCAGGTCTATTACCACAGCCGACGTTTTGGGGGCTCTAATCTTTCGTTTCCTAGGTGCCTTCTTCTTAGGAGGGGGCCCCTTCGTCTTGGGGGAGGGTCCATTATTCTGTTGTCGCTTCGGGGGAAGGGAAGAAGGATTTGTTGGAGTCGATGCCTTCTTCTTTTTCCCCTTCTTGACAACAGTTGCCCAGCTCTGTTGCTCGTTGTCATTGGTGTCAGTTGGTTTCCGAGGCGCAACTGTACTTTGTGCAATAGGGGGGGCAGTCGCTCTAGCCGGAGCCTCTCCTGCTCTTTTCCGTTGCTGTTGTGGAGGAGCAGCAGAGGAGGGGGGAGGGAGAGGGGGAGGAGCATCCTGTTGTTGTTGTTGTGCAGGGTTGCTTCTCCTGTTCTTCCTTCTCGTCCTTTTCTGGTTCGTTTTCGAGGGGACCGGCGGCTGTTGTTCGTTCGGTCTCTCTCTCGGTACTTCCAGAGATTCGCCCGCTGAGCTCGCGATGGTGGACTTCACGAGCTCTCGGGAGGCCACTCTGAATTGGGAGTCCGTTGATAGAGGGGGGCGTAATACGTTCAGCGGCAGTAGCCGGTCTTCGAGTCTCAGCATCCTCTCCTCCATCATAGTTCTCACCGTATCAATCATAGCGCGGATTTCCGTGGAAACTCCTTTCGGCGCTTCGTCGGGAGTCTCAATAGCGACACTCCGCGCAGGCTCCTCCTGTACCACAATCGGGGGAGACTTCCTCTGTCTCTTCCTGGAAAGGCCCTCTTTGTTTAGGAGCACGTCTCTCTCCGCGCGCTCCCGTTTTAGCCCCGCAATCTCCTGCCTGACCGCGTCAAGTTGACTGCTGAGGCTGGCGTTCTCCGCCCTTAGCTTCCTTATTTCCTCGTCTGCCGAAAAGGATAAGGTCTTCGACAGGAGTTTCTTAAGGTCGTTAACAGCGCCCTTAATCGCCTTCCTAGTGGTGCCCTTGAGGTTGCGTGACTTGTGGCATTGGGAGGTGACTACCTCAACCAAAGAAAGTGCCTTCTTCTGCACCTCAAGGACAGACATGTCACTTGTGTCATCAGGGAGTGTGGGGATGGAGGGCGTCTCATCTTCCCACTCCTGTTCTGAGTCCGAGGCCACGTTGTACTCCGAGCCTGAACCAGGATTCAAAGCATTCTTCGCCGCCGCAAGACCGAAATAATGTTCTTTCGCTGGGCGAGGCCGGGATTGATCAGGTTCAGGTTCAGTGGAGGGGGCCAGCTCCAGCTCCTCTTCGTCCTCACATAAGTGGTTTGGAGGGTCATACGGGATCACCGGGGTAAGGTCCGGGGGGATTCCGCGTCATCTGTAGACTCGACCGCTTGGATCTTGTTAGGCGGCTCGGTCAGAGTCTCTGTGCTGTCTCCGCTATTAGCATCAGAATCAGACTCTTCTCGACCCCTCTTGCCAGATGGGTTTATCTCATTTGTAATTGAGGGGGTGGAACCTCCACATGCAGAGGAGGGACCTCTGCTTTTGGCCTCTGGTGCCGTATCGAACTTTAATTGCAATGGTGTCAGTGCAATCGATATAGTCCTCCTGCCAGTCGAGTCCAAAGATTGGGTAGATCCGAACTGGGGTTGCGATGTAGGCGGCTGCATTGACTGCAAAGGTTCAGGGGGCTTCGCAACAGGATCAGCCTCTGCCTGTGTCTTCTTTGCAGAGCGCGTGCACATGCCTAAGGAGGAACGGGAGCGAGTTATTCTTTGCTCCACGTTCATGTCGTCGCCGCTGTCACTGTCAGTCTGGACTGAGAGTGAGGATCGGGTTTTTTTAGCAAGTTTACCCGTGTCGTCAAATCCAGTGGGGGTCCTGGTGGGACCTTTGGCCGTCTTGCCGAAATCAGCAGCAAGAGTAGCAGATGCTCTGCCTCTACCTCCACCGCCACGGCCGCCACCTCTACGTTGATCCTTAAAGGGAGGATCTTTGTGTACCGCTTTGGTCTCGGGTGTAGAAGAGACCTGTACATCTGGTCGACTTGAGCTCTTAGAAGAGCTGTTTTCACCACTCCGCGCTCCTCCGCCCGCGCCAGGCCCATCCCCTCTGTTCGGGGAATCCGTCTCGGCACACCGCTCACTTCCGCCTGAGCTAGGCCCACCGTCTACTAAAAGGGGTTTGTTTTTATAAAATTCTGCCATTTTAGTCCCACGAGAGTGGTCGGAAAGGAAGGTCCATTCGCACAGAGCCGCCATGCACGAACAAGGCTAGGGTTGCGAAGGTGGGGGGCGCCCGGTCCCCACCTCCGGAGGACGCGTAGCGACCGGCAAAACCCGCCGGCCACGAACCCCTCGGCCGCGTCTACCTTGGGCTGGGTGTTTTTTATTGTGGTTGTCTCCACTTGAGGACACCCAATGAAGGGCAGCCCCACCCCGGCTCCGCGCTTGCGGAGTAACGGGGTCGGCCGGTGGTTGCCGAAGCACCGACTGATCATGACTTCATGACCAGCCGGCCCACCGCCCTCGCTGGCACGGCCGCTACCCAGGTTACCCCCGGGGCGCCCGCCCAGCCCGGACCGCGTCGCCGCCTCCCGGCTTACCGCCAGGGCGCCGACCCGGAACCCTCACCCAAGAATCAGGAGTGAAAACTCCCGACACCCCTCAGACGACCCAAAGCGGGTCAACGACGACCCCCCCCCGCAGGGAGGATCGAACCCACCACCACCACGCCCCGTCAGCCGCTACCCCGGAATAAGTCCAGGACGCCTGACGGGCACCTCTTTGTCACTCGTTGGCGCCACCCGGGGGACACGTGCAGGGTAACTAAGGGCCAAACGCCTGCGGACGTGAGTGACTTGACCTTAACATGCCATCGACCTGGGCTAGAGGCCGACTGAACCCGGGCTCTCCCACTGCAAGGGACGGCGGTCCAGTGCAGTGGGGCCTACCGTGCAAAACCCCCCGTACTACCCTCTCGCGTGGTCCGGCACCTGGTATCTTATAAATTAAGTCCCAGGTGGGCCCGGACCGTTGGGACCGAAGTCCTCCCTCTGCGGTCTGGAGGTTTCCCGGGTAGTTCCGAGGAACCCTCCCCAGACAGATGGGGTCGTGCAATGAACGCAGGGTGGCCATCTCTTTGTTCGCCCCATTAGGGAGTCAAGATGCTACTGTGCAATCTAGTCTCCCTTTTCCATCTGCCGAACACTCTGTATGCGTCGCTCTTCAGCCTCTCCCTCGGGCTGTACCCCTCGGGCAGCCCCGGGCACCCCTCTGGCGCCCCATTTGAGCGATGCATCGGAGTATTCCCGCCGCTGCCATGGTGTCGGCCGCTGGTCGACGCGGCTCTTCCCAACAACTCATAAAACGCCGTAGTGGTGAGTGCCCCCGCCGAGCCGCAGCCGACTCCATCCCTTTGTCGCTGACTATGGCCGACTATGCCATAGCCCGCCGCGCCCCCGACTCCGCCGGGCCCGGCAGTTGAATTCGTCCAAGGACGTACCCGACTACCGGCCCGGCGACGCCGAGGGCGCGGCACCGCGGAGACGGCGAGGCCGGGGGAAATCGGAACCCCGCACACACTAAACGTGTGTACGAGGTCCGAACCCCGACGCCGCCGCCACCGCGGTGCGAGAATGGGGTGTCCCCCCCCTCCCCTATGGAGAGAGGTGCATCTCGGGTTCGCTTATCCCACATCCCCATCCCTCGCTGGGGTTCTCAGACGGAGAACCTCATTGAGGGACGGCGAGTAGTGGAACCGCTCCGGGCGGTGCGCCCCGCGCTAGTGGACCCGCTATTGCGTGTCCATTTCGCCCGGGACAGCCTCGCCCGGTACCGCACGCGAAGCCCGAGATCTGGGGACCGGCCTTATCCTCTTCGTGGGGGGATGGCAGCTCTTGCTGCCCATCCGATGTCCGTGAGGGAGTCCAGCGCTAGCGCAAACCGCGCATCGCGGCTCCCTATTGCAGCCCGCTGCTCGGTGTCCCGCCTCCCCGCACTGGAAGCATATCCCAGTGCGGTCCACCGTGTCCGGACACTGCGCTCGCACGTGACCAACTCCCATGCACCTGAAGCAGCGCACTGGGAGTGGCGGCAGCGCTCGGATGCCCACTTTCCCCCACCCAATTCGAATTCCCCTCACTATCAATGTCTTGGCCGCCTCGGCTGGAACCTTGAGGTGCGCGACGCCCATACCTCCGAAGCCTGTCCGGATTGGGCCGACTCTTACATTTTCCGGGGCACAGCCTCCCTCTTCTGCTACGCGCGCTCTCACCTCCTCCTCCGTGACGGTATCGTCGAGGCCAGTCACCCGCACATCCATGCAGCGTGCCGGCCTGGTGACTACAATATCGTCCCCGATTGCCTCCCTGAACTTGGCTGCCAATTGGTCGGCCTTCAGCCCCTTATCCTCCCCAGATATCTCGAACAGTCTGGCCCCCGACGCCGATACGCGTCGACCCATGTCCTCGATACCCAGGTCCTGCAGCTTGATGGCCTGCCTCGCCTTCATCAATACGTCGACGTACGTGACGCCCCGTTCCTTCGCCTCCGTGGTGATCGATACGCTTACCGCGGCGGTCTTTGGCACGCGTATCTTTGGCCATTCGCTCTTCCTCTTCCTCTTCTTTTTCTTCGACGTCGCAGGCGCGCGCGGCGTCGAAGGAGGTCGTCTTCCCTTCTCAGCGCTAACATCCCCCGTCCCTCTACCCTTAGGTATTTCGGGCGTAGAGTCGGCTGCATGCGGGGTGGGCGGACGTTGCTGGACCATCTCCGAGAAGGTTTTCGCCTTCCGTCTCTTCCTCGTTACCTTCCTCCAACCTTCGCCCTCCTCCACATCTTCATTAACTGAAGATGGGTGAGGGCTCTGTCCTTCCGTGATTGTCACCCTTCTTCCTCTAGCTACCGTCGCAGCTTGCTTGTCGGCAGCCAAGGGAGGGCGGTGGTTCGGCGCCGGTAATAACCTCTCTTCGAGTCCGGCGAACCTGGCGCTGACCAGCGTACCGACGGACTCCAGGAGGGACCTCCTCAACTCCTCAGACACGCACTCGGGTATGACGGTGCTCCTGGCTCTATCTTGGAGAGCCGCCATATCTGTCTTCAGAGCTTCCATCTCCCTGTGCATGTTCTCTATCTCTTCCCTCATTCTCTTAATCCTTCTCTCGTTCACTTTCTTTTCCTCTTTCATCTTCATGTTCTCCCTCTTTAGTTTCCTTCTCTCTTCTTTGGTGGCCACATACTTCCGGTATAGCTCAGTCAGCCCAGTCGTGCTGAGTATGGAGGCCAGTATGTTGACTTCCTCCTCTACCTCACTTATGGTGACCGCCAAATCCTTCTTGTCCTTTTCCGACACTCCCCTCATCGCCGCGACGACCGATAGAATGTCCTGCATCCCGTCCACAATGTCCCTCACCGAGTTCTTTTTATCTCTCTCCAGTCTCTCGATGTACTGCTTCGCCTTCTCTTTGAGATCTTCGATCTCCACGAGATCAGGATCGAGATCATCTTCCTCCTCTTCCTCGCCCGTCAACTCCATGCTGGAGCAGTCGTTTGGTCGGCCAGCATCGGAGCTGGCGTCTATCACTACTACTTCCGAGCTCTCCTCTCCTGTCCCTTCCGGCTCTCCTACTTTCTTTCCGGTCTCATCCGTGCCCTCTCTGTTTCTCAATCGGACAATGCTCTCCTCCGTACTGTCCGATTGGTATTCGATATCCGGATCTAGTCGGCGTGGCGTAGTGGATGGTTTCACCCTCGACTTCATTACTGCCACCACCTTTGCGGCTGGAGACTCCTGTACGTCCCCACTCCGGTCCACCCTCTTAATCGGACGTTTCTGCCCAGTTGTCAATAGGGGTGAAGACTGACAACTTGACCCGTCCAGCACTTCCTCCTCGTCTTCACTTCGGCTGTTATTTGTCGGAGACAGCTTCTCCTGTGATCGACTTTTGCCCTCCTCCGAGAGTGGGCAGCCTGTGACCGGTGTTGACGCGCTTGCGCCATCACCGGTCACAGCGAGGGATTCTCCCGGCCATCGGGTACCCTCCGGAGGTAGTTGTTTTTTAGAAGCCGACATTTCATATTGTTTTGCCTCTTACGGGTGAGGCACCCTACTCCTAAACTCCGTCAGTGGATTTTTTATTGAGGTTCTCTCCTCTCGGCCCCCGCCCGCAGGCAGCGGCCCTCGGTCCCGCACCACGTACGGGATAACGAGCGTGGCCGGAGGTGGCTCAGTAGAGCCATTTTTATGCCAGTACGTCGTGCAGGCGCGGGTTAGACCGCACACGCCCACCCGACGCACCGACCCTCCGCCCACTACCAACAACGACGCCCCAAGTCGCGGCCCACGAGAGGCCTACCACCCCCCTATGCTCCGCGAGTTACGACGTCCTCGACCACCGCTACCGGGAATACGTCCCGGACGCCGGCCGAGCCTCCGATCCGCGCCGCCGCTACCCGGCTTACTGCCAGGACGCCGGCGCGGAACAACCTCTTAGCCCACATTGGACTCCCCCCACGTGGTCCTGGGTGGACCTTACCTCCCCCCTACGCGCAAGACGATGGAGGGCACAGAAGCCCCAACCCAACGACCCCCCCTCTCCCCTGTCCCGAAGGACTCCCCCCCCTCGGCGGCCGCTACTTGGAATATGTCCAAGACGCCCGCCGAGCCCCCAGTGTCGGACTCTTGGCCATAGGGACCGATGAATCAGCTAACGCTGAATTCATCCTTCCCTATGCCCGGGGTACACCGGCCCGCAACAATGGCGGATCCGCTCCCAATGGGAACTGATCATCCATTGTAACAGGCGCACGAGGAGGTGTTCCGACCACGCACCCCAACCTAACCTAACCTAACCTAACCTAACCTAACCTAACCTAACCTAACCTAACCTAACCTAACCTAACCTAACCTAACCTAACCTAACCTAACCTAACCTAACCTAACCTAACCTAACCTAACCTAACCTAACCTAACCTAACCTAACCTAACCTAACCTAACCTAACCTAACCTAACCTAACCTTTTTTTTTTTTTTTTTTTTTTTTACCGAGGGGAACTGGCCTTAACATTTCGCCGGTACCTGACTAGGGCCCAGCTAATCCCGGGCTCTCCACACTGCCATGGGCGATCCCAGTGCAGCGGGCCTACCTTGCAAAACCCCCCGTACCACCTTCGCGCATAGTCCGGTACCCGGTATCTTAAGACTTAAGTCCCGGGTAGATCCGGACCGTGGGGGACACCCGAGTGGTGTCCCTCCCTCTCTGCGGGGGGAGGTTTCCCAAGTGGTTACCAAGAAACCTCCCTAGACAACTGGAGGTGGTGCAATGACCATGAGGTAGTCACCCCCCATGATCGCCTCCGAAGGGAGAAACCTAACCTAACCTAACCTAACCTAACCTAACCTAACCTAACCTAACCTAACCTAACCTAACCTAACCTAACCTAACCTAACCTAACCTAACCTAACCTAACCTAACCTAACCTAACCTAACCTAACCTAACCTAACCTAACCTAACCTAACCTAACCTAACCTAACCTAACCTTTTTTTTTTTTTTTTTTTTTTTTTTTTTTTTTTTTTTTTTTGACGGAAGGAAATGCATGAAATTGCATACCCGCTTCCCACAGCGCGTGGTCCACGGGTGATGTGGGGCTCTCCCCGGCAGACGGCCGGGGCCTACCCACTAAAACCTGCCGATGTCCCTCACAAAGAAGACGGCAGTGGGATCAGCCGAAGCCACACACCACAGTACCGCCTTCGGTAGACCCGCCCAGACGGGGCAGGTCCCCTCTCGGGTTAGGGGGGAGGCTCAGGAACATCTAAGTCTCGCCCCCACAGACAGGACAAAGGGCGTGCAATGTCCGGCGGCGCGCAAACCACCAGACTGCCCCTCGTCAAGGACAGGAGACACGCAACTGTATCTCTCCTGCCCTAACGACTGTCTCGTGGAGACACATATGGGTTGCCCCATATGTGTCCCTCTCCCCGATAGCCCCGGTGACCATCCCTCCCCCCGGTACACCGTTCCTTAGTCGCGACTCTGGCCGCGGCCCCGCCGAGGCCCGATCACTCCACACACCGAACGGTGTGTGTTGCAGTCGGGCACCGACGACCCCGCGGCCAGAGTGCGAGATGGAAAGCTTCCTCCCCCACATACGTAGGTTGAACTCCCTGGTTCCCCTAACTACCAGCCATCCCGCTCCACATCGGCAAGCCAGAGGGTTAAGGTAGGCTGGTAATCTTCACGGATTATGAGCCTCACATACGGTCGCACACAAGCGCACGGCCGCCATGGAAGGCCCGTCCTCCGGTCCGCACGGGGAAACGCAGGGTACGGAAGCCTGGCTCCCACCAGGAAACAAGAAGCCCGCGGCCCCCCCGCCCGCCCCAACCGGCGGCGCATCCGGGACCCTCTCTAAGGAGAGGGATGGAAGCGACGCCGACAGGGGCGGGCGGGGGGGGAAGGTAAGTGTAGAGGTAAGTGTTTGTGTAATGTGTAGTTGTAATTAGTGTTAAATGTGTGAGTGACAGTGTATGTGTGTTACTGCTAGTGTGTGAGTGTATGCGAGTGTGTCCGTAAGTGTGGTGTATGAGTGTGTGATGAGTGTACCGACAACCGCCCCCCCGAGGCCATGCCACCCCCGAGGGGGTGTCTCACGGCCCCGGAGGGGCGATCACCGACACTCTGAGTGTAAGTGATGTTGGTCTGTATGTGTGTAGTTGTGTGTGTGGTGTGTAAGTGTGGGTTCACGTGTGAGGTCCCCAGCCCGGGCAAGCCCGAACTAGGGAGCCCACACATGAACCGAGGGGGGCGCGGGCCCCAAGTTCCTGATCATGGTGGAAGTTGTCGCACATAACGGCGACGCCTAACTCCCACCCTTCTGCTCCGGCGAGTGCCCGCCAGAGCCGCCGCCTCGCGGACTCTTTCCGCGTCCTCCTTCTGCGACATCACGGTCTCGCAGAAGGAGGAGACCGCCTCCCAGGACCTGCGGCTGCTCAACATGGAGCGAACCACGTTGTGGAGCGAAAGGTCCTGGCCCACCACCAGCGTCAGTGCGTACCGCTGGGAGGACCACGCACTGCACACCTCCAGGGTGTGCTGCGCAGTGTCCTCTCCAGCTCCGCAATGCTGACACAGTGGGGTGTCCTCCTTTCCGATTCGGTACAGGTACCTCCCGAAGCAGCCATGCCCCGTGAGGACCTGCACCAAGTGGAAAGTGAGCACTCCATGCCGCCGTTCCTTCCAGTCCTGGAGGACCGGTTGGATGGCTGCAAGGGTGCGGACTCCAGCGGAAGGGGACTCAAGTGACCTGGACCACTCCGTCATAAGAGTCTCCTCAAACTCCCTTCGCACTGCGACCATCTCAATTGGCGCTAAGCGATCTCCACGGGCAAGAGACGCTGTCCTGGCCTTATAGACCTCCGTGAGCAGCTTGGCTTCCAGCTCCCACGGAGGCATTCCCGCCAGTGCACAAGCCGCACCACCGGAGACAGTGCAGTAGGCTCGGATGGCTCTGGACGCTACAACTCGTTGGGGTCTCCTCAATAATGCCCTATTGTGGGCATTGAGGGCATCAACCCAGACGGGAGCGCCATACAGAGCCATGCTCCGAACCACTCCGGCGAACAAACGGCGGCATACCTCATTGGGACCTCCTAGGTTAGGCAATAATCTGCCTAGTGAGGTCGCTGTTTTTACGAGTTTGGGGGCCATCTGACTAAAGTGGTGCGTGAAGCTCCACCTGCTGTCCAGCCAGAGGCCCAGGTATTTGATATGGGGATCAATACGAATCCCCACACCATTCACTCGTAAATGTGCACCCGTCGGCAGCTTCTCGCGTGGGCCGTGGAATAAGATCGCCTCGGTCTTGTCCACGGCCACTCGCAGGCCCAGCCTCTGAATACGGCCGATCACCAGCTCTGTCCCAACTTCAGCTAGGCGCTTCGCGGCTCTGTATGTGCGTCCTCGCGCCGTAACTAGGGTGTCGTCTGCATAGCAGACGACCGACATACGGGGGAGGAGCGAGCCACGAAGCACCCAGTTGTAGCCTAAGTTCCACAGGAGCGGTCCGAGGACCGACCCCTGTGGAACACCACAGGCCATGCGACGACGTTGAATGGAGCCGGATGCGTCAACGAATAACACCTCTCTTTCGTGGAGGTAGTCGATTACGACTTTTCGGAGGTATTGAGGCACCTCATGGTAGTGCAATGCTTCCTCGATGCACTGGAAGGGGAGAGAGTTGAATGCATTTTGAATATCAAGCGATACCGCAATCAACTTCTCACCCCTGCCGACCGCATAGTCGCATTCCTCGCGAAGCTTCAGGATGGCATCCACCGTTGAGCGGTGTCGGCGGAAGCCATACTGACGCTCGGACAGGTTGGGTCCCACCGTTTCCAAATGCTGGACGATTCGGTCTGCAATGATTCTCTCGAATGTTTTGCAGACCTCGTCCAGCAACACGACTGGTCTATAGCCCGATGGAGACTCCGCGGGCTTACCCTCTTTCCTTAGAAGGACTAATCTGCCTTTTTTCCAGTCACCTGGGAACCGTCCCTGTGCAAGACATTTGTCCATCAGGGATTTGATGTGGGGTCCCAGGTGCCTGAGTGAAAGGCGAAGAATCTTGCCCGGGATGCCATCGGGCCCCGGTGCCTTCTTTTTAAGGCGTAGACGCTCCATGACCCCCTCCATTTCCCCGTCCGTGACCGGGGAGGGGTCATTATCTTGTCTCTCAATAGGCCTTTGGGAGAGTAAGGGAGAAACCTCAAGAGGGCACTCAGGGAAGAGAGCTGAGACCACTCTGTTGAGGAGCTCTTGGTCCATTTGATCCGTGGCGGGCGGATGCTGTTTCATCCTGTTGCGCACCATTTTGTATGGGCGCCCCCACGGATCACGATTGAGGTCTTCCAAGAACTCCTCCCATGCCGCTGTTTTGGCTCTACAGATGGACTCCCTGAGGGCCTTCTTAGCCTCGGCGTAATCCCTCTTCAGTACAGCCTCCCTGGCTATGTCGTGACCACTTCTACGCCTATCTCGAAGGAGAGCTCGTCTCTTGCGCATGCAGGTTTTCCTGAGTTCCTCCAGCTCTGTCGACCACCAGTATACCTGAGTACGCTGGAAGGGGCCGGCAGAGCGGGGCATGGACGCATCACATATCTCCGTGAGAGAGTTCTTGATGCAGTTTGCATGTGCGTCAATATCGCTTTCCTCCTCTCGAGTCTCCAGGATCCAAGCCTGTACAATGGAGGCCTCCTCGATCATCGAGATGTCCATTTTGGCGATGGCCCATCTGGGGAATCGAAAGCCGTCAGCCGGATTGGACGATTGGCCGATGTTTGCCGGAGGGGAGATCACAAATCGGATATACTTGTGGTCCGATAGAGTCTCCTCCTCCGTAACCACATGCCAGCAGTTGATTCTGGAGGCCAAAGCAGGGGATGCAAGAGTGAGGTCAACAATTGAGCCTACGGTGCGCCCCATGTACCTCCTCACGCAAGTAAACTCGCGCCCCCTGTTGATGATCTCCAAACCGGCCACCGAAGCCCAATTAAAGATTAATTCTCCCTCTGGATGATTTCTGGGGGAACCCCAAGCCGTGTGTTTGGCGTTGAAGTCCCCCAGAACCATAGTGAGATGAGAGGCCACTCTGCCAACCGCAGCCCCTATTCTTCTGACCCACTCCTCATACTCGGAGAAGGGGCGCGTCGGTGAAAAGTACACCCCAACTACCGTGATGCCGCCCCACATCACTGCTACATAGCCAGATCCCCTCTCCCTAAGCGTGAGGGGAGGCGTGAAAGAGGCAGTTGATGGGAGCACAATTGCGACGGAGCTGTCCGTATCTGCAATCCAGCTAGCAGATTGGGGGACAGTATATGGCTCCGATATGACCACTAGGTCTGCCTTAACCCTGGCGGCGCTCTGCAGGACGAGGTCCTGAGCGCCGGCGCAGTGGTTGACATTACTTTGGAGGATGTTCACTGGTACTCTAAACATTGGTGGTACCTTGAACAACCTCCATCGCCACTGTAGGTGGTTCCGTCACTTTAGTAGTCCTGCTGCCAGGGAGGGGCTTAGGGCGAACCCTGGGTGCAGAACAGCTTTTGCTGCCCATGATGTGCTTGTGGTTGCGGCCCGCTTCCTCGCACACCAAGCATCTGGGAGTCTCGCTGCAAGTAGCAGCCTTGTGCCCAGAGATACCGCATCTGTAACAGACAGTGCTCCTGTCAGCCTCTTTAGGGCACTTCTGTCTCGTGTGACCCGTGTGCATGCACTTGTAACATCTCATCGGGAGAGGCTCCAAAAGTTGCACACGGGCACTACTCCATCCTACCAGGAGTCTTCCTGTGGATGCCAGGGCTTTGGCCGTAGCCACCGGGCAGTGGGCTATGATCATAGATAGACCACCCGGCCCCCTTCCAAGGGCACCTAGTCTGATCTGTTCGACCTTGCATCCACCCTTCTTGGATATGGCCTCCGATACGTCCTCCGGTAGGACTGAGTCATCCAAGTCGGTGATGCGAATATCCGCCATTTTCACCGGCCTGGAAACCTTGGCCACCCCCTCAAGTACCGTGGAGAGGCGAGTCTTGAAGAGCTCCGCCTTATCCTCATCCACGGATTTTGGAAGCTCGAGCTTCCTCGCCCCTGTGGCCGTGTGGCGAAGTCGTAGACCCATCGGGTCGATGCCAAGGCTATTAAGGTCGATTTCTTGTTTGGCCTTGGCAAGGACCTGTGCATATGTTGTGCCGCTCTCTTTATTCTCCGTACCAACGTCGATCACAACCACAAACGATTTTGGTACTTTGACCCCTCTTTTCTTCTTCTTCTTAGAAGTACTCTTCATCGAGGAAGGGTTTTGAGAGGAAGAGGGAGGGAGCGGAGGGCCTGCCGTGTTGGAAGCCTTTTTCTTCTTACCCCTTTTTACAACCTCCACCCAGTTGTCCTTAGGAGCCTGAGACCGTGGAGGCTCCGGTTCCGCGCGGGTAGTCTGGGGAGGGATGGGGGCAGCCGGGGTCCGCCTTCCTTTCGTCCTGTCTCCAGTCGGGAGAGAGGAGGAGGAGGAGGGAGTAGGGGTAGACTGAGGCTGAGGCTGACGTGCCTTCTGCTGTACTGTCTGCTGACCTTGTTGAGCAGCTTTACTCTTCCCTTTCCTCCTCTTCTTCGCATTCTGTTTCGTCTTCTGTGGGACGGTTGCAGGGCTTGGAACCGAGCCAGAGTTGTTCGCCACTGTTGTGTCCTCCGCAGAGGGTCTAACCAATTGCCTAAGGGCAGTCCTCGCCTGGCTGTCTGACGCTAATGGAGGGCGGAGAATATTTGTTGGAAGAAGACGTTCTTCCAATCCACTGAGGCGCCTGTCCATTAGGTCTCCGACAGCTCTGAGCAGCATGTTAAAAGTCTCCTGAGAGAGGCCGCCATTCTCGATATTGCCACTGCAAGGGACACTACAGGGAGCATCGCTCTCCATAGGCTCTGCAGTTGCGGCTGTGTTTTTAGGCACTGGTTGCCTTCTCCCTCTTTGTTTCCTGGAGACACCCTCTGAGTTCAGGATGATGTCTCGTTCTGCCCTCTCCCTCTTCAGAGCGGCTATCTCCGTCTTAATGAGGTCCAGCTCTCTGCCGAGTCGCACATTTTCAGACCTCAGGTGCCTGATCTCCTCTTCTGCTGACACTGTCAGGTTCTTGGTCAGCAGCTTCCTGAGGGAGGTGGTGCTTTCCTTAAGGGCCTTTTTGACAGTGCCTTTCAGGTTTCCGGACTTAATACGCTGCTCGTCAATGATGTCTATGAATGACATCGCCTTATTGTGTACTTCAACCACTGAGGATCCCGTAGGCTCGACTTCAGTGGGAAGTACCTCATCGTCTTCGTGTCCCTCGCTGTCCGAGTAGTCGTCGTCCGAGCGAGTTGCCAGCTTCCCTTTGGCAGCCGAGATCCCCGAATGGTGTTCAGTCGAGGTCTTAGCCGTTCGTGTTGACGAGGGGCGACGGAAGAAGGAGTCCGTCTCCTCCTCCTCCTCGTCCGAACCATGCAGCGACTCGTATAAGTCAGGGACAACGACCTGCGAAGCATCGATCGCCTGCTTCTTATGTGCGTGATCGGTAAGGGTGACCGCGCTACCACCACTGTCCTCACTGTCGGAGCCCTGGTCCGAGTCTACTCGTGCCCGTTTGCCCAGAAGCGAGGATCTCGAGCCCAATTGCAAGGAGGATGAGTCCTTATGTAATGGGGCTTGTGACAAGTCCTTATCGAGGGAAGTTGCAGATGTAGATGCAACCCTCGTCATTGTAGAGGTCGAACCTGGAACATCAAAGAACAGTTTGACTCCTTTAGTACCTCCAAGAGCAACCATTGAGGTGCTTCGTGTTATGTCCACTAGAGGGATAGAGATATCCCTTGTAGTCACTTGATCCACAGAAACCGTCGACGATGCCAACGGCGTTGAGGGGGAGGAGTGTTCCACCAGCTCACTCGAATCAGTCAACGCAGGTAGATTAGTAGTCGACTGAGCCCTCGTTTGCGAACGCGTAGTTCTCCTATGTGGTGAACGGGATCGAGAGCGTGAGCGTGATCTTGAGCGCTCACTGGAGCCCGTCATGTCCTCTACAGATTTGTTGACAGAAGAAGCACCAGATTGGCGTTTACAACTGTCAGTCATAGACCGCGTTTCGGTTGATCTGTCAGACTCGACCGAAGGGTCTCTGGAGCTAGAGTGAGGGATCTGAGCCCTCTTTTCCTCCGACACACCTTCAGGAATCTTCCCGACAACCGGTAAGGGATTTTTGCCCCTACCTCCTCCACGTCCAACGCTGCGCTGACCCTTTGAAGGGTCTTTAGCCAAGCCCAGCCTGCTCTGGAGTGAGCTCGCCAGACCTTGGCCCTGAGAAGGGCCTTTTTCCTCACTTCGCGCACTTCCGCCCGCGCAAGGCTCATCCCCTCTGTGCGGGGAATCATCTACAGCACCACTTCGCTCGCTTCCGGCCGAGTCAAGCCCACCAACAAGGACTAAAAAAGGTTTTATAAAAATTGACAATTCCATTTTTGTTCCCACGAGTTGAACGGTACATAGGTCCACCCGGGCAGAGCCGACTTACCCGGGTAAGGCTAGGGTTGTGAAGGTGGGGGGCGCCTGTTCCCCACCTCCAGAGGACGTGTCGCGACCGGCTAGAAACCGCCGGCCACAAACCCCTCGCCCACGTCCAGCTTGGGCTGGTTGTTTTTTATTGTGGTTGTCTCCACTCGAGGACACCCAATGAAGGGCAGCCCCACCCCGGCTCCGCGCTTGCGGAGTAACGGGGTCGGCCGGTGGTTGCCGAAGCACCGACTGATCATGGCTTCATGACCAGCCGGCCCACCGCCCTCGCTGGCACGGCCGCTACCCGGGTTACCCCCGGGACGCCCGCCCAGCCCGGACCGCGTCGCCGCTACCCGGCTTACCGCCAGGGCGCCGACCCGGAACCCTCACCCAAGAATCAGGAGTGAAAACTCCCAACACTCCTCAGACGACCCAGAGCGGGTCAACGACGACCCCCCCCCGCAGGGAGGATCGAACCCACCACCACCACGCCCGTCAGCCGCTACCCGGAATAAGTCCAGGACGCCTGACGGGCACCTCTTTGTCACTCGTTGGCGCCACCCGGGGGACACGTGCAGGGTAACTAAGGGCCAAACGCCTGCGGACGTGAGTGACTTGCGGAAGGAAATGCATGAAATTGCATACCCGCTTCCCACAGCGCGTGGTCCACGGGTGATGTGGGGCTCTCCCCGGCAGACGGCCGGGGCCTACCCACTAAAACCTGCCGATGTCCCTCACAAAGAAGGCGGCCATGGGATCGGCCGAAGCCATTCACCACAGTACCGCCTCCAAAGAACCCGCCCAGACGGGGCGGGTTCCCTCTCGGGTTAGGGGGGAGGCTCAGGAACATTCGAGTCTCGCCCCCCAGACAGGACAAGGGGCGTGCAATGCCCGGTGGCGCGCAAACCACCAGACTGCCCCTCGTCAAGGACAGGAGACACGCAACTGTGTCCCTCCTGCCCTAACGACTGTCTCGTGGGGACACATATGGGTTGCCCCATATATGCCCCTCTCCCCGATAGCCCCGGTGACCTTCCCTCCTCCCCGGTACACCGTTCCTTAGTCGCACCCATGGCCGCGGCCCCGCCGGCACCCGATCACCCCACACACCGAATGGTGTGTGTTGCAGTCGGGCACCGACGACCCCGCGGCCATGGTGCGAGATGGAAGGCTCCCTCCCCCACATACGTAGGTTGAACTCCCTGGTTCCCCTCACTACCAGCCATCCCGCTCCACATCGGCAAGCCAGAGGGTTAAGGTAGGCTGGTAATCTTCGCGGATTTTGAGCCTCGCATACGGTCGCACATGAATGTACGGCCGCCATGAAAGGCCCGTCCTCCGGTCCGCACGGGGAAACGCAGGGTACGGAAGCCTGGCTGCCCACCAGGAAACAAGAAGCCCGCGGCCCCCCTGCCCGCCCCCAACCGACGACGCATCCGGGACCCTCTCTAAGGAGAGGGATGGAAGCGACGCCGGCAGGGGCGGGGAGGGGGGGAAGGTAAGTGTAAAGGTAAGTGTCTATGTATTGTGTAGTTGTATATAGTGTTAAGTGTGTGAGTGACGGTGTATGTGTGTTACTGCTAGTGTGTGAATGTGTGCGAGTGTGTCCGTAAGTGTGGTGTGTGTGTGTGTGCGATGAGTGAACCGATGACCGCCCCCCCGGGGCCATGCCACCCCCGAGGGGGTGTCTCACGGCCCCGGAGGGGCGATCACCGTCACTCTGAGTGTAAGTGATGTGAGTCTGTATGTGTATGTGTGTGTGAGTGTTGTGTGTGTGAGTGTGGGTGTGCATGTGCATGATCACCGGGCCAAAGGGAGGGGTCGCAAGAGCGAACCACCCCGGCCCGGAGAGCACCACATACACACCGAGGGGCGCGGGCCCCAAGTCCCTGGTCACTGCTTACGGAGGCAGCAGTTGCGCATAACGCCTGCTTCTCCTCCCTCCTCTGCGACGCCGTGGGTTTCCACGCGCGTCTTCGCGTGCCCTCTCTGCAGCCTCCTTCTGTGACATAACTTCTTCACAGAAGGAGGCAACTGCCCTCCAGGTCCTCTCACTACTTAGCATGGCCCTTACGATATTAGGCAGGGACAAGTCGTTGCCAACGTAGGAGGCCAGAATGCTACGCTGCGGCTGCCAAGCGTTACACACTGCTAGTGTGTGCTGCGCAGTGTCATCCGCAGCGCCGCACTCATGGCATACCGGAGTCAACTCCTTCTTGATTCGGTACAGGTAATGACCAAAGCAACCATGTCCGGTCATCACCTGCACCAGGCGGAAGGTCAGGCTCCCATGTCGCCTTTCGCACCATTCTTCGAGGATAGGGCGAACAGCCTCCAAAGTTCGGGTGCCGAACTGGGCGCTGTTTATTTGGTCTATCCATTTTAGCAGACGCCACTCCTCTGCGTCCCTTCTATCTTGCAGAAGGCTTTCAGGGGTGGATCGTTCGCCTCTATTCCTCGCTTCCTCACGGGTGGCATGGATGTCCGCCAGGATACGGGCATCCAGCTCCCAAGGAGGGGTGCCAGCGAGAGCGCACGCCGCCGCAAACGATATGGTTCGATACCCACGTATCGTTCTGTTAGCGATTGTTCGCTGGGGTCTGCGCAGTAGTTTCCTATTTGTGGCATCCATTTTGTCCACCCAGACAGGTGCGCCATAGAGTGCCATGCATCTCAGTACCCCAGCGAACAATTTCCGACAGTGGATACCGGGACCTCCCACATTGGGAAGCATTCTTCCCAGGGCTAGAGCAGCCTTCTCAATCCTTGGGGCCAGCTGCTGGAAATGATGATGGAAGTTCCAGCGGCTGTCCAAGTACAATCCCAAGTACTTTATACATTTTTTGTACGGGATTGTGACCCCATCGATGATGATACTTGAGTTGGCTGGTGGTCCACGTCTAGGACCGTGGAAGGCAATGACGTCTGTTTTCGTGGTTGCCACCTCCAGTCCCAATTTCCGAATCCTGCTGATGACTAGGTCTGCTCCGATTCTCGCTAGTCTGTTTACGGATGGGTAGTCATTACCGCGCACGACGATCAATGTGTCATCCGCATAACATATCACGTTCATGCACGGCAACAGGGCTCCACGGATGGCCCAATCATAGCCCATGTTCCACAGGAGTGGTCCGAGGACCGACCCCTGTGGAACACCTCTCACCATCCTATGGGACACCAATCGACCTTCGTGGTCGATATACTGCACTAATCTGTCTTTGAGGTAATCCTCGACAGCTCTCCTAAGATACAGCGGGAGGCCATGATATCTTAGGGCATCCTCAATGCAGCAGTAGGGGAGAGAGTTAAAAGCATTAGCTATATCTAAAGATATGGCTATAGCTATCTCTCTCCTACTGATCGCGCCCTCTGTAATTCTCTTAAGCCGGAGCAGTGCGTCTACCGTTCCCATGGCCTTGCGGAAGCCATACTGGTTGGCAGAGAGGTTAGGCCCCACTGCGTCCATGTGCTGCGTGATACGGTCGGCAATGATCTTTTCAAAGACTTTGCCGACCTCATCAAGCAGCACGATAGGACGATACGCCGCCGGGGAGTCAGGAGATCTGCCTTCTTTAGCCAGGAGGCATAGTCTTCCGACTTTCCATGGCTTAGGAAAAGTTCCCCTATCCAGACAGGCATTGAATAAGGCCCTGGTATACTCCCCAAGGTGTTCCATGGCTAGGGGGAAAATACGGCCAGGAACACCATCTGGACCCGGGGCCTTTTTCTTATATCGGAGTCTGTCAATGGAGTCCCTAAACTCATCCTCCTCTATGGGGGGGAATTCATGAGCCCGCTCGATGTCTTCAGGGAAGGCCATTCTTGGAGCTAGATCCGGAGTTGTTAACGGGAAAAGAGTATTAATTACTCTATGTAACAATTCCGGATCCATGGTCTCCGTGGGTGGCGCTTGATTCTGAAATTTTTTGCGAACCATTTTATAGGGCCTACCCCACGGATCCCTGTCTAACTCCGCAAGATACTCTGCCCAAGCGTCCGACTTGGCCTTACAAATCTCTGCTTTCAGCGTCTTCTTGGCGGCATTATATGCGGTGCGTAGACGCTCCTCTTCGCCCTCAATCCTGTGGCGCCTTCTTCGGTATCTGAGCAGAGCTCTTCTGGATCGATGTGTGTTGTTCCGGAGGGTGCTCAATGCATCAGACCACCAATAGACGTGCTTTTTGGGTGGCACCTCTCTCACCCTCGGCATTGATGAGTTGCACACTTCGGTAAGGGCATGCTTTAATCTGTCGGCAGCTTCCTCCGTATTTGAGCCAATCTCTGAGGGAATGGCCCAAGCTTGGACAGCGGCAGCTTCGTCCGCAGCCTCCTTGTCGAATTTAGTTATCGACCATCGTGGGAAGTGCGGTTCTCGTAACTGGAAGGGGGAGGGCATGTCCATGCCAGATTCTGGGGTTAGCCAGAATTTTATGTACCGATGATCTGACATGGAGTACCTGTTGACGATCACCTTCCAGTCACGGAAGCGTGGTGCGAGAGCTGGGGTAGCGAACGTAATGTCCACTATTGACCCACCCCCAGCTCTGACACAGGTAAAAGTGTTCCCACGGTTCATGACTTCGACCCCTTGAGTTCTAGCCCATTCGATGACGAGTTCACCCTTGACTGTATCCCTGGGGGACCCCCACGCAGTGTGTTTTGCGTTAAAGTCCCCCAGGATAATCATCTTTGGAGTTTCGTGCCGGCGGACGATACGTGCAACCTCGTCAATCCATATCTCGTACTGTGCAACAGTTCGATTTGGAGAGAAGTACACGGCTGCAAGCCTAAACTCCCCCCAGTCTGCCACAACAATACCAGATCCCTTCTCCCTGACCAGAACAGGTGGGGAATAGTGTTGTGTACGTGGTATCATTATCACCACGCTATTGTCCACGTCACTTGCCCAGTTTTCCCTATCTGGTACATAATATGGTTCGGCGAAAACAGAAATGTCTACCGACCATTCTTTTACCATCTGCAGCAGGAGATCCTGGGCTCCTGCTGCATGGTTTATATTCCCTTGGAGGAAGTTGATGGGTCTCCTGAACATCACGTTGACATCTCATCTTCTTCCTCCCGGGCAGTGACGGTCTCCATAGCTGCTGCTCTGTTGGCCTGGGTCTTGGTGGCCTTGGATTTGACAGCAGCTGGAGGCTTGCATTTGCCGCTCCCCATTGTATGGTCTGACTTTAGACCGGCTTTTAGGCATACTAGACACGATGGGTCTTTTGCGCATTCAGCAGCCTTATGGCCCACTTCGCCGCATCTGTAGCAGACGCTTTTGTAATCGACAGGGTTTGGGCAGAGTTTTCTGGCATGTCCCGTACCCATGCACTTAAAGCAGCGCATGGGTAGGGGGGCCAAATGTTGGACGGACGCGGAAGTCCATCCTACGAGTAGTTTGCCCTTGCCCTTGATTATTTTGGCCGCTGCAATCGGGCATTTGATCACAACTGCCCCTAGGCCATTTTTGCCGAAGTTGATCTTGCCCACCTTAATCTGGGAGAGTGGGCAGCCTCCCGCCTTTGATATAGCTTCAGCTACCTCCTCCCTATCGACTGAATCGTCCATACCCACTATACGGAGATCTGCAGTCTTCACTGGCCTATCTACCTTGATGCGGTCCTGGTATAGGTCCCTCATCCTATTCGCCAGTTGATCCGCTTGTTCTCCGCTAGTGGTTCCCGGGATTTCTAGTTTACGGGCCCCAGTGGCAGTGGGGCGTATTCTGATTCCCGAGATACCGAGGTCCCCCAATTTGATGTCTGCCCTTGCCTGCTTCACTATTTGTGAGTAGGTTATACCCTTCTCAATCGCCTCCTCCGAGAGTGTAATTACCACCGCTGTGGTGCGGGGTGGCGTGAGTTTGGGTTTTTTAACCTCTGTACCTCCAGGCTTTTTGGACTGCTTAGCAGTCGAGGTTGCGCCCTTGTTTGCGCTCTTAGGTTTAGTCCCCTTCTGTCTAGAGGAACCAGGGGGAGGAGGAGGAAGGGAGGGAGATGTTGTCGCCTGCTTTGTGGTAGCATTGGTAGCATCCTTCCTCTCCTTTTTGCCCTTCTTCTTCTTGTTTCTCTTACCCTCGACGATCGTCCATTCCGTCTCTTGTGCGGGTTGTGTTCTAGGCGCAGGGTTGGTGGTCTTTGGGCCCTGTTTCTTTGGAGCAGGCTGAGAAGCCTGTTGCCTAGGGACTCGGTTAGTGGAGTCCACCTGCGTCTTGGGGTTGCCAGCATTTGATGTAGAGGGTCCCACGTTGGGTGTAGGATGTGGTCCCTGTACCTTCTTTTGGGCTTTGTCTGCTGCCAGAGGAGGACGATAGGTTTTGTCTGGCAACAGGCGATGCTGGATCCCCTCGAATCGGGCATTTATCATGTTGCCAAGCGATTCGAGAAGGGATTTTTGTAGATCTCCCATTAGTCCTTCGAGCTGGTTTTCGGGGGGGGCAGGCGAACTGGTGGTTTTCGACATGGTCGATTTCGGCTTCGCCCCTCTCGGTTGTATGGCCGGGAAGTTGGAGTCATAGAAGGAGGAATGAGGTTCGCGGACTCTTTCCTTCTCTCTACGGTTTTTCTCCTCCATCATTCGTTTGATGGCAGCCAGCTCCCCTCTCATATTAGAGAGCTCCTCGTTAAGCCTCTTGTTGTCGGCTTTGAGCCTTCTTATCTCCTCGTTTTCGTCGATAGGGGATCCCTTGTCCAGTCGGTCAAGAATATGCCCTATTAGTTTGGAGGATTTAAGAATTTCTCCTCTGATGCCACCCTTGAGGTTGGACGACTTCTCTACATTGCCCTTTATACGCTCCAGGTGTTTGCGGGCTTGGCTGTAGTCATCCAAATGCCTTAATTCAAGAGGAATACTTTCGTATTCCGAGGCCTGTTTCCTCAGATACCTTTTCCTGGAGTTAATTATATTGCTCCTGCCATCGTCATTACCGCCGGAGTAGTCCTCATGTCCGGAGCTCTCATCTGAATGAGGTGGGCTTAGACTCTCAGGCACGGTGATCTGTCCGTCCCCTTGGTACTCAGTGCCGTGTTCTTTCGCCATTTCAGTCACCCTTCTCATATCCCCCTTGGCCCGCGATATCCCTGAGGAGTATGAGATGGCTGACTTGTCACTACCTGCCGAACTGGCGGACTTCTTTTTCGTCCGTTTCCTTCCATTCCGAGGAGGTTTGGATTGGCCTTTGCTGTTAAGCGAGCTTTGGCTAAAGTCGCTCTCTCCGCTTAGGTCCTCCAGTCTTCGTTTGTTGGACTCTGTTGCGTAGTCCATAGGAGTGGGGGCAGCAGTGTTGTCTCCCCCTTCCTTCGTCAGATCTATGGTAGATGCATCCCTGTTGCGCTCCATTGAGCGCCTTAGTGTCCCCTGAGCAGCATCTCTCGCTGTAGGGAAGGCATCATACGTCACTACGTAGGTCTTGCCTTCATTCGTTTGAGACAAAGCGGGGATTTCGGGTTTCATAGCAGTTTCCTCACTAAGGTTGGTTCTCTCCAGTCGAACCACTGGTGTCAATTTAAGGGATCCAACGATATTGTCTGGATCAAGTGTTTTCCCTCTCGGACCGGTAATATTGTCCTTTTGTGCGCGCGATGCGCTTCTTGTTTGTCGTGTCAATGTCGACGACTCACCCATACTAAGGTTTGCCAATGAACCACTTTTAGGGGAGTCTGCCGCAGACTTGTAGGATATGAGTGACTCCCTACTTGTCCCTCGACTCGAAACTGAAGCAGCTGCAGTGCGACTTCGCGTTCGCTGCTCTTTGGGTTCGTCTGTTCCACCGGCAGAGTTTGCTCTGCACTTTTCCACTCTACTCCTGCTGCTGGACCTCGATCTCGAAGTCGGTTCACAACATACCGGCTTGGAGAACGAAGCAGATCTTCCTCGTCTTGGTGCGTCCACGCCCGCACCCGGCCCATCTCCTCCGTACGGAGATTCAGTAACCTCACCACTTCGCGCACTTCCGCCCGCGCCAGGCCCATCCCCTCTGTACGGGGAATCTTCCTCAGCACTCCGCCCGCTTCCGCCCGGGCTCGGCCCACCGACTACATCAGAGGGTTTGTTTTTATTTAAAATTTCAAGATCCATGATTAGTCCCACGAGTACAACGGTTGCTCCGACCACCCAGACAGAGCCGAATATCTGGGCTAGGCTAGGGTTGTGAAGGTGGGGGGCGCCTGTTCCCCACCTCCAGAGGACGCGTCGCGACTGGGAAAAGCCCCCAGCCACAAACCCCTCGGCCGCGTCTACCTTGGGCTGGCTGATTTTTTATTGAGGTTGTCTCCTCTTGAGGCCACCCAACTAAGGGCAGCCCCCACCCCGGCTCCGCGCTTGCGGAGTAACGGGGTCGGCCGGTGGTTGCTGATAATCAGCACCCGCCGCTCATGACCACCATGAGACAGCAGGCCCACCGCCCTCGCTGGCACGGCCGCTTCCCGGGATACCCAGGGCGCCCGTCCAGCCCGAACCGCGCCGCCGCTGCCCGACTTACCGTCGGGGCGCCGGCCCGGAGCCCACACTGCGAGACTTCTCGCACAACGGAGGCAGAACTCCGTTTGCCCACTCGTATTCTGACATCAGCCGTGGCGGCTCAAAGATGCTTTGAGCGGCCACGTTGCCCGGGGTGCACCGCGAGGAGGTTGTCAGACATCGCACCCCAACCTAACCTAACCTAACCTTTTTTTTTTTTTTTTTTTTTTTTTTTTTTTTTTTTTTTTTTTTTGACGGAAGGAAATGCATGAAATTGCATACCCGCTTCCCACAGCGCGTGGTCCACGGGTGATGTGGGGCTCTCCCCGGCGGACGGCCGGGGCCTACCCACTAAAACCTGCCGATGTCCCTCACAAAAGAGGACGGTAATGGGATCGGCCGAAGCCATGCACCACTATCCGCCCTCGGAAAGACCTGCCCAGACGGGGCAGGTCCCCTCTCGGGTTAGGAGGGAGGCTCAGGAACATCCGAGTCTCGCCCCCACAGACAGGACAAGGGGCGTGCAATGTCCGACAGCGCGCAAACCGCCAGACTGCCCCTCGTCAAGGACAGGAGACACGCAACTGTATCCCTCCTGCCCTAACGACTGTCTCGTGGGGACACATATGGGTTGCCCCACATGTGTCCCACTCCCCGATAGCCCCGGTGACCATCCCTCCCCCCGGTACACCGTTCCTTAGTCGCGACTCCGGCCGCGGCCCCGCCGGAGCCCGATCACCCCACACACCGAACGGTGTGTGTTGCAGTCGGGCACCGACGACCCCGCGGCCGGAGTGCGAGATGGAAAGCTCCCTCCCCCACATACGTAGGTTGAACCGGAAGGAAATGCATGAAATTGCATACCCGCTTCCCACAGCGCGTGGTCCACGGGTGATGTGGGGCTCTCCCCGGCAGACGGCCGGGGCCTACCCACTAAAACCTGCCGATGTCCCTCACAATGAAGACGGCCGTGGGATCGACCGAAGCCACACTCCACAGTACCGCCTCCAAAAGACCCGCCCTGACGGGGCAGGTCCCTTCTCGGGTTAGGGGGGAGGCTCAGGAACATCCGAGTCTCACCCCCCCAGACAGGACAAGGGGCGTGCAATGTCCGGCAGCGCGCAAACCACCAGACTACCCCTCGTCAAGGACAGGAGACACGCAACTGTATCCCTCCTGCCCTAACGACTGCCTCGTGGGGACACATATGGGTTGCCCCACATATGCCCCTCTCCCCGATAGCCCCGGTGACCTTCCCTCCTCCCCGGTACACCGTTCCTTAGTCGCGACCCTGGCCACGGCCCCGCCAGAGCCCGATCACCCCACACACTGAACAGTGTGTGTTGCAGTCGGGCACCGACGACCCCGCGGCCACAGTGCGAGATGGAAAGCTCCCTCCCCCACATACGTAGGTTGAACTCCCTGGTTCCCCTCACTACCAGCCACCCCGCTCCACATCGGCAAGCCAGAGGGTTAAGGTAGGCTGGTAACCTTCACGGATTTTGAGCCTCGCATACGGTCGCACATAAATGCACGGCTGCCATGGAAGGCCCGTCCTCCGGTCCGCACGGGGAAACGCAGGGTACGGAAGCCTGGCTGCCCACCAGGAACAAGAAGCCCGCGCCCCCCCCCGGCCCATCGGCACCGCATCCGGTACCCTCTCTAAGGAGAGGGATGGAAGCAACGCCAACGGGCCGGGGGAGGGGAAAAGGTAAGTGTAATGAGGTAAGTATTTGTGTATTGTGTAGTTGTAGTTAGTGTTAGGTGTGTGAGTGACGGTGTACGTGTGTTACTGCTAGTGTGTGAGTGTGTGCGAGTGTGTCCGTAAGTGTGATGTATGTGTGTGTGTGTGTGATGAGTGAACCGACGACCGCCCCCCCGGAGCCATGCCACCCCCGAGGGGGTGTCTCACGGCCCCGGAGGGGCGATCACCGGCACTCTGAGTGTAAGTGATGTTAGTCTGTATGTGTAAGTGAGTGTTGTGAGTGTGTGTGAGGGTGTGCATGTGCATGATCACCGGGCCAAAGGGAGGGCTCGCAGGAGCGAACCAACCCCGGCCCGGAGAGCACCACATACACACCAAGGGGCGCGGGCCCCGAGTCCCTGGTCACTTATTACGGTGGCAGTAGGCGCGCATAGCGCCTACTCCTCCGTCCCCCCCTGCGACGGCGTGGATTTCCACGCGCGTCTTCGCGTGCCCTCTCTGCAGCCTCCTTTTGTGACATTACTTCCTCACAGAAGGAGGCAACTGCCCTCCAAGCCCTGTCGCTGCCCAGCATGGCACGTATCACGCTGGGCAGGGACAAATCACTGCCGATATGTGCCTCCAGAATGCTGCGCTGCTGCTGCCAGGCGCTGCACACCGCAAGGGTGTGCTGCGCTGTGTCATCCGCAGCGCCGCACTCGTGGCACATCGGAGTTGTCTCCCTTTTGATGCGGTACAGGTAGTGACCGAAACACCCATGTCCGGTCAATACCTGCACCAATCGAAAAGACAGGCCTCCGTGCCGCCTCTCACACCAACTCTCTAGAACCGGGCAAATGGCTCTTACGGTTCGAGCACCAAACTCGGCATTGTTCAATTGGTCTTGCCATTTTGACAGCCTCCAGTCTTCGGCGTCCCTACGGGCCTGGAGAAGGCTCTCCGGGGTGGGTCGCTCACCCCTGTTTCTAGCTTCCTCACGTGTGGAGTGGACGTCCGCCAGGATACGAGCATCCAACTCCCACGGAGGAGTGCCTGCGAGGGCGCATGCCGCCGCGTACGAGATGGTTCGATAACCACGTATTGTTCGGTTGGCTATTATTCGCTGGGGTCTACGTAAGAGCGTCCTGTTGGTGGAATCTAATTTGTCCATCCAGACAGGGGCGCCATAAAGCGCCATGCATCTAATTACCCCAGCGAATAACTTCCGACAACGGACCCCAGGTCCTCCCACATTGGGAAGCAATCTCCCTAGTGCCGACGCTGCTTTTTCAAGTCTGGGGGCCAGCCGTTGGAAATGTTCATGGAAATTCCAACGGCTGTCCAGATACAGCCCCAAGTATTTTATATACGGTTTATAGGGGATCGTCACACCGTCAATGATAATATGCGAGTTTGCAGGAGGTCCGCGTCTGGGGCCGTGGAAGGCGATAACATCAGTTTTCGTCGTAGCGACCTCAAGGCCCAGTTTGCGGATCCTATTGATAACCAAATCAGCTCCAATTCTGGCCAGACCATTCGCGGAGGAGAAGTCATTGCCACGCACGACAATCAATGTGTCGTCGGCGTAGCATAAAACATTCATCCGTGGCAACAGTGCCCCGCGAATGGCCCAGTCATAACCCATGTTCCACAGGAGCGGCCCGAGGACCGACCCCTGTGGAACTCCTCTCACCATTCTGTGGGATATCAACTGACCCTCATGATTGATATATTGCACGCATCTATCCCTTAGATAATCCTCTATAATATTTCTGAGGTACATTGGAAGGTTGTGGTACCTCAAAGCGTCTTTTATACAACAGTAGGGGAGAGAGTTGAAGGCATTAGCAATATCTAATGATATTGCAATGACGATTTCTCCCCTACTGATTGCCCTCTTTGATACTCTTTTTAGCTGGAGCAAAGCATCAACCGTGCCCAAGGCCTTTCGGAACCCGTATTGATTCGGGGAAAGGTTGGGACCTTCTGCGTTCATGTGCTGCGTGACGCGATCGGCAATGATTTTTTCGAAAACCTTGCCGACCTCGTCAAGCAGCACAATGGGGCGATATGCCGATGGAGTGTCAGGCAATCTTCCCTCTTTGGCCAATAGGCACAACCTTCCAACTTTCCATGACTTGGGAAACTCTCCTCTGTCTAGACAGGCATTATACAAGGCCCTGGTGTATTCCCCGAGATGTTCCATGACCAGGGGGAAAATACGGCCGGGAACACCATCGGGGCCCGGGGCCTTTTTCTTGTATTTAAGCCTGTCTATTGCACTTTCGAATTCATCTTCCTCAATTGGGGGGAATTCGTTTCCTCGTTCCTCCGTGTCGTAGAACACCATTCGGGGGGCTAAATCCGGGGTGGTTGGAGGGAAAAGAGTGTTAATAACACTATTTAACAACCCCGGATCCATGGTTTCCGTGGGTGGCGCTTGATTCCTGAACTTGCTCCGGATCATTTTGTAGGGCCTACCCCACGGATCCCTGTTTAGCTCTTCGAGGAACTCAGTCCAGGCTTCGGATTTTGCTTTGCAAATTGCCGCCTTTAACGCCTTTTTGGTGGCATTATATGCAGTCCGTAGCTGTTCTTCCTCACCCTGTGTTCTATGTCTCCGCCTACGACATCTGAGCAATGCCCTCCTTGCCCTATAGGTATTGTCCCGAAGCGTGCCCAGTTCATCGGACCACCAATAAACATATTTTTTAGGTGGAACTTCTCTCACCTTGGGCATAGATGCATTGCAAATTTCGGTGAGAGCACCTTTCAGTCTATTGGCTGCATCTTCAGTACTTGGGCCAATTTCAGAAGGGATGGCCCAGGCCTGTACAACGGCAGCCTCATCGGCAATCTCCCTATCAAATTTAATAGTCGACCACCTTGGGAAATGGGGTTCACGTAGGCTGAACGGAGAGGGAATATCCATGCCAGACTCCGGCGCTAGCCAGAATCTTATGTAGCGGTGGTCTGACATGGAATATTTCTCTATGATGACCCTCCAGTCGTGGAAACGTGGTGCCAGTGCCGGGGTAGTGAACGTTAGGTCCACTATAGACCCACCCTCGCCCCTGACACATGTGTACACATTTCCACGATTCATAAGCTCTAAACCGTGAGCTCCAGCCCAATCGGTTACTAATTCGCCTTTGACGGTATTCCTGGGGGAACCCCACGCAGTGTGTTTAGCGTTAAAGTCCCCCAGGATAATCATTTTGGCGGTCTCATGGCGACGCACCACTCTGGCAAGCTCATCTATCCATATTTCGTATTGTGCGACGGTTCTGTTGGGGGAGAAATAAACAGCAATGAGCCTAAATTCTCCCCAGTCCGCCACAACAATACCTGCTCCCTTTTCCCTGACAATCATAGGCGGGGTATAATGTTGGGTACGTGGTATTAGTATGGCAACACTATTTTCCGTATCACACGCCCAGTTATCCCTATCAGGGACAAAATAGGGTTCGGCGAACACCGCTATATCCGCCGACCACTCCTTAACCATTTGCAGCAGGAGATCCTGGGCTCCTGCTGCGTGGTTAATATTACCTTGGAGGAAGCTGATGGGTCTACGGAACATTACGTTGACATTTCAGCCTCCTCCAGGGTAGTAATTGTCTCCATGGCTATTGCCTTATTGGCCTGGGTCTTGGGGGCCTTTTTTGATTTGGCAATAACAGGAGGTTTACATTTCCCACTTCCCATGATATGGTCCGATTTGAGACCAGCCTTTTTGCATACCGAACACGACGGATCTTTGTCGCATTCGGCAGCCTTATGGTCTGTGTCGCCACACCTATAGCAGACTCCTTTGTAGTCTGCTGTGCTAGGGCAGAGTTTCCTGGTGTGCCCCGTACCCATGCATTTGAAACAACGCATGGGTAAAGGGGCCAGGTGTTGCACAGACGCTGAGGTCCACCCTACCAACAATTTGCCCTTTGACATAATCGTCTTCGCAGCCGCCACTGGGCATTTTACAACGACTGCACCTAGGCCGTTTCTGCCGAGACTGATTTTGCCGACTTTTACTTGTGTCGGAGGGCAACCTCCTATCTTAGAAACTGCCTCCGCCACTTCCTCTCTATCGACCGAATCATCTATGCCCACAATGCGGAGATCTGCAGTCTTTGTGGGTCTAGCGACACTTATGTGTTCCTGGTATAGCTCCCTCATCTTTTCTGCCAGTAAATCTGCCTGTTCATTACTAGAGGCTCCGGGAATTTCAAATTTGCGTGCGCCCGTGGCAGTGGGGCGTATTTTGATGCCCGGAATGCCGAGATCTCCCAACTTTATGTCCTTCCTCGCTTGTCTCACTATTTGCGAGTAGGTCATTCCTTTTTCGACAGATTCCTCCGAGAGGGTAATGACAACAGCCGTAGTGCGGGGTTGCGAAAGCTTCGGCTTTTTCACCCTCGCGCTTTTTGGTTTACTGGACTGTTTAGCAGTCTGGTTTGCCCTCTTGTTGTTATTACCCTTTTGCCTAGGAGGGTCAGGAGGAGGAAGAGGGAGGGACGCTGTCGTTTCCTTCACGGAGGCATTTGCAGCATCTTTTTTGGCCTTTTTACCCTTCTTCTTCTTTGCCTTCTTACCCTCGACCAGGGTCCATTCTGTCTCCCGTTCTTTCCGCTGTTGTTGTTGGCCAGGCGCAGGATTGGTTCCTTTTTTGCCCTGCTGCTTCGAGACAGACTGGGGTGCCTGTTTTTTGGAAGCTAAGCCGGGGGAGGACCCTTGCGTCCTAGCTGTACCAGCGTTGGTTGGAGTAGGTCCCACATTGGGTGTAGGTTGTGGTCCCTGTTCCTTATTCTTGTCCTTGTCTGCTGCCAGGGGGGGGCGATAGTTCCTGTCTGGCAGCAGACGATGTTGAATACCCTCAAAACGGGCATTAATCATATTGCCCAGTGAATTCAGGAGGGACTTTTGTAACTCCCCCATTGCCCCTCCCAATTGCTCCTCAAAAGTGGGTGCAGCTGGGGGAGGGAGATCAGGTTGTTGGGAGGAAGGCTCAGTGGCCCTCTTACTACTCCGGTTTTTCTCGTCTAAGGTCTTCTTAACAGCATTGAGCTCCACCCTTAAAATTCGAAGCTCTTGGCTCAGTCTACGGTTTTCTGCCTGTAGTCTCAGCATTTGCTCCGAGGGGTAGTTCTTTCCTGCAAGAAGACTTACAATGTCCATAACCTTTTGAGCCGAATCTTTGAGACTTTTTTGTACCGTCCCTTTCAAGTTCCTGGACTTTTTAACACATTCCACGATATCGTTAATATGCTTTTCAGCCTGAGCTTCGTGGTCCAGGTGTCCAAGTTCCTTATTAACTCCCCTCTTTATAAACTTCGTTTTTCCGTTATCTTCGCCTCCGGATAGGTCACTGACTCTCGAACCATCCGACATGCCGGAACCATCACCCTCATGTTCAGGTTCCGAACTGACAGATGTTTTCTGTTTCCTCTTCTTATTGTTCTTTCTTAGGGCCTTAGGTTTCCCTTTACTATCAAAAGAGAATCCGCTGCTTTCTCCCTCTGAACTTGAGGCACCAAGTCTTCTCTTAGAAGCAGACGATTCCAAAACCCTACTAGTAATGTCCATTGGGGCGGTAGCAGGAGCAGCGAACATATCCTTATATCCCTCCCCTGTTGGGTCCATAGTCCCAACGGCATGGTCTACGGTAGATTCCACGATACCACCAGACACAGAAGACGCCTGAACTCGGTGAAAATCACCCTTTCCTAACGTGGACGTTACACATAGTGTATCCTTCAAGTCAATCCTTTGCAGTACAACCGTAGGTTCAGGAGTCTTGACTTTGTCGCCAAGTTTGGACGTTTCACTCCCGCTCCTACTCTCTCTTTTTGCACGCGTAGCACTCCTAGTCTGCTTTGTTAACGACTCATCCAAATTAACGCTTTGCAAAGACCCACTGTTCAGAGATTCCATAGCAGATCTAAATGACGCATTCGATTCCCTACTTGCATCCCTAGCAGCTGTACGATTCCGAACTCGCTGCTCCTTAGGTTCGCCCGCTCTGGTGACCGAGCTGGCTCCACTCTCTCTAGTTGAACTTCTGGACCTCGATCTCGAGGTCGGCTCACAATATGTCGACCTGGAGTTTGAAGCAGATCTCCCACGTCTTGGTGCGTCCACGCCTGCACCAGGCCCATCTCCTCCGTACGGAGACTCGACTACCTCACACCGCGCACTTCCGCCCGCGCCAGGCCCATCCCCTCTGTACGGGGAATCTCCCTCGGCACTCCGCTCGCTTCCGCCCGAGCTCGGCCCACTTGCATCCAAAAGGGGTTTTTTGTTTTTATTTAAAAGTGTCTCCATTTTGTTCCCACGAAAATGGTCGGAAGTAAAAGTCCATTCGCACAGAGCCGCCATGTACGAACAAGGCTATGGTTGCGAAGGTGGGGGGCGCCCGGTCCCCACCTCCGGAGGACGTGTAGCGACCGGCAAAAACCGCCGGCCACGAACCCCTCGCCCACGTCCAGCTTGGGCTGGTTGTTTTTTATTGTGGTTGTCTCCACTTGAGGACACCCAATGAAGGGCAGCCCCACCCCGGCTCCGCACTTGCGGAGTAACGGGGTCGGCCGGTGGTTGCCGAAGCACCGACTGATCATGGCTTCATGACCAGCCGACCCACCGCCCTCGCTGGCACGGCCGCTACCCGGGTTACCCCCGGGACGCCCGTCCAGCCCGGACCGCGTCACCGCCTCCCGGCTTACCGCCGGGGCGCCGACCCGGAACCCACACTCGCGAGACTTCTCGCGATACGGAGACGGAACTCCGTTGCCCGCACGTCGTCTGGCTTTAGCCGTGGCGGCTCAAAGATGCTTTGAGCGGCCACGTTGCCCAGGGTGCACCACGTGGAGGTAGCCAGACATCGCCTTTACGCACTGAGTGTGGGACTCTCCAGCCGCACGGACCCGCCCCCGAAGGAGCTAGTCAAAGGGCAGATGGCATACCCACTAAAACCCTGCGGACCACCATCACCGCTTGGAGGCATCACTATGGGACCGTTTGCACTACCATAGCTTAGCCAGTCGCGGTCGTCCACCTATGGCAGACTCATTCTCTTTTCAGACCTTATGTCTGTAACATTCTTCGCCGCCTTGTTCGCCGGCGTCTGATCGGCTGAGAGAGGGGATCCGCCTCCCTG
This sequence comes from Diatraea saccharalis, assembly GCA_918026875.4. NCBI lineage: Eukaryota > Metazoa > Arthropoda > Insecta > Lepidoptera > Crambidae > Diatraea > Diatraea saccharalis. Next base: position 58,424 of record OU893336.1, read on the forward strand.
GAGCGCTCCTCCTCCTCTTTCTGCACCATCATTTCCTCACAAAATGTTTCTACTGCATTCCACGATCTCTCATCGTCTGCCATCTTGTTCATGATGGCAGGTAAAGAAAGGTTATTCCCCACTATCGCAGTCATAGTAGACCGCAGTGTTGCCCACCTCGGGCAGTGCTCCAGCGCGTGTTGTGCCGTGTCCTCTGTAAAGCCACATTGGTGGCACTCCATGGTCGGCTCTCTTCTGGCGACTTTATGAAGGTACCTCCCGAAGCAGCCATGCCCCGAGAGAACCTGTGTGAGCCGGAATGTGAGAGTACCATGCCTTCTCAAAACCCACTTTTTTAGAATGGGGACTATCGCTTCCAATGCCCGGCGCCGAGATCCCGGGCAGGCATCGTCTAACTCCTGCTGTAATTCTTCGCTCCATGTGTCAAGAGCTTGCTCTTTTGCCTCTCTACGCCATCGAACTACTTCGTCGGGTGTCGGTCGCTCTCCCTGACTTCGAGCGTGTGCCCTCCGCCAGTATATGTCAGCAAGAACTTTTGCCTCCAAATCCCATGGAGGGGATCCCGCAAGCGCACATGCTACTGAGTGCGAAATAGTGCGGTACCCTCTGCAGACTCTAATGGCCATCACTCGTTGTGCCCTATGAAGCGATGCTATCTCCTCATTGGAAAGGCACCACGCCCAAATTGGTGCTCCGTAGAGTGCCATAGAGCGTATAACATTTAAGTAAAGGCGACGCGCAATCACGCCACCACCGCCAATATTAGGTAAGAGACAGCTGAGGGCCCCTGCCATACTTATCAGTTTAGGAACTAAGCGGCTGAAGTGTTCCTGGTACTGCCATCTACTTTGGAGTATAATGCCTAGATATTTTAGCGCCGGCTTAATTGAGATTCCAACACCTGCAACAGTTATTTGCGAATTGGCTGGAGGTCCTTTTCGCGGGTTATGGAAACATATTGCCTCCGACTTATGAAGTGCCACCTCGAGACCTAGTCTGCGAATTCTTGCAACTACTGCCGCTACTGCAGCCGTTGCGAGTATGGACGCCGATCGAAAGTCCTTCCCTTTAGCTGTTACTAGGGTATCATCTGCATAGCAGACTAAGTTAACACCATGTAAATTTGCTCCACGCAGGACCCAGTCATAACCGATATCCCACAGGAGCGGTCCAAGGACAGACCCCTGTGGGACACCGCAGGACATGTGTCTTTGTCCTATTCCGTCTCGTCCTTCATAAACTACGCCTCTGTTGGAAAGGTAGTTCTCGATAAGGCGCTGGATGTAATTGGGCACATTATGGTACTTCAGAGCTTCCAATATTGTTCGCCACGGCAAAGAATTAAAGGCGTTAGCGATGTCTAATGACACCGCCAATAGCACCCCGCCATTAGAGCAAGCTTCGTCTGACAAATCGCGAACTTTTGCTATAGCATCGATTGTCGAACGCTGTCTCCTAAAGCCGAATTGGTTATCGGCTAGATCTGGGCCGACCTCCTCCATATGATCTAATAGGCGATTCGCCACAACACGCTCGAGGAGTTTTCCTGCTTCATCGAGGAGGACAATTGGTCTGTAGCCAGACGGTTCGTCAGCAGGGCGTCCTGCTTTCCTGATGAGAACTAATCGGCCTACTTTCCATCTTCTGGGAAATTTCCCCTCTCTCAGGCACTTGTTAAAGACATCTATGAGGTCAGACTCTATGACTTTAAGAGCTAGCACCCATGCTTTGCCATGAATACCATCAGGTCCCGGCGCCGTGTTTTTCACAGCCATTTTTAGCACCGCTGCGCCGAGTTCACTTTCTGTTACTTCAGGGATTTCATCATCAGAAACCACAGAGCCTTGGGCGACAGACGCTGCCATTCGAGGTGGGTTGAATGTGGACTCCGTATGATCTGGAAATAGACCCTCTACAACACGACTCAGAGTGAGCGGTGGTAGGGTGCTGGTGGCTGGGGGAGACCAGGAATGGAGTTTGTGTTTAGCCATCTTGTAAGGGCGCCCCCATGGGTCCCTCTCTATAGAATCAAGCAACTCGTTCCAAGCCGCAGACTTAGCGTCACTGATGGCTATCTTTAGATTTTTGACAGCTTCTCTATAGACAGCGTATAGTCTGTCTTCTTCGCCAGACTCTTGATGGCTTCTCCTTCGACACCTTTGATATAGGCGACGCTCTATAACGCATTGGCGACGTAAACGTGCTATATCTTCCGACCACCAATATACTTGTCGCCGTACTGGACCAGTGGCATTAATACGTGGCATGGATGCATCGCAGATGTTAGCCATAGCTTTGCATATAATGTCAGCCTCTCTTTCCGCATCTGCTGGCTCCTCTGACCTAGGGTTCCAAGTCTCTACTATGGCAGCCTCACGGAGTAAATCCCTGTCCATTTTCTTTAGCGCCCATTTGGGGCCGATCTGTGATCGCATGGGGTCATCATATGTATTAGACATCGAAGATAGGGTGAAAGTTATGTATCGGTGGTCAGAGAGTGATTCCTCCTCCACCACGACTTCCCAGTCCTGAATACGGTGTGCTAGCACTGGTGATGCAAAAGTAACATCAACCCTCGAGCTCCCGTTTCGCCGGACACACGTAGGGACCGTTCCACGGTTGATTATGGATAGACCATGTTCTGCAACCCATTCTTCCAAGGTCTCACCCTGAGCATCAGTTGTAGTAGATCCCCATACCAAGGATTTGGCATTAAGATCACCCATTATTATCATTGATGAGGAGAGATAGCGCCTTATGAGTGCACTAGCTTCGGTAAGATATACTTCAAATTCCGCCAATGGTCGAGTTGGGGAGAAATACATTCCAACTACTACTATATCGCCTATTGAAACCGCTACACATCCACGACCTCTGATAACTTTATCAAGGGGAGGGGAGAGAGCGGGCGATTGCGTAGTGACAGCAACAAGATTATCCTTGTCCCCGACCCAGTCTGACCTGGCCGGAACTCTATAAGGTTCAGATACCACCGCTACATTAAACAACCCCTCTGCTATAGTCTGCAGGAACAAGTCTTGAGACGAAGCGCAGTGGTTGATGTTAGCCTGTAAGAATCGTATGGGTGCCATTAGTTGGTTTCCATATCTGGTTCCGCGGTTCGCTCCTCTACGGTGCCAGTCTCCTGTGACTTGGCCGTGGCCTCAGTCAAAGGTTTACTTCGCGCTCCTCTCTTGGGCGGTGGCTTGGCACAGGCCTTGCCCCCGCAGAGGTGATTTGCTGGTTTACTAGCGGCTTCACAGATGGTACAATGTGGAGCTGCAGAGCAGTCTTTAGCCAGATGGCCAATTTTACCACATCTATAGCAGTCATTACTGCGATCAATTTCAGATTTGCATTGAGCCTTAACATGCCCTTGTTCAAGGCATTTGTAGCACCTTCGAGGTCTAGCCTCAAGGAGCTTCACCTGAGTCGCCACCCAGCCTACAAGAAGGCGACCTTCTGCCATGATCTTTTTGGCTGATGCCAAAGGGCATTTTATAACTGCAGTGCCCATACCTGATGGTCCAGGTCTAATGTTTCCCACTTTGATTGACTCTGTAGGACAACCTCCAGCCTTCGAGACAGCCGCTGCCAGATGCACAGATGAGACTGAATCATCAATTCCAGACACTCTGATGTCTGCATTAGTTGTAGGTCTCGATATCTGAACAGGCTCATTAGCAAAGAGCTCTTTGAGCTTAGCCGCAAGAATGTCAGCTTTGTCTGACTTGTCCTCCCCCGATATTTGTAAAATTCTTGCACCAGTAGCCGCAGCTCTGATTTTAACTGGCGGTATACCAAGTGCCCCGAGGTCAATTTTGGATTTGGCCTCGGCAATAATCGCCTCATAGGTGACACCTTTCTCCTTTGCGTCTGGCTGTATCGTCAATACTACCGCCGCTGTACGAGGAGTGCGGAGTTTCGACTTTGGCTTCTGTTTCGGCACATGCTGAACCGAAACCTTTTTGGGCACTTGAGAATGCGACTGGTTTCGTCGAATATTGTTATTACGACGCGTCACCTCTGTCCACTCTGTGGCAGTCGAATCTGTCGTCATTGTTGTTGTGGTCACATGAGGAGCAGGGACTGCTGGTGGGGCTTGGAAGGGAGTATTCGCAGTATTTTTTCTCCCTTTTCTCCTGCTCTTCGTTTTCCCGCCCCATATTGGGGCTGTAGGACCAGACAAGACATGTCCAATATCTTGTTCTGTATCTTGAGTAGGTACATTGTCTGTACCTGTCTTTTTCCCTTGTTTTGCTGTGATTGCAGCATAACTATCTTTGGCTGAGCGAGTCTTGTCAGAGGCCAACGCTGGACGTAACATCCTCCCTTCAAGAGCTTTCAGCCGGGCATCAACCATGGACATGATGTCCCGAGACACCTCATTTCTGTCAAATACAGGTGGCGGAGTACTAACAGTCTCCTGTTGTGGTACGCCAACACTTTTTCTAATTTCAGCTCGCAGTTCTGCGAGTTCTTTACGCAGTTCCCGAATCTCTTGTTGCTGAGATTCGTTGGCAATCTGAAGCCTTTTGCACTCATCAGTCGCCGTTCGCTTGCTCAGAGCATCCACAGCTTCGCGTATCGCTACCGCTGACTCCTTTAGAGCACGCTGCAGAGTGCCTTTCAGACCTTTCGACACTTTGGCTACTTTTTCCACTACAGCTACATTATCCGCGACAAGTTTGCGCAGATGTAGAGCTGTCTCCTGCTCAGGGTTGAGGGTTTCGATAACCACCACAGGAACCTTCTTTAATCGAGTTTTGGCAGCTGCTTCAAGCGCTGCTTTCTCAGTTTCTTTGCTGAGTTGCTCTGCCTGAGCTTTCTTATACTCAGCCCTCATCTTACCATATCCAATATACTCCCCAGTAGTTGGGGGCCTCCCTCTGCCACGCTTCGGAGTATTAACTTCCTTGGGACGAGGCTGGTTTATGTCAGAACCGCTGTCTGAGCTACTCTCCACATCACTTCGTGGTCTTTTTCGCCTCCAGAATCGAGGGGAGGTTTTGTCAGAGCTTACTGTGAGCATTGTCTGCGCCGAATCTGATTCAGTGAGTACGTCCTTATTTAAGCTCTTAAAGGACAGTGATCGGCTTCGGGTTAGAACTCCACTAGGTCCAGCCTCTACATCATCACCAGGCTGCTCTTCAGTCCTGTCCTCTTCGGACCGCATCATAACTACATCCATTGAGGACATTATCATCTCTCCGTCTTTCTCAGACACATTCATCACTCCGTCCTTCTCGGACTCATTCAACACACCGTCCTTCTCGGACACATTCGTCACACCGTCCTTCTCGGACCTAACGTCGGAATGGTTTTTTGTTTTTAAATTATTTTTCTCCATACTGTTCCCACGAATATGGGGGATATAAAATGTCCACCCGGGCGGTGCCCCCTGCACCCGGGTAACCCTATTACCTCCAGAGGTCGGGCGGTATCTGGAGGTTGGCGCTAGCCGGCTGATGTACTCCACCAGCCACCTATTAAAGGCGCCCTGACACCGCGGTGCCCAATGTCAGGGCTTTGAGGTAATTTTTTATAGTGGTTTTCTTCCACACAGGACCACCCGATTAAGGGCAGTCCCCCCGGTCCCACAGGTGGGATTACGGGTTCGCCGACGGTGGCCGAAGCCTGTCCCTGACCGGTGTTAGCGGACCAGGAACCCGTCGCCTCCACTCGCACCGCCGCTACCCAGATCAGTTCTGGGGCGCCGGTCGAGCCCGAACCGCACCGCCGCTTCACGACTTACTGTCGAGGCGCCGGCCCGGAGCCAATTCTCTCAAGACTCCCTTAGCAGGGAAACATCCCGGTACGTGACCCGAAAGTGGGTCTTACCACCCCCCTATGCTTATGACGACGGCCCTGAAAAGGGCCCACAACAACAACATTCATTGCTCACGTTAACCATAAGTCAACGAGCCCACTGTCCTCCTCGCTGGCACGGCCACTTCCCGCGATGCGCAGGGCGCCCGTCCAGCCCGAACCGGGCCACCGCATCACGACTTACCGTCGAGGCGCCGACCCGGAGCCAATCCACTCAGTACTCCCTTAGCAGGGAAATACCCCTGTACGTGACCCGAAAGTGGGTCTTACCACCCCCCTATGCTTATTGCGACGGCCCTGAAAAGGGCCTACGACAACGACATTCATTGCTCTCGATAACCATAAGTCAACGAGCCCACTGCCCTCGCTGGCACGGCCACTTCCCGCGATGCGCAGGGCGCCCGTCCAGCCCGAACCGGGCCACCGCATCACGACTTACCGTCGAGGCGCCGACCCGGAGCCAATCCACTCAGTACTCCCTTAGCAGGGAAACACCCCTGTACGTGACCCGAAAGTGGGTCTTACCACCCCCCTATGCTTATTGCGACGGCCCTGAAAAGGGCCTACGACAACGACATTCATTACTCACGTTAACCATAAGTCAACGAGCTCACTGCCCTCGCTGGCACGGCCGCTTCCCGCGATGCGCAGGGCGCCCGTCCAGCCCGAACCGGGCCGCCGCATCACGACTTACCGTCGAGGCGCCGACCCGGAGCCCTCATTCGCGCGTATTCGCGCGTTGACGGAGTATTGTACTCCGTCACCTTCGCTATTCTGACTTTAGCCGCGGCGGCTCGAAGATGCTTCGAGCGGCCACGTTGCCCAGGGTACACCACGTGGAGGTAGTCAGACATCGCACCTTATGCATACCCCGCCACTGGGTGGGCAGCGGGGTTATGTGAGGCTCTCCTCTGCGCAACTATCAGGCGATAAAAGCTCGCCTGATCGAAGCGCAGAGGCCTACTCACTAAAACCGCTCGGTGTTCCCTCCCTGCCGAATGTGGTGTGTGGGTTCCTGGTGAGATTTCACCACAGCACCTCGGCGGGCCCGACTTAATGTCGGGCTACCTCACGGTGGAGGGGGGATGCCCGGGTACACTTGGGCATCCCCCCTTAGGCGGTTGGAGCCGTAGAATGCAAGCGTAGATTACCCAACCTACACCAGCCGACTCCGTCACGGGATGGAAGCGTGGGCGTAGCGCCGGCGCCTTCCTCCCGGTCTTCTGCGACGGATCGGGTCCGCAAGGGTATCTTCCTCACGGGCTCGCTCCATGGCTTCCTTTTGCAGGAGTATCTCCTCACAAAAGGAGACTACCGCCTCCCAGGACCTGTCGCTGCTCAGCATAGATTTCACCACGCTGGGCAGAGAGAGGTCCGTTCCCACCTCAGCAACCAGTGCTCTGCGCTGGCGACTCCAGGCTGCGCACACTTCGAAGGTGTGCTGCGCCGAGTCTGCCGCCGCGCCACATTCATGGCATCTCTGGGTTGTTTCCCTACGAATGCGGTACAGATAATTGCCAAAACTGCCATGTCCCGACAATACCTGCACCAATCGATAGGTGAGTACCCCGTGCCTTCTTCCCACCCATTGCGCTAGCACTGGTCCTATAGCTTCAGCTACCCGAGTACCATACTGGGCAGCCGCAAGACTTTCTCTCCATTTGACCATTAGGGCATCCTGCGCCGTACGCCTGGCTTCCGTCACCTCTTCTACTGTCGGCCTCTCCCCGCGGGATCTGGCCTCAGCTCTGCTGCTGTACGTAGCGGCAAGCACTTCTGCCTCCAATTCCCACGGGGGTGCCCCCGCCAACGCGCAGGCCGCTGAATGCGCAATCGTCCGATAACCGCGGATAGCCCTCGTCGCAATTTTGCGCTGCGCTTTCCTGAGCTGCCTGCAGTTATCTGAGCTTAGTGCATCCTTCCAAACCGGCGCACCGTAGAGCGCCATGCTTCGTATGACGCCCATATACAACCGGCGACAGCTGGAGTCTGGGCCACCTAGATTAGGAAGCAGCCGACTGAGAGCCATTGCTGTGTTGACCAACTTCGGCCCAAGTCGCTGAAAGTGATATTTAAAAGACCACCTGCTGTCTAGCGTAAGGCCCAGGTACCTCATTTTGGAACTGACTGCTACTGTGACTCCGTCGACCAAGATGCTGGCGTTGACTGGTGGCCTGCAGCGGGGACCATGGAAAAACATGGCCTCCGTTTTATTAAGAGCTACCTTTAAGCCCAACATTTTGATGCGCTCGACAACTAGTGAAGCTCCTACACTGGCCCTCCTGGCTACGTCTTCAAAATCACTGCCCTGTACCACTACCAGAGTGTCGTCTGCGTAGCAGAAAACAGACATTTTGGGCAGCAACTCACCTCGAAGGACCCAGTCGTAGCCAATATTCCACAGGAGTGGTCCCAATACTGACCCCTGTGGAACACCGCAGCTGACCTCGCGTGATGTCATTAAGCCATCTGGAGCAATGTACGACACTTTGCGACCCTCGAGATAGCTACCTATGATCTTACGAAGGTAGACCGGCATCCCATGGAACCTTAAAGCTTCCAAAATGCACGCAAAAGGGAGGGTGTTAAAGGCGTTGGCGATGTCTAATGATACCGCCAACACCCTCTCCCCGCGATTAACTGCTGATTCAGCGAGTTCCCGTAGCGCAATGCAGGCATCGACGGTTGACCGCCCGGTTCGAAAGCCAAATTGTTGGCTGGATAAGTCCGGGCCTGTGTTCTCCAGGTGTTGGACGATACGGGTCGCCAGCACACGCTCGAAGAGCTTCCCGGCTTCATCCAGCAACACAATAGGCCTATAGGCCGCCGGAGAATCCCGTGGTCTTCCTTCTTTCTGAAGGAGACATAGTCGTCCTTCTTTCCATTGTTTCGGGAAACATCCAGATTGCAAGCAAGTATCGAACAGGGCCACTAGTTGTTCCGCGAGATGTTTCAATGCGAGCACAAGGACTCGACCGTGTACCCCGTCCGGACCGGGGGCCTTTTTCTTAGATCGGAGGCGGTCTACAGCCGTCTCAAATTCATCTTCCGTGATAGGGGGAACAGAAGTGATTTCATCTGTCTCAGCGGTCGGCGGTACCATAAAGGGGGGAACAAATGCCGGTGTACTCGGGAACAAGCTCGATACAACATTCTGAAGGAGTTGCGGTTCAAAGTCTTCAGTAGCGGTTGCACAATTTCTCAGTTTATTCTGGACCATCCGGTAGGGTCGCCCCCACGGATTTCTGTCAAGTTCGCCTATGAATTCTTCTTTGGCTCTGGCCTTTGATCTACTGATGGCCAGTTGGAGCTCCTTTTTTGTTTCCTTATATATACTGTAAAGGCGTTCTTCTTCCTCCTCGGTGTGTCTACGACGGCGACATCTTTTGTGGGCGCGGCGAGCTCGGTTACTGATGTTGCGGAGTTCGGCTATCTCTGTCGTCCACCAGTAGACTTGGGTTTTGGTCGGCTTGTTTCCAGTGACTCGTGGCATTGCTGCATCACACACAGATGACATGGCGCTCCCAAAGATTGCAGCTTGTTCATCAGCATTCCCCTCGCTAATGGTAGATGGAGTGCACCAGCTTTGTACGAGAGCCGCCTCTTCCACCATGCCTACATCAAGGTGAGTAAGCGCCCATCTTGGGAATTTGGCTTTTCGCCCTTGCCGGCGAGGGGTTTGAGCCGCTACTGGGATCGGGGCAACTCTGAAACTAATATACACATGATCAGACAGAGTCACCTCGTCCAATACCTGCCAATCTTCCACTCGTGAGGCTAGGGCGGGGTGCGCAAACGTAACGTCGACGATGGATCCTCCCCGCCTCCTCACACAAGTGAATGATGTGCCACGGTTACAAACGACTAGGCCCGCTGTTATCGCCCAGTTGAGAATGATGTTCCCTCTGATGTCGGTGACTGGGGAGCCCCATGCTGCATGCTTCCCGTTAAGGTCCCCAAGGACCATGACAGGCAAAGGAGACAACCTAGCCACCACTGGGCCAAGATCTCGCATATAGGACTCGAGTTCTGGTACGGGGCGAGTTGGTGAAAAATATACCCCGACTATTGCCATTCCGTTCCATACAACGGCGATGTAACCAGGCCCCTTCTCCTTAATCATAAACGGGATTCTGGAGGTTGCCGGTATTGTGATGGCTACTGTGTGCGCCGGGTCAGCTACCCAATTGGGCTGTGGGGGGACAAAATATGGCTCCGCAACAACAGCAAAGTCCGCAGCTCGCTCAATCATAGCCTGCTGGAATAGGTCTTGTGATCCAGAAGCATGATTAAGATTCCCCTGAAGGAAATTCATATGACGAGACCTATCCATTTATAATTGGTGGTTCAGCCTCTGCAGGAGTGCTTTGCTCCACGTCATTATTATTAAGGGGGGGGCTCTGGATCCTAGGAGCCACTCCTGCCCGTATACTAGGGGGATTGCATCGTCGACCCCCCATTCTATGTCCGTTCGGGCACTTTGCATCTTCGCATACTGGGCACCGGAATTTCGCTCCACAGTTGGCTGCCTGATGACCGGGCAAACCGCAGCGGAAACATAAATTACTCCGATCTTCCAGTACCGGGCAGCGCTGCCGCGTGTGACCGATGCCCATGCACTTAAAGCAGCGCATGGGCAATGGGTCCAATGTCTTGACTTGAGCAGAGCTCCACCCTACTAATATACGTCCCACCTTTGTAATCGCTTTTGCTGCCGCTATGGGACATTTGGCGATTACAACGCCTGCTCCTCCCGGCCCAGGGCGAATCCTTCCCACCTTTATTTGTTCAGGGGGGCATCCACCTTTTTCGGCAATAGCAGCTGCTATCTCATCCTCTCGCACGGAGTCATCTAGCCCCGAGATACGGACGTCAACGCTTTTTACCGGTCTGGTAACCTTAGCGACGCCGGATAGTGCCACTTTCAGTCTCTCAGCAAACGCATCCGCTTTGTCGCCACTTTTCGCTCCGGGGATAGTGAGAACGCGGGCCCCTGTGGCTGAGTGCTTCCAGCGCACGCCTTCTATCCCTAGTTCTTGAGGCCGCACTTCTTTCTTGGCTCTGTCAAGCACTTGTGCATATGTGATGCCCTTCTCTTCAGATTCAGGCTCTAGCGTTACTACCACAGCCGTTGAACGTGGCAATGTTAGCCTTCGCTTCTTTTTGGGTGCCTTTTTTGCTTGAGCTTGCTTTACGGGCGGCTGCTTAGGTACCTGCGTTGCTGTTGGCAAGTTGTCAGTCGGTTTAGCCGGCTTTTTCTTCTTCTTGCGGCCCTTGCGGACTACTTCCGTCCAGGTTTCTTCCGGGGTCGCTACGCTGTGAGGTTGTTCTGCCCTGCTGTGATCTTCGGTACCAGTATCGCCAGCAGCCGGTGTTTGGTGCTCAGGAGCTGGTCCGGGTTTTGGCGCTGTAGGAGCAGATGTTGTCGTCCTCTTTTTGTTAGTTGCGCGTGGCTTCGTTGTTGGATCGGTTGGTTTTGCTATTGGAGCGGGGAATATTGCCGCTGGAACAGGCGGCAACCGCTTCTCAAAGTCCGACAGTTTTGCATTGACCGTTCCCGCAATTTCCGCAATGGATTGTGTCAGTGAGCTTCTAAGCTCGTCCAAGACATCGGCAGCTAATGCTGCAGGACCAGCCTGTGCAGAAGTTATGTCGGCCTGCTGACTTACACGTCTGCATTCGACGAACGACTCACGAAGAGCTTTGGTTTCCTTGCGCAGAAGCTCTAGTTCGTGACTTAGCCGCACATTATCCGCTTGGAGCCTTCGCGTCTCTTCTGTCAGGGTGCGGGTAGCAAGCTTGTCTACGATTTCTGCTAATGCTGAGGTCGCGTTCTTGATAGCTTTTTGTGACGTGCCCTTCAAATTTTTAGATTTTCGGCTAACCGTCGCAATGGCTTCAATCTTCGACATTGCTTGGACCACAAGGTCATCAGCGTTACTCGACTCTGTTCTTGGCGACGAGACTGCCATTCTACGTTTTCCGAGCTTTAAACCATGCTTCTCTTTCATAGCGCTTTCGGCCGCCTTCTCGATGCGCTGGAGGTCCTCTTGTGTAAAACGTCTTACGGTACCCCTTGCCTTGGACGGCGCTGAACAAGTCCCTTTAGTAGGACGTCTGCGACCATTCCCAGGCATGGTTGTTTTAGGCTGCGAGTCTGGGATCATTGTCTCGTCTTCCAGGATGATATTAGGATAGGGATCCAGTGACATCTGATCCAGCTCTTCGATGGTGTATTGCAGACCTTCAGTCTGCGTTGTGATCTCAAACTCCGAGCCGCTCCCCGGCCTATGTGGCTCCATTGACTGCGGGCCTATCCGCAACTCTGGCTCGATGTAATCAGAGTCCTCTGAGTAGCACGTTTGCATTGAGCCCCATGATGAGCTCCTGCTTCTCTCCTCTCTATGAGTCCCACTGGTCGACGCGATTTGTTGTTCTAAACGCGTAAGTCTCACGACTGGGACTTTAGTCAACTTCTCGTTGTTTGTAGCTGTTATGCTCACTTCCGCGACAGGTCGTGTGGTCGCAGTGGTCTGTCTAGTTGCAGGCCTAGTAGATTTTACCACGTCCTTCTCGGACACTCGTCTAATATTTTTAGTTTTAAAATTTACACCTTTCATTTTTGTACCCACGAGTGCGGGAGACCTAACAAGTCCGCCCGGGCAGAGATCCCGCGATGCCCGGGTAACCCTATGTGACCCTGGAGGTCGGGAGGTATCCAGGGTTTGGCGCTAGTGGGCTGACTTAACCTGTCAGCCACCCGAAGGCGCCCCGACGTCACGTGTCCCAACGTCAGGACTTTGGGGATTTTTTAAAGAGGTTATCTCCTCGCAGGGACACCCAATAAAGGGCAGCCCCCCCGGCCCCACGAACGTGGGGTTACGGGTCGGCCGGTGGTTGCCGAAGCACCCACTGGAACATGACTTCATGTCCAGCAGGCCCACCGCCCTCGCTGGCGCGACCGCTACCCAAGATAATCTCGGGACGCCCGCCCAGCCCGAACCGCGCCGCCGCTGCCCGACTTACCGTCGGGGCGCCGGCCCGGAGCCCACACCCGCGAGACTTCTCGCGTGGCGGAGACAGAACTCCGCCGCCCTCCCGTCGTCTGGCTTTAGCCGTGGCGGCTCAAAGATACTTTGAGCGGCCACGTTGCCCGGGGTGCACCACGTGGAGGTAGCCAGACTTCGCGTTAAACGGTCGTTAAAACAGTAGCTTTGTGCTGTCTCCTCTGAGTATAAATAAATAATTAAATATTTGCAATATAATACAGTGAGAATTAGTGCCTAATAACTTTTTATTAATTAATTTTTCAATCTCTCTAGTCAAAACAATTACTCAGAGAAGTTAAAAGACTATTCTGATCGCGTCGGAGTCGATCAGTTCATGTTCAGGTGGTTCGGTTCACATAATTCATACCTGAACACAGTGCTTTAAAAACAATATAGCAAGATCTTTATTGGAGTGTTTATTACGAAGCTATCTCGCGGCTATCATAACTCTTGTACTGGTGCGGTTCGGTACTACTAATTGAGTGAATTAAACTAATCAAGTGCGTTTCGTGACTTCGCGTAACAAGTGGCGGCAAGTGATATTGGGCCTCTGGCGTTGTCTTTAAGACAGCCGGAACGCATCGAGTGGAATCAGCCCCGGCTTTGTGCCGGCGCTCTTCGAGCACAAGGCTGCTGATCTGCCGGACCGCGGGACCGGCTCGGTATCCCCGGGCCTTGGATCATCAAGGAACACCCACCGAGGGGGCTTGAGCGACTGCTCGGCCCTCCCTTCCTCCCTTCACCGGTTTCCAGCGGCGGTTCCAGTTCAAGGTAGGAAGTAGCTACTATCCAGCTTGGTGATCATACACAATCTAAGGCTTGCTCACTCACTCGCCGCATAACAACGGATAACCGACACCTGAACGCCGGCCTTTTGGGAATCAGCCATTGGGAAAAGTAACGAAGAGAACCCGCATTCAAATAAGTTATTTAATTTTAGTTTTTATTTTATATACAGTTTTGAACTTTGTATTTAACAATAACATCATTAATTCATTGTATTCTATTCTAATTTAATAATTAACTGTAACCTTAGTCTTATAAAACAACTAGTCCAAGTGGGCATCCATTGGGTGGAAAGTCGGCTGTAACCCACCCCGGGCTTTCTTTTCTTTTTTTTGAATTCTATACAGCGTATTATTCAGCACCGGTTTTGTGTATGTTTCTCTACCTCATATTTTTATTTATTTTTTTTTTAATCTTAATTTTCTAGCTCAATTTGATTTACTTTGATTCACTTTACTCATCATTGTCATAAATCCGCCCGCACGATATTGTTTAGTTTATTTATTTGTATCTTATTGAGTGTTCGAGCTGCCACCGCTGGCAGTAGGGATCGTGCCCGGATCGCTGGGAATCAGCCCTGTACTCATAAGGTTCGTCTTCGACCCCCTGCGTGCATGTTCGTTCGTCCGCATTTATCAAGCAGTTTGCCGGCCAGCGTGGCTTGCTTTTTCATAATATTATTTAATCTATATCAACTTGTTAATCTTTCGCGAACAATTAATTAATTGTTCAATTTAATTTAATTTAAATTTTAACTTAATGTATGTTAATTTAATCATCACAATTAAATAATTATACCTTTAACGACATCATCATCATATAATCATATATTAAAGTTTTTAGTTAAAATATACTTCAGATCAGATTGTTAAGTTAGCCCAGTTCATATTGTTAAGATTTAATTGTTCAAATTGTTAAGATTGAGATGTTCAGATTAGTTCAGGTAAGCACAAATAAGATAAGGTAACTGTCGGTATCTGATCAGATCGAAATAATAAATTAGATTAGTTTAAATAATTGAGACTCAGTTTCAGTTACAGCACATTTCAGTTTAAATCAACCTAGGCTGGTATAAATTAATTACTGTTAGAATCTGATTAGGCCAGATTGCTAAGTTAACTTAGTCAGATTGGAAAAAATTTAGTGTTCAAATCGTTAAGATTGAGTAGTTCAGGTCAGCTCAGATCAGCACAGTTTAGACAAATACCGTTGGGTCCTGTTCAAATAGTTAAGATTTAATTGTTCAAATAGTTAAGATTGAGTTGTTCAGAGCAGCACAGGTCAGCACCGATTGGACAAGGCACTATTGGAATCTAATTGGACCAGATCAAATTTTTAAGATAACTCAGCTCAGATTGTTAGGATTTAATTGTCCAGATTATTAAAATCAAATTGTTCAGATCAGATAAGGCACCGTTGGGATCTGATTAGATCGGATCATTAAGTTAGCCTAGCTCATATAGTTAAGACTTGGTTGTTCAGATTGTTAGGATTGAGCTGTTCAGATCAACTCAGGTCAGCACAGATAAGACAGGATACTGCTGGGAATCGACTGGTTCAGACAGTTAAGATAGCTTAGTTCAGATCGTTAAGATTTAGGTGTTCAAAACATTCAAATTGTTAAGATCGAGTCGTTTAGATCAGCTTAGGTCCGTACAGAGTAAACAAGGCACTGGTAGATTCCGATTAGAACAGTTTGTTGAGTTAACGCAGTTCAGATTGTTAATACCTAATAGTTCAGATTATTAAGATTAAATAGTTCAGATCAGCTCAGGTCAATTCAGTTAGATTACTATCGATCAATTTATTAAGTTAATTCAGTTTAAATTGTTAAGATCTAAATGTTCAGATTGTTAGGATTAAGCTGTTCAGATCAACACAGGTCAGCACAGTTAGTCTAATTCAGATTATTAAGATTTCATTGTTCAGATTGTTAAGATTAAATCGTTCAGATAGGCTCAGGTAGGCACAGTTTAGATAGTTCCGATTAGAACAGTTGGTTAAGTTAACACAGTTCAGATTGTTAATATCTTATAGTTCAGATTGTTAAGATTGAATAGTTCAGATCAGCCCAGGTCAGTTCAGATTGGATTAATTAAATAAGTTACTATTGATCAATTTGTTAAGTTAAGTCAGTTTAAATTGTTAAGATTTAGATTTTCAGATTGTTAGGATTAAACTGTTCAGATCAACACAAATCAGCGCAGTTAGTTTAATTCAGATTGTTAAGATTTTGCTGTTCAGATTGTTAAGATCGAATTGTTCAGATAGGCTAAGATACAGATAGGATCAGATTAAACCAGATTGTTAAGATAACCCAGTTCAGATTGTTAAGATCAAGTTGATCAAATTGTTAAGATTTAGTGTTCAATTCAGTTCAGGACGGTACAAATTAGATAAGGCACTGTTGGGATCTGATCGGTTTGATTGATAAAATTAGCCCAGTGCAGATAATTAGGATTTAGTCACAGCACAATTTAGTTCAGGTCCAGTTTACCATTAATATACTCACAACAAATACACACACACACTCACACACTTGCACTAATCCCCTAACTAACAAAAAGCGAAATGAATCAAGCAACAGCTAAGACCTCTAGCGGGGGCAAAAGCAATAATAACAATGATTGGGGTCCCGGGGAAACAAACTTCAAACATGTTGCTGATAACAACAGAAAAGGCTGGAGCAACGGTGATGCGCACAAAGGACCGCTCACTAGAAGCAGGAAAAGAAGAAAAATGCTAATAGAAGAATCAACCAAGAACCACGATCACTGTGATGACCCAACAATAATTGCTGACGGATACACGGACACCGGGTCGACGGTTGTCGTGCGCACGTCTCTGAAGTGTTCCGCGCAATTATTTCATTTGCTCTTAATTAACGTATTAATTGATTGCTACATTGTTATAGTTGTGTGTCGATATTCATTACCAAATTGTTTAAACATAAAACAGTGCGAATTTGACGCTTTAGATAGCTTTTAGTGTTATAGTGACTTAGCGAATGGGACGCATATACCAGGGAGTATAATTTAAATATTTTAGGTCTATTTGAACCTTTTCCTCGCTTCATAGTTAATATTTTGTGTGCTTAGCTTAATTACTACAGTGTTAATTGTACTTTTTAGTGTTTAATTGCTTGTTTGTGTATTTGAACATTACTTTTAGTTTTATAGGTTAGGTTAACGTGGTGCCCACGCGGTTTTTGACGTATGTCAATAGCCACGTGCATTTTCTGACATTTGTGACACTGACAGTGACATCATAACGTGACATTGACGTTGACACGTGACATCTGACATTGACGTTTACATTTGACGTCTGTGTTGTCATTTCTTTTAGACAGTGACAGGTGACATTGGCTGTCAGTAAGGCAGGATTAGTGTTGCCACTATAATTGCGTCCAAAGATCTTTAAAACTAGGACTTAGAAAATTTTTACCATCGAGCGTCAGTACAAGCTGTTCTTGTACAGCGTATTTGATACGCGCTCCGCAGGAGTGCCGCAAAAAGTGTTAATAAAATTTACTGCTTATTTTGTTCGTTAATTTATTTGTTTCACCTTATTCTTCTAATTATTATTAAGTTTGGTAGAATATAGTAGGACATATACTGTGCAGTGGTAGTTTTTGGTAAGACAGTCAATTTGCTATGAGTAGCTCGGAGGGAGGGGGGAGGCCCCCTCCGACGGTGTTCAAGCCCAGGTCTTCGCTTAGGAGGACACCACCTGGATTAGGAACCCAACAAAAGAAGACTCCTAGCCCGCAGGAGAAGTCATTGGTGGCTACAGCGGCAGAGATAAGTACAGCTGTATACGAGGCAGTGGTAGCCAGTTTGTCCCCAGGGCGCTCGCCTCCAGATGCAACTGCTACCCCTTCAGCACCTTCAATAAGCGGACCGGGGAAAAGAATACTGTCGCCGGATGAGTGGACCTCCACCACAAGAACTAAGAGGCGGTTGAACCCTCGGGAAGGGGGACTCTCGACTCCACTTGACTATGGCACCGCTTGCTCCAGTGGGGAGGAGACGGAACCAGAAATGGACGACCTATCCCGATCGACATCTAGGCAGCTATTATCGAGGGCCAATGCTACAGCGAGGGTCATCTCCAGCGTGGTGGGGGGACCGACCTCAAAACTAAATAAGTCGGACCTCGCGACGATCAACAGTCAGTTGGCAGTGCTGATGGAGGTCGTTGCGCAACTGGGACTAATTGCGGAGGCTGGCAGGAAAGAGACTTGCAGGGCGAACTCGAAGGCGGAGGCGACTACGCTGGCGTGGCAGCGCGAGTGCGCGCGAGTTGCGAAGGCAGAGGCGGAAGTGGAAACAGCCAGGGCGGCGGCTCTGGCAGCCACCGCGAGGGCATCGGAGGCAGGATCTGCGGCGGCAACGTTCACTACGCCCCGCATTGGGGGGGGGCAATCGTATGCGGACAAGGTACGAAGAGGGGGACCGACGATAGCCATATATCCAGCGGAAGGCTCGAACATCAAGTCCTCGGAGGACACTAAGAAAGTGCTAAAGTCCTCAGTAGCTCCCTCCAAACTACAGATCAAGGTTGATAGGGTCCGTCGAGTAGGTAATGGCGGGATCATTATCCAGACCCAAAGCGCAGAGGACCTAAAAAGGCTGAAGGCAGCTCTGCCGAACACCGTCAAGGCCAGTGACTTAAAGGGGAGGGCTCCTCTGGTCGTCATACGGGACCTGGATGGGAAAGACCCTGACGTAGGAGAGACCATGGCGGCAATCCACAGACAGAATTTTGCGGATAATGAGGAATGGCCGCTTAAAAAGATGATGGATGAAAGCAGACTGGCGTTCAGGAAAAGTCGCCTAGGTTCAGGAAAATCAGCCATGGTCCTGGCGTGTACACCTCCGCTGAGGAAACTCTTGGTCGGAAGGGGCCGACTGTATGTGGGCTGGGAAGTGTGTCGCGTGGAGGATTTTACCACTGCCGTGTGCTGCACCAAGTGCTGGATGTATGGGCATAATGACAAACGGTGCAGGCAAGATAAAGCGATATGCAGCCGCTGCGGATCAGGTGACCACAAGACGGAAGACTGCAAAGCGGACACACCGCGCTGTGCGACATGCCACCGATTCGGGCAGAAGGGCGCCGACACGCATGTGACTGGCGCACGGGACTGCCCAGCTCGGATACACGCAGAAAGGCGAATGGTGGAAAGCACCGATTATTAATGGCTCCGATAAAATGTACAGTCGGCCAAGTAAATTTAGGAGGGGGTGAACTTGCCACAACGGAACTACCCCTAGTAGCCGAAGAGATGGGTCTAGACGTCGTTCTGGCTCAGGAACATTACCCTGGGATCCATCAGGACATCGCTAGCAGTTTTCTGCGGTGCGGTGCCGAGGCCAAATCATGCATCTACGTCCGTCGTAAGGACCTACCCTGCGCCCTCTTACACCATCTGTCGAATACTCACTGTACAGTGTGTCACATACTTACCGACGAAGAGGGATTGTACGTGGTGTCCGCGTACTTTCAGTACAGCGATGACATAGATATGCATTTAGAACATCTAAGAATTGTTCTGGACTCTCTGAAAGGGAAAAAGGTCTTGGTAGGGGTGGACTCCAATGCGCATTCTCCGATGTGGTATTGCGAACCGCGGCAATACACTGGACGCGGGCCAGACGTCACGCACCGCCGTGAGTCGATGGAGGCGTTTATCCTGGCTCGAGGCCTGCTACTAGCGAACAAGGAGGGCGAACCGCCCACGTTCTCAACAGTGAACGGATCGTCCAACATCGACCTCACATTAATTAAAGGAGGCATCCTGGCGACAGGATGGAGAGTGTGGATAGACAAGTTTGAGAGCGACCACCGTCTCATCACATATACAGTGGCAAGTGAGGCCGCTCCACGCGCTGAGCTGCTAGAAGAGCCGAAGAAACTTCGGGACCGGGGTGTGGACTGGGCGCTCTTCGAGCGTCGCATACACAGCAGGGTGGGTAACCTAAGGTGGGAGCGTTCCGCCTCGGCAGTCTGTGCTCAATTCACCGCTTTGGTAGGGAGCACCGCAAAGCAGACGCTGGGGTTGGTCAAGGCTAAGAAATCGAACCGGGGATACGAATGGTGGACGCCTGAGCTCGATCGGATGCGTCACCTCAACAATAGGTTGAGACGATCCTGGCAGACGACCCGTCGGAGCGGTGGGCTCGAGGAGTCGGAAGCCAGGGAGCGTTTCCATGCGCATAGGAGAACATACAGGGGAGCCATGGAGGAAGCGCAACTTTTGCATTTTAAGAAAATCGCTAATTCCGGAAACCTGGACCCTTGGGGACAGGCCTACCGTGTCGCGAGTGGGAGGCATAGACCTCCCCATAACGTAATTAATGGCACGAGTTTCGCCGAAGGACATGCTGGGGGAGTGGATGAGGCCATGCATAGCCTCATGCATGCTCTCTGTCCGGACGACGATGTGTCCAAGGACAGTGAGTATCACAGGCAAGTGCGGTTAGTGGCTTCACTCACACCATCAGGAGAAGATGCGCCGCCTCCCTCTGACGGTGTAGTGGAGGGAATAGTCAGGGACTTGCCCAACACTGCACCGGGGATCGACGGGTTGTCAGCTCGTATCGTCAAACATGTTTACGCAGCCGCGCCGGGTGATTTCTTGAGACTGTATAGGCGATGTGTCCAGGAGGGATGCTTTCCGGATGCGTGGAAGGACGGCAGGCTGATTGCGTTGCCGAAAGGGAACGACAAGCAGCTTACCGACCCAAAAGCGTATCGCCCCGTCACTCTGCTGCCGATTCTAGGCAAGATTTTGGAGCGTGTAATGTTAAGGTGTGCCCCGCAAATAACGCGACAGTTATCGGACTGCCAGCACGGGTTCACTCGAGGACGGTCGACGGTGTCCGCCCTGAATTACATATTCAGGACGGCCAGAGAGAGCTCGTCGAATTATGTACAGGCGATATTTTTGGACATCTCTGGGGCCTTCGACAACGCTTGGTGGCCGATGATCATGCTCAAGGTGAAGCGCGGGGGATGCCCGCCCAACATCTTCCGGATGCTGGCGGACTACTTCGTTAATCGCCGTGTGGGTATGTTCGTCGGCGGCCGGGTGATGTGGAAGGCTGCAACGATGGGTTGCCCGCAGGGATCGGTGTTGGGACCTGCGCTGTGGAACGTACTGATGGACGACTTGCTTCGGCTGCCACTCCCTGGGGGGGTGCACATGGTGGCGTATGCCGACGACGTCACAATCCTCATAGAGTCCAAGTCCCGGGCGAGCATAGAGGCCACGGCCTCTACGGTTTTGCAGCTCGTCGGTGAGTGGGGGGCCCGTAATAGACTGGACTTCTCCCCTGCCAAGTCTGCAACTATGACGATCAGGGGAAAATTCCAGAGGCCACCCACCATCAGGTTCGGGGGGACTTCTGTGAGGTGCGTGTCGTCAACCACTGTGCTGGGAGTCCTGGTGGATTCGAGCCTGTCGTTCGCGCAGCATGCGGTGGCGATAGGGGATAGGGCGGCGAACTGCTTCGGCAAGATGTCGAGGGTCTCGACCGCCTCATGGGGAATCAGACACCGGGCCCTCAAGGTCCTGTACCAAGGTACATTTGTCGCCACGGTCACGTATGCTGCTGCGTGTTGGTACGAGCGCGCGTCCCTGCACGTTGTGCGGAGCGCATTACTGCGCACCCAGAGGCCCGCCTTGATCCTTCTGACCAAGGCGTATCGCTCGACGAGCTCTGTCGCTTTGCCGGTCTTGGCCGGCGTTCTTCCGGCCGACCTCGAGGTAATTCGGGCAGGCAGACTAGGTGTGGCACGCGAGTCCGCGCTTGCCAAGAAGGAGCTTCAGAGCGCCAAACTCAGACTTACTGAGTCCGCCCTTGCCGAATGGCAAGAGCGTTGGGACACGTCGGACCAGGGGAGGGAGTTGCATCGGTTTTTCCCGGAAGTGGAGGTTCGACTCAAGGCAACTTGGGTCGAGCCGGACTACGAAGTCTCCCAACTGCTGTCAGGTCACGGCTGTTTTAGGAGTAGGTTACACAGGATGCGTTTGTCAGAGGTAGGGGACTGTTTTTGTGGCGAGTCGGAGGTGGAGGACGTGCATCACGTACTATGGGAGTGTAACCTATACGGGGAAGCGCGTAGGGTTCTCTTGGGGGCTGTAGTGGCTCTCCAGGTGGGCCCGGTCTACTACTCGGACCTCGTGGGATCCGAGGCGAACTTCAGGCGGCTACGGGATTTCGCGCGTGAGTGGCACAAGATTCGGAGTGGCCTCGAGAGAGAGGCGAAGACCCGAGGTGAAGAGAGAAGACGACTGAGTACGGAGGCCAGCGGAACCACTTCATAGTGGGCACGGGGCGACCTGGAAGGCACCGAAGGCGTTACTGTGTACGTCCGCCCCAGAAAGGGGAGAGGGACCATAGGGACAAAGGAGAAAGATCTAGAAATAGTTTGTAGGGAGTGAAGTAGTGCGCGCGGTGGAGGCCATTCCGCGCGCATCTCCCGCTGCTTCGGCCTGTATAACCAAGATGGTTGCGTCAGGCCAATTCAAGCCTACCAATCAGAGAACCAATAAAATTGAAATTGGAATTTTATAATATTTCCAAACCATGTATATGTAATTACTCTTTTAATTGAACTGATTGTCCACCGATCGTATTCAACTCATACACGCACCTGTAAATACTATCACTATTGTTGATATCATTGTATTATCATTAGTCAATCTAAGCCGATCGGAGTCCAATGACCACCCAGTTCCAGCCAACAATCAGTCCATAATAACAACAGTAATACATCAATACAAGTTCACAAGTCTATAACAGCCATTGGAATCCGACGGCAAACTTAATTCTATGTACAATCCTTTCACAACGAACACTGTCGAATCAATTCAATTAATGTAATAATCAGCTAGCCTTCAGATAAACATAATAGCCATTACCGAAACATAGTCATTTAATATAATCTGATAACTCCGATGTAATCTAACATACACTAGGCAACCGGCTTGACCCCCTATGGGCTATTATAACTCACGACATATACCCAACAAATGTAACTTCAGCAATAGACTCATCCAGGTTAGGAAAGGAAACAATTGTAATCTAATTAACTTAAGCATCCTTCACAATTTCTTAGTTACTGAAAACTGTATTTTATTACCACCATTTCATGAAGGAAATAATAAGGCCTTAAGCCATTCTCGTTATTGCCGCGGGGGCAGGTAGCCCCAGGGCCAGTGGTGTGGAGGGCGGGGCCTTGGGGCCATCGGCCCAACTGCTGAGCCGGGTTCCTGTTTGAACAACTAGAGCGCTAAGGCGAATCCGCTGAAATCTGGAATGCTCTCCGGAACCCGAAGTTCGGCAGTGCAGCTCCTGTTTCTTTCTTCTTATTCCTCCCCCTACAGCTAGCTTAACTACGGGGACGGGACAGGAGATCGGCCTGACATCATTGCAGGGCCTCCCTGTCCTCATCTTGGGATGGAAGTGGCGCCCCCCCGATAGGGGGGGTGCGGGCGCTTCAAAGCAAGAAAACCTTACCAGCATTTCAGGGGCTGTAGCGGCTTACAACCTCTTCTCTCTCCCTTCTCTCTCTCTCCCTTTTCTCCTCTAGATACAATGAAGGAGAAGGTGACTCGTGAGTGCGGCTGGGGCCGGTAGCCCCAGGGCCAGTGGTGTGGAGGGTGGGGCCTTGGGGCTATCGGCCCGGCTGCTGGGCCGGATTTCTGCTCGAACAACTTTGAACCAGAAGATCAACAGTGCAGCTCCTGTTTCTTTCTTCTCATTCCTCCCCCTACAGCTGGCCTGGCTGTGGGGACGGGACGGGAGATCGGCCTGACATCATTGCAGGAACCCCCCGTCCTCACCTCGGGACGAAAGAGGCGCCCCCCCGCGAGGGGTGCGGGCGCTTCAAAGCAAGAAAACTTTACCAGCACGGCAGGGGCTGCAGCGGCTTGCGGTCTCTTCTCTTTCTACTCTCCCCTAGATCCAATGAAGGAGAAGGCGACTCGGGGCGATCATCTCAACTTGGACAGCATCAATATAACATACACCCTTCCGTCACGCCCGAGAGTCGCAACACACAGGGGTCCATGATCGCCGCGGCGCCTCGCGGCCGCAACCACCGCCATCGGTGGAGGCGGCCGCGGGCGGCGGGGCCCTCATCATCCTGGACACCCTACTTTCGCATCATCAATCATCGTTCACGCTCCATCACACCCTCGTCAACCATTTCAATCATCCATTCCTATCTGGGAACAGGGGTTCTATCCTCACCTCTGAGAAATGCATTCCGCATGTCCGCTCCCCCCATGCGCTGGGGTTCACGGGGTCTGTGGGACTCCTCCTGTGGTCCCGCCCCCAGAATGGGGGCTAGACAAAATACAGGAGTTTACCCACTAAAACTCAGCGATGTCCCTCTCATGGTGGGCGAGGCGCGGGATCGGCCCGGAGGCCATACACCGCGCAATTCGCCCCCATTTCGGCCCGCCCTGAAAAGGGCAGGTCCCTCGCGGGTTGGGCGGCACATCTCAGAGACACTTGAGACGTACCCCCCAGACAGGGCGGAGACGTGCAATGCCGGCTAGTGCGCGAACCAGCCAGCTGCCCCCGACTAGGGACTATAGATGCGCGACTGTGCAATCTCTAGTCTCTTTCCCATCTATTGGAAGGACCCACACAGGCAGAGCCCTTATCGTGGATCCCTCCCCCCGTACGGTCGCAGCTACCACCGGAGTACGGCCCGACCACAGCCCTGAAAAGGGCGCTATCAGGCCTCATCAACCGGCTCCGCCGCTCCTCTCTGCGCAGCCCCAAAATGGTATCGCCCGGACCGGCCGCCACACACACCAAAACGGTGTGTATGGCAGCCGAGCCGGGCACCCAGACCGGGACCACAGAGGAAATCCCCTTACCTGCGGAACGCAGGTCGACTCCCCATGTACCTCTCACTAGCAGCGACACAGGCGCACCCGGCAGACGTAACCCTGCCAGGGAACCAGTCAGCTGCTAGCCGCTCCAGCCGTCCCCCCCCCAAGAGAGACAGACACGCTAACGCATGTCCATCACCTCGGGGAGGTCCTCAGCTGGTACCCGCACGAGTACCACGGGGCACGGGAACCGACCGTGCCGACCTCAGGACGGGGGTAGGCGCGCATAGCGACGCCTTCTACCCCCCGTCCTACGACTGCGGAGAGTACCGGCAAGGGCCGCCTCCTCACGGGCTCTCTCCGCCTCCTCCTTCTGCGACATCACGTTCTCGCAGAAGGAGGTGACCGCCTCCCAGGACCTGCGACTGCCCAACATAGACCGAACTACGTTGGGGAGGGACAGGTCCTGGCCCACCACGAGTGACATTGCGTACCGCTGGGAGGACCAAGCACTACACACCTCGAGGGTGTGCTGCGCGGTGTCCTCCACAGCATCGCAATGATGGCACTCGGGTGTCTCCTCGCGCCCTATTCGGCACAGATACTTACCGAAGCAGCCGTGCCCGGTAAGTACCTGTACCAATCGGAAAGTGAGTTTTCCGTGCCGCCTGTCCTTCCACTCCGCAAGGAGAGGTTGGAGGGCGGCTAGGGTGCGGATGCCGGTGGGAGGATGCTCAATGTTTTGGGCCCAGAGCCTCATGAGCTCCTCATTGGCTTGGCGTCTGATCTGCGCCAGTTCCTCGGGGGCTAGACGATCCCCGTTCTCTCTAGCCTCAACGCGTCCCCTGTACACGTCGGCGAGCACACGGGCCTCTAGCTCCCAGGGGGGCATGCCTGCAAGTGCACAGGCCGCACCTCCCGAGACCGTGCGGTAGGCGCAGATTGCCCTGGAGGCGACTATGCGCTGGGGTCTTCTTAGAAGCGCCTTATTGTGGGCGTTTAGGGAGTTGACCCAAACAGGTGCCCCATATAACGCCATGCTCCTAACAACACCTGCGTAAAGGCGGCGGCGTTACGCACTATCCCTGCCACCTTGACGGGGCGGCAGGGGGTGTGTGGGACTCTCCCCTGCATTAAGGGCGGGGGCCTACCCACTAAAAACCCTGGGCATACCCTCTGTTGGGAGTGGCATCCGGGAACCCGAACGTATTCACCGGACCAGCCACTCCCGGTGTGAGGGGGACCTCCCAAGTCCCCACCTCGCGGGTAGGAAAGGCTAAGGGCATGGTTGAGCCTTTCCCCAGTCAGGTGGAACCGTGCAATGCGCAGACGGATGTCAGCCGCCTGTGCTGGCTCCAGCAGAGGGGAAGGATGCGCTAATACGCGATCCCTCCCCCCTTCCCTCCTAAGTAAGAAAGTCCGTCCGGTAGGCATCCCTCTAGGCCAAGCCTTTGGGGCTTCCCTCACGGACCCTCTCTCCCGCAACCTCGGAGTTCGTCGTCCCACGGCAGCCCAAAGGGCTAAGACATGTTGCCATGATTGCCTCAAGAGAGCCGCCAGGGGAAGAGGAACCCCGACCCTCTGGACCCATCAAACCCCCTACTGGTGCCCGACGCACCAGGTGGGGCGTGGTCTAAGTCCCTGCGGGTGGAAGAAGGTGAAGGTAACGCCGCCTTCTTCTTCCTACCCTCCTTCTGCGGATACGAGCCGCCCGGGCATCCATCTCGCGTGCTCTCTCCGCCTCCTCCTTCTGCGAAATCACCTCTTCGCAGAAGGAGGTTACCGCCCTCCAGGACCTGTCGTTGGCCAACATGGCACATGCCAAATTGGGCAGAGAGAGGTCCTGTCCCACAACCGCGATCAGGCTGCGACGCTGCTGATCCCACGCTCTGCAATCTTCTAGAGTGTGCTTTGCTGTATCTTCGGCAGCGCCGCAGTGATGGCACGCAGGCGTCTCCTCTCTCTGGATTCGGTGCAGGTATTTACCAAAACAACCATGCCCGGTAAATATCTGCACCAACCGAAAGGTGAGGGACCCAAATTTGCGGTCTTTCCAGTTTCTCAGGACTGGGAGGATCGCCCTAATCGTGTGCTCTCCAGCCGTGGGGGAGGTGAGCCTCCGCTCCCACTTCGACATAAGCACCTCTTCCGCTTGACGTCGTGCATGCGCTACCTCCTCTGGGGCAAGACGATCTCCCCTGTCCCTGGCAGCGGTTTTCTGCTTATAAGTTTCCGCAAGTACCCGGGCATCCAGATCCCAAGGGGGCATGCCAGCAAGCGCGCATGCCACTTCGTAGGAGACCGTCCTGTATCCTCTAATTGCCCGGTTAGCAGCTGTCCTTTGAGGCCGCCTCAGCAGAGCTCTGTTATATGCACTTAGTGCATCGACCCATACTGGGGCCCCATAGAGGGCCATACTGCGAAGTATACCAGCGTATAGTCGGCGGCAACTAGCGTTAGGCCCGCCGACATTGGGCAATAAACCTCCCAGTGCTTGTGCAGCCTTTAATACCCTTGGGGCCAATTGTTGAAAATGGTACTGGAAATTCCATTTCCCATCCAAGTATAACCCCAGGTATTTTATATGAGGCTTGAGAAGTACTCTGACCCCGTCTACATCAATGGCCGCCCCTGCAGGTGGTCCCTTTCTTGGGCCGTGGAAAAGTATAGCTTCAGTCTTTTCCACAGCTACTTCCATTCCCAGCCGCCGGATTTTCTGCACCATGAGGAGCGCCCCAGCTCCCGCTTGACGCTGAGCGTCGGCAAAAGTTTTACCCCTAGCTATGAGTAGCGTGTCGTCTGCATAGCAAATGACTGACGTCCGGTGTAATAAGCGTCCGCGGAGTGCCCAGTCGTACCCGATGTTCCACAGGAGAGGACCCAGCACCGACCCCTGTGGAACACCGCGGTCCATTTTCCTCGAGACTATGTGCCCTCCCGCCCCTACATAGAGCACTTCCCTGTTCATCAGGTAGTGCTCGACCACCTCTCTTAAATAAGCAGGTAGTCCGTGATATTTTAGGGCGTCTGTGTTGCACTTGAAGGGGAGGCTATTAAATGCATTTTTTATGTCTAATGCAACAGCTATAGCAACTTCACCCTTATTAGTGGCCCTCAAAATCTCCTGGCGGAGCGTTAAAATGGCATCTACGGTGGACAAGCGCCGTCTGAATCCGAATTGTCTGTCGGTGATGTTTGGCCCCACTGTGTCAAGATGACGTACTATTCGATCGGCAAGAATCCGTTCAAAAGTCTTGCCGGCCTCGTCCAGCAGGACCAACGGCCGGTAAGCGGACGGCGAGTCGGTCGGTCTGCCTTCCTTTCTAAGAAGGCAGAGTCGCCCCTTTTTCCAGGCATCAGGGAACACTCCACGTTCCATGCATCTATTGAGGATGTTGCAGTAGTGAGTTCCCAACTCTTTTAACGCTATGGCCAATATCTTTCCCGGCACTCCATCGGGACCTGGGGCTTTCTTTTTCTGCCGAAGACGTTCGATGGCATCATCCAGTTCGTCACTTGTTACTGGGATAAAGCCCCTATCTTGGTCTGCGGTGTCCGAGAAGTTCATCAGGGTGGTGACTTGTGGTGTGCCCGCTGGAAAGAGTGCGTCCATTGTCCTGGAGAGGAGATCACGGTCCATAGACTCCGTGGAAGGCGCCTGTTGACGTAGGCGGTTGCGCACCATTTTAAAGGGTCTCCCCCACGGGTCTCGGCTTAGCTCCTCTAAGAACTCGTTCCACGCTCTGGTCTTGGCTCTCATGATGGCCTCTTTGAGGGCCACCTTCGCTTCTGAGTATTCTCTTCGAAGCCTTTCCTCCTCTCCAGGTTCTCTTCTGCGTCTTCTGCGACATCGCAGGTAGCATCTTCTCTTCCTTCTGCTGGTGATCCGAAGGTTAGCAATTTCTTCAGACCACCAGTAGACCTGTTTTGTTCGCGGGAACCCTTGTGATCGGGGCATTGCATAGTCGCAGATTTTTGTTAATGCCTCCTTAAATCTGTCCGCTAGCGCGTTGACCGTAAGCTCTTCCTCCGGTTCTTCAGGCATACACCATGCTTGGACAATGGACGCTTCCATTGCCAGCTCCCTATCCAATTTGGTGAGAGACCATCGTGGGAAGTGATGATGGTTTCGATCCTGCGCTGCTTGACCTGTAATATCCGTGTGTGAGGAGATCTTGAAACGGATATAATCATGGTCTGCTAGAGATTCCTCCCTGTCCAGCACCCGCCATCCATCCACACGCGCAGCAAGGGCAGGGGTGGCGTAAGTTAAATCAACGATTGAGCTGATTTCTCTCCCCATTGCACGCCTGATGAATGTTGGCGTTCGCCCACGATTGAGGAGGGTCAGCCCAGTCGTCGCCGCCCAATCTGCAACTATATCCCCCCTTACGTCAGTAGTAGGAGAGCCCCACATGACATTATGCGCGTTGAAGTCTCCCATAATGAGAACTTGGTGAGGGGTAAGGCGTCTCACCACAGCTGTCAGTCGCTGTGTCCACGGTTCTAAGTCTCTGACAGGACTGTTGCATGAGAAGTACACGCCTACGATTGCGATTCCTCCCCATTCCACTGCTATGTATCCTGCTCCCCTCTCCTTAATGTTTAATAAGGGAGAGTGGGCAGTAGGATTCGGCATTATAATAGCAACTGAGCCATTACTGTCACCAGCCCAATTAGATCTTTGGGGGATACAATACGGCTCTGAGACCACCGCAATGTCGATTCGCCAATTTTTTAGGTTCGCCATGAAGAGATCTTGTGAACCTGCACCATGGCCGACGTTCGCCTGAAGGAAGCTGATATGGAACTGGGCCATTAAGTTAAAATATCGACTTCCTCCGAAGCGGTCCCGCTTCCTCTCCTCCGCATAGGCCGAATCTGTTTCTCCTGCCGCCCTCTGATCTTAGGAGGGGCACACTGTCTGCTACCCATAATGTGACTGGATGGCAGATTGGCATCCTTGCATGTCAAACATTTCGGCACAGCTCGACAATTGACAGCCTTGTGTCCCTCTGCGCCACAGCGGAAACAGACTCGACTTCTATCCACATCGCTAGGGCAAAGCTGTCTGGTATGTCCAAGGGCCATACACTTGAAGCACCTCAGTGGTTGTGCCTCAAGCGCACGGACACGGGCTGAGCTCCAGCCTACCAGCAATCGACCCTTGGCCAGGAGGACCTTGGCCGCCGCGACTGGACAGCGAACAAAGACAGCACCCAATCCACCTGGTCCAGGGCTAATGGAGCCCACCTTCACCTGGTCAGTTGTGCACTGTCCAGTTTTCTCAATTGCAGCCGCTATATCCTCGCCTGTGACAGAGTCGTCGAGGTCAAGAATTCTGAGGTCTACGCTTTTTGTGGGCCTCGAGATGTTCGCCTCCTCGCCCAGTAGCTCCTTGAGTTTAACCGCAAGGGCATCAGCCTTTCTCTTGCTATCCTCTCCGGGCACCTCAAAGATTCTCGCACCAGTTGCGGATCTCTTCATTTTTATGCCACTGATTCCAAGGGCAATTATGTCCACCTCCTTTCTTGCTCTAGTGATAACTTCAGAGTAGGTGGCCTTGTCTGCTTTCTCCGGTGGGATGGTTATCACTACTGCTGCCGTTTTAGGAGGTGTGAGCTTTGGTTTCTTGGGGCCTTTGGCTTTACCCTCTTTAACGCTCTTAGTCTTATTCGGTCCCCGAGCGTTTGATGCCTCATTGGCCATTGTCTTGGCAGGAGGGGGTGATCCGTTTTGGGGACGCTTTTTCCTATTCCTCTTCCTCTTTTTCTTACTCACCACCGTTTCCCAAGGACCATCGTTCGTTGTCTCGGTAACATCATTTGACTCCGGTGTAGGTTCCGTATCTACTCGCGTGCCTCTTCCCTTGATTTGGTTATTGGCTTTGGTAGCAACATTAGGCTTTTCCGCAGGTTTAGCCGCAGTTGTGACAGTAGATGTTGTTTCAGCCATCCTGTTTCGACGTCTATCTGCTTTCTTCTGTTTCTGCTTCTTTTCAGCATCCAGTGGTGGTAGCGGAACTTCCGGCGGCTGAACTTCTGGTGGCTGAACTTCCGGTAGCTGAGAGTCAGTTGGCTGAACTTCTAGGTCAGGAGATTTAGCTTGTGTGCCTTCCAGCATTCCGCCCAAGGAATTTATTATAGAGCGTTTCATCTCCTCTAATGCGTTCTTGTCTATTGCCGACCGTTCTTCGCGCAGAGCCGTTCGACTCTCACAATAAGCCTGTTTAAAAGCATTTAGGTCTGCTTTCAGTGTATCCACCTCATGGCGTAATCTTGCATTGTCTGCACGAAGTTTACGAGTCTCTTCATCTATTGTCCGAGTCGACAATACCTCAACAATTTCTCTGAGGCTATTGGAGGAATCTACTATTGCTTTGTGTACCGAACCCTTAATGTTTTTTGATTTACGGGCAAGTGCAATAATGATATCCGCAGTCTTTACTCCCTTTTGCCGGAGTGACTCCATGTCCAGGAGTAAAGGTTCCGTAAGCATCGGGGATTCAGTCACGTCCAGCTGTTCAGTCAACTTTACCCCAGTAGAGGTTCCACTTGAAGCTAATACTACATCTACTTCGGCCTCCATCTCTTTTAAGTAACGTTGACGCTTCTCCTCTCTTGCTTTACCTACACCTATGTATCGTCCGTGTGTAGGGGGACGTCCGCGGCCTTTGTAGGCAGTACTGCCTATTTTTGCAGAGTCAGTCCGCATTTCCTCATCACAATCAGACTCTGAATCATAGTCCAAAGACAGTGAACTTTTATGGCTTGACCTTTTGCGAGTCAATTTTGCAGTACTGACCCCCGCGGCTGCCTCATCCTCGGCTAAGTAAACATTTCGATTACTTAGGTTGTCGCTCGCAGTGTCACTTGCTGACTCCTCAGATGGGCCAAGCCCGTCAGCACCCAAGGTCCCAGCTGTCGTGGGAGCTCTATTGTTGTATTCTTCAACAGTTGTCGGCTGGCTTGGATCCGTTAGATTCACAGCGGTGGTTTCCGGTGCAAAAATCAACTGATCTTCGGGGCCATCAACTGATGGCTCTAGCTTGGATTTGCTACTGGACTCAGGACTATGGAAATCTTCCGAGCAGCATGACCTCATGGAAGAGAGCGATGGGCTTCTGCTACCCTCCTCAATCTCCCTTCTAATGGCTTCATTGGTAAGCGCTGCAGATGTTTGTGTGCGCGTTAACACAACGAATGGAGCCTTTATCCTCTCGTTTGGCTTCTTAAATACGTCATCCTCATCTAATGTATCAGCGACTGATGTCGCGTTGGTCCTTTTAAAGGCGGACCTAGTCTTCCTTCCTTCGTCCTTCTCGGACTCACATCTAATATTGGTTTTCGTTTTAGTTTTAAAAATATCACTCATCATTATAGACCCACGAGTGCGGGAGAAATTAAAACGTCCACCCGGGCAGAGATCCCGCAATACCCGAGCAACCCTAAATGACCCTGGAGGTCGGGAGGTATCCAGGGTTTGGCGCTAGCTGGCTGACATAACCCGTCAGCCACCCGAAGGCGCCCCGACGTCACGTGTCCCAACGCCGGGACTTTAGGGATTTTTTAGAGAGGTTATCTCCTCGTAGGGACACCCAATAAAGGGCAGCCCCCCCGGCCCCACTCCGCGTGAGGTTACGGGTCGGCCGGTGGTTGCCTAGGCACCCGTGAGTCATGACCACCATGACCCAACGAGCCCACCGCCCTCGCTGGCACGGCCGCTTCCCGGGATACCCAGGGCGCCCGTCCAGCCCGAACCGCGCCGCCGCTGCCCGACTTACCGTCGGGGCGCCGGCCCGGAGCCCACACTCGCGAGACTTCTCGCGTGGCGGAGACAGAACTCCGCCGCCCACACGTCGTCTGACATTAGCCGTGGCGGCTCAAAGCTACTTTGAGCGGCCACGTTGCCCAGGGTGCACCACGAGGAGGTTGCCAGACTTCGCCGGGACCGGTTTGAGCACCACCGGTATCGGGAGCGTCCTTCCGGGTTGCGGATGGAAGGAACGGCCTCCAGATATGGAGGCTATCGGCTTTGCCGGCGCTGACACAAAAGGCTCACGACGGATGCGCTGGCGTCCCGGACGTATTCCGGGTAGCGGCAGCGGGTCGAGGTGTTCCGGGCCGGCGTCCCAGACTTATTCTGGGTAGCGGCGGTCCGGTTCGGGGCCCGACCGGCGTCCTGGAATTGATCCAGGTGGCGGCGGTGCGGGCGAGGGCGACGGTGTCCACTGGTTCGCTTACCCCGGACAGTGGACATGCCTTTTGGCAACCGTCGGCCGACCCGTTACTCTGCTTTTAGCGGAGCCGGGGGAGCTGCCCTTAACCGGGTGGCTCTGCGAGGAGACAACCTCAATAATAAACCCCTAAAGACCCGGCGTTAGGGTGCGCGACGTCGGGCCGCCCATGCGTGGGTGGTTGACAGGGCTAGTCAACCTGCTAGCGGCCAACCCAGGATACCTCCCGCCCCCCTGGTGTATATAGGGTTACCCGGGTATCGCGGAGTCTCTGCCCGGGTGGACCATCCATTCCTCCGCACTCGTGGGTATCAAAATGGAGTTCGAAATTTTAAATGAAAATAAAATCATAACACGAAGTAGGTCCGCGAAGGACGGTGCAACAAGTACTGGGTCCGCTGAAGTCCGGGCCGATGCGACGCAAACAACTACAGAAGTCGCCAAGGAAGTCAACTTAGCTGGCATCTCTTTGCAACCATTGGTGGTGGTTGAGCCACTTGATTTTTCTGATCACGCCTCCACCTCATCAAAAACACCAGCAGTCGTGACCGATCCAACTAGCTTTAATAACCTGACACAACTACCCACCGATGTTGCAAGTGGGCGCAGTTCTCCTTCAAATCGGACTGAAACATCAGATCTTGTTTACCAAGACAGCCTGCCTATCGACTTCTCGGATAGTCAACACTTCCTCTTACATTCAGGCTCTGGCAACATACTTGACAGAATACATGCTGAGACAGTTAGGATCCTTAATAAGATTGATCACAGGAGGTCTGGATGCAACTCTCTAAAGGCTGAACATCGTAAGGAGGCTATAAATGGCTGCGAAAACATAATAAATATCATCAAGGCCTTTAAAAGTTTTCCTCAACCTGTGATACACGACACTGCGGGTTCTCTCCCATTTGGGGAAGCTGTCAATGCGGTGCCTACAACCGACATGGTCCCGACTGCTTCAGCTGGGCCTGTTGGCGCGTCTACTACCACTGCTGTAGCAGCCGCATCCGCAGCCGCATTAACTTCTGCTATTGCAACGGACTTGCGAGCGATCAAGAAAGAGATAGCTGACTTGAAAAAGCAGCTTAGATCACAACCAAACATACCTAAACGAATCTTTCCTACATATGCTAACATAACTGCGACTGGGCGTGCTCCACCTTCCCCCTCCAAGTATGGGGATGGTCCACCGGGCATGGTAGGTCCGACACGCCCACCTATCGCATCTACATCGCACTTCGCGATAATTGTGACCTGCAACAAACCAGATTCAGCCAAAGAAATCAATTCTAGAGCTTTCATAATAAAGCAGCTTCAGGAGATTTTTCAAAATTACACCCCCAAACTAGACTGTCCCACGGGTTGCACGAGCTTATCCAATGGAAAGGCAAAAGTGACATTTACTAACAAGGACGCCATGCTCAAAGCTATAGATACGATCAACTCTGCGACAAATGCTTTAATCAAGGCGGAAGCAGAAAAAAAGATTAACCCTAGGATACTCATTAAAGGTGTGTCTAAGGATGTACCGAGGGAGCAACTAATCCCCGAGCTTAAAGCAGGCAATGTGGAACTCAGTGTCGTAGATTTATCGGAAATGCAACTCCGATTCATCAGGCAAAACCGAAATAAAAACTTGTACAATGCCATGGTTGAAGTTACTCCTCGAGTCTGGAACATCCTTGCATCGCTGCGACCAACATCGAGGGTTCGTATCGGATTTCAATTAGTGCACTTCGAGGAGTTTTCTCCCTTCCGGCAGTGTTTGGGATGTGCTCAGTTCGGACACACCCAAGGGCGCTGCACTCTTCCCAGCGTATGCTTGCACTGCGGCAGGCAGAATCACCGAGCGGATGACTGCCCTCTCTCCACCGCGGCACCGTCATGCGTAAACTGCCGTAATCACAATGCCAAATTTAAAACTAATAGTGACACCAAACACTCTCCAACCAGTCAGGAATGTCCCAAGTATCGCGCCATGTACATTAGAATTTCCGCAAAAATCGATTATGGCGAGCAATAGAGGTATCCTCAAATTCAACGCTCTACAAATAAATCTTGATAGGTCACAAGCTTGTTTTAATGAATTAACTGCTACTTTCGCTGAGGGCGACTTTGAGGTTGCCATTGTTGCTGAGCCATACCTAGGAGGCACCAAAGCCGTGGCCAAGGGTATGCGTGAGGCCGAGGTCTTTCAAGTTTATGGTCGTGGTGACCCAGTCAGGGCTGCCATTTACATTAAGCCAGACTTTGCGTCAAAATCAAAAGCAATATTGCTCGCGCAATTTTCCACCCCCGACTTGGCCGTTGTCAAACTCACCCTTGACCATGATCATGATGCACACAGTTCACATAGCATGTACATCGTATCTGTATACTTGCAGCCTCGAACAGGCTCCTCCCCGACACTTGATGCACTTGCCAACTTTCTGGACTACGCTAACAACACACACTGCATTGTCGCGGGTGATTTTAATGGTTGGCATCCAACATGGAATGAGACTGGCAGAGAGAACAACCAAGGCAACATTGTGTATGACTTTATGGAATCTCGCGAATTTCTGTGCTGCAATTCTGGAGAGCCCACCTTCGAGACCGTTACACACGGCGAACTCAGATTTAGCAGTATCGATTTGACGTTTGCATCTGACGACATGTATCCACGCATCACGAACTGGCGGACAGACCGGAGGATTATCGCCTCCTCCCAACACATAGCAGTTACCTTCAAAGTCCAGCATTCGGATACCAGATCGCAACCAGCTAATTCCACCTTTCGTTATTACACTCACAGGAAAAGCGACTGGGCTGGCTTCGGGCAGGTGCTGGAGGATGTCATCCGAGATCATAACTTGGAGGCACTTAACATCTCTAACCTTTCAGCGGCTGACATTGACGACTTCGTACTGCGCTTCACCTCGGCTATCCACGTCGCCGCTGATACGATATTCCCTTCAAGGGGGGGGACAGGTGGTCAGACGCCGCCTCCTCCTCCCCGCTCCTCCCCATTTTGGACTCCACAGCTCGAAAGGATTAAGAACGATATCAACCAACTACGACGCGAAATGTATCGAGCGAAGAGGAATAGAACACGACCAGACCATATTCATCTTGTTACTTCCAGGTACCAGGAGGCTAAAGAGGAATATCAGAAATCTATCCGTCGGGAGTCTACTGCACATTTTAGACGTTTTTGCGAGTCGCAGTCACTTGAATCAGTTTGGACGGTCACGAATCCTGTGATGCGCTCGGACGGAGCCCCTAAGAGAACTCCGACTACCCTACCCACCCAGGACGGATATACTAATGATGCCGAGGAGACGACGGATCTGCTTCTCGAATACTTCTTTCCAGAGGACCCCCCGGATATGGATACTACTTCACAAGCTGACATGAGGGGTAGGTCTAACATTGAACCCGACACTCAGGACGATTCCTTATTCACACAGGACGAAATCTTAGAAGCTCTCGACAGCATCTCTCCGAAGAAATCTCCAGGGTTGGACGGTCTGACCGCGGACATCTGTATGGCTGTGACACGGCGGTTTCCATCAATTTTGGTTACACTGTACAACAGGTGTCTTTCATTAGGCTACTTCCCCAGGAGTTGGAAGATGGCAGTGGTGAAAATAATACCGAAGCCGGGCAACAAAGGCTCCGATTCGGTTAGGTCGCATCGACCGATTGGGCTCATCGCTGTCTTCGGAAAAGTTCTGGAGAAGCTTTTCGTCAATCGTCTCATTCACCATATGGCTGTTTCTAACAATCTCTGTCCCAGGCAATACGGCTTCAGGCGCCACACCTCGACAATTCACGCGCTCCGTGAGGGCATCGATTTTATCACGCGTAGCCGATCTGACGGCCTTCTTTGTGTTGCTGTATCGCTGGACATTGCATCGGCCTTCAACCGGGCCTGGTGGCCCTCCATCTTGGAACGGCTTAGGAAAGTCAACTGCCCTGCAAACATTTTCCGACTTATTAGCAATTATTTGAGCGACCGTACGGTGTCGCTTTGTTATGCTGGATCCAGTTCTATCAGGCGTATGAGTAGGGGCTGTGTCCAAGGGTCGGCCTGCGGGCCGGCTCTTTGGAACCTTATCCTGGATGAACTTCTGGACCTGTCGCTTCCTGACGGATGTCGAATTCAAGCGTACGCCGATGACGTGCTGCTTTTAGTCAATGCCAAAGACCACACCGCTTTACAAGAAAAAGCTTGCCGAGCATTGGACGTCGTGGCGGATTGGGGGCAGAGCGTCAAATTGTCCTTCGGACCAGAAAAGACGCAAGCTTTAGCATTCTCCCCTAAAGCTGCTCGTGCGCGCGTTCGTATGCAAGGCCAGCACATAAACTTTGTCTCCCACTTCAGGCTTCTAGGAGTCATTATTGACAATAGGCTCCGATTCCACAAACATGTGCAGCATGTCGTACAGAACGTAACAAAGCTGTTTCAACGCCTATGTTTGTTTGCTCGTCCTTCGTGGGGTCTTCACCCCAGTAACATAGACAGTATCTACCGCTTCGCCATCGTTCCCGCCGTTACGTACGCGGCGAGTATATGGGCTCATGCGCTTCGAAGACAGGCCCACCGGACTAGTTTGCTCAAATTGCAACGAGGCTTTGCCCTACGTGCAATTAGAGCCTATCGCACAACATCAACAAACGCATCTACTGCCCTTGCCATGTTCACTCCTCTTGACCTCGAAGTTCTGCGTGTTGCGGAGGTGGAGAGGACTCGCCTGAGTGGAACCTCTGATCTTCTAGACGACGGCCTGCGGCTGGAGACTCCGATCTCCATTTCACAGTTACCCCATCCAGCATTGCGTGTATCCCCGGATTATGATGTGGCGACGAAACAAGAGGATTTAGATCGGAAGTATTCAGCGGGTGTGCCTTTGGTCTTTACGGACGGTAGTAAGCAAGAGAGCGGCGAAGTTGGTGCCGGTGTCATCTGCGTTGACATGGTCACATACTCTCAACCCACCATCAACTCTGCGGGCTATAAGCTCGGCTCGGCCTGCTCTGTTTTCCAGGCTGAGATGTTCGCCATCATCAAGGCATGCCAGCTCATCGCGGAACGCGGGTATCCAGATGCGACTATCTGCTCCGACTCGCTTTCTGCTCTTCAGGCCCTTCAACAGCGTAGCAGCACTGATCCCCTCGTGGCTCGAATCCACAAGATCATCATTGAGCACAGGTCGGTTGGCCAGATCCAATTTTGTTGGGTGAAAGGCCACGCGGGGATTCACGGTAATGAGGCTGCGGATCGAATTGCGGGTGAGTCGGCGCTCTCCGAACGGGAGCCCGACTACGATTTGTTCCCAATATCACATATCAAGCAGATTTGCCGCACACAAGCGAGAAAAAAATGGGAGGAGAGGTACCGCGACGCTCCGCAGGGGAGTCACACCAGGTCCCTCTTTCCCAGTCTTCAACATATTGAGGAATTCCGGCAACACACTGAACCTTCCTTCCAGCTCACGCAGTTTACCACTGGCCACGGGGCACATCGCGCTTACCTTTATAGATTCCATATCGTGCAAACCGACGTTTGTCCTTGTGATTCAGCCACGCCTCAGACGCCTGAACACCTTCTCGTGCATTGTTCTAGATTTGCTGCTCGGCGTCAGTCACATCTGAGTTGCTGCAGGGATAAAGTCGATAATGCATTCAGTCTGCGTGAGCTGAGTCAGTCTCGGACGCTAATAAAGTCACTCGTTGAGTTTATAGAGCATATATACAACAATATTAAAGAATTTAACGCACACGGTGCAGAATAACACGTGGTTACCAATCTGAGCATTCACATAAAGGGTCCCGTGACGGGCCCGCCCGCCCAGTGGGCAGCGTGGCTGCGTGCTGGGCGGGCGGGTCTTTCACAACCCCCCCCTGCTAACACTTATTATTTACATTTTTTTTATTATTATTATTATTATTTTTTTTTTGCTTCTTTTTTTTTATTGTTGCACTCATATACTTCTACAATCAAATATACCTTTTTTTTTTCATATATACATTCAAACAACCCTTTTTTACAATTTTCTCTTCACCGCTGTCCCCTTTTCCTTTCCTTTCTGTGTTACTTCTGTCTTCCTTCTGTCTTTCAGTAAACTGTCCTCTACCTCTGTCTCTTTCCCTCCCATTCCTTTGGCTGAGTCAGACTGCATCTCGAGGCGTCGTCAGCTGAAGTGGATGGGATGCACGATCAGGTTCCTATAAACCATATTAATATAAACGCTCACACTATATCATCTTACTATCAAATTTCGGAGAAAAAAAAAAAAAAAAAAAACCTAACCTAACCTAACCTAACCTAACCTAACCTAACCTTTTTTTTTTTTTTTTTTTTTTTTTTTTTTTTTTTTTTTTTTTGACGGAAGGAAATGCATGAAATTGCATACCCGCTTCCCACAGCGCGTGGTCCACGGGTGATGTGGGGCTCTCCCCGGCAGACGGCCGGGGCCTACCCACTAAAACCTGCCGATGTCCCTCACAAAAAGAAGACGGCAGTGGGATCAGCCGAAGCCACACACCACAGTGCCGCCTTCAGAAGACCCGCCCAGACGGGGCAGGTCCCCTCTCGGGTTAGGGGGGAGGCTCAGGAACATCTAAGTCTCGCCCCCACAGACAGGACAAGGGGCGTGCAATGTCCGACAGCGCGCAAACCGCCGGACTGCCCCTCGTCAAGGACAGGAGACACGCAACTGTGTCCCTCCTGCCCTAACGACTGTCTTGTGGAGACACATGTGGGTTGTCCCACATGTGTCCCTCTCCCCGATAGCCCCGGTGTCCATCCCTCCTCCCGGTACACCGTTCCTTAGTCGCGACTCTGGCCGCGGCCCCGCCGGAGCCCGACCACCCCACACGCC
This sequence comes from Diatraea saccharalis, assembly GCA_918026875.4. Classification (NCBI taxonomy): domain Eukaryota; kingdom Metazoa; phylum Arthropoda; class Insecta; order Lepidoptera; family Crambidae; genus Diatraea; species Diatraea saccharalis. Next base: position 98,045 of record OU893336.1, read on the forward strand.
GTACGGCGTGCGTTGCAGCCGGGCCCCGGCGACCCCGCGGCCAGAGTGCGAGATGGAAAGCTCCCTCCCCCACGTACGTGGGTTGAACTCCCTGGTTCCCCTTACTACCAGCCATCCCGCTCCACATCGGCAAGCCAGAGGGTTAAGGTAGGCTGGTAATCTTCACGGATTTTGAGCCTCCCATACGGTCGCACAATGTGTACGGCCGCAATGGAAGGCCCGTCCTCCGGTCCGCACGGGGAAACTCAGGGTACGGAAGCCTGGCTGCCCACCAGTAAACAAGAAGCCCGTGGCCCCCCCTACCCGCCACAGCCGGCAGCGCGTCCGGGACCCTCTCCGAAGAGAGGTATGGGAGCGATGACAACTGGGGCGGGCAGGGGGGGAAAGGTAGGTGTTGAGGCAAGTGTGAGTGTTTTGTGTTGTTGTGCTTAGTGTTAAGTGTGTGAGTGACGATGTATGTGTATTGCTGCTGGTGTGCTAGTGTGTGCGAGTGTGTTCGTGAGTGTGATGTGAGTCTGTATGTGTGAAGTTGTGTGTGTGGTGTGTAGGTGTGGGTGCGCACGTGAGGTCCCCGGCCCGGGTAAGCCCGAACCAGGGAGCCCACGCGCGCACCTGGGCGCGGGCCCCGATCTTCTGGTCATGGTTGAAGTTGCCGCCCGTAGCGGCGACGCCTCACTCCCCCTGTTCTGCTCCGGCGAGTGCCCGCCAGAGCCGCCGCCTCGCGGATTCTCTCCGCGTCCTCCTTTTGCGACATTACGGTCTCGCAGAAGGAGGAGACCGCCTCCCAGGACCTGCGGCTGCCCAGCATAGCTCTTATTACGCTGGAGAGAGAAAGGTCCTGGCCTATCACCTGCGTCAGTGTTTGGCGTTGCACGTTCCATGCACTGCACACCTCTAGGGTGTGCTGTGCAGTGTCCGATGTCGCACCGCATTGGTGACATACTGGTGTGTCCTCTTTGTTTATCTGGTGCAGGTATCTGCCAAAGCAGCCGTGCCCCGTGAGCATCTGTGTCAGATGGAAGCTGAGCGTTCCGTGCCTTCTCTCTCTCCATTCTTGGAGGACCGGTTGTAGGGCAGTAAGTGTGCGAACCCCGGCAGTGGGGAGCTCTAGGATGGTGGACCAGGCCTCCATGAGCTCTACCTCATATCCGCGTCTCAACGCTACCATTTCAGTGGGGGCGAGACGATCCCCTCTCGTTAAGGCCTCTTTACGTGCCTTGTAAACCTCCGTGAGAAACTTGGCTTCAAGCTCCCACGGAGGCATACCTGCAAGTGCACATGCTGCACTATACGACGTAGTGCGGTAGGCACGTATGGCTCTGTTCGCCACTATCCTCTGGGGGCTCCTCAGCAGTGTTCTGTTTTGAGCATTGAGGGAATCGACCCAAACCGGGGCACCGTATAGGGCCATGCTCCGCACTACCCCGGCGAACAGTCTTCGACAAACGGCGTTGGGGCCTCCCAGGTTGGGCAGCAGTCTGCCAAGGGCGTTTGCAGTCTTCAGTAGTTTCGGGGCCATTTGTTTGAAGTGATGGAGAAAGTTCCACCGACTGTCGATCCAGAGGCCCAGATATTTGATGTGAGAGTTGATGTTTATTCTCACATAGTCCACCTGCAGGTGTGCATTCTGTGGAAGCCTGTACCTTGGGCCGTGGAATAGTATAGCTTCGGTCTTATCCACAGCCACCTGCAGTCCCAGTCTGCGGATGCGGCCAATGACCAGTTTGGTTCCCACTTCTGCTAGGATTTTGGTCAATCTGTATGAACTTCCCCGTGCTGTGACAAGAGTGTCATCTGCGTAGCATATGACATTCATTCGGGGAAGGACTTCGCCTCGGAGGACCCAATCGTACCCCATGTTCCATAGGAGTGGTCCGAGAACTGATCCCTGTGGAACGCCACATTTCATTTTGCGGGATGCTATTTGTCCCGTGTCGTCAACGTATAGTACCTCCCTGTTCCGTAAGTAGTCTAGTATGACTTGACGAAGGTAGTGAGGAATCTGGTGGTACGTAAGAGCGTCCTTGATGCATTGGAAAGGGAGGGAGTTAAATGCATTTTTGATGTCTAGAGAGACTGCCATTAGTAATTCCCCTTTTCCAGTGGCAATTCCACATTCCTTTTTCAGCTCGAGTATCGCGTCGACAGTTGATCTATGGCGGCGGAAGCCATATTGCCGTTGTGAGAGATCTGGGCCCACCAACTCCATATGTTGGACTATGCGGTCTGCGACCAGCTTTTCGAACATCTTGCATATCTCGTCTAGCAGGACAACCGGGCGGTATCCCGAGGGACTGTCCGCAGGTTTTCCTTCCTTCCTTAAGAGGACCAGTCGACCTCGTTTCCAGCATCTTGGGAATCTTCCTTCCTCCAGGCAGTTGTCCAGGAGAGAGCGAATGTGATCTCCTAAGTGTTTCATTGATACTCTGAGGACTTTGCCCGGGATCCCATCAGGGCCAGGCGCCTTATTTTTGAGCCGCATGCGTTCGACGGCAGCCTCCATTTCCCCGTCCGTGATCGGGGAGAAGACAACCTCTTGCGCTGGAAGGAGTTCCGAGGTGGCAAGCGGTGAGACGATAGGGGGAGAGTCCGGGAATAGGGATGAGACAACCCTGTTGAGAAGCTCTTGGTCCATCTGACTCGTGGATGGGGGGTGTTGTTTCATCCTGTTGCGGATGAGCTTGTACGGGCGTCCCCATGGATCCCGATTAAGGTCATCGAGAAACTCCTCCCAGGCCGCCGATTTGGCCCTGCAAATAGCGTCTCTGAGGGACCTTTTGGCGTCTGCGTATATTCTTTTTAATTCGGTCTCCGTTTCCATGTTCCTGCGACTTCTTCGGCGGTTGCGGAGCAAGGATCTTCTTTTGCGCATGCAGTCGTGTCTCAAGCTCTCCAGTTCCGCCGACCACCAGTATACCCTGGTGCGTTGCTGGTGACCGGAAGAGCGAGGCATCGATGCATCACAGATTTCCTTCATAGCGTTCTCCATAAGTTCCGCTTTTCCGTCGATCTCGTTCACGCGTTCCAGTGAGTCCAGAACCCATGCCTGGACAATCGAGGCCTCTTCCACCATGGAGATATCCAGTTTAGCAAGTGCCCAGCGGGGGAAACGGAATGCTTCATTGATATCGACCCGCTGGTTGTTGTTTATCGGGGGGGAGATCACGAACTTGATATATTTGTGGTCTGAGAGGGTCTCCTCCTCCGTAAGAACTCGCCAGTTTTGGACCCGCGTAGCTAGGGCAGGGGTTGCGAAGGTGAGGTCTACTATCGAGCCTACCGTTCGGCCCCGATAGCGCCTCACACATGTGAATTCACGGCCCCTATTTAGGATTTCTAGACCGGAAGATGAAGCCCAGTCATGTATTAGAATGCCTTCAAGTGAGTTCCTGGGGGAGCCCCAAGCCGTATGTTTGGCGTTGAAGTCCCCCAAAATCAGCATTTGGTGTGTTCTCAGACGACCCACCGCCGCACCGAGTCTATTCACCCATTCCTCGTACTCCGAGTATGGGCGAGTGGGCGAAAAATAAACACCAATTATAGTGACTCCGCCCCACATAATTGCCACGTAACCCGACCCCCTTTCCCTAAGCACGAAGGGGGGGGAGAAGGCGGCAGTGGAGGGGATCACTATAGCTACCGAGTCGTCGGTGTCCGCTATCCAGTTGTTAGATTCGGGAATAAAGTATGGTTCGGCGAAAACTAACAGATCCGTTCTTGCACTGGAGGCGCTTTGGAGTATGAGGTCTTGTGCGCCTGCACAGTGATTCACGTTCCCTTGGAAGAATCTGACAGTGACTTTATCCATTTATTGGGTTGATTGTTATTTCCATAGCCGTTTCTGGCGTCCTCTTAGTTTTACTGGCCCTTGTCCCATGTATCGGCTTAGGTTTGACAATTGGTGATGGGCATCCAAAAATAAACTGTAACGCCCCAAGGGTATCAATTTTCAATAACACAATGAAACGCACAGATAAGTAAATGCACAAAAGCCTTTAATATGGAAAATGAAATAAACTTATATCAATGACTAAAATTCTTAACACCGCCATTTACACAAAACTATAGCGCCATCTATTAGAAATTAATTGAACTAAAAATTCATAGTAACATTTTATACATGCCGCCCCCCAAAGACGATAGTCTTTTTACTTAATACAAAGTAATTTTGCATCACTTAAATATAGTAAAACACAATGGTAAGTAACAATGTTATTTGTAAATGTTTACAAAAGGATGGTTTATGTTGCAACAGGGAGTATACATATTTTCGAAACAGGTCTTTTTATAAGAGAATTTTTGCATCGTAATGTTACAACACGTGTGACCTTGTCCAATCCGGTATGTTTTTCAACAACTACACCAAGTAGCCATTTTGCCGGAGGTAAATTAGGCTCTTTTACCAAGACCACATCACCACATTTAGGTTCGGGTACAATACGAGTCCACTTATATCTTTGCATAAAACGAATCAAATATTCTTGGGACCATCGTCGCCAAAAATGTTGAACCATTTTTTGGCACAACTGCCATCTCCTTAACGGACTTATTATTGAATTTTCAAAATTATAATCTGGAGCTACTACTAACGGCCCACCTATTAAGAAATGCCCTGGTGTAAGAATCTCACCGTTCTCCTCTATACTAGTTAAGGGCCTGGAATTAAGACATGCTTCAATTTGAGCCAAAACTGTCGACATTTCTTCATAGGTAAGTGTGGAATTTCCTAGTATTCTTTGTAAGTGATATTTTGTTGACTTGATACCAGCCTCCCATAGTCCTCCAAAGTTTGGACTGTGAGGTGGTATGAAATGCCACTCAGTCCCATTTATTGCTAGATGTTCTGCAATTTCCGGAACAAGTGACAAACGCTCATCGTCAAAAAGTTGTTTGAGTTCACGCGCTGCGCCCACAAAATTAGTTCCATTATCACTGTGTAGCTCCCTACAATGACCTCTTCTCGCAACAAACCTCTTAAAAGCTGCTAGAAAACCTTGAGTAGTAAGATCGCTGACTACTTCCAAGTGAATGGCGCGGGTAGACATGCAAATAAATAAACAAATGTAACCCTTATAACATTTATGTCCACGACCCTTGGAAGTTCTGATGTCAATGGGACCTGCATAATCAACACCACTACATAAAAAAGGTTTGTTCACTGTAACTCGAGATGAAGGCAACTGTCCCATAAGGGGGGTTTTAGTAAGCCCCGAATATCGGATACAAGTAAGACATTTTCTGACGAACATTTTTACCAATTTTTTGGCTCCGATAATCCAGTATTTAGTTCTCAAATATGTTAACATAAGCTGCGGCCCTCCATGAAGTGTATGATCATGAGCTTGAGTTATGAGATGATTTGTTACGAGAGATTGATGTGGTAAAAGTATTGGGTGCTTAGCATCGTAATTCAAATCTGACCGTTCCAGTCGTCCACCGATGCGGATTATACCCCTGGTATCTAAGTAAGGACAAAAGGATTTTAATTTACTCTTATTGCTGACTTGATTTCCACTCTTTAACTCTTCAAGTTCTTTAAAAAATTCCTTCTGTTGACTTAAACGTATCAACGTATCTAATGCTTCTTCTCGTTCTGATTTTGTTATATATTTACTTATGTTTCTATTCCTTTTCAGCATTCTCTTACAATAAGCTACAACTCTTAATAGTCTGTTGAAAGAGGAGTATTTGCACCAGAATTCTTCACCGATCGCCGAATCAGCCCTTTCTATTATAGTAGTGTGTGTTTTAATATCTTTTTCTTCTAGGTGTGTTTTCGACGTTTTCGGGTGAGTGTAATTTATATGACGATTTGCAAGCCAATTAGGACCACTAATCCACAATCTATTGTTAACCATTTCGACCGGACTGATGCCACGAGAAACAACGTCTGCTGGGTTACCTCCAGATTGTACATACGACCAGTGACTACGTTCTAAGCATGATATAATCGCTGACACACGGTTCCCTATAAAAGTCTTCCACTTACTAGGATGACCGCTCAACCATGCTAGAACTACTTCAGAATCGCTCCATGCATGTATGTTTTCTTTGGTGACATTTAACACTCTTGCAACTTCCATGAGCAACTTAGTCAGTAACACTGCTCCGCAAAGCTCCAGACGTGGTACTGAAATTTGTTTGACCGGTGCCACTCTAGACTTAGCAGTAACCAAAGTTATATGGACGCCACCTTTTGCATTTACAACTCGCATATATACTACAGCACCGTATGCAGACGTCGAGGCATCGCAGAATCCATGGAGCTCCACCAATATATCATCATTATGACAACTGTACCAACGTGGTAATCGAAATTGGGTAAGTTCATTTAGTTCTTTGCGATAAACTAACCATTCATTTAATATATCTCGTGGCAAATCTTCATCCCAGTTAATCCCAGAAAGCCATAGTTTTTGAATTAATATTTTACCACGTATTATACTGGGTGCTAGCCATCCCAGTGGATCGTATAAACGAGCTATGTCTGAAATAACATTCCTTTTAGTTATAGGTCCTGGAGACATCTGAGGCAACTGCACGGCATACTCGAATTGATCTTGTACGCGATCCCAGGTAAGTCCTAATATTTTATTTGTTTCTTGTAGTTTAACTTCTATTTTGTTTTTTACTTGCTTGTCTGTATCAGATGTATCTTGAAATTCAGCAATTTTTTCTAATAAACATTCACTATTACTAGTCCATTTTTGTAGTTTAAAACCTCCTCTCTCCAAAAGTGCGTTTAATTGCTTAAATATTTCCATAGCTTGTATTGCATTTTGACATCCTGACATTAGATCATCCATGTAGAAGTCGTTCTGCACGATAGAAGCCGCTAATGGAAAATCAATTGCTTCATCCTTAGCGACTTGTAATAATGTTTTTACAGCTAAGTATGGGGCTGCAGATGTCCCAAATGTCAACCTCAATAACTTATAATGTTGAACCGGCATGTTAGGATCTTTTCTATATAGAATACGTTGGTAATTAGTATCTTCTGAACAAACTTTAACTTGCCGGTACATCTTTACAATATCTGCTGAAAAACATACAGGATGAGATCTCCATCGAAGAATAATATGACGCAAGTCACCTTGAAGTTGCGGTCCCACCATTAGATCGTCATTCAATGAAACTCCATTATAACCTTTACAGGACGCATCGAAAACTATTCGCACTTTACTTGTAGTTTTATCTTCCCGGACGACTGCATGATGTGGCAAGTAAACTGCTTTATTTGTATTAATATCATTATCTAGAGATAGCAGTCGCATGTGATCTAACTCCAAATATTCATCAAAAACCTTATTATACTCTTTCTTCAACAAAGGTTGTTTCTCTAGTTTTCTTTCTAAGGCATGGAAACGATTTAATGCAATACTCATGGAATTTCCTTCTTTACAGGCTGGCGATTCATCTCTAAATGGAAGCTTGACTATGTATCTCCCAGTGTCGTCCCGTGTTGTGGTGGATTCATATAATGTTTCGCAACGTTTTTCCTCTTCAGTAAAAAATTTATTGTGATCAAAATTTTCTTCTAGTTCCCAAAACGATCTTAATACATCATTTAATTGTGTGTGAAGAGTCACTACGTTATATGTAACCGGAGGAGGTGAAACTTCTGCATCAATTTTTCCGCTCAATATCCAGCCCAAACAAGAATTTTGAGCTATTAATGACCCTGAATGATGTCTCAATAAACCATTGTTTACGATCTGACCATAGACTTCTGCTCCTAGTAATATGTCAATCTTATTAGGGGTGTGATAATCTGGATCAGCCAAGTAAATGTGTTTTAGATCTGGCCATGAACATATTTCTATTCTTTTTGTTGGTAGTAACGATGTAAGTTTATCTAACACATACGCCTTAACTTCAATGTTGCACTCAGGATCACATCGAGATTTAATTTTAATTTGTACTATGGATTTAACCTTAAAACCTTTATCGCCACCCAAACCTGAAACAACTCCTGTAACAGAAGTTTTCTTTAACCCAAGTGATTGTACGACAGATTCTGTAATAAATGAGGCTTGGGAGCCTTGATCGAGAAGTGCACGTAACAAATGTTGATGACCATTCGCCGATTCTGCTTTCACTAAAGCTGTCGCTAATAATACATTATGCATATTTCTGTTAGCGAAATGGTTCGTCACGTTTTCTGTCAACTCAAGGTTTTCGATTTCGTTTACAGTATCTTCGCACTCCTGAGCCAAAGCTACTTGTATGTCTGCGTGCTGTGGATCCGTCATGCCTTTCGGGTGCAGTAATGAGTGATGACGTCGTTGACAAATTTGACAAGAGGTGGTGTTACGGCAGTACTTAGAAGTATGATTACTTAATAAACAATTAAAACACAAGCCGTTATTTTGGACAAAGTCACGCTTTTCATCGTACGATGCATTACAAAATTTTTTACAATGTATGATTCTGTGCTCTCCCTTACAGTAAGTACAATGAAGTTGCGATACATGTAATGTCTGTATTTGATTAGACTTAGGATAGTTATTCCTCGAATAACCTTTGTAATTGTTACTGAATTGACTCTTATAATTAGATGAGCCAGGTTCTAGAAATTCGAGAGAGTGGTATCGTTTAACTAAAAACTCTTGGAATTGTTTTAAATTTGGTAAAATATTAGAATCTGAAGTTACATCACTAACAATCGCTTCCCATTGCTTACGACTTTCTTGATCCAACTTCAAACTGACTATATAAATAATAATAATATCCCAAGACTTAACATCTATACCCAAATTTTGTAGGCCATTCAAGGAATCCATCATATTATCTAATAATTCTTTTATTGCATTGGAGGATTCAACTGATAAAGATTTTTGATTGAAAAACCGGTTTAATATACAATTGGCTAAATATTGTTTATTATCGTAACGACTCTCTAACAGAGTCCAACATTGCATATAATTTTCATTTGTAATAGGAATATGTCGCAATAGTTGTTCAGGCTCTCCTTTGAGGTAACCCTTTAAATAATGTAATTTTTGCACATTTTGTAAACCACTATTATTATGTACTAATGATTTAAACAAGTCGCGAAAACTCATCCATTCCGTATATAAACCAGAAAAAGTAGGTATTACAATTTTTGGTAATTTAATTACAGAACTATGCTGCGGTATATTATCTGATGATTTAGAGGGCGTTTTGAAAGACATTTCACATTCAATTTTCTCTATTTTGTCACTAATTTCAGCTACTAAATCTAGATAAAATTCTTCAGTACTTTGATATATGTCAGATTTGAAATATTCCGTTTCATTGAGGTCTTCCTTGGATGTAATTAATTTAACATGCGTAGAATTAAATTCTTCCCACTTCTTTTCAATCAAATCCAGTCGCTTCTTTAAATGTTGTCTTGTTAATCTTTCTTTTGGACTCTTCTTAAAGTTCGTTTTGGCATTCTCCAATTGTGCCCGCAAAGCAGTCTGAACTTTTATTAAATCCATTGTTAAAATTATAAGAACTAATGTTATGAATCTTAAAAAACCACTTCAATTTGTAAAATTTTTCTAAGTGTTTTTATCTATTCAACTGGGTGTAAAATCGGGCATAGGTTCCCCGTAGTAGCACTTTTACTTAAATTATTCTAAGTCCCTATATAATTTAAAGTTATTTTTCTTGAACAAATAAAGTCTAAATTTGTAACATAAAAGTACTCACAATGTTTTGATTCACTTCACTAGCTTACGTCACTGTTCCCTGCTAATAAATGGCCTCTGCTTCACTTCCTGTAGGTGGCGCTGTTATACTCCTTTCTGGTGTAGTTACCGATGTGATGTTGCTAGTACGTTACTGCTGTTGTCAAACTGAGGTGTTGCTGTTGCCGTTACAATTGATAATACTGCTCTGCTGTGTTCTAGGCTCTACGTACGGTGAAATAAGGGTTACTGTGATGAATAAAACCAAGTCCTGTCGACATTCACAGATAGATCCCATCAACGACAATCCGTCGCTCCGTTCGAGACCTTTACTGAGGGCAAACAATTGAATCCTTTGCCAATCCGGCTCGAAGGACCATGTTCGATGCTCAGTCAGTCCAAAAATAAACTGTAACGCCCCAAGGGTATCAATTTTCAATAACACAATGAAACGCACAGATAAGTAAACGCACAAAAGCCTTTAATATAGAAAATGAAATAAACTTATATCAATGACTAAAATTCTTAACACCGCCATTTACACAAAACTATAGCGCCATCTATTAGAAATTAATTGAACTAAAAATTCATAGTACGGAATAGTAAATATTTAGATAAAAATGTAATAAATAACGATTTTAAAATGTTAGCTGCATGTTATAAAAACTGTAAATTAATAGACGAAAGCGATAAGTTACTCTCGCTAAATTTTTTATGTTTTAAGATAAATATTGCAATAGACTCTATTCGTTATCAGTTAGAATATATAAATAATATAGTTTATTCAAACCATGTTCACTGTCATACTTCTTGTGAATCTGCAAAGTTTTTTCGATGTTAATAAGACCTGTGCTTCCTTAAATAAGGTATCTCGGTGCTCTAAAAAAGTGGTATATAAAGATTGTGACGATTTAATTATATTTAACCAAAATATAGGAGGTCTTTGTAATAAAGCTGATTTGATGGACATTACAATTAATGAATTCAGGGAAAATGGCAAGGAGGTAGATATAATATGCCTTAGTGAGACCTTTATTGGTCAAGGATCGGAGGAAAACATTAAGCTGAGTAATTATAAAATGGTAGCTAATTTTTCTCGTAAAAAAAAGCAGGGCGGGACGTATATAATGATTAAAAATACATACGAAATAATAAAAACAAATGTAAAGCCACCTGGAATACAATATCATCGATGACTTCGAATAATATACATGAATATGACATTAATTCAATTTCTTATGATAATCAAATATACAATAATCCTTTTGACATTAGCAATATTTTTAATAATTTTTTTACAAACTTGACGAACAAAAATGACTCTACGAAGCATCACATGACATTTCAATCAATTATTCATGATACTAATCCTTCTACAATATTTCTGAATCCTATAGATATAAATGAAACTTATAAAATTATTTTATCTTTAAATAATAGCAGAGCCAGTGGTTACGACAATATGACTACATACATTCTTAAATTGTGTGCCTTTTTTATATGCCATCCGATTACTCACCTTATAAATCTATCATTTGCCGAGGGTAAGTTTCCAGAGCAGCTAAAAATCTCTATTGTAAAACCATTACATAAGAAAGGCAATAGGATGGATCCAAATAACTACAGACCTATTACCTTAGTGCCAATATTATCCAAAATCTTCGAAAAGGCCATGCATTCCAGATTGATAGATTTCCTAGACAAACACAATTACTTTCATCCAGATCAATATGGATTTCGTAAGGGTCACTCAACTTCTCAAGCTTGTTTTGAGTTTATAGGCTACATTACTGAAAGCCTTAATAAAAAAACTCCTGTTATGTCATTATGCCTAGATATGAGTAAAGCGTTTGATTTCATTTGCCACTCTAAACGTCTACACAAACTAAGCAATTGTGGTATCAGAGGCAATGCTCTTGAATGGATAGAAAGTTTTTTAAAAAACAGGTTACAAACTACTGAGGTAAGCAAAATTGTACAAAAATATAAAGTTAATATAAAACAAACATATAGATCTGATCTTAAAATTAAAAATGCCGGCGTTCCTCAAGGAAGTATTCTTGGACCACTGCTGTTTCTGGTGTACATAAATGATTTGCCACATAGCACAAGTAACAAGTGCATAATGTTTGCAGATGATACAATGATAATCATTAAATGTGACAATAACAATATCAACTCTTTTCAACGTCAAATAACCTCAGCATTATCAGATGTCACTAAATGGTTAGATGCAAATAATTTAAAATTAAATATTAATAAAACCCAATTAATCCAGTTCAGATCATATAACACAAGTCCTATACCTGTAAAAATTAATTACAAAAATATTGAAATTGACGAAGTAGACTCAGTACGTTTTCTTGGATTGTTAATTGATAAACATTTAAATTGGAAGCAACATATTGACCATATATGTGGAAAACTAAACCGTTTTATATTTGCAATAAAAAAACTGAAACAAACAGTATCTGTTGAAGCTGCTTTAATGGCATACCATGGATATGTGTCGTCTGTTTTGAGCTATGGTTTGTTATTGTGGGGAGCTTCTGTTGATCTTGACAGAGTTTTTAGAGTTCAAAAGAAGTGTATTCGTGTCATTTGCAATGCTTGGTTTGATGATAGCTGTAAACCACTTTTTAAGAAGCTTAATGTTTTGCCTCTACCCTGTATGTATATAAAAGATGTATGTTTATTTGTTCACTCCAACTCCAAATATTGGACTAAACGCGTTGAAGTTATGCCCCGGTAAACTAGACAAAAATATATAAATTTATTGTACCACCCTCCTTGTCATAAGGACATTTATAAAAATAATGTATACAACATGTGTATAATTATATACAATAGTTTACCAAATGACATGAAATTTTTGAATATTAATGAATTTAAATCAAAATTGACAAAGTGGCTTATGGAACACAGCTTCTATAGTGTGAAGGAATTTTTGGCTTTTAAGAAAATTGCATGATTAGAATATTTGCACGCCTATTCTCAGGTAGAATACTGGATCTCTTTATTTATTTTTGTGACCTTTTAAGTGTATTCTAGCAAATAAAGATCTTATCTTATCTTATCTTATCTTATCCAATTCAGCAGCCGTGTACGATTCAACGCCGGTCGCAAGGGCCTCAGGTTCTACTGACGCTCAGACACCTACAGCTCCAGCAAGACCATCACGCTTGGACCTGTCAACGGGTTCAACTAGCTCTACAAGCTCGTTTTATAAACAACGCACCCTTAAATTATTTGACGAACCCGCCCCGCCTGCCTTTCCAAACTTTTCTGAAGAGGAACGAGGTGAAGTCGTTCCTATGGACTTCAGTACTTCAGAGCTCCTGGAGACCGTACTCGCCGAAGTCGAGGACATCCAGGGGTATATCGATTTCAACAAATCCAAAACCAAGAGCGTAACGACGGACCAGCGAAGGCGTGCTCTCGTTTGCTCCCACTCACACTTTCAAGAACTCACCAAACTATTTCGGTACCACTATCAAGGGGTTCTGCTCCCGCTGCCGTACAGTTGCCGAACCTGGCTCAGATCGAAGATGATCTACAAAAGATAAAAAAAAAAAGGATCTCGCGGACTTGAATAAGTCCATTAAACAATTTAATAAACCCGCCACCACCGACCAACAACAACGGCCAATTCCCACATACGCTCGGTCTGTGGCCGCTAACCGCAACAACTTGCCCAACGCGCCGCTAGTACCTGCTGGACGAGCGGCCTCCACACTTAACACCACCAGCCCGAGGTCCTTCATAGGCCCACAACCGGTACTGATTTTAACACCAGTGTCGGCCGACTCTCACAGGGACACCAATGTGTCCCAACTCAAGAAAATCTTTCTCGAGAAGGAGGGGTTAAACCCTCCTGTTAATATCAGACACATATCTAAAGGGAAGATTCGTCATCAATTTGAGACACAACAAGATAAGGACAAGGCCGCTGACCATCTGCGTGCTGCGGCTACTAGTACTTTCACCACCGTGCCCGAGAGGAGAATCCTACCTAGGATAATCCTCAAGGGCATTCACAAGGATACACCTCATGATCAGTTGACGTCCGAACTGGTCAGACGAAACACGCAACTTAACCTCACCAATGACGACCTGTAGTTGCGGTTCATTGCTCAGAACCGCAATCAGAATCTTTACAATGCCATGGTCACTGTTTCGCCTACCACTTGGCCCAAACTAGCCTGGATGACGACTCCCAGACTCAAAGTGGGCTTCCAACAGGTCCACTTTGAGGAGTTCTCGCCATTTAAGCACTGCTGAAAGTGTGCTCAATTCAGGCACACCCAGGGACTGTGCAAGGAGAAACCCATTTGCAACTATAACAAAACGTTAAAGTCGAAGACCAAACTCGACAACAAGCACTCACCTTTTGACTCCAAGTGCACCCGTGCCAAGGCTATGCTTGAACTAATTTTGTGCAAGATAGACTACGGTACCGATTAGTCGCACATTACTTGCTAATCAAATAAATTTAGCTATACCACTCTAGTTATTCTATTATGTTTATTTTATATATGCTCTTTATAATTCATATCTATTTTATATATAGTGTATCTTTTATAATCTATCCTGTCTTTCTTTTCTTCCTTACCGGGCCGTTTCCCTTCTGTTCCGTATTATTCATTAGCTGTAATATTGCAAATTAGCACAAAGCATTCGTCTTAATTTATTGTCATTTTGTTTCTATAATGCAATGCTTAGGCTCACAAGCCCTAAACAAAACGCACCACCACGCAGAACGAAACGTATGTCTTTACGTTGTAAGTGCTGCCACCTATATACCATAGAGAGAAGTTTTCCGATCGCCGCTCGCACAGGTGGCATATTATAAAATTTAATAATAATCCGTTTCATAAAACCTAGCTAAATTCGCGACAAGTGTTTGTTGATGAAAGCTTCCAGCGACCTAATTATCAAAGCAGCTACTTACTGGGGCCCCATATTTTTGCTAAAACAAACTTTTTTGCTAAAGGCATTCAAATTTTAGTAATCAAATCTACCCAAGGGGCTCAGGGGGCAAGGGGCAATTTATGATTTGTTTTATGAGTGTATCGATTATAGAACTATTTTAATTGTGTAGTTATTTAGTATTACTTAATAGAATTCTAAACTACTGGGCTTGTTTGTTTCTATTTAGTTTTTATTGAAGTTAATTTTTTTCATGTATTTATTTAAATTCGGTTTTACGCAGTAGGGATTTTTGATTTTCTTTAAATTATTTATTTTTATTAATTTTGTTGAAACAGCAACAAAAATACATCATCTTTAAAATCTCAACTGTTCAACTTTCACGGTTCAAGAGATACCAGACAGACAGCGATGTCTTAATATTATTCCCGTTTTACACTATGGGTATGAACTCTAAAAAACTATTAAAAGCTTAAAGGCAAAAAAATCAGGGTTAAAAAAATAATGTCACACATGTGACACAAGATGCGGTTGGCTGTTATAATGGATTTCATTCGATTTGTTGATATTTTTGATATCGATTTGACTGTTTATGACCGATATGACGATATTTTTGAGCGGTGACGTATCGATATGTATTGGCACTCCGAATTTCCGATATGTCGTGGCATCACTACCTAATCTTGTTTCGTTCGATCAAAACAACTTTCGCGTTGCTGAGTTTTCGTTTTATATTTGTTTTATTTTATTGTGTCGCGTCACAGTAATGCGCTTAATCTAATTAATGCGAGGTACGTGTGGTGAGTGCGAGTGGATTGTCGCAGTGCAGACCGAACGCGATCTAGCAACAGCGCATCAGGTGGGTTTGTTTACGCGCGCCATGTGACGACAATTGCGTCGCGACGTCGCGGCTTCGCTGAGTCGCTTATGAGCCGGTGCTCCATGACCACGTGCTCCTTGCTGTTATTTGGCATTAGGGCGACGGGCTTCAGGGCAGGCTGTATAGTGACTCGAGTGTCCTTGCTGACGCTGTGTTTCTATGCGCAGGTCCGTTGGAGCCCTGAAGACGACCATGAGACCACGGGACGAACTTAGGAACGGCGTTGGTAAGTGTTAAATAGGTACTTCATTGTTACATGTCATTAGCAATAGACAGATCAATGTCAACTGTTTTCCTCAATACAAATAATTAGTTGGATAAGCCTAGCCTAGCCAAGTTTAAAGAAGGAAATTAACTAATTATTGACTAAGGTTTACATTAACTACAGCAGAATTTTAAACACTACTTCTCTTCTAGCTTTAATAACATTGAAAAAATCTTCAATAATCAATGACAATTAAACATAGTCAATTGAGCAATTATGGGACTATATTAATTTTTAACTGCCTAACATGGATGTTGTGGATTGTTCAGTTGTTATATCATATTATTTCTGTTGGTTCTGGGTCTTTCTGTGCACTAAATGACTGTGTCAAGGTCCAGTGTATACCCAGTTATCAATAAGATATTTTGTTATCTGTCTATACTGTTAATACAGCAGATAATGTTGTTTCTGTGGGATATATAAGGATTAATTTAAACCTAATCATTATATTCTAATTATCAATAAAAAGTGTCAAGTTTTGTTTTTACAAATCAAGTCATCATGTACTAATCCCTTTGTGGTTATCTGTTTTTTAAATATGATTTTTATTAATGCAAAATTATTACTTAGTATTATTATTTTATTATTATTACTTAATTGTATAAAATTAAATAATAATTTTCCATCCAAAGGGGTGGAATACAGCATAAGTTTCACATGAATTGTGTCATGAATTGTGTATCACCTTTCTGTACCTGGGAAAGATCTGCAATGGCAAGATGGGAACTGACCCCTAATGACAAAGATTAAGAACTGCAATTCTCTTCTATGTAAACATAAGAGAAGAAAGCTTGTATTTGAAGGTGTTCCATTCATTTTGATTGGTGATACTTATTGTATTTTAAAATTACCATATTGTATTATTAAAATATTTAAATGTAGTAGTGACTACATAGCCTAATAAGGCATTATTCAATTTGACTCCTGTATGAAATAAATCTGAGATAGAAGTAGACACTGGTGATTTGATTATAGATTTTTCTCAGTACAAGATTTTGAGTTATAGTTTTAAAAGAACTTTTTATTAAATTAAATTCATAAAACTTAATATATATGTCACAGCCAAGTGGTCTAATCAGCTGAATAAATGGGCAGCTAGTCCTTTTCATTAAATGTCACCATTCAATTGACAGACTGATATTCGATCAGCCAAGTAATCGATCGCATAATTTTACAATTAGACTGATTAACTGTCAATTCATTGTGAATTTTATTCATAGCATTAAAAGTAAAACAAAATAAGTAGTATAGTAGGTGATTTTAAATAAAAATTAAAAACTCATTGTTAAGATCTGTAATTCCTCATAGATACAGAACTGACCAAAAAGATAATAACAAACTGCATATTCGTGGCTGGGTATTAATGGTCCATATGATCCAATACAGGATGTTAACGTAAACACCAAATGCAAATGCGTTAATCTTAAACTGTTATAATAAATTCTCAATACTAATATAAGTATACGAAGACAGGATATACTGTGATTCAGATGGCCATAATTTATCGAAAATAAAAATAAGTAGTGTATGACTGCTATTGTTTTAGTATTTTTATTACAATTTCAAAGTTTGGTGCTATTGTATAGTTAATAACAACAAAAAAAATATTTTGCTCCTGTTGGTCACGTGATAGTTTAAAAAAGAGGTTTTTATTTTAACAGATAACAAAGCTTAATGAACATTTTGGCTTCCTTTAAATCAGCTGTCTCATTGAAAGGTCCAAATGTCATAATTGATTCAGCTAGAAAATTAGACCATTAAATTAAATGACTAGCCATGCTCAGGTGGTATGCACAGTGTTCTATGTGCTATGTGATCGTCAAAGGCGAGGGTAACTAAGCACCCATAGCATTACAAACATGAAAACCTGAGAAAAATGACATCTGAGTGTAGATAACTGATAAAACGTACTCAAGTTTCTCATGCTACGAGTGTAGGTGAATTATTATTAACATGCATCATATGGAAACAGGCCCGACACGTAGCACGGTGTAGAAATATTACTGCGTTACTGCTAGTGAAAAGTGTATCTCATCACTGGTGATGTAGGACCGATTCTGTGTAAACTCAGACGGCGGCGAGAGGTCACGTCCGGCGAGCGCGTCGGGTTCGGAGGAGGGATCGGGCGGGGAGGGGGACGGCAGCGGGGGGGCGGACGAGCTGTCGCTGTGGGACGAGGGGGCGCCGGCGCGCGTGCTGGCCGCCCTCAACGCGCTGCGCAAGTCCAGGCAACACTTCGACGTCCTGCTAGTGGCGGACGGGGCCGAAGTGGCCGCCCACCGGGCCGTCCTCGCGGCCGCCTCCCCGTATCTGCTGGAGGCGCTCCAGGTGAGGGCGGATACCTACAATATCCTCCGACATTGAAAGACGAAACGTAAGCGGGGCCCGCGCGGGCGCGTGTGCGCAGACGCCGGCGACGGCGCACCGCGTGGAGCACGTGGAGGCGGAGGCGCTGCGCGCGCTGGTGGAGTACGCGTACACGGGGCGGCTGCGCGTGCGGGACGCGGCGGGCGCGCGGCGGCTGTACCGCGCCGCCTGGCGACTGCGCATCGAGCCCGTGCGCGCGCATCTGGCCGCCGCGCTCATGCGCACTGCCGCGCCGCACGACTGCCTGCAGCTGCGCGCGCTGCCCGACCTGCCGCCCGACCACCTCAAGCGGCTGGACGAGTACATCGCTAGCAACGTGAGTGGCGACCGGAGAATCGGTGGAATATATCCGTCGGATGCGTGCTCTAAAACGGTCTGCTCGGTTTTCCGGTGCATCAGTTCGAGGAGATATGCAGCAGCGGCGCGATGGGAGGGCTGCCCGTGATCAACATCGAGATGCTGCGGGAGAGCAGCGCGGAGGACGGCGAGGAGGCGCCCGTCGCCGTCGCCGAAGCCGCACTCGCCTGGCTTCGGGAGAGGCAACCGCCCGACGTCGACGTGAGTATACGTTCCTCCCTCGCGGAACACCGACGACGTCGACGCGGGACTGATCGATAACGATCGAACGATGACGTAGAATTTTAGCTTGTGAGAGATCTGTTCGCCCCGGTGCGGGCGTGGTGGGGCGTGCTGGGGCGTGATATGGTGTGACGTGTGGTGCAGCTGGAGGAGCTGTGTTCCCGCACGCACCTGCTGTACGTGGACGCGCGCGGGGAGCTGCAGGACTACGAGCAGCTGCGCGACTGCGGGGAGCAGCGCGAGTGCGGGGAGGTGGCGGGGGCGGGGGCGGGGGCGCGGGGCGAGGGGGCCGAGGGGCGGCCGGCCCCGCGCGCTCGCCCGCCGCCGCAGGACGCGCGCGCCGGCCTCGGAGACAGGTATAGCAGACTTTCACAGAATCGTCGAATAATTCATAATCACAATTTTGTATAAATTTTATAACAACACTCACGAAGAAGAGAATTGGGCTTTCAACATTTTTCAGACTTCACAAAAATATCTGTTATGACGATAATTTTGGAATATCATTATGCCCCACGAAACAGCTCGAAAGAATCGGAATTGCGAGCATTTTTACTATCTACGATCTTCTCAATAATTGGTAATGGTTTAATACGTATCGTGTATGTGGATTTATTTTGAAGTAACCGAGTGAACTAAAGGTGTCTCGGCATGAATATTTTAATTTATATTATATTATTATTATTTTTTATTAAATACGAGCGAGCGGTAATGATTCAATTCAGTGTGTCTTCGATTCTTAATTTTAATTTAATCTTCATAAAATCAATTTAATTTTAATAAAACCATTTTAAGTTAAATATTATTTATTTCCCATCGTACTTCCGACGACCGATGAATTTATCGATTTGATATCCTCGAACTGATTCCTCCAGATGATCTCATTTGAAAATGACTCAATTTTATGATCATCCCTATAAAGTAAGTCTTTTATACTAATAAAAAGAAGAGTCCCTAGGATTAAACCCTTTGGAACATCTGAACTTCACGGTTGACAGATTTTTTTACCGTCGATTTATTCTTTTGTCTTTCGTTTAACGAATATTAACAAAATCGTATGTCATCATCATCGTCATCATCAGCAGCCGTAAGACGCCCACTGCCTAGGCCTCCCCCATAGATCTCCACGACGATGCCCGCATCCACCTAGTGGGGGGCCTACCCTCTGAGCGTCATCCGGTACGTGGTCGCCATTCGAGAACTCTTCAGCCCCAACGGCCATCAGTTCTTCTCGATGTGTCTCGCAATTTTACATATTAATCTCATACAGGCTAAAGCTCGGGTCGTATCGATATCGTCGGTAGTGTGTCGGGTAAGCTTGTATCTAGGATCTCTAGCCCTGCTTTCGGCAGGTGTTTGCGTGGAGTACAGCTGTCCATACAAACTTTCGATCACCTTTAAGATTTCTGTTTTTGACGAGACATCTTTCGCGAACACTTTGGAGCCTTTATTCCGCTCAAATACTTTTAACACGTTCCGTATTAAATCGGCGAAGATGCCGATAATGACTTGCTATTATTTATTTATTATTATTATAATAAAAATAATAATTACGTGAATTTAGGTTACAGAGCGTTGAACTTGAAATGCTGATCAGACTATTATTTTTACCTACATACAATGTACATTGACTCGTACATCCTGCCCACACAAAAAATAAGAAAAAAACTAAATTATATGTTTTACATCTTTGTTTTACATTCTAAATTATATCTTTTTTATGAGACGGCGGGTTTTGAAGAACTCGGACTCTACCGTGCGGACGGTATCTGTTCCATGCTGTTTAGATTGTCCATATACAAATTTCTGTCAAGGACGCCAAAGCGGTTCTAAAGCTCGAGTTAAAAACTTTCGGGGATTTGGATCTGGGCAGGGATGGGTCGGAGCTTTCATCGATCGACATTTTGCCAGCTCGATATTGATATTCGATGTGCCTCGTATCAGTCGACGATCGCTTTCCGTTTTAACGGCCTTTAATACGGAGACATCACCGAATATTTGCATGGCTTTCGAGATCTCATACATAGCCTCCACTTCATAATAATTACACAAACTCACACAAGCTTTTCGAAAACCTCCGGTCGACACGTTCATCGAATATTTTCATATCAGAATCGCGGGGCGGTCGTCGGGTCGTTCGAGTCGACGGAATCGGTTCGCAAATACGCCGGCGCACTTTTCTTTCGAATACGGATTCGGGGGTCACCTCCTCCGTTCTCTTCGCTCGACGGATATATATTTTGTTCGTAATATCTGGCGACGGATCTACATCGAAGAGCTCGTCACTCGTGCAGGGTGTCGAAGGGCGCGGCGAGCGACTGGGCGGTGCTGGGCGCGGGGCCGGCGGCGGCGGGGGGCACGCGCGCGGCGGTGGCGCTGCGCGGCCGCGTGGTGGCGGCGCGCGTGCGGTGGCGCGCGGGGGCGGGGGCGGGGGCGGGGCCCGCGGTGGCGCGCGGGGGCGTGCTGGGGGGCGCGGGGGGGCGGCGCGCGCACATGGCCCGCGCCCGCTGCGCGCTCGGCTCCGCCGTCGTGGACGGCCGCCTGATCGTCTGCGGAGGGTGAGATCGCGTGTTCGTTTTTCAATTCGGAGGTCGACGTGAAATCACGAATACGATTGCGCTCAGCCGCTAAGATAACATTTTTTGATTTCATACGTTCAGGCCGGCGGCTTGAAGATATCGAGTGTAATTTTTTCAAAGCACAGTTTACAAAGAGCGAAGTCGCTCCGAACTACGCCAACTAGAGATTCTGCACTGCTATATATACATATTGAATAAATACGAAAAAAAGATAAATACGAGTAGATTCTGGTATCGTTCGCGTGTTGAAAAGCGGGTCCGCGCAGGTACGATCGCACGCACGTGCTGAAGTCGGTGGAGGTGTACGAGCCCGCGAGCAACACGTGGGCCCCGCTGCCGGACATGCGCGGGCCCCGCGCGCGCTTCCCCGCCGCGCGCCTGCGGGGGGCGCTGCTCGTGCTGGGCGGCAGCGACGGACTGGCCGAGCTCGACTCGGTCGATGCGCTCGAGGCGGGCGGCGGCGCCTGGCGCGCGCGCAAGCGGCTGCCGGGGGCGCGCGTGCACGCGGCCGCGGCGGGGGCGGGCCCCGGGCAGGGGGAGGGGCAGGGGGAGGGGGAGGGCGCGCTGTACGTGGTGGGCGGGTGGGCCGCCGGGCACCACCTGAGGCGCGTGGACCGGTACTCGCCCGACACCGACGAGTGGACCGAGGCCCCGCCGCTTATCACAGGTCACTACATGATCCATTCACTATCGATTCAATCTGTGACGTTCCTAATTTTTCAGGTTGAACGTTCCCCCGCTTTAGAATTTTTGTTAAAACTGTTTTCGACGGACGGACTTTCGATTTGACCGTCTTGTCCGTTAGTCGCCAACGTTAAATGCTAGAATGCTGACGGAATCCCGACCTTCGGTGTACCGAGATTTATTTTACGGATCCTTCATTTTTTTTTCATGTTTCATAATCGGTTCTTAGATCGGAACGATTCGCGGATATGACTTCTTATCGTTTACATTGGAACGATGGGACATTTGTAGTCCTGTATTTCGGGCAGGGCTTGAAGTCGGTTCAGAATGCCGGTAAATACTGATCTCGTTCATTTAGTTCTGTCTTTAGCTGTACCACGGTTGCCAGCAGCAAAGAATCCGCATACGAAACAGATTTTTTTTGCATTTAAACGTCTTTCTAGTGCTTCTATTTGGGATACGTTACGTACGGGTTTATACGTTCTTCACGTGCAACAATCCTATCTTCAAAACGAGACATAGTCTCGTTCTCGTCATAGATTGTTCCTTTCGAAATTGACTTAATTCAATAACCAAGGTTCCTCTAAAAGAAGTATCTAGGAAAATATTACGAGTGGCGTTATTGAGATCATGAGCGACGATGATATCACTGCTACCCCCGCGACGAGCAGGAGCCGCATCAGCCGCCCGTCCGACGGGAGTGTTGCCGTTGTCGCACTTCGGTTCCTCGGTAATACATAAAGGGCACTTCCGACGCTTTTTATGTTTTTCAGTTAGTGTTTTAAAGAACCATTGTTCTGATACATTTGCACACAACAGGTCATGGTACTGCTCACAAATACGACAGCGTAGAAATCGTCTATCAACTATCGATTGCAAACAACCAGCACAGGCAACGGTTCGAATAGGATTCGAGAAAGGTAGTCTCCGATCCGTAGATTCGAACCTTCGTTTCCTGTTTAGAATGGCTCTTCTCAGTCCACGACCGCTACGATTACACCATTGAACCCATACACGAGTGTAAGGAAATCGCTACACTGTCGTGTTCGTAAGCTTTAGTGGAACTCGGTTTGAAACTCGAGGGCGGCACGTTCGAGTGAATGTGGCACTGCGCATCGTCACACCGCCGTCACTGGCACTATTTTATTTCAAGGTCGTACCGAAACCGATCGATACCCAGCCGTCTCTATGACTCGTGTCTCACGCTAACTTTAATAATATTTATGTAAAAAAACAACAATCGAAAACAGACTCGGTTTAAACACTACATAGCGAGCGACTCCACCTTCATCGTATACCTCACCGCCCGTCCTAACGATTCCCGGGGCGCGTTCGTCGGCAGGTCGGTCCCAGTGCGCGAGCGTGCTGTGGGGGGACACGCTGTGGGCGCTCGGGGGCTGCGACACGTGGCACTGCCTCGCCTCCACCGAGTACCTGCGGGTGGGGGCCGGCGGCGGGGGCGCCTGGCGCGCGGGCCCCGCGCTGCCCACGGCGCGGCGCTCGGTGGGCGGCGCCGTGTGGCGGGGGCGCCTGGTGGCCGCGGGGGGCTCAGACGGGGCGGCGTCGCTGCGGCGCGTGGAGTACCTGCCCGCGGGCGGGGCGGGGGGCGCGGGGGCGGGGGCGTGGCTGCCGGGCCCCCCGCTGCGCACGCCGCGCGCCGGGCACGCGCTGGCCGTGCTGCAGCGGGCGCTGTACGCGGTGGGCGGGTTCGACGGCAAGCAGTTCCTGGCGTGCGTCGAGTGCCTGTACGAGCCCGACGGCGAGTGGACCGCGCTGGTGGCGCCGCCGCCGCTGCCGCCCTCCCCCTCCACCGCCCCCGCCCCCGCCCCCGCCCCCGCCCCCTCCACCGCCGCGCCCGAGCCTGAGCCCGAGCAGTGACCCGAGGGAGCCTCCGCCTCCGCATCGCCGCCGTCGACGCTGCGTTCGCCGCGGGGGCCCGGCGCCCTCGTCCACCCGGCGGCGATCACGAAACTCCCCGCGCCGGGTCGATGACGAAGAGTCGATAGCGCCGTCTCGGCCGCGTTCGGCTCGGTCCGAACGAAACGGGAGTCCTCCTCTTTGTTAAAAATATATGTACATCGAAACACTATGTAACCTAGACGCTATTTTATCTCCTAGTATGTATATACTTTGTATATGTCTGTATGTATCTAAGAATATCGCAAAAAAATCTTAAACACCTGGAGGTACAGTTGCGACAGAACTACTTAACACCTAACCTTTAGTTAAATATCTGAATACTAAATAGTCATACGACATCTTTAAACTGTGTACTATATAAGTAAAGTATTACATAGTAAATTATGATTTTAACGGAAATTATTATTTCCTTCATTTTAGAGTATAATTATTTGATATAATAGAATCTTAAAGAGATATATATGATATATAATGTAATGCATTTGTGTAACTCGGGGACGCAACTTCACCGTCATTCCATACTGAAATGGACTGTTATAGATTGTAACGGGACGTGGTGGGCACCGATGTATCCGCACCTCGCGTCATGTTCGGGCACGCGCTGGGACGGTTACGTATAGATGTAGCACTATTATTGATAATTTTAAGCTTCGCGTTCGCCACGTGACTTCCCCCGTTATCTAAATCTTTTAATCGGCGATTATTATTTATTTTTACACAATAATCACAATGATTCTTTGTGTTTTTGTGAAAGCTTTAAACGTTCCTCCTGCGAGTTGTCGCGGCACGGAAGACATTATGGAATTGTCAAGGTCCAATAATTTGTTACCTCAGTAACAGCCGATGTGTTTTATCGGTAACAAAAAGGGTACAATATATTGTAACCGACCGCGTGTGGCCACGCACAGTTCCTGTATGTAAACGTTTAGACATTTAAAGTTGATAATCTCAACGTTGCGCCCGCGACGGTTACGGTTACAATTGTTCATATTTAATATTAACATTGTTTTCACGGTTCAAAGAAAACAAATACCCGTGTCACAAGGTATTATATTCGTAGGAACAAACACTTGTTTGTTTCCTTATTTATACCTATCTACCAAACCATAAGAAAAAAAATATTTAAGAATTGAATGTCTTAAGTAGACGTGCGTAGATGTAGGTGTAGAGGTAGATGGCGCCACTGACCGGCGACCGCGTGACCTCGACGCGTCGTCACGTGGACTAGTAACGGCCGGAGCACTCACGACGCGAGTGCTCCGGTTTAATCAATTAGCAGTATATTTGGAGGACGGTATCGAAATATTTAGTAAATTATGCGTGTATTGTAAGTCTCAAATTAACTAAATTATTATTATTATTAATCTTAAAAGAGATTTTTATTATGTAGTGCATGAGGTGTGCAGGGGAGCGTGATATACATTCCGACGCCTGAGGCCATCGTGTGCGTGATTTTCAGGAAAATATAACATGACAAAGTAACAGTTTCTACTGGAGATACGATCGGCCCGTGCGTTTGGTACCTCGAGAGGTGCGAGATATTATAGATATTATTTATTTTGATATAACGGGGAGAGCGCGGGCGACACACTAGTTAATGATAAAAGACACGGTGGCTGTGGAGCGAGCCCGCCGTCTGTCCGTCACGCGCACGGTCTATATACACTGTGTATTAAAACATAGATATCGATGTATTAGTGTATGTGTAGTAGTAGAAGTTTTGATGTATAGAATTTTGATATTTTAGCGTAGTTGGCCGACCCCTGGCTTGAGGAGGTCCAAGAGACGAATCGGGAAATGTTGTGTTTTTGTACTGCTATGCAATAAAATAAGATTTGATCGGTGTATTCCTATTAAACCAGTTTTCTTCAGGATTTTTTTATCAGGAACAATTTTGATAAATATATTAAATATAAACGTAGCGATTATTAGCCATGACTGTACACACTTGAATGGTTTATTGGGAATACAGCGAGGAGATCTGTAATAATGAAATATTTTTTTATATATTTGATAAATTTTCATTCACGACACTGTATTGACTTATCTTATAGAAAAACCGGGCGAATTCCCAAGTACATATATGTAGTTGTTAACTGCCCAGAATTTTCCCCGGTGTTATGTGAACTACCTGAACAGTGTGAAAGGTTACAGGTATGAATCCCGTGTCAGTTTTTCTATAAGGTACATATCGATAAACCTAGCTATAAAACACATTAGAAAACTAAGAGATGTACAGATATATTTATATATTTTTATACAACACAAGCAGATCCTGCGTCGGCTGCGTGTGTGTGTGTGTGCGTGTGCGTGCGACGGCGGGCGCGCGTTGTTGTGTGCGTTCACTATTGTTTACGTTTAACTCAATAAATATTCCATTTATTATTAATCGGTGGTTTTATTTATAAATAACTTCAAAATGGCACTGGTGATGAAACTTCTTCTTCATTTGTTATTATTGTAGGGCAAATCCGTCAAGTCCAATTCATAGTCATTCAGTTTAACTAAAGGACAAAAATAGCGTAACTTTCAATCTTTCTTCTGAAGTGTAAATCTGGCTTTATGTTGGTAAAAATTATAAACAGCGCACACATTTTTATGACGTAGTTGATCCTGTATAAATCGTGCACATTTTGTTTTTTCACCGGAGCTCGTGAAGTAATGAACAGATTTGAGTGCGGGTTTTAAAGTTTACTTTGTCGGCGGCGGCGGCGGCGGCCTGCTCCTCCAGCAGCAGCCGCGCGAGCGTGTGCCGGTCGCCCAGCTGCAGCTGCCGGAAGCCGCCGTCGCGGTGCGCGCGCAGGCACGCGGGGGCCAGCGCGGGGGCGCCGGGGGCGGGGGTGGGGGCGCCGGGGGCCGGGGCGGGGGCGGCGCACGGGGGCGCGGCGGCGGGCGGCAGCAGCAGCGCGGGCTCGGGGGCGCGCAGGCAGCGCAGGGGCGCGGCCGCCAGCAGGTCCGCCACGGGGGCCGCGGGGGCGCCCCGCCACGCCGCCGCCGCTAAAGGCGCACGTTACTTTAGGTTTCGATCGCCGACGTTTTTAAAGAACACAAACAAAAACAAATCTAGCAGCTTCTGGCTCGTCGTTCCCTCGCCCGCTGGCCGATCCGCGCCGGGATTATTCTCGATGGACGTTAGCATCGCGCTATTTCCGCTCGCGGGTCGCTCGCCCCGTTCGACGTCGACATAGGTCTCCCCTCCCCCCGGGTTTCCGTTTTAAACCAGAAACGATGTCGCCGTTCTCGTAAAGCTCATCTCGAGAATCGCCGCCGTCGACGCGGGTACTCACCGGCCTCGTAGTCGCTCCGGTAGAAGGCGAGCGCGTCCGTGAGCGCGTCCGCGAACCGGCCCGTGTGGTGCTGCGGGGGCTGCGGGGGCTGCGGGGCGGCCGCGCGCGGGGGCTGCGGGTAGCGCGCGAAGGGGGCCGGCCAGAACCACTGCGCGCCCGCGATGCAGTTCATGCGCACCTGCACACGTTTGGGACGTTCAAGTGATCGCTTTTCATCTAATGTATACACGGGACACGTCCGGTGCGATGCAACCGAACAGCGTTGTAAACATTTATACTTTTTAGGTCGACGACGTCAACAATTCAATACCGGCCCCGGCCCCCTCCACCGCCGCCTCCAGCACGAGGGGCTGCGGGTGGGCGGGCAGCAGCGAGGCCAGCTCTTCTCGCACCGCGGCCGCCGTCGACTCGTTCGTCCCCGAATCACGCACTATCACCTGAAGTTTCATTAAGTTCAATCTTCCGAACGGTGGTGTCATCTTCGACGCCCATCGAACCGTTCGTGAATTCGAATGGCCGTTTAACACCGCCGCGTCTTCGCTCGAATGTTGATGTGACTCCCCGCCCTGTGCTGCGCTGCGTTCGCGCTGCTTGCCGCTCGTCGTGCACCGTTCGAACTCGACTCGCTTATCGCCGTGCCTCGTTCAAAAATTGCTCGCTTCGCTTCCCCGACTCATATGTTACATAAACTTTGCCTTAAAATATATGAACAGTATATGATTGCGCGATGACGCCTAATTATGGTAAACGTTCTGGGTGTCACAATATTATACATTTTTGGAACGTCTTGTTTGTAAAATGAAATATGATATAAATTGTGTCAACATATCTTCGAGCCGCTTTATTAGCTTTTATGCGCCTAATACAGATCGTAGACGCGACTGGAAATGCTCTGGTTGTTAAAGAACCCGAAATGGTTTATACGACCACGTCAAACAATTCTACGACCCGACGAAATTAGTGAGTTTTCTTTAATAAAAATAAATTGTTGATTATTGAACTTTTTCAATGTAGCCGTTTTCCCAAAAATAAATATAGGAGAAATCAATTACACTCATATGATAGGAAGTAAACGATTTCATCGTGAAACATCCGGGAGAGGATTCTGCAAGGTGATATTTGTTAAAAAAAAATACATACACTTCGAACGTTTTTTACGACGTGCATCCTTTCTATTCCACTAGCTGCGCCCGCGATTTCGTCCATGTGAAATAGGGACTCACTATAGCATCTTTAGTTTTTAGGTATCCATCCCCAAAAGGTAAAAGGATAACCCTAAGCTAATTCGTTCGATAACAAAACAAAAATTAAAATCTCGTTTTTAAAGTATAGCAACGTCATCCGGTGCTCAGGAGAGGCGGCGAAATATAATATTTTCGTCTACTTAACCAATAGAGTATACGCATTTAAACAAAGACCGGATCGATTAAAACTATTTACCAATTTTCACTGCTGTTTCACTTTTATTGCCGTAGCGTGATGTTACATAGCTATAAAAACAATATTTCAGTTCGTTTCAGTAGTTTCTGAAATTTTAAGCGTTCAATCAAACAATCAAACAAACAAACAACCGACTACATACGCACCACCACGGGGAGCGAGTTGTCGGGCTGCGCGGCGGCCAGGGCGGCGAGGGCGCGGGGCGGGACGCGGGGGCGGGGCCCGGTCGCGGGTACAGGCAGCAGCACGTGCAGGCGCGCGCTCTCGGTGACGTAGGGCGCGGGGGCGAGGCGCGCGGGGCCCAGCGCGCGGCACGCCTCCACCGCGCGCGTGCGCTGCAACACCGACGTGTACATTAGACAAGCGGCCGCCCCTCGTCGAAGAAGTGTTGGAAATCACAGTGGAAATTTTCCCATCAATCATAGTCATGTACAAAACATGACTTACCTCAAAATTGTCTACAACTGTAGGAACAAGATTATGTATTTCTTCCTCCATGGAAGCACTCTCCTTCTTAATCAAATCATTTGATTCTTTGGCAAATATAAAACCAATTGGACGACAGTAGTTTGTTGATGAGGGGGTAGGATTTTTCCATAAGATAGTACCTTCTTCTAAACGAAGCGGAACCAAACTAATCATAAATACTGAGGAATCGTCAATTTTTATATCGTACTTTGACTTTTGTTTATAGTTACTTTGAGAAGAAGACCCTTCAAAACCCCATTTGCTTATCAGTTTTAAGGATTTTTTGTCTGCAGAGTTGTGCTGAATTGTTTTTAATATCCTATTAGATTTAGCTAAATCTAGAAGAGATTGAAGTCTTATCCTACCTTCAGATTCAGTTACAATAATGTCTGTCTCGGGAGGATAACATCTTTTTTTAGCGTCCAGAAGCTTGTGATAGGACGGAAGACCAAAAATATTATCTGAAGCAAGAATAGATCTCAAATTAAGATATTGCCATTTTGACAGATTTAATGACGTGACAAGCGCCAACGCCTTATTATCAGGTAAACACGGTTTCACAGTTTTCACAGTTTTTACAGTGAATAAAACGTCACTTACGATTTCACATTTTTCTTCATTTTGACTAAGTTCTTTTATTATAGATGCTAATATTGCTTTGTTGGATTCTTTTAATTTAAAACATAAAGCATAAAGAAGTTCCTCCTCAGTGTAATCTAGAAGTGTGAGAGAACGCCTTTTCTTTTGCTTATCAGATAAATCCAAAAAAGGTTTTTTACTAGTACTACAACTTGCTTGATTATCTACTAGCGTATCAATGATTGGAACTTCTTCCTCGGTAACTCTGAAAATGTTGTTTAAATCAATATTCTTACATTTTGGCCAAACGATTTCAGACTCTAACCAGTGTGAATTTTTGTTCAAAAACGTTTTTTGGGTTCGGCTAGAAGCAGACCATCTTTTTGAGACATTACTTGAAAAATTACGACAATATAATTTAATAATACTTAAATCTTCGGAAGATAATTCAACACCAATGCGTTCGGTAAGAGTTTTAAAAAGAAAATCAATATTTTTTGAACCACCTCCAGATTTAAGAGCAACGTATAAATCTAAGTTGGTGACAAATGCGGACATGTTCTATAATTTTTAAGGAAACTCTATTCAACCTATTTGTTTTACAAAAAGGATATTTAAAGACAAGACAAGTCAAAGACAAGGTGATTTTGTCCCAAAAACAAAAAAAAAAACAACAAAAGCAAAATAGAGCTATCTCTTGTCGATATGAACAAAAAATGATTGAATTGTAAAATCCAAGGAGTGGAAAACGATAATACAAAAAACAATTAAAAAAAAACTTCAAAACCTACGTTAAAAACCTATCAAAGACAAAGGTACCTATCAAAAACAAAGGTATTTTAAACCAAAAATAAAAAATAACGAAAATAAAATCAACGAGAGCTAAACAAACATAAAATTTTAAATTATAATAATCCAAAGACTCTAAAAAAATAACAAAAACAAGTAACAATAATATAACAAACAATTTAACAACTGAGGTATTTATCCAAGCGTACAGAAAACGAAACACGTCTAATCGCAATCACATTTAGCTGTATACTGACGTGTGCGAGAGCGTGTCATGATACGTCATGAAAGGCGGCCATATTGTTATTCCGGCAAACTCGCGTCGAAGCTTCATATTTCTGGCCAGCGGACCTATAATCCATAAAAATGTAGCATTTTGAATGTAAAAACAAGATGTTTTTGAATATATACTTAACAGTGGTGTGTAACCTGCGTTATTATTACTAAACAGTCCATTTTAAAACTCATTTTCATATATTTAACTCGTACAAAACTATAATTTGAATTTACAAAATACATGAATTTTGATGCTTATTATCTCCAAAGTACGCAGCGATAGGCAGTAAGTTTCTTCGAATGAAATACTCAGAATAATTAGTTTTGTCACATATGTGATTGCCATCTTGACATCGCTTAAATTTTTTGAGAAAATCAATAAAATGTAATTTCTCCCATACAAAAAAAAAACGAAATATTTTTTTTACCGAAAAGTATATGTGTCAGGGTAATAATATTTTTTTGCCTTATATGTTATCACTGTATCAACGTTCAAAAAAATTTTCGTCGCTGTAGCTTCAATGTCCATCAAATGCCGCACTAATTTGCACTTTTAAGTCCTCGAGGCTTTGTGCTTCTTCAAAATACACACGTCTTTTGATTTCACCCCACAAATAAAAGTCGCACGGTGTTAGGTCCGGCGATCGAGCAGGCCACACGATGGGGCCTCCGCGTCCAATCCATCGATCACCATATTCTATGGTGAGATGATCTCGGACGGCGGCGGCGTAATGGGGTGGTGCACCGTCCAGTTGAAAATAAAAATCCCGGAAGTAGGCCACGGGCAAGTCCTCCATGAAATCGGCAATGACATGCCGCAACATATCGAGGAAGTTGCCGCCGGTGAGCGGCCCTTCGATGAAGTACGGCCCCAGTATTTTCGTGCCTATAACACCGGCCCACACATTGACACTAAAGCGCACTTGATGGTGGGTTTCCCGAATCATATGCGGATTTCTGAAGGACCACCAGTGTTCGTTATGATGGTTATAAAGCCCCACACGAGTAAACAATGCTTCGTCAGTCCACAAAATGTTGGCATTAGGGTGTGCAATCAGCCATTCACAAAAGGTGCGACGGGGCACATTATCTCCATCGTGTAGAGCTTGGACCTTTTGGAAGTGGTAAGGGTGTAGCCCTGTCACATTCAGCAGCTTCCACACGGCATAGTGGCTTACGTTAAATCGGCGTGCGGCATCTCGTGTACTGGCTCGCGGGTCCCTTTCGAAGAAATCCAAGATTTCATCTTCGATTTCAACTGCAAGTCTTGATCTTCCACCTCCGCGAGCGTGAGCAGGCGTAGTAAATTGACCATAGTCCAATAGCCTTTGGTTCACAGCCAAAAATGTCTCGCGACTAGGTACTGCGGGGTTTATTAATCCCTGATTTTGCAGGGCTGGGATGGATTCTGTTTCGTATAGTCTCCGAGCTGCATTTAAACTTTCACCGCTTAAAATGTAACACCGCACCATTTCGTAATATTCGCGATTGGAATACATTCCGACGCGCGAAGTGTGGGGCTGCGGCGGGTGGCGCGCAACACGGAAGCAAAGGCGGAAGCGCGTGCGTTCAAAGGGATTATGCGCGGGTGACTGATGTTGCCGACTAAATAAAAAACCGAGCAGATATCGTCGGCGGTGCATGCGCGGCGCATGCGCGGCGCATCCCCTGCGCCCGCGCCCCTTGCTACCCCTGCTCGTTTCGTTCATAACTAATGTGACAATGCGAATGTTATAATTATCTTGTAATTACAAAAAGTTTACACTTCATTTTGAAAATTTTACATACTGTTTTTTTTTCATATATGTGATCTATTAACGATACCTAATGCCTAGAAAAAATTTGGAGAGTCATTTTAAATGCGTGCATTTTGTAAATAAAAGTAAATTCGATAGTGAGTAATAAATATACAAATATTTTTTTGTGAAATAAATGAATTACAAATTTTTTCTACTAGAAATTTCGATAGTTCTAACACTATTCTAGTCTTTTAATTTTCACGCACCTGCACGGCCTGCAACTGCGCCCCCCGCAGCGCTGCGACGGCGGCGCGGTCGTCGGGCAGCAGCGCGTGCGTCGCGTTGAACGGCGTCCACCGCAGGTGCGAGAACCTGCAACACGCGCACGCTCAACGACGACCTTCGTCCTGCTTTATCGTCATTCTACGTCCGGTTACGTTTTAAATATGTAGCGGGCGAGTCGAGTGGCAAACCAAATAACACCCGCGTACGGTGTGAATCCGAGATGCAAACCTGTTGTCGGGCGGCGGCGGCGCGAGGCCGACGTCCATGCGCAGGCCGCGCGGCCACGTGGCGTTGCGGTACCCGCGCGGCAACCGGCCGGCCGCCGCCGCCAGCCGCGCCCGCAGCGCCGCCTCCTCGCGCGCCGCCCCCCGCAGCTGCAGGCGCGCCGCGTGCGCGTGCAGCGCGTAGAACTGCCGCGGGTCCGCCAGGGGGTGCGCCGTCACCGCCTCCCCCACCCCCTCGCCCGCCTCCCCCGCCGCCGCGCCGAGCCCCACCCGCACCGACCGGTACGTCTCCCCCTGCACACGTAGATTGCAGTTCCGAGTCTACTCTAAATGTTCGTTGTCGAGTTTAATTTTGGAAAAAACTATACATTTGGCTTTTTAAGATCCGATTGAAGGGTATCAACCGTGCAAGCAGCCTTATTGCGCATAGGTATTTAGCAAAAACATGGCAAATCATCATAGAACCTGCAGCGTGGAGTGGCAGCGGATGTGGGCCGCGTGCAGCACGCAGCGGCCGATGTTCTCGTGGTGGTGCGCCGAGTACGAGTTGCGCACGCACCAGTCCAGCTCGCCGTGCACCGCGCGCAGCACGGAGTTGGACAACAGAATACCACCCTCTGCATATACACACCGATTATATTATCGATTTTAAATTCGCTCGTGTGTTCATGTCATTTAGTGAAGAAAGTTTATTGATTCCATTTTTGTATAAAAATACAAAATAAAATTGATACGTATCTCAGATGTTCCATTTCTATGTCATTTCGAATCTCACTTCACTTATTCCACCGACCGTTATTGATGATTCAAGATTGAGTGGATGCTGCTTTTTGGAGTTGATTTCGGTTCTAATATTTGTCACGACGAAGGTTCGAAACTCACCCAGTGTACAGTAATGGCTGTCGTCTTCGGCCACCGTCCCCATGTATACGTCCCGACTGACGCTCAGCTTCCCGACCAGATCGCGGAGACGTCTCGCGTTCACGAACGACGTGTCAGACACGAGGAAAAAGAAGTCGAACTCTTCGAGGTAGTTGTCGGCGAGATACTTGAGCGCGTGGAACGGTTTGAGCATTTCGCGCGTGTCGGTGAAGGCCACCACGTTGGGCCGCGGAGGCGCGGTGCCGGCCGCTGCGGCGATGAACACGCGCAGGGGCTGCAGCCGCGCCGCTGTGGCGTTCAGGGCCGCGGTGCGGGTGGACAGAGCTTCTTCCGAAGACAACACACCGGACATGAGGGACCCTGGAAGACCATTAAAATTTTTCTATTCGATTATAATTAAAATGGAATTTAAAAAATATCAATAAACTAATTTTATTTCTTATAGGTATCTTCAGAAGCAAACTGAAGAAAAAAATATTTTACTTTTATTTAAGTGAAGGAATTAAGAAGTTTAACTATACTAACATCATCAGGCCTGTAAAAATGTATAATTGTTAGGTAATTTTGCATATTTCTTATGAATATTGGAATATAAAGGTTAAAATATCTATCTTCTTCTTCTTTTTAATTAATGACGTTGCCCTTATGGATTTCGCCAGAATCCAGTGTTTGGCTCAGTTATATAATATAAAGCACAGCTGGGCATTAACTCGTTAATCCGTTAATCGTTAATTAACGAAGTAAACATTTCGACTAATGGATTCTTAGTCTCACGGCAGGCTTTTTCGCAACTCGACACTCAGTGCCTATTTTGCATGATACGGAGTAGCATCAGTCCTGCCACCCCAGCTCCTCCAGGAACCCTATAAGTTCCCGAACTCTGCCGCATGCCTCTACTAGTGTCCTTGGGTTACCTAGATGTGTAGCCCTTTGTCTTGATAGGCCTCTGCATTCCAGTATAACATGGGCACTTGTCTCTTCAGCCTCCATGCACGCCCTGCACAGAGGACTGTCAGAATAACCCATATTATAAAGGTGTTTGTTAAAGTTTCCATGTCCAGTTAGTATACCTACTATTTGCTTTAGAATTTGTCTAGGTAATTTGTTCAACTTACGTGCTAGACGTAGGTCTACCATCGAAATTGCTTCTTTGGTTTGCCTGCAGTCTGCCGTTTGTGACCTGTATTCATCATGTTGTCGTAAGCTACGTTCTCTTACCCAGTTTCTGAGCTGTCGAAATGGGATGGGTATAATGGGTTCCGGTACGATGGGTTTCCTGCTGGACTCCTCTCTAGCCAAGCAGTCTGCTGCATCATTACCTCTCGACCCACTATGTCCCTTGATCCATTGCAGAGTCAATTTGTTATACTTACATACCTTCGCTAATTTACAATGGCATTCGTGTATCAGACCTGATGTCATTATATCGCTGTCTAGAGCTTGTAATACTGATGCACTGTCAGAGAGTATACGGATACTCTTACCTCTCACTCCCCGGCATGCAATTGCCTCAGCAGCCTTTATTATACCCAAACATTCTGCCTGGAAGACCGTGTTGTAGGCCCAGTGCTGTAGATATGTGGATATTTAGGTCCTCTGAGAAAACACCTGCATCTGTACCTGAGTTAGTTTTAGAGCCGTCTGTAAAGACTCTTAGCTCCTTGCGGTGGAAGGAACCTGGTGTGTCCTCGTAGAGCTGTATTTTGTATTTTTTGTCAAATACGTACCTTCTGGGAATTAAGTCGTTTATTGCCTTAAAGAATGGGAATTCATTATTGATGTTCTTTAGAATGTTAGTGTGCGGAGTGCCATCATCCCTCCACAGCCCCAACGTGTTTAAACGTGTGGCGGTGCACATGGCCTCCTGTTGTATGAAAAGATGTAAAGGTCTTACATTGAGTATCGTCTCCAGTGCTGTAGTCGGCGTAGTCCTCGTGCAGCCAGAGATTGCGCAACATGCGCGTCTTTGAAGGCTTTTTAGTTTATCTATGACTGTTACCTGTGTGGTCTTGGTCCACCAAACAATCGCACCGTAGTTTATGATGGGCCTTAAGAGTGTCTCATAAAGCCACCTGGTAATATGTGGAGCTAATCCCCATTTCTTACCTATCATCCTGCGGCATTGCCAGAAGATGATGCTGGCTTTTGTGATGATTTTGTCTATATGTGCTCTCCAGTTAAGTTACATAACACCAAGATACTTCATCTCATTGGAGAGATTTAACTTCATGCCAAATAGTTTTGGCAGTCTATATTCGCCCAGTACCCTCTTATTAGTGAACATTACTAATTCAGTTTTTGCAGGGTTTACCTTTAGTCCATAGTCGTTGCACCACTTTTTAACCACCTTCAGTGCTGTATGTATGATGTCACACACTGTGTTTGCAAACTTGCCTGTTATTAAGATAACTAGGTCATCCGCGTATCCTATTGTTTGAAAGCGGCGGTTATTTAAATTGACGATCAGGTCGTTGACCACCACGTTTCACAGAAGTGGCGACTAAAGGTTGTCCACTCCCCCTGTGGACAACCTTTAGTCGCTAGTGCCTTTAGCTGATGGTCGCCTTGTAGTCTTATTAGTCTGTTACGCAGCATATTGGTTACCCACTGTGTGATGGTATCCTCCACACAATGAGCTGCAAGAGCTTTGGCTATGCTGTCGAAGCTGATTTTGTCAAAGGCTCCTTCAATGTCTATGAAGGTACTTAGACATATCTCCTTCCTTTCGAGGCTGCCCTCAATTGTACTTACTACAGAGTGACGCGCAGATTCTGTAGATTTACCGGCTGTATATGCATGCTGGTTAGATTACAACGGTATGTTTTTCAGTTGATTGTCCCCGACTAATGGATTAACTTTTAAGTTAACTTTAATAAATGTTAACGGACTCATTAACTTCCATTAACTAATGCTAAGTCGAAACGTCGAAACGAGCCTCGCTTTCAGACGAGAACTTCAACAAATTAATGTTTATGAAGGGCAATGATCACATTATGACAGACGTCTAAATTACACATTGAATTATACACCTTGAGTTTTTGTTATTAACCAATTTTTATCAAGTGTTAACAGATTAACAATTAACATTAACTTGCATTAAATCTTTCGAAATGTAACACTTTAACGTGTAACGAAGTTAGCTTTTGTAGTAACGGATTAGCAATTAACAGAGTTAATTATTTGATTAACGGTGCCCAGCTTCGATATTAAGTTATATAATCTATCAATATTGCTATATGTAATATTTGTCCTAATTTAATTATCTGATTCATTTTATAAATAAAAATATTAGATACACATGTTATATCATGTGTTTCGTATTGTCTAGTATTATTAATGTGTTAAACTATGTATAATATGTGGTAGTTGCAAACTGTGAAACTATGCGCTTCACATGTGATTTATGTCAATATAAAAATAATCTGGTTAATGTGATGGCAAATATGTAAGGTATTCCACCAAAACCTTCAAGATGTATATCTATTATAATATATATAGAAATTTAAATAAACATCTTAGATCATTGTTATTGAAAACTATAACTTCCTATATTATAGCCTTTTTTTTTTAATAATCACACAGTATTACTAAAGTAAAAATAAAAATTTGAAAAAATTGAAAATTATCATGGTAACTCGCACACATATTATGCAATTCATATATGTATTATATTATATCAATATAAACTAACTTCACCTATATATCCATATAAATTAAAAATCTGTTATTTTAATAACTTAAAAAAAAATCTAATTCAGAGTTTAAAAACACAATGATTGAATGAGTAATCAATAATCTATTCTTCCATAGTTGGATGACAATGATGGAAGAGGCATGTTGAACTATTTATCTTGGCTGCATCTGCAGTAGTTAACACCCATCGATCTGCCCTCCTGCATGGTGGGTTATCAGCCTGTTCTCTTTATTTGATTTCATCCACAAGTAAGGCATGTGCCCCATTAGAGAGTACTTACACTGATTTGCTGATAATGATGAATAGAATAAGTTCTCCAAGTTTGATAGTATGTAGCATTGAACAATGTACTATAGTATTTTCTATAGATAGGTAGAATCAAAGCACTAAAATAGATTATGTGAATTAGTTACCATAATATAAAAAGACTACAACAGAAAATTAAAATTTTTATGTTGTAATGATCTCCCTTTTGATTAGATTTTATTCAGATCTAATGGGAAGGCCTGTGCCCCAGCTGTGGGCATATTAACAGGCTGATGATTATGAAAAGAGTTATAAATAAGATTGAAACGAAAGACGCGTATGAAGACTATGCCCTTTAAGCAGATAAAACAATGCCTTATTTAGTAGAAACATACCTCTCATGCCCAGTTCAGTGATGTAGTATCTTGGACGTTGCACGCTGCGTCCTGCAGCAGGGCCTGCAGGCCCGAGTGGGCGCGCCTCTCTGTGTGGCTCAAACTCATCAGAGTTAGGCGCTTCGGTGACCGGACAAGCAACAGGAGCCTCTTCTAATGGCACTGCTACTAACGCTAGCCATAACCCAAGCACCACACCCACCAGGAAGTAAGAGTTGTGCTTAACTTGCGACACCACGAATCGCGAAAACATTGCTGTATTTGCTACTTAACCCACATTCGGTTTTTAGTTACGGCAAATGAAGAAGTTGTATTGAAGGTACTACGAAGATTAGGCTTACTTAAATTCGATAAGATTGTACAGTACTCTATATTATCATTTAATCCACATTATTTTATCGTTGGCATTGTAGCGATGGACGTTATTCGCGATAGACAGTTGCATAGGCGATTTGGCAACTGTTCACATGTTCATACGTCAAAATTGACATTGACATTAGGGATTAGGGATGTACAAACGTTACGAGTAAATAGTACTTTTTCGATTCGTTTTCTTAGATGACATTTATTTTGGTATCTATACTTTAGTACCGAGTAACATGTAGTATCGTTAAGTATTTGTATCGGTACTTGGTCAGTCACTCGCTGAGGAAAAATCTTTGATTTTCGACTGTTTACTCTGTGGTAAGGTGTCTAAAGTTTGACTCATGAAAAAGTCCAAAGGCGTCTGATGAAGCATTGTTAACCTCTATCACTAATTCTATGTAGTTATAGATCTATCAACAGAGGTCACTGGCAACAAAATTTTTATCTCGTGACCGATACGGTATCAATACCTAGGTGGTATTGTTGCATCCCTATTAGGGATTCTAAACTCGATACGATTTAATTAAAAATCAATCTTTTTGACCACGATCTTTGATTTTTTTTATCGTTTTTTGTCACTCAGATCGTTCTCGAGATTCTTACCCTTGAAATCAATCACAATTAACATTGGAATTGTGAAGTTTGGTACTCTTGATGTTCGACACTAGCGTCAATGATGAATTTAAAAAAAATTAAAAAAAAGCGCGGCATCTCTCGAAGTGAAAAGGCGGTCTTTTTAAAATTAATAAAATTTAATTGCGTATTACACCAAATATTAACAGCTTTTAGACATTTTTGCAAGTAATTATGGGGAAAGGGCGGCGTAAACGGAAAAAGATTTAAGAGGGCGAGTGTATTGAAACAGAAAGCTCCGATTCTGATGATTCAATCTCCACTGTGACGACACATTCTGAAAAACCCTACGAAACCTACAGAATAAATGATTACATTCGTAGGTACCCAGAAGACTCCATGGGTATGGATTTTGTGGTTTTTATAGAGTCTACGGATACGAAGCCACTCGGAGCGCGGGACATGATGTCTCTCAGTTCCTGCCTCAAGCGTTTCGTCAAAGGTATTTGCTATCTTTAGCGTATCAACAAATTCAAGGTCGGTGTGCGTTTTGATAAGCCAATCCTAGCCAATGCCATTTTATGCAATCAAACATTACTTAACGAATATAATTACAAAGCTACAATTCCAGCGTCAGCCGCTGAAGTTACTGGAGTCATTACTAATGTTCCATCAAATATATCCAATCGAAAGATATACACCCTTATATCTAGTTGCAGAAATATTATTTCTATTAGGCGCATTATGCGACGAACCAAGGATGACAGCGGAAACTTCTCATTATTACCAACAGGAACAGTAGCCATAACGTTCGCGACCTCTGTCTTACCAGAATTTGTTGATTTGAATAACCGGTGTTTTCGTATGTATACCTATATCCCACCAATAAAACAATGTTTTCATTGTCTCAGATACGGTCATTTAGCAAAGTTTTGCAAGAATTTAGAGAAGTGCTCGATATGTGGGGAAAATCACAACTACAAAAAATGTACTGTTTCTCCTGAATAAGCTATATGTTATAATTGTAAGGGAAATCATATTAGTATTTCCGCAAAATGCCCAATAAAACAGAAAAAAAGTAAATGAAAATAAACAGAAAATTCAGAATAAATCGTTTGTTGATCTTTTCAATGATAAAGAGAAGTCGTTCCCTACTTTGCCATCCAAATCAAAAGCAAACTCCACTGATAAACTATTACATTTATTACAGTCTGATGACAACATATTAACTTTCTTATTAAATTCTATCATTAAAGTTATTACAGTAAACAAAACATCTGACAAATCCATATCATCTGATTTAATTAAAACCATACTCTTTGAAAATCTTAATAATAAGAAATAAAATTCACTTCGGATCAGTGCCTCATAAGGGTAGTACAGTGGAATAATCAAAGTTTACTTTGTAATAAATCCATATTATATCAGTTTTACAAACAATATACATATAGCTTTACTGTGTGAAACTTGGTTAAAAGCTCATAATATTTGTAAATTCAATGGTTATCAAATGTTACGTCTAGATTTAGGTAATGTTCACAATTCTTATACATAACAGTCTACAATTTGCAAACATAGACACATATTATGATGATTCTATTCACAATATTGCTATGCGTTTATCATGTGGTAATAAAGAGGTAACATTTGTAAACATTTATATTCCTAAGTATACTAATAATTATTCAATCAATTTTACAAAATCAAAGTTAAATTCATTTATTGAGAGCCTTCCTGAACTAATATTTCTAGCTGGTGATTTTAATGCTTGGCACACTTCATAGGGACGTTCCTCTATTGACGCTAGAGGGTCTTTTATTCTCGAATGTATTGATGATAATGGCCTGGTTATTTTGAACAATGGCGAAATGACCACTGTAGGTACCAACAGATGCAGGCAAAATGCTCTGGATCTTACAATTGTTTCCCCTTCAATAGCTATAGCATCTTCTTGTCAAGTCTATGATGATTCACTTGGCAGTTATCACTTTCCTGTAATTACACAATTTACAATTAGTAATAGTTTTCAACCCATAACTAGCTCTATAAAATTTGAACACCCTAACTATTGCTTAGTAGACTGGAAATTATATAAACAAAATGTATCAAAGATGTTGTCAGAGTTTACATTTGATTTTTCCAGTCCCCTACAAGCTTATAATGATTTAATTCACATTTTAAAATTATCTGTACAGAACTCCCTTACTATAAAAAAACATTAGTCTCCGAAATCTAACTAGATGTCGCCACGGTACGTTCTTGATTTCTCAATGACAACCTTTCCGGTTGTCTTTCATGTTTAAAAGTAAATTCGTTTTCAAAACAATATAGAGCTCATATTATATATTTGTACTTTTTCGTATTTGTATTGATATCTAAGGTTAGAACTTTACAATTTTTTTTTCTCAAATTATGAGACGGCATGTTCGAGAATGAGTGGTAGGTATTAGTGGAAATACTTTATGTTAGAAACAACATTAACAGTTACGTTTATAATAGTCATGTACACAATTGTAAAGTTGTACAGGAAAGTTTTAGTAACATTTAGTAACAAAATTCCTACAGAACTTTAATTTACCATTGCCTTTACATATTGTGGTAACTTGACATGCGGCACTGTGTACTTGGGAATGGTGGTTTTTTTTAACAAAATTGATAAAACAAAAGATAAAAGCAACATCAAAAAATCGGTAAATAATAATTATTTAATAACAACAAGAGGTGTTAATAAATTAAATAAACTTCATTTGGCAGTCAGGCCATTATATTTGATCAATTATAAATTCACATTGCTATACTGATATACTATATATTGACATTCAATGACAAATGTTTAAAAAATAAACAATAGGCTGGATTATATAAGCATTTTTCAATAAAGATAATATTTATCAGTAGGTAATGCATTGTAATTTGAAAATTGGTCCCATATAGTATAATATACTATGATATTATTATATAGAAGTGTCACTATGGTGTCACTCCTGTTAGGTCCTAGGTAAGGTAGCTCAATGTTTAAAGCAGTCGCCCTGTATTTTAATTCAAAAGGCATATTTACTGTCAGCCATAAATCTGTAATCTAATCAACTCTTGCGCTGCAAGATTACAATTTTCCCGTGTTGAGGAAATTTGTGCATTTTCCTAATGTTATTCACGCGATCAGTTTATTGGCGAGACGATATAATAGTGAGCCTTGTTGATCTTACTGATTGTTGAATTAAAACCTCTTTTATTAATAAAACCTTTTTCCTTTCGGTGCTTATAATATGTAAGCTTCGGTGTATTCAGTTAAATATGAGTCTGTAAATAGTTGCCACATTATAGTTTAAAAATATGTCACACTAGGACGCGACGTAGGTACTTGAAGATTTTTCTTTTAGTTATTTTGACGGTGATGGTGGTCACTGTTTAACGTTTTATCGTCATGGGCGCTTGAGCCTTCGAGCACCCACCGAGTCGGAGCCTCTGCAGGCTGTAGGTAACAAACGTTCGATGAAGTTATTATATTATTGTTCAACAATGTTACAGAACAATCAGTAAAAATAGAGTTATATTATTAACTGCACAAGATAAAGTGCTATATTGGGTGTAACTACTGCTGCTGCATTTGCTGACGGGTGGAATATATAAAAACAAAGACATTTCACTGATGCGTGCGTGCCCGAGTGAAGCTGCATTGTTGCGCGCGGTTTTGAGTGAAGTAATGAATAATTAATTTTGTTACTTCAAATTCATATTATGTATTTAGTTTCAAGTCAGGGTTCAGGGTGGGGCCGTCCGTCCCAACTGGCCACACCATGTGCGCATTACATATTTACGTGTCATTGTATAGATGGTCATCTATTCTGTCATAATGTTTTAATTTTACTTATCAAAAAATAAAGAAAGGACTTAGTTTCCTGTCCGTTCTTCGCATTAAGTTTTCCGTGTATGTGAATCCTTGGTATATGTAGGTAATTGTATTAACAAACTAACAACAGTCTAATAAACTATATCGAATTTGGGAAAAGATAAAATAATATTAATTAAGTATAATCTCCGTTTTACCTATTGTAGTAGTCTTGTCTATGTTTTTATTTTTTGCTCTAGTCAGCATGAGCTCGGTGTATTATCTGATTACCTTATAATGATAAATGTAGAATATAGATTTATTAATTGTTACTATGGGAAATCATCTGTACCTATATTTTCTGATTTTGTAGATGATGCTAATAATAATTATTATTTGTTTTATAAAAAAACTTTTTTTTTTACAAATGCCTCCAGCGTTGGGTATATTAATAGGCTGATGAGGATACAAGATCAATAGGCAGTGCCGTCATTTGTCACTCAAAATAAATGAAACCGGGCCTCGTCACGTTAACAGAAATAATAAGAAAATCCTTGTGTCTGGGGAAAAACGTGATGAATCTCATGTTCGTGAAGCCGCCGTGTCTCCCGAGCTTGTTACTCATGCGGGACACGTGCCACCCTCGCCGGGACTCTCCAACGTCCAAATGAATTCGGGAATACGATCTTGTCACCTTCGGGCTA
Source organism: Diatraea saccharalis (assembly GCA_918026875.4). Lineage (NCBI taxonomy): Eukaryota > Metazoa > Arthropoda > Insecta > Lepidoptera > Crambidae > Diatraea > Diatraea saccharalis. Next base: position 141,683 of record OU893336.1, read on the forward strand.
CCTGTGGAGGGATATTGCACCTTGAATAGAATAGTTATTTGAAATTATACATGCTTCTCGAATATTAATAGATTATATTTTAATTACAAAAAATAATCTACCTGACTGATTTCTTATATTTTCACGCGTATGTCTCATTAAAATTAGGTATTTATTTTGTATTGTGAACGTGTCCAATAGTGATTTTTAGAAGTTATCTTTATTAGAAAAAATATTTAACGTGATAAGGTCCTCTCTGTCTATCCAGCAAGGGATCTGGAGTGAATATATTATGTAATTAGATAGATAAAATTACAGATAATGTTGTGAATAAATAAATCTTGGACAATATAATATACATTGTTCAGATTTTAAGTTAGCTAAAGTCCCCACAACATCCACATCTGAGACTATACAGAAGTTCATTTCCTACACTGACTCGACCGGGAATCGAACCCAGACCCTCAGAGATGGCTACGGAGGTCGTCAATAAAAAACTGACAACAACATAATTGTGTATGCATTCACTGAACACGATAAATCGGTATGTTTTATTAGATCATAGGTACTGTATACTTAATGAGAGAGCAGGATAATGCACGGCACAGACGCACCCAGCGGCGGCGGCGCCCGCGGCACGCACGGCGCGTACAGCACGTACCCGCGCACGGCGATCGATATTCCACCGGTGTATCTATAATTAGAATTTCCCATTCTCGTTTTGTTGTACCATGACTAAGAATATAGGTGAATGATCATTTTCCGTGCTGTTTCTACTCATTGTAAAATATTTAATATATTTTAGACTAGCTGTTTTCCAACGGCTCCGCCCGCGTAATTATAGTTCGTATCATTCTAGGTCGCTGAAAGGATTTTTAAAAACTGTCTTAGCAGTTTCGGAGTCTATTCAATGCAAACGTACAAACAATCAATTCTTTCCACTATATTGCTTTAGACTATAGTATCTATAGATTAGCAAACTAAACAACGCCTTGCACATGAGTAACAATTTGAGAGGAAATTAACAAAACAGTCAATGAAACAAAACGAATAGTTTCAAGGCGATAGCGTGTCGCAAGACATAGAGAGTTACAAATATTTTCATCGATTACAGGTAGTAGGTGCACGTGTGTGTCGTTGTATCGCACAACATAAATAATTACAGATATACGTATACATATATATATATATTTACTTATCAATGAACGAACAACATAAGGCTTCTTTCATTTTTGATATCGCATAAGTTTTCTTGTTTCCCTAAGTAATAGCGCAGACATATACATAAACTATAATATGGTAGTATGCGCCGGCGCGTGTGACGTCATCGCCGTGTGTTTAAGTTGATGCCGGTTGCGTACGCGCACACATCTCGTTGTATCTCCGAGCTGCGATGATCGCGCACGTTATCATATAAGCTATATTACATGCTACTAGTTCTATAATGTCCTATAACATGAGAAGTGAACATAGTTGATATTACCGATCGACTATATTTCCAAATAAACCTTCAAAAGCAGCTCTGAGAAATGTTCTTAATACAAACCACATTCTTATTAAAATACAGTCGAAAAGGAAAACAGCCTGCACGGTGTTCCCGGATCATCACAGCGTTGCTGTCGGGTCATTATTTATGGCAAATATCCTTATAATCGGTGGACATTTTAAAGTGCTAGTGACGATACTGTATAGTGATTTATATAGCGGTAAAGTAACTATAATTGGTGTATTAGAACCCGAAAAAGGCCGGTTTAATTTTCGTTTGCAATTAATTGTGAGATATGACGGTGCTATACGATGGCTCGCGGGTTCGTGGCCTCTGCAGGCAGCTGTTGATGGTGGTATTGAGTGAGTACTTTTAATCCGCTCGTTTAAACCAGGTTGTTGTCGTGAAGTATTTTATACTTTTTCATATCATATACGTCGGGGAAACATTTAAAGCACTTTTATAGGCCTATTCCATACCTATGCCTTCTCCATTCGTGACGGGTTTCATAAGAAATGTACTGATGAATAGACTTAGAAAACGAATCTCATGTTTCACTGCAACTCATTAAGTGTACTTGAGAGCTTGAGCTATCAGAGGTCTAGTGGAACTGATGAATTAACGACTAGCGAAAGTGTAAAGAGTGCTTGAGAAATTCGTCAGCGCTGTTGGGTGCAGTCGCCTGGACTGTGTGCCTGGGTGAATTATTGAGCACTAACATACTAAGTATTCTGTACAAAACAGTTTATGTAATAATTAATGAAGTTAATTTGCTACAAAACTATTTAACGAGTGTGTAACTGTAATGTAAATAAATTAAATTAGTGGCGCGTGTACTGAAAAAAGGTTTCCATAGAACTCTTTGGTGTTTCCATAGACTAGCCGACTCACACTTGACTTTTGAAAAATAATTATTTATTTAACTTAGGGTACTCCAGAACGAGACCGCCTGGACAACATCGATACATCGAACAACATTACTTAAATAATTGATTAAGAAATCTAAATAATTTGACCTTCACAACATATAAGCAATAGTTGGATACAACAAATTATAGGTAATAATACTCTTAATTAAAGTATAATTTAATTGGTCGTTAATGTTAGTATAGCTATCGTGTTTTATGATAATGGCCGCTTTGGAGGGACTGGTTCTCCGGCGATGGGTACACGGTATTTAGTTTGAGATTTGAAATTTTGTTTGAAATTGATACACTTTATTAAAACAGGTTTTACTTATTGAACTATCGCTTCTCCATTGACCTCCGATTTATTATTATTAAAAGCGAAAGTCATTGCAATCGAACGTGTAGCAAGAAAAAACAATTAGATACAACTGAACCGCAATCGAATCATTAAACAAAACGATATGTCGTAAGTTTATTTCTCTTATTTAAGCCACATTGGTTTTTAACGCACGTTAAATCACTTCTGATTCTAAATGTTAGATGAACGTGGTGTGCCTGCTGTATAAAGCCCATGCTTAAATTATAGAATAGATTGACATTTGAAATTTTGATCATTTTTGTACTATCATTTATTTTTCATACACAATGTATTTTTCGGGGAGTGACGCGGGCGTTAACACGCCACCGATCCACACTGAGCCCGCATGGTGGGTGCTGCATGCTGCATGACATTCTGCACTGCCTAGCTTAGCTTGGCTTCCCGTACGTGAAAGAACTTTATAATTAGTACAATAGGTTCGGAGCCTATTTAATGCAAACAAACAAGCAATCAAATATTTCCTTTTTATACTATAAATATAGGGTAATGGAAAAAAAATATGCCGAGCAAATAAACAAAATTTACATGTTTTTGTACCTATAGAAATTTAATATTTTAGTGACACCTAATAAGTATATAAAAATATCAATACTATGTACTAAAAAGCATAAACCATTTTTTGGCCTATTTTATGAAAAAAAAAAATATACTCTCTCTCGAAAACAGCTTGTACACATGACTCAGAAGGGTGATGGGTCTGTAATTCTTCAATTGGGCCCTGTCGCCCTTTTTGAAGGAAAACACCACCACGCCCCTGTGCCATACTTCTGGCGTCTAGCTCTCGAGAATGGCGGATTTAAATAACTTCTGAAATCTGTCCTTACGATAAACTATATAACTGTCATCGAATAGTTCATTTGATGACATCCGGGAATTCAACGTTACGTACGTTATAGTTAGAAGATATAACATTGTTATATAAGTCATTGATTTTTGTACAAAGTCCTTGAACATTTTGATAGTATAATTCCAACATTTGGCAGTTAAACTACATTTCATTGATTATTGAACATTAAATTTTAAGCTCTCGAAATATTTCGTTAATAAGGCTTGACTATTTTCATCTTTCCGAACATAGACACGCCCATTCCGAATCCAGACAAATATGTACTTCATATCTTTAGACATTTTCCTAGTTACTGCATGTAAAGATTTGTTGGCTGGTGTAAAGTATTCAGATACACAAAAACAGGTAAGCGCGGTCCACCAATGCCAGGGTGGTGCGATGCCAATTACGGTATCCACCAATTTTCAGATCTATGTTCAGGTATTCTATTAATCTCATTATTGCTATCCCTCATACTAGCTCGATTGTATTCAGTCTTTGTGTAAGATCGCAGTAGCCGCAAAGTGATTAATTTCCGACTTTAAACGATCAATGATAGTAATTTTTTGGCCTAAGTGTGATTTCAATTATAAATTGTGCATTCATGAATGACATCGAATCACCCATACTTGCATTTTCATAAGGTGCAACTTGAGATGGACGTATAGGTGTATTAGCGTTACCCGTCTCGGGTACCTTGCTTGCTGCAGCGCATTTCCAATAGGATGTCTGACTTGTCTCCATAATTGAAAAACGCTTGAAGCCGACGTTAGCACAATCCACATCGTATTTCAATTTGCGAGTACAACAATTAGAAATTAATTTCTTTTGGTTATTGGGTTACGAAAACCTGCACAGATCACTATAGGTACCAATTTTAACAATCTGAGAACTTTCCTTTTTTTCTTTTTACAATTTGTACGAAGCACTAAACTGTTCAAGTAGTTGAAGTGCGCTTCAACGTAGCACAGACCTGTTCAAGTATTTGGAATGCGTCTGAACGCAGCATGAAATACTCGTTGAGCGACGACAGCTCAGAATATTATGTGGTGGAGGTTAATTTTATGTCGATGACATTATCTTAATGTTTGGTATAATAATTATTCCACGATGACAGTTGCACACATTGACAGGTCTTATTTTCTGACACAAAATATGATAAGCACTGTACTTGGGGACTAGCCGCATCGCGTTTTTATTTCGCGCGAATTTCAGCACTAGCGGTAGAATGATGTTACGCGGTTCGTCTCCCGTCTACCCGGCGGCCGCCTAAAATGACGAAGTTGATATTGAAATGTTTATAATCTACTTCAAAATAGGCCTCCCATATGAGACATATTTCAGGCAAACTATCATGATAGGTAATTGAAAACGAGGAGTGGGAAGATGTATACAATGACTTGAATCTATTAACAAAATAAATTTGTTCTGTAGTTAATTTTTAAGGTTCCGTACCCAAAGGGTAAAACGGGAACCCTAGCTGCATAAAACTGACAAAATTCTCGCGGGAATAACGATGCGGACAAGGTGTTATGTGATTGCAAAATAAAATCTGTGCGAATAAAATTCGCGCGATTAAAAATCACGATGCGGAAAGTCCCTCAATCTCAAGTTTTCTAGGTGTACAGTGTATTTGCTGTACAGATTATACAGTCTGTACAGACACTGTTAGTTAGGTATTTGTACCAATATTTAGTGAAGTTGTATTCGTTATTTAGTGGTTATGAAGTGCAGAGAGATGTAGTCTTCAGGTGATTTAATACCATTTATTCACGTGCACAGTTAAGTTAAAGTGGTTTTTACTGGACGTTAAAAATTGGACTAAATTACATTTTACATCTTTATTGATTAGGTTATGTGGAGGTAATATAGACGTATTTTAGCTTAAAATTACACTCTTTTAGTCCACTGGCAATGTCAATAAAAATATACAACATTCTGCCAAACTCAATAAAAAACTTAAATAAAGAAAAATATAACATAAAACAAATAAAGAATTTATTAACTAAAAAGAATAACGAGTATTATACCATACAAGAGTACCTAAGTGAAAAACTTTACCTCTAATTAAAACATAATACTGCTTAATTTAAATATCTGCTAAATAGGTAAGTTTTCAAAACATAAATTATTTAGTTTATAAAATAAAGGAAATACTTATTACCAATATTTAAAAGCAGTGTCCTTCCCTCTCTCCAAATTTGCTGTGCCCGATTCGACGGGGTCCATTATGATACTTTTGTTTTTTTTATAAACGTCCTAATACTAGATTGTGGCATACAATAAATAAATAAAAATAGCTGGCTTTTGGCCTTACTAGGTATTTAATCAACTGTATGGGATAAGTAGAAATAAATTATCATCGGTACAATCAGAATTGCTTTCAATAAAGTTATTGAAGTAAAAGATCTGTTTGTTAGTTTGTTATTACCCTAGCTAGCGTGCGGGTGACATAAACTGTAATGTACGCGGGCGAAGGCGCAGGAATACAGCTAGTATAGAATATTTTGTACGGATCTGTTTCAGTTAACGTGCCAACAGTGTCGCTCGGCCTCGCTATGGGCTGGGTCTCGCTTGCCAGCGGGGAGCACGGCGGGGGCGGGACGGTGGACGGGGAGTCGGGGAGGAGGGTGGTCGTGGCCGCCGCCACCACGTTCTTGGCGTCGCTGGTGGGGGTGCCGCTCAGTGCGCGCGCGCTCACATACGGCAGGAAGTTTGCTGTCATCGCCACTTCGGCTTGCTTCGTTGTATGTACTATTTTATTAACAAAAAAATAAATATGTTAAACGATATATTGATCATTTATCTTATAGAACTGCGAACTGCGAGTTGAGTAACTTTCGTAAGAGCCGGTCGTAGGATGGCTGACGAAGACTAAACTATCTCGTATTCGTAGCAGAGGGAACGTCTATAAACTGTCAACGTTAGAGACGATAGCAGTAGTTAAAATGAGTGTCCGGTGCAGGTGTGCTGGTCGCTGAAGCTGTCGGGCGGCGGGTGGCGGGTGGTGGGGGCGCGCGTGGCGGCGGGGCTCGGCGGCGCCGGCGCCTACTCCGTGCCGCCGCTCATAGCGCGAGAGGTTCGTCATACGCACAGAAACACCGGGGCCATCCTGTAACGACACCACCTTAGCTTCAGATTTAAACCAAACGCTGTGCATGTTCAATACTGTTTTTAGCTCAATGTATTTATTACACGAACACATAACTATAAAAGTAGTTTGCATAAATCCAACGTTGGCGGAATAGTTGTCTTTGAGCACTTTCAATGGATGGATACACACAAACCTCAATATGGGTATCAAATAAGAGGTTTCGATGTGGATGAAGGCGGTTCAATTTTTGAAAAGTAAAAAATTATTTCAGTATTTTTAGTAATATTTATATTGGCAAAGAGAAGCTCCTGTTCTTGAAGTCGGTTAGAAATAACTAAAAAAAGTAAAAGAAAATCATGAAAATGAGCTAAAAGTAAAAGCAAGCAAAGTACTCAAGTCGAACTTTCTCTATACCTATACATTCACACACATGTATAAGTAGGTATGTGAAAGGCTATTGCAACATTTATTATGATTATTATCTGTGTACATTTTTTATCGCACTACCTAGAATTGTACAGTTTTCCCGGTTGATTAAATTATAGATGTGCGAGTCCAGTATACGCGGCGCAGCTTCATCTGCCCTCATCCTCGCTCACAACTTGGGTTTCCTGGTGATGTACATGGCCGCTGACTTCGGGCTCCAGCACAGGTACTCCAGCATACTTCAACGGGTAGGCGGAGACGAGATTAGGATTTCTCACGTCACACAATCACGTCACAATTAATGATTTTATAAATAAATAAAAATAAATATTTTGATCTACTTACGTACTCAGAAACACTACAATATGAATATGTAATGTACGGCAAAAATCTGATATGTTCATTAAAAAAGTAAAATCACGAGTCTTCTCGTTCCAAGCCCTGGCTTGGAACTCACTAAGCTGGCCTTCCTTGCAGGATACCGGGTTAATCCATTAGCGTGAGCCGTGCCCAACGTGCCCTTTTCAGGGTGGGGTGGTTTGATAGCTCTGAGTTAGGCCTAAAGTTCCATTTCTTCATAAAATTAGTCACAGTCACTACTATCTTTACTTAAAATTATGTTTATTTATTACTGGTTTTATTCGATATTGATTTGGGTAATGACGCGGTTGTTAAAGTCGTTCTTCTTGTCAGCTAAAAGACTTCCGAAATGTATGGGAAGTCAAATGTATTTCCAAGAACTAAGTTTTAGATTTGTGTAGATCTTCTTATTGATATAGTGTTTATATATATCCCAGCACGGTATTGTGGTCGTGCCTGGCCGTGTCGGCGGTGCACTGCGTATTGTTTCTACTGGTGCCAGAGTCACCCGCGTATCTCGCAGCCACTGGCAGACACCAGGTAATATTGAATTATTAATTATTAAATTAAGCAATTTTAAGAAAGGTTGACTTGCTTGGCATTGCTGATCGATATAATAAATCACCATAAGAACGGGTTAAAGCATGTGTATTTCCTATCAAAGAATACCTAAATAACAAAATGAATGACTGTTAAATATATCATCCAGATCATGACAGAAATGTTTTTGTATTGTATGCCACTTGGCATAAACTATCTCATATTCTTCCGTATCGTTGGCGGCTGGCTGTACGTGCAGGATGTTAGCATTCACCAATCAGTATTGGGCTTGCGGAGTGTGTGGTATCACAGGGCAGGTCTGTCCTTCAGCAGTGGGTACATAATTGGCCGATGATGACAATAGCTAAGGAAACTATAGTGGATACTTATTACAAATGTAATGAAGCGTTTACACTATTGTAGGAGGCAGCGGCATCACTGGCGTGGCTGCGCGGTCTACCTACAGGACACCCCACACTCGACGCTGAGGTGGCCGCGCTCCCACCACCAGACCCCGCACCGATGTCTCCTATAGCCCTGTTCAAAGATATGCGTGAGTTACTGTATTCATTTCATCGGCCAATAAACAGACAGCAATGACGGACCGATGAAATAATAGCCAATGAAACGATCAATGAAATTTAGACACATATCTCCCGCACCATACACGTGAACCACAGTGACCGATGTAAATCAGCCATTATACTTGCAGTTGGGCGAGAGAGTCGTGGTAACGATGAAGATCAGCTTTTGTTGATGTGATTATGAGGGTGCTGTGTTTTGATTGTTAATTTTTATAAAAGTTTAACGAAGAGATTCATATTTTTCAGAACTTCTGCTAATCGCTAGTTAAATTACCACCTTCAGTAAAGGAATGTATGGTTTCAGTAAGTGATATGGGTCGTCGCCGGGCCTTCATCATATGTTTCGTGGCGATAGTCGGTCAGGAAGCGTGCGGCGTATACACGTTGATGCAGTTTGCCGAACGAGCTTTCGTTCTCGCTAGAGACACCGGTGTCGAAAGCGCAAAACCACTAGTGAATTCTAACGAAACCGTAGCCAGAGAAGTTTCAACTTATGATGGTATCGTCGCCGATGCTCTATCGATGGCTGGAAGCGAATGGTCTAATGCGACTGCTGCTCCTGGCGAGTTGGCGAGCAGGGAAATCGTTTTGCTGTCACCGGCGCGGCAGGCTGTGATACTTGGAGTCGTGCAACTCATCGCATCCGCGATCGGTCTCTACCTCGTAGAGAAAGTAGGACGGAGGGTTAGTATCTTATATCTATATTAATAGAGGAAAATATTTGAATATTTAATATCATTATTATAGAATATTGAAATTCCTTCTTAAATTATTCCTCATACATCGTCAATATGTCCAGGGAATCTGTGATCTGTCTATGGATTTACTTGGCTTATTTCAAAGTGTATTTAGATATAATAGGTTTTTAAAGAATAATTTAGAAATACGTTCTGCATTCAATAACGGAACGCACTTACTGCTGTGTTACTGTAACGAACTCGGCATACACCTTCATACGAGATATAAAAAAATATTTCTGTGCGGCATACCTATTTTTGATATGGGATCCGACGTAACGTAATATTATTGTACCCTCTAGAAGTTGTTGGTGTGGTGTGGTGTGTTGACGGCGCTGTGCCTGTGCGCGGGCGGCGCGTGCGCGGCGTGGGCCGCGGGGGCCGCGGGGGGCGCGGGGGCGGCGCGGTGGGGCGCGGGGGCGGCCCTGGCGGGGGCGGTGGGGGCCGACAGCGCGGGCTTGCAGTCCGCGCCCTACGCGCTGCTAGCTGACATGTTCACCTATCCAGTTTATTTATCACACAATCATTGATTGATAGGCAAACAATTTATGAGTAATTATTTTGTGCGATCTGGAGCCTAAGCTAGGGCAACCCTGTAATTCAGGACTCCAGGTCCCACCCGTGAATCAACGAGCGCTCATCTCAGTGCAAGTCAATGACACAGTTTAAGTGTGTGTGTGTGTGTGTGTGTGTGTGTGTGTGTGTGTGTGTGTGTGTGTGTGTGTGTGTGTGTGTGTGTGTGTGTGAGAGTGTGTGTGTGTGTGTGTGTGTGTGTGTGTGTGTGTGTGTGTGTGGTGCGTTATTATAGAAGTGCATGTATCAGAAGGAAAATGAAAGTGCATCTATCGAGGAGATATTAGTAATGATTCTGTGTCTGTGTAATTAAGTGTGAGTAACCACTTTTCTAGAGTAGACTTGCAGTTATAACGAGTTTTATTATGGATGTTTAATATTCTATTTATTTTGTTGTATAAATAAGGTGCAAGGAAACATAAATGTCTTCTAACAAAAGTAGTACGATGAGTTGCTATGACAAAGACTCTGTCGGTTCTACGTTTTCTTGATATGGAGCTATTTCGGTCATATGGAACTTTAGAGTGTTTGTACAGAATGGCATGAAGGATAAACAGTTGGCGTATGCTGAGAACTGCACAATTACGATAAAGCATAGTAGTCGGGTACCGATATGGTTTTTTTGACATTACTTTGAGGATTGATCTTTGTGCTCTTTCTAATTTTATGATTTTAGTTTTACATGCTCCACCCCATACCGATATGCAATAACTTAAGATCGATTGCGCGAGTGCAAGATAGATGCTTTTAAGTGAGGATGGTTTCAGCACGTCTCCAAGTTTTTTAAATATCCAAATTAGCTTTCTTGTTCGAGATGAAAGATGAGCAATTTGAACATCCCAATTCAAAGTGCTATCAAGTTGTATACCAAGATACTTAATATGGTTCACTCTTTCCAATGATAAGCAGTTACATAATGAAAAAGGGTTATTTTGGTTGCAAGTGTGAATTTTTATGCAATAAGACGGATCTGGTTTTGAATTATTTGTGATAGAGAAGGATAAAAATTTAGATTTGGTAATATTTAACGTTAAATAGTTTTTGAACAGCCAATTGGTTATATTAGTTAGTGCCCTTTCAGCGACTTGTTTTGCTGAAGCCCAAGTCTCGCCCCTGAATATTATAGCAGTATCATCTGCATAGGAGAATATACTAGAGTTAATTGGTTTATAGTCACAAAGCTCGTTTATATAGACAAGGAAGAGACTTGGGCCCAGCACACTGCCCTGAGCCACACCACAAGTTATGGGCATGTCAATGCTTTCAAATGTACCGATTCTTACACGTTGTTTCCTATTAGTCAAGAAACTCTTAAATAATTTTAGAGGCATTCCACGGATACCCACACTTTCCAGCTTGTTTAGTAGGATGGGAGTAGAGACTGTGTCAAAAGCCTTCGCCAAATCAAGGAAGACACCAATGCACTTGTCTCCGTGGTCAAGAGTTGTAGCTACTTTATCAACGAGTTGAGCAACGGCATCCTCCGTAGATTTGTTCGGTTGGAATCCAAATTGAGATGATGATATTAGATTTTCTTGTTTAAGGTAATTCATAAGACGTAAATTAATAAGTTTTTCTAATATCTTCGATAATGCAGTGAGAACAGATATTGGGCGGAAGTTGTCGACACACTCTCCACTACCACCCTTATGAATGGGATGAACAATGGATTGCTTGAAACATTTCGGAAAAACACCATTATTAAAGCAGATATTGAAAATGTGGGTTAAAATTGGAACTATCGATTTTGCTGTTGCTTTGAGGAACGCTGATGGAATGTTGTCAGAACCAGTAGCAGAATCGTTTTTTAAGTTTTGTATTAAATTTGTAATTTCTATATTATCTGTTGGAAGCAGAACAAAAGAATTAGGATGATTTTTACTTTTTATAGCACATGGGATATCTGCTACAACGGCAGATTTATCAATTTCACTGGCAAGGTTCTTTCCCACGTTTGAGAAATATTCATTGATTAGGTTAATGGATGTTTGTGGACAACTCGAGTTGCTATGTAAAAGTTCCTCAGCGTGGTTTGTTTCTTTAATTGTGTTTGTGAATTTTCGAATAGTTTTCCATGTTTGTTTCGGGTTCTTACATTTATTTATTTCAGATTTTTCATATTCGTTTTTTAATCTTTTTAGTAAGTCGTTACAGAAGTTACGATATCTTCTGTAACTTATTTTAAGTATTTCGTTGTCCTGTGAGTTTTGTGTTTTTCTGTGCAGAGCGTCCCTATGTGCTATACACCTAAGTAGTCCAGGAGTTATCCAGGGTTTAATTATTCTTTTTCTATTAGCTATTTTTATGGTTGTTGTATTTGAAATTAGAGAATCTTTTAATCGAGTGATTAATGTCTCAGCGGCAGTGTCAGGATCACTAATTTCAAGAATGTTAGAGTGATCGTTATCATTAAAATACATTGCTGCCTTTGTGTAGTTGATGATATTTTTAATTTTTACAGGTTTCATTTTACTAATTTTGTTATTTAAATTTAAAAACACAGTATAATGATCTGTGATGCAGGTAGTGAGAACAAATGTTTGGGAGACAAAATTTGATTTAATGAAGACATGATCTAAGCAGTTAAATTTCCTAGTAGGAATTTCATGAGCTGGTAGAAGTCCATTCTCTGCCATAAGGTTAAGATATTCATCACTGTTCCGATCTTTATTATTTGGCTTAATGTCAATGTTAATGTCTCCCATGACAATTATCGTTTAAAAATTGGAAAATAGTTTTAGGTTTGTATCAAGGGATGACAAGAAAGGACCGATCTGTTTGTTTGATGGAGATCTGTAAATAGCCAGAATAACAATGTCGTCTTTTAGTTTTATTGACATACAATTTGCATCAAGCATATTCACCTGCTCCACCCTACACGATATATTTTTCCGAACATAAACTACCACCCCATCATTCTGGTTATAGGTAGTCAAAGAAAAGTGTACATTATAATTATCTATCTGAGGAGGCGGTTTGTGCTCAGAAACCCAGCTTTCGGTGAGAGTTATTATATCACAGTTAAGGGCCACCATACTCAGCACAACCAAGAAGTCGTCCAAGTTACAGTGTATACTTCTGATATTCTGGGTAATGATTTTTAGGTTATCATCCGATAATTTGATGTTGCTTAAAAGTTCTTTAGGTTCTACTAATAAAGGGTTAGATATATGAATACTATCAAGTTCCCTATTAATAAATTCAGACATTAAAATGAAAATGGTTTATAGGTGTTTTTATAAGATTGATTGTAAATATTATATAGGTAAGAGCGTGATATAGTATTAGCAACCTACATGGAGAATTATTATTACATGTGATTTCCATCGCAAACCAAGTCTTTACATAAAAAATAAGTTGTGTTTGAGGTGGATGAGGTATGTGGTAAGATATAATTTGTGTAGTGAAGATGTTATTAGTGTAAGTGTTTTCGGTGTATGTGTTATAAGTGTAATTTTATGGATTTTTATGAGTTTTTGCTTGTGATACGATGACTTCAATGATGATTGCAGTATGGAAGAAATTATAGTATAATGTAGTGTGTATGATTTTATGTGTATGAAGTGTGTGAAGTTTGTAATATTGTAAATAATGCGTCTAGAGAGTATTATTTTGTGAGTGTGATTATGTGGGTTAACGATTAAATTCTGTGTTTGTATTTTACAAAATAATTTTAAAGAGATGTAGAGAGCAAATACATAAGTTAGTTTTATTAGTCAATTTGTACTCAACGCATTTAGATCTTCTTCTTTGATAATTTTCGTGACCTTGCTGCCATTTTCCTTGCGAAGAAAGATTTGTCCGTGCTTGGTCCAGCAGTATTGGTAATTATTTTCGGAGGCAAATTTCCGTGCTTTTCCGTATAACTTTTTGGTGTTTGTTGTGAGACTTTCTGACATGTATATTATTTCTGATGGACCTTGAAGTTTAAGATGTGTGGTGTTTAGATTCATTCGTTTCGATTTTCTGAATTCTCTAGCCGAGTTCAAGAATGCTTCTTTTTTCAGAACAGTCGTAAACTCAACGATGATTGGCTTAAGAGATAAAGACTTAGAGTCATTCTCCAATAAATAGTGCTAGGGAATAATTTTTATTCTAACAATAATTGTATCACTGTACCTAAAGGACTAAAAGTAATTATAATATCACTTTCACAATCTCTATTAAAACTGAAATATTGTTTGTACCTCCTTTAAAACATAATATGTTTAAATATATACTTTCCTCTGTGTAGCCTTCGACTATAAGATTCACAGATTTTAGCCTACAGTAAGCAAAATAAACGAGATCGGGCTATCGCAGGTCTATAAAATTACCATTCAAATGTTGCTCTATCTTCAGTGAATAAATAAATCTTATTTAATTTCGTCTAGAGTACGTATTTGTAAGATTAATGTAATTCTTATCTTCTAGCTTTAATAACCTCCTCCAGACAATCAGCGATCATGATTAAAGTCTCTAATCTTATATAATTCTAGAGTGTGTGACCTTTTTGTGGCGATAAAAATAAAGTTGGATAATATTCAAGTATTTATATAATGAACTCACACAAAGCCCTTGAAATCGAACTTATCATCAAGTAAATCGACAGAAACCCAGGTGCTAAATAATTATCGGTACGTGTGAACTGGAGGTAATATCGGATGCTACATATATTCGCGGCGAGCTTGGCATTACATCAGAGACTTTTCAACTCAATTTTGTGAATTACGATAAATAATAAACATCTTAGAAGATAAACGTTAAATAGGTAATATAAGTGGTTCGTGGGGGGAACAATAATAATATAAGTAGCAAGAATGGGTCCGAACTACTCCAAAATAATGCTCGCCGACTGCTCACCTACAGAGCACGCATAGTATAATTCTTATAATATTTAATTTTGATTATAGATTTTATGTTGTAATTAAATATGATAGACTAGCAATAAGTGTGACCTATTTCACGATCTCCGCCACCGTGTTATCGTTGCAGTTTGTATCGTGTAACACTAGCAGAAATAACTCTATAATTAGATATAGTTACAACGACTCTCGTGTTTTTTTTCCTTGTCCCATCAGCCTGATAATGTTTTTGTACCTATATGAGTTTTCTGTATTTTGCATTTAACTTCACTATAAAAATCGTTCTCAATTTATCAGTTATTTGAAGTTAATCAACCCGTAACCTCTCGCTGACGGGCCGTTCGGTCGGCAGTACCGCAGCTGCGCCATGATGGTGATATCGGCGGCGGCGTGCGCGGCGGGCGCGGCGGAGGTGGGCGCGTTCCCCGCGCTGGCCGCCTCCCGCGGGCTGGCGGCGGCGCTGCTGCTGGCGGCGCTGCTGGCCGCCGCGTACGCGCTGTTCGCGGCGCTCGCCGTGCCGGAGACCAGGGGCCGAGACCCGCGCTCCATCTACCGGATGCTGGAGCGAAACGCGACACGAACTGACGAGACGCGACACGTCGGTGGACATCGTGAGGACGATGACGCGAATCGACGAGTCAGTTGCACGAGTCGCGTTTAGAGAACCGCTCCGATGTCGCTACGTCGTTCCCGTAAAAAGTTTTATTATATAAGACTAAAAATAAAATATGAGACGTTGTTCCTTCGTTTGTTCCCTTTTACCGTGTGAAAATTTACAAGGAAAAAATATTTTATTCTTTTTGGAGCGTTTAAATAAAAACCTCTTTTTTTAATTCTTTCGCTTTTAATTTATATTCTACTTTTTATTTATCGTTGGCTAGGCTCCTTAGTCTGTTAATTTTTTTGTCGGTCGTTTTCTTTCATCCATCTTTGCACACCAGCTCATCGGCTCATTCGGTCGAAGATCGACTCTTCTTCAAAATCGAGTTCAAAATTAAGTTCAAAGATTCCACTCGAACGAATATCTTGCTACATATGTACATTGCAAGTTAAAAAAAATAAAAAAACTTTTAAAACAGCTTTTAAAAAGTTAAAATTGTCGTCTTCTATCTGAAGAAGGTAAACTTACTATTTAGTTTAAAAAAATGGATGCTGGTAGAATTGTAAAAAAAATAGATTTTAAGTGTAGTATTCGCTCAAAAGCATCTTAAAAATGTCTTCGAGCTCGACGTCGAGCATAGTGCTCTTAAAGTACACAACTTCAATGAAATAAAACCTATATCACATTTCAAGAAGGTTGTATTTGAAGGAACCTGTGACAGCTGTGATAGCGTTACGTTCGACGTCGAGTGCGAGCTAGCGGACCCGACAGACTTCGTCCTGTCAAAAAGATTTGTAATGTGGCAGTTATTTGTTCCTACTTATTTTATAGTCGGGGCAAAAAATAGGAGGCATATCAAATATAAATTATTGTGTCACATGCAATATTATTATTATAATAAATAGTGATCATAGGTAACTAAACACTCTGCACAAAACACGATATACGAATTTGTTTCGTGTATTAGACAGTATCAGTTGACAAAAGCAAACTCAGTAGAATAAGTAACAGAAAATCCAAGAAAATAATACTTCCACACCGGCAAATTGACATCGACAGTTTATTTTTCTTAGTTTTTTTTTAAACTAACTAAACATCGACAGTTTGTTGTTGTTTCAATTTTCAACTTTTTTTAAATTTGATATGACTTGGAATCAAATCCTTCAGGCCGTACCAATTTTTTATGTGTGTAAAATAATAAATAATAAAACACTTTTGGTAACGCGGTTTGTGTTTGACTGATGTCATGACGTGAAAACTGATGCATTTTATGTCGCGTGCTGAAAGTAAAACAAAAGAAATAATATCGCAAAGCCGACCAAATTGAAAATCAGTACTAATGATTTACTTTAATTGAGTTTCGGAACGCGGCATTAAATCCTCCAACGATGTATTCTGTGCTCCAACGCACACACGCACACTGTATTGATATGATTGAATTTCAACTTTGTATAGCGGTAATAAAGTGCAAATTGACTCTTTGACGTTAGGAACACACCTACATTGCTTAGATAACAGTGAGTGCTTGTAATTTAATATGAACTTTATACAATAGTAATAGAGCTCAAATTGACTCAACGTTTTAGTTAGAAAACGTTTGTATGAGAAAAAGAAAAGGGCTGTTTTTACGGTTTTTTCCGGCATATATTCAAATTTTTCTCGCCGTAAAAACCATCCTTGAACTTCAACGAACATTTAAAAAAAAGAATTGGCCAAATTGGTCCAGGCGTTGTTGAGTTATGCGCTTACCAACACATTTTGCGATTCCTACTATCATTACAGGTTTCCCTAATGCGATAGCGTAGACATAGACTTTCACTTATAACATAAAACATATAATACTGCCGGTACGAATTCGTTCAATGAACAACAAAATAAATCTATAGACTTTGCAGTCTTGTTTAGACAACGCAATGTTCGTTGTATAGGTGCTTCTCTTAATATGTTTGTGCGTGCATATGGTAATGCGAACAGAGGCGGCTGTCGACGCCGCCACACATATCGGTTTGGAACGCACAACCCTACTGACTCTAACACTATATGGTTAAAAATTCGACCACGCAATATTTTAAATATGTACGTAGCTAAACTCAACTGCCTTCTAACCTCTAACTTATTATATCCAACCATGCCAAGCACAAATAACGTTGGATACATTAAGGGGTAAAACGGGTACACACCATAAAGCTTGAAATATAGAAATCTCACGAATTTGTTCTGTATCCGTTCTAGCATTAATTTGTTATTTTCTTCATATGGACTCCAAACGGATGCATTGCATTCTAGATGACTTCTTACTAGTGCTTCATACAACATCCTTACTGCATTTAAATTTGTAACCATGCGATTGACGCAGTACGAATCCCAAATTATGATAAGATTTTTTGCAAATTTTTATTACATGATCTTTGAAAGTTAGGTTAGCTGTAAAATAAACTCCAAGATCTCTCACTTCAGCTACACGTTGTATAGCTACTCCTTCATTCTGATACTGAAACTGGCGAGGTTTATGCGATAGGGTGTATGAAACTACTGAGCATTTTGAGTTGTTAAAGTATAATTTGTTTCTATGACTCCATTGTACTACCCTATTAATATCTGCTTGTAATTTGTCGCAATCCAAAATATCGTATATTTTCCGCACCAATTTCAGATCATCAGCAAAGAGAAGGCAAGTGGCATTCCTAACTACTTCAGGTAGATCGTTTACCATCAAAATAAATTCCAATGGACCCAAATTACTCCCCTGGCTGACGCCCGATCTAGTAAAGTACGGGTCTGACCACTGACCGGCCCAGTCGACGAACTGCCGTCTATCTTGCAAAGAGTGAAAGTGTTACAGCCTGCTTGTGCTAATTTCGTGAGTAATATATCGTTATCAACTACATCGAAAGCTTTCCGGAAATCAAAATACGGCACATCCACCTGAGCTCCAGAGTCTACAGTTGTGTTGTGACAGGCAGGATCGAGTGTAGTTTGACGGTATGTTTGCAGTGCGGTTGCTAGGCGACCGCGTCGATAACGCAACGTGACCGACTACGCTGACTTGTCAGACGCACACGACCTAACAATACAATTGCTGAATTAATGCGGAATTACGAAATAGGATTAATCTAATTATTTGTTCAAACATCGACACAACGCATGTGCGCCACCTGGTTGTAGGTACGAGAACGAGAGTGCTCTAGAATATATAAAGTTATGCGATTTTTGTAGTTTCAGTGATCATAGTGGTGAGTTGCAATACATATGTTATATTATCAAAAAGTATGTCTTAGTTATGAAGTAGCTGTGCATTGACTCGAATAAGAAACTTCAAGGTTAGTGTCTATTTCATTATTTAATTAGTATGCAAATTAGTATGCGATAGTGTGAAAGAATTGCATGAATTATAATTTAGTAATAATTCTTTAACCTGAAACGCGTTTTGCTGTCTTAACACCATATGGTACATTTGTTTTTCCTAAACGCTAGTTTTAATTGTATCGTGTACATTACAAATAAACGTTTAGGTTTTTTTTCACTCGTACAACATTGAGCACTGGAAAACAACTAATTTGCATTTCCTTTGCAATATGTTTACTCTGCAATAATGAACCGAAATTATTGAAAAGACTGTTATATAATGCTCGCTCGCTGTATAATTTATTATTAGCCGGTTACACCTTCCAGCGGTGGAAGCGGTGGTATGGGTCTGCTAGAAAAGCTGTCGTCGTGGCTGGGGCGCGGGCGCACCGAGGTGACAGTGCTAGTGTTGGGGCTCGACAACAGCGGCAAGTCGACGCTGCTGGACGCGCTGCGGCCGCCCGAGCAGCGCGCGCGGCATCTGGCGCCTACCGTGGCGCTGCAACAGGACCATTTCCAGAGTGAGTCTAGATGTGGCCGAACTTCAACAGCGGCACTCGATAGGAGTAATAGTTTTATGTGAATACCTCTGTTTTTGAAAATCACCATTTGCAAGTTGTCAAGGAAGAACTGCCCTCGATGAAGATAGGCCACTCGACGTATTCAGTAGAGTATAGGTTTCAGGAGGTTTTATCTACGCGGAAGTTTGTCACCTTTCGTGGACCGTTAATGTGATCGTGATGTTCATTTAAGAACGGCCAGTCTCTTGCAAACTATTCTATCTTTAATTCGTAAGAAAATATATAGAATTTTAATGCACACTCGGACCAACAACGGCAAGCTCGGTGAACTAGTTATTTTCACTCGAGTAGAGAGTTTAATTAGTGCTCAACAAGAATGATATCATCAGTTATTATAGTGCATAGATAATTCAATTTTTAATTAGTTTCCGTCGGGTGAGCACTAAACCTAAACCTCTCTGTGCGGCGCGTGCAGGCGGCGGCGTGTCGTTCAGCGCGTGGGACGTGTCGGGCGCGCCGCGGCACCGCGCGCTGTGGGAGCGCCACTACCGGCGCGCGCACGCACTCGTGTTCGTGGTGGACTCCAGCGACCGCTTGCGACTAGGTAACGCCGCGGTGCTAGTGCCGCCACCGGGTGGGCTCGTACGCTATATAATGTGCGGTGTGCGGTGTGCAGTGGTGGCCCGCGAGGAGCTGGAGCTGCTGCTGTGCCACCCGGACGTGTGCGGGCGGCGCGTGCCGCTGCTCGTGTTCGCCAACAAGTGCGACGCGCCGCACGCGCTCGCGCCCGCGCAGGTGGCCGCCGGTAACTGGCACTTCACTATTATACTCACTAAACCCCTTCCGATGCTCCTTAACGCCCGAATTATAATAGAACTACGAATGGTCCCTTCCTAAAACGTGTTGAAATATGGCGATACGTATAGCTATCCATAGAATAGAACTCTTAGTTGTTTCCGCGATGTGCTGCGTATTGTTAATATAACTAAGTCTGCATTTTATTTAAAAATAAGGCAGCACGATAGTTTGAAGTCAGCTATAATAACAGCTAGATCTAGTACGCGATGAAGAGCTCAATTACTGCTTCAAAAATACAAAAAAAAAGAGCTGCTGCACTCGAGACACATCCGTTGTAATTAATATAAATCTAGAATTTAGCATGTCAATAATTATAATATTACCAAACGTTTGCTAATAAATTGTGTTGTAATTATTGTAGAGTTCAAAAGTGTCATCAATAAGGAGTCAGTATTCGCCTCTCAGTCAGACAGTAATATTACTCCAAACTATTAATTGGTACGAACGCAGACTGTTGCACCAGAAGTCAATTAGCCTCGAGCTAACGCGGGCGATGGAGCGTTGCACGCAGGGTTGTGGTGTGTGGGTACTGACAAAATTAAGTCCAGAATAATATTACACATACTTCTAATATATGTTTCAGGCATAAGTATGTCCTTAATAAAAAACATGATAACACAATACAGTACTTCTTATCCTTAATATTATTTCTACTTGGTAGATGTAGGTCTTCCTATAGTATTATAAATATAGTAGTCCTGATTTCCTTAAAAAATTGTACCTTTTTACATACTAGCTGTTTTCCCGCTACATCACTTGCGTAAATTAATTATAACCTATGTCAGTCGATCTTTTAAAATCTAAGTCTATTCAATGCAAACAAACTATCAAATCTTACATCATTATAATAAAGTCAAAATGCCTACTCTGTTTCTTCGAAATTTCATATATTTTTGAAACGCCAATACGACTCCAAAGAAATTATTTTGGTAATTAATGACGCAACAGAGGTAGTTCTCGAACGAAATTTTTCGAATTTTCGTTCGTAGACAAACAAAGTTTCTCTTAAAGAAGTAATATTCTAAAGCGGTGTTTACGTAGCTTAAGCAATGTGCGTCCATAATTTCTCCTTACTGTGAGATGTTGTCTTAGTGTTTAATTGTGAAATATGTTTTTCCAAAGAAATATAGACGGAGTATATTTTCAGACTGGAGTAATAGTATCCGCCGGACTGTCGTGTAGTCTGTGGCCGATTGAGGCATGTCACAACCTCGCACAGGGTTACCATCCGAATGGATAAGTCATGTCTTAGCTCCTAAACCGATATCAGACACTTCAAATCGATTGTGGACAAATATAAAGTTTTTGAACGTTGACATCGAGCACAGTACGGCACGTGGCGATCAAATCAAACCTACTTCTAAAGATAATTCAGTTTTATCTGATAGCACCTATATAACGTGACAGCGCTGTGCTCGACGTATTTGAGGCTGTTATTATAAGAGAATAGCATAGGTGTACCTACCTACAATGTTTTGTCTACCTTCCCGTAGTCATAAGAGCTTAGACAAAACTTTGAAATAATCTTACAGAAAAATACTTACAAATATTGCTATCGATATACAGCAGTATGAATGTACAATTTATCAACTGTAATATAATAATACGAGATAGATATTTGTACAGAATCGGTAGAGCACGTACCGTATGGAAAAAACTTCTGTGAAGACTTCACTACATAATGTAAAACAAATTTGCTTTTTTGTATGCTTAAATCTTTAAAAATACGGAATAATAGTAATTTTTGAGGTTTCAAATGAGATGTCGTAAATAATTAAATTTATTACGCTTACATTGCAAACACAGGCTGAACCCTATGAGATTTATTAAAATAATGTACTAAGTATCGTTCACATGGAAAAGGTCTACAGACCTTTCATATAAAATCATACAATTATTTGCACATCGTCTTGACGATAGAATATTCTGGACTAAAATTGTAAAACTACCCTCTAACCGTATCTATTATTTCAAATAAAGATTAATGTTGTTGTTGTTGTTGCGATCGGACGCGTTCATCCTAGCAAGGAAAATGACAATCAATACCTAGTATAAAACAGAGTAGCTTTCCGTCTGTCTCTGCCTAAGTATGCTTAGATCTTAAAAAATAGGCAATTTTGATTTAAAAGGAAGATTTTTATGTATATTTTAAATCAAACTAAAAACAAATACAATTCGAAACATATCGGAAAAGCCTCTACCAATTAATAATCGAGTATGGTCTGCAGGATTAGGTTTGGAGCGCATCGCTGACAAGCCGTGGCACATCTGCGCGTCGAACGCGTTGTCAGGAGCGGGCCTAACCGACGGCATATCGTGGCTGGCGCGACAGATCAGAGACCTCCATATACAACAGCATTAGAACATGTCCACCGGCGGGGCTACAGCTGTATGCGACCGGAGATACGTCTCATAGACGCCCTTATATGAACTCTGCGAATCAGCTCGATGCAAATTCGCAACACAAACAGTTACGAAGCGAATTCGTGGGACGGGTAAAAAGCCTCTCTTCAACTCGTAAGCTTACGTCGCAACTTAAATTTTTTAGATTTGGTAATAAATTTGTTTCAATTTCGATGCTCTATTGTGGGATACAGTGTGTGCGTTCAATGAATCGGATTGAATTGAATCAACTCTAGATTATACACATATAATATATTGAATTGAATCAACTCTAGATTATACACATATAATATAAGCAGTCGACATTCAATACAGTGTTGAACGTTGAGTACATTTTGATTGAATCCAATGACAACCGAATCGGAGCCAATATGTTTACGCACGGATATGCGCGAGTCCTCGGATTGAAACGATGCGACATCGCCATATATGTAGTTTTGTATACAAATCGCACTCTGCATGCGGGCCCTGTCGACCAATGTAAGTGAACCAATAATGCTATTATTGTTTATATTGTTGACCGGTGTATGGTTAGAGGCTCTGCCTATAAATCAGCGACGCGACGACAGAATTTCGTCACTCTACCTCAGGTTGAACTGGAGGCTTCTTCACCGGAGTATCACAGCACACCATTCAACAATTATGCATGTTTGTTGTTAAAAATATTACAAATTCTATACTAGTTAATGCAACAATATGCAAAATACATATTGTTATTATTATAAATATTCAATAGACCAAGTAAATGGTAAGGGCATTTTCATGACCGGCTACTAAATCTATATATAATATAAACATAATCGCTTCCCGCTGTTTGTACGCTGAGGTCTTTAAAACTACAAACCGATTTTTCATCATCAACATACAGGGTGACTCAAGAAAAAAGGTGGTTCTATATAATACATATATAGTACACGTAGATCTAGACTAGACAACTCAAACAACTAATGTGGAGGTCTGACAGTACATTTGTTTACGTGGCAGGAGCGCGACCACTGTTGATCCAACAAAAGAAAGCTAAAGTCATCTAGCGGCTCATCCCCGAACCTTTATTGAATCTGTTATGTTGGATAGATGCGTATGATCACCGAGTATTTGAATATTGTACAAAATTTTGAGTTGTCTCAGTTTAGATCTAGGTGTGCGATATACAAAAGCATGCGGGCGAAGCCGCTGGCGGAAAACTAGTATAGTTACCTGTATTATATGATTTGAATTTACTTATTTATCTCATTGCCCCTACAGTATGTATGTGTTCGGACAAACTGATAAAAATACATAATACAGGTACGTGTATTATGTACATGGTGCAAGGAAATGAACGAACAGGGGACGACAACATCTGAAGCAGAAGTAGTATGTTCGGTGTGTGCATTGGAACAAGAACTACAACTGATTTTACGGAAGAGACGTCATTAGGAAACGAAAGAATTTATATACTGCTGTCTGAATAAAAACTGAAATATTAGAAATTCTATCTCAATACGTGAACTACCAGGGATAAGATATGTAATGTCAACATTTCAATTAAATATAAGAACATGTTGCTTCTTTAAACAAAAACAGAACGAAAAGTTATTTCGAAAAATAATGTCTCAAAAACTATTCTGGTCAAAGTCTATTTATAAATCATTACAACGAAATACATATTGTTGATTATACTACAGCACTGTAAATGAGTCTGGTCAAATATTATATTACATTGCCCTCTCATATGGGGCACATTTTTAGTCCACGTGGGCATTTTTCAAAATTATACATATATATTATTAATAGGGAATAAACCACTTGGTCCTTAACATATAAGGCACAAAATCAAAACATATTATATTCCTTTTATACACCGGTTAATTGAGACTTGTCAATGTCACGTTTTATCAATTTTTAGTAAATGAAGTTAAAAAATTTATACTAATTATGTCGCACGTTAACAAAATGTAAATTGTTTAGGTTATTTTGCTAAATTTTGAATCGTATCCGTTATTAATTAAGCGCATGATTTGTTTATATTCGTTAATAAAAATATGAACAATATCAGTTGGAGTCCCAAAGAAGATATTTTTATTACATAAAATGTAAAAATCTAATGATACTCGGAATAATTTTATATATTAAGTTTTAGTTGAAAGCAAAAAAATAATAAGTAAGTAACAAATACTCCACAGAAGCCTTTGATAATCAGTAACGATTAAACGTTTAATATAAAGTTTGATAATATTGGAGCAAATTTTGGCAAACTACAAAATGTTTGTTTGGTGCAAGTTTTTATTTGTATAGTAATATCTTCTATTAGGGCTTTATTTATGTTGTTGTTGCTGAGAAAATAATACTCGCATGTTCAAAGAGTATTCATCGTAAAGTTACGTACTTTATGAGATATTGATTTATGTTATATCTATTCACCTGTATTATGTGACAGTTTGATGATGACACAGGTAGTATATAAGCGAATCGTTTTGCAAATTTTATATATAAGGCGTTGTGACACTTGTAAATTTTAATAAACATGGTTCCTACTAATATTTTATTATTTTATTTACGCTCAAATTACCTTTGACTCCATTATACTCATGAATAAATGGCAACTGAATTGCTACATGATATTATAATAACGAAAATATACTACATAATTTAACAGGCTGTTAATATAATCAAGAAACATCTATCGAAGACGGAGAGTTAATGACGTCCACAGAACCTCAGGGATTAGTATTTGTAGAATAGAAGTAAGCGTTTAGGTTTAAATGCATTGAATATTGCGTGTGTTTATTTATTTATTTATTTCAAATGGCACAATAACAGACATCAGACAAAAAAAAAACATTACATATAAAAATAAACTTAAATCTAAGGGCATGCCTGCGCCCAATTATAATTGTGCTCAACATTTGTACTGTCGACAACAATGTAAATATGCAAAGATCTCATATTAAACCATGCATCTAAGTAACCTGCTTACAAACGATAAAAATAACCAGATATTACAATGTTTGTTTAAATTCAATGTCAATCAAATCGAAGTAAATCGAGTTACGCAATAGACCTGTAAGCCTTTGTTTTTCTAAACCGAAAACATCAGGCAGTACTCTTTTATAAAGAAAATAATATTCTTAATAAGGGATATTTTGGCAGAGGGTAGAATTAAAGCTGCATCATAATCATATTATAAAAGCGGGAATTTATAATTATGCATGTTTGTTACTTTTCGCACAAAGCTTACAATTATCCTTATACCAAAGTTTTTATGAAATTTGGTATTAGGATAATTGTAAGCTTCGATTAACATTCAGGCTTCTGTTTATCCCACTTAGTAGTTCCCTAGGGACAGAAGCTGCTGGTGGAAAGCTAGTTTTATAATAATTGTAATGACTTGCGAGTAATTAATTATATTATAAAAAACCCTTTGCAAAAAATAGAACCGACTTCAAGCTTTAAAAAAGTGATAAATAATAAATAACTGAAAAGCGCCTTATTCAAGAAAACGTTATTGAAGTGCTACTTCTTGAATTAGTAGCTTAAGGATTTTTTTATTTTTTAGCTGAGATACATGAAATACAATCCATATCATCTAAATATTTAGGTGTTATGAAAAGAAAAGTTCTGATTCGATTTCGATAAAATTGAACTGGGACCTTTTTGGAGGGACCACCTCGGTCTATTAAGCTGTCGAATAAAAAATAATTTAAAAAATCGGTCAACAATTGGCGGCAAAACATACATCGAACGTCCCGTCGAACATATAACCTCCTTTTGGATATTGAAGTCGTTGTACAAATAGATTTTGCTGCTCTTTTTTCCTCAAAATGTCATGACTCACCTCTTGAATTTATTTTGTTTCCACGTAATGTTTTTTAACGTATAGCAGAAGTTTTTGTAATAAATAAATAAATATTAAACAACATCACTCAAACATTGCTCAGATTCCAAGATGAGTAGCTAAAGCCCCCGTGTTATGGAGTATCCGAGACAGCGAAGGATTTTAAAGCACAATAATTTTTTTGGTACGACCGATTGGTAAGATTGGCAACATTGGGTGTAATGTCTACTAAAAAAAGATCTGTCTTGTACTGTGTGCTAAAGTAAAATAAATTACTTTTTCAAAGTCAAAGTCAAAGTCTAAATAATCTTTATTCAAATAGACTTCTTAAAAGTACTTTTGAATCGTCCAACATTTTTTTCCCTACCACTCGTTCAGGACGTCTTTTGGTTGATAAGAAGAATGAGCAAGAAACTCACCAGCTCTAATAAGAGTTTTAATATCAAATACCTCTTGTTTTACGTTATGGGCCCAGGTACATAATACTGAGATTTAAGTAAAATAAAAGGGTCTTGCAACGTTTTGAGGTTAAGGTAACGGCTGAAACGGAATACATATACTTGTTTTCTAAAAGGAAGGAAAGGACAGGAAAGTAGTGCACACAAACGGAAGTAAACAAAACATCTGGTTCTCATATGAAACTAGAGGGAGCATCAAATTAGAATGTTTGGAAGTTCCATTCAATAATTCACCTATGAAACCAATATCTATTAGATGTAGTTCAAGGGATCAGGGTAAAGTCATAGGTAGCGGCTGAAAAAGCAAAATGGGAGAAGTTCGATGCAAAAATATCTTGTAACAAGAATGTTAGAAAATGCGATGACGCATATTCTAACTTGTACTACGTCTGTGTGTGTTAATGTGTCTTAATGTGGAAGAAGCTTGCCAGTGTCTATGAGCAAAAATCAGAAACTAGCATTTGTATAGTTCAACAACGATTTTTCCAGTAAGGTTATGTATGAAGTACAAATGACGCAGCTTGATATTTTAGCATCAGTTAGTGCTGTGCACGAAAAATAGTTAATGCAGCTAGATTGCATCCCTATCACTATCGAAAGGTGCCAGAGTTGACTACTGTGGACTATGAGCAGAGAATTGTGTTATGCAATTGGATACTGGCTAATACCGACGCGACTTATTATACTCAGACGAGTGCTGGTTGGTTGGTTGCGGATTGGTTTATCTAATCAACACAATGAACACTGGTGGTCCATACGCAATCCGATGCTAATACGGGAGAACTCATTCCAACACAGACTTGGTTTGAATGTCTGGGCAGGAATTCTTAACGACTAAATTGTAGGGCCTTATATTATTGAAGGACGCCTTGCTGGGGAAACTTTATTTAAATTTGCTTCGGGTGATGATCTCCACTATTTTGGATGCCATTCCATTGGCCAGCTTACAAAACCACTGGTTTCAAAATGACGGTGCTCCTCCACATCACCAAAGCGCAGTGCGTGAACTGCTGACGGAAGATCGGTCGATGTGGACCCGGGCGTGGTCTCCACGCTCACCTGATTTGACTCTTTTTGTGCAGTGAGATTAAACGATGAGTGTACATTAGTGAACCAGACAGTGGGAACAATTGAAACAGTGAAATGGCAAAACACCGTACTTTTATCGTTAAAAAAAATTAAATATAATGTGCTCGTCTTTACACAGACAATGGAGGGGGACACTTTGAACAGCAATCAAAATACGTGTTAGTTTTTAAGTTGCATAAATAAGTAGGTAAATTATTGTGCTATTTGTACGAATTAACATGACACCTGAGGACCTATTTTATTTATCCTCGAACGAAAATTCAGAAAATTTCAAATCGTCTTTATATTTTTGTTAAAATCATATCCGTGAAGGTTATCGGTGTATCAGAGGCAATGTCAGGTCCTTCATTCGTTCCATTGTAAATTACCGAAAGTTGCGTTTCTCTGGAGACGTATAAGAATTTAAAAAATTGATGGTGATATGCTAATTCGTACGAGTAGTTAATATTGATTGATTCTACTATTTAAGTTTATAAATAAGTGTGGTTTGTATAACTTTTAAGTTTTGTTTTGTTTCTTTGAGTATACATATTTAATAATGTTAAAGTATAGTTACTAATGCATTACCTTGAGGTGGGTGTTGATACAACCAATGTAGTACATAATTTGGGATGGTAAATTGGGTGTAATGTCTACTAAAAAATATCTGTCTTGTTCTGTGCGCTAAAGTAAAAAAATATTGCGTTTAACAAAGTTTTACTTATAACTCTTGTTTTACTTATATTCCTACAGTTTTCGTTAATCCTTTCAATTAACATGGCGACTCATGAATATTTACATGTACCTTATAATGGTAGGGAATTAAATTTCGCACACAAAATTAATGTTTCAGACGAGTTATTAATTAATATAAATTACAATGATAAGTGCCGAGACCTGACACCCATTCATGAGTTGTATCAATTTGCTAAAATCCTACGAATGGTTTAAGCGATATATTATTTAAAAAGATTATTACGTTATATATAGTAAAATTTATACATATAAGTAAAACTTATAAATAAATTAACGGTGCCTGTCACTAGACTGCAAAAAGTTAATAACTCATTCGGGGTCTTTGTGTGCGCTTCTACAATAAGGTCCCAAGCAAAATACAACAATTAGATATCATGCAGTTTAAATCGACTATTAAAAAAATACTTATTAAAAAAGCTTATTATAAGGTAAACAGATAAGAACGCTTGGACTTGAGATGATCCAGCAACTGGATTGGTGATTACTTCTAAACTCATTATCTTGTTTCCATTATTATTAAATGATTATGTTATTATTATAAGACCATAGTTTTTTTTCTCTCTATGTAATGTATGGATCTGGTAATAACATGGTTTTTGTAAATGTCATTACTCTTATTAGAGCTGGTGAGTTTCTTGCTCGTTCTTCTCTAAAGCAGCCAATAGACGTCCTGAACGAGTGGTAGGGAAAAAAATGTTGGACAATTCAAAAGTACTTTTAAGAAGTCTATTTGAATAAAGATTATTTTGACTTTGACTTTCACTTTATGTTGGGTACGACTACGTCAAAATCCTTAGGAACATGTTTAGCAAACTAAAGGTCATATAACATATTTTTTTGTAAAGTTGCTTGTGCTTCACAAGCACAAGTTTAATACAGGCTAATTATAGTTTCCTACGGGATTGCTACCATGAACCTTGTTATTATTGAGTTGCCAATATTTCAGCAGCATCTCATGCGCCATGGTAACGGGGTAACTGAAGTTTTTTGCGTGTGAGTGTTATTGGCAGATATATCGATCTACCTTCTTTCAAGTCCTTTTGCGTTCGATATCCGTACCGCTGTATGTATGTATATCATGGTAGCAATCCCGAAGATAACTATCAAACTAACGTAAATGACCAAGAAAGCTTAAGACAACCTGAGACTAATAATGGTTTATAAGGTTCAAGTTCGTAGTCGTGGGTTTAATGTTTAATACATTAGAAAAATTGACTGGCTGCTATAAATCAGCACTAAGCCAAATACGGCGACTGGAAACCCGGATTTTACGGAATAGCACCTCCTAAATGTGGTACGAAAAGAGATTGGCAGTGACTGATAGTCGTGGATTCAACACAGGTAAAAAAAAGGATATCCTACTGTCGAAATGTTTAGATTTTTTGAATTAGACGATTTTAGGCGTTAAACAAATGTAGAAACTCACAGAAAATCATAGTCTTAGCAATTTTGATGATAACCGAATGAATCTTTAAAATTTTATAATCAAACTCGTTTTTAATAACTTTTAAGGTGTAAAATACAACGCACATGGTGCCGTCACAGTCACACGCCTTAAAGGGTGTCATGGCGCGCCAACTGCTCGATATTTTAATGAGAGAATTCGCACTGCCCATGGTCATTTGTGCTGTATGTTACGAATAAACTACTTTTTCTATTTAAACATTTAAAGACTAACTGCTGTTTAAAAAAAAAAGGATTAAATCATGGCATATTGGAAATAAGTTTTAAAATGTTGGACCTCAGTACAGTTTGCTGGTTTTCCATGAGGAATAAAAATAATATGCGGTGGTCGAATGAGGGACGAATGAACAATGAGGATCGTCGGACCGACAAAAGCTCCAAGTGAAGTTTTGTTAATTCGATAGAAAGTTCCAGTCTATTTCTTCTGGTCCTTTATTTGTAGGAAGTGGGAAGAAAGAATAAAGATTTAATATATTTATTTTCAAGTAGCAATTATTTATTTTCCAGTTTTTTTAAGTAGCCCGGTGGCGAAGAGGTTATGCGCCGCGGCCCGCGATTGTTGTTGTTAAGCAACTTTCGCAAGGGTCGGTCACAGGATGGGTGACCAAAAAATTATTATCTCGAGCTACTTCGTGTTTCGGAAGGCACGTTAAGCCGTTGGTCCCAGCTGCATTTGCAGTGGTTAATACCCTTCAATGCGCATTGGGCCAGCGTGGAGGATCATGGCCCATTCTCCTTAACCATCCATAAGGAAGGCCTGTGCCCCTGCAGTGGGGACGTAAAAGGGCTGACGATGATGATGACGATGATGATGATATTTATTTATTTATTTTTACAGAAAAATTTAATGAACTTATGATAAGCTTCTGTTTAGTGATTGTCGGTCTATTGATATTTCATAAACTTTTCTTTTTCACATTATGTCTATATATATAACTCAATTTAGCTTGCGTTTAGAATTGGGCAGTTCATTTCTAACATGAACGTAGATGGTAATGGTTTCTATTCACATATTATTACTTCTTAGTATAATCATAGTATAATTCTTCAGAGTTTTACGAAAACTGTAAGACTAACAATTATTTTTCATTGTAATCCCTAAGAAAAATAAATAAGTTTGGTAGTTCTTAGCAAAAGTGTTGTAATATAACACACACTAGAGTTCTCATCGAAGACTATTGCGACCTTCAGAAAATCTCAATCCGACAGTGCAAGCGCCTGTTCTATTGTTTGCATGTTTGTCTATATTGTTAGTTTATTATAACTAGTTAGAAGTTGTTTGTTGGCGCGCAACGAGGGGAATTTTCTTCGGACGCTCAAGTTTGTCCGTCTGTACGTGCAAAGTTTTATTGTTAATATTGTTCGTAGATACAGCGATTTGTAATAACACAACTTGCGCTGAACATTCTTTCTTAATATCTAGTAAGCTGTAGGTAGTAGGCGATTGTATCTTTACCTTACCTTTGGTATATCTTTTGTTATGTTAATCTTAAAAAACTAACACCAACTTTAAAAGTAGAAAAAGAATTCGTAAGAAAACGATTTCCAAGAATTTCGTTTGAATTCAAGCGAGAAATTTGACCGCCCTCTCCAAAAGTTGTTTATTGAAATTGTTTACAGTCTTTGAGTGTTTAAAAAAATATTTTTCGATACTTTTAAGTGTCTCATTTGTGGCTGTTTGTGCAGCAGCGCTCATGAGTTTTATTATTTTTCGTTGGAAAGTTTCCAGATAAATTAATTGCGCTTCCTTTTATAACATAAATATTTAACAAAAGCAATTTTAGTTTATCAAGTATTTAATGGACCGCTCACTACATTATTTGTTCAGGTAAGTTGGGCAGAATCTAAATTATTTTACAAAGGAATTTGTTTATCCAAACAGAATAAGCCTTTTACTGAAAAGAAAAAAAAATATAACCAACTTCGTTATTTATTTTCATTGCTATTTATAAAGATTTTCAAATATATATTTTTAATGTATTAGCTTAATGTTTGATAGGTTATATTTGAGTTTGAATTCAGCAGTACATTCAACCTCAAATATGGTGTCCTATTTCAGTCTTCTAATAAACTTATTCACTACTACATATAACATAGGCTCATTTAAAGAGGTATTAAGAAGTTTTTTTAGTACTTAACAAGTTTAAGCTAGGAGTAGCTTTAACGGGCACAATAATGTAATTACTTTGTCGTGCTACAAAAAATGCTCAACAGGTAGAAAAAATGTCACTAAAAGATAAGAATTGCTGTTGATGGACTGACCTGAGGTATGGCAACATGCGTGATTGAGCTATTGATCACATAGGTTGCTCAGATTCCAAGACCAGTGAGACAACGAAAGTAACGCGTCACTCAGAACCGCGACAATGAAACAAAGTTCAGTTTTAACATTTTACCGACTTGGAATCGAATTCACCACGCGACCAAATATTACTTTTCTCGGGTATACGATATCTCACTTTCGACCGGTGAAGTCGAGTTTGTCGTGTTACGCGTGCAGGACTCAGAGACGACTACGTACGTCGTTAAATCGGATGGACTTATATTTGTGTTTACAAAATTAAATGCAATTGGTTCACTAGTTTCTATGGCTATAACAAGACAGGCGGATGAACAGACGGGAGTAATTCCATTTTATTATTTTAAAGTACGGGACTATATTTTTACTGGAGATGTCTGATGCCATAATATTTTAAAGTCAGTGCTGCTACGATATTTTGCGTCGCTACAGTGACGAAAAACTGGATTAAAATCATCTCACTCTCTATCTATCGGTGCCTACGTCGCTGTCATCAGTCTGTTTGTCCTTCCTGCCGTGACTCAGGCCAAACCATGTGGGTGTTGTGTGATTGCTGTGTAGTAACAACTGCAGATTTAAAGGAACGACCGGCTCAACGTGCCTTGCGAGACACGAGCGAGCTAAATATGTTACATTTTGGTCACCCAACTGATGTCCGGCTTTTGTGAGAGTTGCCCAACTTCCGCAAAAACAATTACATGTTGAAGGAAAACTGATTTTTCATAAATAAAAGAGTTTGTTATCATATTATCGTATGAACCTCGTCATTTTTGTCTCGCATCCTTAAATCGGTCACAGTATTTCGCCGGCCGGCGTCGTGAACGGACGTCCGTTATACGCCATCTAACACTGAAACAACTTACGCGCGTCTGGTGAAAAACAATAACAAAACTTAACAGTAGTGTGTTAGTGGAGTGTCGATAGAATAAACTTCGAGTTTCTCGAAATTACTGACTCGAGTAAGTTATACATTTTTTAATTTTTCTTACTGTGATCCTTGAAATATTTATGACGAGAAACGGCATTGTTTCTTAAGTAGATTTGCAATTCAGTTTATGTTAATTAATTTTATGAATTTAATGGTCAAAAACTGAGTAGCATTTTGCGTTAAGGTTCTATAGATGTTCGCATTTGAATTTAAAACAGATATTTTGAGTATCGCAACAATTTTAACTGACAAACGCAAAGTTATCAAATCTTTCTATTTCTTCACTTGATTTTAAGCCTCAATGGCTTGAGGAATAGTTTGAAATATTATGATTTTATCATTAATTATCGATCCATTAGTCTCTTTAGATTTGAACAATAAATTAAAATAGTACATAATATATAATATAATATATTTAATTTTAAAAAGCACTAACGGATTTTTACACTCGATTGCTGTTAGGAGATAAAATTAAAAACAGCACTTCCAAATAAGCACTCTTTTATTTAGATATCATTATATTACCTGCACCAAAAAGACGACAGTGTAAAAAACCTCAAAATTTTTTAACCCAGAAATAATGCAAACAAAGTAATAAAGTAATTATAAGTTGCATAAATACGTATCTATTTCAATGTTTACATGTTCGAACTACATCATTAATTTTGAGAATGCCATTATATAAGCAAAGAGATACTATTCCTGAATTGTAAGAAAGCATCACCTTTGCAAAGAGAGCATAAGGGCCATTCTTCGTTGTTAATGCAACATGCCACCTGTTGCCTCCAGTACAGGGTAACTATTAACAAGTTTAGCTGTAAGTTCCGTCATGTTACTGAGGTCGGTGTGTTGCTCTACTTAACGGGATTTAGTGGCTGTTAAATTTCTTAACGCCTGTACTTTACTGACCTTAAACGCCGGTAACATATTCCGAGTGTTGCCAGGGGAATGATTTAACAACCAGCAGATCTGATAGATCAGGTAGCCGTATGAAGTTTTCAAGTTTCCTTCGCCTCCACAGTGTGTGCAAGTAGAGTTTAACTTCATAGAAGATTTGTAACACAACACTTTGTATAATTGTACTAGTTATATAACGACTATCATAATTTTACTTGCGAAAATATTAAAACACTACCCAATGTTGTTAATATCTTAATTAGATATAAATAACTTTGTCTGTCTGTTAGGTTTATATTTACTTACAGCGTTATACGTATCTTTAAACTTTATTTTTCAAGTTAAAAATGTTTATTTTATGATAACAAACACAGAAAAAAACTGTCGCTAATAGTTAACTGCTTATGTATAATAATATGTAACATTATACAGTTTATATTTTGTTTGATGTCCCATTTCAATATAATGTGTATAGATAATTGAGTCTAAAAGTTCTGATAAGAATTTTTCACTATTCACGTTATCAGCGGGTGCGTGGCGTGTCTCGTAGGGGTGGGGGCGTCGTAGCGGCGCCCGTGGCGCTACGTGCGTGCTACGAGCTTACAGCATTCGATTTCTTTAGTCCTGTGATTCGACTACGCGGCGCCTTATATATTGTTGTCTTCTTCTAATAATAGGTGTGTTGTTCCAGC
Organism: Diatraea saccharalis; assembly: GCA_918026875.4. Taxonomy (NCBI): domain Eukaryota; kingdom Metazoa; phylum Arthropoda; class Insecta; order Lepidoptera; family Crambidae; genus Diatraea; species Diatraea saccharalis. Next base: position 176,526 of record OU893336.1, read on the forward strand.
AACTAATCATATATTGTAATTACTCAGTTTATTAAACAAACAATCTACTCTAATCAAATATTGACTCAAATAGTTCCTCTCTGATTACAAATAGAGTTTGATACGTAATGGATGCTTTTACGGTATAATAATAATCCATACTAATATTATAGATTCCAGAATAAATCTGTCTTTATGATTATGTCTGTTACGTTTTGAAGCCTAATCGGCTGAAACAATTTTAATGAAAACTGGTACATACAGTGGACCTTGGGAAAGGACATTGGATAGTTTTTGGGGCTATAATAATCCCTTTCCTTGCCGGAATGAAGGCATCTTGAAATTGAAATGAACGTGCGAACCACTCGGCCATTGAGCTCGTGAGTAATTTTTGTTATTTTCATTACCTGCTTTTGCTGAATAACACATTTTTAAATTAACATCATTATTAACAACCGAATGAATTTAAAAGTAATTTCAATTTCCGGTTCACCTTTTTTAAGGTTTGTTTATTATCATTGGTTGTTATATACACTGGTCCATTATTAAATTCAAATAACATATTCATTTGGCGCAGGTATAAGATTCATATTCTGAGTTTCAATTTTGTCATTTATTTGTCATCGTAATGTTTCTTGTAATAAATAGGTGACATTCAACTGCTTGGGAGAGATGGCAATTAAGCGTTAATGCTGTATATTGTTTACCATTGTACTGTTGTACATTATTTACATGCGTACATATTTGTTTGATGTGAGAATACTTTTACATCTATATTCACGTGAAGGATATCTTACTTAATAACATTCCTCTTGAATCAGTTTGTATATTAATGAATACTGTATTAAAGTTGACATTAATAAAGTATTCATCAATATACAGACTGATTCAAGAGGCACCGATGAAGTTTATTTCAAAAAATACTTAAATTAAAAAAATACAGTCAATTCGAGATTAATTGAGTTTGTAACATTTTGAAAGCTAAAGTTTAGATGATATCTCATAATTTGGTCAGATTCCAAATGAAATAGCTAAAGCACTTGTCTTATTGACATTTAAAACAACTAGGGTATCACAACACCCAGAACCGAGAGAATATATCTGAAAGTTAATTTTCTACTTTGACTATACAGGGAATTGAACCCGAGGCCTCAGATATAGTTGTATACAAGCTACAATTAAAAGTTTGTCCCTAAATAAATATGTTTCTTTAACGTTTGAGCTTTCATTTTACGAACTTCAGTGATAGGATGTAATATTTTGGCGATGAAAGTAATTCTAAAATTATATTTTTTGTTATTTTGGTAACCTGTTTTAGGAAAACTTACTCGGAAAAGTTGGGAAATATTAGATGTACAGAATCTGCGGTGAGCGCGCCCGGTCCGCGCTTGGCCAGTCATTTCCGGTTACGAATGAATTAATTTGTTCCGCGCGGGGTATATTCTGAAGTTATTATATATTTATGGCCCGAGTAAGCTCAAGGGCGGGGGAATTATATAAGACATGTTTATTCTTGTTTCACTTCATATGATAACAATCTTTTTTAACCTTCGACATTCGGCTAAAGATAGAAAGTAAAACACTTTTTTATGCGTAGGTTTGTATTTGATTTTTGTCATAATATTGTTTATTGAATGTGAGTCTAGAAATTTAGTATATATATTCCTTTTCTCTTATATTCGAATTCATAACCTTTCATAGTCAAGTAGCTTGACGCCGGCTCCAAAGTGGCGCCATCTCGGAGATATTACCTTGCGTCTGGGTGTTATGGTACTTTGATTTCCGTAACACTAGTGCTTCAGCTACCTAAAGTAGAAACTGAGCAATGTGTGTGCTGTTGACTAATATTTATTTATGTTGACGGACTTAACTAATTGAGCTTTTAGAGCCTCTCGAAATTCTCAATAAGTTTAAGTAGTATACTTAAAATGCTGATGGAAATTCGAAATAAGTAACAAGTACCTACTTGAAAAACTCTAAGGTGTCTAGTAGCTCAATTAGTATTAATATTTTTTATCTAACAACTTTCTAGGACTAAGTTGTGGACATGAATGTAAAACAAGATAAGTTAAACGAATATGTACTTAATAAAAATCAGAAAGCAGCCCGAGGTCGGGGGCTGCTCTATGTTACACAGTTTGCGAACAGAGATTGTCTATCTCTCTCACACACAGATGAGATTTTAGGTTTGCCATGAAGGTGGTGCAAATGTATTCGAGTACCGTCACACAATCAATATTTATTATCTACCGGCTCAGCTTTGATCAAGTCCTCGATCAAACCATGCAGGGGAATGCACGGAGTGACGAATAAACTGTTGTACCTCGTTTGTTACATAACGTTTTGTACACCGACATGAATGTAAGAAACTGTCGCAAAAAAAAACAATTTTGAGGAAAATAAAAACTTCTTTGCAAGTCATGAATATTATAAACAGTATGCGAGTGGCATCCTAGAGAGAAAAAAAGGCCAAATGTGTGCAGACTTTAAAAAAAAATCACGTTTGTTCTCTACCATTAATTATGTTCATAATAAACACATTATCTATGAAAATATCACGGTACATGAGATACAACCTGGTCCCAGACGGACAGACGGACAAACATCCGGTCAGTGGAGTTTTAGTAATAGGGTCCCGTTTTAACCTATTGGATAAAGAACCCTAAAAAGCTCTCATTGAGTGAGCCCTTTCTCAGTACAAGGTCCTCAAGTTACTTTTGCGAACCGATGCCATAGTTGTTGACTTTCACGAAAATATCATAATTATAGGTTCTAAAATAAAAATATTGAATTTCAAAGCAAGAATGAAAGTTGTAATAAAGGATGACAAACTAAACCATTTTTCTAATGGCATTGATTGGAATATAATATCAATTTATAAATTTTGTTACAAAAAAATATAGGTGTTTGCTAGGTATTTCATTCATTTCTTTCCGACAATTCTATGTATTTTTTTATAATATAGAACATTGATGCTATGTAACTCTCTTTGTAGCCGAGAGTTGGCATCGAGATATTTTACGACAATCCAAGTGGTTTGCGAGTGAATAAGTAAATACCTGCATAGTTTGTAGCGCTCTATTTCACACAATATGTCATCTCAACTCAATAGGTGGTTTCTCCCAATGAGAAATCTCCAGCAGCAGAGACATTTTTATCATAGGGATATTTTGTAACTTTTATTAATATAATTATGTTACATTTTCTTCTCAAATTGCCCCAATCCTCAACGGGATTAATGAAATAAAATAATAGTAAAAAATTAAATATTGACGAGGTTAAATTAAAGTCTCGATTACGGAGGCGAGCGAGGGGTGCCTATATACGTGGACCCGATTGTATTCGGAACTTGGCGATTTGTTTAGGGTCTGTTTCCAATTTCGTGGAGGGCCTCGAGCTAGTGGAAGTAGTTAAAACTCTCAGGATATATTATACTTTTGTTTTTATCTCATGCACGAGGCGAGTTTGCCTGTTGGATATTATATGTGTAAAGGAATAAGTTTCTCTGTATATTTAAACTTTGGCGCACTTTTTAATGTCAGCAGACAGGAGACGATAAACTGTTGTCCGAATAGATTGAAAGATGGCGCTATCTGAACGATAATGATAAAGCAGGCAAAGTAGACATTTTGATTTTCATTAGGTATAGTGCGAAAGTGAATTTTCATTATAGATTAAGTAAAGGAATCGAAGAACAAACTTTAAATGTCGTTTCTTTATTTTTTCAGGTAGGTTATATACACTTAGGTAGTTTTATTTTGTATTGAAATATAAAAATATCAAAATAAATCTTTGTTTTTTCAGAGCAACACATGTGTTTAATTTCTAGATTTCAAAATTTTTATTAGAATATCACCTTTGTCTTATATATGTATTATTAAAATATTAGTTTTTGTTAAAATTTAATTTAAAACTATATTATTGTATTTAATCAATTTTGCATTCACAATGCTGTACTGGAAAATATCTTTAATGAAAAATGCTTAAAAACCCACTTTATTCCTGGTACCCTGAGATGGGGTCCGTCTTCATTGATGTTTATTATTATTAATCATTGTATTGCTTTTGTATAGCTCGGTGGCGTAGTGGATAAGCGCCGCGGCCCGCGATCATTGTCGTTAAGCAACTTTCGCAAGGGTCGGTCACGGGATGGGTGACCAAAAAATTTTTATCTCGAGCTACTCCGTGCTTCGGAAGGCACGTTAAGCCGTTGGTCCCGGCTACATTTGCAGTCGTTAATACCCTCCAATCCGCATGCTGCCAGCGTGGAGGGTCATGGCCCATCCTCCTTAACCATCCATAAGGAAGGCCTGAGCCCCTGCAGTGGGGACGTAAAAGGGCTGATGATGAATCATTGTATTGCAATAAATATATGATTAAATACTCATATCATCATAACCTCAATTCATTGAAAACATCAGGTATGTTATTAATTCTTGATTGCAAGCTTTTATTTAATTTTAAATATATGTAATGATTGTACGTTCGTTTAATTTTATGACTGAATTCTGAAGCAGTTACCCTCGCTCGATTAAAGTCTAGTTTAATTAAGTTACGTTAATTTGAGGACGTATATGTCAGTGCCACGATTATTTTAAATAAATTACTTGGTTTCAGTCGTGGTCTAATGTTAACTTTAGATAGCACGAGTATTTAAGTCCTAGACACGTATTCAATTAAAGAATAATGTTTACAGCGCTCTTATTGCGTGCCAAACTACGATAGTGCTATGTAAGTCATTGAAGATTAAATATACTGAGAAATATGATGAGATCGATTTTGTGCAAAAAGGAATAGCTGTGAACTGTACGAGTAGTAGTAGGTATCGGTAGGTAGTGAAGCGAATTGAGAAATCTATTCAGTAATTTACGTACATAGATGTTTCAACTTAGATTGTTAATAAAATTGTTGATAATCTAAATATGGTCGTTAAGCTGTATAATGGTTATTTATTTATTTTATTTGACTGTCTATTCACCGCAAAGTGAATACTTTTCACACAACTGGGGATTATTTTGAGTAATATCAATGCCTGCTGTTAGTGTGCTAATATTTCGTAGCTGGTGTATCAGTCAAAGTTCATTTTCAGCGAAAACCTGTTTAGGACGTCGTTTGGCTGATAAGAAGAACGAGCAAAACGAAATTCACCAGCTCTAATAGATTGTGTAAGGCCCGTAACAATATTAAATCAAAATCAACAATATATTTTATCTTTTAACGATTGAAATTGATCGAATTGAAAATAAAATTACAAAAGTCATATCCTAAACATAGCTAACAATAAATAGCGGAATTTAATACAAATGAGTATGAACTCGTATGTCTGTCATTATATACATATAAGGTCGTGTAATGTCACAATAAATTTATTTTGAAACTATATAATTCACAATTTTTATTTATCAAATAAAAGTATCTACTTTACTATTTTACGAACTATAAAATAAACTATTAAACGGAATGGATCCGAACTTGCGACCCACTAACCGGCTCCGTGGGGGCTGTTAAGATGTCTCAAGCGTTAAATCACAATTTACTGCTCCGTGCGAGGGAGAGGCACTATCGTCTACTGTATGTGAATGAAGGAGAATAATAGGTAAGGAGTTTATATCCAATTGCATCGTCGTTGTTTACTTTAGTCGCTGATTTTGGTTAATTGTGGTAAGTATATGTTATTTACTACAAACAAAATATACAGCTGCGAGTATAGAAGGCTAATATCTGTAATATACTTTCACACAAAGGGACAAGCTATACTATAATTCATAATAATTACACGTTGCGATATTGTCGATGACAATAACTTAAAAAAATGGACACGGTGATAATACGAGCGTCACCTGGGACGGAAAAATACGGAAAAATAAATAATTGAGAATTTAATCGAATTTACACAGAAGCCATTAGAGGTATTCTATTTGGCACCCGGCGTAGCCTTTTGTTGTAAAATGAATAGGACACTGAGATAGGTCCGTATCGAGTTTTAAAGGACATTTTATATAGGGAGACCCGGATAATATAATTAAATGAATGATAAACTTCTTTAGGATAACAATAGTTCTATGTTAAGAGTTGCCGGGGTAGCTCACTTTATTCCGAAATAAAAATGTATAGAATAAATTATTATACTTTCAGGGAAAACTTTTGTCAAGTAAAATAATGATTATGGCTCGAGTGTAGTACCTACTCATACTATGTATTACCCTCGCAGAGACAGTTTATCAACGTATACTCGAGAGTATCTTTCATTTCCAAATTATACAACACCATCTCAACAATATGTTACTGAAAAAATAGGTCTACGATAGATCTATATAATTTTTATGTTTCAGATTAATGTCACAATTATTTATAAAAATTCACAATTATTTATAAAAATTCTTTCTATCACTATGAGGAATTATTAAAAATAATATCTCGAAATTAAACTAAACCACTAAATTTGATGAATAAGTAACCATGCACTTTAGCACTCCGTGTTTATTCCAAAATCATTTTTTTTTACCGAATAAATCGACAAAAAAAATGCTTATTAAACGAATTCAAATCGAGAGGGAGGAGGTTATATGTTCGTATGCGATGTATGTTGTTTTTGTTTTTATGTACGCACCGGTTTTTTCGAAAATTATCAATTGACAGCTTATGGGCCGCATTTAAATTTTATCGAAAATAAAATGATTTTCACCAATTAACACCAAAATACTTAGACTACATGTTTAAAAAATACTTTAAAATATAAATATATACACATATGTTAAGAATGCTGTGTCAACTTATAATCGGTATATATGTATAGGTATTGTATTGTAATCTACTGAAGTATGCTGTTATATATATCCTGATGGTTGCCCACATATATATATTTCTTCGCTCTCTTTCCGTGATTGGCACAACGCGTCGTGAGCGTAACAGTTACACTCGTAACACGAATTTCACTACACGGATATTTTAATGTGACCACAACCATTTTTCCGTAGAATGGGCGGTTGCGGTCTTCGAGTGTAACGTATACATACGAGGGTCAAACTGAAAGTTCTTAGAAAATCAAAAACTGATTACATTAGCCAGTTATTAGTATTATTATATCTTTTCAAAATATTGTCCATTCACGTCAATACACCGCTGCATGCGATGGAACCACTGGGAAAAGCACTTTGCCCACTCGTCCTTAGGGGTCTCTTCAATGGCATCGCGATACGCAGCCACCGCTTCTTCAGCATTCATAAACCGCTTTCCTTTAAGTTTTTCTTTAATTTTTGGAAATAAATAAAAATCACAAGGCGCGAGGTCGGGGCTATACGGCGGGTGACCCAGTAATTCAACGTTTGATGTCGCCAAATAGTCGATCGTTCGCTTGGCGGTGTGCGACGAGGCGTTGTCGTGGTGAAGGAGGATCCTACTGCGAGGTCGTTTCTCTCGAACTTTTTCCAAGACAAGTGGCAAACAATTGGTAGTGTACCATTCTGCAGAAACTGTTTTTTGATCCTCTAACACAATTGTTGCAAAATGACCTATCCTTCCAAAGAACGAGGCCACCATTTTTTTTCCCGCACTTCGATCTCTCTTCACTTTAGTTGGCAACTCCTCGAAAGGAAACACCCACTGAGCAGATTGTCTTTTGGTTTTAGGATCATAACAGTAAATCCAGCTTTCGTCACCTGTTAGTATGTCGAACACAGCATTTGAGTCACCTCCGTTAAATCTTTCAATCATTTTACGACACCAATCCACACGATGGAGTTTTTGAGCCTCAGTCAAATTATGAGGTATCCACCGGGCGCAAAGCTTCCTGACCGCTAAATGTTCGTGGAGGATTTTGTGCACTTGACTCATACCGATGCCTAAGCTTGTCCGAATCTGTTGATAGGTCACTCTTTTGTCAGTCTCTATCATACGCCGCACAACACAGGTGTTATCTTCAGTCGTCGCCGTAGAAGGCCGTCCCTCACGTAAATCATCAGTGAGATTAGTGCGACCACGTTTAAACTCATTAAACCAGTTGTAAACAGTCGCACGAGATGGGGCTTCATCGTGAAAGGCCAATCGTAGTCTATCATAACTTTCTTGTTGACTTAAATGACATCGAAAGTCATAAAAAATCATTGCACGAAAATTTTCTCGTGTTAAATTCATGATGACGTGACACAGACAATTTTCAATTTGCCGCCAAATCGTAAAACAAATGACAAATGAATGAAATATATACTCAGTAATATTGGCAAAGAGTTATATTTTCAAATTTTAGAATTATTTTTTTATTATATTGTTTATAAGTGGCCAGTTCTAAGAACTTTCAGTTTGACCCTCGTATATATACATATAGAGTTTTTCAGTCCTTCATTCATATCTATCATGTTCAGTTAAATACTGTCTTAGATCAATTTTGATCTGATCCTTTCGGGCCAAGAATTATCAGTAATGTATCACACAGTAGCATCTAGTGTCATTATTTTGTTAGATTCTTTGGTATATTTCCTCATAGTTGGCACAGTTCGAGCGCTGCCGACAGTTCGCCCAATAGCGTAAACGTTTTTGAATAAAGAAACGTTACGTTAGTAGCAAGTAAGACGACGTCCGGTTTCCAGTCCATTACATTTCGGGAAGGATCCCCGTACATTTGCCTTGAACGAACCACTCGTAGTACATGCCTTTTTCTATTCAAATGATCAGTACACAGTCAACTTCACAAAACCGCTAGAAAATTAAGTAAACATCTTGAGATATTTCTAAAGGATACCTTTTGGGATGCCTCTTTATATGTGGCGTATATCTAACGGCGTTCCTTTCGCTCCGACCACAAATACTTTTATTAAATTAAACATTTTAGTTGTACTAAAAAATGTTGTTTCGATTAATTACGCAGCTAGTCACAATAATCCAATTAATTACGTGTTGGATTACTTGTTATTATCTGAGCTAAAATTGACATAGCAAAAACCTTTTTACTTGCGAAGTAAGGACATTTAGTGAACGGACGAGAGTCAGAGGTTCAAAGTCAATATCTATCGCGCTGACTATAACATTAACTGTGCAATACATTTTATGGGCGTTGTGAAACAATAACTTTAACCAGCGAAAATTAGGCGGTTCTGTTTACAGTTAAAGTTGTGACGTCACCCAACCATTTGCAAATGATAACTCATTATTATTTGCTTATCCAATACTCTAAACTGTTTATTATTGTTAAAGTAAGTTGGTACAACTGGCCTTTAGAATTTTAGAATCACCTTCAAATCATAAAACTTACTCACTTTCATTTACTAGTGATAAATAAATGGGGTTAAAGTATGCAATTGCCGATTTGTACTGAATATCACAATTTTTAAATTTTTAACAAATTTATTTAATCAAAATAGTTACCATTAATATCTATACATTGCTTCCATCTAATAGGAAGGTCATTTATACCTTTGCGATAGAACTCTAGAGGATCTAGACTGCACAAGGGGTGCAAGAATTTTGTACTGCCTCCTGGGAAGAAAATTTCTTGTCACGTACATAATTGTCCAAATCACGAAAAAAATGGTAGTTCGTTGGAGCAAGGTCTGTTGAATACGGAGGATGACGAATGGTTTCTAACTGCAGTTCTTGAAGTCAAAACGGTTTCTCGTGCTGTATGAGGTCTCACGTTGTCATGGAGCAATAATGGTGAAGGTCGATTCTTGAGTCGGTACTGTTTTACTGCTAGTTTTGCCAACATTGTTCGGAGTTTGGCAGAATAGACATTTTCCGTTACTGCTTGACCAGATCGGAGAAAACTATAGTGAATAACACCATGCTGAGACCACCATATACTTACCATTACCTTTTTATTGGTAAGTTTTGGTTTAGGACACTGTTGTGGCGTTTGACCTGGGATCAGCCATTGTATTTTTTTTACGGTTATCATAGGGAATCCACTTTTCATCACATGTCACAATTCGATCCAATATTCCTTCATTTCTGTACCGATTCAACAAGGCAAAACAAGTTTCAACACGCGTTTCTTTCTGCAGATCAGTCAAATCGAGAGTCACCCATTTTTCGTATTTTTATTTTATTGATTTGACGCAAATGAGTTAATATTGTGGGTAAGGTAACAAACCATGTCGCTAATTCTTGGGCAGTTTGATTAGGATCGGCTTCCACCATCTCTCTTTATTCATCGTTATTCACCTATGTGGGCGGTCATCCTCGTGGCTCGTTCTTCAACTCGAAGTTTCTTTTACGAAAGCGTTTAAACCAAAATCGCTTGGAGACCCCTCTCGTTCATCAGTAGACCCCTCTCCAAACGCAACATTGCGGGCTGTTTCTGCCGTGAACATCCGCGTCGGAACTCGTATTCAAAAATCACTCGAATTTTCGCAGTGTCTATTTTTCTTGTCTAAGTTGAATAACAAAAGCAACTAAAAGTCGATATTCAAATGTTTCACATTTTTTAAAAGAAGAATCAGATATATATCATCATCATAGAAACCACGTGAAATAAAGTTTCTTTCGAAAATTTCAAATCATTACATGTCAATTCAAAAAACCTATTACAATAAAACGGCAATTTTAAATTGAAAACGTGGTTTCACACGATTAAAACTAAATTTGGACTAGTTTGTGAAACATAATTTGCAGTATTAAAACGAGCTAGTTGCCCCTTCCCCCCTTCCTCCTACTCCCGCATCCCGCAACAAATCACAGTTAGTTCCCCGCCAGTGGCTGCTGTGCCCCAGCAAACGGTTTACACCACATTAAATATTGGAGGCACGGGAATCAGAATTCGCTTACAACCAGTTCACACTATTTTATGGAAATGATTGATGTCTATGAACAAGCTCCACCATCTGTAACAAAACTATAACAGATGATCTTGTGCTGTGAAAAACTAATGAAAAATTGCAATGAAAGCCTGTCTTTAACATCATATTACATACATGTCACATCGTTTATTAAATTAATGACAACTAGGTAACCAAAGAAACAGTTTGTATTTGTATTTTATACAATCTGATTGTATTTGAATTATAAGTATACGATTGTATTTAATAGAAATAAAAAAAATGTTGTTGTATTTTGAATATAATGCATATTTAATAATATTTGTTTGCACACTTATTTAGTTGTTGATATATTGTTTATATTGATTTTACTAAAACGACAAAGGACGTTATATCGACATGTGTGTCGCTATCGTAACACCAGTACTACTGATGAACTGATTTGCCCTTTTTAGGATTCCGTACCCAAAGTGTAAAATAGGAACCCTGTTACTAACCCTATCCTGCCCTACTCTCATGAACCGGGAAAGTTAGACAGTTGACATTTTCATAGATGATGTATTTCTGTTGTCGCTTCAACAGCAAATACTAAAAACCAGAATAAAATAAATATTTTAGGGGATATTCTTGCTCGTTACCCGTAAGGAACCCTTCGTGCGCGCGTCCGACTCGTACTTGACCGTTTTTAAATATTCGTACCAGTCAGAATAATTATTATAGGAGAGGGAAAATTAGAAAAGTTTAAATTGGAATAAACTAAAAGCTATTTTTTACATGGGCTTACGGAGGGCAATGTCTGTCTTGTTCAAATACAAGTAATTACATTAATAATATGAATGTTTATTGTGATAACAGAATAGTACATAAAAAATTGACAGTATACATACATTTAAGTCTAACAGATGACGATTGTTAGACTTGTAAACAAATGTAAGAGTGCGATGGACAATTACACCCACAAATGCTTTTATCAATGTCTCTCATATAAAAATCATATTATTTAATTAACAATCAACAAAACATTCAACCAAATTGATTTTTGTATAAAATTGGGATCAGGAGGCTGACGGACAACATCATGTTTTACGAATAATTAATTACTTTCACGTAATGCAAGACGTCACTCACTTTTTTCTTTTAGATGGACGGCATATAAATTACAGATTAAAATAAATTATTTTAATATATTTTTGAATAAATAATTCCACAATCAACATTATACTACATCATAACATAGAATATCTATATAAGAATTTCAAAAGTATTATAGCTCTGTGCCCTAGGATTCAACAACCAAAAGGGTTCGTTCTTCAGTTTGAACGTAGTCAGATCATCTGTATACAATGGTGTACCAGCTGTGTGTAATGTTACACAGCTTTATTCTTAACTTTCAAAACTTTATCATAATATTATTAACCTTTTCTACAACGACCAAGTTGTTATACTAACGTATAATGCGCACTGGTCCCGCGGGCACCAACTAACGGCTGCAATGTCTCAACCGACTACTTGATATAGGTACCTTCTAAGATAAAAAAAAACATTTACAGAAGAAGACAATCTCTATAGAACAAATATTTAGTTTTATTAAGAAAAACGAGCATCCAGCGATAATTTGCACAAAACAAATTAAGGTTATCCCCCTGATTTGCATCGATCACCGGGAGTCGGCAACGATCCACAGGTACTCCTCTAACTTCACGGATAAAAGTTTATATATAAAAGTTTCCTTAACATTTGCACGGTAAAGTTGTTTTCTCGGTGTCCGTCCGTCTACACCTTTGCAGAAACTGTTGATTAAAACATCGGCTCGCTAACTTAATGCAAATGGACTCTCCCCTCACCATTGTCCCCATCCCATCCCATCACAGTACAGTGTTGCCAGCGCAGTAGATATTCCACTTAACTTAATTTCGACGGCTATTATATGTACTATTTAATTGACAACTAATACTTCCTTCTATAACATAGGTTATAGGAGGATGAACATAGTAAATTTTTTTTTAAACTAAGTAAATCATTTTATCAATTTGTCAGTCTGTAGCAGCAATTACTTTTAGATGCAAAATAAATGAAGCTTTAAGAATGTTGATAATTTTGTCTATTTACATATATATTTCAGTGATTTTTGTTGCACTGCGGGTGCTTTCATAAAAAAGTTGGCAACACTGGCACGGTCTCGTCGGTACTTTCAATTGAGTTTTATCTCTGAGCACGATGTATAGTAGGTAATTGGTTTACGGCTCGTCCCCTAAAGAACAATGGCGTAGTTAGACAACTGTAAAAAGGATAAAATAGGGCAGTTGATAGTAGAAAAAATGTAAATAATGAGTAATCTAATTAGGTAAAAATTTAGATTCAAGTTGGAACCTTGGTTTTTTGCTGCAAAATAAACAATTAATTAATATTTGGAACATGATTTAATACACATAGATGTTTTGTTACTTATTAGGTGCTTTATTGGTTGTTCTTCTACGAGTTGCATGTTGAATTCAAAAATGCACTGTATGTGAATGGGAATGTTAAGTATAAAATCTTGGATTATTCAAAAGAGGTTTTAATATGATTATTTGTATAAAGAATATATTAATAAATACGTGACGCAAATCCTTTGTGCCAGTTTTAAGGCATTTTAAGTGTATATAGAGAATGCTTCCTCTGATATGGAATTGGCTGAGTGGAGTGTGCGAGTCAGATGGTGGGGCTATCGATAAATAAGTCCAAGACTAAGATCATGGTGATTGACTGTGCCGGTGAGCTGGTGCGTACAGTAGAACTCTCAGGTTTCGAGTTTGTGAGCGAATTTATCTACTTGGGCTCACTGCTCTCCGACAAAGCGAGCGTGTGAGAAAGAGATACGAAAACGAGCACAGGTGGCCAAATCCGCAATGGATGGGCTGACAAGAATTTGGCAGAACAGAACCATCTCGAAAAACACCAAAATGAGAATGGTGCGGACGTTGGTCTTCTCCATATTTTTGTTCTATTTGCAAGGCTCCGAATCGTGGTCTATATGCAAGGCAGATCGAAAAAGAATCGACTCCCTTGAGATGTGGTGTTGGAGAAGAATGTTGCGCGTACATTCTTCTCTGCAACTGCATAAAGTACGACTGCAAAATGAACGAACAAATCCATTCTCGACCAACTGAGGATCAGGACCAGATTATCCACCGTCTGCTATCAGCGAGTACTGAGTTACTTTGGTCATATCGCTAGAAGACAACCCGATAGCTTAGACAGGTTGGTCATTGTAGGAAAAATAGATGGCAAACGTAGACGAGGTCGTTCACCTACCCGGTGGTCTGATCTTATAAAAACCGTAACTGGACTCAACGTACCGGCCGCTCTAAGCCAAGCAGAGGATAGGGTAGTGTGGAAGCAAATCATCAAGGCTTCAGGGATGTTAACGTAACTTTAATAAGGGACAAGACCTTCAGCAATAAAGACAGCGACCAAGAAGAAGAAGAAGATAGAGAATGAACAGTGCAGAATGAAATACTAAAAAAAATACGTCAGCACACACAAAAATATACTTTTTCGTTATTTTTAAAGTCTGCGGTCAAAGAAGTAAAAATATATGATAATAATTATTGGTCTACATTTAATTTCAAATGATTTGAGACCGAATTACGATCGTTGGACGACCCTAATCTTAGTTATATAGAGAATCAAAAATTAAAATTAAAAAAAACCCGCCTGCGTGAAAAACAACTAACTGAAAAAGCTGGAACAAGATAACAAATTTATCCAACATCATACATAACATGCAGTTGGAGGCACAAAATTGAATTATAAGTCAAATCAATTATGTAGTATGAAACAAAAAAACAATTATTAAATATAATGGCGTCGTACAGCCGCCATATTTGTTTTTTTTTTTTAACTTTAGCTAACAACACCTTAATTATTACATTCGTTCAGCGGTTCTGAAGATATGAGGTAATAAATAATATCACATACAAGCATCAAGACGCGAAAAACATAATCCTTCCTTTGCAATCGGGTAAAAACGCAAAGTTTTACATTTTGAAATGAAATTTAATCCGGCTTGATGGATAATGATCTAAAAAACCATTTAACCTTTACTAAAGAACCTCATGCACTGTACATTGTTTGCCTCGAAAGCAATATACAACATCGCGAGCTACTTTGGCCGCTTGGACAAATTATTATAATTTTTAGTACAATAAAGTAACTCCGTTGTGTTGGTTGAGAGTATCATTTTTACTGCATTCTTATTGACACTTTTTGACATTATCTTATCAATACTACCTGATATCTGACATCATTTACTGGACGAGAGTAACAACTCGTCCAAAATTGTTTATCATGTTTTTTATTATCGAATAGATTCTGCAGTTTGCGCGTTAATTTGCAATTTAATTAACTTTTGTTTAGTATCTTTAATTGTATCAAGCTTTTTTGTCTGGAAATAAAACAGTATGCTAAAGCTAGCTCTACACTAGCAGCGCGAGAATTGAATGATTGCATACCGATGCGAGATTTTTAAATCTTTCCTAGCATAGCTTTAATAATAAATAGCGATTGGAGGCAACTCATGTGTGTCTTCAAGAATTTTCCTATAAAAAGCTGAGTTTTTTTTAATCTATTACTTACTTTTGGAGAAGATTAAAAGCTTCCCACGCGTAAGGAATGAAGGAGACAGAGATGAAAATTTGCAAGTTATTATTTAAATATTATAAGATTCTACTGCGACAAATATAAAACTTTCTTGTCAAAACTAGCCAAGGCAAACTTTGTGGTGCTGTAGATTTAAAGTTATGTGCTTTATTTTACTGAAGAATGTTAAACGATCTTATAAATACATAAAGCGGATTATATATTAACCTTGGCACTGATTCCATTAAAATGTTGAGTTATACAAAACTGTAAGATTTCACAACTTGATTTGAATAATAATACATTATTAGTATCAAATAAACCTCTACTTGTAATCATCTTCGCGATATTGTGAAAACTTAAAAAATTGCAACAATTGTAATGTCAACTGACCAGTACAGTTGTACTTCCTAATTTTTTTTTATTTGCATAATTACAGTGAATGAAATATGAAAGAAACTAATATTCGAAACGTGGATAAACCATATTTCTTTCTATCTATCTATCCAGCGAATTAAAGCGCTGGTATAAACCAACCTTTAGGAATAGTGACAGTCCCACGGGATTCTGCCAAATAAAATATACCCCGGCAATAATGTCGTCATTAAATTGACAACCGGGACCCTGTCGCCCTGGTTTTAGGGTCCGTTTTATAGAAGCGATGTGGGTGTAATATCGTCGGAGTCACGATCCCTAGTAATGAACGTAGATTGCGAGTCGAGGGAGGCAAATAACACTGAGCTACGCGACGAATCACCGCCGCTGAACGGTGGTGGGCTGATGTTTTTATTTGATTGAAAAAAGAGTAAATAGAGAAAAATTGAGAAAAAATAAATAATTTACCTTTTATAAATTGCACTACTACCACAAAGTACCAGAAAGTTGCTTAACGACTACGATCGCGGGCCGCGGCGCTTATTCACTACGCCACCGAGTCTATATCAGGAGGGCTTATATATGTTATGTTGAATTTTATCGAGATAATAGTAGTCGTAGATTGACCAAGCAGTCATCACGAGTCTATTAATGTCTCCGCAGTAATGATATAGGTTTTCTCTATGATTGGAATCACATAGCTTCTTATATGGACTCGTTACGAATTGGTTCGTGTTAACAACTGCAGATGCTGCCGGGACTAACTGTTTGGTGTAAGATGAATGAAAGTGCGTGGACTGTAAATTAAGGTGGAGACACACCACGCCGTCGCGGGCTCGTCGCGGTCACGTTGCGGGCCTTAGGCCGGTGTCGAGCCTGCTCGCTCATCCTCTTCTTCACCTCATGCCCCGGGCTCACCTGCGATCGCGGGCATTGTTGTCACATCCACTAACTGCTTACCGCACTTTCTGAAGTACAAAGGAGCGCGAGATAAATGATTTTGGTCACCTGTCCATAATGCGACAACCACTGCGATATCGAGTTCCTAAGTAAAATGTCTATGTTTGGAAAATCAGAGAGGTAATTGGTGGGAAAAAATCCTGTGGCTCTAACGTCACTGATTTTTTGTCGCAAAGATGTAGTTTGTTTTGAGGCAGCTTAGTAGATTTCTGCGCAATAAACATTAATAAATAAATCACTAGATCTTACAAATTAAAAAAGAATTTTGAAGCCATTTTAAAGAAATTGGATATCATAAAAATATTAGCACTCGATAAGGAAAAATCTGTCCAGTAAATTGATGCTTCGTCAAGTATTGTAACAAACAAAATTAACAATTTTTTTGCAAGAACACGTGATGTAAAAGAAGTCTGAAACTTTAAAAAATAACTTGAATATTTTCTATTACAATACCGTAGACAGAGATGAGTGCTCGCCACAAGAGACGGCCTCACACCTCGTCGCCCCTCGATAATACGCAATAAATCTTTTCGTGGAAGATGATTTCTGCTCTCTCTCAATTTCTACGCTCTTCCAGATTTGCGTCGTGTATCAGTTTCATCATTCCATTGTTCAGCATTCTTTCCAATTGTCCAAATTAATGGAGTATAATTAAGTATACCCTTTAATATAATTAAGTAGCTACCTATTTCATTTTTACGAATGTTTTCTTTTCAAAATCTTCAATCGATTTCAATTGAATCAGCTTGGGAAGTATTTATTTTCTGGTATCCTGCAGCGGGAGGTTACAAAAGAGCCGTTACAACGGCGAGCAGTCCTCTCGGATAGGACGAATTAATGACATTGCTTCGTCGTTGTATTCACATGGTTGAGTATTGTCCAGCTTTATCTGTGTTTAAATGTAATGTTTTCTCTATGCAAATGTTATAGAAAGATTTGATTGGTCGCAGCCTTGAAAGCAAACTTGAAATCTAACATGCTTCCTGTACTAGATATTATCATGAGCACGTCAGTTTTGGAGTTAAATCGATAGAAATTGATGTTTGGCTAGAAATTAAGAATAAGCATCAATAAGTAAGTGTTCTTCCAAAAAGAGACGGAAATTGGTGGGCCCAAATGTAATAAGTTGAGATATGATTAATAAAAAAAACAGTAATTTATTTCTATCCTAATCTACCAAAAACAGCTCAGTTTGTAATCAAGAAGCGGAAAAAAATGAAAAAGATGTAATCATGTATTCATTAGATTATCGATTAAAATGAAATCGATTAGTAATAAAATGGTTTATGTTTTTCACGATCACTATAAACAAACCATTAAAATATATAATTAACTCTAATAAAATTATCATATATGTAGCTATTCCTACTCAGCTTTAAATAAATTAAATAGCGTCACTTGGAAATGTCAATTTTACTGCTGGGCTTGTGATTTGGATTTATGAAAGATTTTGAGGTGGCTATAGTTGATGATATAGATACCGGGGAAAATTATCAAGAATTAAATAAATAAACGATTATAGAAAATGTATAAGCTGATTATATTATTATAAATAATTATAACAGGCGTCTAGGTAATGATATTATTTTCCCCAGATTTCTGAAAGTCCCTAGATAGAAGTATACAAGGAGGTCAATGGCAACTTTTTTAGTGAGTCATCGGCTACCAGTAACTCCTGGTAACTTAGGGGTCGCATAAAATCCGGACATATAAGCCGAAAAACATATTTTATTTATATTTCAGTCGACAAAACTCGCAGGGGAAGGGAAGCCATCCTTATGCATTATTGCAATTGTATTGTAGGCAGACCCATTGTAACCTGCTGCGCCAATATCATGTGCGTAATATGGTACCCAAGCTGGGTTAGGTACCAAGGTCATATAGATATGTCCTACACAATTTCTAGATGATGTTTCAATTATAATAGAAGATGAATAAAAAATTAAAATATTTTTATTTACAGTTTAAGGCTCCTTACCTATCCATTTACTATTTACGGTAATACTCTACCTATGACTTTCAGTTACGACTTTAATACTAAATATAATAAACATAAGTGTGTGACGAACATATCTGCACCTCAGAAATCAGTTATAGATTGTAACATAACCTCACTCTCACTAAATCTTCAATAACTCAGCTCACAAATTGTTAAAGATCACAGAATTTTCAATGAGTGAAAAAGAATTTTTAATTTATCACACTAATTCCATTTTATTAAATTCTAAGACCCAAGATTGTATGTAACAGTTTCAGTCTCCTTTAGTTACTTTGATAGTAAGTAAATTGGCTGGGCCGATTAATATGTTTTTTATGTAATAAGCAAACCAATATCTCTCAGTTAGATTCCAAGGACTATTTTCGTTGGTGTGTAAAGTTTTCGAAGTAAATTTCATCGAGTATATTACAGAGCTTGAGTTAGATTAAATTTCGGTTATTGTTTGGTCTCGGTCGGTGTAGCGTTCGATCGAGATCTTGTTATCGAGTATTCTTGATGTTACTTAATGTAATTGGATCGAAAAAGTCAGTTTGGATAAAAAATTAAACACCCGAGAAAGTCAACAATTCCAGGCGCAGTAGTTGAATTTTCCGAATGTCTAAAGTGATGATCGACAGAGAAGCTCGGTCTGCTGTAAAACTACTTTCGTAATGGCCAGTCATAGGATGGGTGACCTAAAATTTACTCTCCCGAGCTTCTCTGTGCTTCGGAAAGCATCCGTAGTCATTATTACCCACCAATCCAGACTAGGTCGTGCTGACCCATGTCTGGTCATATCCCATTACCCCTGTTTTCCTTTGTGGGGACATAGGCTGATGAAAATGATGGTGATGAGAGGGCGTTAAATAAATAATATTACAATATTCAGAAGACGATATCTTTTCTATTTAAATACACAATATCTCTATAAATTTTTAACAATTTTTATTCCGTTTTAGTTCGTATCCGAAGGAACATTTAAATTTTTGATTGCTCCATTTGCATTGTACTTGTCGAGTGCAGCTTACTGTGAAAGCCTTTTTAACTAATTTAAGGTTCGTTAATTTCACTTTTGAGAGATAAAAGCGTTGCATCCGGATGGGCTGACCGATTTTTTGTCCAGCATATACTGAATACTTTGAATTGATAGCCGTTGGTATCCTTTGTGGTGTTGTTTCCAAATTGCATGTATCTGACCGTCCACTGTAAAGAGAGACGACGAATGATGGATGAGACTGTATTATATAATATAAATAAATATTACATAAATAAATGTTAGAAAACATCACATTCAATACTCAGTTCCCAAATAAAGTAGCCAAAGTATTTGAATTGAATTTATGAAATTGGGAATCTCAGTCAACGAAGGTAGCACAACACCCAGATGCAATTTAATATAGAAAAGTTTGTTTTTAAGTCGTATAGACGGCATTTTTTAAATTATATAAGGCAATAAGATGGAGTGCAGAATTGAAAATTTAATAGTATTCTTCTTAATAATGCTTAATACACTAAATTATTTCAAAAAAGCATTACACCCTCTACCATGCGTTTGACAATTCTGTTTACTTGAATATCAAAGAAGTATATGTCGTTATAAACTTTTTTGGTAATTAACATTAGAATAAATGTTAGTTACGCGACTAACAACTATTCTAATTATAAAGAAGTAAAGTTTCTAATAATAAACATTAAATATATCATTTTTCATGTTGTGATTTCAATAATTGGGTGACTATTACAAAGTGTGGTCGTTTCACTTTTAAATAATAAATCAAACAGTTTTTAACTGATACTAAATATAATGACTTATGAGAAAATCACATCAAACAGAGGAATCGAATATCGTCACAAAGAGTATATTATAAAATATTAACAAGTAAACCTAAATAGGACGGTGTCGCGAACCAAAGAGTATGTATTTAGATTCTAAGTTTCAGATGCAGCTGCCACACAAAGAATAGTATCTCTAACCAAACTTAGTAGGATATGAGAATTTATTAGTCTATTTTTGTATGACCTCATGTAGACTGCATTGTGTAAAGAAAAGCTTCTTTCTTCCTTTGAAATTGTGGCGAGCAAATAACTGCTGCTGGGCATGCAAACCACTTTTACGACACTCAATATTGAGTTCTAAAACTCGATTATAAAGTCTACAATCTATTGTTGACTTGAATGCAACCGTTATGACCAATACATTGATGTACAGAAATAGATTCTTTATGTTTTAGCAACTGAGTTGCAAATAGATTGCGCTGATGATGAATAGCGAGACTCAACAGGTTGGCAATCGTTGAGCATGTTGTAGATGTGTGAGTGAATAAGATAAAAGTGTTTATGGGTGTGTGTGTATCTTGTTGAGTGTAGAATATGAGGTCAGCGTGTGTAAAATTAAAAGGGTGTCCAATTATACGTGCAAATGTGTCAGTGTAATTTTAAGAAGAGGCTTTTTTATTAAGAGATGGTATATTTTCTTGCAAATAACCTGTTGGTTTGCTTGTTTTTTTTTTTATATAACAGCAAAACTTTTGGAGTTTATCTATTTTCCGTCTTATATATAAATTTTGCATTTATGGACGTGATTCCCTAGTTAATAACATGAGAAGAGCGGCGTGCGATTACTGTTATACAATTTTCGGAGTGTCGTGACAAATAAAAGTAATACTGATTTTCACCTTATTTAATATTTAATGAATTTTGCTTTTACAATATATTAATATTTATAATGAAGAAAAGTACTGTAAAGTATTATATTTGAACAATTTTGCATTCACATTTTATACTGAAAAATGTTCTCATGAAAAATGCTTAGAAATATCCCATCTAAAAGTATCAAGGACAAAAAGAAGATTTTATAAGGTTTTTCATCAAGAATAGTTTTATCTTAGGTACCCCAGATAGAACTTGAAAATCCGCCGAAATCAGGGTGACTACTCTGATTGAGCTATATAATACCTGGGAACCACTGAATTTCTCAAGCACTTGTCATGCATTTTCAATTATATCCAGGTAATGCATTAAATATATCAAAGAAATTCACTTTTGATTAAGAGAAAAATTTATAATAATTTTTTATTCATAGTGTATGTCTTTATCTTTAGAGTAATAAAAAAACTGATTTTGTAATTGTTTTTAACCTCCAACGCAAAAAGAAGGACGTTATAAGTCTGGCATCATAGGTCTTGAATGAATGAACTTATTAAAGTGCGAATTTTTTTAATGGAAAGCCTTGGCTATCCATGTGTTGTGCGATGTGTTATATGAAAATCGGATAAGTAGTTTAAGAGCTTGACAAGACGAGGTAGCTAAATTTTTTTAATGAGGTAGTATTTAAAAAATAACATTAGTTCCCGAAATCAACTAGATGTCGTCTAGATGATTGTATTGATATTTAAGTTTCGAACTTCTTTTGTCAAGCTCATTTTGAGAAATAGGCATGTCATAAAACTTCATAAATATATTTTTATTTATTAGAAATTTGAAAAGAATAAACTTAAGAATAAAATTTAATAAATTCCGTGCATAGAAAATGGGCCTCGGTTTCTTTTTCCGGATCAGCGTAGAAAATTGATTTTTCATATGTCCTTAGTTTCATAACACAAGTGCTTCAACAAGTGGGTTTGCTATTTGAACAATATATATGATGTTGTCTTATGTTTGTTTATTTGTTATTGATCTGGGTAGATATTTGAGTGTCCGAAAGTAAACAAAGTATTTATGAACTCCCTACACCTCATTCACTATTCATAAAGACTCGATTGCTTCCATATTATGGTTTGTCATGGAGGCACCCTGTGGTGACGACAGTGTTTCTTCTTTAATCTTGTAAATTTGTTATAATTTAGCTTAAAATAAAAAACACTGTCTCAGGAACCAGGCAGCACTAGATTGCTCAACACGCCTGTAACGACAAAATTATTTATTATTGATAGTGGGTGATAGTAGAAGGTAAAACCTATAAGTATATAGGGAAACAGAGAAAGAGACAAACTTACGTAAACTCCTCAGTGCTTACGTGCAAAATACTCGGTAGAAAGTTCTTAGAAAATCAAAAACTGATTACATTAGCCAGTTATTAGTTTTATTATATATTTTCAAAATATTGTCCATTCACGTCAATACACCGCTGCATGCGATGGAACCACTGGGAAAAGCACTTTGCCCACTCGTCCTTAGGGGTCTCTTCAATGGCATCGCGATACGCAGCCACCGCTTCTTCAGCATTCATAAACCGCTTTCCTTTAAGTTTTTCTTTAATTTTTGGAAATAAATAAAAATCACAAGGCGCGAGGTCGGGGCTATACGGCGGGTGACCCAGTAATTCAACGTTTGATGTCGCCAAATAGTCGATCGTTCGCTTGGCGGTGTGCGACGAGGCGTTGTCGTGGTGAAGGAGGATCCTACTGCGAGGTCGTTTCTCTCGAACTTTTTCCAAGACAAGTGGCAAACAATTGGTAGTGTACCATTCTGCAGAAACTGTTTTTTGATCCTCTAACACAATTGTTGCAAAATGACCTATCCTTCCAAAGAACGTATGGATATAGATAGATCGAAGGTTGACCTCTGTGATGATCTGTTCACAAGTTTTAGTTTAACATGTCGTATTGGTTGATTTGTTAGTGTGGGTGAAACCTCGCAAGCTAAATTTCATTTCCCGCTTTTTAAGTGAGCTGAAAAAATAGATGACATTAACGCAATTATAAAATGGAACTGATCTGATGATGGAGCCGTAGGATCTCTGTAATTACCCATTGAATTCAGGCTCGTTTAATTTGTTTTGTCCAAAACTCAGGTCCGAGATAATATGTATACGTCTGATGTTGGAACCGAAGGTATTTTTGTGATCTTGTGTGACGGTTTGGGCCCGTTTCATTTCTCTATACGAGATCTCTGGTCCAATATTGTATACGCTTTTTTTAAATATTGTTTTAATATTTGTATCTTAGTTAAGAAGCTTTATATAATTAAGCTTTTCATGGGCATCAACAATTGAAAAGAATCTATACTTCGGAAAAGGTTGCCCTTGTGTCTCGGAACAGGCGAACATTGAATTCTAGGTTTAGGTCATTCTGAGGGAAACGCATGCATAATTCGTAGCCTGTTTCCTACGAGGAGGTGCCCAGACCCTCGTTTGAGCTGTTTCCAATGACGGTAGGAGTGAATGAATGAATGAATGAATAAATAAATTCTTTATTGTATACCATAATTTGTACCGTTTAGTTCTACAATCGGTGGACTGATCGCTATAGAGCAATTTCTTCCAGGCAACTGCAGGTTCGAATGGTCTGTTCATCTATCTATCTCTACATACATGTATTTAAAACAGTACAAGTTTAAAACAGCAGGAGCTTGGTTGTTCAGTGTTGATGTCCCCAGTACTACCCATAAAAGGAGAATTTCGTATTTTCTTAGATTTCAAATTATTTTCCGCGGACTCTGAGAATTTCATGCCGCCTTATAATTAGGTAACTGTTTCCGCTATGTCTAAATGGTAGCTTATGTCACGTAGCTTCGAGTAGGTGAAAAAATTATCAAATGAGTCGAGCAGTTCCGGAGTATTCAATGCATACAGTCAATCGAATATTTGCTCATCATTATATTAGTATTAATGATACTTTACATAATTTCCAAAATCAGTACTTAATATTACTATCATAGAATACTAGCTTGCGTGGTGGAGATATCATGGTCCCTAGGGAATGAACTGCTTATTTGGATGACGATTCATATCATGACGCGGATATAATTACAAAGACAATTTGAATACCAATCATGGTTGCTATGGCAACGTTTTAAATCCCCATACAAACTTCCACTTTCTTATTCATCCTTTTTTGCTGTTTTTCGGAATAAAATATAGACTATGTTCAACGCATACGCTGTAGTTTCCCGTGGGTGAAAGAATTGTTAAAAAAAGTTCAGTGGTTTTGGAGTCTATTCGTTGAAACAAACAAACAATCGAATCTTACCTCTATATAATATTATTTCAGAAGTATAGATATCATTGTAATGATACTTATGTTAGTTATAAAGTTGGCTCTGCTCCCAACATAAATATCCATTCCTGAAGTCCACTATGACGACCTGTGCAGTTGGCATACAGCTGACACAACTTCAATGTTTATCTGTAGCTTCTAAAGAAATATTCATTTTTATAAACCTTCACATAAGTTGCCGATGATTTAAACTAAACGATGAAAATATATAAGTTAAAGTAATCAGTAGACAGTAACAATAGTTAGTTAGATAACAAGGTCGATGAGTGTTATTGTGAACGTGCTTCGAGCGGTAGACCGGTAGATGCTGATTCAAGTAATGTTTTTTCCTTATTTTTGCAACGTAAACTGAAATGAAGTCTCTAAGTTTGTGCCGGTGAGCTGATGATGGTAAATGAGATAGCTTATACAGTTTTACAATTTATTACTTATTATAATTAACATGGGGGTGGATTCATCATTCGTCGATCGGATGCGCAATAAAAAATCAAGGAATACCACTGCCCTGGTAAAGGAGGAGTCCGTCCACGGCGCTGTGTGCCTGGGGATGACCTTCTGATCCAAAAATCATATTATGTCCAATCGGCCTTGCCGTAGGGGTGCACCCTGGAATAGTGTAACAGCGGGTATTTTAATATTGTTCACTATTAAAATGCATCAGTGAAACTGCAACCGAGGAGATGGAGAAGCGAAGCGAAGCTACAGGTGCAGATGGTAAACTAATTGCATGAAATAGTGATCAATGATGAGGCAAATAGAATTTGAATAGTGAAAATTATTACAAGTAGGTACTCATAAAAAAAAACCAATTCCTACAAATTTATTTCGTGAAACCTATTTCTGTAATTACTTTATTGGTTTAAACATATTTAAACTTAAAACAGTAGAGGTCTCACGAAACACTGTCCACTAAGTACTTATTTCTAGATAAATCTAACAATAGGTATCCACTATGTTTTAATTTACAAGATTAAATGATGAAGGTCGCCCAATTCGATACAACACACATTAAAACCTTAAAAACTGCATAGATAAATATACAAATCTAAAAGAAAGCGAGTCCAATAATGTATGATGAAATTATGCCATATAAGTGAAGGTGACCTTAAGTAAAAGCGAGTGATTTGCATTACAAAACTAAAACTACAGCAAGAAAATTAAAATATGTTTATAAGGTTTCTTTGCAACACTTACCCTTAATATGGGGAATAATTAGCACAATAACTATATTTAATTTCAAGTTAATATTTAAATTATGGATTTGAATTTCAGTGGCAAGCAAAACAGCTTATAAAATAGTTAAATTGACGAGAATCCGTCTTAACTCTGCGGTAGTACAAAAATTGTGTGTCTCGCCGTTCAGAAACCGGCTTGCAGGTACGGTCGACGATGCGCGAGCGCACGAACAATAGGTTTAACATACAAGCGCTTTGACCCGACTTTGCCTTGGAATTTATTAATTATTAATTTTTATTGAAATAAATATATATATATTTTAATTTAATTTTAAGTTTGATATAGTTTAATTATAAGATAGTTAAGTTTATTTTGTACATACGAGTATCATATTTTTATTCATTGTTCTTTGTTGTTAGATAAGGATTAAATAATTATGACTTTAGTAATTTTAAAATTGTAACTGTTGTTAATAAAAGATTAAGTGAACCGTTACAAGTTAAATCAGAGAAGTTCAGATATATTTGCTTTAGGCTGCCTTCATGTTTTTATGAGTAAATGTTGACTGGTAGAGAATGCTACTACCGCCTTTTGTACCTCTTATTTGCCGGACAATACATATTCGACGAAAAATATTATTAGTTATGAGTTTGTTTTTGATTAGTTATTATAAGTTTTTTCTACCGTAAAGTATGTACATACATAACTAACAAATCATTATACAAGTTTCTTCATTTTCATGTTATATGCTACTTCGAATTGCAGCAAACTGTCCGTCTGTCGTCAAATATAACAAGCGACATTAAACCCCCAATCTTCCACCCCATTATAAGAACGCTACGGACAGACAAGCCACTGAAGTCTCCATGATTTTTATTTCATTTCCAGTTCAACATAAAATATTATTTAATCTTCCAAGGCGCCGTCCTAATTGTTTACTATTGTATGAGTCATATAAAAAATTAATTGCTAAGGTGATTTCTCAATGACGTGTCTGAAAATTTAATATTTTCTAAGTTGCATTAAAGAAGACTATGTCTGTTTGTCATGTTGTGACCGAGATATGATGTTAATTAACTAGTCGGAAACTATCACGTTTATTATAAATTGACACATAATTATCATTAGATACAAAGTGACACATAATTATCAATATAATTACAACAAGGCTCATTAGCAACGGGAAATTTTAGAACTGACTTTGTGTTTTTTTCATATAGAAAAAATCTGAAAATGTAATTTTTCAGCGGGATGATAACGTGACAGAACCATTTGAAACATGATGCAGTTCTCTTATTTTCAATTACAGTTTTTGTGGGTGTAAATGGGCACTATGGGTTCGACGAAACCTTAATTAAAGCCAAAGTTTTGAACGTCCTATTGATTAGGAACACGAGGAGCGAGCGTGACGAGAGCGACGTGCCATTTCCGAAGGACTTCGACATAAGAAATATTTGGTTCCCATTCCATGACTTGTCCATTTATACGATTGCTTAGCCTTATCGATTGTATGACGAACGCGCTAATGTCTTCTGTTACCCAATTCACTACGTCATCACTAGCGAATCTGCAAGAAGTAGAGAAAGCTATTCGATCACGTCCCGCCCATCTCCAGTCGATATCAACGCGGACTTCTCGAATGGACGATATTCGGCTGGTACGTGACCAAAATAATATAAGTAAAACAAACAAATAACAGTTACATATTCAACTCTACAGCTTTTAACATAGAACACAAAATGAAAATGTAAGGCGCGGGCGATAGAAAGAAATTATTCTAAGATGTAAGAACATTGTGCCATCTCTACGAAACACAATGAATTATGTATACACTCGGAGACAAGTGATGGTGTTACATATAAAACAATATTCAAACGAGAAATTGGGCCCAATGCGGCCGGCGTGTGTAACTGTCACACTGTATAATAATACTAGTTGAGCAGGCGCAGTATGTCTCACTTTTTCCACATTAAAATATACTTACCTACTCGCTATTAATGTGGCTTTCTTTATATTACTTAAAAAATGTACCACTCTTTTTAAAGTTCTTGAGATTGTCCATTACAAAAAAAAACAACAAAAACAAGCTCTTTATAATATATCTTTGTAAATATTAATAGAATAGAGGTTCTTATATAAATAACTCTAAAATAAATGGAACAAAATATAACAGACTCTTTTTTTTATGTGTACATCTCGTCGGTCAAACAAACTCGCTTGCGGGCTACAAGCTAATTTCTTTGTTTATATGGTATATTAATGACTGTTACGTTTATATTATATCTTTACTAAAACTTCTTGTCTAAATAAGACAAGAAGTTTTGAATGCGACTGAGATCTTATTAGTAATTTTTAATGCATAAAAATCACACACATATTCATTTTAAGGGTTTTATGTTAACAAATTGATAAAGAATTTGTAAAGAAAAACATCAGTTAGACGATAATTGGCATGTAGGTGCAGGTCATCTGTTATGTTTCAGGTGATGTTTACTGTACAATATTCTGTATATTAATATCGTTGTCTAGATGAAAGAACGGCTTCCCTGCAGGTTTTAATTAACATACCTCCCGTAATAATACCCGGATTAATAAGGACAGATATTAAACACCAATATATAGATTATGAATACATTTATTACCGAATCACAATCTTACAGTTACGTATTTATTTCATACTACTACACCACTAATGCTAATTCTAGTTCTTATATAAGAAATAACTATAATCTATTTTATTATACACTAAGGCAGATATACAAAAATCATACGATACAGCAACACCAGAGGAGATCTTACCGCTTGCTCGTCCGAACAAAAAGTGCGCTCTCAACAGAGCGCATCCATTTTATTTCCACAGAGTACACCAACATGAATATACCACAGACTATTTATGGCACCAGAGTATGTAAGTATTATGAAAATGTGCTTCGGCGACAACAGGATAACATCGTGTCGTGCGTTCGATTTGGTGACTTGGTATTTATGAGCAGAAATTTTATATTCAGAAATATAGTGCCAATGATTGAGGATTATAAGGTTATATAGATTCATATTGCAATTAATAATATGATTAATTGAATGGAGCCCGATGGCACAGTCATTAGGGTATTCAGTTTGCGAGGTTAAGGGACATTAGCAAATGTTACCCATAGGTCTCTTATCAATTAACTCGTTGGTCTCAGTCGTTGATACTCACTTATTCGCACATTCGGCTCGCCTGGAGACTTATAACTTAAAAGATTAAAGTTACGCGGTAAAAAAAGATAAATCTACTAGTTTATTGTAAAACGCAATCATCATTCTTACCACGTGGAGTGATCCAAGACTGACGCATTGAGAATTTGGTGGACTTACATAGGATATATATATATCTCCGAAAACTCGCTAGTCGTATTCCTTCTCTTATGTTGATTTCATTTGCATAATAATTTACATATTCAGAACTTTTATTAATATATCGTAGCACACCTTTATTTGTTTGATTTTAGCATAGATAATTAATTTTGAGAGGAGCTTATCTACCGCTCGAGTTGGTGTATAGTTTTTATTGAAATAAAAAATGTGAGTAATGTAGAATTAAAAATATATTCACAATGAAAGGCGCAGACGAGTAGTGTGTGGATCAATTGTAAGTTTTCCCGTTAATATTCCCATATCACTTTAAGCTTATGATAAATTCAATTTTATTGGCGCAGTTTACTAGAGTTTATCCTCCTCCCGCCCCTCCGCACTTCACCCCGCACCACACATAGGGCAACCCCAACTTGTTGCTGATGCAGACACTATGAACATACGGGTAACAACTCCATATTAAACATTTTATAAAAAAATATTTATAATTTTTTTTTTATAAAAAAATGTTTAATAAAAATTAATCAGATGCTTGAGTCGGGACTCGAACTCCCTTTCGCAATCCGGGTGATTGGTCTAACCATTCAATAGAACCACAACCGACTTATTGTTTGCAGCATTGAACTTGAAATTGTAACAATTTTAAGAGAATTATACACATAACGGATATAAAATCACTAAGACGCTATCCGTATTCACCCAAGCCCTAAAACAATGGAAATCGAATCAAGTTTTGAAATACGACGATACCATTGTCTCAACTTTAAAAAAAATTTATTTATTAAAGCTCCATTACACAAACAAAAATGTAGAAATGGCATTACGCATTCTCTACAGGTCAACCGGAAATTGTAATAGAATAAATGTTATTAATCAGAGTGTAATACGTTACTTTTCTTTCAGCACTGATTATTTCTAGGCACTATTACTAATCGCGTAATAAAATGAGAAAATATCTTGATACATATTATTTGTTGTGTGGTGTTGGAGCGAATAATAGCCACCTTATTATGATGAAAAGGTTAATTAAGGAACTTCATGGGTCAGTTGCTTTTATTTAGCGCGTGGTACGGACGTGAGTCATGTACACGCTCCTGAGTACAGTCGACACTACGTCAGATTACAAAATAGACAAATTTCTCTACTCTATATTAAACCTTAACGTTATAGTGGTTGAGTTCAGAATAAACTATTTGCTTGTTCTGCCTCTACTGCGGCAGCAATTTTAAGAGCAGATATACATGCGCCGAACACAAATGGAAGAATTAGGGCGAGACAAATAAATAAAGCTGATGTCTGAAAACTCAAGCTTCTCCAGGAAGTTCATTAAGCCATCGGTCTCTTTTACATATGCAGTCAGAATACTTTCCAATGTGCTCTGGGGCAACGAGATTCCATCTATGGGGAAGACCTGTGCCCTGGCAGTGAGGATAATAATGATATATTTAGTTTTTTTTTCTTGTTTTGGTAAGGTACCGGCGACGTGGACAAATGCCTTCAGCTCATTCCCGCGTCGTTTATCAGTGTTCGTGTTATTTTTCCGGCCGATAATACACGAATGTGGCCGATTATTAGATATTGGCAGCTGCCGTGGACAGGCTCATGTTGTAAGGAATCGTCTGTCGTGCTGCGTTCTAACTAGTTCTTACTTACAAGTATTATATAATAAAAAAATGGTTAAATTAAAGTAATACAGCTGAACATACACTCAATAAGAGTTTAAATAAATATATATTAGATTATGTAAGATATCGCGGTTCCCTCTTGCTGGCAGAATTTTGATAAAGTAATTTTATTTTTAATAAGAAATTTGACATAATCTTCTTTCGAAGAATAACTCTTTTAGCCATACAGAAGATTTATGCAGCAGTATATCCAGCATATTCAGCAGTGGGGATATTGATGGGCTGAAGATTGACTAGCAGTATTATTTTTAAATCAAGAGAAATAACTTCATTTATTTATGTTGGTCTTTTTTTGGGTAGAATTAAGTTTGTGCAGCTTCCTTAAATTGTGATTTCAATATTAGCTCTGCAATTTTATACTATTGTTCTTATCAAGTCAGGTGCAAGAAGATTAAGTGAAGTACGAGCGTTGTAATATAATGACACCACACCATGTAATAAAATGAAGAATGGTCCTAAACATATTACATGTAGTTATCCTTGATATTTGATTTAGTGTTACATTTGGTTTACTGACAAAACATTACGTGAGGAAATATAGAGCCTTTTTTTTTCGATATTGTTCAATAGGACAATTCGTTCTAATCTGCTATAGAATCAAGGATATGGAGATGAGTAAGGTTTTTCCTATATAAACCAATGGTCCCAGTTGTAAGGAGTTTAATGTATCTGTTTTGTGTTTTATGTGATAAATTAAATATCAATAATCATTGTTATATCTTTGCTATTCGTTCGTTTACGTTTATAGCTGTGATGAAATTTAAGTTTTTTATAACTTATATAATGCTACATGTATTTTAGTAATTTTTTGTAATATGTGTTCCCTGCTCTTATCAAAATTTATTTTGATAAATATTCATAAGTTAAAATGGTTCATATTATCCGAACATATAACAAAAGCCTGTGTTGTAAGTCACTTGCAGGACCCAAGAAAAAATCAAAACTAAGTGGATGACGACTAACTATTATTTGCGACACGTTACGAGTGGATTTTATAAGCTAAATAATAGTCAAGTAATTAAAAGGTCTACTACCTTACAGGAAACCAAATAATATATATGAAATTTAAGAGTAAGTCATTTATAATTAATTATGATATGAACGTGGTGTCTTTTGTCCCTCTGAATAATGGACGAATTTTGGGTGCTCATTTCCTTTCCAAGATTCTAGATTAACTAATTTCAATAAGGTTTTGGTCAGTCATAGAACGTGATATTTGCTCTTTAGAATATTATTTTCATAATGATTTTATATGTTGATCATAACGTTAGATGTAATATAAAGTTACACGGAGATTGCGAGGAAGTTAGCTGCTCTGATCTACTTGAATTCTATATGACGTATGTTTTTATATATACATAACTTTTTATATATGTATACATACAGGAAAAACAAATCAAAATTTGTTTGTATATTAATGGACGTATATTTTGAAATGTATTTGTGATCTGAGTTGCTATAAAATCAAGTTCCCGGCAATTAGTCGCTTGATGGTGACGGTGGTGGTGGTGGTGGTAGTAATATTAACGGTTTCTCTCTTTAATTTCGTCTTTTTAATTTAAACAAATGTGACTGTGACTTTGAATTATCCTGATTAATTGAATCGAATTATTTTATTACCATTTAACTTTATTCTAATAATCTATACAAATTAAACACTTAGTACAAATTTTAGTAAGTAAATTATAAGAACTATTGTAGTGTCTAGTTAATATTGTAGATCTATTATCAAATTCTTTGTAAATTTTTATATTTATAGCGCGACCACGAGTAATTAGGGTAAAAATTGAATATTTTCGCCCAATTACTATTGTTTGATTGTGTTGTTTTAGTTACATCTTGTTCTCTACCATTTATTATTTTTCTTTCTCAATTATTTATGGGAATCAGTTTTGTAAAATTTTATGCGTGCATGATACAAATGAAGAATTTATATATCTCTGTTTTTGTGGCTACTTACGCAATAAAATTAAGTACAGAACAGCAATGAAATGTGGCGCAGTTGCTTCCTTATCACTGTACGCTATATATATATTTAATGGTACGTCTATTACTAAAATAGCGTTACTATAATTTATTATATAAGAGCCATATAAATTCATCCTTCCCACTAACGTAGGATGCAAATGCACTTGACAGTTTAACAAAGATTTCTGTGACCACATCTAACTTAGATACTCGTAATATATTTGCATACATAAGTGATGTTAGAGGCGAATTAGCTTTACTCTCCTATTTCTAAATGTGAAGATATAATCAAGTAGTTTGTAGAAGATACAATATGATTGTAAAGGGCAGAAGCAAGGAAATGGAGCGTCAGGGAAAAGGAGATACAGGGAAAGGGTGAAAGAGATAGGGGAGAAAATAGGAAAGGACAAAGTAAATAGAGCTTTTCAATAAGAGACGTATAAGAAAAATATATCTCGTGTGTTCATAAGTTTTGAGACGAAATAAAAGTCGCGTAAATTATTTTATTAATCAACTTATATTTCTAAGATTTTCAGGAACCATTAAATAGATAATAATTAACAATAAAATATATATTTTATTGAAAATGACCGCCATTGTTTTTAATACAGACGCACGAATCTTTTCTAGCGGAATTCGCTTTGCAAAATTACAGAATTAAATAGCGAAATAACAGTTGGTCGTAATTGTTTCGTTCCCTTCATCTAGATAAAAAAGAAAGAAATGAATTTGCGATTCAAATAAACTAAAAGTTTACATTCTTAATCGAAAATCTGTAAAAAAAATAACAACCTGTAACATTTTTTTCTTTTCAGTAACAAGTATGTTTCAAAATTTATGAACACACGAGGTAAACTAAATCCGATAAATTTAAGCATGGTAAATTTAACACACGTAATATTATCATGTAATCAATTGAATATATATTGTCAATATAATCAAAAAAAAATCTGCTTATCATTTCGCTACGAACATAAAAACAGACTTTATTATGAGTGAATCAAAGTCAATTATAAACATCCCACTTCGAGCTAATAGGTTCTAAGGAAATTAATGCCTGTAGAGGCTTGGATATTTAGATTAGCGTCTGTCTTCAATTTTATTTGCGGGGAAATCTTTAGGGGGATAGATATCACTATTCCATGGGATATTTTTAGCTAGGAATATTTAAATCCAGGGCAAACCCTACTTATCTACATATAGCAGAAAATCACGTTAATACAAAAGGGCAAACTTCTTCTATAAATTTTGAACTTAACCACCAACACAATAAAACTTAAAACCAATTTGAATGAGTTTGACATTTCATATCAAGCTGAAATCTAGTCCCCTGTACTGTATCGCACATGACGATCAATAAAATATAATCTCAATAATGTTAAAGTTTGCTCAACCAACTAAATAGCAGTGGTTCCTCAACCGAACGTAGCCATCTTGATTTTACACTTTTCTTCTATGTTTTCTTGTGACTGCCTTCTTTTGTTTTTTCTCTCTTTCGCTTTTCTAACCATTCAAAACTTATACCATTGTTTTTCCACAATTATTTTATTATTTCACTTTTACTACAATTAATTGTTTATATGCACTTAAATCTCCGCAAACAGTATTTTGAGTTTATAGAGGAAAATATCCAAACGTGGAATAATATCCCTATTATGAAATATGGAAGATCACGGGTTTACTGGATCTATTGAAAATTTTCAATTTTTTCTTTATTACTCTCAATTGAAGACGGAATTCCCTATGTTAAGAATATTATTCCTAAATTTATTACTGTTGTTGTATGCTATAAATCATTAGTATAAACTTACGGTTAACCAACTAGATATAAACGAGATTATGTTTCCAACAGCTATTGACACGTATTTGAAAGGTATTATTACAGTTTATAATACCTTTCAAATACGTGTCACCTTTCAAATACGTATATATTCATAATGTAATTGAATGTTGTTCGTTGTAGAACACATTAAATTTATATAAATATTTTAATACAAGACTTTTATATTTACAATTTATATTATTTTTTTTTTTACATATTACACAATATCACATACATTGTTCAGATTCCAAGATGAGTAGTCAAAGCCCCCGTATTATGGAGTATCACAACATATTATGGAGTATAAGTAACACAACACTCAGACCCGACACAATATAGAAAAGTTCATTTTCTACATTGATCCGACCGGGGATCGAACCCGGGACCTCAGAGATGGCGACACCTTGAAACCGGCGTGCGAACCACTCGGCAATGATTGAACTTTAGCTTGTTTGAAACATAAAACGAGTTTGGATACGCCTTTCAAACTCATTTTATGTTTCAAACAAGCTAAAGTTCAATATTATATATGTAATCTTCAAGCCCGATGGGGTTGCTGGATCTAATGTTAGTAGTACAATAGCGTCTTTGTGCGGGAACACGAGTCTAAATCTACCCCACTCTAACGGTCATCAGTTCTCGCTGTGGAAGGAAGCGATCCTGTCCACTGCCACTTCAATTGAGGGTTGTTAAGTAGTGCCAGTAACATCAGTTCTTCTACGGGTATCCCAATGTCTAATTAAAAAAAGTAAAAAAGGAACACCAAGCTCAGATCTCTCCATTTCCCAGTGATCTTGAGCTTTCTTATAAGATCGATAGTAAACGATTATGTTCCGCAACCCTGGGGTACCTGGGGTAAGGCATATGTAGCCCTAGGTAGTACATACAATACACACTGGTCTAATACTTTCATCTTTCGACGCGAAGATTTCCAGCTGGACTTGATGAGACATCTTTTTTGGAAATTTGAAATATTATAATCGAACACTTCAAGTGTAGCATTAGCTGGAGTGGGTACCGTATGAACAAATGCAAATCGTTTTTCCTTAATTCAGTTTTGATCTTAAATTAAATTGAAATGTTTTGATGTTTTTATATGGTGACAAATCCCCACAGTAACAACTATATGCTTTATAGTGTTCAAGAGCTATGCATGTCTTTTTCCGAAAACCTCGTTGTAACTAAGATCCATTTACAAACTGTTGGAAGTTAGATAGGAAACCTTTATACAAGTACAGTCGAGTTAATTTGTTAAACTTAGTTCAAGTTTGAATTAAGCTCTTATCTATGAGTATTTAAAGCGGTACGGATAAACTTAGTTTTGTGAAGACCCAGGCTCAGATGACAATCGTTAAGAACATTCTGTTTTCTGTTTATTTACTCGGGAGAATTTGAAATTAGCACGTTCAAAAAACTTCATTTGAAGTGGTGGAAAAAACAGAAACATTTCGCTTGAATACGAAGAAACGGTTTGAATTTATTGAAACTGCCTCGGTAATTATAATGAATGATTCAACGTTTTATTGAAGTTGATTTTAGTTTTTTTTTTTCATAATATAAGTGACAACCCCACTTGACATCAAACTACGAAGTGGACCAGAGTGAATTTAATAGTAGCGTTGACAGCATCTTCGTTAATTCCACCAACAAACCTCTCCCACTATAATCCAAGGAGGGATAAATTCTAGTGATTAATGCTGTGGATTTATTGTTCATCCGAAGCCGACAGACGATAATTAGGTCCGGATTCGATGCTCGGGTTGCTTGCGTCTATTATTTAGCAGTTGTCGTCGCTCTGTTAAGGCTCAGTTACACTGTATTCGTGAGTTTCTAACGTGATAAGAAGTATTGCATATACATTGGAAAACATATGTATATTATTCTGTCACATTTGATATGGAAGTATGAAATGTGAGTGCGAATGCGATATTAAAGCCTGTTTAAATACCACTCCATTCTATAATTATGCAGCAGTACTTTTATAATAATCGGTATATTTTGTGGGTATTTAATTAAAAATATTTTTCCTAATTGATAAATAAAACGCAATTCGCCAACTGTCTACTTTATATAGTCTATTTTTCTTCTCGAGATAACTATGAAAAATAGAATTATGGCGTCATTATGAAATTTGACATTTGATAGGGTTGGGAAACATTGAATTATGTAATGAATGATCTAATGAATGATTGCTTATAAATTAACATTTTTGTATATTAAACCTTATAACGATTCAGTATTGAAATCATAGATTTTACAATGCGACCAGACTAGAGGTATAATAAGAAATGGATTACGATGAGTTGATATCTTAGGGAAAATATCAACAATGACAATAAATTTCAGTTTAATCTTATTAAGTATAATTTTTTTTTATAAATATTTATTTGTAGCTATTCTTAGATCGTAATCAGGGCCATTTTATTTCTTGGTTTTCTTTCTGACGTTGTAGAATTTTTAACTTGCGTGTGACTTACCGTAGTCTCTCTAATTCAGTTTTAGTTCGGTTTAAAATATTTTTATTTTAGTATGAAATATAATTATTTGGCAATACGTCTATGTTAATTGAAATTAAATCGGATAAAAAGAAAATACACGAAAGTATATAGAAAAGAATAAGTATTATATGGGCGACATATATTTAATTGTGTAACAAAGAAACAAACTAAATATAAGCAATAGTTTGATACTCATTTTGAGTTAATTATAAACTTATAAAATGAAAGTGACGATAAATATTATAGTAATAATTCCAGCTAAAATATAAGATACGAAGTTTTTGCATCAATTTAACAAGAAATAGCCAAGATAACAGGCATTAAAGTTGAGAAGTGGGGGGGTTCCCATTCCTTTGTAATCTAATGATTTGTGTTTGACAATAGTTTGTTTACCTCTCATCCCGAATAAGAAGAAATGAACTATAAATACGGACCGTGGAATTCACACGCAACCTCTGAACCAAAATAAAGTGACCCTGTTAATTATTACACAGACGACGTGCCTTGTTAGCTCTGTATCTCTTATAAATATCTTAATTACATAAACAAAGTCGTATCTGCGAATATTACGTGGAATTTGCGAACTACTTTTATTTGCTTGCTCTGTCTAACATTCTCGCTTCCTTACATTACAGTTAGGATCAGCACGTGGCTGTAGGTATAAAGCGAACTACGCTCTGTGGCTTATGTTTCATTGTAAAGAATAGAAAAAAAGCTTTCATGACACATTTATAATAAATTCCTTGTGATATACGTGTACTGTATACCACAGCACACTACGATAATTATAAAAGGGATTTAGTTTAAAATTATGATTCGTATTTTTTTTTGTAATGGAATCTGATTTCATGCTCTCACAGCACAAAATCTAAAGTGATAAGTCTCATTAACTTCAATTTTTACGTTTCACAAGTCAAATAGTCATAGTTTTATCAAACTGCTATCAACTGAACATTAAAAAAAAATGAATCAGAAATGAAAACCTGTTTGAGTGATATTTAAGTACAGTTTGAGTCGTTTTAAACTTTATATTCTTAATTCAGAAACCGGATATCAGTCTAACAACTGTATGATAAAAAACAAGGCGAAAAAGTAATTAATGATATAAGTTTGTTGTCAGGTTTTCATTAATGCTCTCCCGCTGTACATTTACAAATTGGTGACGTAATTTTTCATATTTCTAAAGTGCGTTAGATAATCTAGATTCAATAGAAAATAACGAATATGATAATTTAATAATGAATTTTGTCAAGAGGATAGAATAAGTTAATATCAATGTCTAAGACCAAATCATATTTCGATAAGTTAGTTCATTATTCCATTCGCGTGATATAATGATATTATTTTCATATTAAATTGGTAACCTTCTAATTTTCATAAAATAAAATAATATTATAATTCTCATTCGGTACCTAACGCATATATACTTTGTGCGTGAAACAGTTTCTTTTAATATATGTTCGAAATGTCTCGTTTTTGTCGCAGTAGACGACCTGTATACACAAATAATTAGTAGGTTATGTATAGGCATACTCATTGAACACGCTTCGAAATGAAGGTTAGTGAAGTACAAAAGTTTTTCGTGTTTTACAAAAGTCAGAATACGGTATACCAGTGAATCTCAATATTTTTTAGCGATAGTTGGAAAAAATTTTGGAAACCAAATATTTACACGGAGCCCCAAAAATAAAAATAACCTACTTTTATGAGTGTTATAAATAAATATAAAGTCGGTTCCAAAATATTCTTTGCACTTTGGATTATATACACATTTTTAAACAATACTCTTTATACATTTTTATTAAAATAATAAATATAATTCATTGTATGATTAAATAAACAACTAGCATCTTTCACTTTGTATTTTACTTCAATCCGCCAATTGTGATCTTAATTTGTCATTTAAATGCCGATTCAAACTCTGAAATAAGAAGTCCATACAAAGTCATATTGCTGAGGTTAAGAGTTTGGCTCCGTGATCCGTACATATGAGGGTAATGTTATTCGTTTGGGTCTGTGAATAATTTGCAGTTTCCATACAAACATGGCATTATGGGAGATTACATGCTGTTCTAGTTCCTTCATGATTATTTACTTCAAAATCTCCAATAGAGAAATATACTTTTGGAAAATCGTTCTGTAAATTCTTGCTTTTCTATTTCGTCCTCTGTGTTTATTTGTCTGATTTACTGTCCTGATGCGAATCCCTATACAGTAGCGCGCACATTTTCTCGTCCAGCGGTTTCCTTTTAAATCGCCTCGTTACCAAATTCCTGAACAGTTTTCGAACTGATAATATCTGAAGCAATATTGAAAAATGTGCGAGCATCACTCAAGCGGACGCTTAGCACTTTTTACGCAGTAAACTTGAAATATGTTCCCATTTGAATTTTGTTGAAATGCGTTCGAGGCCGCCGGGACGACTATTACACGGACCTATCTCAGCTAATAGGAGTAGATCCATGAATATGCAATGTACCGGTTATTTATCGAGAAACGAGCGACTATCAATAAGTAATAACTCTTCCATTGTTTAACTGCTGATCAATAATAAAGGATCTATTGTTTTATACAACTGTTGGATGGCTGCCATTTATCGACGAAAGTTCTATTATTATTAAAAGCTACTTCAAAATAAAAAAGAGGATGTTTTGTGTTCGACTAAATATATCTATATTTACTGAATTCAATCACCAACAGCTGTACGAAATTGCTGAGCGTAGGCCTCTCCCATTGATATCCACTACTAACGGTCCTGTGCTGCCCGCATCCAGCGGATTTCCGCAACCTTTGTAAGATCGTCGATCTATCTGGTGGCGGCCAGTGGGTACACTGAGCGCCGTTCGGTACGCGGTCACCATTCTAGAACTTTTTGGACCCAACGGCCATCGGTTTTTCTAGCTATGTGTGCCTCCCACTGCCACTTTAATTCTTCGAGCAATGTAAGTAACGTTGGTTCTCCTAAAGATTTTTTCGTTCCTAATACACTCTCGTAGAGGAACATCAATCATTGCTCTCTCCGTTGCCAGCTTAGATTGAGACCCAAAGTGAATAACCACGTTTCGTTTCTGTAAATCATCACTGGCAATTAACTCGGGTCGAAGACTTTTTTCTTGAGACACTGAGGTAATTTAAACGCGAAGATATTTGGTAGCTTCTCGAACGCCCATTAGAGCTGGATTCGACGAGAAATCTCTTTCTAGAAATTGGACTTACCTAGCTAGTCTGTTTGTCCTAGGTGCATGAGATTATATAATTCAAGAGTAGTGTTCCCAATTTTTAACTGCAGTAGGTACAACATAGATATTTGACATAATTTTCGTATTATATATGTTCATCTTTAGACCCACTCTTTGGGATGCACTATTGATATCGTCTAGCATAGTGTTTAGGTCCCATTAAGACTACATCATCGGCAAAGCTAAGCTATGTAAGACACTCGATATTAATGTTGATGTCTAATCCTTTCGACTCCAAAAGCTTGAAAATATCTTAATAGTTTCGGGGAAATAACGTCTCCCTGTCACACGGCTCGCTGTAATTTCTATTTCTGTAATCGGACCGACAAAGTGGCATTCCTCTATAGACACTTTAGCACTTCGATATAATTACTTGCAGTCTACTTGTCTCCTTTAGAGAGACTGCACCGCCAATGTCTCAATCGAAACAAAAGCTTTCTCGTAGTTCACAAACGCTAAGCATAGTGGCAAATTATACTTTTCGGTCTTCTGAATAACATGCCGCAATGTATGGATGTGGTCCACGGTACTATAGCCTCTTCAGAAACCGGCTTGTTCGGGAGGTTGGAAGTTGTCGAGCCTAAGAGCGAGACGGTTCGTAAAAACTCTTGAAAACAACTTATAAAAATGGCTAAGAAGGAAGATCGGCCTACACTCCTTCAAGAGTTTCAAGAGTGAAAACAGGACAACCTCAATCTCACTCCATGCTTTCGCCGTTTTGCCCTCGAGGATGACAGAATTAAAGAGCGTCTTTAAGTAATGGCTTATCGCCCGCTCTCAGAAGCTCTGCAGTGATTCTGTCATCACCCGCTGCCTTCTTGTATTTTAGTCTCTTAAGAGCCATCTAATCTCATTTATGGCTGACGTCCGGGATATGTTCAATGTAGTGTCGGGTAAGCTGGGCTCTGGGATCTAGGAGCTCTCTGGGATAGCTATGGGATCTATAGCTTTGCTTTCAGTAGGTGTTTGCGTAAAATATAACTGTTCATAGAAACTCTCGATCTCCTTCAATAACTCAATTCTCGACGAAATGATGCTGCCGTAGTCAGATTATAGCCTCACCAGTTGACTTGGCCGAATAAACAAATCTTTCGCAAACACTTTGGAGCCTTTGTTTCGCTTTAAATCGGCGAAGGTCGCTTGTTATGGATAATCTGTCTATTTAAAAGCTGATTATAGTTTATTGAGTGTAATAGCATTCATTGAGTTTTGTAGCCTCATTTGAAGGGTTTTTATGAGTTAGACAGTGTCATTAGTGAGCTTTTTTTGCTCTGGGCCGTCGGGTTACGAAATGTTTAGACCCTACCGTACGTACACCATCGTGCTGTATAGATCGTCCAAATCTAAGCTACTCTCAAGATTTCACCGAGTCAATACGAATTGTCAATCGTTTTTCAACAGCACAGCTTTTCTTTTTTCATTCATAATCTCATGGTTCTGAACAGCTCCCATGAAATTTTTTCTTTTAATAATCCAACGTTATTATTTATTTTAGTAATCAAATTAGCAAACTATTACCAACGAGACTCGTCACTTTATTTTTATAAGCAGTAACCAAAACATTGATACAGTCTTGTCTTCATGTTGTCTCAAGAGTAAATGAGCTACACTGGCGTCAGTATAATTTCAAATTATGTAGATATAAACAATGTGTAATAAAAGTTGAGACGTATGAAGTTTTAAGTGGTCTGAATTATTTATATGCATTTTGCTCTAAGATTATATTAGAGAAACATTTTTGTCAGAACGTCTCTTGGTATTTTTTTGTAACTCAAAT
Source organism: Diatraea saccharalis (assembly GCA_918026875.4). NCBI lineage: Eukaryota > Metazoa > Arthropoda > Insecta > Lepidoptera > Crambidae > Diatraea > Diatraea saccharalis. The sequence goes on from OU893336.1 coordinate 218,701, forward strand.
TTAAACACAAACACCCAGTTGTTCAAACGTTCATTCAGGTGTAATGGCTACCTAATGAATGTTCTTAATTTGAAAATTTGTACCGATAATGTCGCTTCAATGAAAATTACAGTAGAAGTTTGTGCAACTGGGTGAAAGTCATTTCATCCTTCTATGATGTACCAAGGACTTGTGAATGTCATTAGTTCGCAAATCTACGACAAATACTGAGAAGAAGCGATGGGCTGTTTAAATAGTTGACTCAGAAACCGAGTGTAATTCATGAAGAGTTAACAATGTATTCATGGCGTAATTAAAGTTAGGCCCTTATTTAGCAAAAAAAAAGAAATGTGATCGATGCGAGAGAAAAAAGAATTTGAGAAAAAAAGAGAAAGAAAGAAAAAATATACTTACAAAAATCATTAAAAGGACAAAGAATAATTATTATAACTATTTCTAAAGAATCAAAAGCTGTTCGTGAACTCAAAACTGCATACATTGAAAAATCTTATATCAAAGTTAAAATGTGAACATTCAAAGAAAATGTGTGACAAAGGTGTCATACCAAATGTGTGCGTGGAGAGTTATGGCCCATCCTGCTTAACCATCCAAAAGGACTGTCCGCATCACGATTTTATTTGCGCGGATTTTATTTCGCAATAGAATCTTGTTCGCATTGCGATTAAAATTCCGCACGATTTTTGCCGAGACAAAAACGTCTTAAAAAGGCCTAGTACGAATCGAAATCGCGCACGTAAGGTTCTAAACAAGCTAACTAATCCCTATTGTTGTGTGGGAGACATCTTAAATATTTATTATTCTGGTTATTAGTATTTGTGAAAATTTCAACTGTCTAACTTTCTCGGAACATGAGATACAGACTGGCGACTGACAGACAGCGAAGCCTTAGTAATAGGGGTCACGTTTTATTCTTTGATTACGGAATACTAAAAATTAACCACAGAACAATTTTACTTCGTTAATTTGTTTGATTCAATACCATGTATATTTCTTTACCCCATTTTGTTATCAATTGGCTATACTGGAAGTTTGCCTGAAATTTGTCCCATAGTTGAGGACTGTTTTGAATTAGCATTTTATGCATTTCTAAATCGTTTCGTCATTTTCGGCAGCCGCCGCGTCTTTCCACCGTCAGTGCTGGAGCACGAGTGAGCAATCACGAAAAATCTGTAGTTTGGTAAACGCGTTTTCTTTTCGCAAATGCGGATTTACCGATATAATTCAATGTGTTACATAATTGCGATAATAAAATCGCGATGCGGACAGTCCCCAAGGAAGGCCTGAGTCCCTGCAGCGTGGACGTGAGTGGCTGATCATGATGATGATGATGTATCATATTTTATAAACGACAAGAACTTTATTATTCTCCTAGTAAACAGTTACAAAGAACAACAATTTTTGTTTAAGTTATTGTAAAACGTGGTGATTATATTGTTTCTTCATCAACTTCATTTGAGGAGTACAAACATGCCTCTTGAAAGCTAAGCTTCGAGTTCAGGAGAAAAGGTAAGGAAAACAATGTAACCCCTATCGATCGCACAGTTTCCGGGATAAGTTCCATTATTATCGTGGCCAATGGATAGTGTAATAAATCACGAGTAAGCCCGGGCTGCCGAGGTATGCAAAGAGTGGCTATGAATCATGACCGAGGATCAGAAGCTAGCGATAGAGCCGAGAAATCAGGACGGAGAAATGGAACTTAAACTATAAATATTTCAAATGTCCATAACTTCATAAGTTAGTGGTATCGTCTGTATATATCTTTATTTTATGAAAGTTGGATTCTTATACTATTGTCATTTAATTAAATTATTTAATTATAAGCATTAATCATGTTTTAGTGCACACATATATATAAAGCTACTCGAGATGTTAAATAGTTAAGATAAAGATAAACCGGGTTTAAATCAACGCTAATGTTAATGAGATAATAGGGTAATTATATAAATCTAAACTAATCTAGATTATATTCTTTATGAAAAATGCCTAAAAATCCATTAACGCATTCCGACTGTTGTCACCACTGAGCTACCCACGACTTAACAGGACAGATTAATCTAGATTAATAACGTTATCAGTTACGATTGTTGTGAAATTTCTCAACTACAAACATCGGTTATACGACAGACTGGACGTGACAACTGATTACTTATTTACTAAGATAAGTTACTTAGATAAGTTATTCAGTTGCCGCCCTATTAACGATTCAGTTAACGTTTATTTGCATATATTTATATCAGAAAAAAAAATACTTTTTATCACTTGTAACTCTTGAAATACTTAATTAAATACTTTAAATGCATTCATGTATATTAATATTTTAATCAATTATACATAAAAATTTTAAGGGATCACTTTGCAATAGTGCTCAGAAATATAATGTAAGGAATTATAAATATAGTTTTATGTCTGATAAAAACCTTACATGTATACAATGTTCAGGTTCTAAAGATTATAAACTAACGCAAGTCATTATTGCCAAAGCTGTTATAATTTAAAATTAATAAAGGATAGTCATTTGTGTAAAAGAAGAAATAAGGATAATATAGAATTATTTACATTTAAAGCTATAACACATTTCGTTCTGATTATAATAGTTAACCATAAAGAATTATTTAGAAAAAGTTATAGGTAAATAAAAAATGTTTTCATCCATATTTGTTCATTAACCCTAAATAAAATCCTTCGGAACAGGTTACCAGTAAATAAGTAGGTTTATTGCGAACCTAAACATCACAACATTAACTAGACTTCGCTGCCGACAGGCATTCGAAATAGGTTTATGTTCAGATCTTAAATCGTAGGAACAGACACTTATTACAGCACTAAGACTTTCTAAATTGAAACTGAACCACTTTTCTTAAGTACTAAATTAATGACAAAGTGCTTCAAATAGTTTGAAGATTAGTTTACTTGTATAATGGAGTACGAGGATTAATGGCTTTTAACAATATTAAATATTAACCTAAACAACAATATATGAAGTATAATGGATAGTGAGGTATTGCTCAATGCGTAGGCCATTTATAATATTATAAAATAAAGGGATTGTATCATATTTCATAATAAGCCCTGTTAAGTGCCAGGCGCAAGTAATACTCCGTCAAGTTGCAGCTCACTTTATATTTTTATCACGTATTTTACATACTAGAATGCTACTATGTGTATTGTGCACTAACATCGGGCAAGCAAAGATGAGCATAGAAACATGTAGCTGACATCAAGCATTGACGGCAAAATAATTTGTGTCAAAATGCGATAGGACTCAACCATTATAAGGTTTGACAATCCACAAATTCTTGCAACTGAACAACGATTCATCCCGACTGTGATGCGCGAGCTTATTGGAAATAAGAAAACGTACTTATTTCAATATATAGGTAGAAGAAATGAAAAGGTTGGAATATATTATACAGCCATAGAGATCCAATAAATTAGCTACATAAAATCTCAAGCAAAGAGCATTTATTTATTGTAATTCTATTCCATTGAAAACATTATTAATACTAAAATTTTAGAATTTAGAAAGGTCTGTATTAATTTATTTAATATTATTAATATGCATTTTGTTTATAACTTGTTTATTAACTACTGATTACCATAAACTACCACCAGTTTAAAACTTGGGAGTGCTGTCTGAAAAGGACTGACGAAACAAACTTAGACTAGAAAGCGATGGCTAGCTCCCTTTAATATTAATTTATATAGAAAAAAAATGTTTCATTTATGGATGAAACGTGAGTGCAGTGCGCGTGAAAATATTCTTTCTATATAAATCAAAACAGAATTAGTTCTTTCTATGTAAAAATACTTTTAAAGAGTAACTGTAAATTCCAATATACAATAAGTATTATTTCATTGCCTGATTTTTTACAGGTTCTTGTTCATCTCAGTCGAGTGAACAAGAACCTGTAAAGGATCAGACAAATGTGATCATCCAAAATGCACGGGACAAAACCGTTCCTTTTATGAGCTTTTTTTTTAAATAAAAGATAGTTTTATTTAAAATCTACAAATATTTCGACATCCAACTTATTAAGCTACATACGACATAAGTCAAAGCATTTTTAACCTTATGGTAATAATAGCAGATTTGTTTACACCATTACGTCCGGTCACGGTTCAGCCGGGGGGGGGGGGGGGGGGGGGGGTGCCAATTGCGTGCGACCGTCGCTTGTTCCGGGGGCTGCCGCGGGCACTAGTAATTGATCCAGACGTCCTTCAGGATAGCAATCAGACCGATTAAGGGATTCCCTCTCGGCACACAATGGAAATCCGTTAAGGGTAGATGGGGTGTTGCCTTGAACGTCCAAAAGCACATTATTGGACTGTTCTTCAGAAATCTGATACATTACTCGTCGTTCTCCCACAACTTCGCCCACGTAAGTGAAACAATTTTCATGATCCTGTACGTATTTCTGAAGACAAATAAACAATCAAAGAAACTTCAACTCGTTATAATATCATTAAATATTACTATGTCGTAACCTCCATGTTGAGTATTATTTGGCCCATATGATTTAGTTTCTCTAAGACCAGCTGATGCGGTACACTTATTACTTTTATACATATTATGAGAGTTTTCTGCCTCGCACAGCCAAACTCTGAAACAGTTTGTCGCCAGCAGTATTTCCGGACCGATACGACCTTCAAACTTTCAAGCGTAGAGCATATTCGTCCCTCAAAGGTCGGCAGCATATTCGTCCCTCAAAGGACGGCAGCGCGCTTGTAGCTCCTCTGGTGTTGCAGGTGTCCATGGGCGGCGGTAATCACTCACATTCAGGTGATCCGTCTGCTCGACTGCCCCCTATTCCATAAAAAAATACGTACTTTAAATGGATTTTGCTTGAACTCATCGTCGAACACAGCGCTGTCAATGAAATAAAGCCTGCCTTACCTTTTAAGGTAGGTTTTATTTGATTACTGGTCTACCTTGCCACTATTGTTATAGCCACGTCTATCTTCAGATCGATCTGAAGCATATTATGTTACAACCGACAGCGGTTACATACACAAAAAATATAGTTTTGCTTATTTTAAATCTGAATCCCACGATAATTAATCTTTAATAATAAAATGATCCGAAAACAAGCAGAAAAACTGCTCCCGTCGAATGATACTGTTTGCTCTAACCACTCTCAGAGCTGATATTCACTGTCCCCCTCTACCATCTCGAAGGAGGAGAGAAACAAAAGAAACAGACAAAAGAATCGCGCGAACAAAGGACGTGTCTACGACCATTACGGCCCATTAAGGATTAGTGGGGTATGGTGTTAGGTGCCGGGGAGTCACAACGGAAAACTATATACAATATGCAACAGTACATTAGCTACATAATAAAATAAAGAAATGAAATATGAAACAGCATTACATGCATTGTTCAGATACCAGGTAAGTTAAGCATTTATATTTAAATTCTGAAACAATTAATGTACCGCTATTTTTTATATTGACTCGCCCAAGAATCGAACCCGGGACCTAAGAGATGGCGGTACCTTGAAATCCACCCACTCGGCCACGGAGGTCGTTATACATTAAATTGTAATAGTCACTGTGAGGTTTTTTGTGCATATTGAATTAGACCCGGTTTCTGAATTGAGAATTTGAAGTTGAGAACGTCTCAAATTGCACTTAAACAGTTTTTTGTTTTTGATTTTAGTATTTTCAATGATCAGTTGATAGTAAAAATAAAACTTGGACTTTTTAACTTGTGAAACGTAAAAACTTAAGTTATTGATTATAATCGCTTGACATTATTAAACCACAACTTATATTCGACGAAATTGAATATAGATATTTAAAGTTAAAATATTTTTGCATTCTATCTTTCACTCTACACTCATTAGCGGTGAAAGAAACGTGTGCTGGAGTAACGCCCAACCACAAGGCCTCAGGTACTCCGTGCTCATGAAACATCCAGGTTTCAATAGATATAAAGTACATGGTAGCAATCTAGTAGTTAACTATTATTTCCTTGTTAATGATCATAAAAGCTAAAATCAACAACGCAATCGAAGATCAGTCCCCCATTACCATTGAGCCATCGAGCTCCTTACTATAGTATTGGGAATCTCCATAGACTAGGACGTTACATGACAAACGACTATTTAAACAGCCGCTGTCAGTCAGTTGGCATATCTCATATGTCTTTTGACGGCTGACTGTCGAGGTTGTGTCATCGGTGTTATTATTTTCTAATTAATTATTCGGTGATTTATGAAAACTTTATATTCTAATAGATAATTGTGTTTCGAAGTACTGACGTTTCACTTGTAGGATTGTATTGTTTAATTAAACTTTGGCGTGTGAAAAGTATATAATAACACCGTCCCTCGCCCTCCATGGGGTTGTTCTAATAGATCCGATAAAACGTAAGTGCGTCACAGGGTCGCGGCGCTTTCGGGGATAAGCCCCGGAATTAGCATAACGTTTACATCAACTAAGATATGCTGTAGAGAACGGATTTTCTTGTCACATAAACATAATGTACCATCTGATAAGTAGTATTGTGTTATCTATTTATACCAATGAGTTTAATAACTAGAGAAGCATTTGCCAAAAAGCGTAGTAATTTTTCGAAAACTTGTTTGTCTTCCTAATAGTTACGATTAAACTTTAAATTAAACACAGACAGAATATGTGGGAATGAATGAATAAACGAAAAAATGTGTAATAATGGATACTGTATTGCCAGTTATCGAAAAGTTTACCCCTTATGGCGGTTAGTGAATTAATGAATGAGTAATGTAGAGATGTATAAAATCAATGAGTAAATGCTGTAACTTTGAAAATTTCTTTGATATCAATAATCATTTATATTAGAAATCCTAGAAATAAAAGTAGTTTAAATTATGGGTGAATAAAATTAGTCTCTAATACAAATTTCACAAGTTTGTTTCAAGATTACGTGAATGTAAATAGATTCCATTCGGAATAGCAGTAATTGTTTTAATTTTATTGCAATGTCACGTTCCTCAAATCTTGCAACTGAATTTTAAAGCAGCTGTCCTCAATCGGTTAACTGAAACTTTGCATATATATTTAGTCTAGATGCACAGGCAATGCACAGTTAGCGAAGTGATATTATTTTAAATCTTATATACATATTATAATCTTATGATCAGTATACTATAAAAATGTACATTTGCCCGATAATGTTTTTTAGAGAGATAGGAAATTTATATTGATATTTGTCTAATTTATTCAAAATATTTTAACTTCATTAATTACTTAATTATTTTATTATAAAAATATTCAAATTCACTGATATTATATTAATTAATTTACAATTTGTTGATAAAGACGTGTGTGTGTGTGTATTATAGTGCAGATATTAAGCAACTTATTGTAAAAACCCTTCCATGTTATTATAGTTTACCAGTGATAACTGATTATAAACGACTGGTCTGTTTAAGACTGGAAGCAACCAATGGTGGGTACATCTTTGCGAATTTATTATATATCCGGGCTGACAAAAACTTTTTGAAACGATGTGCAACCGTTGTTTTCGTAATAGGCGTAGGAATATAAAAAAATAGTTTTTGTAGAAATTCGTGTAATCTGGACCAATTAATACCACTCTATGTAATAATTCACCAATCTATGTGCGGTCATCACCAATCTCAGCAGGAAAAGTCCACGTACACACAGCACTTGTGCATCATCGTACAAGCAGATGGAAGGATATCTTCGGGGTTTTTTTTAACGACACTTCAGAACCGCTCTTTGAGCTTTCTCTACAGTAATAAGAACAGACGTAGACGCTCCACCCCAAGCAAGAATACAGTTATTAATTATTAACTGACAGAATATTAGATATGTACACTGACTTGATCAGTTTTCTGACAGGTGCATCTCATAGTGGATAGTGTAACTCAGTTTACATATCCGAGACGCTGTGACTGTCAAATGATCCCGAAAATTTAAGTTTTTTTCCAATATGATATTTAAATATTTAACTGATCCAGTTTTTGCTACAATTCTTCAGCTACAATCCAAACTCTTGGTACAATCAGTATGTATTTGAATTGGACACAGGTGTTTAAGAACCTTAGAGTCTTGCAAACTTGTAGGGGGCACAGAAGTCTTTGTTTTGTGTAAGCACAATAAACGTTTAAGATTAAGTTTGAGGAGATTCATTTTAAGCCATCATGTTATATACACAGGACCACGGAAGAAAGGGCTGTATCGTAATGGAGACAAGTGGCTTGATATTAGAACCAGCAGTTGCTTTTAGAGCTTGATTATTTATACCATATGCGCCAGGTGCGTTCTTATTATCAAGACGCTTTATGAGTGATAGAACTTCTCTTTCATCTGTTAGAGCTTTGAAGAATGAATTTGACGGTGAATTGTTATCAATTTTATTTCTACAGCAAAATAATCCTTTGTCTTATTGATTTTTTTGAGAATATAATATGTTACATTGTGCATTAAGGTTGTGAAGTTACAGAAACATATCGACCCATCTACAGATGCCTCGACTTTCAGTAGATTACCAGCGAGCGATTTTATATGTGCATTATGAGTTATCTGTCCAATCGTATTCCATAGCTTTTTTGGAGTCTTTTGATGATGAATAGCTAATTATTATAGTAATCAGATTTTAATTTTCTCAAAAGGTTGTTGTAGAAATTTCTTGTATAAATGAGCCTTTTGATTTGCTCATCAGAAGACGGGTTAAAATTCGGAAGTTTTGCGATAGTTAGCATGAAGGTTGTTCCTACGTTAAGAACATTTGATAATTGTAGGAGTCATCCACCGTTGAATTTGAATTTGGAGAATTTGGAGCGTGATTATTTTGTGTTATACTATGCTTCCGAATAGCCTCTGAGACAGTAGATCTAAAATATATAACCGCTTGATTAAATGTTACAATCTTGCCGATTAGTAACCAAACCATTGGTTCCAATTCTTACCGAAGGGTTTCAAAATTAACTACAGTCCTAAATCGGTACGTCTTGTATGTTTTATTATTAATCAGTGTTAAGCTTACCATACCAACATCGAGATCGGTTACGCTCGAATGACAAACAATTTTCCGTTAAGGATTCCCAGAACAAAAATTTCGTCCAAATTATGCTTACCGTATGTAGCTTTGCTTATGGAAGAAACCAGTCCCAGTTCAACTATTACATGTAAATAGTCTGATGTATTTACGGTATCTGCTGCAGAATATAGGATATCTATGTTCAGGTCTCCTGCTATGATAAGGTAAGAATTGATGTTGCGATTTTTTATTGCTGTCTCGGTGGAGCTTATAAATGGACACGGATTATAAAAAGAAGAGATATAATTATATCTCTTCTTTTTGATATAATTCCTATAACAGTGAAGGTGATTATCTACAACGACGGGAACCCCATTTGCGTCCTCAAATTCAACCACCACGTAACCCACGTAACTAATTATAACCACGTAAAATAAAAAAAGCTCCCATATAGTTAAGAAAATTGAAAATTTTATTTGTATTATTATTTATTTTTTCTGAAACTAGATATTTAATCTGTTGGCTAGCCAGCAGCAACAGATTTAATATCTTTTTGACACTACAAACAGCCGTTTCTTGTGTCAAAAATTAATGATATATACGTGAAACGTATAAATTTTTAGTTTTGTGTATTTGTTACAGTAAATAATATACTTTCCACTCCATTTCTTCGTTTTTGCGGAGCAATTTTTTATACTTTCTCGGCGGGAGTAAAAAAATAGTCTTAGTTGTAGTAGCTTCATTTTTTTTTATCTGTTCGCATGACTGTTTTAATATCTCTGTGGTTCTTATTATGAACTTTAGATTGACATATGAGATACAAGTTTCTTTAGAACAAAGCTACGTTGTCTTTAAAATTTGTTTTTATTATATCGGTATAAAAATTCTGTTACACAACATATTCATAAACTTGAGTGTAATTGTAAAAAAAAGAAATATAAAAACCAATGGCTAAAAGAACAGAAATAAGCTCAGCGAGTATATTTATTATTACAAATTATAATAAGATATTTTTTAGATTATGTAGTTTAGAGTGAAGTACAATAGAATTGTAACGAAAATGTAAAATCCTATTAATATTATAAATGTGAAAGTTTTTTTGTTTGGATGTTTGTCCGTCAATCACGAAGAAACTGCTAAACGGATTTTGATGAAATTTGGTATACCGATAGGGTATTAGCTGAATTACATAATACGATACTTTTTATCTTACTAAACATTTTCTTAGGGACCACGTGGGCGAAGTCGCTGGCGAATGCTAATATTAAATAAGAATAATGTATGAATAATGTTATATGGTAGCCAACGATATGCAAATATTGTTGTATATATATATTCCAAATTGTCCACGAATATACGCGCCTATGTGTTGATCCCATATTCTTTCCAAATAACCGTTAGGGCGTGCGTCATCATTTTTGTTCTCCTTCTGAGGGTCGAGTGTCCACTTCAATGGTGGACCCTTACATTCTTAGCTGCGGCCACCATCTTAGATAACATATAGGCATTATTAAATTAAGGCAATTTTCTTTTTTTTTTTATTAATGTACCGTAGTACAAACACGTGTTATCTGATTTTTAAAAGTTGCAAAAAGTTGCTACTTTTAAATCTTATTAAATTTCAGAGAACGCTTAAGTTAAAATGATATTAATTTAATAATTCAACTTTGTCTAACATCTAAATACTTATATATCCCATTACTAACACAGCGTGTTATATATTGCTGAACATAGAATGACGAAAGCTATTTATCAGCATTTGCTTGCTTTTTCCCAATTATTTATTTGTATTCAGCGCAATTTGTATTTTTTATCCATAGTTTCACATCTTTATTACACGTATCATCTTTCACACAATCCATCTTATCTCCGGTCTTCCTCCTCTTACATTTCCTTCCTCATTAATTTTCAAACTCTTTGTGTTATATAAAATTGTTTATAAGTTATGCGATTTCTATTAAAATCGAAGTAAATGGAAAATGGACGGATGCGGACTTGAAAATACAATACGAGTACAGCGCAAGAACAGCGATTCAGCAATCTAAAGAGAGCTAGCTGTTCAGAAAATCACAGATTTAGTATTCAAAAGGAGGATTCCCAAAAGAGATTCATCCAATAGCTAGAACTTATTAAGACAGGACTGTCACCACGTAGAGTAACCTAGTCGCCCGCTACAAATTACCGCTTTCGTAAAGACTTTGTAACAAAAAAGATAAAATACTAGTTTAACCCCATTACGCTTAACTCTGCTAATATCACTCACCACCAGAACTACAGTAGCTCTTTTAGCCTGGTAGCCATAAAATCTATGACGTTCGAAATCCTGGCTTTCAGAGAATTTATCGATCCTGGTAAATAATAGTCAGTTACACAAAAGTCCATTAAGATTTAATGACGAGTTTAAGTTCTATTTAATGTTCTAAATTCTTTAGAACATTAAGTAGCGTCGCTTTAAACTAATGTCAATTTTAATGGACGTTTGTGCAACCTGTAAGACTTATATAAACTTTTGATTATAGATGAAAAAGCAAATAAAGTATGCAGATTTAAAAATGTCACGTGTGGTAAACACACATTGGTACTTTTAAATAGCTGGAGACACAAACTCACTACTTGAATTGAATCCGCGAGAATGAGATTTAATTTATTAAAATCGTTATATGAATTGTACATTTTCCAGCTCTAATTTTAATATTTTTAATGTCTGTATAAGGACAAGTTTGTAATGAAACATCTTACATTATTTTATCGGTACGTGTCCGTTGACAATTATCTTTCACTGTATAGCTAACGACTCGTCGTTAGACAAGACAGAAGCCTAAGTAAAAAAATAACAACAAATAATTCTTTTCGATAAATCATGAAAATTGGTCCATTCATTATGAACTTATAAATTATGCAACTTACGCGATTATATGACCTTGTCTTATATATACATCGTTAGATTATTAATACTAAGTATTATTATTTACTATAAGTGCAAGTGTATAATTGCATTTTGCTTATAAGTCCCTTTCGTTTGTTTCAGTTCTCTGCGGGTATTACTAATCATAGAATGAAGTAGTAATATTGTAGGTATTTCGATCTTAATCACCAAAAAATAAATATTAGCTATCATAGCCACTAAGCGAGTCGATATTTTTTATAAAATTTATGGGAGCAGCAGGTTAAATAATTATCGTAGAACATCAGAAAACTTTCTATCATCTTGGGAGTTCAAAAATTTGTTATAACCGTCGTTCATTGAACAATTTTCTAGATTATATTGAAGACAATTTATCATATTTTAACGAGCATCACATCCCATGTCATTATCTATAAGATTCAATGGTTTGATTAATGGCGGAGTTTCTAATCAATCACTTCGTGAGATAGGGGACAGGTTTTTTTTTTATTGTGGCCTAATGGAATTATTGGTGTTCTGACTCTCAATTTGGCAGGCGGTTCAGATTTGCGATGTCGATTAAAAGTTTCAGTGCACAGCGAGAGCGTTAAGGAGCTTGTCTTATAAAGTGTGAACTTAACTCGACCCAGTCATTTTGATTGGTGAATCTAATTATATTTCAAATTGTGCATAGTTTGATATTGTAACGAAATTAATAATTTTAAAGGTACTGTTTGTTTAATGTTCTAGAGTTTCTTTTGCCCTTAAATAAGATACTACCATGCGTAAATAGTTTCCATCTTTCATGGTCATTTACATTATAATGATTGTTTTATACGGGATCGTTACCATGTGCCTTGTATTTATTGAGTTCCTTATATCGAGAACAGATGCCAGTTTGTGGTGATATAGTGAACTGTGGTACGGGTATCGAACATTAATAGACTCGAAACTGGGTAGAACTCTATACCTGCCAGCAACATTCATCCGCAAGACTTCAGTTACTCCGTGATCATGGCGCTTATATCAGTGCTGAAACATCGGGAACTCAATAAAAATAAGGTACACGATAGCAATCATGTAGATAAAATCAATATAAAGAGGATTTCTGAGTTTACCTCAAACTTTGTCATGATTAAAAATGGATCTAAGAGTGTCTCTTTTCTTTCTACCATTTGTTTTCGCCATGTGTCTTGGTTGTCGACCCGGAAAAAACGATATTTATATTTTTATAAGATTATAAACGTGACAGAAGTATTCGAAATTTTACATTTTATTGCATAACAAACTGATTTATTTCTTTTATTTATTGAACTTCATTAACTTATAAAATAATAGTACTAAAGGCGAAGTTAATGCTAATAGCATTCTATTGTGGTTTAAGATATTTATTTCTCACAAGAATTTACATAATTCACTTACGTGAGGAATTGACAAAAAATAAAAATCGTAGTAACTACGAAAAGCGTATACAATACAACACTTCTTGACTTACTTACACACTTAAACTATGCATACAGTACCTTATATTAAATTACAATATGAGGGTAACCAGCAAAAAGAAACAATCAGAAAGAAAACAAACAGAGTTAAGATGTGCGTCACTGGAAGTGGCATCTAGAAAATTTTAGTTATTAAGTTTTTAAAGGTATTTTATTTGAACATTAGGTTGCATTTTTTAAGATGCATCATTATACATTTTACGCTTGGTTAACTTTTATTATTTTGTACCTGTTTTTAACCTGATTGTACCTATTTAAGTTATGAACATTAAAAATTACTCCAATCTTGCTATCTAATAAAGTCAGTTGTTACTTATATGATTTGATTTACATGGCTAATGTTAATTTGGTAATGGCATGATTTTTGTAAGTGTCATTACTTTTGTTAGAGCCGGTGAATTTCTAGCTCATTCTTTTTTTATCAGCCAAGAGACGTCCACAGAGTAGTTGGAAAAAATAAAACAAAAATCTTTTTTGGACGATTCGTGCACTTCGTGTCCTTTTTTAGCGTAGGTAATATTAAATTGTTATAATCTGACACATCACGTGACAAATTCTTCAAAAATAGCCATGAACCAAGATGAGAAATTTTATGAATGAAAGTTTTGCGACGAACGGATATCAAGTTAAGCATAAAGTTAAGCATAAAGTATCATAGCCACTAAGCGAGTCGATATTTTTTATAAAATTTATGGGAGCAGCAGGTTAAATAATTATCGTAGAACATCAGAAAACTTTCTATCATCTTGGGAGTTCAAAAATTTGTTATAACCGTCGTTCATTGAACAATTTTCTAGATTATATTGAAGACAATTTATCATATTTTAACGAGCATCACATCCCATGTCATTATCTATAAGATTCAATGGTTTGATTAATGGCGGAGTTTCTAATCAATCACTTCGTGAGATAGGGGACAGGTTTTTTTTTTATTGTGGCCTAATGGAATTATTGGTGTTCTGACTCTCAATTTGGCAGGCGGTTCAGATTTGCGATGTCGATTAAAAGTTTCAGTGCACAGCGAGAGCGTTAAGGAGCTTGTCTTATAAAGTGTGAACTTAACTCGACCCAGTCATTTTGATTGGTGAATCTAATTATATTTCAAATTGTGCATAGTTTGATATTGTAACGAAATTAATAATTTTAAAGGTACTGTTTGTTTAATGTTCTAGAGTTTCTTTTGCCCTTAAATAAGATACTACCATGCGTAAATAGTTTCCATCTTTCATGGTCATTTACATTATAATGATTGTTTTATACGGGATCGTTACCATGTGCCTTGTATTTATTGAGTTCCTTATATCGAGAACAGATGCCAGTTTGTGGTGATATAGTGAACTGTGGTACGGGTATCGAACATTAATAGACTCGAAACTGGGTAGAACTCTATACCTGCCAGCAACATTCATCCGCAAGACTTCAGTTACTCCGTGATCATGGCGCTTATATCAGTGCTGAAACATCGGGAACTCAATAAAAATAAGGTACACGATAGCAATCATGTAGATAAAATCAATATAAAGAGGATTTCTGAGTTTACCTCAAACTTTGTCATGATTAAAAATGGATCTAAGAGTGTCTCTTTTCTTTCTACCATTTGTTTTCGCCATGTGTCTTGGTTGTCGACCCGGAAAAAACGATATTTATATTTTTATAAGATTATAAACGTGACAGAAGTATTCGAAATTTTACATTTTATTGCATAACAAACTGATTTATTTCTTTTATTTATTGAACTTCATTAACTTATAAAATAATAGTACTAAAGGCGAAGTTAATGCTAATAGCATTCTATTGTGGTTTAAGATATTTATTTCTCACAAGAATTTACATAATTCACTTACGTGAGGAATTGACAAAAAATAAAAATCGTAGTAACTACGAAAAGCGTATACAATACAACACTTCTTGACTTACTTACACACTTAAACTATGCATACAGTACCTTATATTAAATTACAATATGAGGGTAACCAGCAAAAAGAAACAATCAGAAAGAAAACAAACAGAGTTAAGATGTGCGTCACTGGAAGTGGCATCTAGAAAATTTTAGTTATTAAGTTTTTAAAGGTATTTTATTTGAACATTAGGTTGCATTTTTTAAGATGCATCATTATACATTTTACGCTTGGTTAACTTTTATTATTTTGTACCTGTTTTTAACCTGATTGTACCTATTTAAGTTATGAACATTAAAAATTACTCCAATCTTGCTATCTAATAAAGTCAGTTGTTACTTATATGATTTGATTTACATGGCTAATGTTAATTTGGTAATGGCATGATTTTTGTAAGTGTCATTACTTTTGTTAGAGCCGGTGAATTTCTAGCTCATTCTTTTTTTATCAGCCAAGAGACGTCCACAGAGTAGTTGGAAAAAATAAAACAAAAATCTTTTTTGGACGATTCGTGCACTTCGTGTCCTTTTTTAGCGTAGGTAATATTAAATTGTTATAATCTGACACATCACGTGACAAATTCTTCAAAAATAGCCATGAACCAAGATGAGAAATTTTATGAATGAAAGTTTTGCGACGAACGGATATCAAGTTAAGCATAAAGTGAGTCACTTGGGTCGGGCTTCATCGACATGATAAGTTACAGACGAATCTAAAGTTGATGTGAACTAAAGCACCCATCTATTGCGATTTCGGAGTTTGAATGTTGCAGTATATCTGTAATGGTATATTCATACATCTAATACTGTTAACGCGCCATTTTGGAATTATTGGGAGTCACTGTGCTTTTATTGTATTTTGAAGTTTCGTAGAGAGTTTTTATTTTATTTGTTCAGTACAGGCACATGAAAGCAATTCTGATATGCATCGAATAAGTATATCACATTTGTCATATTAAAAAAATCGAAAAAGCGCTAATACTTTATTTTATAGGTAATAGCAGAAAGGTTTAATAAATTTTTTCTAAAAAAATTCGTCGTCACAAGTTCGCACCAAAGGGAGCAAAGGTGTTTAGGATATCTCACATACACTAAAAGATAAACGTGTCAATAACTCATTAGATTGTATAATATGATTAAGTTAATGTAATAAACATATGTCTAATAAACATTGCTGAGAAAAATAATATTACATTTAGCTAGCCGCTCTTTAATGGCAAGATTTCTCGAAAATGCTCCCTGAATGCACCCAATTCTTTGTGAGTGAACACTATAAAAAGGACTAAAAAGGTTTTACTTAAATTAACCTCTAATACTGCGACAGCGCTGTGTTTCGACGTTGTAAGAGTTGAATTTTAGAGATAAATTTGTTCGTAAACACTTACTAATCCGCACTGGGCCTGTGTGGTCGGTAACGGCTCATTCTCCCTATTCAACGCAATTCGATTCCGCCCATAGGGCATAGGGCAGGCATGTCCGTCAGTAGTAGGGACGTAACATACTGTTGATGGTAATATTTTTCTTTTTATAGAGACAATTTTGGTAAATTTTTGGACTGAAATACGTACCAACTATTATAATTTTATTATTATATAAATACGTAATTAAATAAACAAAGACAACCAGATGGTAGTTCCCACTGGAATCTTGTCTGTTTGTTTGTAATAGAATATCAAAGAGTAGACTGTCGTCGCTCCGTCAAAGGCGTTTGTTAAATTAACACAAATATTGCTCTTGGCTCGAACCACTCGGCTCTTATTTTGCTACGTTTAAAGTTTTGATTTCATTATCATGGTTAAGGATAATAAACAGAAAAGTTTACTCTTGAGTAGTACTTTTCTTTTCACAACTGTACGAGCCGAGTAACCGGAACTCATCCACTCTAATAAAGTCATTAGACCTCACAGAAGACACATTGAAACAGAAACATGAGCCACTCGCTTTACGAAACAAATCCAAAAAGCATAACATTATTATTTATTAACATCATTCTGTATTTTTTGAATATGAAAAGGGAAAGCAAATAAATGACTTCCTTCGTATATTTTTGTTGGGGGGTTTTAAAAGGTTTCCGTTATTATAATGTACATCATTTGCATAACTAATCTATGCCGCTTTGATGATATGGAGTACATTTTCACTTAAAGTTTCAAAAAGCAAATTATTCATGTGTTTTTTTACGTTGGTATGATTAGAATAGCAAATCATTTCTTTTCATTATACGCTTATCTCCATTTCCCAAATTATTAACTAACATTTAATACTTAAGTTTTTATTTAAAGCAAAGAAAAATATTGGAGGCATTTAGATGTGGAGGAAAAAGGCTGGAATAAGTTGGATGGAAAAGAAAACCAATAAATAAGCGCTAATAGTGAACGGAATGAGAAGCCTTCTCAACACCATAAAAGGGGAAGGATGATGGGATATTTACAACTAATATTGATGGGAAGCGAAGACGGGGTAAAATCTATACACAGCTGTTTTGAACAAGTTGAGGAAAAAGTAAAAGTTGTGTTGTACTAAGCTGATTGTGGAAGATACGGCACGATTTCACCTCCCACAAGAACCTGATTGTTAAATGATTTATAATTAAGACACAAATGTTACTCGTATTCAAACACCAATTTATTTAAGATACGAAAATAGAAAAGGAATAAATTAGCCGTAGAATGCGAACTGAAAAGATTTATGTAGCATAAGTGTAGCTGTAATAAGCTTATCATATTTTAAAACTACCGGTATTCTCGGTAAGTAGTTAAGTTTCTAGCGCATTGTTACCGCGGAGGCAAACGCTCGTTTACCAGTCGATGTGATTTATTAAAAGCTGTGGTCACGCAAAAATATATAAACAGTACACTGTAACACTAGTATGTTAAGTATTTTGGGATACAGTGCCTTTTGCCCGGACCTTTTGCCGCCTTAGCCGGGCAGTTTTTGCAATTTAATTATAGCAATATGGGTATCAAATTTACTAATTGATGAGTACACTAAAAAAATATAACTTGTATTCATAATTAACTGCTCTTACTAAAAGGAATATAATAATAATAAGTAATTTACAAATTAACCAACACGACTGCGTAAATTGAACTAAAAGTGAAAGAAAAGAAATTGTATTATTAAAATTCGCATTGCAGTCGGGGGACACCTTAAGATTGCAAACGTTCCACAGAACAGTCCCCCGACTTTTATACTTGTAAAGAGAATTTTATAATTGTTTCTTTCATTTTTACTTCGATATTAGTTATGCCAAAAAAAAATATAATTCAAAATGTACTGTTACTACTATTACACTGTGGTCATCACATCTGTAGCTTTTTGCACGGCATTAGCAAATAAAACTATGTTCTTACTATAGATTTGTGAATAATCTACAAATGGATGAAGGAATGAAGTTGGAGGCAGTATTTTACGATCATAAACAATGTTCAGTGGTCATTATTATAGTGGATGTTATAGAAAGTGTATAGACGTTCTAAATAAGTTGGAATATTTAGATTCGAATGCATGGAATTTAAAAGTAACCTTTTTTGTGAATAAAAGCGGTGACGAATGGGCATTTTAGTACTTCGAGCTTCGAGTATGGGCACTTTAGTAAGAATTATTCGGATATATTCAAGAATCCACGTAATGCTTCAGTAAATTTACACAAATCATTCAGTTGAAGAAACCTATAGAATAATCCTATTGGCAGCTTATTAGTTCATCGCATACTAATATGTAGGCGACGGAGGCTTATTTTATAAAATATAAGCATTAATCATTTCTTGCCGTTCAGGTGAAGTTTAGTGTCACAGACCACTGTTAGTTAATACGGTTGTGTGTGATTTTTTCTCCTTCAATAGTTGACCTCGCGAACTTTGTTTTACCTTATCTATGCTGTTATTATAAAGAGTAAAGACTTGATTGATCAATAGCATTGAATGGGCTCCACAACTAGTGGACCGATTTGACAAATTCTTTCACCTTGGGAAAGCTACAACATCTACGTTACCCACGTATGATCATTCTGTATTTTACATGAGCGTAGTAGCGGAAAAATAACAGTCCGTGCATAATTAAACATAATCTATGTTTTTCACTTACAATAAAGTTAAAATCAGTCTAATCGTTATTGAGTTTCTCCATTACAAACATACAATTACAAACATACATACAATCAAATCGTTTCCCTTTCTAATATAAGTATATTTGTACATGTGATAAAAATCTATTACTATTTATATGGCCATGTGTTATGTAACACCATCACCCGCGCTGTTCTAGAGCTCTAGGTCACATCGTTAATAACAAAGCTTGGTTTATGACTTTCGATATTTCTTTACAATTGCTTATAGCAAATGTTATTTAGTTTATTTTATAGTTACAATGTTAAATAACTACGTGCATCCTGTCTCCAAACAGCATGTGAGTGTGGCGTCTTCAACTATTCATTTATGAATAAGACATAAAAATGCCAAATGGCGATTATTGCTTACGTGTATACGATTTACTACCTATCCTAGGCGTACTCTACACGTGTCCCCTGTGTGGTGCAAGACGATCAACAATGCCGAGGCGCAGGCGGCGGTAAATTTATAATAGGACCAAATACCCTCTAAAAATGTAGACTTTGTACCTTGGGAAAGTGCGACTATACGACCTGGCTGATCCCCGGCGCCCTTCAGTAGCCGAGCTGGAGGGTGTGAAATTGGCTACCGAAGACTTATCAGAAGCGGGTGACCAGGATTCTGCGACATTCAATGCTACTGATAGAAACAAAAAGTTGGTGCAACAGGTCCTTTATCCAAGTCTGTTTCATGCTAGAACCAGGAGCCATTCACTGGGAAAAACCTCACTGCAATGTAACACAAGTACAAATGAAACCTGCAAACAAGAAAATTACACCCAGCCTCCCTTTTCCCAACGCGTTCCCATAGCGAGAAATCCTTCAATCATCCTGTACGGCATAAAGGAAGTAAGTAAATTAACTGAGTTCTTGGAAACAGCGGTATAATTACACAATTCTTTAACAAAATCATGATAGAAATGAACTCCAAATTAATTGCCTGGATATGGACATCTATAAAAAAAATATCACCATTGTTAGAGAACGTGGTCTCATAGTTTACACATTCATTAGGAAAGATGAAAGCCCATTTAGGATCATCATTAGAAATCTTCATACAACAACATCACTTACAACAAGAGAGGCTATAGAAGATATAGGGAATAAAGGCCAACAAATAGTTGTGATTGACGATCCTAAGGTCAGTAGTCCAGTGTCAACGATGCCAACAATATGGCCACTCTAACAACTAATGCATGCGTCCATATAGACGTGCCAAATGTGCCCATCAACAATCCGTATCCCAAGCACCGCGGCTGGTGACTCACAATGAAACTAACCGATACCTTGAAACGAGTACTGTAAAAGATGAAATATGTTCAGCGTCTATAAAAATATCAAGCACGTCTACAAAACCATCTAAATGAACTTGATGTCGAATTTATGCACAAAATTCTACAAAGTGAATGAAATGTAAGAATATCCTTTACGACACACATATATAAGATACCTAAATACATGAGTAGATGCTTTTTACAAGCACACTCGATTTTACAAACAACTGAGAAAATATTTGTTTACAGAAATCCATCTGATTGCATATTAAAACATAAAATAAAATAAAAAATGTCAAGAAAAAAATCCTTTATGTAGGGGAAAAGAACCCGGTTTTGGCTCTGGCCCCTTTTTGGTCATTTGGCATTTCAAGGCTTTCTAGGCATAGGTTCTAGGCGAATACATTACTTACAGTGAACAGATTAAAAAATGTTGCATTATGGCAAAGCTAATACCGTCGATAGCTTTGATGTGTCAAAGTTCACTTCCAGGTCATAGCATCGTATGCTCGACCAAAATGGCGATAACTATGAGTTATATTCAATATTTATGCCACGTTAACGTCTGTCATAAAATGAAAGAGAATCTATGTATACGGAAATTTAAAATACGAGTCGTTTACCCTAAACACCTTTTTCAAAATAAGCATGTCTATGTAAAATTATAGTCAGTCTTAGTTACCGTCAAAAGAGTTGGTTCTTAACACAGCAAAAAAGCTTTAAAGCCGTAGTGGCGCAGTTCACATGTCTTAAAACCTTACAAAGGCTTTCATGAAGTTTGTGGGCCACGAGGCGCCTGTAGCGGGTCAGTGTGTGTGTATGATAACATCTCGCGTGTTAATTAAACCACTGCCTGTACGGTGACCACATTTACATTAATAATTATTAGGGATAACAAATAAACAGGAAGATTACATTTTTGATTTATTCATAAAATGGTGGTATTTTTGCTTACTGCTCGCTAACAACTACATAGCTATAATAAAATAAGAGCACCGTGCTAAGCATCTAAAATTATTTAAAAATTGATCAAGTGCTAGACGGACTCGCGCACGAAGGATTCTGTACCGTACTTAACTCTATATTTGGCAAGACAATTTTTCGAATTTATTATTTGTCCTTGTCTTTGAAATGTGTTTCAAAGACAAGGACAAATAAGGTATATATAGAAGAGGATTTGGCAACTAAAGAATAATAATAATCAATATTTATCAAAAGTACCATATACGGTACATTGCTAAGTTTGTGGTAAACAACATTATCAAATGTATATTTGATACATTTCCAAGCTTACATGTTATGTTATATTTAAAAAAAATTTTGAACAAAAATAGCATATTCCTACGAGAATATCTTAACATATTAGTATTGTATCAAGTTTTATTATAAGGTCATTATAAGGTCTTATCTGAATTACTTGGAATTAGGAGTATTTATTTCTGCATCAATATGGGAAGTAAGTATATTATTTTGCTAGTTTTTCTAGCAGCTCAGACAATACAATACTGACAAATTCCAGATGATTTCCGGTCCTAATCATTAACAATATGTAATAATAATAATGATATTTGGCAACTACCATAGCTGTTTTAAATGATAGATTTATTTGCAGAATAGGCAGAAATTTATGTTCTTAAGTGGAAACAATTTTCACAACCACCATCAACTATGACTTTGCACGTGTTTTGTGACTCATAGAACTTCCTCAGTAGATCTTTGATCGTATCCTGACAAAAATGGGGTCAAGGAGATCTCAGCTAAATATTGTAAGTTTACAGTAAGTGCAATGAACTTTCTCATGATAGCGCTTTATTTTATTAATTACAAACAATTCGCTGTAAACTTTTAAATCGATTGAAGAAACTATATTATTAATCAATATCTATAATCTTCATGCTCGGAACCCTTCCGGTGTAAGCAAAGAGAATCGACTTTCACAAAGGATGTTCCTTAGAAACATCTTTTGCTTCTTAAATACACATATCTTTTTTCACTCACATGGTCGTTAGCCTTTATGACTTCTGGTAATATCTTTCTATATCACGTAAATATTATGATCCTGAATGGCATACTTAAGCCTTTTGCGTCTCCTATATCCTACCACTTTCGAGTTGTATATCAGATACTTCATTCTCAATTTGCACTTTCTGGCTGAAAGTTTTTTCTACCAATGAGTTTTCCCAACGCTCTATTTATGGTGTTTCCGGCACTCATGCTTTTATCATTATTTTATCTTTCTATGTCAGTGGTGAGCTGCTATCCATGCTAAAAGCCTTTATCAAGAAGTTTTTGGACACTTGTGCGCAGGCTGTATGTATCAATATAAAAACGACCGCTGGTTTCTGAGATTCAGGTTTATATAGGTACAGGCACCAATGGTACTCGCTTTTCAAATTAAGTGTAGTTTTTCTAAATCAATAATAAGAACGAACGTTTTTCGGGAGTAATATAGAATATTTGTAATATTGGCTATCTGACAGTGTACAATATTATATAAATTAGAAAATAACGATTTGCTGTGCATTAAGCAGCTCAAAAATAGGACTCACTAAAAATATAATTACTTTTTAAATACTGACCGTTACTGTTACTGTAGTGTCAGGTGAACGGTTGGTGAATATATGGACTATTAACGATTCAGTAATTCGACAACCGGATTAATATCTTTCATATAGTTCGAAGAATGTTTTCTGCTGTATATAATTTAAAATAAATGAAGAAAGTACATTTTCTTTCCAAGCATCGGGTTAATTTTAATTTATTCTGCTGTTTAGTATTTGTGTTTGAAGCGGTAACAGAAATTCATCATCTGTGGAAATTTCAACTGTCTAAGTTTCTAAGAAAATTTCACCCTGGTGAACCCTGGTGTCTCAGTAATAGGTTTCCTGTTCTACTTTTTGGGTACGGAATCCTAAAAACTATTAGAAGCGTTCAAAAGTTGTTTTATGAAATTAGTAATTTACGGGAGTATTAGTTTTTATAACTTGTTGTCAATATTTACAATTTTTTCCTCGGTGAGACTTTGCATTGTAACGTAATATAAAATCATAGTCACCCTATTCTAAACAGGTTCTAATAACCCCACTGTTGGGGAACAGGCCTTCCCTATGGATGGAATCGAATCGAATTGAGAGAATGGACCATAACCCACGCTGGCCCACTGCGGATTGGTATTATTTATCGACTCCGGATGTAGTCGGGACCAACGGCTTAAAGTGCTTTCCTAAGCCTGGAGGCCTGGAGCTCGAGATGTTAACATTTTGGTCACCCATTTTATGACAGGTACTTGCGTAAGTTGTTTAACTTCCACATCACAGACCAAACGCGCTAACCACTGCGCAGTGGTATCCAGCTCTTTCTTACGTTGATGGTCTGCACCTAACAATTTGTATTTCATTCGTCATATTCCCCAAGCGATAAGACGCCTTTAGAGCTAAACAGAACGATCTTATCTTGACATGATCAATATGGTAGAAATGTAGCAATAGGAGTAGGTAGTTTATAATAGTCCGATCTCGGGGAAGATCTAAGTTCCAGCAGTGGGGATATAAATAACCTGATGATGATCATAATATTTATGTTTCAATGTGTAACAATTATAGCAATTAAACATTTTGGTAGGCTTAGAGTATAAAGATAGGTTAACTTTCAAACTATTTTCCATTTCCATATTTGCCTTTTCAAACTTTCGTTCGACCACTATTTTTTAAACTATAAATAATGAAAATTACTTCATTAGTAAAACATTTCGAATTTATGCCGAAATTAAATTTATAGGAAGGTAATTCAACTTTACACCAGTGGCGCCTCTGTGGCCTGACCCTGTCTTGAGTTGCACCGTGGTGTATATTATAGGCGGACAGAGGATTAATATTTAAGAATAAAATGTTACAAAAACAACCTCGAACTCAATGACGAGCGCAGTGCTGTCAAAGTGTAAAGGCAATGAAATAAATGCCTATTTAGACAGGTTATAAGGATTTTAAATACATTGAAGTTCTATGGTGTCATAGCTCTGAACTTGACGTTGATTTTGAGGTTATTTTTTCAAACTTGCTTAATGAATGAATGAATGAATGAATAAACACTTTATTGTACACCACAACACAACAAACATGAATATAAGCAAATATTTACAGTACAATCGGCGGCCTTATCGCTAAAAAGCGATTTCTTCCAGGCAACCGCACGTTAGACTGGATTTATTGAAATAATTGATGGGTAGCATATGGTGCATTACAAAGTAAGCAAATTTATTATTACGTAGAGCAAAAATAATATATAAGCTATATATTCAAAACAAATATACATACATACATACATATAGCAACTTGGATTATGATCTATGTAGGTACATAAGAACTCAAGTAGTGTTCCCTAATAAGTCTCTTAAAAACATTTAAAGATTGTGCGCGTCTTATTTCAACTGGCAAAGCATTCCGTAGGCGGACTGCTTGAACTGAAAAGGATTTATCACAGAAACCAGTGGAGTGCTTTGGCATATCCAACCTTAGATTCTCTGACGACCTCAAATTACGAGCGTGGGTGTCTTTAAGGAAATTAAAACGTTCCTTAAGATAGCTTGGTGATGAGGGATTAAATAGAATACTGTATAGAAGAGAAAGAATATGTGCATTATGGCGAAAACGAATTGGCAACCACTGGAGTTTATTGCGAAAATTGGATACATGATCATACTTGCGGAGGTCAAATATGAATCTGATACAGAAGTTTTGGAGACGCTCCAGTTTATTTAGTTGCTCTTCATTAAGATCTAAATAGCTGGTATCCGCATAATCTAATATTGGGAGGAGAAGAGATTGTGCAAGTGCAGTTTTGGTCTTTAAGTACATAGTTTAAGTAGTACCATTCTTAACTGAATGGTACTACTTAAACTTACAAAACTTAGCTGATTAACATTCAAAGTGAATATTATGTTTACAACTTTTGTTTCGTTTGTTGGCTATAATTTGTGGAAACTTGTTATTGGCCAATAAAGATCTTAGGCTCATGCCAGTTCTAATGAACTGTAAGTTCCGAATAAAGTAAAAAAACAAATTCAAAACCAATTTATTATAAGGTTAAATTATATGGTATTATTTAAAGCACACATTTATTAAATAATTAAGATATTTGCCAGTATTTGAACATCTGGCCCGTTTCTATAAGGTATATTAATCCTCTTATCCAATATTTAATTAATAAGTAAGAGTCTAAAGAAAACATACTCATTTTGTTTTTCAAGGAAATTTTTTTTAAGTAAATTATTTTTTAATTGTACATGTACATTTTCCTCTCCTCCCCTTCCCTTATAAGAAAAAATATGACATAGTAGCTGTTTACCCGCGACTTCACACGGATAAATTATATAATAGTCTATATCAACTCCGTATGATGTAGTGACTCGTAGGTGAATGAATTTTTAAAATAATTCCAGAAGTTTCGGAGTCTACTCGATGCAAAAAAAACATACAAACATCCCCTTTATAATTTTACTATAGACGATTGATAGATGACGGACGATGGTGAAATAATTTTACGTCAAAAATATAATGCCACACTCCCGCGCTTCGTTCGTGGTTCGCGCCACCGCACAGTGGAAAATGGTAGAACAAGAGCATATCAAAAGTACTTTTTACGAATATCATAATTTGTTTGATTTTGTGATTTTATTAGGATCTCAAATAATCGAATTATAATATTCATTAAGTTTTTTTATCGAAAATGCACGAAGTTACATTTTTTTCATAGGTAGAAGTACATAGAAGACGGGAGTGCCGAACTCGAGTCTACGCATATACATGTTTCAAAACCATATTGTGCAATATATATTGGGTACATATATGCAGTATTATACATTTTTGGAAAGGTTGTTTCATGCTTATTACGTTACAGCTTCTTAATTTCTAAAGCAGTGACAATTATGTCAGTAAGTAATTAAAAAGTGGCATACCTTATTTTTTACTTTTCTTTTTTTTCGTCTAAGGTTTTCAATATTACCCACGACTCCCCACGCGCAACTTTTTATGTTAATTGTTAGTCTAACTATTCAGGAACAGAATACAAAAAAAAACAGCTGCGGAAGTTTGCGGTTTTAGAAAATATAAGAAATAATGTGTGAAAAGTCGGGAAAAAAAAATCAGTATCTTTTGCGGTTTACCACAGACACCGTTCACAAGGACAATAATTATATTACTTTTGGAATATTTTATTTATTTAGCGATAACAAAGGAATCTTATCAAATTTGCACTCGTTATGCGTGAGAAATTACTAGATAATAATTATGTGGGTACCAATTTGATATTGGAAACAATTTGATATGGCAATACCGCACGAAGGTTTTTTTTTTTAAATTACACTTGCTCAGCGGAAATTACGGGTGTAGACGAAACATTTAATCAACATCGAAAATGCACGAAGTTACATTTTTTTCATAGGTAGAAGTACATAGAAGACGGGAGTGCCGAACTCGAGTCTACGCATATACATGTTTGAAAACCATATTGTGCAATATATATTGGGTACATATATGCAGTATTATACATTTTTGGAAAGGTTGTTTCATGCTTATTACGTTACAGCTTTTTAATTTCTAAAGCAGCGACAATTATGTCAGTAAGTAATTAAAAAGTGGCATACCTTATTTTTTACTTTTTTTTTTTTCGTCTAAGTTTTTCAATATTACCCACGACTCCCCACGCACAACTTTTTATGTTAATTGATAGTCTAACTATTCAGTAACAGAATACAAAAAAAAACAGCTGCGGAAGTTTGCGGTTTTAGAAAATATAAGAAATAATATGTGAAAAGTCGGAAAATAAAAATCAGTATCTTTTGCGGTTTACCACAGACACCGTTTACAAGGACAATAATTATATTACTTTTGGAATATTTTATTTATTTAGCGATAACAAAGGAATCTTATCAAATTTGCACTCGTTATGCGTGAGAAATTACTAGATAATTAGATAATCCTATTGGACAGCTGTCGGAAGACGCACAAGAGTCTCGCAACAAAGACTACAGAAACATGCGACTTCATCATGCCAAAAAATGTTCCCGGTCTGCAACAAATGAAGATGTCTTTAAAATGCTTTTGTGCACGTCAGATCCATATATAACAAGTTTAAGAAAAGCATACTTAAGAAATGTAAAAAATCTTGAAGAAGAGGCAATAAGTCTTTTAAAAGTGATACCTGAAAGTGAACGCACGTTTACTGACCCTGATCCTGAAGCAATATAGGTACCTACCAAAATAAAAATAATATTTAGTTATTAGTAATGTTTGTAACGAGTTATATCAATCTCTGAAGCTACAGGACCTAGTATAGTTTGTTTGTTCAGCAAAAAAAATATTTTTTATTTTTTATTAATTGGGTAATTTTGTATTTAACCATAGTTTTAACCTTTTTGGTCATTAAAACTTGTCTTTCTTTTGGAATTATTTTTTTTACCATTTTATTTTTGTGTTGACCCATTTTTTTAATCTCTATGACATATAACATATATATGTATATAGAAAAACACTACAAATTATACATCATTTGAATTTCCAAACCTCACTGAATATTTGTAGCAAATTTCATTGCGGTACTACAAAAAATCATGAAGTTATACATTTTTGATCCGATAACGACCGATTTTGCCCACCGTGCACCGGTCGCTGGCGACTTGTAAACAAGCTCGTAAATACGTGTAAGTTGGTAGCTGAGGCGGGTTTTATTACAGCACTGGGAGTACGACGACGATATTGTTTTCGGCCCTTACATATTATAGTGCGGGTTCGGTAACTCACCATTTGTTATAGTCTAGTAGCACAAGGGCGTAATTGTGCTCGTTTTAACCGACTTCAAAAAGAAGAAGATTGTCGATTAGACTTCATTTTTTCTTGTTTAACAGACATACAATAAGAAATCACATCTCCGTCAACAAGTTGAAGGATTTATTGTTTGAAAGGTTATATATAAATGATTTTTTAATATGGCGAGGTTTTAGTCTGGTTTTTGCAAATAAAACCTCGGTGTTTGTCATTAAATATATTTAAATTGTTCTCTAAGCTTATTATTTTTACAACGCAATATATTCGTATAGCGCCATGAATAAACTATGAGTTCATTAATTATAATTAATCATACCGGGGATTATATTGGTATCTTAACATTTTATTTTCAATATCTGTGAATGCAGTTTCGAATAATTTAAAAAGTTTTGTGTGTATCCATAATAGTTGAGGTACCTGCCTTTATTGTCTCATCTTAAAAAGCCATCATGTTTCTATTATTTTAGTTGCTACAGAATTAAAGAAAAAGAGCATATCCCATATTTACTTTTTATTGCCTAACCCATTTAACAGTCTAACCCAGAGTTTCGTTTCAAGGCTTCAATTAAGTGTTTATGACGCGAAAATCGCACATATTACACGAAAAATGGTTCCTGCGTTGTTTGTTACCTACGGTTGTAAACCAACTAAAAATTGAGTTTAAGTTTTAGTTATTTTTTTGATAACGTATAAAAGAATTGTACGTTATAAAAAATAGATTATTTCTAAATAAGATCAAAATTTATATGATATCAAATTAATAATATTTTATTAATTGTTACTAAATTAATACAGAGGTGAAATAAAAATAAAAACAACTTAAACAAATGTGACAACCCTAATATTTTTGATAGTATTCTCAAGGCTTTATTTAAACAAACGGTGTAACATAAAGGCGTTATTGTAGGATATCAGGATAAAGGAGTTAGTAAAATAACCCTCAAGACATTTCGTGTACTGTAACAAACACAGATATCGAATAATAAGATTTTCCTCAGGCTACGGTTATTGTGTTGAAGGTGATAAGGACTAAGAAAAACAGACCATGAGGCGTTAGAGCGATGATGATGAGTTCGTAAAGCTCAAGTTTGGTACTAATGACAACCGATACTGATTTTCGAATTAAAACCAGGCAGCCTCGATTTTCTTAATATTAAGAAAGGCATAAAGATATTGACTGCCGCTTAAGATAGATGGAATGTGGAATGGAATTTGTATTATTTTTAAATTACGACATTCAATGGACAGTTTTGTTTTAAGTTGATTTAGTTTTAAATATGTAGAAAATTTGATAAAATGCAAATGTGAAGTACATATATTTTCTCGAATATTCTCTATTGAAAAGAATCAAAGATTTCAATCATGAGTACATCGAATCGAGAACGATTTCTCGATTGAGGTCGAGAGGTCGTCACGGCGTCGCTGCATTGTAGAACGAGAGCGACCATTGTCGGACCGAATCACATTTTGAACAGATCGTGTTAGCATCGGCGATGTTGCTAAATTATGTTTAGAAAAGCAAACTAATATACAATTTCCAGTTGATAAATTAATGGTATCTACTTACATTTCGTGGGAGAATCGCCATGGAGGTCAACTCTGGCGCTATAAATATCTTTTATGAACATGACAGGTTATTTTATATTTTAATGTAGACGATATGTAGTTATTTAGCATATTTTCATTCGCTTATTTCAGAAAATAGATTTTATTTTTTTAAATTTCAAATTAGTATTTTTTTCTTTTCATTCTTAAAAGAAATTAAAACATTGTATAGTAGCACATAAGGTTATTTCAATGAGCCAATTAATCTGCAATTAATTTTGAACTTAACTGTTCAGAGATTAAGGCCTAAAATATGTATTATTACAACATATAATGTTTTTAGAATAGATTATAAAATCGGGTGTCTCTGGGCAGTTTTGCCTCCTTGGAGTGGGGTCACTTCCGCTAGTGTCACGTAATACGTATCCGTCACTTCCGCCCCTAATGGACTCGCAGCCTTCTTAGAATTTAATATATTGTATTTTCGATCAATTATTTCATAATAAATATTTAATTAAATATCATAGGTATATTGAATTGGGAACCCAAAGCTAAAGCAGAGAATAGTTCAGTGGCAAACACACAACCGCCTAGATTCGATTGGGCCTATTCAGCATAAAAATGCCTTTGTTAGTCTAAAATAATATAACATTATAATGGTTATCTATTGAATAGTAACTTTACAAGTTTAGTATAGTATTTGTTACAAACAAATATATATAAATTTTAACTCTTTGCAAAATTAAATAAGTATTAGAAAACATCACAACACATTACTCAGATTCCAAGATCAGTAGCTAAAACCTCAGTATCATGTAGTATCTGAGACAACGAAGGTAACACAACACCCAGACCCGAGAGAATATAGAAAATTTAATTTTCTACATTTACCCGACAGAAAATCGAACCAGGGACCTCAGGCCTCACTCGGCAACGGAGTATATTATGAATAAAAAAAAATAGAACTGCTGCTTATGGATAAAGTTACTCCAAATAAACTAGATAGAATGTTCAACCGAAATAACTTCAAAAGCTGTAAGAAAAAGACAGCCAATGCCAGAGTACTACATAAAAGAACCAAAATATAGAGTCTACCGACGACGGGAGAGTTGTTTGTCCGTCATCATTGATCAGGAACACATCGAAGTCTCACAAATGGGGAAACTTAACAATTGTTATCTGTTCATCGACTGCCCTCTAGGTACGGTCAGTTTAGATGTAAACAAATCCGGAGAGATGGCTTACTTAATGCAGTGTTTTTGACGATAAATCTATCGGCAGTGTATATTGTGATACTATTGTGACTTTTTACGAGTTTATATAACGATATATAAGGAGTTTATATAAAACAATACTTATCGAGCAGAATTACTCATTCGCGTGTTTTAATTTTTAATCGTGAAACTATATACTGTAGGTTTCGTATCCTGCATGGAATGGATTTTGACCTCTGACCTTAACATATTAAGCTTTAAAATTGAGTCGGGAAAAACAGTTTTGTACAGTTGTAATTTTTTTGTGCATCGTACTTTAGGTAATAAATAAATGATTGGTGTTAGTGAGCTAAAGCACAGATGATAATCTACGCTCGGCGGTTGCCAACCTTGGCTTGTGCACAATAAACTATCGTAATAGGGTATCGAGTGAATGAAACAGAAAGAAAAGAAATATAAACTAATAATAATTAAAATATTTCAATTATAATGATATTTTTTTACAAATTTGTCACAGAAAATATTTTGACGAAATGCGCGATTATTGTATTATAAACTGCAGAAAATCCATTTTAGACCTAATTAGTAATACACAAGAAAAACTCACTACGGGTGTTTCATGTAATTGTAAACGAGTATAGGTCATATAATTTCCTTAAAGCTGCTCATTGGGGAATACAAGTAACTACGTTTTTACCTCTCCAGAACAAGTGGTAGCTTACAAAAGGATATAAAAACCATTTAATGTTGAATTTAATAACCGTCAACCGAATAGTTGTATCTGTGGCGCATGTCTAAAGCCGACGGCACTCGCGCTCGCGCTGGTCCGAAACGGTCTAAGACATCGTGTCCGTGAGTGTTGTCTGTTGTGAGAGTTGCTCAAGCGCACTTTGAATGCAGATTTTCTTCTGTTATACTGTGGCTAAAATATGTGATAACCTGACGTGGTGCTGTGTGTACCTACCTACGTTTAGGCGTGTCGCTAGTAGGCATTATTTCCTTTGATGTTTTAGGAATTTTCATTAAGTAATTCTGAAGTTATTAACAACTAAAAAGTCTTTGTACGTGCGTCCTTGAAATTCCTTCCAGTGACCCGAATAAAAGTCCCTTTAAAAAGGGCTTTGTTAAAAGGAATGCGTCGATATGAGATGCAGCGCCACGACCACGTAGGAATGTTGAGGGTGTCTGCGAGGTGGCATGCGTCAACTTGAGGGCACGGACACATGGACTAGCTGTAAGCGATTTAATGAAGTTGCGCTATTAACGAGTGAAGGCCTGAATTACGACCAATGAAATAAGAACACTGTATATTGTTGATATGTATGCTTTTATAATCTTTACGTAGTTTTATTATTAATTAAAGAAAAAATATAAAACACATTATAGATAAAGGAAAACAAACAAGTATATTGTTACTAGAATCTTTATTAATATATTCAACTTTTGGTTTATAATAAGTCACTTTCCATTCTTTATCTAAAGTGCTATTTATAAATTTTAACTAGCGTCCGCTACCGCTTGGCACCACGCGCTCGGCATTAGTTTTCACCCTTTGATGCGATAATCGTTTAGCGATACCGCTGACTGAGTGCCACAATCGCATAATGTCCTCTCGTCTGCCGCTTCCTTATCTGTGACTTGCTGGCTGTATGCCACAAACGACTTGAGTTTATAGAATGTATGACATTTCCAACGTCTTTTCAGTATTTTTTTATGATATCTGCTTTTATTACACGACTTTTAAAAAGCGGTGGTACTCAATTAGTTTGTTAATTTTCCGAGTTCGTACCCCCCCACTGATCCGGGGCTGCTATGGCAAGATCGAAAAAGGTCCTTAACTACTAAAATGTTAAGAACCACTGACTGATACCAAAAATATGACATTATTTGTTTACGTGCTTTTAAGTTATTAGGGGTCAATAACTGTGTTTTCTTTATTGTCGACGAAACAATATTTTATACGTGAGACCAATTAAATTTGGAAAATTTAACCAGCTGAATATAACGCCATTTTTAAGCCAGAACAACACTAGTAGTGTAGATAAGTACTAGTCTTTGTATTGTTGGGGTAATTGCGTCTACTATATTGGATTTATGGACTCAATTATGTTCATCTCGGATGATAATCAACATGCGAAATTTGCTTTTACACACCGTGTAATATAATGAGGGTAATTAAATATTGCGTTAGTGGGCAACACACTCACGTTAATATATTTAACAGATTTGTAGATGTGGAACGTACGTCGTGATTAATGATTTTTTTAGAATTCATCATTATCATCAACAGTCTTATTTACTTCTGCATCGTTGAGGTACGTTAATGATTGCAGATGCACCCGCAATCGACTAACAGCCAGTTGCACAAACGTTCATTAAAAATCTCATTAGTTTAACGCTACATTACCCATACAAACTTTCAAATTTGGAACATTCATTAGAGCTTAAAGTCGTCATTAAACTTTAATGAACGTTTGTGCAACTGAACGTTATTTACTTTCGGTCACCCATCGGATGATCGGTCATTACGAGAGTTGCTTAACCTCCGCAAACGCAGATAAACCCGTTATCTAACTCCTTTTTAACCGACTTCAAAAAGGAGGAGGTTCTCAATTCGACTGTATGATTTTTTTGTGTGTGTGTTAGGCGATAACTCCGCCAATTATGAATCGCTAAAATATCTATAAAATATAATTTCATTATTCGATAGTTAGGCATGTTACTACATACGTAGTGAGTAAAGGCATATTTATCGAAAATATGCCTTTACTCACTACGTATGTTCACTGATTTCGTCGTGGCTACGTCGTGCAAATAAATATAAAATTCAGGCCTTTCTTTGTA
The DNA here is from genome assembly GCA_918026875.4 of Diatraea saccharalis. Classification (NCBI taxonomy): domain Eukaryota; kingdom Metazoa; phylum Arthropoda; class Insecta; order Lepidoptera; family Crambidae; genus Diatraea; species Diatraea saccharalis. Next base: position 252,778 of record OU893336.1, read on the forward strand.
AATATAATTTCTTTTATAGATATTTAATATTTTAGTGATACCTTTACACAACATTTAAATAAAGTACATACTTATATAATTATCACTAAAACTAATGAAATAAAAACATTTTTGCAAAAAAAATAGAACCGACTTCAAACTAAAAAAGTGATAAATGATATTAAAAAACGAAAAATGCTGAAAAGCCAGGTACAAAGTGGAATTTTTTCTAAGCATTTTTCATAAATAATATTTTTCAGTGTGAATGCAAAAGAGATGAAATGGAATAATAAGAATAAAGCTACATCTTCATAGAAAGTTCAAAATATTTGTAAAAATATTTCTTTAATTATAATTGAACATTGATGAGAATACGCCCTGTAGTAGCGAAAAAGTAATATGTGCTTGATACATTCGTCGGTCCTGTTAGGTCCCGGGTAGCTCAGTGGTTAGAGCAGTCGCCCGGATCGCGAAAGGTAATGGTTTCGAGTCCAATCTCAGGGTGATAAATAATACTTATTTTAAAAGCGGTCGAATTATCCAAGACACATTGAAGTAACATTTAAATTGTTAAATGTTATCAAAAATCGATGATAAAACATTATTATTTATAGTGCCGGCTAAATTTAACTTAATATTTATAATGCTGTTTTTTTTAGAAATTGAATTTCGTACATCTTTAGTATTTAATAAACTACAGAAAACCTCAGCCTCAGCTTTTAAGATAAGTATTATTTATCACTTTTTAAATTTGAAGTCGGTTCTATTTTTACTTAGGAATTTAATTTATAAAAACTTGTATAAGTCTCTCTGGGGGGAGAAATTGAACTTTATGGTTCTTTTAAAATTAATCTTTGTTCCGCGTCTTGTTTCAGGTCGGCCGACTGCTTAAACACATCTAACTTTGGACTCTTCACAATTTAACTTTGAAAAAACAAAAAGTGAACTTGTTGCGTCAGAAATTAATTGACCAAATTTATTGAAAGCATTTACATCTCGTTGTAATGGCAGACTGCATTCCGTACAAAATATGATAATTAAAAATAATTTTATATTAATTTAAATAAGTATCCTCGTTATTAATGCTAAGTGAATTCATAATATTTTTAAAACAATTTCATTTCCTTTGATATTCTATTCGAACATTTCCGTGCTACAATTATAACAATTTAAAGTAAATCGATACTAAGAGATGGTAATAATGACAGAAAGTGACAGTTTATAAATTAAGTGCAAAAGTGTGAAATAAGTGAAATCCGTGTATCACTCTATATCAGTGCAGCATGCAGACGAACGTGCAAATAGACGCGAAGGCTTTGAGGCATTCACCGGACCATGGCAAGGGGAAGGGCGCGCACAGGTTCACAGCCGAGGTGAGTTAAATACAATAAACACTTTAATATAACTATTATAATAGTTTGTGAACCGTTGAACACGTGTGAACATGATTGTTTAATTGAATGAGTAGGGCGCGTGGAAATGTAAGGAATGCTGCCGAATATATTTCTATCAATTTTCTATGATAATATTGAGAAAAAAAAATATATTAGTATTATTAGTAGTATATTAGTAACACAGTTTTGACCTTTTTTGGCTGGCCTAAAATTAGCCACGTAAAAAGTGTTTCAATTAATTGGTTCGGTAATTTTGAATCAAATTGGCCGTGACAGACGAACGTTCGAAAAGACAGATAGTATGGCGAGAGGTTCCAAGAGCTCTCCGTTTTTTCTTTGTGAAAATCAGTCCAGCCCTTTCTCTCTCTCTCTCTCTCTAAATCGGTCCCTCATACCTGAGAATCGTGGTCAGCATCAATGTAGCATCCGGTGTCAATGACCTGTCTCCATTGGTTCCTGTCCAGTGCATCTCATACTATGGTGTATACCTGATCGGTCCATCTAGTTGGTGAGCGACCACGTGATCCAATACCTACAATCGATATCTCCAGATTTTTAAAACTTCTGCGCATTGTGTGACCAAAATATGCAAGGATTCGCTACTGACATATGGTGGATAGGCGAGTTTTAATTTTGAGTTGATTCAGGATCGATGCGTTAGTGCGTGTCGCAGTCCAAGGTATTATCAGCATTCACCTCCAGCAGCACATCTCAAATTCAACGATGCTTCCTGAGCGATCCCCATACCCTTTATATCTTTCTTTATATGTATTTTTGTTTCATAAAGTAACTTTTTTCATTTGATTTATTTTAGTAGATAGAAGACTTTTTATATTACTAATACACCATAGTTTTCCCCATCGCGAGCTATAAAAGGATATTCGTCGACGACAGTGGCAATAACATAATTTTATGACGCCCACATTATACTTGAAGCGATAAAAAGATTTCTTTTTCTCCCGTTGCCAAAAAAGATGAAATTATATTTAGCCACAATAAACTGATCAAATCCGCTGTCACAGCGTTGGACACTGTAGGGTTGGCAATATTAGTTTGATTTAATTATATTGAATTCAAGGATGAAAATTTCAAATTACAAAATAAGTAGATAGTATCATTAACATAGAAAATAAATAAATGTGCATATAAACAAGTAAGTAAATATATACTAAAATTGGACGGCTAAGCTTTTAGTAATTGGTATTGTAATATTTACCCGTAAGCAAGGAGTTATTAAGGATAATGACTAAATTCCTACACACAGTTTCATTCGCGTGGATTGCATAATATTTAAATCCTATTGAAATCTCTTAGGAGTTGAAACTATCAAAATCTTTTCTTTCATAATAACTATCAGTGTAACAAATTTCATTTCATTCTATACAGTACTACTAAAAGTTAACCCTATAATTTTAACGCCTTCTCTATATATTTGTCTAGTGCCTAATTATTCTTACATAATATTATGTATTAATTTCAATAATTCAATGATTTTTAAAATGTTATCGCACCATAAAAATTGCCGCTAGTCCTTTACTGCATGACATAAATATGTGCAACTCGTAAAAATCATTTACATGTAACAAATGTCATTACATTTAAAACGTTTTATCTGCATGACGTATATTATAAATATATACAATAACAATAATAATTTATATATTTTTCCCAATCATAAGTAATTTAATCAGTTTAATTAAATTTAGTGTTTGAGGCAGCCCTAACGTTAGGTCGGAATGTCCGATGCGGTTATGACAGCGCAAGGCCTTATAACTATTACGAGGATATCACATTTAATCCACATAAGGCTACAATATTGAGATGTGTCAAAACCGTTTCATATTAAATATCCCTAAAATATTTTGCGAGTTTACTCTTTAACGGGGAATTAAAAGGACCTGGCATTGGATGGGTGATCAGAAATTTCCTGTGACATTAAAACTTTGGAATTATGGAACGTACATGTTAAGGCTGATCTGTAATCCTCATTGTCTACCCGTAGATGACTGCCCTTTATTCTCCTTTGTCACATATTCCAATGATCGTCTTTCGGAATAATATTAAGTTTAACTAAATCAAATACGATTATAAAAGTTGGATATATTTTTTTTTATATAGGTAATAAATTATTTGAAGTTCTATGATGTGACAGCGCGGCGTTCTTCGACGAGATGAAGGCTGTTTCAATATAAAAGAAAATAGTAGATATACTGATTGCTATTGCTACGACTATAGCTTGATTTGGTAGGCCCCAGATGCTTATTCTACCCACTGTAAAATATTTATAAAGTGAAAAAGCATATTGTGTAATACTTTTCTGTTTATCCCATGTGTGTGTAATTCCAAGACAGTGGGAATAAATATGCCGTGTCCTTGTCTTGTAAAGGGAAAAGAAAACACAAAAAATATATTCCGATGTTATGAATAACTACCTCATTTTTTCATTTATAGATGGTAATATGTAATACACGAAACATTACACAAAAGAAATAGATACCTATCATAATTAACAACAAAGACTTTGATCAAAAAGCTTCCATCGTCATCATCATCTAAGCCATTCCGCCAGTTCAGTCTTCTCCATTGCGATCTGTTTTGAACAACTTAAAATACGAAAATAATTGTTTTCGACTGGAAAACGTAAAAATACTTTAAATTAATCCTCGAAAATCAAAAAAAAACCTCTTCAATTACATTCATAGTTAATGAATTAGTTTAGAATTTAGTTTCCGTTTCTTATATCAGAAATGAAGCCGCGTGACAGCCCTAATGGTGACACATTTATGATCACGAAGTTATAATTCGATAGGTTTCGAGCGATCTGTCGCTCGGTTCGGTGCTTTGATTCCTCGAGTGCTGTATCATTGAGATCTACGTTGTATTCTATGTGTCTTAATATAATTTCCACGTACTCTTTTTGCGTTTCCACACTCTGCAGAAATAGAAGGAAATATGTAATAAATTCAGCTTTTATTTTGTAAATACAGTAGGAAATACTACATAACAGCTCAGATTCTAAGCCAAAAAATCTTGTTTATATATATATCGGTCTACAGCAGGCCCATTATTGGGCATAGGCCTCCTTAGATACGCTTAATTTTCCTTCTTTCGGACTTCTCTTGGCCAACTTCTGTCCGCGATATTCCTCACATGATTACTTAATCTAACGGAAGAGTCATCAGCCTTAATAATAGCTCATATGTCAACCGCGTATAATGTAGATGAAATAATTTTTAACTCAGTCCAGTAGTTTCGGAGTTTATACAATGCAAGCAAACAATCCATCAAATGCCTTCACTGCCTTCCTTCGTTCTATCCCCCTATTGTCTTCTTTAGCATGGTCTCTTCCTTACTCTTTTTTAATTCTAAACCGTCCTCTCTGTCTTCTTCTTCCTGGGTCAGAATCCTTTTACTTCTATCCAAATTGATGTTGTAATGATTGGGGTTCCGACCTTCACGCACTGAAAGGCTATATCAGTGGGGGGCTTAGCTTGTTCAGCAACAACTATATTATGAGGTACCAACAAAGCACCGACTAAATGCAACCAGCGAATTGTTCACAGAACACATAATAAGCAAAAAACAAAAATCCTTTCTCTTTATAATCTCACTACACACAACGTGTAACAGAAATAACGACATCCTGATTCACCCCAATCAGAAAATGCATTTATAATCATAAAACGAAAATTTGAATTTTTACTTTTATGTACTAAAACATTCACTTAAGTTTTTTTTTATCTGTAACGGCTGTAATGATTTCAGGTGAACCATTAATAAAAAAATATATTTATATTAAAAAAATATTTGATTTTAAACCAGCTACTTTCAGGATATGCGTTAATTATATTACACGTTACACAATACGGGCGGAGCCACAGGTCACAACTAGTAATTAATAACAGAAACTTATAGCGCACAATTAATCTCGTTAAAAATATTACATTCACGTATCAGCTTTCATTCTGATGAGAGGAGGATCATTACAGATTCCTCCGAAGATTTTTACCTCAAATAGATTTCACTTTATTTTGAACTTTAATTCTGCGACATTAGGGTTTCGTATCGTTGAGGATTATACATTTCATTTTTGGCTTAAGGTGTTAGCACGAGTGGTCCTCAGGGATAGACCTGTAAAGAGATTTGCTCTCGCTAGCGAAATTGAGATCTTTTTACAGGAGAAAATATAAAAAGAAAATATTCTGTTGTTGCAAAATAAATAAAAGTAAGAAGATAGTGAGATACTGGCGATATCCAACCGCCCACACATGAGGCAAATATATTCCTTACACCTTAGATGAAGGCATTTACATTCACGTGTATGTTAACCTTTTTTATGCGCACTACTGATTAAATAAAACTACTTTTAAACGGTTCAATTCTTGTAAATAAATATGACATTTTCCAGATGTTTCGAATCCTTTACATGTTTCGTGTTCATTAAGACATAGATTATAGTCCTCTTTTGATTTGTAATATCGGCCTTATTATTTGTCTATTGACATCTGGCTACCATAAACTATCATAAGTAATAAATTTGAGTGTCATTTGTAAGAAGAGGCCAAACAAAGTCGGACAAGTACCGTCACGACCATATGCCGTCTACGTTTTGGATATGTACCTACACCTGTTTTTCTTTCAAAGATTCGAATTTTAAATAATGCTGTCTGTGAATGTGGAATTGAAGAAGGTACCACTGATCACATTTTTATTTAACTCTCAGAAGTATCCGTCCTCATATAATCAACTCCCACCAAAAACTCCCTGTCCAGTTAATTTTAACACACTTCTATCTACGTATTTCTGACAAACCCGGCTTTCTATGTCTTTGCAAATTTATAAAAAAAAACATAATATCAAATTATAACAATAAGTGATGCAAAATTCTCTTTTATGTATTTATAAAACTATCGTAGTTTTCTTTTTGCTTTTGTGTCGTCCTTTTTTTAGTAGAGAAACAACAATCTCAAGGTAGAGCTGGTTAATTCCAACTACCGTTCAGTCTCTCGAGTCTCGTGTCTCTCTGACTACGGGATGTTGGCAGAATTTCTGTGTATAACGACAAACTTTTAACTTTTAACTGTGTAAAAGAACAAGGACATGAAAAAAGAAGTCAGGCAAGAAAATAATTATAGCTAGCTACCTAAAATTGCATAATATTTAGGCTGAATTGCACCTAAATATGACAAGTGTTATGTTCAGCCTAAATATGACAAGTGTTATGTGTACGTTTTTTCAGATAAATGTTTTATAATAGCAGCCAATGTTCAGTTTTATGACACATTTGACGACAACTGACTTGACTAAAATTGAATGCGGTATGCGTTGCGTTCTCTTTCTTGGCATTATAGTAAAACAACAACTTTAACCAGCGTAACTTGGGCGGGTATAGTTGTTAGTTAATGATAGGACGTAATATTTTATTTTATAATTTTAGGCAGTTTCCTTATGATTATGTGTGTTTGTGATACAAATAATCATATTTATCTATATCTGTATGTCTGATTTGCTGTAAATTTATCCTAGTTCAGTGTTATCAATAGTACTCGTAAATAAATAGAGTCAATAATAAAAAAATATCCTACTTCGCGATATCGAAATAGGTTTTATTAAAATCCTTATCTACATTCACAAAACCCAAAGTCTCGCTTAGTTTGTCAAAAAATGTTTGGTTTAGGTATAATGTTACCCTTTTAGTAACGGATTTATATCATCTTGTTATCTCCACCCTTCGTCGTTGTTTACGAGATTTTTTCACAACAAATTAAGGAACAAAATACACGTAAATATTTACTTGTGAAATAATCGCGAACCACTTGTTGATCGCCGCGTGCCACGCCTCCGTTGTCATAGCAACGGTGACCTTGTCAAGGTTGGAAGTTGCCGCTACTCGTTGCACAGCGCTAGCGTCGAGCTTACGTTTTCATGAACCTTACGGAGCGGAAGCTTTTAAACGATGAGTAATTGGTCTCACTACTACTCCATAGATGGCGGTAGATGCCACAATTCGCTTTTTCACTTTTGATTATCATTCATTTTCGCTGGCAAGAGATGGTGCAAGTAGTTTAATTCGATAGATTTTTTTATTATTGGCAATGGTTTATGTTTGTACATATAACATAATATTGTTACAATGACTACAGTATTATAGATTTGGTTTTAGTTTTGAAATTAGTGTCACTCTTCGTTTTTTTTTATTTTACAAAACGTCATACCACTTTTTAGTTTACACCAAATTAGAATATATTTAAAACAAAAGCATATTCATACTTATAAGAAATTTGCATTGTTAAAAAAATATCATCAATTTAGAAAAAAACTTTATGTAATTAATTAATAGTTTGACGTCATTTATCAATCTGTCATCTTTATTTTATTTTATTGATAATGGGATCACCCTTGATCTCAATTCAACCCGGGGGCACGAATGAGATCTACAACAAACAAGCTTGTCCACAAGGAGCCTATTCACTTTCGCCTTAAATAGATTTGGGAATACCACTCTTTGGCAGTCCGTGGGATAAATGATGTAGAGAACCGCTTTGTCCGGAATTTTGAGATATTGAATGAGTGAATGAATTAATAATAATTTCATTTGCATATATCACATACACACATGCCAGCAACTACAAAAGAGACAAAATATGAAAGAAAGAAAAAATTATAAGCCATACACAAGTCTGCGTGTGTGCCGGAACGATGCAAAAATGCGAAAGCTCAGTCATATGTTTACTTGTAGAGCAAACTATTGATTTTAAGCTTTAACCTATAAAATTGGATTAGCGCTGACGCAACTTAATAGATACCATTCGCCAAAGATCAAAATTAAATGATGATCATTATATACTTTGAAATTATTTTAAATAAATTACATGAGATAATAAAAGTTGGAATACAATGTGAATTGGATTAGAAAATTGAATTGAATTATAAATTAAATAATAATGATTAATATAATAATAAATAAAATCATGCTTTTGACTCATTTATATCGCCGATGTTGAGATTGTTAGTTAACTTCAAGTAGTTCAAGGTTGTCCGCTTCAGAGTCTGAGTTTTGGTGATGTTAAAGCTTACAAAATTGTTGTCACATTGGTAAACAACACTTAAGGTCGCATTAATACGTTCTACCATAGTTTCTCTTGATAGTCGGACATCTTCTCTGATAATTTTCGTGCTGGACACATATCTCTATGCACAATAAAACACAGAGCCAAAAACAAATGTCGTTAAATTTTACCATGGAGTGACAAAATGGCATAGATTTTCCACTATGTCACTATTTTTTTTATTTTTAATCATTAAAATACTATGGATTTCTTATGAGAAATTCATGGTTTTTGTACATAAAGACAGATTTTATTTTCATTAATTTTTCTTAAGCTCTTACGATCATTGGAAAAGTGTTGCATAATTACTTCGGATATAATAAGCGATACGCAAAAAATAATCGCTAGAAAGACTGTTTTATTCCAGTATTATATAATTTTACAACTTCCCATTTTGGCTGTGACAGAACTGTGAAAAAATGATGATTTTCTTCGTACATAATCCGTTGAAAGGCACTCCCTTATTAAATTATATAAAAATTGGTTAATTTTAGAGAAAACATTTTTATTTTCAACCTATACTGAATATTGCTATATCATAAATATAAAAAGTAATGAACTCTTGCAACTTATCAAACGCGACAGAGATTTTAATTACTATGAAATCGAGTTCGTTATCGTAACGAGATCGGTGCGTTTCCGATTGGGGGAGACGTGGAATGTGATTAATCGATTATCGTTCATTCACTCGACGATACCTGCCCGGAATGACGGAAAACTCATTATTGTATGAATGGCCTGGGAATAATGGAAATATAGATAATGATAAGAGAGATCTCTTAAACGATTAACTTGCGCATTCACTTGCAATGAGTATACGAAGATTATATTGTATTTCGTTAAAGGTTAACAGGAGAGAATGATTGGAAAGGTTAGTTGTCTAAAATAAATTTAGTGTAAAATCACGTTTGAGTTTTTTTCACTTTGCTTGTGTTATGACATATTTATTGTTTATTTTCATTATTGTAAGCAAACTGAAACAAACTAGATAATCTGTTCACAATAAAATTGCGGCCCTCATTCGTTCGGCAATGTATAGAAACACTAAAAAATATCAGAAAAATATCAAATATCAGTGAGCGATTTTTCATTGTCTGATCTGAACTCTATGAGGATAGTTGTAAATCTAAACTTATATTACTCGTATATTTGATTGTATGTTTGCATTGAATAGGGTCCGAAAATACTGGACCGATTTTAGAATTCTTACACCAGATAAGGGTGACATAGGCTATAATATAATCGGGAGAAGTTGCAAAAACAGCTTGTGTATTAAAAAAGGGAAGGTGACTGACTGACTGAACAAGCTACAAAATAATTTATTTATTTGCTTTTCTTGTGTTAATTACTTGTAGACGGGTAGACTCAGGGGGCTATTACGAAGCTCAAATAGATTGTTCATATCGGAGGACTATCTTTAAAATAACACTGAAGGCGTGTATACCAACGTGGATTTATTCCATTTTATTACTTTTCATACGAAAACTATAACGAGATCAGCGTGATGTCGTCGGATGTCTTTACTCCTCGACGATAGGCAACAGAATGTCTACCAAAATGGCGGCAACTTGTTTTTGTTTAGGAATCAATATCGAATAATCGCGGTACAATCGATGCGCCGACGTACTTAATTTCCATAACAATACAATACAAGGTCAAAGGAGAAGTTCGTAAACAACGTATTTTTAAAAGTAAAAATCTTTTATTGGATTAAATTCTGGTTCGATAATTATTATATGCACGCGGGTGAATCAGCGGGCGTAAAGCTCGTTAAATATTAATTTTCGTTTTCTTTTGTGTTTTATTAAGCCCTTTTCTCCCTTCTTGAATTTTATTTATTCCAATAACTTTGCTCTTAGGTTACGCAAAAAAAAGTACGCTTCTGTCTAAATTTATTTTAAGTGAAACGGCCCCGCTGTCGCCACCGCTCCACTCCCCTCTGGTCTCGTGGCCGCAACTCAATTGACTATTTATGTAGTAAGCTCATAATGGCTGGTTGACAAGCGTGAAATCGCAAAAGGCTCACTCACCAGACAAGTCCATTTCCGGTACATTACGACTATTTGCGTTTATTCTACGAATCGTGTTACAATAAGGGTGAGGAGTGATTTTAGGGTCCCTTACCAAAACGAAAAATGGAAACTATAATAATAATACTTTATTCCGAATTGAGTTCCTTTAATATTATATTTTTGCATATATCAAAATTTTGTCTGTATGTAAACATTTTTAGTTTATGTTTGAACTAGGTCGATCTGTGTGTCAGACAAATAGAGCTAACATAGTTTAGTTATATAATCGCTACTTAATTGATTGAATTGATTGAACTGAATTGACATAAATGCACTTGTTTGTGCATGTTACCTTCAGTATCATAGTGCTTTATTTATTTATTTATTATATGATATTATTTTTGGCTTACCTCTTTACTATTAGCACACTACCTCCGGTTTTTCTCTCCACATGTTACACGAAACAAAGATTGCCTGGAAGCGATCGCTTTCAGCGATAAGACCGCCTTTGACCACCCTAGCATCAGTACCAATATTGTTATTTTAATATTAATAATTATGTGTGAGCAATAAAGTGCCGATTATTACAATAATTAGCAAACATTACATATTAAATATAAAAATTAAAGAAACAAATAAATAATAACGGGAATATAAAAATTGGTCTGGTATATATTAATTATCTGCCCTCATTGATTTCGTATAGGCTGGTAATGTTTGCTGATGATATGTCAGTTTTCTTTAGGTCCAAAAGGGGACATATTGATGGATTGACGGATAGAATCACTAACCTGAAATGTGATGACCATTGTGGGATGGCTGGCTGCTATGAATTTGCAATCCAATGGCAACAAGAGTAAATTGGTTCACTCCCGAAGTTGTAGAACATCTACAGTAGAACTAATGGAGTCTGTGGACGAAGTAAGATTTTTGGGGGTCGTTGCAGATGCGTATTTTAGCTGGAGAAACCAAGTTGCATATATGAAGGGATAAACTTAGCAGATTTTGTTACGTTTTAAAGAGATAACGTCAAAGAAAGCGGCGTCACAAGCATATTATGCATTTTTCCAGTCCAGAGTTTTGTATAGCTTAGTGGTTTGGGGTGGTTTCTCAGATGCTGAAATTATTTTCATATCACAGAAACGATGTATTAGGATTATCAACAGTATTAATGCAAAAAGGGTGTCGTGCCGATCCCTATTTGTGGAGATGAAGGTACATATTTGAACAGCACTTTATATAATTGAATTATGCAACTCGTAAGAAGATATTCTTATAAATTTCCGAAATAACAGCTCTCAGGAGCGATAGATCAAATTCAGCTTACGAGCGTGTCCTATAGGCAAAAGTCAAAATCGGCCTGTTATAATGCTGTCAAAGTGTATAATAGATTGCCCGATGATATTAAGTCACTGTCTGATCCACGGTTTATAAAATAGTTAAGAGTTCCCTTTATTCTATTATTCCTTATAACCTAAAATGTGGCTGTAAGGGTCAGTGTAAATCTGACAGTAGATCCGCCAAGTGTCTTCCGGTGGTATGAGTTAGTACGCGACGGATTATATGTCGAGTGTGCAAAGTAGAAAGTGTTGTCAAACATATATTCATTTGCCGTCAGATATGCATCGACGGTAAATATATTAAAACACAGTAAATGTATTTGATTAATTTCGCATTCACAATGCTATACCAATGGTTGAAAGATTCGTCAGTCCTGTTAGGTCCTGGGTAGCTCAGCGGTTAGAGCAGTCGCCCGGATTACGAAAGGTCGTGGGTTCGGTTCCCATCTCAGGGTGCCAGGGACCAAGTGGATTTTTTAAGCATTTTGTATTAAGAATAAAGTAAATATAGTGTTCATTTCAACCGATTTAAAATTAAAAATCAATATAAAAATGTAGACGTATGACGTATCAGGATAAGAGTAGCTGGCAAACTCATGTTTGGAGAATGAAAGTACGAAAGGATAAAAGCGAGAACTGGAATTTATGAATAAACACAATAAAACAGCCACTGGATGGAGAGTGGTAGGATAAAAAAACTGCGCCCTTCAAGCTCTGCTACACGATTGTAGAGCTAATGTTATAGGGTATGGAACACATATTATTGCCCGTTGGCAGAGATGTAACTTGGAGACAGATGTTTAAATATGAACCGACCCCTTATAAATTTCTTAGTGGTTACATAGTTTTACTTTAGTTATTTACTAACGAACTTGAACTATGTTTGGATAGTATGTATGTCTAGTGGTGTAGATAGAAATTCTCGTCGAACCGAACACAGGAAAGCAATCAAGTATATCCCTTACAGAACTAACAAACGGGAAATTCAGGAAATTTCAGCTACAAACTTTGAATCGACCGAGAATATCCGCTGGTGGACGGCGGACGACTCGTTTGCAATTAAATTTTACTAGCCACTGCCCCGACTTCACACGACTTAATAAATATACTGAGCCACTCAGCCGCGGGGCTTATATTTGGTTTGATATTACATGTGACAAGTTCTTAGTCGACATAAATTATTATGACATTATTAAAATTGCGTAGAAACCGAATTATCATTAGTGAATTTATCGTAAAACAAATAAAGTACTAAGAAGAAAATTATGTAAAGTAAAATTAAATATATACTACCTATGTCATATGCCTTGTCTATTTAAAGTTTTAACCCAAAGGTTATACGAAAATATTTCACGCGATAGAAGTTATTAATATGTCTTATTTCTAATAATATTCACTGTGAGTGTTCCTTGTAACTTTATATAGGTTTTTATGTAAAGTGGGAGCTTGGTGATTTAGAATTTGGCGTTTATGATCGCTTCACGGACTCGAGTCTCCAACAAAGGTATTTTTTGCATTTAAAACTACAGAGCTTCAACATAACGGTACTAGTGTAGCATAGACTTCGCACATTCGCGGAACATTTTACTCTTCTGACACAACTGTGACAAGGAGTTGTCATTCGCTCGAAATTGTTTGATTCTTATAATTTTTACCAGGAAAATAACTGATTTCCTAAAGATTATTGTGCTGTGTTGTACCTAATTAAAAGCTTAATTAATTCCCTAACAATAGTGCGTAACTGTACCGTGCATAACTTTCTTAAGTATGTAGAATATACTGGACGTACATCATAAATAGTTAATTGTTTTATTAAGAGCCCAATTAAATTCATTCTACTACATTGGTGACCTCAAGAAACACGCTCAGTGCATGGAAATTATTGAATCAGACGAAGACGAATATAAAATGGCAACTGACGGTGAACGTGTCTCCACAGCACCCAACGCGGAACTCGGTAGAGTTAGCATCAAAATTCCGCCATTTTGGACTGAAAAACCAGCCATTTGGTTCGCACAAATAGAGGGTCAGTTTGCGATTTCGGGAATTACAACAGATGCCACGAAATTTTATCATGTTATTGCGCAGCTCGACCAGTACACGTCGTCTGAGGTCGAAGATATTATTGTGGATCCACCAGCGACCGATAAGTACCTAAAGCTAAAATCAGAGTTGATAAAGCGTCTCTCGGCATCAAGAGAAAAAAAGGTGAAGCAGCTTCTGATGCACGAGGAGCTAGGCGACCGAAAACCTTCTCAGTTCCTTAGGCACTTGAAGAATTTAGCTGGACCTAAAGTACCCGACGATTTTTTGCGCACCATATGGGCGAGCAGACTACCAAGTGGCACTCAAACGATCATTGCCTCACAGGCTGAGATTTCTTTAGAGGCTTTGGCAGACCTGGCAGATAGGATTCACGACGTCGTTCCTGCGGGACCTCAAATAGCAACCACGTCAACGAGTGCAATGGACCAGATGGTAATGCAGATTTCAGAGCTGACCAAGCAAGTACAGGCTCTTGCTAGTCAGGTATCCCATCAATCTCGTTCTAAGAGTACCACCAGACACCAAGACCGAAGGAGAGATCGCTCTAGTTCTCGGCGCTCCAATTCTAATTATAGGAAGTTCCCTACGTGCTGGTACCATTACAAGTTTGGAAGTCAAGCAAAGAGGTGCGTACAACCATGTGACTATAAGTCGGAAAACCACCACAGCAGTCAATAATGGCGGCTAATGACTGCTCCACCTGCAAAGGCCGCCTTTTTGTGACAGACAAGAGCACTAAGATACAGTACCTTGTAGATACCGGTTCAGACGTTTGTGCTTATCCGAAGAGTCTTCTTAGAGATCAGCGGCTCAAATCAACATTCGAACTGGTTGCTGCAAATGGAACACCTATTCTGACCTACGGCACCATCGAGATTACCCTCAATCTTGGACTTCGCCGTGAGTTCTATTGGAAGTTTATCATAGCAGATGTGTCGAAGCCCATTATCGGGGTAGACTTTTTAAGTCATTATGGCTTACTAGTCGATTGCCGTTACCAAAGACTGCTGGATTCGCTGACAAATCTCTCCGTCACAGCACCGTCGTCTCACAATCAGGGTCACGAAATACTGTCGGTCAAAACTTTTACTGGCGAATCGGCGTATCATGACCTTCTCCGACAGTATCAGGAAATAACAAGGCCAGCAGGTTCCAATGTCTCTCCAGCTCATTCTACAAAGCACCACATTAGGACGACGCCCGGACCTCCCATTTCTTCTCGACCAAGACGCCTAGCACCAGATCGCTTACTTATTGCGAAAAAGGAGTTTGAGGATATGGTTCGTGTTGGAACAGCTCGAAGATCAGAGAGTCCGTGGTCATCACCTCTTCATTTGGTACCAAAAAAAGACGCTGGATGGAGACCCTGCGGCGACTATAGAGCACTGAATGCCAGAACAATTCCTGACCGGTATCCTGTAAGGCATATTCATGACTTCACTTACCAGCTGTCAGGTTGTCAGATATTTTCTAAAATTGACTTGGTGAAGGCATTCAATCAAATCCCTGTCCAGGAGGAAGATATTATGAAGACGGCCATCACAACTCCCTTTGGTCTATTCGAATTCCCCTACATGACGTTTGGGTTGCGGAATGCTGCTCAAACCTTTCAAAGATTTCTCGATGAAGTGCTCCAAGGCCTAGATTTCACATACGGCTACATCGATGACATCTTGGTTTTCACGAGGGGAGGACAGCATGAACACCTGCAACACCTGGAGATGGTTTTTGAGAGACTAAAGAAGTATGGCATCATAATTAATACTGCGAAGTGTCTTTTCGGCGTAAAAGAAGTACCTTTCTTAGGTTATAAGGTTAGTCCAGAAGGCATTCTCCCTCTGGAAGATAAGGTTAAAGCCATACAAGACTTCCCACTTCCCAAAACAGCAAAGGAGCTCAGAAGGTTTCTAGGAATGACTAATTTTTATCGAAAGTTTCTGCCTAGAGCTGCTGAAATTCAAGGTCCTTTGCATGCAGTTCTTGCTGGACCTGTCGTCAAGGGATCCACACCCATCACGATGACGCCCACCCTTCAGAAGGCCTTTGAAGAGTGCAAATCCATCCTTTCCAAGATCGCGCTCATAGCACATCCAGATGCACAGTTAGACCTTGCTCTCTTTACAGATGCTTCAGACGTGGCAATAGGCGCGGTGTTGCAACAAAGACGGCAGGGAAACTGGGAACCCCTAGGATTCTTCTCTCGGAAACTTACGCCGGCGCAGAAGAAGTACAGCCCGTATGACAGAGAGCTTCTGGCGATTTATGAAGGTATCCGTTATTTTCGGTACATGGTTGAGGCTAGAACCTTCAATGTGTTCACCGACCATAAGCCCATCACATTTGCCTTCACTACGAAAAGAGACAACTGCTCACCTCGACAGCATCGATATCTCGACTACATTGCGCAATTTACCACGGATATTCAGCACATCTCTGGAAAAGATAATGTAGTTGCAGACGCCTTTTCGAGGGTAGAAAGCATCGCTGAGACTATCGATTATAAGGCACTGGAGAGCGATCAACTGGAAGACCCAGAGCTGCAACACTTGCTCCAATCTGAAACTGCACTGAGGCTTGAAAAACTTCAGACTGCAGAAGGCAATGTATATTGTGACGTGTCAACTTCTCGACCAAGGCCGTATATCACGCCCAGATTCCGAAGACAAGTCTTCAGCAGTCTACACAGTCTCAGTCATGCTGGATCCAGAGCAACTGCAAAGTTGGTATCAGAAAGATACGTCTGGCCCAAAATACGCAAAGACTGCCAGCAGTGGGCTAAAGAATGCGCTGATTGCCAGAAAAACAAAATTACCCGTCATACTTCTTCTCCTTTATCCACATTCCCCACTCCTTCACAACGTTTTTCTCATATCCATATGGATATAGTAGGGCCGTTACCAATTTCTTCTGGTTACAGGTATTGCCTTACCGTCATTGACCGCTTCTCTCGATGGCCTGAGGTATACCCTTTGACTGACATCACTGCAGAGACCTGCGCTACCGCCTTTATCGCTGGCTGGGTTGCCCGCTTCGGCTGCCCACACAAGATTACCACTGACCGTGGGGCACAATTCCAGTCCCAGCTGTTCAAAAATATCTGTAATCTCCTTGGGGCCACTCACAGTCCTACCACCGCATATCACCCATCGTGCAACGGTATGGTAGAAAGACTTCATCGACAGCTGAAGGCGTCAATAATGTGCCACAACAATCCGAAGTGGACTGAAGTTTTACCAGTGGTACTACTTGGCATTAGAAGCGCCTTGAAAGATGATTTGCACACATCATCCGCGGAATTAGTCTATGGAGAAACCTTACGTCTCCCTGGCGAGTTCTTTGTACCCAGCGATGAAGTCACTGATGTCTCTAGCTTCGTGTCGCGCCTACGTGGTCACATTGCTACCCTGTCACCTACTCCAACTTCATGGCATAGTAAGAAGACATTTTACCTTCCTGCTGACATCTACACCGCAGACTGTGTCTACCTTCGTCGAAGCTTCGGAAAGAAATCACTGGAATCTCCTTATACTGGCCCGCATCGTGTTCTAGAAAGAAAACCGAAGTACTTTAGTATAGAGATTAATGGAAAGGAAATGACAGTCAGTATTGATAGATTGAAACCGGCTTACCTGGTAGAAGATAGCTTACCATTACCTAGTCAAGCCAGTCCGATGACCACATTAACTGGAACTGCCTCGGAAAAAAAGACGAGTAGTGGAAGAGTAGTAAGATTTCCAGACTACTATCGCCCGTGAAACGGTCTCAGCGGGGGAGTGATGTAGCATAGACTTCGCACATACGCGGAACATTTTACTCTTCTGACACAACTGTGACAAGGAGTTGTCATTCGCTCGAAATTGTTGCTTCTTTTAATTTTGACCAGGAAAATAACTGATTTTCTAAAACTTATTGTGCTGTGTTGTACCTAATTGAAAGCTAAATTAATTCCCTAACAATAGTGCGTAACTGTACCGTGCATAACTTTCTTAAGTATGTAGAATATACTGGACGTACATCATAAACAATTTATTGTTTTATTAAGAGCCCAATTAAATTCATTCTACTACACTAGTAATACCTATAGTAAAAGGTTGAAGTCATACAGATTACCTTAACTGGTAACTTTATTATGAGAGAAAAAAAATATATTATTATTACTCGTACCTCTTTTAAAACTCAATAAAAAAATAAATAAACCCAAGAAATAAATCAAAGAGTTCTTTAATCAAGCTTTTTTTTAATTGAATACGAAATAAATCCCTTCCAGTGAACATCATAAAATAGGCATTAAACGTTAACTTAATTAATTACCTTTCTTACTTTAGACCATAGATATAAACTGAGTAGAGCCAACTTGCCAGATTCCTTATTATTACAGTAGATCCAGTGTAAAATTATAGAACCTTCTTGAAGTTAGATTATTTGAGACGCATTTTATAAGTAAGTTGACGCGTTATCGACTGTTCTAGACTGATGGAATAACTTTTATATTACTTACCTTCTTTAGATTTATATGTGAAGTGCTCAGAATCCTAATGCAAACATTTGCCTAGCGTAGTTTTTAGTGTGTAACTTTGAATTACCAAAGGAGCAGTTTCAACCTTAACCCGCGTTTAAACGATGGATATTTTACAAACAGACGAAAAGATTATTCGATTTTCTTTGTTTATTTATCGCTTTATTTTAAATTCATGGTTTTTAAATTTTCATCACACCGTAATTATATGACATAGGTCGAAAATTTATAAAAATAAGGCATAATCGACTTGAATTGAATTATTCATCTCAGTACTGGCAGTAAAGGTAATGTAAAACATTGAATTTCATCTCAATTACGTGAATTATTTGCGTGGTTTTTCAATATGGAAAATATTATTGTGAAATATTGGAAATATGACGAAACCGTTAAAATTTATTGTCAAAAATATACATAGTCTAAGTCACCGCACCTGGTGTAGGTTCTTGTAGGTGAAAGAATTTTAAAATCTATCTAGTACTTTCTGAGCCTAAGCAATTGGATAATGTAAATAAACAAACAAAACTTACTTTTCTATTCTTTATTCTTACTTCTATGTACACTAGTGTAACGTATGTTCCATCGCGTGTGACAACCTTGTTCGTCTGTATAGGCCTTTATGACATTAATGCGAGAGGATATTAATGTATCTTTGAGCTGAATATAAATGTATGATTGCTGTTAAATATCTCCCACGTGACCCCAAGAATATTTCAGTAAGAAGGTACAATGTAAATAAGGAATGTTCTTGTATACAGGATTACTTTTATTTTAAACACTTCTGCATATTATAGACAAGACAGGTGGTATTATTTGCTGAGCGGTTGGTTGGGTGTTTGTTACGGTTTTTTAATTTAGTTTATCGCGAGTAGAGCGATTGATGCGAAAAACGAACAACCTAATACAATATTTGCTAATCTATAACATTGTTATTGCATTTTGCAACTTCAACACTTCTACAAACAATATTAAGAAACCGGGAGCTCAAATATGGCGTCAATTTAAAACTTGTACGTTATTCGACTATGATGGTAAACATTGAGTTATGTGTTTTAAGGAGACCAAAATACGGGTATTATTTAATCGATGATAAAGGCAAAGCAAACTCAGCGGGACATTTGTGCTAATGTTTTTGTAACAATAACTCAATAGAATCTCAATTACTCACATTTTCCGCTTCTTATATGTACCTGAAGTCCTATATTATTATACTAGCTGTGCCCGCAACTTCGTCTGCGTGGGAAGTATTTTAGTAGAATTCTTTTTTTCCTATGAATGCAGACGAATCGAATAAGATCAATGGGCCATTACCCACTACGCGGGCTTAATGCGGATCGTTGGGTGTTAACGTTGCTGATACAGCCAGAACTAACGGCTTAACGAACATTATGCCAGTGTTGTGCACAGTGCTCAAGATTATAATGTTTTGGTCACCCATCCTGTAAACGGTCCTTACGAATGTTATTTTTCTATTTTTTTCTCGTTTCTCGCGCTCTAGTTGTTGCTTGTGTCTGAGCATTTTATTCGTACCTTTAAACGGTCCTTGTTTTTAAATTACTATTATATGTCTAGTTGTATGCACAATCGGCTATTTATTGTTCTATTTTTCATGTAATGCTAGTTTGCCTGGAAGAAATCGCTGGCTATCGATGAGATTGTCGTTTGTACTTATGTATGTAAAATAAGTATTCATGTATGTCCTTGTTGTACAGTATTTACTTGCTTATTTAACTGCAATTTAAACCGAATGAGCTAAACTTATACTAATATTATAAAGAGGAAAGATTTGGTTGCTTGTTTGTTTGAATCAAATTTGCTCCAATACTACTGGACCGGTAGTTACAGAGCGATTCCGACCTACGGGAAGCTACATCAGACGCGCATGTCATCATAATTTTGCGGCAAAGTCGTGGGAAAATAGCTAGTGCATTATACCCTGTGAAAACTTATCTGCGGTACGCCTGTGGAGTATGAAGGCAACACGGGTTGGGGATAATCGAAACTACTTTCTCGATCTCTATTGTGTAAACTGTGAGCTCTTTAAGAGACCAAGCGCATTTCCCTATCAAAAGAAGTTTCATACTCATACCATACTGCATGTATGTAAATGCTTCAGATTCAACTTTATAGTGCATGAGCCTTGCGATGGGCAGTTAAATACGCTTCCCGTTTTTCAGATGTCTCCTGAGACCGAATGCTTTCTGACTGATATCTTTGTTTGTCTATAAAAGTCGGACAGTACATGTCTGACGGAAGATATGTGGAGTTTTATTTATTGATATAAAAAAAATATACGTATTTTAATTTCGACTTTCCACACTCGAAGGAAATCGTCTACTAACATACTTCCTTGAGGTGCTTAACTGAGCAGCTGTCAGATTTGAACGGCCCTCATCATCATCAGCCCTTTTTCATCATCAACTGCAGGAGCTCAGTCCTTCTTTATGGATTCAAATTAAAGAGGATGGGCCACGACCCTCTGTGCTGGCCCAATGTGGATTGGAGGATATTAACGACTGCAAATACAACCGGGATCAATCGCTTTACGTTCTTTCCGAAGCTTGGAGTTGCTTGAGATAATATTTTTGGTCATCCATCCTGTACCCGACCTTTGCGAAAGTTGCTTAACAACTACAATCGCGGGCCATGGTGCTTATTCACTACGCCACTGAGCTACTCTGAACCGACCCTCAGACTCGCGTAATATTATATGAGTGTTGTGACAATAAAGCATTGTTTCCAGCGAAGACTGAAAATACCAAATTTGAAGTACTTATCTACAGCAATATGTATGTTAAAAAAAAAAACAAAAAGAGTATTAACATAAAAAAATAGCAATAAGAGAAAAAAATATATATTTCGAGATGTCTTTATGTTCTTACCTTCAGTTGACGTGAATCTAAGTTTTTTAACGTCGTGGAAAAACTTCTGACATTGTCTCTGTTACCTGGCAAGCAACAGGGGTGAGTAGGATTCTCCTCCGTGAACCCGATAGTGAGCCGGTGGGTCCCCAGAGCCTATGGGAAATGAAAACCAAGCTATGGCCGAGTCACCAGGACACTCAAGTATTGGATCATTGGTCCCATTGCAGATGGAAAATTGAAGAGACTCGGGTAAATCGAGTGCCTCTCCCAGGCAGACGAAACCGTGCAATGCGTGAGCGGCTGCCAACCACCTCCGCTGGCCCCGACGATGACGTGAACCTAATCTGATAAAAATATGCGTTCACTGTAAACTTCTGGAGGCTTAATTGCATCATCGGAAGGCTCTTTCCGCTTGTTCTCCTACTCGCGTGATCGTATACCACATGTCCATGATAAGCTGAACCCTATTTAATATGATTGGCCATATATAAATGAGGTCAACTTACTTCGGATGTGTCAAAATTTCGGAATCTTATTTTTTTATTTGTCATCATACAAATTATCATTTTATAGACAATATTAATACGTAGCTCGGTGGCGCTACGGATATGCGCCGCTGCGCACGATCGCTATTGTTAAGCAATTTTCGCAAGAGTTGTTCACGGGATGGGTGACCAAAAATTATTTAACAACGGCCTGAGGCCCTGCAGTTTGGCTGTGAAAGAGTTAATGATGATGATCAATATATTAAAGACGAAAATTTAATAAAATAGTAAATATTTCATAGCAATTTTGGCGACCACGTCACTATAAATTGACATAACTTTTGTATTTGTGAACCGATTGAAATAAATCTTACACTAAATGTTAACGGAAGAATGCCGCAATTTAACAGTGAAAACTGCATTTAAATCGGTTCAGCCGTTTCTGAGATTATCGTGCACAAACGCACAGACAAACAGACAAACCGACAAACAGACAAAAAATTTAAAAATCATTGTTTTGTGTTCTATTACTCTTATAAATGTCCCTCACAACAGTTTTTTTCATACATCTTCAATGTACAGACATCGATCGGTTACGTTTTTATTATAGTATAGATATCTGTCACCATTGATGGAGGAGGGAGATACTGTAATAATAATATTGGACTTAAGGTGGAACGTACAGTGGGAAAATGCATGTCGTTGAAATTGTATTGGGATGCGATTATTTATTAGCAGAATTGTCTTGTAGTTATTTGTACGTGCTACGACGTAGCGAGTTCATCTAGGTTTCTGTAGCAGAATGACTCCTTTGCTATGGTAGATTTATGCCCGTAGATTTAGATCAGATCTATGGGTCGAAAGTAATAAATCGAATTTAAAGTTAAAAAGTCTCTTTCCATTTTTAAAGCATTTTTTTCATAGAAAGTATATATAGTAACGAGTTAACAAACTTCTTTTGTTTTATTGTATAAGAAATTTGATTGTCGTTTGTTTGTTATATATTAACAAAATAAAATGAAATGAAAATGTTTTTATTCAAGTAGGCTATTACAAGCACTTTTGAATCGCCCAAAAAAATTTTTTTCCCCTACCACTTGTTCAGGACGTCTTTTAGCTGACAAGAGCTGAAGAACAAGCGAAAGAAACTTACCAGCTTTTTATCATAAGTAATGACATTTACATAAATCATGTCATTACCAAAATAATATGTATTATCACAATAATAAAAACAACTTTCAAAGTTTGTAGGACATAGGTTGAACAGAATATAATTAGTCTTTATAGAACAAAGCGAAGGCTGTCAATTCCATGCATTGCGATCCTTAAAATAATCATCAACTTTATAATAGCCTTTACTCATAAGTATATTCTTTACATGAATTTGAAATTTATTTATGGGTAGGTCAATTACATTTTGTGGAACTTACAACTTACAAATTCATGTAAAGAATATACTTATGAGTAAAGGCTATTATAAAGTTGATGATTATTTTAAGGATCGCAATGCATGGAATTGATTGCCTTCGCTTTGTTCTATAAAGACTAATTATATGTTCAACCTATGTCCTACAGACTTTGAAAGTTGTATTGAACATAGCAATACATAAACCCAGAAATGATCCTCTGGTTTTTTGAAGTCTGAAGCTTGGAACGGCAAGTTTATTTTTATTTCTTGTGTTAAGATTATAGACACTACTCCTTTTTTGTGAAGGAATCGTAATGTTTTCTTGTGTACATAATATTCTCATAGATGTATTGAGAGGCAACAGTCAGAATATTTATTTCTTTAAATATTTCTCTGAGAGATTTCTGAGACCGTAAATTATATACCTATAGCACGGATAGCTCTCTTTTGTAAAATAAAAATATCCTGAATGCTAGCCGCAGAACCCCACAACAATATACCATACGTCATTACACTATGAAAATAACTAAAATATACCAATCTTGCCGTTTCAACATTTGTCAAGAGTCTAATTTTCTTAACAGCAAAAGCTGCAGATCTTCGTCTACTTGACAAGCTATCAATATGAGGATCCCATTGCAGTCGGGAATCTAGTGTAATACCATGGAACTTTGTCGATTCTACTAACTCAACTTTTTCACTATTTACATTTATAAGTGTACTGACATGCCTCACATTAGGTAATGCAAACTTTATGCATTTCGTTTTATTTGAATTGAGCTTTAAATTATTATTATCAAATCACTGAAGAACATTGTCGAGAACATCATTTACATCATCAAAGCAATCAATAACCCTCTCAACTGTAAACAGTAAGAGGTGGCATCTGTAAATAATACTGTTTCGCACAAATTCTTCGTAAAGTGAGGAAGATCATTAATATAAATTAGAAAAAGCAATGGTCCTAATATCGATTTCTGAGGTACGCCCATAGTAACTGGTGCCCCTGCAAATTTCGCTTCATTAATTACTACTTTTGAATTCTAGTAGAAAGATATGATGAATGCCAATAGCATCTTGTTTATTTTACCAAGCATCATAGATATGCTTCAGAAGTGCAATTCCAGCGTCTGTGGTACATTTACCTCTGCTAAAGCCAAACTGATTTTGGTGAACTAATTTATTTAACGAAAAGTGTGCAAGCAGTTATAAAAAACTAATATATTAAAAACTGTTTTACTAATATTCAGTTTCGTTATCAACGAGTAAGCTTCAGGGTGGATTTCGATTCTATTTGTTACTTTGATCAAAAGACTGTTTATGCCCTAATGAAATTTAAGTACATAAGCTACGTAGGCACAACATTATAGTAAAACGGCGATAAAATGTAAAATTAATTCATTTAACATGTTATCTTAAACAGAACTGCGAATGTGCAGTGCAGTTTATGGTAAAAGTATGAATGATAATGTTTTCGCATCACGTAACTGCATAATGATGTTACTGTCCCGTCGCAAAAATCCACTCATTCTTATAATTTAAGATGGAACTAAGTTTGAGAAATACGTTACTATAACATGTATCTACTCAGTTTTTATTTACTAACTCATTGGAGCTTGCATTTTCGTGCTACGAAGTACGAATTATGTAGCACCGTAGCTGCTACGAATCGAGAACGTCCGTAGTCGCTCCCACAGTGAATTCTCTAGAGATAAAATTTATGTTACCCGTTGGCATCTCCGGCTCAATGTTACATAAATAGTGTACATTTATTTGAAAAAAGTAGTAGTTCATTGTACTCTGTGTATTTTGAGTGTGTGTGTGTTTTTAAGAATAATAACAGAATTAACATGATTAGTAAATAAAGCAACCAATTGATTTTGATTTAAAAAATGACCAATGTTAAAGTCACTTTGTTAGTAATATTTTACAGCAATACTTTCGTTCTTAACTCGATCAACAACGTACAAAATTTACACGTGTATCATAACAGAACGTTCACTCTTTTTTTTTGCATTTAAATTTGTGTTACTATATAAAATCAGTGAAATCAAAGAACTGCAATTTACCAATTAAAAATAATAACAATACTAATAGAACTTGATAAATGCTAAAGATATGATTTCAAAAGAATAATAATAATGTCACGAGTTAGGGTTCTAATAAATTAATTACACGACTCACACTTTAACTGCACTATTCACATCACTACGATCACTTCCCAACACTATTAGATCGCACAAAAAATTCACTTCATTATTTATTTAATAAATTGCTTCTTCTTTTGCTTCCGTATCCAGTGCATTAGTAAATGAACGAGTAGTCCACCGAGTATTTATAGGGGCCGATACCACATCTAAAATGTTCTAGGTTAGGACCTAACCAATTCTAGTTTGGCTTCGGCTCTACCGGCATATTGGAGGCATTATCAAAGAATTCTAGAACGCTATTCGTCCTTTTTTTCCTTAATGATTGTCCCTTTCTTGTCTGCGTATATATGATTCGCGTAGTTTAGAGAGTGTTAGCGCGAGTCAGCGGCGCACAGCGCTATCTACTAACGAGCTGACGAACATTGCGTCGCTGTGCTCCGTAATAATAATTCCATTGTAAAAACTTAATTTTCAATCTTCACTAGAGGTATTTATCTATCTTCAAATATTTTAAATAAGACTTATGACACTTTCGCGAGCAACACACGTGAAGATATACAAAATATCTAAGTTATTTATACAATTCGATTTTGTTCATTTCGTATTCGGAAGGCTTTCGGCGGTCATACCTGAGTCCCGCATGGAATATTCCCCGGGAATATTCGGAACCTTTGTGCCTGAATCTCATTTACAAGCAAACTGAACTGCCTAAAACCCATCCAACATTTTTTTTTTATGGGAAAATCGAAAGTGAGAATCGGAACAAGACACACCTTTGTCGATCAAATGGATCCGATGTAATTTCAGAAGGCGTAAAACCCGGCGAGCGTGTATGAAAAAAGTAATAAACTTCGAAGTAAAAAACCCTTTTAATGGAATGGTACTCCCTTAAACGATTTCGATATATTAGAAACAACAAGATAATGCCTCGATAATGTCGGACGAAAAATACTTTTATTTATATTGATAAAAATTCTTTAACTCTTTGAAGGCTTGAACCGAAAGATTGGGGAAGTTGCAACAATTCATTTACCTGCATTGTGGGGTTCGGTTCTTTGTAGTTACCGCGTAAATGTTTCATAGATTAATGTGAATTTAATACCCATTTTCACTAACCGAAGAACAAGGCATAGCTTAACTAGAAATCACTTAATACTAAGAATAGCATAAGCGGATTTGTCGTTTCATCAAACCTGTAATGTTAGTCAATGCCTCACTAAGCACTTGCTTAGTTGTGCAACGCTTGTCTATGATTTTGCATGTTTCAGTTCCTGTTCTTATTTTTAATATATGACATATTTGCATATTTCCGTTTACACAATTCCGCAATATCACGTTAAAGGCCTTTACACGTAAAAAGACAATAACAAAAATACACTCGTATATTTGAGGTAATAAAACAAGAAAAAATATACATGGTCTTGTGTTTACACGAGGACACAAGTATTTATAGTCTATTTATAAAAAGACTGAAAAATCAAAAATCACATTGAGTTTATCTTTATTCTAATATACATATAAACTCTTTGGTTCCAACTTACCAATTTGTTTTTTTTCTTTGACACATTCATTGTTGCCAAAGAGTAAATTTATATGCCACATTACGCAAATGCCCAGCGCTGGGCGCCGCACAATGCATGTCCTACCTTTAGGCGTTGTCTAAAGTCGTTAGGTGGCTCCTTGGCATTGGTGAAACTCATTTTCAATTTTGGCATTGCCCAAATATTTAGGCGTCACATTTGGGGGACTCTTAAGTTTAGTGAAAACGGGAATTAGTCTCTGAGTATCTACTCCGAGACTAATTCCCGTTTTCATTAATCTGTCTTAATGTACTGTAATGTAATAATAGCCTATACTCAATTATATTTGGATATAGGTATACACATCTCAAAAAGAAAAAATTAAACTCTTCAAGGGTCACTCGGTGACCGTCCGTCAACACAACTACTTTTCTCTGTAACTACTGAAAACATTGAGTCGTGGTACTTTAAAATATTTAACACCATTACATTAATTCTAACGTAGAGCGATTGCCTTTTATAATAAAGTAAACAATAAACTTGCCATTTATCCGATGGATACATCACACGACTGTAAAGTAATGATAAAAAAATTAGCTACCAGCACTTAACTATGGCGAAACTGAATTTTAATTACAGACTATCATATTATATAATTATATTTTTGGTTGCCATCTAAAATGAATTTCTAGTTTTAATCTTATATATATTTTATTACACATACATACACACACGCTCACACACACACACGCAGAGAAATTCATACATACACACTTACTAATAGCACTTATAAAAAAATATATAAAAAGCTGTTTCTGTTTTAAATTTTAACTACTCTTATTTTAACTATACGTTAAGTACTAACGTTTAGTAGTTAACGTATAGTTATATTGTATTCGTTCTTTTTCTTTTTTTTCTATTCTTTTTCTTAAGGATAAGCGTGAGCTTTTTCGTAAAGATAAGGTGCTTGATATGGTACTTAAAAAGAAGTCTCAACCTATGTACTGAAAATGTAAATGTTTAGAGAAAATAAAATGTTATTATTATCAGCTTAAACCTATATAGTTGGAAACTTTTTAGAGGTATATTAACCACGAAGTGAGTGGCTCTTGAGTCTCGTTGCCTCTTCAAGGAGATCACACGCCCACTAAAGCGGGGAAGGGGTGAGCGTTGTGGGGGTAGTGACCTCGTTACTGCAACCGATAGTGGAATAATACAATTCTCTGCATAAAGGTGCCGATGACAACGAACTGATAAAATATGGATACATCTTAACATTATCACCAGGTTCAGGCCTCCCTTATGGATGGAATCAATCGAATTGGGAGAAGGGGCGCACGCCGCATCCACACCGCGTGCCGAGGCATATCTGGTCACCATTCGCCGGTCACGCTGTAGCTGCTTGCTACCGCTTTTTATTGTCAGACGGTACTTTTACGAGGATTTTATAGTTTCTTTTTCCAGAATATAAATTTATTTTTCAGTCTACTATCAAAACTTAGAAACATGGTGTGAATATCTCATTTTATTCGTACTCTAAGATGTCGTGTCGAGGATTTTTTTTTTCGAGGTATGGAAACGGTACTCTTCAAATTATCGTCACATGTGTCAAAATTCATGTTTCAGCTCGTTAGTTTGTAAGGATTATCATAGTGAATTGATGTGCGCAAGTTTTCAGAAGTAATTCATGTATACCTATAAGTAGAATAGATTAATAGTAACAGTGGAATAAAGTGTTTTTAAATAATAGTTTAAAGCCAGGATCTGTTACATTATAGCAGAAACTATTCAAGATTATCAATCATATATTATTTTAAACATATTACCGTTCTCCGGTGAGCGATAATATGCGCGCTAAACAGCGTGAACAACCCTAAAGACATAATATATAATTGATTCTTAAATTCGCACATCACTCATCTTTTACACATTTCACAATAGCTCATATCATTCAAATAACTATTTGACTTCTCACAATCCTGTTGCCTTCTAACATGTAATATTCAGCAGAGTCACGATGATAAGAAAGCTTCTGAGATTTCAACCGATAGGGTTGCTAAGTTTTATTCATAAAAATATTTTTACTTTTAGTAAATTGTAATGAAAAGTTTAAATAGAAAAATAATAACAAGAATATAATGCAATACATGATAACATCATAATACCACCTACACTACATAAAGTCGTATAAGTACTAATTTGTCCTGTTCTTAAAAAATATTTCCAAAATAATATTAAGATTATCAAAACATTAAAGAAATAAACATTAAGATTACTAATAAACACCTTTTTTCCTTAAAAGGTATTATATATACCTGAATTACAAAAAATATTAAGACCAAAATGAATTTATGACTATATCGTATGAATTTATGACATATGATATAGTCATAAATTCATCTTGAATTCATTTGGTCATAACATTCAGGATGAATTGTCAAGTATATATCAGATATAAATAAACCTGGATTATAAAAAAGGCGAATTTGTAAATTAAATGACTTCAAACCAGATCAAGAGTTGTTTCGATTAAAAATATATATTCATAGAAATGTTTTGCAACTTTCGTCATAGAACTTCATAGAGTTAATATATGATTGGAGATTAAATAAAAAAAGGTTATTTTTCATTAACAAAAATCTTTTACTTACAATTACACGTGACTATAGTTAAACTATAGTCACGATTTCAGATATCGCTAAAATATATAAAAGTACGAGCGAAAGGGACTCGTCTTCCTCCGTGAAAATATTTTATTAGAAAACCGAAGACCGTAGGAATAGGTTTTTCTAAAATCTATAGCGATAACGTTCAAGTTCATAAAAATCGTCATTTTACCTGAACTTATCTAAAGTCAAGAAACTTCTTAAGAATACGGGTGAAGATATACTATAACTTTAAGAGCCCGACTGTAAAGAATTTCTTAATTTGCTTTTGAGTTGAAATGACAAAACTGACTAATTGACTGACTGAGTTTTAGTTTTTAGGAAAAAAAATTGTAACAAACGAGGTTTTAGCTACTTAAGTTCTACAAAAAAGTGTAACCCAATGCAATATTCGTGCTAATCGAATCCCCATGGGAATATACACATTAAAACAAGAAACGGTTTGCTATTAATCAAAATGTCATTAAATATGTAACAAAATTCAATTAAACGGACAACCTTCTTTTTTTTTTAAGATAAAAATGCTATTGGTGCTTGACACGAGTTCGCTTCGCACTGGATTATTTCTGCCAACAACTAACTCAAAATTCCGTCGTCGACAATTCTGAATGGTATGTCTGAGTCATATCGGCACATATCACCTGACGCGTACCTCTCGTGCTAATATCACGTGACAAACGGCCGCCGTCACGTATAGTCGCGAGTGTCACGTGACGTCACCCGAGCACCGCCTTGTCCACAGATAATGAAAAACGGTATGTCGGCGCCCAAACAGGAAGACGAGGTTAGCTATTATTTTTAACAGAATCCGACTTAAAAATAAAAAATAAACCTTCCAATTTCTCTCACAAAAAATTAATTGTTTCTTTATTTGCTTCATACTAGTTATACGAGGGTCAAACTGAAAGTTCTTAGAAAATCAAAAACTGATTACATTAGCCAGTTATTAGTTTTATTATATCTTTTCAAAATATTGTCCATTCACGTCAATACACCGCTGCATGCGATGGAACCACTGGGAAAAGCACTTTGCCCACTCGTCCTTAGGGGTCTCTTCAATGGCATCGCGATACGCAGCCACCGCTTCTTCAGCATTCATAAACCGCTTTCCTTTAAGTTTTTCTTTAATTTTTGGAAATAAATAAAAATCACAAGGCGCGAGGTCGGGGCTATACGGCGGGTGACCCAGTAATTCAACGTTTGATGTCGCCAAATAGTCGATCGTTCGCTTGGCGGTGTGCGACGAGGCGTTGTCGTGGTGAAGGAGGATTCTACTGCGAGGTCGTTTCTCTCGAACTTTTTCCAAGACAAGTGGCAAACAATTGGTATTGTACCATTCTGCAGAAACTGTTTTTTGATCCTCTAACACAATTGTTGCAAAATGACCTATCCTTCCAAAGAACGAGGCCACCATTTTTTTTCCCGCACTTCGATCTCTCTTCACTTTAGTTGGCAACTCCTCGAAAGGAAACACCCACTGAGCAGATTGTCTTTTGGTTTTAGAATCATAACAGTAAATCCAGCTTTCGTCACCTGTTAGTATGTCGAACACAGCATTTGAGTCACCTCCGTTAAATCTTTCAATCATTTTACGACATCAATCCACACGATGGAGTTTTTGAGCCTCAGTCAAATTATGAGGTATCCACCGGGCGCAAAGCTTCCTGACCGCTAAATGTTCGTGGAGGATTTTGTGCACTTGACTCATACCGATGCCTAAGCTTGTCCGAATCTGTTGATAGGTCACTCTTTTGTCAGTCTCTATCATACGCCGCACAACACAGATGTTATCTTCAGTCGTCGCCGTAGAAGGCCGTCCCTCACGTAAATCATCAGTGAGATTAGTGCGACCACGTTTAAACTCATTAAACCAGTTGTAAACAGTCGCACGAGATGGGGCTTCATCGTGAAAGGCCAATCGTAGTCTATCATAACTTTCTTGTTGACTTTAATGACATCGAAAGTCATAAAAAATCATTGCACGAAAATTTTCTCGTGTTAAATTCATGATGACGTGACACAGACAATTTTCAATTTGCCGCCAAATCGTAAAACAAATGACAAATGAATGAAATATATACTCAGTAATATTGGCAAAGAGTTATATTTTCAAATTTTAGAATTATTTTTTTATTATATTGTTTATAAGTGGCCAGTTCTAAGAACTTTCAGTTTGACCCTCGTATGTTTTTCATGACTATGATAAATTACGTTTTATGTTCAGTTGTGGAGGCGAGCTTAAATATCTGGACGGGTGGAATGTTTTTGACACTAATAGTAATTATGAAGTAGAGGATGATTTTAAAAAAACCCCCCTTGAGGTGTTTAATGGGGATTTCAAATTATATTTTCCACACAGACGATGCCGCGGGCGGCAAGAAAATGGCACACCGTAACTCATAAATCTTAAATATAGTTCTTCAAAAACTTCCTTTGTAAATCACATTTGAAGAATCTTCAATATGAAACCTTCTGCGACACTTACTTTCTTTCATTTCAACAGAATCAAAAATTCCTTCAAATAACTGAAGAGTAACTTCACCTTCCAAGGTCGAAGGACATTACAGTCACCTTGACATTGAAATGAATTTTCATCTTTATCTATTTCAAAATTATAAAGAAGATAGATACGATTTTATAATATAAATATAGCGAGTAGGCACGTAGGTTATATATATACACAAATATCCGGTTTTCCTTCTTGCAAGTCTTACTTACTTTGATGCACGCAAAAAATAACTTTTATCCTTTTCTAAGCTCTTGTTTAATTTTATACTGAAAATCACTAAAATATATCAAGTGGTTTAGGCACAGAACACAGAAAAGATTAGGTATGAAAACATTCACTTTTGCATTTTACCATAGATCTTCCATCTGGAACTTAGAAAGAAACAGCACCACCATATATTTATGAGTAGTGGCTCTCTACAACTCTTCAAACTCATAATATCTTCCTGTTTCACGGTTACAAGGTACACATACGAATTCCTATATACCTATACATGTGATGCATGCAATAATTACATTAATAATACAAAATAATTCAGTCAACACGAGTCCTCTTGTTAAATCAATTAATAAAAAATCTCGATTTATACATTAAAACTTCTGTTGAATATTCGTTTTCTAGTTTTTGAGTTAATTGCGTACAAACAGGCAAATTTATTTTATAAAATATCATACAAATATATCATTACACTTTTGATATAAAGAAGAAACATAAAAAAGAAACCACGCAAGTAAAAACAGCGATTGAACCGGCAACGATACGGAAATATATATTTTCTTCGCAATCGTAAAATAAAAATTCTGCAAATTGCGATGTAAACGGAGCGAGGGTTTTTATCAGTCGTCGAGTTCCTCTGTCCCGTGCTTCGTTTACTATACACACGTGTTCCGGTGTGTTTTGTGGGTGTAGGGTGACCACAATTGTATTAAAAATAACACAAAATTAAAGGGTGCTGAACGGTTTGCACAGTCTTTTATGATATTGATAGTGATAAATGAAAGTATTTGATTAATTAAAAAACAATTATATTGATATAAAAATAATGAGATGAGTACGCGCGACTGCTATGATATTCGCACACGAACTGTTTTAAATAAATATTATGTCGTAAAATCATGATGCGGCAAATGTACGTGCTTGCTCGTACAGGAGGTTTTAGACTATCATTTATATGCATGATCATGGATGAAAGAATCTTATTTATATGAATAACCTATAACAGTGTAATAACAATATATGATTCATATGGACCATGACCGTGATTATAGAATCGTGGTTGACAGCATGTATACAGTTGGACAGGAATGATCATACGCTTTTCATTCTGGACTATTCTGAAAAAAAAAAAAACAAAATTTAAATAGTCGACAATAAAAACAGCTGCATTGTTTACATAATGCCAGCACAATTCAACAGAATTGAGATATTTATTAGAATTAATATTTGTCAGGGCACAGCAACATCCATTCAATTGACAAGTCTTTTGCGTAGTTCCGTAAAATAATGACAACATAAACTCAGTGAAAAATACTAAAATATCGTATTTGAACGTATATGTTTTCCCATGAAGTGTGGTCACCCTACGTCGTCGCACGCAACCCCTATTGAATCCTAATTGAGAACGTTTATCGCACACTTATAGCTCGTGTGGTGAGCCGAGTACCTATGTATGTAACTATTGTCTGAGTGTCTCATACATATATGTACACATATATTGATACACTATTCGCAGTACTAGAAAATTTTATGACCAATTTCCCTATTTAAACAATATAAAAAAGGGCTATGTAATATTGTTTAAATGCCGTAATATTCATATATATATCACAAAGTCCCGATCAGGATAATATACTCGTATTTTACCTAATTCGTATCAAAAATATCGATAGCCCACCAGCTCATGCGAACTTTTGAAGTAGATTCTATTTGATTAAACTCGCATGGAGTTTATGACAGCGCTGCATTTGACGTCGAGTAGTAGATATTTGCCGCGCTTCGAAAAGCCTTCTGCGAAGGTACATCGGTGAGTCACATTAGTTTACTGTATCAAGCTAGGACTGTTACTTACGTTCCATAGTTAAGTTTGGAAGACCAATGAAACAGCGAGTCAATCATGTAATACTGTAAGTATGTAATCTTGTTAACTTATTAGCGAGTACACGTCTTCCTATTGTATTGAATAAGGATAAATGGATTAATGTATATGTATGTTTTTGTGAATTAGATGACTAGATTCATTTCTGGCTTACAGTTATATTATTTTATAGATAAATACTTAAAAAATTCTGTAGTTTTATATCGACATATCATCTCATCTATGTCATCGGAAACTTAAACTTTCAAGCATTTCTAAGCGTCAGTACAGGTTGGGTATGAACATTATTGCAATATTATTGCGTAGTTTAAGTTAAAGCATACGTTTACCATAACTTTAAATTGTGAATAATTATAGCTCTTTTCCTAATCAGGCATAAGTCACACGAAATAACATCACGTGTATGATTAAAAAAAACGCGCTTTTATCATGCTCTAATCTACTTAGGATAAGGAAAGTTATATTATTTAATAATCATGAATAGTTTCTCATTCAATTGAGGCAAAGTGGATGAGACAAGTTCCTAACCGCTCATAACAGCAGAACAGATCTAATTGATTAAGTAATGTTAGAAATTGACAAAAATAAACATGAGTGGAGCGAGCGAAGCGAGCATGCTACCGCAGCTGCCGGTGAGCACCGTGTTATTAATGTTTTAGTATAATTATGCATAAAGAAATTTTGCATAAGCATATTACACAATTTATGCATAATAGCATAAATAGTATAAATATGGGATAACTAGAGCAAATTGAAACGACCCGCTGCTTCTTAGCAAATATATTGAATATAATTTTATTTTTTAAATAAAATAACATAAAATACATAGAAGTAGATTGAATTATTACAAAAAATATGAATACACGCTTATTATAAAGT
The DNA here is from genome assembly GCA_918026875.4 of Diatraea saccharalis. Lineage (NCBI taxonomy): Eukaryota > Metazoa > Arthropoda > Insecta > Lepidoptera > Crambidae > Diatraea > Diatraea saccharalis. Next base: position 287,750 of record OU893336.1, read on the forward strand.
TTGCTATGCCATGTTATGTAAGTTTAACATTTTATGCAAATATGCAAATATATATTTAACATTTATTATTGACACAACTTATGTTACTGCGACAATAAAAAATAATTTATCTTTAACTTACAATAATATTTGACTTTCCTAAAGTTTATTGAACAAACTTTACGAAGCCAGTTGTTCTGAAACAAAAAACATCAGTCGCAAAATTGTCGAAAACTGGAACTTGTTGTGTAATTGTTTTTATAACTTCGTTAATTAACATCTTAAGAGTTGTTTTCGAGCATCTCAATTGTTCTTGATTATTAAGAAAAGTTGAGTGTCTTTGTGGCTATCCTTAGTAATATATTTTCAGCTGCAGACATGCGAGTCGATGGTATTCTTTTGTTTCTAACTGCATTGTAAATGTGATCCGAGATATAGTTTTTTTTCTATAAAATAAATATCAATACGAAATAGGGGATACAAGATTTTGCACACATAAAGATTTTGCAACAATATTCAATGAATTTCATAAATATTTTTGTTTCTCACCGGAATTAAGTCTCGCATTTTGAAATTCGAGTAATTAAATATTATTAAATCTGAATTTATGATTTAACAATTATGCCTATTCAATTCAAAATCATTTATCCAGTCTAGACTGTCACAAAGATTTTTGAATGTTGAAAGCTTCGCCATCGGTGCGTACCGTCTACGGCGGAAGACTGTATCGAGAAAACCGAGCAAGAAACTGGCAAGGGCTACATTTTTATCCCTTCTTTATTTCAAACAGAATATTATATTTAATTAATTAGTTTATAAAGTAATTTTTAGATTAGAGTAAAATATTCGATAATTCTTTCGTTAATTTATTCATATGTTGCGCCACCAAAATTCATTGATAATATGTATAATAATAGACAATGAGCAAAATTAAGTAGTCCAGAGGAGACTCATCACCACAGGCAGTACCCGTTCACGAGCCATGACGCATGAATCAGCCGTTGCTCAACCATATTTGAGTGAACGTAACGACTCGCAGAGATTTTAAAGAAAGCATAATATACTCTAATTTTATATAACATATTATCGAAAGTGAATAAATAACAATTGAACATTGTGTGACAGCCCTAGTGCACCTCCCATCCCTCAGGTACAGTTCCGTCAGTCGAGCCGGACCGCGCGGCGGGGCGCACGCGGCACACGACGCCACGTTACATGACGACGCGTACGTCACCACGGACAAATACATGAAGTAACAAACAATAAAAAAAAATGAACAACACTATAATGTTTTGTGAGTGAATGCTCTGGAGTTATTGTGTAAAAACACTTTATTAAAAATCAAGATTCGTCGCGTGGCCGTAATATAATATATATTTTTCTTTTATATTTCTTACTCAAACGAACCGTGAAAGGGTCCAGTTGAAAAAAAAATATTTGGGATATACCTCCGTTTAACTGAATGGGTCGATGAGTTGTACTACTTATATAGAAACGTTTTAACACGTGAAAATATTGATCAGTCTGCCAAATTAAACGATAAAAATAGATAAGAGATATTACTGAGTTTTTTTTTTGTAAACTAGTGACTTACCCTGTTTTTGTCCTGGATAAAGATTTGTATATACTTCTTATATTATATATTCTATAACTTACTTTTCGAAAAATAATTAGTTCAAATCAACGCAGCAGTTTTAAAGATTATCTTCCATATAAACAAACTTATAAGGTAATTTTGTAGTCTGACTATAATAGTAGGAATAATAGTTTTTCGATGAGAAAAACCGGCTTCATTATCAATATGATAATATTTACTTCATATTAGACCGTCCTCTATCTGTAAGTTAAAACTTAATGTTAATAACTGTAATAAATATAGTTTCTAAGGGAACGTAAAGGTTATTTCGTATGTACCTATTATTACGATCAGCTGATCACAGGGCTGATCAATTAACGCAGGGCTGCCAAAAATTAAATACACAAAACAATGATATCATTGAAGTTGTAGTAATGAGATAATCTCGTGTGATATGTGTTGACGAATGAAGTAATAAATCACGTTTGATTATTAATTTTCATTGTCTTCGCATAACACGCCATTTACAGAAAATATTTAATTAACTTACACTAGCGATAATCAAAGGGAACAGTAAAAATCTAGACATTATTGTCACCATTAACTTCATTAACATTTCAACAAGGATTCGACATTTTTGAAAATGTATTCGTAGGTGGATCAATTTGTTAATTTTTTGCATGAAACATATATAAATAATATGTTTTTTACTTTACGTGTAAATTATAGCCATTCGGCCAGTTTCTGAATTTAGAAAGTACAAAATCTCAACTGTTTATTCTTAATAACTTCAGTTTTTTCTTTTCAAAAGGCAAACAGTCGTAGTTTTTATCAAACTGCTATCAACTGATCATTAAAAAAACTAAAATCAGAAACGAAAGTCTGTTTAAGTGTACTTTTAAAAGGTCAGTTGTTTCATAAATGAAATGTATCTGTGTTTTTTTAAACTGAAGGTTTAACTTCAATATAAATAATTGATTAATATTCATTAGAATATTGCGAGTTTATCTGTTGTGTTACCGAATGTTGTTTAACAAAAGTTTATAGATATGAGAGTTAATATCTATACATTGGCTTTATACTCGAATTTTGATGAAATATTATTTTAGGATTTGAATAATTAAGTAGTAATTGAATTTACCTAGTATCCTTAAGGTGTTTTCCTACAGGACGATTAATCCTTAACGAACGATTTATTTATATTCACTTGTCATATAATATCGATTTATGACTTTTAAAAAAACGTTAGTCAACAAATGTTATTTATTATTGTATAAGGTTATGTAACTGCTGTGCTGTGTGAGAGCAACGTCATATAATGACGACCTCCGTGACTTGGATTTCAAAGTTTAAATTGTTATTATATAATGAATATGTCGTAGCCATCTGGATAACAGATCCGTCCAATTGGGCGGCTAGCCCTATAATAGAATAGCACTCATTCATTTGCACTTCTAAACGTCGAACGGCTGAGTAACCGTCTCACCAAACACAATAAGAGATATAAGTTTCATAAAAATATCGATAAACTGAGTTCGATATATATTAATTACAGTCGATTTTTGATTTTATTAATTTACTTAATAACTATATAGATAAATACCGATATATCGGCTTTGTGAAGCGTAAAGTATATTCAAAAATCTTGTGTGTGTAAACCTTATGTAAATAATACGTTTAATCATTAATGTACTAAAAAAGCGGCTAATAATTGGAGGCGGCTATTGCCTGACTTGACTACTAACTCTGTTCCTACTTCGTATAATATTAGATCCTGTACACGTAGCCCGCGTAGAACGTCAGAATTGGTATAGACAAAGCATTCCGCGATCTTGTCTTGTTTTGACTCGTTGCACAATGGGAAAATATCTTATTGCCACTTTAAATAGATTGCGATTAAATTGGGAATAACCCTTTATTTTATAATTAAGTACAAAATTGTAATAATATTAAGTATTACAATTTTCAAAGCAAAATATCAGGCTTACAAAATAATTTTGAACGTGTTACTAATGTGAAGATACCGTTCGATGCTTTAATTTGGACAATCGATATATATTCACTCTTAGGATTTCATTCGTTATTAGGTTTCGATATGTAAGTTTTTTCGATATCGATATATCATATACATTACTTTATCTCTGAAAACTTTAAAGCTATATGTCCGATTTGAAATATAGATGAAAAGATAAACACAAATCTTATGTCCACACAAAACCTAATCCAAAACTGATATCAACGCAAAATTTTTTGGACAAAACGATTACGCAGTTTAAATAATTATAAACGCCATTGGTATCACTTATTTTACTATACACTATAGTTAATAAGGTAAGGTTTTGATTCCCCATAACAAATTTCACTCCCATTTTCATGCCTTTAAGTGCTAGTTTTCGGGATAAAATATAACCTATTTCTTTCCTACAGTCTTAAGCTACCCATACTAAATTTCATCGATATAGGTCCAAGAATATACATATATGTAGGTCCAAGTGCGTTATCTCTCTTTATATACGTGCATTAATAGATCAGTCCTTCAGTAACAATTGCCTTATATTTAATAGAGGTATATAGATGTTAATGGTTATGTAAACATTAAGTTCGTGTTACTGTTGTTTAGTATAAATATAGTGACTTGTGTCGGGGGTCGGTGGTGAGCAAGTTAGAGGACCGAGGGGAGGAGGGTGCAGATACGTGTTGTAACTCTCCCTCGAGAATACTTTAAGGTATGCAGGTCAGTCACTACTGATAAATAGGGGAACCGCAACTGAATCTTTACTATTTCAAAACGGGGGCGTCCCAGAAGTCTAGTGTTGTGTACTAAGTACTTCATGTTTTCAATATTTATTCCTTCAAATGATATTCCTTTATAGTTTGAATATCTAAATTCTATTCTTCTCTCCTATATCTTCTCGTCAGCTATGCGTTATTGTTATAAACGGCGATAAAATCGACGTCGAAATGAGCGCTGACATAAAGCTTCAATGAAATAAAATCTTCAAAATTAACCAAACCAGTTGGAACTTAATGATTACAATATATATATTACTACATTAAAATAATACAAAATATTATCAGACCTAAGCTGCAAATAGCATAGCACTAGCTAATTAATGCCATCATATTGTTCGCTTGTATTTTGTAACAAATTGTCTTTTGTAGCAACGCTCAATGAAAACAAATAATCGACGTGCCCCCAATGGCCAGCGTGCGACTAACCACGACCCCATCACGACGCGAAGCGCACATCGTTCGCTCGCTTCATACGATTATATGTATTTGTCTGCCCGCGCGCCGGGTGTTATTTAAACGATAGTTTTTCATTTCACACCTGAAGTTGGAATACTGGGTGCTTAGACTGGGTGGAATTATTACAGCACTGACACCCACATATGTGAGTCAGCAACATTCTTGCTTTTATTTGTCCTTATGCCACAGTACACCGTTCCCATTCGTAACGCCCAAAGAAATTTACTTATCCCTGTTTCATACGGCTTCCTTAAAAAAGTCATTTCTCAATGTGACGTGCCTATATAAAATGAAACTGAGAGAAAATGAATGTAATGTTGTTGTTATTCTCAATACATTATTTTCGAGTATTTATTGCAGTTTTCCGTTTGTTTAAAAACGCTTGTTAACGTCTTATATTAAGCAGAATGTAAATAATATCATCCACACTAATGTTATGCAAAAGTAACTCTGCCTTTCCGAGTGTTACACTTCCACGTTCAAAATGTTGACCGATTTAGACCCAGGTCTAAATCACCAATAAAACTCAATAAAATAAAACTGACTTTAATTGTTTAAAAGCATCATTGTTCAAACATTTATTACGAGAGAGACACATATATTACGTCAAAAATACCCATCAAACCTTATTCTTCTCGATTTTGTAGTTAGAAAAAAGGTCTAAAAAGAAGATGAAATTTGGAATGGGGCTGATTTACTCGGTGGAAAAAATAGCTTACTGGACATACAAGGGCCTCTATATATCCATATAATACGCGAGTAGCATAGACTATAATTTTGATGGATTTCGAGGAAAACGGATAGCTATATCAAAATCCCTGATATACCTTCAAATGAATGAACACTGAACACAAAAATATTACCAATCACTTTTTAATTTTCTCGATGAATTTTTTGGTTCGGGTCGATAGCTTTTAACAACTTTATGGGTTTAAATAAGGAAAATTCTATTATAAACTAACACACATATACAAATACCTTTGTAACTATCAAAACACATCGTAAACTTGAAAGATGGATAGACATTTCTGGCAACCGTTCGAAGTATGCAAATCCCTTGAGCACATTTAGCTCACACACTCGAATAATCTGAATAATTGTGAATATAAATACAGACGTTCGCTTCGACGACCCTTCGAGAAAACACTTAAAAGTGTAAAGGAAGGCAGTATACGACATAATTATATATCACATTATTAAGTCAGACGGAAAAATGGACAACTACCCAAAGTATAATATTTTGCTGTTGGGAACGTTATACTTCGTAGAAACGATACAGTGGTATATGGATAGTGAAGCGTATCGTTTTCTTTATATCTGTGTTATTGTCTGTTTTTCGCCTGCCCTAAGAAAATATGATAAATGTTTAGTATAAAGTTTAGTATATAGGGGGAACTAACCCCTTTATACTAAACGTGAAGAGAAACAATGAGATGTTGTCTTGATTTGTTGCAATTGGATATAAACAATATGGTCTTGCAATTTTTTTATCATTGTACACATCTATTTAGAATATACTAAGTTAAAGGTCCTTAGTTCGTTAATCTCACAGAAATTTAAGAACGGGTAAACTTGATTGGCTTTGGCTTAAAGGAAAGTTTAGATAGAACGCGAAGAATTATTATGTTCATACCATTAATAGTATTGTATCCATTGATGAATTGTGGTTGATGTCTAGTTGCATTAAAATAGCATACTGACCTCATTTCACCAAACAAACGAGGTATATCCGTCAGTATTCAGTTTAGCAGTTTCAAATTTCTTTGGAACGTGGAGCAGGAATTAATTCTGTTTTTGTGTGAACGAGATTGATATATTACAAATATCTGGGTTGTTGAGTTGCATAACGATAGAAATATATATTAAATAAATTTTATATAGTCTATTGTTATGTTCATAAATGAAAACAAAGTGTAGATTTTTTATTTATGAATATTACGCGATATAAAATACAAGTATTGCATTTTTAGCTTCAAAAACAAATGGCAATAAGCAGCAACAATTTTTTTAATCGTTTTAAAACATACAAATTTTAATGATAGGTTTGAGCTTATATTGAAAATATTAAATATAAATAACTCCAGCATTCAGAACTCACAAAACAATCACATTTCTGATTGAGACCACGAATATAGTAAACATAGAGCAAATTAGAATAGCAAAGGACCAAAAAAAAACGAATTTTATTTAACACCATGAACCAATAGAAATTAATCAAAGGAGATATAGCCAAGACTGAGACGGGATCAAGGCACAACATTGGATCGAGAAAGGGATACGTCACATCCACCGATTCTGATGACGTGGGAAACACTGAAGATGATAAATGAAGCCTACTGTTATGAATAGTGTTTAAATCCATTTTTATGAAGATACCTTTTAGATAAATTTATCCAAAATACAAAATATATTTTATTGACCGTTTAGAATTTGAATCCGACAATACAAAAACAATCCATTTACTTTGTTTTGTCAATTTTTAACGAAATCAGTTGATTAGTGTAGCTGGTCAAGTGACTTTATTATGAAATTCTAAATTAGTAGTAGGAGTAGTTGATAGTAAATTTTATTAATGTGGATATTACTAAAATTGGAGTTTGGCAGTTTTTAAACAGTGAACGTTAAGAAGATTGAAATAAGTAAAGCCTTCTTTCAAACTTTCGCAAAGAACTCAACAATCTGTTCTTGTAAAGTAGTATTCAAGAGCAATTTTCACACTTTCCAAGTGCTCTTTAATAGTTCCCGCAATTATTCAGTAGTCAAGAGATTTTCAAGAATCCCCAAAGAACTTTGGTGTGTAAATCAAATGGATTAAGGTTGAAAATGATTATATCGGAGTAAGCACTGACAAACTCAGCGTAACGGAATCTCAAAGTGAAACTGATAATTCTAAAGATTATAATACTGTGATTAGTGATAGTGAGGATTAAAATATAAAAAGGAAACATTTTAATAGTGATAAAGTACAGCTGCAGCTTTTGTGGTAGTGGCGTTTAGACAAATATGTACTCTGCAATATGCACGTAGAAACAAACAAATCCTTGACATTAGAACATTTTGTTTAAATCACTGTGGACGTAAATAATGAGTGTAATGAAAGAAATATCTTAGACGATATTCTTATTTCTGTTGAAAATAATGAAAGCGATAGTGCCGCAAAAGATTTTGTGACTTAAGTGCTAAGACATACTGTCGACAATGAACGTGCCAATGAAAGGGGGTCCAGCCCCGACGGTGGCGGTGGTGCCGGTGCCCGAGAGCGAGATGGACGCGCTGCTGCTGGGACGGACTGCGGTGAGGACATTTGATCAGTACGTCAGAAATGTATGTATTGTAACCACTTATATATAACATTTTCATTTTCTTTATATTTTGTTTAATAAGATCATAACAACATCATCGATATAAATTATATTATAATATTTATTAGTGTATTGATTGATTGTCTATTTCGAATTACTTGACATATATTTTGTTCTGATTCGAAGTAAGGTAAGTGTAGTGCTTGTGTTATGGAAATAAGAAACAAGAAACAGCATAGTGTTTTAAATAAAACTACCAGAATTCAACTGTCGCAGTATTTCGATGCTTTTAGAATTCGAAATTATGTTATTTCGATGTGTAACTTGGTGCACCGGATCACTTTCCTAACCTGCTTCAACATATTTTGAAATTAGCCTCAGATCAATAAAAAAATAAATTATCAAAATATAAACATGGTATTATTGAATTAAAAGAGGTTTTGTCGATACTTAGTTTTATAATTATTGATTGATGTATTTGATTTAAAAAAATGACTGATTAAAAATAAAAGATAATTAAAATAAGCACAGACTAATGATCAATGCATAGCCAAAATTGTAGAGGTCTTGTGGATACCAGTCCCGCCCTCTATCTTTTTTGACATTACTAAAAGAGCAAAAAATTACAAATTGCATTGAGGGTTTTTTGTCGCTTCGTAGCAAAACAGTAAAACATGGTAAAAAAATTACAAATTGCATTGAGGGTTTTTTGTCGCTTCGTAGCAAAACAGTAAAACATGGTAATGCTTAGTTAGACATGAAAAATAATTGCCAAGATTTAAAAAATATATCTTATCAATAGAACGTTACACACCTACATTATCGCTTAGTAACAGACTATATTCCTATCCAGAATTTCCCAAGGGAATAGCCGCATCAGTCGGTTGCTAGATTTAGTTAGCTAGTTTCACAACAAGATATATTTATGACGTTTACTAAATAAGTTGAGGAATAGCTGGTTATGTGGCAATAGACAATTTCATTGTTGGAAAGAAAAATAATTAATAATACCCGAAATGTAATATTTTAATTTTCTGAGATATTATGATTAATTGTTATTGTTAAGAAGACATACTATTTATACAAAATATATAAACGTATCTTGTCTCATATTTATCTCGCCATAATGTTTGTACTGTCGACCGCCGCGAGTCATATTCGACAACTGGATCCAACTTTATGAAGATTTACGATCATGTTCCATATGTTAAGAACAACTTCGCCCGTTATTTACTTTTATACATATTATTGTATTATACAGGAGTGGTACATAACAATGTTTAATTGAAGGACTTCAAAAAGGAATATTTTTTGTTTGAAAAAAAAATTATGGATGATGAACATTATTGGATCATTACTTTTATATTATTATGTTCAATCCTAATTATAAAAAAAAATTATACTCATCAAAATGTTTCTAAAAAATATCTACACTCGTCTTGTGTTCACCAAACTATTAAGCCTCATAATGAAAATGCCAACGTTTTAAATTAGTTAGTTAACGGAGTTACAATAGTTTAGATGTGGGCTCGGTTGTCCCACCGAGGCGGCAGTCATCTACTATCTCTTCTTTTCATGTTTCAACAACATTACTAAGCAATACAGACACACACACCGCTTAAATATCTTTATGCTTCGAATTCGATAGGATATAACAAAAGTTAACTTCCTATACTGTCCCGACGGGAGATCACACCCGGGACTTCAAAGACGACTCCAACTTGAAACCGGCATACTAACCATTCGTTATTAAATATTATGACATTATCTTTTCAATCTACGACAGTAGTACTGTAAAATTTGGAATGAAAATTTGCGTCATAAGTGTATTTTCGGGTTATCCCCAAAATGGTCCATAAGGGTATATAAATTTACCGTTTCTGTCCAGTCTGCTGACATCACGAAATGAGTAGGGTTGCCAGAAAAATGGTATACCCCGGGATTTGAGAAAAAATCGCTCTAGATAGTATTCAAGATAAGTTGTAAAGAATATATAGTTTTTTAATTAGTTTATCGATTTTTCAGCTATTGAAAATCAGTTTTGGAATTTAAAGTATCGTAATTCAAATGGTAAAACGAAACCCTTATCCAGGTCACTGTTTTTATTTGCTCCAAAACTTATGAACTGATTGAGTTAATATTCGGTGTACCTAATGTAAGTTGGTGACTCAACGACGGAAGTGTAATGTACATCTATATATATTGATATATTTCTGTGAATGTAATGTAAAATTCAAATCAAACTTGCGGACCTCTGCAGGCGTTAGTTTAAAGGGAAATTAGGTCTAAGATTAGAAAATAACTGCTATTTTAACAATCCGTGGTATTCGAACTACTTGTCTTACAATCAGTTAACGTTCAAGGAGTGCAACCCTGCTAGCGAAACTTCCGCCTCATACATTAAATACAAAATGGTTCGCAGCAATGTGTTGTTCCATTTGTCAAATGTTAATTTGATTGTGTTAAAATGATATGGGTAGGTTTAATTTTCTTTGAAACATATCTGATTATTAGATTCAGGTAATTCGTTTTATTATCTGGCAGGTTTACGAGTATATGCCTTATATTGATGCAAAATTGATAGAATAAAATATTGTATTATTATTGTTCTACATGAGTAATATGATCTGGGTAATTTGTGTTTTTCAGATAAAACAAAAATTAATTAGTTTTTATAATTGACACATGTTAGGTCACTTTCTTGATAATTGCTCGATAAGTAAGCACTTATCGAGTCTGCAGTCGTAAGCACGACTGCAAACGCAGCCTATATCAATAGTAAAATTTGCATTCCGAAGCGAGGAACTCGAATAAGTAAATTGTCGGTCACCCATCCGACGACCGACCATTGCGTAGGTTGCTTAACATCCGGAACCGCAGACGACGATGACCTACACAATTTGTTAGTAATCATGAATCGGATGGGAGCCACCACCACCGCCGGGGGGCGGCCGTGCCCATCTAATATGACGGGAGTGGGCTTTAATCTGACGCCTGCAATCAGTTCACGATAGATTATACCGAGAGGGAATCAATGGGATGATTCCACTAATACAATGACGGGAATTCAGAATACATTTACGTATAAATTAATCATTATTTAACCGTTACAACTTAAATATAATTTTGATTTAAGTTCTTCATATTATTTTGTTTTAATTATAGAAGAAAAACTAGTCTTTTACGTGAATTTAAATAAATTAATACATTTAACTATCAGATGTATTGATAATATTAAAGAATCTGTAGTTCTTATGTTGTACAACTCTTAACCAATGAGGTTGAATCAGACTGTGCATACTTATGTAATACACATATCATCATATTATATACCCAATAAAATACCCATCGGCTTGTAACGTTAAAAGATGTCAAAATCATAGACACATTTAAAATTTCCGCTAAAATGATAATTTTATTATGTCACTGTAATGCATTGATGACAGAACATCATTGTTACAATTAAAATATACCATATGCATTTACATTACAACCTTTAAAAATATTTAATAAAATAATTAACCATTACGATAAATTACAATGATAGTCGACACAGTTCAATGCAATCTATCGAGTAGGAATGTTAATTTTTGTTGAGAAATCCTTCTCGAAACCCTTGTTTGAAAAGTTAGTTGTAAAAAATACCTACTTGTGGCTTTTACACGGTGATAAGTAGCTTACACCATACTGCAGCCTTCCAATTATCTCCATTGAAAAATTATACCACGTCTTGTTGCGACACGAAGGATAGATAGAAAACAGACACACTTTCCCATTTACAATATATAACATCTTTTTTATCCAATAAAAATGCACGATTATAATAAAACCAATAGTATTCGTCCTCTTTTTTGCCAAAAGCATTCTTTAAGATCTAAGCTTTTTGGTGTTCGCTGGAAAATAAGAGACATTTTATATTGACATGATTTATATTATAAATTCTTCGTATATCTTTTAATTTAACAAACATCGTAACAGATGATGTCAGGTTAAAATAATGAAATTCCAGGGAAGTAATTCATTGCAAGGGCTTGAAATAGTTAGGTCACGGTTTCAAACAAACTCTGCTTCACAAAAACAGCACCAGAGCATATTTCAGAATGTTTAACAAGCTGTTGTGGATTCTCGAAATTTACGAATTTATAAAATTGCAGTTGCAGAATGTTGAATATTCATGCTTTTGTTAAATATATTTACGAGTTGTGTGAACTTTAAGTGTGCCCTTCTGCTATGAATTTATATATTGAGTGTTTTTTATTGTTTTAATGTTATACTTATAACATTGTTAATACATTTGCCTGTGGTAATGAAATTGATAAATACGTTTCTAAGCTAAAATTCAGTCATCTTTATTTTAAAAATATTTGTTGATCTTCAAGGAAAAAATTTGGAAAAAAAAAATGAAAAAGAAGGAGGGGAATCTATTTAACACAACACATTCATTTTTCCTCAGAAAATGTTCGTCTATGAATAGATGTTACAGAGCATGGCATATATTGCTGAGATCCTATGTAGTTAGTCTTTATAGAAAAAAAAGCAGCCCAGTATTTTCATAAACTGTTCCGGTCTATCTCATGGTCGGACGCAATGAGAAAGACAGAGACAGGTTTCAGTTTTAAGTTCCTTCCTAATACAGAAAATAGAACTTTTCCATATTGTCTATGGTCTGAGAGTTGTGGAAACTTCGTTGTTTCAAATTGCCATGTTTAAAAAAATAATGATGATGAAGACAGGCTCCTAAGTGACGTAGCGTAGTGTTACGGCTTTATTTAATATTGCGATCTATTCTGGTCGCCATTACAGTTTCGCCTCCATTTATTTAGCTGGGCTAATAAATTCACAGGCGAGCCATCCCGTAAGCGATAAAAGTCAATCGTCTAATAAAGTAACTAGACAATAACGCCTTGTACCGTCATCGGGAAAAACGCTTGATATACTTTTATTATTTTGTTGCTCAAAGTCACTAATACGTCCGGGCAGAAATCAATAATTCCCACCAGAAATTCACTCTTGTCTAAGCAACTTATCTATTTTTTGTAATTAATACCTAATAACCAAAATAGCTCAATGTATATCAATTTTCCGAGCAATGATTGACATTGAAATTATTTTTAATATAAGCAAAAATGCTATATCCACTAATACCAAGGCGTGTGGAAAAAAAAATCTTGTTTCAATTAAGCTTAAACAAGAGCTTAATTTTAGCTTAAAAGCTTAAATAAATTTAAATTTATGGAAAATACAAAAGTGCGTCCATTTTTGAATTATCCAAAAATTTATTTCCCTGCCACACGCTCAGGACGTCTTTTGGTTGACAGGAAGAGCAACAAAAAATAAATATTAAATAATATAAATATAGGTCATAATATCGATAACATCGATGAACGTCTAGATAATAAATAACCTAATAGTACCTACAAGAATTAACTATATTTACAGATAATTTACAAAGAAACAGCATTACAAGCGTATCATGGTAATATTAGTTCGATACTAAGATATGGCCATAATGTTATGGGGCAACTCATACCACATCAAGAGGTTATTATTGCTCAAAAGGCATGCATTAGAGCAATATACGACGTAGATAAGATAGTTTATAGACAGTTTAGAGAGTTGAGGGTTCTGACTATCCCATTCCTGTACATACGAGTATATGAAATGTGCATTCTTATAAATGAACACCCAGAGCTAATTAGTTTTTTTTATGACTTTCCACGAACATACAGCTGTAGACATCTATATAGATTTCTCCTACCGAAATGTCGAACAGTCATGTGTTCTAGGAGTATAGTTTCTATGGCGGTAAAAAGCTACAATAGTCTACTTTAAACTGAACACGTGGCTACAGGATAAATGTTTTTATGGTGTTGATGAATATTTGAAAAAGTGACATTTTAAATTTAACATGAACTAGCTTTTCTGAACAAACCTTAAATATTACCTATATCTATATACCTACATTATTAATTAAAACAATAATATTTATGATATATACATTACTACATTAAAATAATACAAAATATTATCTGACCTAAGCTGCAAATCGCATAGCATTAGCTACTTAATGCAATCCTATTGTTCGCTTGTTTTTTCTAACAATAGCGACGCTTAATGAAAACAAGTAATGAGGGAGTATTTTAAGAAAAAAGAAAGCACTAAAAAACATCTCACTAGATGGCGACTCTAGAAAAATTGATTTTTGCAGGAAATGAATGGACCAAAGATAGTCATTTCCGTTCCTTTTAACTAACATATAAAAAAAACTGAAATTTGCATAGGTCGAAACATAGATATCAATACAAATACAAAAAAGTACAAATAGAATATGAGTTGTTTATTAAGTTTTGAAAACTAATTTACTTTTATACTTGAAAGAAAACCGGAAGGGTTGTCATGGAGAAATAAAAAAAAGTACCGTAACGACGTCTAGTTAGATTTCGGGAACTATTTTTTTTAATCTTCCTCATTGACACGCTTCCAATCGCCAGTGTGAAACTTACCACGACGCGAAGCCACAGAACACATTAACTCTAATCGCACATCGTTCGCTCGCTCCATACGATTACATGTATTTGTCTGTCCGTGCGCCGATTGTTATTTAAACAATAGATTTCATTTCAAACCTTCTGAAATTGGAATACTGGATGGAATTATCACAGCACAGTCACCTACATGTCTATTAGAAAACCTGTTACTTATATAAGAAGTACCTTATTATACCACATACATGCAAAATATACTATTATTATTATTATCACTACATTTTTCATAACAATGAAGGCATAGTAAAATATTGGAATTTCTCTTCCTTGAGATCTAGCAAAACATCGTAAATTACCGTTATTTTAATCTGACGTTATTAAAAGTAATGCCGGATTATAATTATTATTTCGTAATAGACGTTCGTGGCTTAGACGACGACGGTCAGTAATTGCTGTACAGTATACGGAGATGCAGTAAAACAACTACTGCAACTTTTCTAACCTAAACTAACTCCTCGAGTCGCCGTGGTCCCTACTCTTTTAACATCACTACACACTTCTTCCATACACTTCCATGAGCCAACATCTCTATTAGATTATTAAAATGAGGCAGTTCACACATTTCGAAGACTTTAAATTTAGTCCCGTAAATATCAGTACTGAGAAATTGATCCATAAAAATACCCGTTATGTGTCAGTTTCAAATTTACATTCTTATTTTAAAAATCTTGATTATTCTGTGAAATGCAGCTCATTATCTAGCAGCAATAATATTAAACAGCCTCAAATTACCGGTTTCATGATAAATGTCACTTCGTGTTTCAAGCAAGGTCACTGATTTTTGTTATATTGAATTTGAATATGAACTTAGGTTTATTATCAAGTTAATAAACTAATATGCTTGTATGCGTACGTGTGATAAAAAAAAAACTACTGCGCTGCTCAATCTGCCTCAAAGTTTTGACATACTTAAATATTATCATAACTGTGTCATTTAACAACGAGATTAAAGCCTAATCTCCCTGACGATTATCTTTCAATAGCGGGGGACTTAGCAGGGTTACTTAGTGAGTTTTACGAAAGGAGATATTTTAAACGATTGAGGCAGGTAAGCATTTAATTAAGTGACGCTTACTTTGATGGCGGGTACACATTTTAAAAGAAGGACATCCCGCCATCGAGTATTATATATGATAAAATGATAAACTCATCATGGATCATTTGTTACTATAAAATAAGCTGATTTAAGTTATTTCTATTTATACGACATAATTTTAATATACGACGCGAAATTGAAGGCACACCCGATCATAATATATCTTGTGTGTTATCGGAAGGTGATATCAGAAGCTTTGAAAATCTCTGACTATGTATAAAAAATCTGCCTCCTTTCTGCTTATCCTGCAAGTATTCCGGGGTAAAGATATAGTTACATAGATTCTGTATATAGCTCTCATAGATATTGTTCTCTCAAAATTGTGTCTGAACTTGGTAGCACATTACGTATTTTTGAAAATATCTTTATTGTAATCTATGCAGTTTTCAACAGACTATCAACAAGAATCCAATCAGAAGTAGCCATTATAGGCCACAACAATGACGCAAAACAACTCATTAAACTTATGTACAAAGTGGTGTAGACCAGTTATCTCAAATATTTCAGACGACAAGAATTTCTTGTGCCTCGTCGTCTCGTTCGTCACACGTGACTTCAAACAATGAAAAAAGTCTTAACAAAGGTCTAAACAAAAATCTCAAGTCAAAATGGAAATTAGAAAAAAAAAACCAGAACGGCCGTATCTCATTGGTTGGTCAATATTAATGGACACAAGTTCAAGGGTATGATGCGTGCGTCAGGTACAACACATTATTGTAATGGGCCCGAAAGGCCAGAAAAAGGTCAGGCTTTATTTGCGGATGGACGGAGGGTCGTCATTACCGATGATACACTCTTACACATATTACATGTAACAAAATGTTGTCTGGAAACATGTATGCGAGCTGTTTAGCTTACTTTGGAATAACATATCGTTGGTTTACAAACACGCTTTTAAATATCATGAATTTAAAAGTATGACGTTTTAAATAAATTAATGTTGATGCTATCTCTTTGTACTAACACGTCGAAATTAACCTTCATCCTAATTTACATCGGATGCTCAAAAAATTTAAGTATGGATATAATTTGTAGTTTTGAAAACAAATTTTAGTAGCTTTCTGAGGATTTCAATTCGTCTGAATGTTTTTTTTTGGTATTATATTCAGTGATATCTTCATCAAATGCGGATAGATTTTTATGACACTTGTTTGTTGTTTGAAAGAGTATATTTCAAAAGAGGTCTCAATAATGTCATTGGGTGGATTCAATGTGACAATAATCATACATTTGTAAAAAAATACAATAAATATTAAAGCGGCTAATTAATCATTGATAATTCTTTTGCAGTTAGGGAAGAATGTCGCAGTTTAGAATCTGGCGCAACTTCAAAATAAGTTTCTCGATTGACTAATAGATTTGGATTTACTGTAACTTTTTCTATTAATAAGTAACCTAAAATTTATTTGAGTATTTAAAAAAAAACACGTCCGTTAGATAACTGTGGGATTGGTTGCTAACAGTCTAGACTGAATAAATAAACTCTAAACACAATACATGTGTTTTCGTTAAAAAGCTTAAGGATCGTAAACTCAGTGCGAATGTGAGAGGATTAACTTAAGCTCGTATGCTGCAGACGATGTTCTGGAGTTAAGGAGTATTGATGTTGGCGACGACGAGCGACCTCTTTAGGCGGGATCATACGTGCGTCGCCTCGCGAGGCATTAACAGCCCAAATAAGCTATCACTATACAGTACCGAATCGCCTCGCAAAATACACGGCGTTGCAAACTTTGGCAATTGTCAGATGTAAGATGTATTATTTGTACACATATAAGTACTCGATATAACAGTACAAATAATAAGTAATACTAAATTTATATTTTTAAATAAAAGTTAATATTGAGAAGAATAGTGCACACAGTGTAATATGATGTTTTTATTAGCTATAATATACAAACTTGTATTTACCGTGTGTAATGCAGATACTTTAATAAATGTCACGGTTAGCCTGTTTACAAAGAACACACCTTGTGAGGGCAGCGGGACCTGTCTGAATCCGCTTAATGGAACACGTTGATCCTTTAGTCCGTTAGAGCTTTTAGAATAGTTATTGCTGTGAATTGTTACAGTTTGCTCAATTGTTTAATCAGCTGTTACATTTAAACTTTTTATTTTGCATAAGCTGTTACTCGGCACCCGTACGTGATATAGATTGCTGATCTCGGTTGGACTACGAGATGAAATTTTTTTATGTAAAAACTTTAAGATTCAGTAAAACCACAATTGAAATGAGAAATTAATTAAGCAATCTTTAATCAGGTAGGTAAAATACTATCAATAAATGTATTTCTGTCATAAACTATTAACTTTGATACACCACTGCCAGCTTAAAAAAAAAATAAAACAGCATAATATGAGGTTCAAAATCCACCATTTTGCTTCTAAAATTATTTAATATTGCCGGTGTTACTTGTGCCATTAATGATAATAATAAAGCCTTTTATTCGAACGTTACATGTACAATTACTTTTTTACTGTGGTACACTACATGTCTACGTAAGTATTTAATTTTTTTTCTCGCATTTGATGTTTCATTATTTTCTGTAAGTCCGTTTGAGAGTTGGCAAAGGCCTCCTCCAACCTACTCCATTCCGATCTCTCGCTAGCGAATCTACTCCCGGTACTCTACGTCTAGTCTCTACTCTACGTTATGCCCGGTAACCTGCCTAATATGATAGTCCCATCTTTTCTGATGTCTATCTCTTTTTCTTTTGCCTTCTTTGGAAACCAGAGTGTAATCATTTTGCTCCATTTTGTTCTTTCCCCTGGTCATGTGTCCCAAAAATTTCCATTTCAGCCTTTTTACTTTTAGAGTAACATTTTGCATTTTAGTATTTTTCCTAATATTGACGTTTCTTCTTCTATCCCCTCTCTCATGTTGATCAGACGACAATTTTGTGATTATGTTTTTTATTATGGTTCATGTTTTGCTTACATATATACGAATTGCTGTATATTTTTACCCTTAATTACTTCTATTAGACACTAATATCTTTTTCAACTGTTTGCTATCCTTTTTTCGATTATTTTGCTTATATTATTTTTAGGTGATATCAGCTGTCCGAGGTGTATATAATCTTCCACATAACTACTCTGTGATTCGCGCTATTAAAAGAAATCTAATAATACATCATAAATCAAATGCCTTCAAATCGTATGGGTTGTTGCAGGCGAAAATAGAAATTTTCATTTATATGCTCGGGTAAAATGGTGCCTGACTTTAATCGCATAAAGACCAAAACAAAGTGATGCCTCGGCCTCTTTGTACTTAACTCTTACTTCTATTTTATTTTACGCACATACGAGCTTTTTATGAGGAATCAATTGTAATCTCGATGACGAGAATGTTGCGTGATCTTCATAATAAAGCTTTTTTATCTCTTGAATCAAGAAAATGTGGATATATCGAATACCGTACGGAATGAAACATGTTCCCGTTGCAATGGAAGAGAAGAAAAAGGTTTTTAATAAAGGATTCTTGTGTCAGTCGTGCGAACAATATCAAATCTTCGATTCAAATTATGTTATAAGAAATTACTTAATCAGATTTTCAAAGAACAAATCAGAACAATAAGTCATTTTATATTTCCATATGTTTTGAAAAGCTCGATGGTATGGAGGTTAGTTATTTAATTTTTTTCACTTAGGGACATCAAACAGTTGTACATTAAGTTTTAATTAATTAAAATAATATAATATGTTACCGAATGTACAAATTACACCAAAGTCTTCGAAATAACACATATTTTAGCAAAGAGCGAGTGCGTAAGTATATTTCGAAACCAAAATTTAGCAATCTTTAATTCCATAACGAATTAAGGTGATTTTTATACGAGAACATCAATTTCCATTTTCTTAAACTTTTGAGAGGAATATCTAAATATGTTTATAGCTACGTTATGTGTATTATACGTGTACACAAGTCGATGGAGGGGCTCCCGCACCCTGACGTCGTTCTACATCTCGGTGATCTCGGTGTATAGAACAACCGCGGTGCAAGTGTCTCTTGTCTCAATGCCTTTCTTGGTACGGTATAACATATTGTTTGTAAGAGTATTACAATCAAATATGTCATTACATCTGTCCTGCAACATCACAACCATTAATAAATTTCGTTTGGATTCCAGGCTTACAAGCTGATCCTGGGTAGCACAGTGGTTAGAGCAGTCACCCGGATTGGGAAAAGTCATGGGTTCGACTCACATCTCAGAGTACCATGAACAAAGCGGATTTTTTAAGCATTTGCCAATAAGAATATTTTGAATTTAGAATATATAGCATTGTGAATGCAACTTTGATCAAATATAATAGCTAATAATATTTTAATAAGTCTAGATGGGATATTTTAAGATGAAAATGTTAAAAGTGTGTTCACTCATCACTCGGCTAATCCTAGCATGCACACCATACCGACGGCAGAGGAGTAGGGAGGGAGAAAGTTACATAGAGCGAATCTGCTTGCTGCAGAGACTATATTCGCCGTGATTCACTTAGTTAAAACTATTTGAAAATCCGTATACATTGCATCCACCTGAGTTAGTTGACCGATCTTGTCAAAACAGATCACTGGTGTATATATCATTAGGTTAGTTGATAATGATAATGTTCTGAATGTGAGCATACAATTGACTATGAACAAGATTCTCAAATATCTTCGATATGACAGATAAAATTGAAATAGGGCGATAGTTTTCGATGTTAGTGCCTTCAATCATCGATTATAGAGGCTAAGGAACCTCGAAATATATGGTAATTATATGGGTGAAAAGATATAGTAAACTGGAAATTTTGCTTCTGAAAATACGATCTAACTGTATTATCAGTCGTAAGCCCACTCGAATTTGCACTGGGTCTGCGTGATGAACAGTATATTTTTCTTGTGTGATTTTATTCACGAGGAAGGCGTGTAGCCCAACAGTGGAGACATTATAGGCTGATGATGATGAATATGTTTTTGGAGTTGTTGATTTTAGCGAATGTGAACATAGAATCAGTTAGGTCATTCTTATTCCAAGCAAGCCTTATTTAGGTTTAAGGGGCTAATCAGTTCCCAAGGAACTGTAGTCACTGCGACCTGTAAGATCTTTTGCGACTCGCCGCCAAAGTCACAGTAGCTTCTTTAGTCTGGTAGCTTCTAAGAAGTCTATGATATTCCTGGCTTTCAGAGCTTTAATATCGTCTGGGCTGGTTATGTGTCATCCTAGATGGAGCTTTAGATACCGAAATGACTTTTTAAATAGATTCCTTGCAATTATTAAGACTGAGTTTATTAATAAGATAAACTGGTAATTAAAGATACCTTTCAAACCCCAGGGCCCTTGAAGATGTAGATAAGTAAAGTATGGTTGTGACTCGGTAAGAGAAAAAACATATTTTTTTTTATAAAGTCAAGAACAAAGAACGCATAGTCAGCCTTTTGGTACAAAGAGGAGCTTAAATTTATAGGTCAATCATCTGATGACCAGCTTTTACTAAACTTGCTTTGCGTACGCTTTCGTATTTTATAACCACAGCCCGAACACTGAATGTGGCCGGATACGCAAAGTAGACCCACGTGGTGGGTTGTGTCTCATTCTTCCATTTGATTAATACTATTATACACAAGAACTGTGCCTCAGAAATTAATGATAATGGTAAGCTCACACGCACTAACTACATACTACACCATCAAGCTTCTCAGACGGAGTTATATTGGTTGCCAATAGTTTTCCCAATAAGGACTAATTGATTGATCAGTGGCAAACATTTTCGACGTTCATTCTTATCGATTTTCCCCAAATGACTGGGTGTTTCCCAAGTGAATATCAAGTTCTATGGTTAGCAACAACTTTTTGAAAGTTTCCTCATAACTGACAAGAAATGAGTGCCCATTTTAGTTTGTATCATGACCGAGATATTAATCATCATTGCTTATATCAAGAGTACAAAAGTTTTCAGGGTAATGAATAGATTTTGGCTGAAGTTGTACAAACAACAGCACATCCAGGCGATTTAAAATTGATTTCATAACTTTACCTTGTATAGTCATTTCATTTTCTGTTACGTTACGTTACTGTACTTCAGTTTAGTACAATTTGACATACTTGTATCAAATTCGAATCGAACTCGATAATTTATGTGTTAAGGGTACTGAAAAATAATACATGTAAGAAACTAAATGCGTCATTACTTTTTCATCCAGTTAAATCCTATGTAAACAAACTTTTACAATGTGTAACTGTTAAAGTTGTCACCAATACCAACTTTATACAAATAATTATTATTTAAAACAATAAAACTGATTACGTTGACATGTAAACCTTTCAACTATTTGTCTATACAAATATTATTCTTTCCATTTGTTACTATACTTACGTATCTAGTTGTGGAGTTTGCGTTTACATTAGAGTCAGCATTTTGTTTTAACCACCCAAGTATTTGCAAAGTAGACGTGCCTTAATGAGCGAGCAAATATGTCGCATGATTTAGACCCAGTGAAGTGTGATATCGCAAGTCATCACCACATCATATATTTAGTAATAAATTAATGACAATTTGATATATCACTTTGTATTTCTATGCTGTCACCTGGACAGTCACAAATTAATGTTTTATATTTCTTTGATTGAAGTATAAGTATAATTATAGCACCATAATGATTCTATATTTTGAACAAAGAATAAATCAGTTTCACGTGCAATTATTATTTAAAGATTTAGAAGCCAAGGGAGGCCAACTCAAGAAATACTTTTGATGATCAAATATTATCGAATAATAAAGAAATCGCCGAATCCTTTACGTCCCTAAAGATAAACTAAATAAGCCATTACTCGGTCCTCTCTGTCTGCCTCGTAGGGTATAGATTGCCAAGGGCGATAATTAGTGTTATTTATTCTCTGGTACACACGGCTGTACGTCAAGTTACCACAATAATTCTGGAGATGATTTTAAATTCTACCTTAAAACATTGAGATTTAAAGTCAAGTAGAGGAATTCGACAGATTTATATAATCTGATGTGGTGTTGACTGTACATGAACATAATATTCTTATTAAAATTTACATTATATTATTACAAACATTACCGATTCTTCTGTAAGTTAAAACCCATAGGTTGTAACTATAATTATATTCTTACACAGTATTTTTTTAATTGAAAGATACGTTAAGTCGTGACGATTGAGGACTATCAGAACTGACAAACTATATATGACATTAAACTCGAGCCAGTGAGACGCCTAATGAACTTTCCGTCAGATTTGCATTTAATCTTATGTTTACGAAACAAAACTTATATAAATATTAAAATGCAATCAAACCAAGAGACCTACTAGGTATGTCCCGTGTCGGCTCCCACCAAAATTCCTTTGATTTTGATTGAAATAAATCTTCAAAAAACCAAGGGAATTCCTGCTACATTTGCATTAATTTATAATGTTTTTGGTCTGAAACAATATCATCATCCATTAGGAACTTAAACACTATCCATTTCAGATAATAACGCTATAATATTTCAGGTTATTTGATGATCTGATTGGTGTCTAATAGTAAATCGCTTTTGTAAATGATCTGTCGGTTTTTAATATTAAATAGAGTTTATGTAGTGAAAGACAAGATGATCCTTGGTTTTAGAATGTCTATGTTATTTTGTATGGCCAATGTGTTGTATTTACTATTCTCCTCACAATTATACCTAAGATCTCTTAATAAGCAAGAAAAGATCTTAAATCTACTTTACCTGGATTTCAAAGAGCATGAGCGGATTACAGGTAGTGTACTGAACTCAAACTTCCATGAGTGCTACTGCTGCTGTGTAGCTTAGATGTTTGGTGGATGACTGGATGCTTCAATAAAGAAGCGAATGGTTGAGGGTCTACTCCAACTTAGAACTTGATATGAAGGGAATGTGAACGTTGAAACCTGTACTGATATTTGCGATACATTGATAATATATCATGTCATTAATACGTAACAAGGTAATAGGATTACGTGTAATTCAGTCAGTTGAATAAAATATCGAAGAAATCATACTAGGTATCACTGGATACTTTGAAACGTTTACGTCAAATTTATTATAAATATAATTATGTGCGAAATGAGTACACAACGAATTTCGTTCTGAAGTGTTAAAAGTAACAATATTATTTTATATTTAGCTTCTGTTTCTTTTAATGTGTAAACTTCTTTTTGATTATTTAGAATTGTAAATTTCAGTTTTTTATATCATGTTACGCATAAACAAACTAAAATTTCTCACTTTGTTCGTATTCTCGTTAGAATTGAGAACCGAGAATTGTTCTGAATATGATACTGTTATCTGGTGTTTTTTAATATATTCTGATCGTTTATACAATATTAATAATGATGTACATTCTGTTATTCAGTTCACTTGGTGCTTTAACGGGTGGACGAAATAAATTATACATTATATTATAATTGTGTTCTACCTTTACATATTATACATTAATTTCGTTTTTAATTGCTTTGTAAGAATAGAAGTCTATTACATTAACGCTTATATTATTAATGTAACCACTTTTAAAAATGTTCGTATGTAACGATCGCATATTGGCAACGCCTCTTTTTAAAAATTCCAATTTTGTACAAATTCTAACACCATGAGAAAGCAAATCCAACTTACTACCCCTGTTAAATCCGCAGTAAAAAATATCAAATATAAGGTAAAGAATGTAGGTAACTCCAAAAGTCTAAAATCTCTGATATAAATCAAATCTTTCGGTCGCTTAACGCCAACTCCGATGAATGTCCGCTATAGAAAACTCAGCGCTTCAGTTTGAGCTTAATGAAAAAAACCGATTAAGCGCCGAACGTAGCATTTCTAGCTTCTCTTCAATTAATGACTATATAGAGATGATACGTCATATTACCTATTTAAACATATGATAAATAAATATGATATTAATTCGGTACATTTATAAAAAGCTAACTAGAGTTGATATTTGGTATTACTTATTTTATAAATTTTCGTCGCTAATATGTAAATTGACAGTTCTATTAATTTTCAAGGCCACAAAAATATCATGATTGTAACAACACTAAAATATATGTCTGTAGTGTTATAGTAATAGCAACAGCTAGAATAATATACTTTTTTGGTACACATAAGGCAATAGGCATATAGGCGTGGACGACGACGTGCATATTCTCATTGAGAACATCTCAATGTAACAAGTAAATTTATCATCTCTTCGTAAGCTATTGTTCACTTGCGGTTGGAGAGGTCGAGGGGAGTGTCAATTTTTCTTTTCCCAACAAATAAAACTGTACTCTATGCTGATGGCAACCATTTACCTCCGAAAAGGAGTAGAATTTTTCGATTTGATTTGGTAAGGATTTGTATATATCACACCCTTCTGGCCTCAGCTTCAGTGGAATTGAGATCATAAACTTAGTACAGCAAGATTTATATCTATTAAATAAAAGTGCTTTTAATGTTTCATATAAAAGCTCCAAGACAACCAAACTTTACTCAAACTACCTTTAACTTTTACGTTTTTTTTTCCTACAACAAAAGTAATTAAGGAATGGTTTTATAAAAAAAAAATGTGTAGGCCTCTGAAACATCCCAGATGGTGTTTGCTTAATATTACCGAGAGCAGAATCTTTCAACTGCGGTAATTTATATTTGTTTTGGCTGTTTTATTCATCAGCTAAGCAATCACACAAAATTAGAATTTAATTTAGTAAAACAATTATAATAATAATTATAACAGTAAAATAATTGAAATTAAACCTCTATTAGTATAATTTTCGTATTCTAAGATATTTTTGAAAACTAGGGATTAAAAGACAGGAGTCCTCTTGATTGAGAAACAAAGACGGAAATACTGCACATAAGCATCTCGTAGATGGTTATAATCAATGTAGCGCATGCACCTACACGATTCCTTTTTAATCTAATTTAACTTCAATATAGCACATTTCTATAGCTCGTGATAGTTAAATTCTGATCACCCATGCTGTGACTGGCCCCAGTAGAAGTTAATTAAGCTTCACAATTTCAGACCGATACATATATATAGACCATAGACCAATTTCACTGTGTTGTCGAGCTCATTTATGATTAATAAATCATATTCATTCATTATATGGTGTAAGAAATTAATAATTGTTAATAACCGAACACATGACAGCAACCGCTTTCCTTTTAACGTAAGATGTCAAGTTATGAGAACACAAGTCTACGGTTCAGCTACTTTAACAAAGTTGCAAGTCGACGCTAACGAAGTTATTTGAGTTAGCGACATTCCGATTGAGAGAATTTCTTGGAGACATTTACACAGAACTAGCGACTCCATATTTTTTTGGAAGTCAGGATAAGAACGGAGACACATAAAACAAATCATAAATTCTAATGCAAAACAGAACGACTCACAGTCGGGGCCCATTCAAATTTTACAAATGAAAGCTTCCCAAGGGGCCGTCTGCTTTAGAATTTATGATTTGTTTTATGTGTGTATCGATAATAAAACTATTTCAATTGTGTAGTTATTTAGTATTACTTAACAGAATTCTAAACTACTGGCTTGTTTCTTTCTTTTTAGATTTTATTCAACTTATTTTTTTCATGTATTTTTTAACGTTTTTACGCAGTCGGGTTTTTTTTTATCTTTAAATTATTTGTAAAATAAATATAGACTCTATATCTGCAGCCATACCCCATATTAGAATGCCATATGACATAACGCTAAGGAAATAACTAAAGTATGCTGTCCATCGCCGTCGCAGGTCAATTTAAAGTGTTGAAACGAAATCCCAAATTATTTCCTATAATGTTATCTGGAAAACCTATAGTAAATAATTTGGAATTTCGTTTCGTTAACGTTAACGTTAGAACTGGTAGAAACCCGCATAAGTTGAAAAACGAACTAGCAGTGGTCGAAGAGTTTGTTTTTCAGACGTTTATCGACCGTATTTATGTTCAGGCTAGGGGGTAGTTTGCTTACATGTTTACAGTAAATGGTACATTAGGCCATACAAAACTTTAAATTTTCACCATTTGTTTTTAGACCTTATTGCATTGTGTGTAGAGTCCAAAATCAATTGAAGACAATGTGGATAGAATAGAAATAAATGGTCATTATTCTGAATAAATTGTAAAATGTAATAAAATATTAAGGAAAGACTATCGTATCCGTTACAAATAGACGGGTTCTCAAAACACTAAACACAGAGTGACAAAGCAAAAATATAGACAAATGGATAGAAAAAACAATCCTCAAAAATTTTGCCGTTTGGTCATAGTATTATTACAATAGAATTTGAATAACGCTCTCTTCAATGAGCGTAACGACACGTCTGCCATTATATAGCTAACGATTCGTCAATTTTTTAACGACTCTCGTTACATTTCAATGGAAATGGGACTCAATTTTTTTTTTCGTAATATATGTATTATTATTATACATAATTCAAATAAAATATTTTAATGATATACACTCATTATTGTCAATAATAATAACACATCCAAAATATAATGCTTCAAAGCTAAGAAGCAATTATAGGTAGGTATAAAATTCAATGTGACTTTCTATTAACATGAGTGATACTAAAAAAAAGTAGTAATAGGGACACGTTTTTGGACCTAAAAAACTGCTCCCGCTGCCTACCTAAACTACTTACGAAAATCAATTCCCAAATTTGATTTTGCATGTGATTTACAATTATAACCTATTATACCCATACCTATTATAAATAAAAATTGACATTTATTTTATTGTAAAATTAATATCGGTTTATAAACATATACATAATAAAATCTACTTCTAATCGTTATTTGCAAAACAACAAAAAGCTATTCTTCATAATACTAAATCAGATTTATTCGGATATCGGGTATCATTAAAATAACGGCTTGTGAAACTACTACTATTGATTACTTATTCAATTAATATATAAGTGTAGTATGTTAATTCTACAATTTGTGGTATATTTAGACTTAAGGGATCCTCGTTGTGGGCCGTTTATAAATCACCACGATTCCAGGACAACCCTCTGTGACCGTCCCTTTTAGTCAAACAGATAATTGCATTAGTAGACGTTAGTTCAAATAGTAAACGCAAGTGGGTATGTTACTCTAGTAGAGTAAATTTTAATTTAAAGTAAAATGAATTGCATTTAGAATCGACTATATTAAATCTTGACACTTTAACATTGACTGATAGCACGTCGACAGGGCGATTTCAGTGCTTCGTTTCACTGTTCGATTACTGGTTTAATAACCAATTAAACAAGCCCATAGAAATAGCTCAAAGTCCGCATGCGACCAATGTTAATGTGCTTAAATTGCTAGTAATGCAATGGCATTAAGTTATTGAAGGATCTAGACAATGATGAAATCTATGAGCATCAGATAAAAATATGACAAATAAAAATAATGGACAAGTCAATACGCAAAGCATTTATTAGTCACGGTTACATGAAAAAAAAACTAATTGGTTATTTTTATGGAATATTTAGAGCTCGACACCGACTCACTCTTGACCGGGTTATATGTTGTTGGGTACTGAGCTAATGGTTAACACATTGTACTGCATTTTACGAGTCGTTAGCAAACAGCACGTAACACATTGCTAGCAAACTCAATCAACAGTTAATCACGTTGAGGTTATACGTGAGGTGGACGTGTCGGTGTCCGTCTGTCGTCCACATTGTTGTAAACACGTAAGCGATATTGTTGCATCTCGTAAACTTGGAATTGGACGCCATTTGGGGGATCGTAAATTTGATACTGACGCGAGTCTTCTTTCTAGGGTTGTTGGTGATTTAAAACTTTGATTTGTAAGCTGGCGTACATAATAAACAGTGAAAGAGTAGATATTGTAAAAAGAAAATCATAAACGCATAATAATATAAATACCAAAGGAAAAAGTCATTTCATTAGTTTTGCATTTAATATGTTAGCATTGAATTCAGAAGGGTTTTTGTTATTTTCACTACCTACATACTGTGAACCACTTATTATTCTCTAGATAATGATGTCATGAGTGGCGGTATTTCCTTGTCTAAATTATACTTATCACAGACATTATCCACCCGAAGTAAGTCAACGCGTCTCGATTTGCCGTTTTCTCTTCTGTGATTGTTTTTTGCTAGCAAATTTGCTTTAAGAAAACCAATTACTAGCTTTAGGCCCAGTTTTATGGTAAGATGGTAATTGATTCTAAGTAAATTATCACAATATCGTATTTGTATTTAAATTTGTGTCTAGTTGAAGTTAATAAAATTTATGAATGCAATTTTAAAAAATCACTTCTATTACCTAGTTATTTCTTCTACATTTACTCTTGCAATTGTGGGCAACTTCATGTTAAATAAAGTTATTTTCAGTGAAATAAAATTGAAAGGAAAAATATCTCTTGCCACGTTCCCATACAGGCTCTCCCGCGGTAGATTTACGAACCAATGGCGCAGTTTTTCGACTGTCACAAGTGGTTTTAATAGCTTATACGGTGTATATTTCCTACTGACGTTATAAATTACTCTTTCACACAAAAAAAAACTGAACGGATTTTTATGAAATTTATATGCGCATAATTTTTAGGCTACTAAAGGGTTCCCTAGATATAAAAGTACCATTAAGTCATCATGTAAATCACGCTTGCAAAGCAAAAAGCTAAGTTGTATATAAAATAATATTTGAAAACTAAATTAATTCGTTAGCAAGTTTTTAAGTAAGCGAGTATTCTAAGATGAATTTTGGCAACCCTGATTTTAAATCTCTCATTTTATTGGCGGATGTTATGGCAAATGCTGACGAAATACACTAAAAGATATACATCCTGGGCGTGGTAACTAGTAATATGTTGCTCGTTTAACTGATGGGTTTTTTTACCTATCTACTAGCCGGGTGAATTCAATTAATATAATATTTTACTTTTTGGCGTAGTTACCGCTGTCAATAATAAGGGGCCCCTGGGCTATTCGGGCCCTGTAACGTGTGCTAGCAGAAATGTTTACCCTCTATTTGCTCCCTCCCAACTCATTTGCGCCATTGTAGCGAGACCCTACAGTTCTCAACTATAATGCATATTATCTAGGCCCTGTCATAAAACCTATTCCCACTAAGGTATGCCCAGGGTTTTAAGTGGGTAGTCCACCGCCCTAGACCTTAGATCAGCTTCATCGTATAGATCTTCTATAGACAAATCAAACGAGCACAAAACTGTGCAAAGTGCGAGCTCGATAAAAATGACCCAGACTGACAAGCTAATTATCTAATACGTCAAGTAAAATAAAAGCTTGTACTCATATGACGCATTTTAATGTTTTTCTTTCATTTACTGCGTGAAACACTGAAACACAAAACACTGAACAACTCTCTCGGAATGACATCGCATTTCAAACTATCGGTGATATAATGGAGTTATCTTGTTCTTTTCATTTAGGCTCGGAGACTTTCAAGGATCGATGGCCATTCGAAAACCCCTTTTGTGAGAAATCGAGCGATTGAAAGAGTTCAATTTAAGTTTTCACGTTACAAAAGAAGATTGAGAAATACTTTTAAGTTTAGCTCTGAATAGTTCAGTTCAATCACGGTATCTTTTGTAACTTGGAATATCTTAGGATTTAAACTCCCTTCAAAATAGCAGACATTTTTGTAATTTTTTAATAAAATAGAATTTGTAATATTTGTCATAAAATCATAATGGACAGTGTTCCATTTTTAAAACTATTTATTAGTAAGTGCTGTCTATTTCGATGGCAGTTTGACCTATTTTGTATCTGAAACTAGACGAGAACTGTAACTGACAGAATTAACTGAGGTATCTAAAATAGGTTTGTAACAAAACTTTAGGAAAAAAAAGTACTTTTTTCATAAATATATATTATTTTTTTCACGGTTTTATACATCACCATTATGTAACAAGTACACATATATAGGTTCAACTAGAAAACTATAACTATTTTTTCGTGACGTGTACTAGATGGTGTTTGGGCTTTACCTTTTATTTTAAAGCGTTACTTCTAGCTAAATTTTAAGATTTTTGGAATTAAATATTATACATTTTGATTTTCTTGCTTGTCTCATGAGGCTCAGTATTTTACTGAGAACAAAAAATTGATTTAAGTCCCACTCTTTTTTCACACTCTGTTCCTCTCACGCGAGGATACTCCGTAGCAGATTTGGGGTAGATCCTTGTGGTTTGAAAGCTCTAATTTGAACACTATACGGATATCTTTTGACAAAACCCTTAAAACTAAACGCGAAAACCAACATAACTCAATTTGTACAATAGAAGTCCATTGGAGTTTTTTTTAATATACTGAATATTAGGATTAGGAAGAACTGCGTCATATAAACAGCAAATAAAATCAGTAAGAGGCTTAAATAAACCGCGCAGGGACCAGCGCCGCCTCGAGGCAATCTAGTAAAGCCACAAAACTCTGGGGAATGCCTCGTCATCTGAACGCTCAGCGGTTGATCGTAAAATCGAAGGCGAAATGTATCATTTAAAAAGTGAAATACGTTGAAATGAAATCTTTCCAACAATTATAGAAGATCTGGGTACTTAGGGTAAATAAATTTAGACAAGATACCTATAAATAACATTGAAAATTACGTTTCAATATAATTTTTCCAATTTAAAAATGTATTTTTTAAGATCTATCTCCGAAGTACCGTGTTTGATTCCTATCTCAATTATGCACAACACACTATTATTATGTATATCATTTGTAGTATGCAAATATTATCACGAATTCTTAATATCCCGCCTTTACTTTATGTAGTATAGTAGTTAATAATTTAGTTAGTTTAATAGAGATCTAAAAACTAGAAGTTAGTATAATTTCTCCCTACCGCACTGAAGCTATTTCAAATTATAATGATATCTAATTTATTTGATTATCTCAAAAATACAAAAACTTGCTAAATTCCTCAATAGTTGAAGTAGAATATGTACCGCACCTTCAATTCGGAACAGTAAATTTTCTAGAAGACAAATCGTCCCATTAAGCTTATAATTCGCCTCTTCGTCTCCCATAATGGTGACAAATTAAAGTAGGTATCACATTTTTAACCATAAAATGGAGATAACAATCTGAGTTAACGTTTAGAAGGAAAACTTTCAAGAAGACAGAACGAGATTAAAAGTATCTCTGTCTATCTATGGAATTGTGCATGAGCATAATCTCTCACTTAAAGAGAGACCTGATCTATCTCAACTAACACATTCACAGACAAAAGACAATTAGAAACAAATCGTTGGATAGTCCTATTATTCTCCCTTTATACGTTAACTAGATATGCATGTGCGAGTAGAAAGGACCAGAAGCGATATCGTGGTTTTCTCTCCCTTTCTAAATATAGCTGGAGGTTCTGACATCTTATCAGTAAGGTAAAATCTGATTTCAAATGCTTGGTTTTATTTTCTGAAAATTATACACGAGACAGTATAATTTCTAGAATCACTAGAAAGATATAAGACGCAAGATCGACGATAAATCACTCCACTAAATTTCGACCAATAATTTTATATATGTTACGCTTTTTCATGATATTCCTTTTTGCATGGAACAGTGCCCATGGTGAATAGGCGACAGTAAAAACCATCATACATGCTACTTTATGAAATGGAAAGGGATAATGGAAAAGTGATAGGCACATTAACTGTGATTTTACCTTTATATGTGAACCACAACAATAGATAAATAATACTGGTTTAAAATCTTTGACGATACTAACGAGGATTTTGGCCGGTTTAGTGGTTTCTGATTAGTATTAGATATATTTAATAGAGTAGCTCTTCAGTTTTTGTTTGTAACGAAATGTTAAACAAACACTATGGTTTAAATAATAAATTAATAAAAAAGTATTAGACAACACACACGTCGCTGAAATCCAAAAAAGTAGCTAAAAACTATTATTGTGGGAAATCCAAAACAACAAAGATAATCCAACAAAACAACATCCAAACAATATAGAAAAGTTAAAACCTTTTTCACCACATGAAAGCAAACAACGAGTTTGAGTTTCACCCGACCGGGAATAGATCCCAAGACTTCAGAGATGGTGACATATTGAAATCTACCATATCCTACTCTAGAACGGCAAATTAAATTTTTGAAGAATGAAATTTGACAGATAATGAGAAAAATGTTTGTTTTTAGTTTTCTAAATAATTGTAATATTGTAAAATCGGTTTGATAATTATTGTCTTTATCTCTTTCCAACCGACAGACACAGCACACAGCTGGGTTGTGTGATTTAATTTCTTTGAACAATGTATTTATACATATTATGCATTGAGATAGCTTTCAATACTTTTACGATGTATAACTTTACGTAATAAAAAACATTTCACTTGGAAGTGTTTCGTAATCAGTTTTATTATCTTTACTGAGTGAAGTGCTCCCTCCTGAAAACTCCTTAATGAGTATAAATTACGACACGCCGCCGTTTTGATGACGAAAGTACACGGAAAATTTCATAGAACGGGGAAATTTAGTTGCCACACCCGAAGAATGTCTGATTGAATCATACTTTATATGGAGGAGCTCGATGCGCAGTGGTTAGCGCGGTCAGGTGCGATCGTGGAAGCTAAGCAACCTTCGCCAACGCCGGTCCGAAGATCCAGTTTCACAAGTCTAGACTGAATAAAAATAAAATCTAGCTTTTCTTGTGGGGGTATGATTTTTGCGACCATATTGGAAAATTATGCGATTCCGTGTTTTAAGAGATTTGGGTTTTTTTTTAAAATAAAGGAAATTGAATATTGAAATAAAAAAATTGAAAAAGTATTTTGAACAAAAATACGATTTAACGAGAAAAGTATTTATATTATATTTATTTAAATATTTTTCTGAACCACTTTGTCTCGGTCTATTCTTAGTGTTGTGCATGTTTTTTATTTATTGAAATGCATCTCAAAGTAGCATGGCTTTTTTTTCCATAAAACTTTCTAAATGTTAGCTTGTTCTATTGTTGTAACAGAACTTTAAGTAAAGGCAATAATTTTATGAAAATCATGTCTGTATATATTTTATCAAAGTTTACTGATAATTGTATAAGCTCAATGAGATTCTCTGAATATTTATATCATTTTGTAGTTTATCCCACTCAACACCTTTGTATTCTAATTCTTTACGGTGTTATGAATAAACAAGGTTTAGCGTTGAAGTAAATTTACGCTGAGATTGCACTTGGTATTAGTTAAAATTCATATTATTAAAAAGCGACTTAGCAAAGGTTAACCTAGTACGAGGTTTTACAAGAGTAATATTTACTCCTAGAAGGTAGTGGTTTTGCTTATTCTCTGTTTAATATGAATTTGGATTAATACTAAAATTGCAATTTTAGCGTATATAATTTCTGACGCTAAACCTTGTTTATTAATAGGACTGCTAGAATATAACAAGGCATAGTGCACTTCGCGATACCTATATCTAAAGTTGATTATGAATGTACTAAGCATTATACCAAATTCATCTGAATTCCAGGGATACCAATTATCAAATTTCTATAATGAATTATGAACTTTATTATGTAGATTTTTATGTACGTATAGTTAAATGTGCCGTTCACAGTAAATCTATTCCAAATTTTCCAACGGAAACTTTCTTAAGTTCTATAATGCTTATTAATTTGTATTTTTCTTTTCCAGGTAAGTGATGTTCTTTGGTGAGTTTCGGTTGAATGATACAAAAATATAAGAAACACATTAACTGTACCTCAGTTCCTTCATGGTATAACAGCTCCATAATAATGCAGTGTAAGATGTGTAAGTGTAGAAGAGTTAATAAATCTCAATGCAATTTTGAGAACACTCAATGAAACGGTACAATGATATCCGCCAGTTATATCAATAATATATTAAGGATTATGCAACTCCCAACAAACATCGACGCTGTTGAAATTATACTATTTAGTTAAAAAATAAAATAATTCTCGAAACGGAAAGACTGACAACAAGAAGCCCGTAGTAACTTCCTTTTAATCTTCTGTACTATAGTTAAGTCACCAGTGAGACTTATATAAAACTGTTTTATTAAAGTACTAAGAAGTCTCTTAAAAGAAGTTTTTAATATGCCTTCTGCTTCCTTGAATAAACATCCATCAAGAGACTTTCCTATTCGTTCGATGAAACCGTCCATAGCAAAAAGCTCTTAAATGCGACAGCGGAAAATCTCATTTACTTTGACAGCTCTGAGCCTTGAAAAGTGTTAACAAGATAAAGCGACTCTGGCCTTGTTTAGAGTAAATAGTTCAAGCTTGTGGTCTCCACAATCTCAACGGCTAAAGTTATAATTACCTTTAAATTGGATTGCAGTTACTACGTCACTTGAAATTGAAGCACAGAAATTGAGTATAATTTCGCTCTCATTGGATGGGTGACCAAAAGTTATCATCTCTAGTTAAGTATTTTGGAAGCCGCCTTCAGCCATACATCTCTGTTGCGTTGCAGTCATGAGCGCCAACTAATCTTGTATGCTTGTATTCATAGGAAAGACCTGCCACGTTCAGTAAATCCTTAAGACTTGCCACGAGATGGAAAACAGGGCTAACCACGAATATTTAACGTCATTATCGAACGATATCAGTTTGAACGCTATTAATTTAGGATTACGCTTTAATATTAAATAATCACGACCAATGCCTTCCTAAATCACCTTCGTAGTTAAGCGGCTCTTAAATCAGTTTCGTGGTTTCACCATCTCTGGGACTATTCTGCTATTTCTGGTCAAATCGAAATGGAAAACGACATTTGCTAAAATGTCGCTGCTTAGTTGTCGTACCTTAGTTGATTAATATCCCGTAATTCCCGGGATTCAGCTGCAGAGTTAGATATCTAAGTAATTTAAATTATCAAATATTTTTTCATTGTACCCTGTTTTGTAGTAGGCCCTCGTTTTTGTGACTTCATTTAACGAAGTGATTCTAGACGACGGTCTAGAATATAGTTAGATTAATCTTCAAGGAACCCGACGTGAAGCTAAAGATATAAAAAAACTTATAATTCGTCTTTCACTCGGTCACTTTGTACACCCAGACTTGCACGTGTTAACAAGCGAATACCGTATTCTTTAATTCGCTCTTGATTCTATAGTGCGCATGAAGCAATTATTAACTAGCATCAAAACTTCAAATTTGCTCAAAGAAGCCATAAACATTTGCTCAGACTGTAAACAGACTTATAAAAGTCACGAGTTACGTTATTGATTCGTAAATGTACGGCGGTAGACCTTGTGCTGACAAGAGTAGGCAAGAAACTCGACAAGGACGGCTCAAATAAATCATAGATAAAAGTCCTTGATTTATTTTCTTAGAGAGATGTGAAGTTGACAAATGACAACGAGATGGCGTGAAGTCATATTTCAGTAAAATAAAATAATAAATAAAATAAAATTGTAGATATGAACAAATATGTAAGGGATATTAAATTACGGAAAATATTAAAATTATAACTCGATTTAAGGGTTTCAAACCTTTAATAAATCTAGAAATTTTTTAATGGCTAGTTTATATTTTCCATAATGGCTAATTATGAAAAATATATGCCACTTGGATATGGTGTATTAAAAGCTGCAGTGCTAATCTGTAAAAATAAGAGTCCAACTCAGCGCTATCACGAAATTAAAGTTTTAATGAAATATAACGTCTATGTCCAATTTAATATAATCGACTTTAAAAGATAATTAATTAATTTCAATTAATCATTTACTTCAACGCTGAATTTTGAAAAGCAATAGCAAAGCGGCCCATCTGCTTAAAGTTGTAAAACCGACACAGAACGTTAAATTGTCCTTTGTTTAATCTTTACTAATGTAATATATATTTTTTGATTTTTTTTATTGTTTGTGATGGTCTCTCAACTCAGAACTATTAAAATTATTATAAAAATAAAAGCGCATCAATTTATTTTCAATTCAGTGAGTCTGTTGTTCTATGTTATTATTTTTTTTTGATTGTATATTGCAAAACAATTGAGTATCGAATAACACAGGTGACTAAAATAAACTTTATGAACTTAATTTTGTGCTTGTGTGTGTATGTGAGTATGCGTGCGTGCTTGCGTGCGTGCGTGCGTGCGTGCGTGCGTGTGTGTGTGTGTGTGTGTGTGAATTAATTGCATTATATATTCATATTTATAAAGTATACTTTTGCTCAAATGCACTGCCCTAAATTATTCTTCTTATTTAATTTTATTTTTGCGGTTACCTGGAAGAGATCGCTTTTATGCGATAAGGCCGCCATTTGCTTCGCTCTTGATTTTTGTGATTCTTGTATGTTCTATTGTTGTGCAATAAAGTTTATTATTATTATTATTTTAATTATTATTATTTATTGATTTACCTTATCTAATAAGCTTACCTTAGTTAATAAGCTTTAATTTTCGCTAACCGCATTAACTAGAGATAAAATATTTTGTTGTAAACGGTACTGATTTGAGACGCGTCACATGAAGTTACATTGTCATACTAAATTGCATCTGTATATATAGATGGGCAATCTTCTTAGTGTGTTCATAAATTTAACGTTTATTGCTTAAAATCCACGGAGATTCCTTTACTTTACTCTCAAGATATTAAGCATTCTTGGGATGCATTATAGCTTTCATTTTTAGCAATTTGTCTTTTATTTCTATATGGGTAAAGTTTATAATCCCTGGTCACACCAAGTTTAAATCAACGAGGTCTATCACAATATCAAACAAAAGAATTGCAACTCGAGACATAAAAGAATTGCTTCTCATCAGGAAACATAAAAAAAATAAGCACAGTTCTTCCTAAAAATAACTTAAGATGGCGTTGTTTGTATGTACATATAGCAACACATAAAGTTACAACAAAAGGGCTCCACAATTAATTTTGATCTTAATTGACTCAAAATTGATTGAAAAAGTTGGCCTTTTAAGGTTAACAAGTCTTTTTTAATGTTACATTAAGGTTAGAATCAACAGTTTGAATCAATTAATTTACTGTTGGTAGTACCAACAGCACGTCTGACATGTCTCTATGTAAACTTTACGTTCAATGCATTAAGGTTTGAAATGAAGTGGACAACTTTGACATTTTTTATAATCGGGCGTGCTGTTGGCTGTACAATTGCGATCGGCTGTACTCTCAACCCTTTCGACGGTGACATACGAGCCCCAACACAATGGCGTCATCTTTATTTGTCATTTCACTCGTTCGTCGTTCGTCATAGAAACACTTGGAAATCTTTTCAAAATGATTGACGACAATATCAAACTTAACACGCGAAGAGAGAAGAGCTTTTTTCTATATTACTTAAATTTATTTAAATGAGAAATCCTCCTGTGCGTTTGTCTGTAAATTTGAAGCGACTTTCTCCAATATAACTGAAGTAATTCATGAGTAAGGTCTTGTATGATTTTAATTAAAGGTGGTATTGTGTAAATTGACCGAAATGTGATAACTCTTAGAATTTTTAGGGTGCAAATTTTCACAGATGATGTATTTCTGTTGCCGCTTCAACATAAACTACTAAAAATCAGAATGAAATAAATATTTAAGGGGGCTCCCATAGAACAAACGTGATTTTATTTGCTTATGTTTGGTACGGAACTCCTCGTATGCGAGTCCGACTCGCATTTGGCCTGTTTTATTTATAATGAGCAAGTAAATATATAAAGATAGTTTAGGTGGTGTGTCTAAAATTATTTTAAATATCATTATTTTCGTTATATAAAGGTCTAGAGCCTAACTTATTGATTTTTAGGCTATATATCTTCGCGCCTTATCGTTTTTGACGTTTGATGGAATATAATACTAGAATATTATGAATTAATTAATAATGATAAATAAAAATTAGGTTACTAACCAAACCCAGCTTGAATTTAATTTGTTAAATCTTATATTTAAAAAATCCATTAACTAATATTTATAGAAAATAACTATGTGCTTTTGAAATGTTTCAGTCAAGATTTTTTTTTACAGTTAATCATCAAAAACTTTAAAAATATGACTGCACTATGGATTTAGTGACGCATCTGTAATAGTATCTGTAACAGTTATACCGCATGATAACCCTAACAACGAAACGATACATAAATAAAGACCTTCCACTGGGCTTTTAAGAAAAAAAGGTGTCGATCAAAGGCAGTCATTTGCCGAAATTAGTCGAACGTCGTCTTTTTAGGGGGAGGACTCCCTGATAATTGGGGAAGTGACTCTTTGATTAAGGACAAAGACGAGAATTATTAACGAGGTTTCAAAAGTTAATTGTGGTCCTAATAAATTGGCCTTTTTGTTGGTTATTTGTGGTGAAACTGTCGTTTCAAGTCTAGTTATAGTCAAACGTTTGTGTTGTGATTATGTGCGCGGTGTCCCGCCATACATTTGGACACCGATGGCATAGTTTTCGACAAGTTCTTTTAACACTCTAGAATGTATTTATGGTATCAAATACGGAATTTAATAAGCTACGAGGAGTCTAAGATGGATTTTGTAGCCACAAACGTATAAAAATCCAGGCGACTTTTATAACCAACTGATCAAACAAGCGAAGCCTCAGACGAAAACTAGTTCCGTGTGCATCTGCCTATAAATTATTTTCCTGGATATTTTCAGTTTAATATAATACGTACGAAATAAAACAAAATGGCGACCAAAACTCTTAATGAAGTCACCGATTCAAGAGATAAGTATGGTTTTCGCTTTGCAAAATTAATCTCGCATATTGTATCTGTAACCTGAGCAGCAAACATCTGTTGGCACACGTCCAAATTGTATTGTAGGAGCGGCTGCTGGAACAAATGAATGAACAAACCTTAGATGTCGCCCGCATTGAATACAGAAAAACAATCCCCTATTGAAATACTGATGACAATCTTCTTATACGATAAGTTTATATCATAAGATATTATAGCTATATTATATCATAAGATTACTTCACTACATAGTATAAAAGAATGTCGCTTTATCTATCCCTATATCTATGTATGCTTAAATCTATGTAACGGATTTTAATGCGGTTTTTTTTTCATAGATAGGGTGGTTCAAAAAAGGTTTTTATATATAATATAAAGCTAGTACACACTAAATTGAAGATATTTTAACAAAAATAGAAATAAACTGCAAATTCGAATACAATAATAATAATTTAAATGGTAAAACTAACGCGATTTAATAACTTTGATTTATAGATTTGTGTTTCGTCTACTTGACGCCGTACAAGTCGAACGTATAACTTAATATTCTCAAATGGAAGCGTATATATTGATTTTTATCTTGAATCGTCTATATCCGGACTGGAAAAGGCTTCGTTGTCTGTGTGGGGATAGGAAATGAATGCAGCCGATGTAAAATAAAGGACGTTCGATCTTTATCCTGCAGCTTCTCATCAATAACAACGCTAGATCCTTCGTGTTTGTTTGTTTTTTTATTTTATTTTGAACACTACATATAATTATTGAACAGTTATTCGAGAATATTACTACGTTTTTTTTTGTAATGACAAATATAACCACTTGACCGAGAACAGCACCAGCTCAGCATATGCTGGAATCACAATAAACAAAATAATTTTTACTTATACGAAACCTTTTGTACCAAAAAAAGGAAAAACGTGATCCTTACATGTTTTCACAGGTCTGCCTGTCCATATGTTACATCATTTATCACTGAAACTACTGGAGCGATTGATATACTTACGTAAGTTGGTGATCCAGTTATCAAAAGGCTTATTAAGGATCTTAAACTGTTTATATGCGTGACATAAATGTAAATTGATTTAAGTATATAGACGAAAACTCTCCCCCTTTTTTATAACAGATAGCAAAGGTCTGAATTAATTTGAGTATAAATATTGAACAACATCTCAGACGAACTCTGACCCCAAGTAGGTTTGCTGAATCTCATTCTTTTATACAAATCGGAATAATAAAGTTACCACAATTATTCAGCCGAGAGGTAATATACAATTCATTTACTGTATTGACCCAAGAGTTATATATTTGCGCCATTCTGGTCGCTCGGAATGCTCGTTTTCTCATAAGTTTTTATTGGGCATCAGGAATTCTTAGTTTTTTTTTTACTAAATATTGGGAACATTTATTTTGGCGACATCTTGATACCAACGTGAGAGTCACCCATTTACGGACATAGCATTCAGATTGGTTTGTGATAATAAAAAAAACTTATGGCTAGAGTAACTCAGAGTAACATTATAAACCTATTCTCATGCCACGCAATTGACGTTCGAATATCACCTCAGTTTACAGTACTTTACTTTTTATTTATTTATTTACCCCCGGTTTCAATAACCAAAAAACTATCCGTTTTTGCTACCATCCGTAGCATTTCCTACCGATGGTAGCAAAAAAGTGTTTCAATAACATACCATTGGTAGGTAAAGCTACCGACGGTGTGCTACTAACGGATTGATCTGATACTGATAACCGTTCGTAGGCAAAATGTATGAAAATGGCGCAAACAGGTGTTTCAATATCTTTCGGTAGAGCTGTCTATGAAGTCTATGAATAATAACAGTACTGTACATAGATATTGGAGATTCCTTAAAATAGTTCGTATTTAAGAGTTATGTCCGTTCTCACTAAACTTTGACTAAGAGCCATCTAACAACTAACGGCATTCCATAAAGTTAGCACATGCATTGTGCGGCGCCTAGCGGTGTTCATATGGGTAATGTGATCTTTGGCCATTACTGGCCATAACGGATGTGTCAAGGGATAAAATAAATTTAATAAGTTGGAATCAAGGAGTTTATATATTAGAATTAAGATTATAAACAATGATATTTTGAATTTTTTGACTTTTTTATATATGGAAATTGACGACTTGGGTGCTCATGTAAATACAAGACCACATATATGTTTTCTTGTTTTATTATTTCAAAATATATATTTTTGTTTTTGAATCTTTATGTGTAAAGGCCACTAACGTGACTTTGGCAGAATTATGTAAACGCAAATATGCCATACATTAAAAAAGAAGAGTAGTAATTAAGTAAGTGCTTAAGTAAGACATTACCTAATGTTAGTGAAGAGTGAAGTCTAGGTTAGTGAAAACGGGCATCAGCTATATAGACACTGAAACATGTTTTATCAGTCTTCCGCTAACTCAATAAGATTTAGTGCGATTACATTTATTCATCAGCCAAGGAGTTTCCAATAAATTACGCGTCTTTATATTACCAGCAATAAATTTAGGGACGCGTATTCGGGATCCAATTAAAGATTCGGCGACATTGTCGCTGAATTCAGAGATCTGACGATGGTTTGTTATGTTGTACGTTTAGCACAGGTTTCTACGAAGCATTATACGCAAATAAAATTATTAATATGAAACTTTGATGTTATATGTCGTGCTTTTGTTAGGTACTGAATAACTCATATTCACTAGTGTGTCGTCGACCCATTTTTAATTTTGATTCGTATCTCTGCCCACAGACCTCTGAATCGTTTCCGTCAAGGGCTGCGCTTTGGTGAACGGTACGTTATAGGCAGGTCGTGGACCTACCCCGAATAACAATAGGCAATAACTCCGCGAAAACGTATATGCATCATCATCACATAATACTTTGGATAACGCACAACGCAAACAAATAGTATGTAGTTGTTAACTATTCGGCCGATTATAAGATGCGTGACCACATATTTATTGTTGCAAGTACTTCCGCGCTGGGTCCGCGTCGGAGTTATCATCACATTAATAGGCTGATGATGATGAAACATTACAAGAACTTCGAACTTAGTCAGTTTTTGCACGTTTATAATGTCGGACGGCCAATTTTCGACTTACACGGCATCGATACTCGTACATAAATGAGAATCATTAGATGGAATATTGATGAGTTGCTATAGGCGACGGCCATATTGACTATCCGATTCGGATAATAGATGAATTAGAATAAATGGAATGGACGTATTTCAGTGATTACCAAGATAAGATAGAATGATTCTGTGAAACCGACTTATAACATAGACGCAATCTAGAATGTCTAAGTAAGCAGTATAATAAACTAAGAGCACTGCTTTTCTGGTGTAAAAACAGCCTCGAACTCAACGTTGAGCACAGCGTTGGCACAGCATAGAAGTT
Source organism: Diatraea saccharalis (assembly GCA_918026875.4). Lineage (NCBI taxonomy): Eukaryota > Metazoa > Arthropoda > Insecta > Lepidoptera > Crambidae > Diatraea > Diatraea saccharalis. Next base: position 330,523 of record OU893336.1, read on the forward strand.
TAAACAAATAAAAAGTAACGAAGATTTTATTTCATTCAAACTCTATTCTAACTCTCGTCGAGTTTAATATAGAAAGTAAATTGTCAATATCTCTAGATAGCTCTAGAAAAATCTTTAAAAGGGTGTTTAAATCAAATCATTATTTTATATTTATTGTAAAATATTCAATAAATTAAGACTATAATTAAACATCAAACTGATGCTCAAGTGACCCTATAAGGTTAATATATTAAAATTTTTGAGGTGGAAACCTTAAATACATCGTTCACCAATTAAAAATCAATAGAACATAGATATACCGGCAATAGAACAACTACAGAATAGTTTAAAACATTTTTGTTGAATAAATTTCTATAAAAAAAAATGAGTTAAATATCTGTTTTGTAATCAGTAGGTAAAGTGTCACGGCGTTTAACATAGCTAGCTCTAACCAAAACACTGTTTTAGCAGAGAATATTAATCTAAAGCCTGTGATATAGGTTACAGGCATTAGCATCCGCGCCGCAGGCTTCAAACGGTAATGAAGATGTGACCTCAGGTCACTTATTACCATTATAAGCCACAGTACAAACTACAAAGCAGTATGGTGATTATTAATTTGTTTGTTGCTGCGTCGTATTGATACACAATACCTAAAACGAGGAGCAACTTTACTAAGTACTATATATTTTTTTATTTTGTTTATTTGATTTACCGCCTGACATTTACATCGATGTCACCGACACTCTCGGACATGGAAGTTTCTTTCGCTTGTTCTTCTTGACAGCTTAAAGACGTCCTGAACAAGTGGTAGGGGTAAAAATTTTTTTGGACGATTCAAAAGTGCTTGTAATAAAGGTATTTTATTTTCACTATTTTCAATTTATTTGAAGGTAAACTAAGGCGTTTATGGAAATGAGGCCATCGCCACAGCTGCCCCTCTAAATAAGCTTGCTTTTCTTAAGCCGGTTGACCAAACCCACATTATTCAATAACTCTGTAGCCAATTAGTTTGGGTGAGTAGCCAGTTTTTGAGAGTTTCTGTTTCCTATAATTTTGAATTTCTTCTAGTACAGTGGGAGTGCTCAGGTACTGGTTTATTTCACTGTTTCGTATGAAACATGGTGGGCATCCATCTATCCATTTTGGAGTCTTTGTAGACACATTATTTTACTATGACTAACCGTACCCCAGAGTTGAAGGCCATAGGTCCATAAAGGTTTCAACATACTGTAATAAAAAAAGAATATGTTGTCCAAAATTAAGGCAGAATTTCGTCCCATCAAACAGTTAAGGTTCAATTGATCTGGTATCTTTTCTTCTTTATAATATGTTTTCCGCATGAGCCGCCCATGGAGATGAAAACGAGGATTGTGTTTTTGTAATTTAACGACACACAGCCACAAAGAGTGCTCACCTTGATCAGTTGCTGATTTGAGGTTCGCATGCAGTTATTTTTGAGTGTCCAACATACTGTTGGCATCTCTGATATTGTACAATCGTCTTCAATTTACAAGGATAATCAATTTTGAGTCGCTGGTGATATATGGGTTGTAGATCATGAACCGTTTTATTATAAGGATCTAGTTCAAGGTTGACAATAAATGTTAATGTCGGTTTTTTATCAGGGCCATATCTTGAATTAATGATTTCTCCTCTAATCTTATTACCCGTCTTTTCTTTTTCTTCTATGATGGCTTCATGTGGCGTAGTATCGTGGAGATTTTTATTACGATACGATAACTCTTAGTCTGTTTAAAAAGTATGACCGATTAATCCATTCTGACGTATCAAATCAATAATATTTTTATATGTATCGATAAGATTTGTTAGCTTGCTCAGATCCTCTCTACCATAGAGAACAATAGAAGGTGGTTTGTTTGGTGGTTTGGGATGTATATCTGTTTCTAAAGGGTCGACAGGTAGATTAGCATAGTGGTTCGGTACATGTTGCATTTGCATCTGCAACTGTTAAGTGCGTTAGGAGCTTGATCTCTGTCTGTTAAAGAATCCCAGAAAAGCTTGTAACGTCAAAATTTATATTTTATTTTTATTGGTTATATTCATCATCATCATTATTTGTTTCCAAGATTAGGGTCGATATAAAAGGTCACTTATAGGGTGACGCCCATCCCTCTAAAAAGACAACACATCACTTCGAGGCGGTGCTATTCATTGACCTTCCAGCCATTCATCCCTTCAGCACAGTCCTCACGACTGGGATTAGGGATTTTTTTCTAGAGATTATTTTTCTTGGATCACTGGTTATTTTTTATTTAAGTTCTTGACGTTTCAAACGATTAATTTCAGACCTTCAGCTCGACATGACCGCAATGACCGAGTTGTTGGGGTCATTTCCTATCTCCAACAGGGATAAAATTGTTAGGTTTGTGTGATCGGGTTATTTAACCGCCGCCCAATACTCGGCGTTGTCACTCTTTGGCACCACCCACGTGACACGTGTAGGGTGGGTCTTCGGAAAGATGGAATGGGAACAATAAAACATATGTGAAGGAAAAATGCCTAACAAGATCCCTTGCTGGGTAAGTAATAACACTGACATTTTGACACGGGCCAGGAATAGGATGGGTATATTATTATATCGACCTCCTCCGTTATTCTTAAGGCATGTTAAGCCGCTGCATCTGGTCTGAACAAGCTTGAATGTATTAAGATTCGTTCTGTCTATTTTATTCCTGCTTTAGGTAAGACCTCTGCTCCAGCAGTAGTGGCTTATTTGGATCATTCTCATCAGCCCTTTTACTTCCTCACTGCAAGGGCTCAGGTATTCCTTATGGATGGTTAAGGAGGATGCACCATGACACTTCACGCTGGCTCAATACGGATTAGAGGATATTAACGACTGCACATGTAGCCAGAACTGCTTCTTAACAACGATCACGGGCCGCGGCGCTTATCCACTATGGCACCGAGATACTTACCTAGATGTCTAATAATTATTATAGTTTGTTGCACACTCCCACAGTTAAACTCTGTACAATTTACAATATAAAACCGCAAAAGAAGAAAAAAAGTATACAGGAGGTGGCCTTATTGCAAAGCAGCAATCTTTTCCAAGCACAAATAAGTAAAGAACAAACCTATTTTGTCCTTTTTTTCTCTCGTCTCTGTAAAACTACCATGCACCTTTCAAATATAAACAACTAAAGAGAACTAATGGAAACCATTTACGAAAAAAAAAGAATTTTAATGTAAAATGAATACTAGAATAAGAGAAACCATCTTGGTATACTGCTCGTGATGTTTAGTTTATTTAGTGCTTCGATAAGCACTAGCACGTACACCGATGGTTCTCAGAAACTAATATCGTGAACCATGTGTAGTTGTGTGAGCGTAATTATTATATCGGAAGTCCTTACGTAAGTAAGGTCCTCTCCCCAGTGGTCTGCGTGTTTGAATGCGACAAACTCAAAAATTGTCGAACAGATTTTCATGTAGACGAAGTTTCGTAAGGAAAGTTTATTTTTATAATTCCTTTAATAAAGTACGTCGATGATTAGTAAACATATCGAAAAAAATTATGTCGATTGGAAGCTTCCGTCGTCGATATCATGAACAGAAAGAGCACTGAAGATCAGATAAAATAATGTAGAAAGAACAGGCATAAACATTAACTGAAATGACTAACTTTCTCCTTCGAAGATGTTAAAAAAAGTTTTTTAGGTCATTTGGATCCATTTTGATAGTAACGAATGCAACATTTTTTTGTACACTGATAACAAATAGTTCTTTTAGGTTCAAGGAGGGAACAGTGTCAGGGAACCGTGACCCCATTCCTGTTACTGTTTAAAGAATAAGTCCCGGCTGTTCAGCGGTTGTGCTCATACTTACGTAAGCATTGTTTTACTTGCTGCTTAATATATTTAGGAAATGTTCGTAGGTCGATAAAAGGCGGCATTTCGAGAGGTTTTGTGTGCACAGGTTTGGAAATTGAGGTTATATTTGCCCTTTAGCTTCAGATCAAAGCAAACAATGGTTTCCTGATTTCTTATTAGTTGAATTTAAAATTTGCTTCGTTTGATGTTATATAATATTTATTTGGATATTTTAAATTTTATAACTTTTGCACATAAAAAGTTTTTTCTATAAATACTACTTAATGAAACTTCCGTAAGATAAGACATTGTTTTAGGTAAAACAATATAATTGGGGTTAAAGTATGAAATTGTCGATTTGTACTGAAAATCAAAATTTTTATTTTTTAACAAATTTATTTAATCGAAATCGTTACCAATGTTCTGGGTAAGGTAACGTTAAACCATGCCGCTCATTCCTGGCTAGTTTGACTAGGATCGGTTTCTACCATCTCTCTTAATTCATCGTTATTCACCTGTGTGGGCGGTCTTTCTCGTGGCTCGTACTTCAAGTCGAAATTTCCGTCGCGAAGGCGTTTAAACCAAAATCGCACAGTTCGTTCATTAGCAGACCCCTCTCCAAACACAACATTGATATTGCGGGCTGTTTCTGCCGCGAACATCCGCGTCGGAACTCGTATTCAAAAATCACTCGAATTTTTGCAGTGTCCATCTTTCTAGTCTAAATTGAATAACAAGAAGTCGATTTTCAAATATTCCACATTTTAAAAGAAGAACATCATAGAAACCATTTGAAAACACTTTCTCTCGAAAACCTCAAACCATGAAGATTCTTTGTCAATTCAAGGAACTTATCACAATAAAACGGCAATTTCATACTTTGACCCCTAGTATATATTAAACTAATATTCACGTTAATTTTATTTTAATGAAAACCACATTCATAATATTGTAAAATTAATATTTATGAATACAATGGTGATTCAAGAAACTTCATTGAAAAGTTGCTTTATAGGCGTTTAACCGTATTTTAGATATTTTAATGACCCACAATGTGTGAACTCGCTTTTTTTTAACCGATCCAATACAAACAAAGAGGGATCACACGAGATTATACCTATTGAAACAATCTTCATAAGGTCCACTATTGATTTCGTAATTTCGTAAAACATATTCACAATAATGGCATTCAGTCGAAATTGAGAACGGTCTTTTATAAAGGTTAAAAAGATTTGTAAATTAATACTCAATTAAAACGTGAGAGTAACATTATAGTTTAATAAAGAGCGGTCACATGTCATTATTAATCTTAACATGGTAGCTACGGATATTGTGGAATAAGCTAGTTAAAATAACAGTTTCATAAAGAAGAGACTCGTGTTAACATGCTGAAAGTCAACTAACAGAATGAAAGATGAAAGAGCTCACTTGACAAGGACAAACAATATGTCAATATATATCTTTAATAAAAACGTTAGCACGACGTCGGACGTCGGCTGAGAAATTATAAGGATATCTTTCGTCGACGGCGTTTATGAATTCTTAACTTTTCTATATAACTTGAACCATTATTATATTGGAAACGCACTTCCAAAAAATCTAATAATTAATTTATTATTAAACAAAAGGCATTTAATAAATTAAAGAAACTTTTTTGAGTTGACCAAGATTTTTAACCACTCGACTGCAAATAAAATATGAATTCGTTATTCGCTTTTATTTCTTAATTTATTATTTTAAATGTAATTATATTTTGACATAAAAAATAGTCTTTTTGTCAAATAAAACTTTATTTCATTTTTAGTTATGAGAGCATTGTTAAAATAGTATTTTTTCAGGTATACAAAAGAGTTAATTGAAAATGCCCCTTGAATAAAACTCTTGAAACAAACAACATACATCAAAATTCTTTCCCTGTGTTTTGTCATGTCAAGAATTCACTTAAAAAAGAAATTTTGAAAACTGCACTCCTGGTATATAATATTTCTAAATGTTGTTATATCGTAACACTCACTCGTTTGATATAGAGCTTCCATTTGCAGCCTTAAGTGAGTATAAGTGCCGCATTTCTGCCACGTATGTTGAAACAAATAGTGAACCGCCTGTAACCTGGAGTGCTTCAGAACACTTATAAAACTTGCTTTATGCTGAATAAAGGTGAACACACACTAACTTAGAATAAACACTTTTTTACTAGAAATCAATTTCGATACCAGCTGTTCTCAAAATTTTTGGCCTCGCCCAAGAGTTAATTTTTTTGTAATTCATTTAATATTAGCTGACTCGGCAAACTACGTACCGCTTAATATCCATTTAAAAAAATCTTATATACAAATGTTGTCATGAATCGTGGAACACATAAAAAATATAATCATCCAATTTGGTGCAGTTGGAACTGGAATTCTGAATTTATGCGCGTGCATACGCTTCGGCGATTCATTTTTTTAATAGATATTTAATAGCTCGCCCGGACATTTTTTATATTTCGTGACTCATTAGTGTTTTTTTTTAATATGGTATAAAAAGCAATTTTGATCTACATTACATGCATAACATATCTAACTTATTTATTTGAATAAGGATTAATACTGTATTGTTAAAATTAGGTTCATAAATAACCCATCATTTTACTATTTTAAGTATACGTTAAAAATGGTTATTGTGGGTTATCCTGGGAATAAAGACATATACCACCGCAGACTTTTTTGTAGATCTATTAAAGAGGTACAATTCTATCATAGAATGTTTTGTTATGACTCAAAAGTTTTTGGCAGCGTTTTCGAGGAAAGCTTCCGATCGCCTTTATTTTTTCTGACATATTGAACTAATATCGTCTGTTTGTACATAACTTAAACTTACTATACACTAAAACCTTCCTCAAGAAATGCTCTATCTGTTATTGAAAACTGCATACAAATCCGTTAAGTACTTTTCGAGTTTATCGCGAACAGACAGACAGACAGAAGCGACGGGGGACTTTGCTTTATAATATGTAGTGATATTATTAAAATAAAATTCTCTTTTTACAGGTAAGTACGCTATTCAATTCACATTTAGTGATTGTTTCCACTCCATCGACGGTTTCATGGTAAGTTGTTATTTGCTATGAAGAAGTTTTCTATCTCTATTGAGGCCAACCAAGAGAAGAAGAAGAAGAACTTAACAGATTCAATGACTGCTGTTGTGTTAATAAACTTCAACTCAATATAAAAAAATAATAATAACTTAGGTAGCTCGGTGGCGTAGTGGATAAGCGCCGCGGCCCGCGATCGTTGTTGTTAAGCAACTTTCGCAAGGGTCGGTCACGGGATGGGTGACCAAAAAATTATTATCTCGAGCTACTCCGTGCTTCGGAAGGCACGTTAAGCCGTTGGTCCCGGCTGCATTTGCAGTCGTTAATACCCTCCAATCCGCATTGGACCAGCGTGGAGGGTCATGGCCCATCCTCCTAAACCGGATGGTTTAGGAGGATGGGCTGCAGTGGGGACGTAAAAGGGCTGATGATGATGATGATGAATAATAACTTGCTCAAAAAAAAACATAATAAATAAAAAATATTTAAATTCCTAGTTGTCATGAGATCGACAGTCAGCATTATTCGGGATATTGGGGTCACTTGCGACAGTAAATGTCATTTTGATATGCACATACAAAACATCACTGCAAAAGCTTTCAAGATGTGTGGTTTTTTTATGAGTGCAACCATTGAATTTAAAAAGCTCCTTACCTTTATATACCCGTTCAAATCCCTCATAAGACCACAGATGTTGCTTCTCTATGCATCTTCTATCGCATCAACTACGGGGAATGCTCCGAGGAATTGTTCGGACTCATAACTCGCACAGTCAAACTCTGGAACAGTTTGTCGCCAGCGGTATTTCCGGTCCGATATGATCTTTAAACTTTCAAGCATAGAGCATATTCGTCCCTCAAAGGCCGGCAGCGCGCTTGTAGGTGTCCATGGGCGACGGTAATCACTTACCATCAGGTGATCCGTCTGCTCGTCTGCCCCCTATCGCATACAAAAAAGTTGTAGTTTGAGGTATCGATTTGGAACCCATTATATGATAAATTTAATATTAGTATTGAAATGGTATAATTTTTTTACGACGATTTTCTTATAAATTCTTCTTATTAAACTTTTAGATCTTAGATTCAGACGAGCTCAACTTGATGCCATGTTATTATACGACCTATGCAATAACAAGTACGATAGTGTTGGTATCATCAATCGTATTATGTATTCCGTGCCAACACGCGCACGTATAAGGTCGGTGCGATCTAGAACGTTATTCGCTATTCCAAATCAAACGCTGGTATTCGCTATCCTTTAAATCGTGTAGTTGACACATATAATACAAGTTTTTGTACAGTAGAGAGTTTTTCTTCTAGTGTAGGGTCGTACAAAAAGCAAATAGTCGATGTTTTGTTGAAATCATAAACATTTCATAGATAGTTTATATTTTTGCATTTACTGACAGTCTTACATACACTTACACATATATCCGAGATCATATATGCACACACAAACATTCAAAGAGAGACATAGGTAACATTTACAATTTCTAAATTTACACTACATTTATAAATAGGCACAAATCTCTGTTTCATTGTACATGAATATTATAGAATAGTTTTTGTCCATATGAATCGGTTCTATATATACATATATTTAATTTAATATTTAAATCTTGTTTATGGTTCATAAATAAATTAAATAAAGGAGCATACAAATTATCAGATTTTGGAACTCTAATTATAGGTACCAATTATTACTTTATATTAATTTTTGTATATACATTAAATTATGTTAATGCAATTAAAAATAATATGCCTTATTTCCTTAAAATTATATACATTCGGTAAAATTAATTCTTTATTTTTCTTTACGGTTCGACATTTTATAACGTCAGGATTATTCTTTTTCTAATCGAATTATCGAAACATTTCATAATGTTATGACACTTTTGTTTCTTTAAATTCAATAAGATATATATCTGCATAATTACCATACGAGCATTATGAATGGAAAATTGTTTTAATCTGTTTGTCCTATTTTTGAGTCGCAATGGAGCATTAATTGTAATATGAATTCTTGGGGCTGTTCCCCATGGCTTTTTGCCATACTTTTTAGCCTATGGCTGTCACACACGAATGAGGATTGTCGCTCAATGCGAACTGACCCTGGTCACAGAAAGGGGCGCGGAACAATGCGTTCATTCAGCTCACTCGCTCATTCACCATTCACTCGGGTCGATGGCTCGTTCCGGTTCATTCAGCAATGAATGACGCCATTGTGGCAAATTGATCAGGACCTTTATTGTTGAATCATTCGCCTTGTATAATACACTTTCTTTTTTACTAAACTAGCTTATGCCCGCGACTTCATCCGCGTGGTAAAGTTACTCTGAGCAGCATTTCTAACGAATATTTATTCAATATATCGTGTAAAAAAACCTGAATTAAGTTTCATCCCCTATTTTATCCCCTTAGGGTTGGAATTCATCAAAATGCTTTCTTAGGGGATGCCTACGTCATAGTAGCTTTATGCATGCAAAGTCTCCGCCCGATCGGTTTAAATTTGACAAAGTTTCATACAAACTTTCATTGCCTATTTTATCCCCTTGGAGGTAGAATTTATCAAAATCTTTTCTTAGCGGATGCCTACGTCATAACATCTACCTGTATGGAAAATTTCAGCCCGATCCCTCCAGTAGTTTGAGCTGTGCGTTGATAGATCACTATGTCAGTCAGTCACCTATGAGTTATATATATTTAGACTATGTACAGTCTTCAATACTGTACCAGTTTTTATTTTTTATTTATATGTGGAATTTATAATATTTCGCATTATGTTGACAGTGTTAACATGAACGATAAACAAATGCAGGAAAACAGCCTCATGCGCCTACAATGTTGTAATTCGAATGAGAATTACTTTATATAAGCAGATACGATCAAGCGAGCGTTTTGAATATAAAGTATCAGGTGTTAAGGCCGACAAAACATGTTACTCTTCAATATTTTAATACTTAATAATATTGATTATTTTACTTTATACCTATATATTTATTACATATGAAAAAGAAAAGAATATCATACTCACAAATGAGGACAGATTGACTCGTTTAGTATATTACTTCAACCTCTGTGAGGTACCGTCAATCAATTTAAATAACATTTTATGTACAACATTACTAATATATTACTGCTCCAGTGTTTGCTTATAACAATAAGTCTTCAACGGACTTAGTTATTTATCACTTTGGCCCGGAATTGTAAATAATGCTATGTGGTTTTTGAGCAATCTGATAAAAGTACATTATAAATAGGTATTTCACGGGGCGCGGAGAGAACCAACAGGGAAGGACAGCAATTGATTCTATTGAAGGGTCTACAAAATATTTTTAATATAAACAACAAACATTCACGTCAACTATTATAATAGCCCATGTAAGCCCTTTTTATGGTATGATTCTTTGCTTATGTTTTTGTTTGGTGCACTAGCAAAGATGAAAAATTGAAAATATAAAAGGTATAAATGCAGTTCAATCGAGTCAAAAATAATGGATGAACGGAAAGAAAATGCCGTAATTTGTTTAAAAAATGTAAAGGAGTAACCTTAATGTTAGAGTAGCAGAATTATTCTATAATAAAATCAGCAATGACCCTCTACTCAGTAATAGCGCTGTTCTCGACGTCGTTCGGGGTTAAGTCGATTCTCTTGCCAATACTCAATACAAGGACCGCCGCAGTGGATTTGCGAATCGACGGCATAGCTTCCTACTTTCATAAGAGCTGGTAACAGCCTAGACTGAACAATTGATATTGAATTAGAATAGCAGGACTTTAAATGTAACTTGCCTAAGTTTTTTGCCAGCGAAGATCAGAATTTAATGCCCACGAGCTGTAAGACCATGTGACGAGTTCGATGCTTAGGCAAATGAATAAAAGGTCTGGCTCAGTTTGAAAATTTGATTTATTAGAGGGTAATAACTAGTATAGTAACTAGTAATAGTAACAAAAAAGGAATATAAAAACAGTTCGTATGATTACCTACATATATATAATTACAATAGATAAATAGAACAGTTATATACCCCGTTTCTGGGTTTTCCGTAATAGGTATAGAACTTTGTAGATATTTCACGAAGATATACGTTAACATGTTTCGTATTTAAATTATAATAACTTTTTAATTATTATTAGATTTATATAATTAAATTTATATTATTAAATAACGATGTTCACACCAGATGATTTCTTTACGAACTGACATTCATAGAGAGCATATTGGATTAGTCAAAATTTCAAATTACGTAAGATGAATAATAAAAAGAAATGATATTGAAGATAAAGGGCAAAAAGTTTGCATGCGGAAATCTAGATCGAAATAAACGGTGGTACGGGACACCGTTACAAACATAATGTTTAATATTTAATTTTAAGTATATAATATTTTAGAATGTTTCTATAATATATAAAGCTCAATATTACATATAAAACGTGTATTAGAATAACTTAATATATTCTGTGTCTCTCGTCTCGTCTCGATGACATAGGCTATAGCATCGAGTTCTATCATACAACCTTATCCGTGATAATGGGAATCTTTAGAAAGCGGAAGTGGCTCGTTAGCCTCCCAGTTAAGTTACAGCATCGTCCTTATGTAGCGAGCGTGACTTACTTAGACGGGACTTACGACAGTATAAATAAGTGTCGTAAGTTATATATCGAAGTTATATATAATACGTATATTAGGCTTAAATTAGTAAGTAATTGTGCTAAAATCAAATCAAAATTGTTTATTCAGTTTAGGCTTTTACAGAGCACTTGTGAAAGTCGAAAACTACGCCATCGGTTCGCAAAACTACGGCGGGAGACCTTGTACTGAGAAGAACCGGCAAGAAACACGGCAAGGGCTGTTTTTTTCTCCCTGTTTTATTTCACACAGAGAAGTCTTATTGAAAAGTGACTTCATTAGAATATGAAGTCACTTTCCATTACAATATTAGAAAAGTTAAATACAATGAAGTTAAAATATCTAACACCATGCCTTTTTGTCATTTAGATATTCCTTAACGGTATAATATTGGAAGATAACGGTATTTTGTCTTTTAGATATTCCTTAACGGTATAAAATAGTCTACTTTGTAGATAATTTTTAATACTAATTTTAAAATTATTTATTGGCAAATCTAATACTACTAATATAATCTAGGGATCTTGTTAAAGTACTGTATACCTTGACCCATGAAAGAACCTAATACCTTCTGTAACTTGTAAGAAGGCATTACTAGCTTGTTTTTATTTCTAGTGTTAAGTTTGTGTACATCACTATGCTTGGTATATACATTAATATTGTTCCGGACAAAAACAATACAACTATATATAAATTGAGATACAACCGACAATATTCCAATTTCTTTAAATTTCTTTCTAAGAGATTTTCGCGAGCCCAACTGATAGATAGTTCTTATTGTCCTTTTTTGTAAAAGAAATATAGACTGAATATCGGCTGCCGTTCCTCACAATATAATGCCATAGGACATGATACTGTGAAAATAACTAAAGTACACTGTCCGGGCAGTTTCTATATCGGTAATTTGTCTTATTTTTCGTATGGCATATGCAGCTGAGCTGAGTTTACCAGCTAATATAGAAATATGCGGGTTCCATTTCAGTTTTGAATTTAGCGTTATGCCCAAAAATTTTGTTGAACTTACTAACTCTAAATGTTCGTTGTTGAGTTTAATTTCAGTTGGTTCAGTTGGTTCTACTTTTACATTAGGTAAAGTGAATTTAATACATTTGGTTTTTTTAGCATTCAATTGAAGATTATTAACTGTGAACCAAGATAACACTCGTGAGAGAGCATTGTTTACATCGTCAAAATTATATTTATTTCTGTCAATGTTAAATATCAATGAATTTAACAAAAAATGGTAAATCATTTATATATATTAAAAATAGAAATGGGCCTGAGATAGAACCTTGGAAAACGCCTATTTTTACATAAGACCCCGACGAATTCGCACCGTTATTGTCTATTGTTTGTATTCTGGAACTTATATACGACAACATTAGTTTTTGCGCAGCACCTTTAATACCGTAGTAATTCAGTTTAAATGACTGATGCTCAACACAATCGAAGGCTTTGGATAGATCGCAAAAAATCCAAGAGCGTTTTCCGATCCCTCCCATGCTTTAAATATATACTTTAGTAACGCAGCATCCGCATCCGTTGTCGAACGAACCTCGGTAAAACCATATTGCTTAGTATTCAAAAGTTCATTGGAATTAAAGTAGGATATTAGTTGTTCCAGAAGAAGTTTTTCAAAAATCTTGCTTAGTGTCGGTAGAATTGAAATGGGTCTATAATTACTAGGATCCTGTTTACTACCAGCTTTAAAAAGAGGAATGACTTTACTAAATTTCATGAGATCGGCGAAAATACCCTCATCAATACAGTGAGACAAAGAGCAATCATATTGATTATAATTTTAATGATATTTACTGATATACCACATAAGTCAAGTGTGTTTTTTTTATTTTTATTGATATGAAGCCTTTAATTACACTAGCTTCCTTAATTAATAATAATATAATAAATATTTGATTGTGATTATAATGAATATTTACTGCACTAAATAAGTACAAAATAAATTGCACGTTAATAGCTGCATTAGTCCAAGACTGTGTTGCAGTAATTAGCGCCAGATAACAAAATAAAAGCCACAAATAAAGCAAAACACAACAATAAGAACGACAAATAATAATACAATGCACCCAAATAATAAATGATTCAATTAAGTTCTTGTAACCATTTAAAATTTGTTTACAAATTCGAAATGAAAGACAATAACATATATTCAGTTTAAAATTAACCTTGTTATACAAATTGGAACTGAAGTAGTAAATAATAATGGTAATTTAATTCTACACCTTTCTATGGCACAACTAACATGGAGTAATCACTCTCTCATAAAAATCTCTGCGGTGGTGTCATGTGTGTCGGTCGGGTCGTTACCACAGTAACGGTTGAGCGAAACGATGGCTGACCCATGCATCATGCTCGTGAACGGGCACTGCTGGTGGTGATGACTCTACTCTGGAGTTACTTAATTTCGTTCATTTTCTTTTATTATGGATACTATATATTAATTTGTCAATGAGTATGCATGACTCGGCAACTGGTATATTAATCAGTAATCGAAAAATATATATCTTGCTATTTCTGATATTGTAATGGAATATGCCTTTTTTTATTAGGCTCACAAAACTGGTTTACAGTGATCATATAAATGCAAAGAAAACATTTGAATCTTTGAGACTATTTAGATTTTAGAGTTAGAAGTGTGAATAAAGTAAAAGATTTTATAAAAATATACCTTTTAAGACCTTATTTTCTGACGCCACAGAACCATCAAAGATGTCAAAATCGAATCTGACGGAATTGTATAAATTGCACATTCGATACAATGGTGAGTTATGACCGAGCCTTGCCCTACACAAAGGGAGGGTAAAAGTTTTGCGATTTTGCAACCTATTGCCAATTCGTGGCAGAGTAATTTTTATGTGCTCAAGTATTTCTGGAGAGTCAATATGACCATGGATCAACTTGAACAGCGCGTTGTATTGCTTTTCTGCGCGCATTCAAAACTGAAAGATCGTAGTGTTTAGCTTGAGCTTGGTAAGAGGGTAGTCGCTTACACATACCATCAGACTAAACTTTATAGTCTTATGTAATTTTCCAATAAAACTTCTCGGTGTAAAATAAAACAGGGAGAAAAAAGCAGCCCTTACTGAGTTTCTTGCCGGTTCTTCTCAGTACAAGGTCACCCGCTGTAGTTTTGCGAATCATTGGCGTAGTTTTCGACTGTCTAGGCTGAATAAATGAATTTGATTTGATTTATTAATAGTACTTTTGGGTCGTCTAACATTTTCTTTGTTATTTTTTTATCTATATGTTAATGTGATTGGTGGGGAAAACGAGATGACTGACTAACCAATGTAGCGCTGGTTGCTGAAGGTCTAGCGAGTTCGACAGATCAGCCATCTTTCCCTGTAGCTCGTCCTCCTCAACACTCTCAGTTGATCGTACGCGATCGCGACGCGAGCATCAATACTAATGGGTAATTAATGAAACAATTTTTTTGTCTATTTTGGAAAGTCTGTTTGGGCTTACTTACAATTCAGTCGATCTTGTTCAATTTTCTCGGACGTTACAGACTCTGCCAAATTTTCTCTCAGTTCCTATTACAAGCGCTATCGAGGTCAAGTAGCTCTTATTTACACTATTTAAAAGCTTTTAGTCGTGTTTATATTTGTTATTTTATATCATCTCAATCATACAAAGGTTTCTAATGATCGGATTAGCATTAGAATAGTGAGTTAATTACAAAATATTTGAAACTCACGAAGTGCTCATGAACAGCTTAAACTAAACAATTGTGGGTCAATTTTCTAATGATACACTAGGTACTTCAATCTCGATGGTGTAGTGGTTAGTGCGCCTGGTCAGCGCAAAATCCCAGCGAATTTTGATGTGCATGCAATAAATATAAACTTGTGTAATTTTGTTTAATAAACGGAAAATTGCAGAGATGAAGCAACTTTTTGAAAAAACCAATCGTCGGATAAGTTACCATCTTTTATTTGTATGATTACAATAAGAGATGCATTATCGTAGATCTTAGGGGTGGTTTTTCTATAGCAATTATAAATTCTCGTTTTACGGTGTCAAAACTCTTAAGAGATCCTCTGATGTTATTTTCTTATCTTTGTTTACAACTTTTTTGTACAGATTCAGTTGAATATATTACGTGTACTACGCGCTCTCTTAAAAATGCGCTCCAAACGTCATTATAAACTTGAAATACCATTAGAAATATTTGGTTAACGGGGTTGCTATCATATACGTTATAAATATAAAGTTATATAAAGAGCATTTTATATACCATATAATAAGAATTTATTTAAATTTCAAAACAAGTCTGTGAGCGATTCCATCGTGACTAGCGGCGGTGGTGGGGTGATTATGTCTTCTGGTGGAAATAAAGTTATATCCTCTTTTTCATTAGTTGTAGCTTCAGTTTTAGTTAAATATAATGTTTCCAGGAATTCCAATAAGGGGCGTTTGGTCATTAATGTGGTGCGAGCCTTACCACGGTAGTACTCGGGCATCTATAACAAGAACATACATAGATATAATCAAAATCCTATATAATATGAGGTCAGCGGAAGTTTTCATATCGATAATAATAATGGATAGAGTAGTCCCTGGATAGCGAAAGATTCGAGTCCCGTCTCAAACATCTGAGATTGTCTGATTTTTCTGATATTTTTATTGTGCTGTATTGCATTGCGTCATTATAATAGACATGTGCATTATTTTACCTAGGGTATTTTTAATGAAACACCAACAAACTGGCACGACTAGCTAATGAGTCAGGACAGAAGATAGCTAGCATCATAAACAACATTTACTCTACGAGTTTTAACATAACTCTATACTTTGAACAGAAACTATTTTTTAATTTTTATTGTACTCTCGAAATATTTGTACATCTAAGTTATAATCATAATCGAAATAACGACGCTACTTTCGTGCTTCGTTAAGTAAAGTATATCAGTGTCGTGCGTAGGATTATTCACATTCAAACGGTAGTACATTATTTATTGTATTGTTGTCTAGTTAATAAAATAAAGCAGAGAATACGACTTGAAATATAATTAAATTGCTGATTAAATAGTTGAAATATATCGCACACCTAGATTTAAACTAATTTGGAGGTATTGTCAGACCTCTAAATTAGTTTTTTGAGTTATCTTAGTTTAGATTTAGGATTGCGACATGTATATTTCAATTAAGTTAACAGTATGAAGTAAAATGTCCATACATATATATATGCTTACAGTTTCATTGATAGTTTCAATCCAGTCAGCGAATGCTCCGACGAGCGTGAAAACAGTGGGGGTGTTAGGGTAGCCGCAGACTGCCGGCCCGAACGATATTATGCCCACCAGTCTACCTCCCAGGACCGCTGGCCCACCTGCGTCGTGCTTTAATCACAAATGGCAGTACACTAAGTTTGGTTAAAGGTTTCGGCCCACTACGTCATATACTACTCGTACGAACATAACATCTGAAGGCCTATTTTGTTTTGAT
The DNA here is from genome assembly GCA_918026875.4 of Diatraea saccharalis. Taxonomy (NCBI): domain Eukaryota; kingdom Metazoa; phylum Arthropoda; class Insecta; order Lepidoptera; family Crambidae; genus Diatraea; species Diatraea saccharalis. Next base: position 347,509 of record OU893336.1, read on the forward strand.
CGAAAATAACTTTTTCTCTTTTTCAAATATCAATACGATTGCCAAAGAAAGGCATATTTCGATTTATGTATCATTATACCTGGCACTGCGGCTAATGCACAGATAAAATACTAAAAGAACAATTTGAAAATTTTCGAATTTTTGTTAGAAGACAAATATAACAATCAGGTGTCATCTTAATTTATACGAGTTATAGATCATCATCACCAGCCCTTTTACGTCCCCACTGCAGGGGCTCAGGCCTTCCTTATGGATGGTTAAGGAGGATGGACCATGACCCTCCACGCTGGCCCAACGCGGATTGGAGGGTATTAACGACTGCAAATGCAGCCAGGACCAATGGCTTAACGAACCTTCCGAAGCACGGAGTAGTTCGAGATAATAATTTTTTGGTCACCCATCCCGTGACCGACCCTTGCGAAAGTTGCTTAACGACTACGATCGCGGGCCGCGGCGCTTATCCACTACGCCACCGAGCTACTACATTCTACATTCGTAATAAGTACTTGTAAGGAAAAATCATATTTTTATATTGAATAAATAGTAAGTGATACCATTTTTTTATAAAGAGGTTACATACGGACATGATGGTTGATTCGATAGGTGTAGTAGACCAAATCTTTTGTTTTCATGCTTCATACGTCACGCACGATAACGCACGATATAAAGTAATGCAAATTCATTAAAAGGAAGTGCACACAAAAAGTTTATCGTATTTATAGAAGAGTCAGAGCCTAAATCTGAATTTATAAAATATATAAAAAAGACCACAAAGTCAAACCTAAATTAGGTACATGATTTTTTCAATTCCTTGTTGTTATTATACCTTTTTATATGTAAAAAAATCGATAAGTGACTTTCTAAGGTGCAACTCGTCTCTCTGCCTCTTTCTCTCTTATTATTGGAAGTAATGAGGTAAACAGGGACAGTATTTTGGCCACCCCACAAAAAACACACAAAAAATAGTAATAAAGAAACTATGTAAAAAAATTTATGTAAGCTATATAATACGTTAACATTACTTTTAAATACAATGTAATACTAATCAAACGTAAATGTAATTTATGAATAAATTGTCAATATTACTTAGAGTATTTTCAATCTGGTAATAATGTCGAAGATGTAACTCGCCACCCGTTGTGATAATGCGAACCACTTATTGACGATAAATGTAATTTCAACTTGTAAGATATGTCCCACCAAAAAAAATATACAAGCAATGAAAAATAACAAAATTATTCATACAAATATGATTTACTAGATGTTAGATAAAGCTTACATCACATGCTCCTTCTCCCGTTGTGAATGTGCCAGCACAAAACATGGTTTCGGTGATGAATTTACTGAAATATTTAAAATATTCAATCAGTATTTCAAATATGACAATATGTAGTATGACTATCAGACATTAGTGTTGAGTTAATTTAAAGTAATTATTTTGACTCTATGGATAAATAGTATGAAACCATATTAATTTATAGAATTTATTCTCAGAAGACATATGTCACTTGTAATAAGAACTTATTGCAGTATATTATATATAGACATGGGCAATTTTAAAGCATGAAAAACGAAAAAGAAGGAACGTGGCCACCCTTTGCACCTTCATTTGCATATTAAGTTTTGGTTATTTAAAATGTGTTTGCGTAGTTTAGACTTGAAAGCACCGAGAGCATCCACATCCTTAACGCCAGGAGGTAGTTTGTTATAAAGCTGTGCTCCCCCATAAGTTACAGTGATTTTGCCATAATTTATTCTTGATTTTGGTAATAATATATCGCTATTTGTAAAGGTTATGTTTGTACGTATAATCTTATTAAAAATTTTGCAGATCATTATACAAGTAATGTAAACAAATAGCTATCTAATATTCATCAATTTAGTTTCTCTGTATATTTCTTCAGAGCTCCTTGTGTAATGGAAATGGAAAAGCATTTTAACTATTTTATTTTGGGCAATTCGAAGTTTAGTCAGTTTAGTTTTACATGCTGTTCAAACAATGAGGTATAGGAAATGCGCGGGGTAGACTTCTTACAATATTTCAAAGTGATCCCCAAGGGAGGCAATTTTACTTGTTACGTGATTTATATGTGTGGTCCAATTCAAATCGTGGTCAAAATACAGCCCAAGATATATTTAATATTTTTCAGTTATTAATTTTTAAATGTGTATAATAGGGTATTATTAGATTTTATTTTAAAAATAATATAACAAGATTTAGTTGTGTTGACTGTTCATACGTTGGAATCGAACCAGCTACAGCATATTCATCAATATTGGCTTGAGCTTGTGAAATCACTTCGTCTATATCTGATCCATAGTAAAATAAACATGTATCATCTGCATGAAGGGTTATTTCACCGTATAGGTCGAGTTTCAATACGCTGTTAACATATATTAACAAAAGTAATGAACCTAATATGGACCCTTGTGGGATTCTTGTGATGGTTTACTTTGAATATCATATTTTTTTATTATTTGGTATCTGTTATTTTGAGGCATTGCTCCAAGATTTTTTTTAAGTAATGACTTAGACAATCAAAATTGTGTCATATCCTTTTTTAGATCAACATAAATTCCAAGCACTAACTTTTTGTTTATCAAGATTGGTTTTTATTTTGGTGACCGAGTCAACGATACCGGTTAATGTATTGGATTTAGGTCTAAATCTGTATTGTCTGTCTGATAAAAAATTTATGGTTTCTAAATAATCTTCTAAACGAGTATACAAAACTATCTACTTTCCAATATTTTTGACATATCTGATAAAACTGTAACAAGTCTGTTATTTCCCGGGTCTGATTTTAATCCAGCCTTACAGATTGGGATAGCAGCAAAGATAGATAGCATTTGCAACTTTAAAGTTGTCTGGAATTTCGCCTTCTTTTATTAGTCTATTTAAGCATCCTGTTAAGTTACGCAGAATGGAATCTTTAATACATTTAAGTCCTTTTGTCGATGGTACAATCAATACCAGCATTGCAATTAGAATCTAGTTTGTTTACTAACTTTATTTACTATATCACTATCACATTGTATGTTATTGAAGCAACTTCACGTAACTTTACTTTATTGTATTACTTTTGTAATTTTAAATATTTCTCATTAGTTATGGTCAAACAAAACTTCATTTCAATTAATTTAGAACAAGTCTGGTTTAAGCTATTATAAAAGGAAACTTCATATCGTACATGTATATAGAAGTCGATACTCACTCTCCATAAATTTCCTTGCAGAACGTATTAGGGTAAACAGGTAAGAATTTCCTCTGCAGATATATCGGTTCATAAGACATTTTCTGTGAAATCTGTAACAGACGCTAAGCAATTTAGAACGACGAATTCCCGTGAGATCTTAATCTGGAAACTTTTAAACGTCAGTCTAAGCAGCTAATGTTGAATAAATAAGTTAAAGTATACATACATTTTTCGATTAATTTTGTAATAGCACACCAGGAAGACTAAAATAATTAATATTTTTTACCTTGGTGACACCCCATCCCAAGAGTAACACCTCAGATGTAGATGCGAGGTTGTTATCATTGTGCGATATGGATATGAGCTTCGGTATACGATGGTAGTTGAAGTACAAGTGGCGACGCAGACGGATCACCGCGATGTTGTTGCGGAGGGTGCGAGGGTTGTAGCCCGGGTGGAAGTACACCTGATGAATCATCAACAACTTTAGTACTTCACATTACAACAACAGCACAGTGGTAAGCGCGTCATGGGATGGGTGACCTAAATTGAAATCTCGAATTCCTTGCTTCGAAAGGTACTATAAGCCGTCGATACTGGCTGCATTTGCAATCATATATGAAAATCGAATAAAGCGGGTGAATTTCGTTCCTTTACATCTTGTAGTGTGTAAACATTAAGAATCACGTTATAAACGTGATTTGGATTTGATGTTATAGTATGCAAATAATTCCCGTTCCATATATCGCTGGCCCCGAGCAACAAAGCGGTAATATAAAAAAACTAATTTTACAGGATAAACAATTGAAGCTAATTTAATTATATTTTAGTGTACAGACATGCGAAATAAGCGTTTAATATCTCAATCGAAAGGTATTTTTTTATATATTAATCCCTTTAAATATATATATATGTATCATGAATAATGGAAGAGATAATGATAAAAATGTATAATACAAATTATTTATGTTGCCGTTCTAACTGCAACACCGTTAACTTCTTTATAAATAAATCTTCCAGTAATAGCCCGGGATGTAAGTAAGTAATACAACGCAATTTCCATATACAATCGTAAGCGTATCAGCCTGTTACCACCTTTTTTAGAGTATTTTTTTAATACTGTTTTAGAAGTATAATCACTAATCGCTATTTTAAAATCCTATTAATGAATTATATTTTTATGTAACTATCATTACAAACTGACCACAATGCTAAATATATTATTATTTTTTCTTATTTTAGGCAGTATTTTATAATATTTATTATTGTTTTTATAATATTACCACTAATAAATGCTTTTATAATTAGATACTTGTTTTGGAAGCATGATTTGAATAAAATAATTATATTGATTGGTAAAGATTTCCTTTAAACTGAGGAAGCCAATAACATTTTATAATTGACTTTAAATACTACCAATTTTCACATAGGTATTTAAAATTCTGTTAAGTGAAAGCTCTTGCCTAAAATATCAGTCTATTAAATAACTAAAATTATTATTATTAATAATTAAAACGCTTTTGAAATCACAATCATAATCTTTATTAATTATTTATTAAACTTTCTTTACTATTATTATTTTTGTATTTAAAAATTTACTCTTCCCGACCCCTCGACGATTCGAGGGGTGGGAGGATTCCCCCCGGCAGAGGGGGCCAGACGGCCGGGGGTCAGGGCGACAAAGAGAGAAAACGGCGGACGATCCTTGCGTTATCGAGCAAGATCGTCCGCTGGAGCCTCGCAATCATTGGTCCGTCACGGAGTCCCAACCTCTTCAGATGGTCGTGAAGAGAAGTTGGGACTAGGCCATTCGCTGACACTACGACTGGGATGATCTCAGTGGATGACACTCGCCACATATCGGTAACCTCGTGCGCCAGGTTCAGATATTTAAGTTTTTTATCTGTTTCGGCTTTCACGAGGTTTTCATCGAATGGGACGGTGACATCCACTAAGAACACCCGAGATTCCGCCCGGTCCATCAGTACGATATCAGGCTTGTTCGCAGGAACAGTCCTGTCCGTAATGACGGACCGGTCCCAGTACAATCGAGCGCGGTCGTTTTCAAGAATTATTATTATTATTATTTAACTTTATTATTATAATATTTATTAAAAAAAAATGCTTCTTTAGTTTGAATCTTCGCTTACAATATCCGAATCTTCTACTGTGTCTCCAACACACTGTAAATTATTATAAAATATGTGATAATGTTTCGGGATCGCTTCAACTTTGCAGAGACTCATCAAATCATCATAAAGAGGTTTTGGTAAGGCAATTGGCTCTCTGTAAAGATAAGTCAATTCATTCCCTGAAACATCAGTTATTGGAGTCTTTTTGCCCCTCCATCTTGAGGATCTAGTGGTTGGTGCAGTATTTAATGAAATATACTCATTCTCAAAGTTGTACTTGAAAAAGATAACATCTGGATTATCAGCAGTGATTTTAATTTCGTGAATCTTTGACCACATAACTTTTTCATTAGTTTGGTCTGCTCGTAGCCAGTATCGTTTGTTCATCATCTCCTTTAAATCAAAAAAATTGTGTTGTTCCATTTCCATTAGCTGAAATTTTTCGCCGTTGATCTTGGCATTCATAATTATACCATACATTTGATCAGGGGTAAATATTGTATGATTCTTTTTTGCTCTTTCAATAAGAGAATGCATAGAATCTCCTTCGGATTGACTATGGCCAGTCTCAAAATATCTATAAATTATGTTAACACTATACTTTTTGGCCAAATATAAATAAAGAGCAAAGATAATTCTGTTTTTATTCTGGCCAGCACAGCCATCAGAATAAAATATGAAATTCTTTATGCTTTCACATTCAATGAAATTTAAAAGACAACTACCGATTTCATTTGCCCCTCTTTTGGCTAATTGATAATGCCAAAGGTAGCAATACCCTCTTCCACTTAATGAGTTATAAACCGTAAAGTTATATATTGGATACTTTCGCTTATAATGTAATATACCCACCTCTGATTGAGGGATCGTCAAAACTTTTTCCAGGTCATAAATAGCGACGACAGTATCCGTAGGATTTCCTTCTTCTTTATCTTTAGTTTTAAGTTCACGAACACGTTCTTTATTTTTTATGTGCTTTGTATAAGACTTTTTGAGTTGTTCCTTTCTTTCATCATCAGCTTGATGATATAAAGTACATTGCCCGCAAATGTCTTTTTTTGGTTTATGAAATGAATAATTGAATTTTGTGTTGAAAATTGTTTCATACTGTCGTTTTGTAGCGATCTTAATATCGTTCGAATAATTTTCTTTCTCAAACCATTCTATATATAGCCGGTACATTTTAGAAATATTTAACGTGTCGTCTAAGTATAACTTTTTAGTATCTTTGCGCACATAATGTGATTCTTTCACCGGGAATAGATTTATGTGTGCGATTATATTTTGTTCAGTTGAAACACTCATTTTTCGTGGTCTGTTAGCATGATGACCCCTATTATCTTTGACTTCTTCACATTTTTCTTTTTCTATAGCAGTTTAAACTGATTTTTCAGTTATACTAAGGGTATTAAAAAAATTTTTTTTGCAGACGTCAATTTTGTCTGATCCATCCTTGAAATAATACTTAATAGTTTGTGTCCTGTTTTTGGTTCTAACTAATTGCATATTTTTAATGTCATTAGTATTCACATGTCTTAAAATGTATTGCCACTGGTCTTCGTGACTACCAAGTTTCCAAAAGGCGTTGAAAATGGCCTGTCGTTTTTCTTCGGATATTTTATCACCACATTTCTTCTTACATGTACACACAACTCCGATCTTTTTTGAATCAAACTTTTTCTTTGAACAGCAACCTTCATACTTTTGCCCTGAATTTTATATAGCGGCCGCCTATTTAAAATTACGCAAGTAATATGCGTAAGACGTCACACGCTGCACTGATGCCGCCCGCCGAATCATGTCAATACTGGTATGAATTGTTTACCTAAACATCATGCTAAAAAGAAAGGTGTAATTATTTATGCGTGGAGTGAAAGAGATGGTGTTCAGCGTAATATGGCTTACGCTAGAGCTACATACACAAATTTACGAGAAAAAGGCGTAATAGCTTTTATAAAATAATGTTAAATAATGATAACTTCGTATTAAGTGGTAACATATCCATGTTCATAAATATTTATTTTGGGAAAAGCAGTTAACTGCTTTATTGTATTTTTTTTAAAGAATATCGAGTAAGGTTGTCCGCCGATTTTTTATTTTATGTTTCAGTTAGTAAGACGACATCACATAATCGTTTAACAATTTACCATACAATAAAGCTGTTAATTTCATTATATATATTTAAATATTGACAAAAAAAAAAAATGCGGTATAGATTGAAGGACAGGGAAGCCAAAAATGAAATAACATTAAAAAGGGCGTAATCTCCGATCACCGCTTTATTGCCCGGGGCCAGCGATATGTGCTTCCTTAGCATTTACTTATCACGTTATTACTATCCACTATCCCCCCTCTTAGATTTAAGTAGTATATAAGACGAAGATTGTTTAGTTAAATAGAGATCTACAACCTGGAAGTGAGTATCATTTCTCCCTACGGCGCTGACGCTATTTCAATCTAATAAAAATTAATAAATTGAAATTTACATCTATAGAATCAAAATAAAATCTTCGAAGCACAAATTTAAGAAAGAATATGAAGAGCCAATAATGTTAGGACGACTCATTATTATTGACTACCGAAATTTCTTTTATTACATCAGAAGAGAATCGAAACACGTTTGAAACATGATTTCATTGACAATAGGTTTGACATGAATATTTTAAGGTACCCGGTAACGTGTATTTCGATTTCGGGAACTTCTTTACTCGACTCCGTTGAAGTGAAAAGGAGGATTATGATTTTAACCGGTATGTATCTATATATGTAAGTAAGAGTGTTCATCTGTTCCCTTATAATTTAGAAACTACTCATTGTAACTGGACAAATGATGTATCATTAAAAGCGTCTTAGTTGTCAGCGTGCTGTAGGCTATCGGCCAGTTGTACGAAACGTCTATTAAGGTTTAACGACGCCTTTAAGGTCTAATGAATGTCAAATTTGTATGGGTAATGTTGCTTAAAACTAATGACAATTTTAATGGACGTTTGTGCTACAGGCTGTAAAAGACGTTACATCAAATTGGCAACAGCGCCTTCTTGAGAGCATAAAGTAAGAATTATATATTATTCTATAATTTTACTTAAATACATCCGAAAATCAATAAAATACAAAAAAAACCGGTCATATCATTTCGTGTTTTAAACTTCTTAGAAAGTTAATTAGCTGTAGTCGGGTTTTATTCCACAAGCACTTCACAACGCAAGTTTACTGCTCCGTAACCGAAATACAGCTAGCTATTTGGCTGACAACATCTCTTCTCAGATCAAGTCTGATATATAAGTGTGCTACTGTAATACCCTGGCTATAAGAGAAAAGCTTTGAATAAAATAAAATTGCACATCAAATGCTTTTTATACGACAGTGAAATTACACTGGAAATAAATGGGGTCAATTGTACCTACGTTTCCTCTTATTTATCATTTAAATGCCTATAATAATTCTTTAGACACATATTTCTGTTTAATACTCTGAGCATTGATATTTAAAAGTAAAAATAATATTTTTTGATTGATTTTATATATAATTCGGTGTAAAAAATGTTTTTGCTAGTTGTCTACGCTGTTACGCATAAATTAATTATGTTAAGTGTGATTAGAGGCCGCCTAAATTAATCAGTCATTTTTATTAATTTAGGAGCCCGCTCAAGCATTGGATAGCACGTTCGGTCTGCGATACGGTTGTGAAGCAACTTTCGCAATAGCTGAAAAATTAACGTCTCGAACTCCTCCGTGCTTCGGAAGGCACCGGCTGCATCTCGTCATTAACACCCACCAATCCGCACTGGACTCATGTGTTGGATAATGGCTCATTTTTCCTATTCGATTCGATACCATCCATAGCGGAAGCCTGAGCCTCAGCAATGGCGACAATAACATGCTGGTGGTGATGGTGATGGTCCTTCAAAGTCGACATTTTATGGCAATGAGTGTCTTAATTTCTACATTAGTCCCTATTCCATTTATATACATTGCCTTTGATTTGCCTTAAAGTAGCCTTCTACTACTTAATTTTTTAATATGCAATATTTTAACATTGTGTTAAGGACTCTATAAAGTTCGAAATAAAAAAAAATTGTCAAACTATTCTGAGTCGCTTTCTTTCATTTCACAGATCCCATGGCTACCTGCGGGTTCCATCATAAATCAGATCAGCACCATTCCATATTAACACTGCATTAAAATATTCATGCAATATGTCAGATCAATCGAAATGTGAGAAGCGGCTTCAGTATATCTTGTAAGATAAACTCCACACTAGCAAATAAACTAACACGACAAGTAAATAATTATAATATCGAAGTGAATTTTAAATAACCATCATTAAAGATCAAAATAAATCATTAATAATGCGCATTGCATTTCTATTGTGAATAAATTAAATCAATATGAAATCAAGCAATTCACGGTTGAAAAGGTTTCGATAGTATGCTGCAAGAAACAGACGGCCGAGCTGATAGGGCAGACTCGCTCCGATTTTATATTAAGATAAGCAGTCGCGTCAAAGTTTACACTCGAATGATTTTTAAAGAAAATAATAACCAAGTTTCATATTGATTTGTTTGAAATATTATTACAAATTATGAATCCGGCATGATTTTTTCAAGTATTGCCTATAAGGATTTGTTTCTACGGAGAACAATGGAAATTATAAATTATTATTTTGTCGTGTAACACTAGAACCAAACGCGGTTTTCAAATTTGACTCATATTGACAATTCAAATTAAAATCTCGTAAATAGGCGTTAAAGACTTTCCATTTGATGTGAAAAGTCATTAATATTCTGAAATGTTTAGTATCAAAATTACATAATATTTTCCTGTTTTAGGTACTTTTTTCTCGTTAATATTGGTTTGTTGTCCTTCGTATAAACATTATTGTTCCTGAGAAATATAAATATAGAGAAAGTAAATAAAATTCTTATTAATTACATAAAGTGAAATCGATTATATTAATCGTTTCTTTTACACGGCAAATTGAATAAGTGAATACTAATTTCACGCAAAATAAATCACAAGCAAAAACTTGTATATATGTGAAACTCTGTCACTGGCATTAACCTTGAACTACATACTGTACTTGTCATATATTGACTATTTTCTTATTCAAGAAACGTACAACAGATTTATATGTAGTATAAGATAGAGCTGCCAATCCATCATTTTCCTTGGATTTGTTCTACGGAGGGTGACTGGATAGAGATTTATATATTGTCGGAGGTTCAAATTTTCAAATCCTTTTGTTATTCGTTGAGCTATGTCGATGTAGTAATAAGCGTGTGATAGATTCGTTCGCATTTTTAGAAAAAAAAAGCTTGGGTATTCGAGTTCTTTTTCCTGGATAATAAATTTTACAGATAGCTATTATAGTGAAAGGTGCCAACATTCATTCGACATTATTGACAAAAGAACATGTCCAAAAGTTTGTAATTAGTAGTCTCAATACTCGTTTTAAGACTTTCTTGATGATTTCTGTTAAATAGTTGGTTTAAAACCGTCTAGAATGCAATTAAATAATATCAATTTTGCATTCATAGTGCTATACTGAAAAACATTCTTAATAAAAAATGCTTAAAAAATCTACTTTGTCCACTAGCACTGAGTAGCTCAGTGGTTAGAGCAGTCTTCCGGATTGCGAAAGGTTATGGGTTCGAGTCCCGTCTCAGGGGGCCAGTGACAGAGTGGTCTTTTAAGCATTTTTAATAAGAATATTACAGACCAATGCTAGTTACCTCTAATGCATCTACTAACTCCCCGCTGACTCGACTATGGTTACTGCCGACCCTCACCTGGAGCACCCGAGGGTTCTCACGAAAGAACCGGTTGTTGTGCATACTGAAAACAAGTTTAAATGGAGTTTTAAATGATTATATACTATGATACTAAGAAATATATTATATTCATATATAACCCAGAAAAGCGCAAAAAACGCGAAGTCTCAACATTCGCAACGTAAACAAACAACAAAAACTTGATACTTTAATTGTAGACTAAAATCGAAAGCATTATGATGTTATTGCTCATGCTCATTTATTGAGCATAAACTCCTATGAGTAAATCAAGCTCTTGCTTACTAAATACCGTACTCTTAAAATTACTAATAATCTGCCCATTAACCATGTTGGTCTTAAATTTCTACTGGGATACGTGGATAAATTGATGAAGAACGTAATATTGTGGTACTCGGACATCTCACAGTTGCAGACACGCAGCTGATGTAAGCACAAGGTCATGCCAATACAGGACACCACCGCACCAGAACCTGTCCAACACATGGATGGATACCATGAATGGATAATATCTGATGGTGGTCCTCTCTCCTCTGTAGATACGTCTGCCGTCATGCTTGTGGTGGTCTCTTAACTCTTCCAATTCAATTTGAGGATCTGTGAAATATAACTATCCTTATTAACGGCTCTCCCAACTTAAAAAACTATAGAGAGAACCATAGTGATTAAGAAAACTAATAATAATTTATTTGCTTTTAATGAGGTACACTTTAGATTGACATATGATTTGAGTTCAGCCCATTGAGCCATCAGCAATAGCATGCAAATATTGATAAAATTACAAAGTCATATACCCAATGTCAAAATTATAGTAATACAATTATTATTCCCACTTGCCAAATATCCAACAAATAAGAATTTTAAGTAAGTACAAATATAAAAGTAGATAATGTCAGATTAAATGAATAAAAAAAATAAAAAAGTAGTCACACATTTTAAGACATTATACAATTCTCAGCACATGCATTAGTTACTCATTTTTATGATTTAAATATTCAAAAACACTATAAAAAGCATTATCACACAACCATTCAAAGTGGCTATCTATAGAATGCCGTATAATAAATATTATTCTCAAACATAAAAAAGATTTTATTTTTATTACGTTGCCAATTCGAGATATTTAAATTTAGGATGTTGTTCATCGTCATAAATAATAGGGGCGTAGACAAGGTTTTTTAATATAATTTAAGTTTATAGATACGCAAGTAATATATGTGAGTATCATTCATATAACAAGTTAAAATCTACAAATAAATTTAATTTTCAAAATTTGAATTGTCGTCCCCTCTACAACACATATCGTTCTATGTGTGCATAAGGTTTATTTAATTATCTAAGTACTGATATGAGTATAACATAATAATAAGCGTACAAGGGCGATTAGTATACGGAAATAGTATGTGAATACTACCAGTAAAGAAGCTATATGTATTTACACCCGTATTCTTTACAAAACGAAAAATCTATTTTGCATTTAGTTTTTGTTTTGTGCGCTTTTATTTTTGAATACTGCAGATAAACATTTATTAAATAAAAGTTCAAACATGTTGCTTACCCCAGTAAATACTTTGATTGTCTCTGGAGTCATATTTATGATTGTCATTCGGTATTTCGCCGAGGATTTCATCGACGACTGTGTCCAAGTCGTCCTCGGTGGGGACTCTAGCGAAGTCAGTTTGACTCATGACCTTTCTAGCAGATTTCATGATGTTACTGTCCTCCGCTTTCTCTGCTAATATTTTCATAATATCATCTCTATTCATCTTTTCTTTTAATTTCAAATAAAGACTTTTCGATTCTTGTGTAAGAAGAAATTTAAATTTATCATCTTCATTTAACGCGTTATAAAAGTTTGTCTCATTCAGAGTCGTGTGCGCCGTTATATTTTTCAGTAACATTGCATATTTATCTTTGTCTATAACGTAACTGTCGATTTTTCTGAGTTTTTCTTTTAGTTCCGTTATTCTTCCATCAGCTTTAGTATCTAAATCAATGCCGAGTGTACCGACTAAAGCATTAGTGATGTCATTAACACTTAATATATCAAATGTTTTGTTATAAACATTTTCGCTTGAAGAAATTTTAAACTTATTGAATGTTATAAAACACGTTATAATACACGTCACATGATACATGCTTTCTTCTGTACGTCGTATTGCTACACTTTGAGTTTATGGTCCATAAAATTTTAGTACATGCAATTTTATGTTGATAGCACTGCGAAGTATATTTGTGGAGTTTTTATAAAAGACTGTAAATATTTTAGCTTTAGAAACGTGTTCTCTAGAAAAACAGATAAACGTTTAATTAATATAAGATATGATCATACAATAAAATGTGCTTATATAAATTATTTCAATAAAATCACATGAAAAATAGGTATATAGTTTTAATCTGAGTCAAATTGATATAACTGGAGATATATGAAGAAGGATAGGAGACTGAGGCTCCACAGCTTCTGGCAATTTTAAATGGACGTTGTACTTAACCCTACCCTTGCATACTTAAATATTTTTCAGTTGAAATTCAACTACCAAATGGAGCTCAGTCAGTAGATCAATTCCAGCTGTTAAACCCGAATAAAGAAAAAGATAAGCTTAATCACAGATAAGCTTTATCAGCTTATCTAAATGATTTTATAAGCTAATAAAAAAATATGAATGAGCTATTCATAATCAACATAATTAAAACAATTCTCACTGGGGATGTTTAATCAGTGTTATGGAAATCAGTGTGTTTGATACTCGTAAGACAAGGTACGGTGGGACCTGGGGACCGATAGCATTCCTCATTCTGGCCCTGTCATTATTGCCCCATATAAATTCCATCTAAATTTAAAGTGGAGCAACATAACTGTCGGTAGTAAAGGGAACAGTAGACTGAACTTGGTCCAATGTGATCCTGTTATATTATTAAAGTCATCATCTATATGACAACCAATAAAGATACTGCTCTGTATTCGTGAAATGCCTACTTCATTATTTTAATGCTCATTCGATACGATTAAGACACATATTATTTTACTTAAAAAACGTCATTGGTCACTTTTTTGAAAATGACAATAGTTAGCACTATTTTCATTGAGTTGGCTATTTTTTTCCATTAAGTCTATTTATTTTCTTTTTGACTACCTACGTATAATAAAAAATGCGTAATTTGTGGGTCTAGCAATAGATTAACAAAATATATAATACAATTTGAAATTATTACTGAATACTTAAAACCAAACATAATCTATCATATTAAAAAATAAAGACCAATGTACTCGGTATAACCAATGGTCGTGGTAAGTGGAAGGCCTCAATAGTTAGTTCTCGTTTTGTAATAATATGGATAGAGCTTAGGCTTCTTTTTATATAGATGTTATTATTAGTTTGTTAGCTAGTATTGTTTAGAGCAACAAAAAAGTTCATGTCGGTTGAGGGACGTCAGCTCGTGATCCGAATGTGGCGAACACGACGCCCCAACCCTTGGGAAATCTCCTCGGATACGGATCGGGTAATCGGCTAAGAAATCTGGTCAAGGGCGAATGTTGCCAACGATATACACTCGGTATAATACAACGGCATATAAAGAGACCGATTATTGAGAAAAACGGATAGATTTGGTTTGTACACATTATAGATGACTCAGCTGTCTGTCGAGCAGTCATCAGTAGTTTTTAGTAACAAAGAAAGTTTATAAAATGTCAGCTTCTCTGATCATTTTTCCGTTGCTTGCGGTATACTATATAGAGATAGCGTTCCAATAAACTCTGTAATACCATTAAATTGGACTTGATAGATAATTATAAAGCTATGATATATAACAATTTACATATTCAGCTCTGTGCACCGACCACAAATAAATACACGTACACAAGTTGCTGATAATCGGAAATATGTATTTACACACACGTGGGTTATGAGATGACTCATTTAAGTTGTGTAATTCCATCCATCCGCAAGGAAGGCTTTTACCCCAAGTAATGGTCACTCAATAGGCTCATGGTGATTATGAAGGACTTGTGAATGACAATTTTGTATTGAGACGATTTTGCCTCAAACTTTCGGTACCCTAAAACAGATTCCCCAAGATTTGTAGCAGTTTAGAAGAGGCTCGTTACAGAGTGGCCGCTGGACGTTATTACACCGTCAGAGGGCGCCCTCTCATCTCATCTATTTCTGTCGTAAAGTAGCCCAGTAAATTGTTTTTTTTTTTTATTTGAAACGACTCATCCGTCGTATACTGATGGCAGAACATGAAAAAGAAATTATTCTATTTAGTGTATCTATTAGGTGTAGTAATTATTTGCAATGGCGGTTGCCGAAGCTTTTTATGAAATAAGAGTACATGGTAGATTCATTCAAAAAGAATATTCACTTAAAATAAAAATAAAAATTAGTAAATAACTTCAGTAAATAATTCTTTTGAAAATAGTTTAGCTACATACATAAAAAAACGCAAAATCTAACTATTTGCCACTACATAAGTTGCAATTTTTATCTGAGACAAATAAATAGGTGGTGCCCATGTTTAAAATATAAAATGAATGAAATATTCCCGTTAATGCTGTAGTTTTTCACACATATTTATAATATGGTAGTAAAATATGAAATTTTAATGATGTTTATGTAAAAGAAATCAAAGTAGAAAAACATTAATGAGATAAGAGTGGCAGTTCGCTGAATATTATATTTATTGTAAAGTTAAGAAATAAACATGAAAGAAACCTTTGGTAATTGTAAATAAGAACACTAAATCGGTTCCGGAACTTTGACATTTTAAACTGGACCAGAAACTTAATAGTGCGTACGTAGCTTTTCAGATTTCCATAGTACATTTGTCTAATATTTATTAATTTCTGAATTGATTATAATTTCATTATTAATAATAATTTACTGACAAATGGTATAATAGCAGCATAATAATAGCAAGGTATAATAATAATGCTATATTTTACAATTACGTGAGAAGCCCGATGATTATTTCAGGTATTTGTTGGTAGTGGCACAGTATTTACCTACTGTAGTCGGAATTAATTGGTACGTTATTCAAATTCTGATGAGAGTTCCGTCATGCGACTCGACAATTCATTTGCTGATAGAAATTAGTTTGTGGTAATAGAATTTCATTTTGACAAATTGCTTTATATTGTCATGCCAATGTCAGCGTACAATACGTATACATATAACTTGTTAATCGTGTCGCGCCATCTAGTGTTCAATAGGGTTACTTATTTAAATATCGAATTTTTTCAGTGCGAATTTCATTAAACCGAAAACGTTTTGCCACATTTTGTTTTCCATATTTTCATTTCACCGAAAAAACAATTGACATATAGCTGATAATCCGATTTTCAAATATACATTACGTTTTTAAATCTTACTCAACCTTTGATAAATAGTTCCCAGAAAATTGTTTTCTATATTATAAAAAGACAAATAAGTATAAATAACTAATACTTATAATACATCAAGTTTACATACACGCTAACACCTAACCGAAAAATATTTAGCAATCCAATTTTTCAATGTGTTGAAATGCATGCAAGCAAGCATTCAAGCATACAACATGCATTGTTTCTGTCACGGCTCCGGCGCTGCGAGGCTCCGGCGGTCCCACGCGATTTTATCGTCGCAGATGATTTTCGCTCGACACCGCAGCTTCGGCTTACGCGGGATTAAATTGCACTCTAGGGGTAGGGCAGATAACGTGAAGTCGGTTTTGCAGCGATTCACTTATGTCAATACATTTTGTTGCACAAAATTATTGATAGGGATTTAATGATGATTGTTATATTAAAAATGATTATGCATGTTGCATCGAATTTATTTTTTCTATAAAAATAAATCAGACGATACATAGAAACTTGTTTTCTTTGTCAATAAATAATGTTGAAAAATAAATAAGTGCGTTAGTTAAAATAGGGTACAGGTTACTTCGATATTTCATACATCTAGAATAAAAAAATATTGAAAGTAATACATCTGTAAAAAGAAAAAAATAGCTTTTGAAAATTGTCTTTTAATTTTTCTGGAAAATGAGACATGTGTAAAATAAATTTATTACACAGAATATTATGTCAAAAAACATATCTGGTATTCAAAACTTCGTCTTACGTTTTCGAAGTTTTGAAATTCGAACATTAAAGTTTCGAAAGTAAGATAGGTTACCGTTCAATAGGCACAATATAATAATATCTGTGCTTGTTATTATTAAATAATCTTGTTTTATCGAAAATATAAAAACTGGTTCTTTAAATAAATGCTGTTCGATGTGCTGTACATTGCTAGCGACATCTATTGCCGGGTAGCTGAATCACTTTGAAGTAAAACGCTGACAAAGTCTCACTGTAACTTACTGGAACAGTTTAAAAAAATGCTACTAGGTGGCGCGGTCATGTGAAATACATTCATAACTCACTGTTAACTCATTGGTCGAGGGGCGTATAAATGTACCACCACACGATATAATAATCCTAAAGAAAAATACTCAAATCTATGTGATATTTGTTAATTTTGCAAAACCATAATATTATTAACAATTATGTAATAAAAAAATTTTAGACAACATCTCATAACATACATTCTTCCATATCGCCCCTGTATTATAGAGTATATGAGACAACGAAGGTACCATAATACCACTCAGAGCCGTGACTTAATAAAGTCCATTTTTTACATTGACTCGACCGGGAATAGAACCCGGGACAGCTTGAAGCCGGAGGTAAACCAAATTATTGTAAAGAGCCTATTTTAAAACGATCCTTTGCAGGGTAGAAATAAATTAAGTAACTAAAGTACTTGTACTATGGAAATCTAAAACAACGTAACAACACAACAACATCACCCAGATTTGACGCAATATAGAAAAATCCATTTAGGTATTTAACATTTACCCGACCGGGAATAGAACCTTGAACCTCCGTGACGACATCGACACCTTGAAATCAGCATACGAGCAACTGGTCCAAGAAAGTCGTCAAGTCTATAAAAAAAATATCTTAGATATAAATTAAATAAATTTAAATATTTTTAGGTAAGATTAGTAAGGAAAGCGACTTGATACCTAATGAAATGATCACTTTACTGAGCGAGAACAATAAGGTATTGTCAAGAAATAACTTCCAATTCAATTTGACCGACGTTATTCGTTATGCCATTAAGCACGTGGTAGTTTCGGCTTCGACTTGACTATTCCGAAAAGTTTAGGTAACTTTACCGAAATTGTTGGAACTATAGAGAGTAATCTATATAAGTTTTCGGAGTATATATCTAATTAATTCACGTTACATAGCCAGAAGAAAGTTTTATTGAATTTATCAATTATGTACCTAATGTTTATATTCTTTCATAGTGGTGTGCGTCGCATCTTTCCAATCTATACAAGGCCAAAACGCAGTCACATATATACAGTCACGCAGTCACGTATATACAGGAAAAAATTTTGACCACTGCGAAAATTTTGTGAACATAAACTTTAACTAATTTGAACAAACACTTATTATTATTATTACTTATAGTATTACGTCCACGTGCACAGGCTCAGGCTTTCCTTAAGGTTCGTTAAGGAGGATGATTTATTAAACACTCCAGCCCAATGCGGATTGGAGGGTATTACGACTGCAAATGCAGCGGGGTCTAATGATTTAACTTGCCATCAGCATAATCTACCAGAGTAAAAAATTAGATGTAAAATTTACCACAAACGGACACACTGCCCGCCACTGTCGCTTCTCAGGGCGAAGGGGGGCGACGGACGCAGCGGAGGGACACGCCGGCAGCGACGCTTTCAATGAAGTGTTATTAACAATATTGTGTCCATATTTTACCGTTTTAGTACGGGTAAAAACATAAATAAAATGTTTTAACCATATTATGGAAATGTGCTCTATTACTGATACTGGATCACCAAACAAATTTTCCCACTGGTTCAATATTTTGCCTGCTTTGTAATGTTGTTATAAAGTATGTGGTTTCAATGATTACAGGAAAATTTACATACTGTTCTTGTATAAGTTTGTATACGCGCGTCCAAGTAACGGACCATATCAACATCGTTGTTGGAGTTACATTTTAACATAACTAATTGCCAAAAAAATATATTTATAAATAGTTTAAAAGGTATTTGAATTATATATTAATGGGATTGAATAAATAAAAATTACTATTAAATGGTTTTTGTTCTTAAGTATGAATTAGTAATAAAGTATTCATAAATGTTAAATGCAAGTTTGTGTTTCCTTTTTCTATTGTTTTATGATCGGCCGGTCGTCGGCCTACTTGTATCCTGTTTTTTGTTCCCTTGTTCGTTAAGCTTCATCTTGATACAGATGTTTGCTGTACACATATCTTGCGAAACAGTCTATTTTTGAAGTTACAAAAAATTATATATTAAAATTTCGGTCCTGTTGGTTTATAGCAATATTTTTAAGATTATTAAACATATAATAGCTTTCAATTCTTTTATTTAATTAATTGCTTTATTACAGGATCTTCAGTATATTGAGTCTTCAGAATCGCTGCATACTTAGTGAGTAGATCAAGTAGATTAGAATTTGGAGTTGGATGCCCTTATTCCGATCTATAAGTGATTGAGTCCATGAGCCCGTATGCGTACTCGTAATGTATGTTATAAAGCAAGCTGGTAAGTTAGGTCACTATTCTTAGTATACGCGAATATTTGCGTTTTTGTCTTGTATATATTGAAAAACCTTAGTAAACAACGAATTTCTAATGAATACGTGATTAATTTTAAACCACTGCGTTCTGGCCTTGTACAGAACGGAAAGGCGCGTCTGCGTCATTTACTTTTCAGGTTTATATAGCACCTACTAATGCAACCCGCATATTTATGGGGGCACCTTATGAATAATACCACTCCAAACGAATAAAAATGGTTCATCAACATTGGTCCAGTATTATCTGTATGTGTTCTGTGGTATTGACGTAGATATCGTGAAATAAACTCAAATTAAAAAAAAAAAATAAACAAATAAAGTTTTTTTTTTCAGCCGATCTGACTCTATGTTTTTTTACCACACTCATCAAACCCCCAGATTTGCTTCTGCATATAATTAAACTATTATGCCATGATTTTATGCAGCATAAGGTATAAATAATGTTTCGAACAGTTGAATGCAGCATTGGCGGCCGGCGCGGGGGCAAATTTAAAGATTTTAATACTAGGTATTTTATTTAGAGCATTTTGAAAATGGCAAGGTTATTTTGTAAAAAAACTTAAAGTAATAATTATTCAGAGTCCCTTATTAAATGTATGTACCTACTTATGAATCGTTCGACATCTCTTACCAACCACATATTCGTCTTTTGAGAATAACGAAAATAAATAGCTTTAAATGAATAATAATTCTAGCAACTTAACCATTCGAATGGTTGATGACTTTAAAGTTCTTTCAAAAACAGAGTACTCCATTTGTGAGTTATCGACAACTTTAAGGGTGTTATATATTTGAGTAATTTTTCAAAAGTTTATTCAATCCGGTCTAACAATAGGTGACTCTATTGGCAGCTCAGTGATAATCACAGCGCCGACTGGCTGATAAATCGGTAAGGTTTTGTTAATTTCAGAAAATCCAATTCCGCGGTTAGCGCCGCTAAGCCAATTAAACGAGCCCCGCTCCGGAGGCGGTTCAGACAACTTCCGCTTGATTTACATTCATTAACCAACGCCCGGATTGGTGTAAAAGACAATAGCATTAAAGTATAATAATAATCAAAAACAACCGATCGACACAAATGAAAACAATTGCAAAAAGTTTACGGTTTCATCCAATAGATGGTGCTAATTATAATCTCTAAAGATTTTACAAGTTTTTGATTAAAAATCCGCTTTAATTTGTTAGCAGGGTGTAAATGAATAAATTAGTATGCAACTGTAATTTTGCTGGCAAAATTTAATCGAGTTTCATGATTTTCGATAAAACTGATTTAGCGAGCTGAGTTCGTGATTGCATAGAGATATACCTCTAGGTACTTTGGATGACAATGCTATATAATATGGAATGGAGCTGATCTTACGATAGGCTTGTTTCTTCTATCTTTTATAAGAGTTTGTTTGATCTGTGAAGATATCCAGGGTCTGATGATAGAACCGCAAGTAGAATTTAGTAAAATAAAGCTCTGGAAGTCCATTGATTAAACGACATAGACGGTAATATTTCATAAGCAAATCAAATTTTGATTTTATTTCCCAAATTCCAAGAGCTTGTTTTATTTAATTTAATTACAAAGACTCCATGAAGTTTGTGATTACGCAACTGCAAGATCTCCGGTTTTATTAAGCATATTAATCTATGGACTTTCAGAGTTTATATTTCTGAATATATTTCTTCATCTTATTTCTAGGATGTTCTAAAAAATTGAACAACTTTTCAATTTAGACAAATTAAAATGTGTCTATTTCAAAAAATAAAATGAGAACTTTCTTTTGTAGTGCCCTGACGTGTCTATTGGCAAACGACTGTATATGAAGATGCAGCTGAGATTCTGAACCCGTATTTTATAACACAGGGGATGTGCAACCTTAAGCCTTAACCAGGGTCTTCCGACCTTGCACCCGTCCTGAAAAAGAAAGGCTTAAGCTAGCCCGCGTATCTAGTAAAACCCGCTGCGAGTACTCTCCGGGGGGTAAGTACCTGGGATTTGGCAAGGAGCCCGCTGGGTCCCTTAGGGCAGGTCCTAGTGTTTGCACAGCCCTGATATTTGAGATATAACGTGCATTTTCCCTGCGTTAACAACAAGAAGGGACGAAATCTATACAATAAATTTTCGTTCACCCATCTGACAACTGACCTTTGCAGGAGTTGCGTAATTACCACAAGCCACAGACCGAAAGCGAAGTCGAGTTCTAAAATAAAATTTCATTAATAATATTTACCATTGTGTGTCTAGTAGATAGTGCAGTGACGTTTCAATGACGTCACACAGCTATTATCACCACGCTCCGCGCCCCCGGAAGTACGTCATTACCAAGCGCAACGCCGTCCGCCCCACCGCATTCACGCAACAATAATAGGTTTGTCAACATTCAGAACTTATGAGGATTTAATAAAAAAAATCTTAAGTTTGTGTGTGTTTGTCGGATTTAAATTAAAATGGTTTATTTAGAAGATCGAAACCTACTAAATTGGTTCGTAATGTATATATATTTACGACGCGATACTTTGTAATAAAAAAAAACCAGCAAGAAACTCTGCAGTCTTTTAAACAGAATCATCAATAAAAAATATTAAGAAATAGTTTATATTAGATTTAGGCAGAGTGCAATATTTTGCTATAGTAATACTTAAATTATTGCTACCTGATTTATTTATTTAATATAATAAAAACATCTTACAATCTAACAGACTATATATTTAATATGGTTATAAGATTGTACATTATATTATACACAGTTAAAACATACAATTCCATTTCATCATCAATGTCAGATACAAATTAAAAAAGAGAAAAAATGCATACTTGTACATTATTTGATAAAAAATGACAAAAAAACGTACATAAAAACGAAGTACAAAATTAAAAAGCTAATTTAAAAAGTCAAAATAAAATAATATATCTTAATAGGTCGGGTTGCAAATTAAATGTTATTTACAATTGTTTTAAATTTATCGTATAAAAGTTATAATTTATCGGCAAATACCTATATCAATATCCTAATGCTGAGCTATTATATTGTCGATGGTACGTAATGCGCGTAGTAGGCGCGTGCTTACCGCTGCTGGTACGTGCGGTGGGCAACATACCTCGAAATTTAAGACTAAATTTCCAACCTATCACGTGATCTACAGGACCAAAATAACTTCGTTGCTTACAATTTTTTGTAGTTATTAAAATTGTAGCACCAATCTTAAAGTCCATTATCATTAACAGTATTTACCAGTAAGAATTACTAAACTTGTCTTCATATTTGAAATTATTTAAAGTTTCGTAGTAAATTAACTATTTTCGTTGCTATATGGAGTACGGCACCTTTAATTAGTAGTCTGTGATCATGTTATAGTCGGGACAACCCTAAAGTTGACCAAACAGTTTGTAGGCCAACATTGTCATTTGAAGGTTTTTAGGCCAAGCGGCACAACTGCGGATTCGTTACTGTGAATTCGGTCATTTTTTGCGCTTGAAAACTTAATCATGGTTTAGTCATTTATCAACTTGTATAACCGGCGAATCTAGGGTTGATATAGCTAAACCTCTGTCTTTGGAAATGTTTAACTTTGCATAGTAAATTATTCAACCATTTACTATAGAAATCACTCCAGTCAATTGTTGAAAATCCAAGACAAATTGAATGGAACAATTAATAGTATCTTGAGTGAAGTGAAATGGTGAGTGTGTCAGCCCTATCACCGGGATATTTGTTAGTTCCAGTTAATTTATAGATTTTATATTTTGCTCAAATATTTTTCGTAAATTTGTGATATCATACTATTTTTTTATTTTATTTATCAACACACACTGATACTTTTAAAAGTGATTGCATTTCGTCTTCTTGTTTCTCTTCTCTGTTGATGTAGAGCTTGAACTCGTTGCAAGAATTTCTAGCTGCTGGAGTAAGACGGCATTATTACTCTGCAGTGCCCGCTCAAATACACATAAATGGATGGTTAAATTTTCGATGGTTTGATCGACTTTTGGTAATAATAGTTATCTACTTCTGAATAAAAACAAGGATAGAGCTGGTGAGTTTCTTGCTCGTTCTTCTTATCAGCCAAAAAACGTCCTGAATGTAGCGGTAGGGAAAAAAATGTTGAACGATTCAAAAGTACTTTTGAGAAGTCTATTTGAATAAAGATTATTTTGACTTTGACTTTGATACGACTAACGTACTCGTACTGAGAATCTTGCGATAAGAATAAACTTGGGTAGTTCCTTGTTATGGTATTACATCCCTATTATCTTTTGCAAGTTCTTGATTTAGCAGGATCTTTAATATTTTGAAAATAAATAATATATGATTAATAGATTTTATTTCTACAAAATGATGAATTTTAATGTCGGGGAACCAAACTAAAATATTCAATGCTACTAATAATTATCAAGATAACAAAACGTCTAAAGATAGTGCAAAAACAAAACGCGAAAATCTTCTTAAGAAACGTTCTGGTCTACGCAGAAGTACTTTAATAATAAAACTATATCTAATAATAAAAGGGTCATCTATTTAAATGGATATTATCGTTTCCTATACATAACAATTAATTCTATTGCCTTTAAAGTACTATTAATACGCTTAATAATCGAATTTAAATTCAAAATAAGATTATATAGAATAGATTCCGTTCTCTTTAATTGAAAACCACACAATATGTCAAAGGGTTGTAGTTTGGATGGTTTTTGAAAAATCGATCACATACATCAACGATGTCAGAAGCGATTCTCAATTAATCGCGAGTTTTTTAAACATGTTCTATAGAATATTATCTGTCGTCATTAACTGCTAATAATAAGTGAGATATGTGATTTAATGATGCGTACCGACTGAGCGAATGAACGTCAAATATATATTCAATATAAAATCTATATATAATATATTATATGAAATACGATCTTTGAATACTTTCATAAATATTTATTTTATTGTTCAAATTACGAATTGAATACTTGAGAAATAAAAAAATTGAAAGCTAAGATACCACAACCGATTTAAGAAGATTATTGCCAGTTCTGCAGTTGATTCGATGAAAGGTTAACGTATCGATTATTTTGGTATAAATAATCGATTGGTTGATTTTATTTTGACATGCTGTTTTCATCTATGAATGTTCTATGATGATGATGGTGGAATGATAGCGGATGATTAGTTTGGTTTGTTTGTTGTGTGTTCGTTCGTGGAGTTTGATATTTATGTTAATATTCAACTTGACAATTAAGCATGTTTCTTTGACTAACGTTGATATTGCATTACTTTTGGATTCCGAATGGCAATCGATTCGGTATATCAATGACGAATTGTACTGACGATTCATCATAAATGGTTGAATAATTTATATTACAAAGTAAAACATCTTTGAAGATACACTTATTATTAGGAACAAAAACGCGTTAACTCTATCTATATCTGGGTAAATGAAACTGTATTAATATAGTAAGAATCTTATCTTTTGACGTCAAAAAGAATTTATCAGTTCGACTGAAGCCGTCTACGAACATGTGAAAATTATTTATTCATAAACTGCAAGACGTATAATAGATTCAAAAACCTGTTTTAAGTGCTCTTACTGGGTTACTTTATATTTTCTTTTAATTGAATCTATTTGTAATTTTAATTATTTAAAAAGTAACCTAATATAATAAGTAACAAACTATTATTATTATAAAGATTTGCTAATTTTTTAAGGTAATAAAAAAGAAAACTAATCCAATCCTCATGAAGCTTCAATAAAACCCCCTGGTAAAAAATCGTTTAAACGCAGATAAAATATCAAAGGTCGATTCACATCGACGAAGATATCGAGGCATATAAACAACACTCACGCTTAATAGACAGTTTAGTAGTAGTTTAAAAATGTATTATAAAGATTTAATTAAGTGTATTAATGTCTTTGATCATTTCCAATAACACATTCTGCTTTTAAAAGTGCGTCTCGGAATACAAATACGTATATCTCGGAAAATTTATGAGTATATCATTGGTTAAATTATAAGATACTAGTGGACGCCCGCGACTTCGTCCGCGTGGAAGTCGGTATCCCGTGGGAGTGAGAAGTTTTCCCAGTAAAAAGTACCCTATGTGTTATTCTGATGTATAACCTATATTGCTGTAAAGTTTTATCCAAATCCGTCCAGTAGTTTTTTCGTGAAAGAGTAACAAACATCCATACATCCATACTTACAAACTTTCGCCTTTATAATATTAATAGGATTACACACCTGAAGCTACACCTGAAGGCAATCTAGCTTTCCTCTGTGTTCGTGTATAAAAACCCGTCGGCTTTTCCCGAGTTACATTATTCGAGTTAACAGCCGGAGGGATGAATCAGAAAATAAATTAAATGTTTGCGCATTATACAGTTAATATAGAAACAGTAAAAAGTATCTAACGACTTCAAAAGTAACAGCTTATCAATTCAACTTATGATCATGATTTATGTTCATCTTCTCCGCCTCCTCTTTATCATCTTTTGATCTCCTTCATCCATCCGATGTTCCTGTTCTCATTCTTAAGATTGAGTCGTTTCCATAACTCAACCACAGGTGTCTGTTTTCCATTTGATAGTATAAAATAGGTTCCATTTTCATCATCGTCATAAAGCTTTGTAGATTTGTCTGATCTGTCTGTCTGCTTGCTGGTTGCTCGTCTTTGGGCTGCCCAGGTAAGCAGTATGTTATGTACACTATTCATTCCGTTCATTTAGTACTTCCATATGTGTTGAACTAATTGCTATACCTAATCGTAGCTGCACTATGCCGTTTCAACCTCTACATGCGACCTCGACTTGTTTGAATTATTTCTTTGTATTTATGGCTTATCGTGAATATACATACGATACCGATATTAATATTAGACAGCTTACAAACATTATATTACTATCGGTACGTAATTCTTGTGAAGTTCCGCTCGCAGACTGCTTTAGAAATGAAGATGTAAAAAAGAAAATAGTATCAGTGAAAAAAATTAACAGCGGCAAGCGTTCGTTAGTTCGGACATACAACACATAATCTTATTGTTACAAAAAAAAAAACTACAATGGCCAATAAAGTTTCTACAATTACTTAAAGAATTAATGTTTATGAATCTAAAAAGAGAAAAAAAAGGCAACTAGAGCCCACAATAGTGATATCTGAAATGCAATTCAATTTGTTATTTAATTTGTTTAATAGACTTTTTATATATATTAATAGACAAATAATGTCGGATGAAACAATAATAAAACAATTACAATTATGCAATAATAAAATTGTACCTACAATACTATTGAACAATAGACATTCCATCGTACACTACTACACCCGCATTGTTCTACTGTGGTCAATGATACTACAAATAAATTTCAAGTCTATTTCATTATTAGTTTAGAACAAGTTGTACGAAGCGGATATTTCAAAAGTTTTAAGGGTTGAAATTGGATTGAGACGGTCGGACAGGTCGAACAACGAAGGAAAACAATTAACAGTTGGTTTAAATCAATAGATAAATAATATATATTTGATGTCTTTGCAGAACTATTAAAAATATTAGAAAGCCTTATTCTTCTGAAATAGCCACTTGAAAATTTTATCAAAAGGATTAGTAGTTTTGTTTTTGTATCAAATATGTTGTTTGCTTTTATTACATTAAGATCATTTTTTTATATAGGTACACTATTTTTTTTATAAAATCTACTTCAAGTTAAAAAAGAAGCTAAAACAATAAAATTTATACTTAATTCAAATGTTTATTTAAAACAATATTGGATTCGGGCATTAAATATGTATTAATAACTGTTTTTTTTTGTGCAAAAAATAAATAAGACACACGAAAAATGAATTATGCTGTCATTCCTATTGTAATTTCTATGAAAAGCAAAAATTAATTAAGCTTTACGAAAGAAGAATTGTTGTATAAGGAGAATTAACGCTTAAAGTAGGCTCAAAGACGCTAATGTTTATATTGTAGCTTTGTGTTTAGTTAAAATTTCGTATATAAACAGTCCCTCTTCAAATGAAATTTTATTAATTTCGCTTTTGATATTGAATTAATTAATTTTCTGCTATTTCTGCTAGTATCACAGGTTACAAATGTTCCGTGGGCATTTGACTTAAAAGATGCGTTAAAATACTCTTATTTTGACATTTGTCATTGACGGAAGGTTATCTAATCATATTTTTTATCTATTATTTAGTCTATTACATATATAATATGGAAAATTATAGTAACAACAACATACATCAGCCTATTGATGCTGGTATACAAGTCTCTCTAAGAGAAAAGGAGAACAGGCTTTGTCACCGGGATCTACAGCTCAAAATTCCGAAGCACCGTGGAGCTCTCAATAATAAAGTTTTAGTCCTTCCTAGCTGATCTCCACATGGCAAACCAAACGCGTTAACCAGAGCACCGTTGAGCTCCCATAGTAATTTATTCAAAACTAAATACACGCATCATAAAATGTAACATTCCTGATTGGTTAGTCCCAAGTATATGGCAACTTGGGCTCGCCACTGGCCATCGACTGATGATTGTACTATGCTGATTAAATAATATACGATAGTTGAGTACTTACACAACGTGATTGTAGATATTAAAAGACTTTAATAAAGGCCAGTCCACAAAGAAGACCAAAGATTTATTATCTTGAACCATGCCGAAAAAAAGGAAATGGCATTTACGGCTTTTAAAAGGCGCAACACTCTCTCTTCAGCCTTAAAATACAGGTACTTACATCTTAAGTCATTGTAAATCTGGGTTATTCCCGTATTCTTTTAAACAAAAGAAAAATCTGCTTTGCTAAAAAAGCTAGTTCACGGTCATAATTTTAAGGTATATCTACACTAGCAAGCCGAACGAAACCGCTCTTCAAGACGTCATTAGGATCAAGGGTGAAACTGCGATACAAATCTCTTTGTCGCTACAGGGAAGCCTCTCAAGCACTACCTAAAGAAATTCTAAATGAGTTCTTACTCTTAGGTTTTTCTTACATACGAGACATCATACTAATTTCTTTAGAGTGCACGAAGTGCTTAATAATTTTCATGCGATAGATTTGTTTGTTTTTTGTTGAGATTTTGTAATCACATTCTAAGACATCTGTGTTTAGTATCTTGATTGAATATGGAAATATTCAATTTACGATATAAAAATCTATCATTACTTAACATTAACTTTAAACTTTCATTGAGTATAGAGTTTATAGTATACTATCGCATAAGGAAGTTAAAACGTCAACGTATATCACTCATTATTTTACGTGTCTCTAAAACGCTTTTAAATTGTGGCAGCGACAGTGAAATACAGTCGTTAAAACGATACATTTAATTTAATGTCGAACAAATCAAAATTACTTTGACTAAGTATGTTTGAACTAAGAATATTTTAAATTTGATGCTTTTACAACAATTCATGTTCGGCTCGGTAGTGTACACCCACCGTTAGATATAAGAGTTCTTACGCACCTGCAAAGGAAGTGCTTCAGGTAAGAAAAATCTCTTAAAATGTAACACCTCAGCCCCGTGAAATTTCTTTGTCACTTAACTTTTAGGAAAATCAAGGTTTTCTTCGATTGAGAATACAAATAAAAAATTATGAACTATCCTGTCCTGTATTCATTTCATCAGCTATGCAAAATATAGCCTCGAACTCGTCGATCAGCTCAGCGCTGTCGCCACTCAGAGCTTCACTAAATAAAAACCTTTATTATCTTTTAAAGTATCTCATCATTTTTATAACAGAATAAAATTGCAGATCCCTTACCGCAGAGAAAACGGAGCACCACTAACCAAGTTCATCACACATCTCTTTGCTTACTTCGTCTTTCTGAATTTCGTTGTTGCAAAGTTGAAGAGATCGATTTCATTGAACCATTTTATTATCTAAAAGCCTCCTACTTGAAATCCGTTTAGAACATTTTAAAATAAATTTAGCCTAAGCGCGTCGCCGAGCGCGACTAAATCAGACTGGGTGTCTTGGCAAACTTCCAAAACTTACAAGTTCAAATATGAATTTAAGAGACAATTTTCGCAACTTAGTCTTACTTCAGCACATTTAGCCCGGTTTTAGATAATATGTTTATATTACGCTGCACCTATATCTAAACTAGACATTACGATCGAATTACACTTTAAGTTTAAGTGATAACTGTTCTTCGAAAGTTTTCTGCCTGGAGTCTGAGTAAAGATAGATAAGATAAGGAACTAAAGATACGAATATACCAACAAAGCAATTCCGGATATAATTTAAGGACTAAGTACTTTCCTGTAATATTTTGAGCCAGATTAAACTACATACATTGATCTCGTGCATCCTATATGAATAATACAACAACAGAGAACGTGCTATTTTATCCTACAAACAGTCTAGAGCACGTCATCAAGCTAAAACAAATGGAAATATTTCAAAAGGTAAGAAAGGTTTTAATTTCATTGAGGCTCTATTCTGTCATAGCGTTGGGCTTGACGTCGAGTCGAGACGTCGAGGATATTTAATCAGAATAGTATAGCTGACCGCTATGAGACACAGTAACCATACATCTAAGATTACACAGGTGTTTTGCTTTATTTATTCACTTTGTGTGATTGCATACAAATGAGAATAGAGTAAAATAATACAATTAGTACTTTGATCGATAATGGGTTTGACAATCATTATCGATGTCGATAATGAAGAAACTATCGTTATTGTCACAACACTGGTTCGTACTCGGAACGGATGTTTATTGAATAGTAGGGACCGTCATTGGAACTTCTGAAATTCAAATTCACTTTCAAGTTAACTTTGTAAATTAAATTCGGACTTCTGAATTGTATATTCCGAAAGTTTGCTTGAGATAAATCTCGCTGAGACGTGACTAAAGTCATATTTTTTAATATTTAAAATCGTTTTAATTTTAATTGTCCGACTTTAAAAGAGGAGGCGTTTCTTAATTCGATTCCCTATTTTAAATTAGATATATATCAATTAATCAGAAGTGTACATTTAGTAAAGTATTTAGAATCTCAATCAATATAATAAATAATTC
Organism: Diatraea saccharalis; assembly: GCA_918026875.4. Classification (NCBI taxonomy): domain Eukaryota; kingdom Metazoa; phylum Arthropoda; class Insecta; order Lepidoptera; family Crambidae; genus Diatraea; species Diatraea saccharalis. The sequence goes on from OU893336.1 coordinate 378,289, forward strand.
ATTTACTGCTTGCACCGAGAAACAAACCAATATTGTTCCTCGACACAGCAGAATAAGCTTGTACATGAAAATGATGTGAATAAATTATTCATATCGCTTTGTTTGTGTATCAAGGTTTTTAAGGTTCATCTAAATTCATTATGACAGATTAACTGTTGTTATTAAGACGTCAAGATTTGAATATTTAAATGAGGTAATTTGCTGTAGAAGATTAGGTAAAAATTTGATAAAACTTGTACACAATTCTGGTCTTCGGTTGTATGGTATTGGTATTTCCAGTATAAGCTTATTTTTTCGTGGATCTTTTATCAATTTCTATGTTTTTTAAATTTCTATATTGAAAAAATAAAGATCAGTGGTTGTAATTTGAGAATGTAAGTATATGAGGGCCCATGCAGAAGTAGCCTGCGAATGTTCAAATCAAAAACTTGAACAATTTTAAAATGTATTTGTAAAAACAACATCTTTTAATTAAAAATACCTATACTTATTTATTTTAACTATATGGTATATGAATTTAAAACAATTAACGGTCTTTAATTGTCAATTTTTGTGTTTGCAACTTGTAATAACACCGTGCATGACTAGTTTGCGCTAAGGATAAATAAATAAAACAAGAGTTTGTTAGCAACCTTACGCCTGATGCATATACCCTATTAACGGAATTAATAAGCCTTCCACTGCACACTTCTATGTATTAATTTCTATCATTTCCACCGATTTCATTGACACGTCGTACGAACAACAACGAGGAAACAACATGGCCGCCAAATGGAGCCTGAAATCAGATTAATTAATCAACACCTGTTAGATCGGTGATTAATCGCTGATTATGGGATCTGTTGCTGGATTAGGCGGTGGACTGGTGAAACCAAACAATGGATACATTAATGAACTTCATGATACAATCTGAATTATTTCTCATTAAATTATTTACCAACTTACAGAATACACATTACACATTAGTCATAAAATCACAAATACAAGTCAAATAAGTAATAAAGTTAAATGTTTAATTAATAACAAAAATGACAACAACTAGAGCCTAATATCGAATTATAAAGTGTGAACTCTTAAAACCGAGTTCAATTGATTTGTGTGATGGTCCGAGCACCTTATGATCCTGTTCACGTAACTTAGCTGAAATTGGTTTATAAAAAGGTTATTGAGTGTTTTGTATTCAGTCCAAATGTACCGTGGTCCTACTGAGATGTCTACTCTCGAGTGAAACTATTCTGCTATCCTATCTAATATTTGGTAGAGTCTTTGTAATATTAAATCTCGGTTGTCTAGTAACCAAAAAATGTTAATTTATATTTATTAGCGCATAATATCTTGTTTACAATCAAAAATGATGATATGAGATGTATGTGACAGGTAATGTTATTGTATCTTTCTTATCACTTAACGCAAAAAACATTATTTTGATAAAATTTTATGCCCACGTGTTACTTACCTAATACTCTGTAAGCGTAGCAACTTGCTTTATATATCTTGAATATTGCAGCTTATTTTTTGTTTTACATTAATAGAACCAATAATTATGCACTGCTTTTATTTAATCTAAATATCGCTTTGTAATTGAAAAAAATTAAGACGCAGTAACCGAAGTCACGAATAAAAGTCTGGTATTTTACAATATAAATGTTCAAATACATTACATATATACAGACAGAGCTTGTACTTTTAAAAATGTCATTCTCTAGATCGGGTCTTCTGTGCTGCTTTGCTTTTCGTAGTAAAGTAAAGCGCCGATTTCACTTCCCAATGTTTCGGGCACGAACCATCGGGTACGCTGTAAACTGGGAAGTCATATCGCTGTTAGAGAGTTAGGGTCCCGATATCGGGTGATCGTGAGTGCAGTGCTGCCAATTTAGCATTTTTATGGCTAAATTTAGCATTTTTTCAAGTGATTTGGCATAATTAAATTCAGTTTAGCATATAGCATATTTTTTAAGCATTTTACTGAGAGTAAAATATCTAAAGATATTTTTATTTTTAAAAAAATATGCTATATATGTCTGAACTATAAGAAAATAAATTTCTGAACACAACCTAAGAGTGTTCGTAGATTTATAGTCATAGAGCAGTCTTTGGTTAGATAAATCCCGCTTTATTATAAAGAGTTTTTTGGTGTGGGGAATCAATGAGATCCCTGATCAAATTTTCCGAAAAAAGGGACTAATGAGGCTTATGCATCTACGTCATCTGCTCGACACCTACCGGCTACATGAACGGCTCAGGATACCGACGAGGGTCTTCGAAATTTATTTATAAATGTTTCTTTATAAAGATTTTTAATAAATATTCTGTTTCTCTGATAAAAGCATCTTTGTAAGCGTTTTCGAAAATATTTGGCATATTTTTGGCATTTTTTTAAAGCCTATTTAGCAGAAATTATTTTTTAGAGTTGGCAGCACTGCGTGAGTGTCCGACTGACCGATCTCACTAGTTAGTGCGTTAGGGCCGATTTATCGGGCAATGTGATCACTGTTAGGGTGTCAGAGCGCTCAGCCAGTGTGAGAAGTTAGTGAACGACAACTAGCGAAATTTGCGAGCAGAGAGAAATATCTACTTAAAAGGAAAAATAAATATAATTCATAAAAATTTAATATAAAAAATATTACAAGTAATTAATATTATATAAAAAATTTATAAATATAAAATATAATTATGCATAACATGTGATAATAAGGGTTCTGACATTAATGAGCTATATATCAAGTCATGAAAAGCATTTCCCGCCGATAATAATGTTACAGCTAACCGTTGTTTAGCGCTTACACTTGCTCTAAATAACGTATATATCTTGCTTTTGTATAAATGTTATAACAAAATTTAAGAGATATTTTAATTATGCAGGACTCATTATACGACAGTTTCTATCAAACTTACAACATGAATGCAATGCACAGTTTATCTCACAAAAGTAAATGTTTCTTCACCCAGCATTTTTTTTTTGTTTTATTTATGCTCGCAGTTAAAGCATAGGCGTTTTCCATTTTTTGGCATGTCGAGAGCGCAACGTGCATCCTTGCAGCTCTATGTGTAGATACCAGTTGAGTTAGGGAGGCGATCTAGTGCAGTGTAATCTCAACCCCAACCGCCCTAACTCGATGCCGATAAATCATGCCCGATAAATTGGAAAGTGAAATCGGCGCTTAAGTCCGCAAAATATCGACCATTGGTTACAAGTGTAGGTACAACCTCACCTCTTGTATATTCCAGGGTACACAGAACGTATCAAATTGAACATTCCAAAAGCTAATAAAGAATCTTGACACGCTCGCAAGCGGAATGGAATTTAATATGAAAGCAATATCGATATTTGTACAACCATCCACTGTTGCAGGGTTGGCACTTCCGAAAAGTATACGAGTCAGATCTTTAGACAAAAATATTGATTAATAATAATTATCTTTAATTACACAGCCAGAATTTTATTGATAACGCCTTTTGATTTTACTATAGATTTTCACCGGTTTGACTAGTAGACATTTGTGTACTAGTGACAATGTTTTTTTTTTTATATTAAGTCCGCCATTCGCTTTTTTATAGGCAAAAAGCTTATATAAATAAATTAACACAACAAATCTTTCGGAAAAATAACAATGACTTCTAAAAACAATGGCTAGTTAGTTCATTGGTACCAACTTTTTGACGAAAAGTTTCAACTATAAAAATTAATGAATTGTTATAGGTATATAATTTAGGTATCAACCCTAGAAACAACCTGATAAAAATTGTCCTTTCCCTCGTTAAGTACGAAATAAACTGTGACCCAAACATTATCCGCATACAAATTATTGGAAACACTTCCCAATAAAACCTGGTACAATTAATAAATTAATCAAGGAGTTTTGTCAGTTAATTATGAGTAGGACAATGATTATTCAACACTAATAATCACTACCTTATCCTGTAGGGAGTAGTTCTTACTCTACAGTAACAGCACAAGGTTTCAAGGTAAAAAATATACGAAAAGTAAGGTTTAATGTTAATATTAACATTCTGAAGGACACGGTGACATACTAAGTGAACGATCTTCAAGAATAGAAAGAAATACCTTGCGTGATTTACAATTAAAAATCTTAAAACAAGAAATGATAGAGGTGAAGAGCTATTGATGCTATACTAGCTGTTATGATATACGTGTCTTCGCTAACGTGGTGAGTTAAAAGGAATTTACTGAAATCTGTGTATTTAACATGACACATTCTTAGTATAAGTAATGTTTACACAGTTACAGAACACCCAGGTAACGCTAACCACTCATATAGTTATGTAGATCGCAAGGATTAGTCATCCAACCACTACCAATATAATTTTACCTACCAATGTATTTCTACCAAGGTATTTCTACCAATTTCAAAATAATCATGTAAACGAGATATTTTTCGCGGTAAAAAGTAGTTACTCTCTGGCAGCACTGTAAGATTTTGTTTTAGGGAAAGGCTTTTCCCCACGAAAATAGACACAAGTTTGCTAATTTGGCTTGAAAAATTAGCCTCAAATAGAGATTCGCTTCACGCGCTCGATCCATCTTTAGTATTTGTGTTACTAATATATAAAATGATGCAATACAACATGTCGTTGCTGCCACGTTAATAACCGCTCAGGATTATCATCACTGCTTTTGTGACGAGAAGGCATGTATTTTTTATTTTTTTATTCTAGATAGGCAAGCACTTGACCACAGATCACCTGATGGTAAGCAATGCAGTGGTCTAAGATGAAGCGTGGATGCCTAGAAGGAACGGATTTACCCTTGACTTGAAGAGTCCCAGATTGTATTTGCCCGGAAACAGCGAGTCCGGTAGCGAATTCCACAGCTTCGCAGTTCGCACGATGAATGTAGAGGCGAATCGCTTGGTGCGAGTTTGTGGAATCTCCACAGTAAAGCGGTGACGCTTCCCAGTACCCCTGGTTGCCCTGGTTGTACGATAGTGAAAAATGTATTACTCTGGAAACATGACTGCTTTAGTTTTTGATGGATCACGACTCTTTCCCGTTTCGAGTCGTTTATGTGACAGAGTGTATACGTCTGGTCGGCGCGGCATTTACACTAGCATATCCACTAGGCGCACTGTGGCTACAAAGAGTTCACGGTACTCATCTTGATCAATTAACGTATATTTCAGTCACCCGTCATAACCTTTTCCGAAGTTTTTTGAAATAGGTAAACTTATTACAAGGATACAAATCGTTTTAATGTTGCTTCATCCAACAAAATTATACGAGCAGCAACATTGTTAGGTACTTCTATCTTGAATTCACTCAACAATTTCACGACACTAATAATAATACCTATATAATTAATATAAAAATAAAATTACCCTTCAATCCGCATTGGGCCAGCAGCAGTAGCAGATTGGGTTATGGCCCATCCTCTTTAACCATCCATAAGGAAGAGCCGATGATGAATAATAAAAAAATCTTTCAGATCCATATGGTGCGTGGCGGTGTGGTAGTATTACTTCATAAAAACAAATTGTAAATAGAATAGTTTAATATGTGCATATAAATGTCACGTCTATTGTACATTTCGTGTCGGCCCGCATCGCCTGTACGACACCGGAACTAACCAGTCGGTTGATATACAAAGTATTTATGTTCACTTTGCCCTTTAATTTAGCATCTTTTTGTTTTGCTTTTACGATTCTGTTTCAACTAACCTTGAAGGTCAATTCACTATTTTGGATAAAATCCAATCGTTATGGGGACTGGTCACGCTTTCACTGTTGATAAAAATACACAGAGAATATGTCACTACCCACCGAACTGATCGAGAGCGGATTAATGGGTATTAATGACTTTATATACAGATAATACCAGCGGCTTGTCTGTTCGTGGATTTAAGCTATAATTCACGTTCGATGTATTGCGCACATAACATATGATTTACGCGGGGAAAGTTGCGGAAAAACAACTAGTATGATATAAAGTACTAATTTTTAAGGACTTCACCTGTTATGCAATTCCATATTGTAACTTTATTATTATTATTAATTGTTCTCCTCTTTACGTTAACCGATACGTGGTTAGGTCGCTAAATGAGCCACCAGAGATGTATTGAACCAGATGTCGCTAAATGAGCCACCATGTCACTCAGTGCACTATCATAACTTGTACTATCTCAATTAGTAACGTGTTGCTAGCGCCACGTGTGATCGCCTGTACTATTGACATCCTTAAATTCATTTCAATTGTATATTTATTTTTACTTTTTTAAATATTTATTTCAACTTTGTCAACGTCATAGCTGTATTCTTTTAAAGAAATGTTTAGGTAATAGAAATATTTTATATTCGCAATTTCTAGATGGTTCTTTATAAAAATGGAAAAATTATCCCGGTTACCGGATATCCGACGCCAGCTTTGATGAACAGTTTTTTATAGAAGAAAAATATGAGTTCTTTTTAAGATACAGTAATTAGAGGTGACTCAAGACAGGCTTTGATTAATTTTGTATTCATAGCGTTATATCACATTTATGGTGGAAGAAAAAACTTTGTAAGTGATCTTTGTAAACAAGAAAAAGATGGAAAATAAATATTTACCTTCTCTGTTATAATGATGGGAGTCCGTCATGTAGCAGCGAACATACTTGGGTAATTAGACAGGCTTAATTTATGAATCACATTTTTTGAAGTTCTGAAGAATTAAGAAATATTAGATAACAACACAAATATTACTTAGATTCCAAATTAGCTTAACCATTTTTATTGAGAAAATCTGAAACAATGAAAACTATAACATCCACACTATGTAGAAAAATTAGTTTCAATATTGTCACGACTAGAAATCGAACTCGGGATCACAGTGATGGCAACATTTTAAAACCGGTGCGATGAACAAACCACCCGGCTTCGGAGGAAAATCAGCAATTGCTGAGTCAAAGGTAATGTTAAAATATCTTAATACAAATAAACTTATCTAAAATATTTTTGAATCGTCCAACTTTTTTTCTACCACCTTTTTACAGGACGTCTTTTAGCTTTTACATCAGCTCTAACATGTTATGAGTTTCTTGACGATTGTTCTCACACGTTCTTGCTGTCGGCCAAATAATATACTACAAGTTAAAAATATTTTGGACTACACAAAATATAAAATTATTTTTCGCTGCACATATATTTACCTATGGCATGAAGAAAAGAAAAATGTAAAGCCTTTTACATTTACATCGTTAGGAATAAAATAAAAGGGAAAATGTATTCATAAATGTTCGTTTCATGTTGATTAATTAGAAAATGTTCTGTTTTATGCTTAAAATTACATTTATGTAACGTAAACAAAACAATTTACAACCAATCAACTGGTAAATGTTTCGACGGAGTTGAGGGAGTGTTTGCTCACATAAGTAAAATAATAGAACGTTTCTTTGAACGAAGGATGAGTATATAGGTAATAATAATTCATGTTGTTTAAAAGTCTTGTCGTTCAGTAATATAATAATTTACTAAACTTTTATAATAAACAAATACTCTTCTAATATGTGGACAAAGGCGGATAAGAAATTTAAAAAAAATTCTAAGTTCAAGGTTGAGGGAGGTACACCACGTCATGTCTATTTTGAAAAAGTTCCCCTGTTTTTCTTGTTCATAATATTACTAACTATGTTACGCGAATTTCGCCTGTATGAACAAATGGAAATGAATAAAAGTTGTGTATCGTCAATTGACATAGTGCAAAGATAAAAGAAGTTACAGTTTCAAAGTCAAAACAGAAAGAGGAAACCAAGGTACTCGTAACACTGATCGCAGATATAAACAATTGTCAACTCGGATGCAAGTTTACATAGAGTTGGTCAATGAAAAGACCCAGATCGACTCACCTGTGTGCACTCTACTGCAGCAGGCAGGTGAAGTTTTAAATGAATGTAATTGAAGTCGATTTTATAATATCATTTTGTTCATATCTATTATTATTGGTGAGAAACGATGTATAAAATTAATAATTTTTCATGATTAGAAAAACTACTTATACGATTCTTATAAAATCGCTAACCTTGGAAGTTCAATAAAAAAAAAAACTTCAAAATCAGCCCACAAACGACATTGATGTAACATTCAATCACTTTTTAAAGTCGTTTATAAAAACTTTTTGATTTGACCATTTAAAATGCATTTATGAATATGTTTAGTAAATCCTACTGTATGAAATTCGTAAGCGATTATAAAAAGAAAAATTTCCGTTTAAATTTCGAATGCATACATAAACTTCGCATTGGATCTATCCCCGGATAAGTTCGTATCCTTGCAGACTTGGTTACCAGGCGAATCAGCCGGGAGAGCGGCAGTCTCTTCCGTCGCGCCAAGGGGGTAGCACGCGCGCACCCCTCTATCACTACCCTTTAAAAAAACCTCCCTTTCCACTCTTTGAAACTTCCAAAAGATCATCTAATTATCACGTTAATTAACATGCTTTAAAAACATCAGTACTTTTTTTAATGAATTTGAAACCATCAAGAATCCACAGGTGGTTCGCATGCCTATAAATAATAGTTTTCCTATAACAGAATTTAAGATGTATTAAAATTAAAATACCAATATTGTTTATTTTGTATGTAATTAGTAGTTTTTAAGTGGCTCTTTGTGTAGGATTTATTGAAGAATCAAATGTATTTCTCTGTGATAACTATCTCAGTGTTTGTTTATTGAACGTGTTGCTTGAGCTTTCGTGTGTATCACGTTCTGAAATCATGCTATAAATGTGCTTTACCAAAATAAGGTAAGACTAATTGTAACAAAGAAAATTGGCAATTGAAATTTTAAACTTTATGTTGTATTAACAGACATCACTAAAACCCTTATTTTTATTTTTGCCAAAGGCTTTACGTAACGATATTATATTTTTTATTATATCAAAATACACTTGTTTATAACTAACTTTTTTAAAGAAACATATATTCCTGTTTCTTGTGATTAAATAAATAATTATTAAAAATCGAGCTTTGCCCTCCTTTAAAGCGACAGTAAACGATAATGACCTTGAAAGTGATCGAACTTGCGCCTTACACCGCCCGCGTCTGCAAAATTATATAAAACGTTAAAAAATGTTTTATCTATCTTTACTTCATATAATATAGAAGATTTATATAAATCTTCTCTATTCTTTACATGCAACTGACAACGTCGTACCATCAATACTGGTTTGGTGTTCCTTGAGGAAATTAATATGATTTTCATCCCATTGTGTCCATTACACCTTACATCATGACTCTATAATTATGGTGACATGACCAGCTCACGATCACGTCGCTATATGTCGCGTAGCATCTCTGACTCGTCCCTTGTTTCTGAGTCACATTGCTCTTTGAAGTATTCCAAGTCTCCTTTATGAAAATCTATGTTTTAAATTTATGAATAAATACTGGTAGGATTCACTGATCATGCAATAGAATCTTTTGTTCACGCTTTATGTACATTTTGAAAGCTGGTTTGAGTAGGCTGCCCACGCACCATAATATAAATATATTACCTTTAAAAGCGTTATCTATCGTTACCTATAAATTATTTGAATAACTTTGATGAACCAATAGATGTATAAAGTTAAAGACGTTTAGATGTGTTTCAACTCACTTTTATTGAAATTCGCACATCTAAACGTGAGCGGAAGATCTCAAAAATAATGCATTTCAGGGTTTTGTTTATTTAAAATTATGTCAAGTCTTTCTTATATTCCGATATAAGAACTTAATATTTCTACATAATATTGGTGAAAGTATAAAGAAAGTGGAATCATAAAACAACGAAAACTAAACAATGTGACCTGAATAAATCGGACAAATCGGACAAACATTCGGAACGTGAATTTTAGAGACCCGTACCGAAGGGGTAAAGCGTTACTACTAAGACTCCACAGTCCAGTTGTAATCAGGTTGTATCACATGAGCCGTTATAGCTGGACACTGAAATTTTCATAAATAATGTATTTCTTTTTCCCCTATAACAACGAATACTAAAAAATATAGTTTTTTAAATTAAGTTTTTAAGCATTTTTAATAGTTAAAGTTTTGGCAACCGTTCTTGCGCTAGTCCAACTCACACTTGACCAGTTTTTCAAAAAGGTCTAACTCTATACCAAGCATCGCAAAAATGAGATAATCATGGACAGTAAAGAGGAGTGCAACTAGATTAAAACCTGTTAAAACAAAAGCTGAACTATTATCTTTATTAGGTATCATGATTTAGTGATTCTACGACTTCACATAGCGAGTTTAACGCGTGCCACTAAAACGAGATTAACATAAATACTTAAATCGAAGCCTTATTACATTACAAATGCGTATCACGGTTGAATAACAACCTAACTGTACGCTTCTAGAAATTACTTTAACACGTTGACTTCACGTGTTTATAATATTTTGTGATGTTATTCTGAATTTTGTTTTGTTTGATGTAGCATTTTTAACAATACAACTACAAAATACTATCAAGAGCGTGTAAAAATTTCAATTTTTGAATTTGAATTTCCACAGTCAACTAAATACATTTTAGAATGTGTACTGTAATCTACTCGACGACCACCGTGGCCGGGTAATGTATGTAATATTTATAAAATATCTACTTTATCTATACTATAAAACTGAACAGATTGATTGATAAGGCAACAGGAGTGGAGCAACAATGAAAAATATTGCAATAATGGAAAAACTACGCGGCTGAAGCCGCTGGCGGAAAGCTAGTCTAGAATATATGTCAACTTGTGCAATATGATGGAGTCTTGTTTCCTTTACTAAAGTTATGCATCACCCTGATGCGGTTAAAAAGATGAATATACTGTATGTGCATAGCGAAATTGTTAACAGTGACGTCACAGACAATTTCAATGATGCGCCCCATGACATCAAACTTTGTTTTCGCTCAACTCGTGCACTGTCGTGCACTGTCGTAATGTAAAACAATAGGTTCCTATAGAGGATTCGTCTGCCAAATGTTACTTATAAATCCTACTAGTAATTCAGGAGTTAAGTTCGTTCGAAGTAACTCACCACTCTAACTGGTAATTAAAATAGATTTAAAAACATCTATTAGTTTACAAAACTTTGCACTGAGAAGAACCAACAAGAAACTCTGCAAGGGTTGCCTTTTTTGCCCTCTCTTATTTAATATAGAGAAGTTCTCTTTGAAAAATTATTACATTAGACAATGAAGTCACTTTCCGTAACAATATATTGTTCTTATAACCCGCCGACAGGTAGCGAGCAAGATTTACTTAGACATCTTCAATATTAATCGTCATCCTTCAACCGATTTACACGAAACCTTGATGATTTATACACCAAAACCTTCCCTATTAATATAGCTTCCATTAGCAGAATTTATATAAAAGTATATTGCATTGTTTTCAAATTTATATGAAACAATTAATATGAAGGCGAGGTTAGGACATTTTTTTTTTCATATTACGAAATGATTACGACGTCAAGTTATATCGCACACGTATAAGAAGCAATAAACATACTTTTTATAGCCTTTACATTAAAATGTCCCTTCTACCGTTAAAAATCCAATATTGGCGTGAAGTTGGCAAACCTCGCGCTCGGTCCATTAAAGAATATATTTTATTCAGATAACAGCCTCGTCTTTACACAGTTGAGGCTGCATCTTCTAATCGAAGTAGTTCGTTTCTAGCACTTGCCACTTATATTTAAACTAGTTTTCTCATGGGTTTTCCCGTGTGGATTACTTGGATTAGCTAAGAGCTGGGGAGCTGGGGTACAGGCCTTCCCTATGGCTGAAATTATCTAAGGAGGATGGGCCATCACCCGGAATCAAAAATTGTGATTTTCAAATTGTAACCCTACCTTGGATTCAAAATAAAAGTCTGTTATCTTTTTCTAATTACAAGATTTTTATAGATGTAGTATATTCTCGAACGGGTTCCATAAAACTAAGATAATAGAAATAAGATTATTAGTTTCGTTTTTAATATAGAATCTGGAAGAATTGCATCGTCTAAATTAACTTGACTATGTTAATGACTACATTCTAGGATATTTTTTAGAAATATTATATTTATAATATTATATTATATTTAGTAGAATCTGTCTAAAATTTTTGTAAAAATGTCGGATATGATCATTGATGAGGGTCTGAATTTGGTATTTTATGAAGAGACTATAATAATTCTTATTTTTTATATTTTATATACAAAATAACGTGAGTAGACTAAATTATATCAATCAAGAACAGCTTTAATTGATGAATTTTTAATATGTCGAATAAAACACCATTGTGGGGCAGATCTTAACGCAATATGGCCATAATAAATGAAAGAAATAATTAGGCACTAAATATGATTTCACAAGTTAAGCAAATATTTGTAAGCAATAGACGAGATTTTGAATGAAGCATATGTTCTCACTTCAATCATATTCGTGGTAATTTGGTATAAATATCTACTAAAATTATGACATATTCCCAAGTGTTTACTTTCCCCACTAAAGATACGATTTTATTTCCATAGATCAGCCAGCCATATTTCCATAGATATAATCCAACTATGAACGGATGTTTTGAAACCATTTAGTGAATATTACTTAAAACTTTAACTGTATAGTTGCGGCTTTTAAATTAAACAAAAGGTTTGTCGACGGTCCAAGTTATATGCGTTTAATTAAACCTATACTAAAACAATTTTGCCAGTTTGGATGTAAGAAGTATTTAATTTTATGTGACGAAAGCTTGAGCATTAAAGAAGTATTGTTGCTTATGTGAATATGATGAAAAGTAGTTGTTTAAGTAAGTCTTATAAATGTTATAAAAAACGATATCAATTAAAAATGGTAACACATTTTAAATTTCATAGATTGTTAGTTTAATCGTGTATTACATACTTTATTTATATTGAGAAAAAGTACTACATTTACATTTTAACACCATACACTTTTAAAGAATTATCTATTTATTATTTTTTCTTCTAGAAATGCTTTTATCTCGTGACTTGCACCACAACTGCTGTAACAAAGTTACCATCGACGACGCCGCGGAGACAAACGCAGCTCTAAAGTTTGAGAATACTTTAATCTTTACTTACAGTTCAGACAATAACGATGAATGCTTCATCCTAAAGCCCTGTAAAGAAACTGAAGTTGCAAGCTCAACGGTAACAGCTTACGTGTGTAAACCTGTTGTTATGAAATAGAGGTGTGCTCTTACATTTTCTCATCGTATCGATATATACACTGTCGATTGGTGTTGATAATTTACTGAGAATTGAACATTTAAAATATCGACTGGCAAATTATAATAATAAATTGCATTTAGGTTTTGATTTAGTACAGTTTTAAGTTAATATATGTATCTTTATTGTAGTGGTATTGTGTATATATACTTATAATAAAATGACCCATTAGCGAGGGTGTAAATAGAAACCGATTTATAATGGACTTTCAGCTAAGTGTGACACATTTTACTTTTCACCTCGATTGTGAATATATAAATCATCTTATATGAACACAACGACAAGTAAAATATAATAATTCAACTTCTTGATATCATATAACATGTTTTCTTGAACAATTAACAATAAAAACAAAATCTATATTTTATAGATACTACGGGTATACATATACACAGTATAATACTACGCTGTCTGTACGTTGAGATCTTTTAAACTACGCGTCGGATTTAAATGTGGTTTTCCACAACATATATAAATTGATTCAAGAGGAAAGTATGTATGATACAGGACCAGGCAAGAGCAGCCGCTGGCGGAGAGTAAGGTTGTTTGTTTTACATTCACATTTAACATTATAGAGTCAAACATGTGCTGTGAATCCTTATTTTAGACGACTCTACCAGTCGTTTATCAAATAAAGGACATGTCAAAGTTGTACAATGAAACGAAATATCGCTATGACATCGCTAAGACGTCGCATCCTATAGCTAGAGAGTTAGGCGGTTGCACCCTGGTCTCCGTTGAGTTTGTGAAACATTCGAGTCATAGAGTTATAAATTCAAAGTAGCAAAAAAGGCAGCGGAAAGATAAGCAACATGGCACCGGTCCAACTTGAAATATGTCTAAAACAAAACTGTGTCACGAAAGTGAATTTCTTCGTTTGAATTTGAAAAAAAAAATCTCGAAATGCAGCTTTTTATGTTTAACTATTTTGTAATATTATTAGCCTCAAAACTCAACGTAGAGCACAGCGCGGACACAGCATCGAGCTTCAATGAAATGAGATCTTTATTATAATATTTGGAATTATTTTTTATTTGATTGCATATCTCTGTTGTGACAGCGCTGCGCTCGATGTCGAGGTCCAGACTCATTTTATTCAGTATAGCATTGCAGAAAAGAGCTAAGCAAACCAAATCCTTATAAGATATAAACTTTATAATGTTACTTTTTATTTTATTTTTTTTATTTTTTTGTTTTTTTATATTATATTTTATGTTACGTTAAAACCTGACGATTGCTGACATGTGTCACGCTGCCACAAGAATCGTAATAAACGTGGTTTTGTTTATAAGTTATATTTAACACGTTAGAGAAAATTAGATTAGGTATATGAAAACTAATAAGTTTATCAGAACAACTTAGCGTTCACGATGCTATATTTCACATCTCGAACAATACAACATTTTTAAGTAGTGTTCTTTAAAGATAAAGATATTTATTGCTTGAAATATGGTTACATACATGGATGTTCATTTGTCATAAATAGGTTCACATATTTCGCCGGATACCCGACATGCAAGTTTTTTTTAAATAGAAGAATTTGTTAATCATAGAATTTTAAATTGCAATTACATTCGAATAAAAAAAAATAGATAATAAAATGTCAATTAACAATTATCATTAGTTTATTAATTAAATCATCACATAAAAAATTATATAGTATAAGAATTGTCATAATATGTCAAGGTCTACAAAAATATTCCTTTAAAGTATAATTGTTTTTTGATACCAGCCATGCATGCAATTTGTATTTAAATTGTTTATATGGTAATTCCCTTATACTTTGTGGAATCTTATTAAATATTTTGATTACATTATTTGACAGTTCCTATGGCACAATGCAGTTTTTCTATGTGGTATGATTAATTTAGTCGGATCACGTTTACGGACCACAGAATAGAATTGGTCACCATGCTTATGAAATAATTGCGAGTTTTCTTTCACAAAAGTACAAATTTGAAAAATATACATATCTGTCAAGGTTAAAAGTTTTAAATTTTTAAGATAAATATTGTATGTTTGTTTTTTTTCTGCACCTACTTTAAAGTTTAAATTATTATCTGTGATTTGGATTATCATAAAGAATACTTTATGGTTTCATTGACATGAAAGTGAAGAAAATCATAAAAAATGTTATGCACGATGTTGTTAAGTAAATCATTCACTAGCGTTCACATAGTCGTGGAAAATCAATTAACATTGGATTAATCAGTTTTTATGTTGATTAAAATAGTAAATAAACAGTGATTTTGACATAATCGTATCGTGACACATAAAATTGTGGGTAATTTTGTCCTGCGAGCGAGACAAATAACATCAAAGGATATTATGCCATATATAAATATTTAATTTAATAAACCCTGTATCTTACTATAATGCATTGTCTGTGTCTGTTTGTAATACATACACGGTCAAACCGTGACGTTAGATATAGTTTGATACGGACAAACTTTAATATTATCTCCCGAAAAACATACTATTGTCCAAAGTTTTTGAGTGCATCTTTAATGAAGTTCCGACTAAAAGTTAGTACTAAAATAGTTTGTCGTACGATACCATTTAACTGAAAACGAGCTCAGTCACCGTTCGCCATAGATTTATAGTTGAAGCTATTTCTATATCACCTTACGGGCAGGTCACACCCTCGGAACCAAACACGCCTGTCTTTACAAGACATTGTTATTTTGCTGCATATGTACGCTAAAATAAATGGGATTGTGGTAGTTCATGGCTGATTCAGACAGTTGATTTGTAAGGTTAAATAACATCAGGATATTTGTATGTATGTTCCTCGATATTTTGTCAATATTGGACCGATGTTGATGGGCGATTTTCAAGCCGAATCCATAACTAGCGTCTCAAGGCGCTCCATCATCATCATCGACGTGTGGCGTGTATTACAGCTCCAATCGATTAATATAGATAACTAATTTTTCCATTTCGTCAAGACCTGGAGAATTTGTGGTAAGTAAATTTAGTTATTCCACATTGTATACAAGGGCTTTATTAACATTAGTGTTTGTGATATTCTCTCACAAACTTCTCGGAAAATTTATCTAATGGCAATAGATAAATTCTTCTTTGTCACTCAGAAATTTATGATCATTCTTGTCAACATGACTTTTCTGATATCCCGATTGAGAATCAAGATTTATGACAGTTTCCAACGTAAATTTTTCATTTCAAAATTATATTACGTATGCATGTATTTGCATGAATGATTTATTGTCAGAATACAAAAGAGCGGCCAATAGGTGACATTCCCACCGCGTTTGTAGAAGGTGCGGTTTAAACGCGCCAACAGTCACTTAAGCGATACTCAATACACCTTGTACTGACGTAAACTCATATAGTAGTTAATTTAGAACTAGCTTTCGCCAGCGGCTTTGCCCACGTGATCTCTAGTTTAGTGCCATGTTTAGTGGGATAAAAAGTGTTCTGTATACCAAATTTCATCAAAATCCGTTCAGTAGTTTCGGCGTGATTGACGGACAAACATCTAAACAAAGAAACTTTCACAATAATAATTATAGTTTTTTTTGCATTTACTACCATGTACCTTGTATTTATTGAGTTTCCGATATTTCGGCGCTATTGCAAGCGCCACAGACAATCACAGAGAAACTGCTAGTTAGTGGTGACTAAGTAACACAGTTCACTAGGATATGAGGCACAGAAGGAATAAGAATCAGGAATTCCATAAATACAATAAACTTGGTAGCAATCCCGTAGAAAACAATAATTTATATCTTTATTTTCATATAAGATGTTTTTTTATTAATTATTATATGCTTTATATTTTAGGTAGGAAATGAGGCTTATAAATGAAAACTACTGAACATATTATCAAAAAAATAGTAAAAGATCACAGTGTATTGAAAGATGGGAAAAAGATCAAGACCTTGATCACCAAATAATTAAGAGTCAAGACATGACATGAAAACATATAAAATTTGTAGCATGAAATTTGGAGGGGTTTTTCAATTTAGTGAGAGTTTAAGTAGCTCAGTGGCGTAGTGGATAAGCGCCGCGGACCGCGATCGTTGTCGTTAAGCAACTTTCGCAAGGGTCGGTCACGGGATGGGTGACAAATAAAATATTTTACTCGAGCTGCTTCGGAAGGCACGTTAAGCCGTTGGTCTCGGCTGCGTTTGCAGTCATTAATACCCTCCAAATCGCATTGGGCCAGCGTGGGTCATGGCCCGCCCTCCTTAACCATCCATAAGGAAGGCCTGATCCCCTGCAGTGGGGACGTAAAAGGGCTGATGATGATAATGATGGGAGTTTAAGAGCTAACTAAATAACTAAACATGTAAGTAAAATCTGCGTTCTGATTACCGCGTGTACGTCGACCATTGGCGCGCGTGTTCTGTTTTCTTTTTAATTGATGGCATATCCGACACAGGCGTAATGTTTTTTGGCGTGATGAATGGCTGTGGGATTTGATATATACATTCTTAGTTTGCGATTATCAAAACGAAATGTTGCTGTATTGTTTTGTTGTTTTTAGTGTAGGTATAGTATTTTTCCTGGTATAATAAATAATTTAGACATTTTATTTTTAATGATAATGAAAAGTGTATATCCTGATTAATTATAGTTTTATTAATGCTTGCATATCTTTACTAATATATTATCCATACTAATTGTCGGAGTTACTTAAAGTTCTATGTATGTGTTACCACTATCAAAAGTAACTTTACCACGCGCGCAGAATCGCTGCAAAAATCTAGTTCTTCTTTATTTTTTTTGCTTAACGATTTTATTCTATACTTTACTCAATATAAACATTAACAGCGTATATTGTAGCTTTATACAGTGCCTATTGTATAATCTGAAAAGCTCGTGAACAGTCTTGACTAGAATTTTAAAATGAATATATTAATTAAATTCTTTTTATTCAACTTGATTATTAAAAAACATGTTAGTATTTGTTTTTTATTATTATTAATTGGGTCATATTTTTCAATATATGATCTTATTTTATATGAACGATTTTACCTTTCAAATGAAACTCTAAATAAATTTCTGTTTTATTCTCTATTTGTTATCCATATAGAGTTAATTTTCGCTTAGCAAATTTCTCCAGGCAAAAAGATATATAACGGATTATCATAAAGCAATTCATAATACGTCACGCGATTCCAAACGTCAAGATATGAATAAATAATGTTGAAATGCAGCAATTTCCATTGTAAATCCGTTCCAATGAAGTATTAACGTGAACCTATCCGCTCTCTATAATACTTGAGCAACTATTACATTTTACGTTTTCTTTAAAACGACCCTAAATTATGAACAAACAGATTAAAAGTATGACGAAACTTTTATCGAGTTGTTTATTATATATTTTATATAAATCTTGTAGTTTTGAAAAGCGTATTTTAATTTTGAAACAGAATAGCACTGTTAATATTCAATGGCAGCCGAAACACTGAGGCCAAGATGAACTCTTCACGATCAAATTGAAGGAAGAAAAGGAACAGCAGTAGGAACACTGAGGCCAAGCCAAGAAAAGGAAGATGATATCAAAAGATATAAAAATCAGTGAGCGTGTATAAGAAGAGTACGCTAATATTTACAAATAATACAACGAGTGCTTCTTAAACCCATTCAAAAGTGATTTTATTAAATAAGTAGTGTTCGCGGAAACACAAGAAACAAAACGTTCTGTTCCTAAAAGCTTTTATCATTATCAAAGTTTTGGAATACGGTTAAGTATCTATTACTACGTATTTTCCTTTCTCTCGTCTGTTCTGGACGTCGTAAAGTTTTCTTATAACAGGCTCATTTTGATGCCAATCTCGGGGAAATACCGCATTAGGTTTTGCGGTTTTACTACAAAAAAGCTCTCTGATGAAACTTTTTTCGTATCTCTGAATCACAGAATAAGAACTCCATTTGCAGACAAATGTGTAAACATGAAATAAATGTTAAGTGAATAATTTTGTATCTACTAAATTCATCATATAATTCAATTATTATACAATAATATAACGTGATTAAATTAAAATAAAACATATTAAAGTGTAAATCAAAACAATTTGAAAAAATGTTATGAAAGAATAATCGCTTTAGTGGCAGTTTTATCGTCCCATCAAAATAATGTTAGATCGTAGCGAGTGCAGCTACGTCTCGTAGCCGAATAGGACAATCGTAGCACGCATTTATGCGCTCGCTACAATGAATCCACTTTATACAGGGTTATAAATAGCCGATTACATATATTAGAGATAACAATTTGTTCACAGTGAGTTATATGTGCAAGCTTAATTCATTATAATTATTTATGGGGAGACAGTCGACAAAAAACAAATGTTATGTTTGTGAACGTATTTTGGTTGCAGATCCTGCAAATTAACTTTATGTTTATAAATTATTGTATGCCTATAATTTATGTTGAAATTTTTCCTGTCCCTCGTGTCGAGAAAATTATGAACCCTAATATTATTTTAATCCTTATGCCCGGGCAAAGTATAACTGACGCTTTAGTATTGACCAACACGGTTGGAGAGTTTGCATTAATATAATCTCCTGAGTGCGGGTGGGCCTCGCTAGTGAACGCATATTTCAACAACATTTGTTGTAAATTCAGAAGCAAATACAAATACACTGTAAAGCAACATGCACATGTACGAATATATGTGCAATAATTTTACATCAGCTGTGCGATTTAAGAATCTTTCTTTGTAAGTTATATTTGGCTGTCTTTTACTGATATTTTATAGATTTTTTGAACCCACGTTGTGACGGGTTCGATGCTTGGGCTAATGAATGAAAGGCTGAGAAAAGCTTGGGAACTTGATTTTATTATACGGCAATAAAAAAAGAAAAAAGAAAATCCGTTTCTAGGTTTTCCGTAATAGATAAAACTTGGACGATATTTCACGAAGATATACTTTGAGATTAAAAATGTTCTTGTTTAAATTATAATATCTTAATAATTATTAAATGTTTATATATTAAATTTATATGATTACATTATCATGTTCACACTAGATGATTTTTTTAACGAACTGACATTCATAAATAGCATATTGGATTAGTCAAAATTTCAAATCTTTCATGTTTTTATTATTATTTATTCAGACTAAACGTTAATGTTGTTGGCTTGTTGGTACAACTAATGTAGGTTGGAAGTTGTTCATATGCTAATTGGCTGCGAAACATAGTTAGCACGATGCAGGTATCACAGCGCATCACGTGACTATATGATGTAATTTGAAGTTTTGTAATGCTCTCGATTCCAGGGTGATCTCCTTACAGTAGTAGTACTAATCTCTTGAGATAGCACTATCAACTAGCTAGATAAAACTGTGTTTGGATTGGCGCCAACTAAAACAAGATGGCGCGTGTAACAGACCACGTTCATTGGATATCTGATAATGTCACGTTCCATCTGGTGTGAATATTTGAATAATCTTGTTTCAACTTGTTCTCACATAATAGCGCTAGGCAACATAAGAACGTGTAGTGTTTTATCGCCTATCACTATTAACCAATTGAGAAAACAAATGTATTCTACAACATTGTCTCAGTGGTTAACGCGTTCGGTCTACGCTTGCGAATGTTAAGCAACTTTCTCAAAGATCAGTCATGAGATGGGTGATAAAAAATTATAATCACGTGCTCCTGCGTATTTCGGAAGAAATTTTAAACGGTTAGCAAGCATTTGTTACATTTTTCGCGAGACCACTTGCTATATAAAAAGTAAAGATTTTAAATAAAAAAGAAAGCCTTTTACTTTTTATATTGTAGATCTTGCCTCAAGCCAGCTCATCGTAGACGAGCACACATCCCAAAATATGGACGCTCTAAGAGTCGAAACGACCTCAGGGATCACGAACTGTGTCGACAATGTGACCTTTATTTTATCAAAAAGACACTCCTAGGAATATTTAGGAACTTAACACACTTTACTGTAATATCATTTTTAGTTAAAGCCAATGAATTAAATTGTTTCTGTTGCCGTTTTTTGACAAATTTAATAATAATAAAGTATATTTGTGAATATCGATTTAATTATGACAAGTTTTTTGGAAATGTCGTTATTTCTGTTACAGCTGGTGAATTTTTAGGGCTTTTTCTTCTTGTCAGCCAAAAGACGTCCTGAATGGGTGATGGGAAAAATGTCGAACGATCCAAAAGTATTATTAATTAATGTCATTTTAAGTTTGATTTAAACTTAAGATTGACCGATAGAATTTACAATTTTAATCAAAAGAGCATCATTACGTCACATTCGTAAAAAAATATGATCGATATATTAAATATTTACCAGTGTATAAATAAAACAGATTATAAAAACAGATTTTATTATAAATAAAACAGATTTTAATATAATCTCGTATTTTTATATAAATAAAACGAATATGAGATTATATTAAAAAGGTATTTTGTTCAAGACATATGTATATCTCAGTTGAAGTTGTCATTTGTAATATTTATTTTAATTCCATTCAAAATAAAATTTCTACGCGGGTAGTATCAGTGTCACTTAAAATTTAGTTAAAATCGAAAGATTGTTGCCATATTTCATAAAGATATTAGGTTTACTAAATCTTTGTGTGTCATTCCTAATATTATCATATTTAGTGTCTCAAAATATGACTTGTTTCAACTGATGTTCGACTATGTGCTGTGAATAACGAATGACTAAAATTAGTGCCTAAAAGTAGAAGAAATTGTCCATTTAAAGTAGTGGAAACTTAGTGGAACAAAAGCTAGATTTGTTGTAAACATTGTTTGTTGTTCAATTGTTTAAAATTGTTGTGAATGTTCCGGTGACTCTGTTGTGTGTTGTGCGAGTGTTACAAATATGAATACGGTGCAGAGTACGGGGGGTCATGGGGGATCTATGAAGAAGGACCATAAACATGAGGTGAGTGAGTGATAGATAAGAATAAGTCCACGATTTCTATATATTACTTTTAATATTTCATGGTCATTTACATTAGAATTATAGTTTGTAGTATTGAGTTACAATTATTTTATATCTGTTATTTATTTAGGATATTGTTTTTACATTGTTAATTATAAAATATTTTAACATTTTGTTTTAAACAGTTGAAACTATTTTTTTTTTAAATTTTTCTCCTTTTCTCCACCTCCGTAGCATCGTAGTTCCGAGATTGATTTTAAGGGTCATCATTTTCGAGGTCTGGTTTTGATTCTTTGTCTAATAAAATTGCATAGTTTTTTTTTATTTTCTCTCTCTCTCGTTTCCAATGATTTTATGATAAGACACCGCTTGATGACGATCAGTATCTTTAAAAGCTCACGTACAAAAAAAATGTAAACGTAAAATTTCAGATAATCGACCTACCGAAACCGGAATTCAGCTATTTTTTACGTAATATTCGCATTTCGATACAGTCTCTCTTCACAAAGCATAGCTGATAGATATATTTATTATTATGTTATTGAACTGCGTCACAAACGGTTGTAGTTGAGGCGCCATTACCTTGCATAATTACGCCAACATTAGCGGAATGAAATTTTGGGCTCGAGCGCTTAAAACATTTAACGTTTCTACGACACCACCTTAAAGAGTTTTAGTAAATTTATTCATGTAAATTAGCTAAGCTACTTTTATTTTTATTTATATATCTATTTTTCATTTGTGTGGTTTTGTTATTTCTCATGTATACCAATGTATCAATATTTTTATTAAATTTCTGTTTTACTATTATTTTGAAAATTGTGGAAAGAGCCAATCTGCGATATAGTCATTCTACATTAAATATTCTAACCCTTTTCGTTTTGTTAATCTTTTCAGTCACTTAAACGTGTAGGGAATATCAGGGAAGCTCCCATTTTTCTACTCTGCATAAAGCCCCTGTGTCTAGTTCTCACTTTGTGTAACTCAATTGTCCCACGGGACATTTCGTGCGTGACATTTAGGGAACAGGGGACCGTAGTGCATACTTTGATATTAGATTTATTCAATTCAGGCTGGATGGATTAACTTTGTTTTGTTTTCAAGATTATAAATTCGTAGTATTTGAAAATAATTTCAAAAAGGCAATTATCTATTATTTGAATGGTGCAATAGTTAAAATAGGTAACACGAGACCATTTTGAATAAAAATATATTCAAAATGGGACAGCATAAAACGGTTGCTTGAATGTGTTTCTGTGGCGTGTTAAAATTTCTTGAAAATGTTCAACATTACAGACCCTTTCTGCGTCTTACATCCCAGGGATATACTAAAGGTGCTCTACCGCTGCCTCATCACGCACGCATCGGCCGCACGACACGCGGCGCAACGCACGGATTTGTTGATGGCATACATCCACTGCAGTCCCTTATTTTTCATAGATGCTTCTATGAAAAATGCGACTGCCAGTTTTGACGTCGGAATTATGCTGATGACGTCAAAGGATATTTTAATATAATCCGTTGTGCGTCGTGCGGTCGTTGCGTGCGTGCTGACATGTGGACGTTCACCTTTATTATATATAAATGAGTGTTTTGATTGTTCGCTGACGTGCAAACTGAATCAAAGTAATTGTGAGAAATGTGCGATGTAATAGGCCAGTGTAAACACAAACCGATGGACAGTATGGTGCCTTTTTGTGTCCCTGGTTTATTTTTAGGGACACCAGGACAGACAATTGAACGACGAGAGGGCTCCATCCAAAACGGGACTCACGTAAAATTTGGTTAATGACATTGATTACTATTTCATATAACGGCGGCTCCGATTATAATTTCCTATACACGATTATACAATAGATTTAAGTGCTGTGCTAAAACACGTTTACGTGAAAGTAACTGCGTACACACGGCAAAGCTTTGTTAATCTGTTAATGAATTGTACACAAAGCAAATGTTGTGTGAAGTTAAGTGCTCTAAGGTCAGGTGTAATTATTTTCGACACGAAACTAACTAAAACAATATAATATCTCGTTCATAGTAGAATTTTTTACTACGAAAATATTTCATATTAGCTGTTTTCTCTTTGTGACTACAATTATATCACCTGTGAATGATATAACTTCTCGTAGGTGAAAGAATTTTTGCGAAGTATTCGCTCCAGTAGTTTCGAAGCCTATGCAATGCAAACAAACACACAAACAATCATAACTTTTCTCTTTATAATTTTGATATAGATGTACCACGCCACCTGATGAGAAACAAAGTTGCGTAGAAGTCTTATCTGTTGTTTTTTGTTTTTGGACCTATAGCGATAATATTGGTATTTGAATTGATTAAGAAGGGAAGGTAATAGTTTATATTTTACTCGAAAAAGCACTTAAAATATGAAAATGAGTTTTTTTTTAAATATGGAGAATCAAAATATTATCAAAATATTACCTAGAAATTTTGCAAAAGCTAGATAGATATAAAATTAAATCTAAACAAGTGGGACTAACTTAACAAAGAGAATAAATTACACGGCTGTGTCACTAGGGATCGCCTGAAAAATAATGACGTCATTAACTCGCACAATTAGTCGGATCTATGCGAATAATATAACGGATGTAATCTAAGTAATTGCGAGTGTTTCTTTTAATTAACTTCGAGAATCTTAAGTTAAATAAAGGGGAACACTTGACGGTTAGTTATAGTAAAGTAATTAGTTAATATTATTTAGCTCGAGGAGGCATTCGATCTGTAATGTTAAGCAGCTCTTTCAAGAGTCACTTGAATTTACTAAAATTTACTACCTCGAGATACTCCGTTCTTCAGAAGGCACTCTAGGAAGTCTATCATCTATATACAACCTCAGGTAACTTAATAGTTACCTCACTTGCCCACATTATTAATGGCTATGGATTCGAATCCAATTTCGAACTCCTGGAACTGACAAATTTATCAAGCATTAGATTACTATACTTAATAAATTTGTATAGGATTACTTTAATATAATTTATAGTATAATATGCTCGTTAAAACAAGTTTTGTCCTAATAATATGCTAACGAGTATCGGAAAATTAAATCTCGGTCGATAAAGGCAAAACAAGTTCTCTAAACCAATTTATTAGATGTGCACAAAATATACCAGTGATTGTACATAATATGTGTTTTAGAACGTGTCTTGGAATTAGGAGCTGCTATTGATAGCTAATGTTAATGTCTCTTATACATATAATTTTCATGAACATTGGTAATTTTTCAACAACTGTATTCTGCAGCTTTGTTGCACAGTAGTTAACATAGCGATTCTACGGTTAGAAAAAGTAAAAAAATGTGAAAAAGTTTTATTATCTGTGATTTTTGTTTATAATGTAATAAGACAGTCTTAATAGTAAGTCTAGTTTAATATTACATTGCCAGTGTGTTTCAGAAGTTTCGCTGTTTTATTTTCGTCTTGTTTTAACCGTTCCTTCTGAAACACTCACCCTTATGTTTTAGACGTACTCCTGCGCATGACATTCTGTAAAAAAAATATTGAACGCATTAAAATGTTATACCTTTTTATTTCCCTTTTTTCAGCTTTGCTCTATATATAAAGGAAAATTTTATTCGCTAAAATGGAAAGTCGACACATACATTCTCTAAAATGACAAATGCATCCAACTGTAATCCTAAATCTATTAAGTTTGAAATTGATAGCAGAAATTCTGCTCTATTTCACCAAAAACGAAATTTCATCTATTTTCGAAACGCTAATACGACTTCAAAGAAACGTATTTTTCGATTAATTTATAATGGGAGATAATACAATAGGGGTGTGACGGGTTCGATGCTTAGGCAAATGAATGAAAGGCTGACTAAGCTTGAGAACCTGATTTATTTACTGTAATAAAAGAAAAAAGGAAAAGAAAACTGTAACAAAACAAAAAATGAATATAAAGACAGTTCCTATGATTGACCTTTACAATAATTTCAATTACAATGGCAGGAACTGATACCGCCTCTGATGCACAGAGAATTTTCACGGATATGATTTTAACAAAATAAACTATTATTTTTAAATAATTGTGAATATTTCAGATTATTATTGTAAAAGCACAATTGATCAAATATAATTTCGAAATTTTTCAAAACTTCGTTTGTGACCAACAATATAGGCCCTCTAAACTTTAGCCTTTTATAGTAAACTGTTCTTCTGAAACATAATACAATCTTAACATCGCCAGCAGTCCAGGATATATTCACTCAGCTTGAGCATACAATATAGTATAAAAGGGTCAGTAATACTCTAACTTTTATAAACCAAGACTTCAAAATAAAACATGTCGTATCAGGCTGACATCTCAAGGATTTAACGGTCTAATACTAGGCTGGTCACATCGGTGAAAGTATTAATTGATAGGCATCTGCAACTGTGCGGCCAGGGTATATTACTAGTGGCCGACCAACATGGAAATGAAAATTTCTCCAAAAGCGAAATCGAAAATAATGGCATTTTTTTTTGTAAATGTCGTTACTTTCATTATAGCTAATAAGTTTCTTGCTCTTTCTAATTATCTGCCAAAAGACGCCCTGAACGAGTGACAGGGAAAGCGATTCAAATGTACTTTAAATAAGTACGAGTATATTTGAATAAACATACTTCGACTTTCATTTTCTCAAATTCCCTCAGGGCAGGTTACTCGATAAGGATAAGGATAAAACTATTCTTTATACTTACTGACAGCTATTACTGTACGTAACTTCATTCATACCACAGACAGGGGCGAGGTCTGCTGTACAAATACACGCAGAAGATTGGTCACCCATCATTAGGCATACGAGAAATAAGAAGGTTAATCCTAGACAAAAAAAGGATTATGTTCACTCTTTTGTCTGATAAATATATAAGCCGTCGTCATGGGTTCAAATCCCACCTCAGGGTGCCAGGGACCAAGTGGATTTTTTTAAGCATTTTGTATCAAGAATATTTTTCAGTATGGCATTGTGGATGCGAAATTGATTAATTATAATAATTAGAAAAGATTCTCATTTTATCGAAAGTTTTAATATTTCTTTCGGCTCTATGAATGGATGCCTGAACATTGATGAGAATACGCTCTGTAGTAGCGAAAAGTAACAAGTGCTTGAAAGATTCGTCGGTCCTATTAGGACCTGGGTAACCCAAGATGGCCCCCTACAAACAAAATTAGATTAGAAATAAGTTCACTAACAACAGAAATATAAAATATTTGTTATATTCGACAGTCTCATCATAAATTCATTAAATACGTACAAAGTAATAAACGAACATATTCTTCTGATTTATTATTAATCGATACAGATCGATCTTAAGACCTCGAATTTAAGACGAGGAATAATGAGATCAGCATTATCAGTCAGTAATGTGGAGCTTTTGCAGGGGGTGTCTTGAAATGGGTGACTAAAAATTTACTATTTCGAGCGTCTCCGTGCTTCTGCAGGCACGATCTAGTGAAATAGCGTCAGCGTGGTCGGGAGAAATGATACTATGTTCCAGGTTGTAGATCTCTAATTAACTAAACAATATTCGTCTTATATACTACTTAAATCTAAGAGGGGGATATTAAGGTACGTGATATGTAACTGCTAAGGAAGCACATGCATCGAACGTGAATTATTTGCATATTAGTGCATTCCATCCACATCACGTTTATAACTTGATTCTAAATATTCACATACTACACTAGATCAGTAAGGAAGGCCTGACCCTAGCTACTACTGTCCTCACTACAGGAGTACAGGTCTTCCCTATTGTGGGAATCGAATAAGCAAGATGGACCATGACTCACCACGTGGGCTAAGTTCGGATTGGCGGGTGTTAAGGACTGTCCATCTTTAATTATATCTAAAGAGCACGGAGAAGCTCCAAATAATACAAACATTGCACCATTGAAGATGTCCCAATTTTTATACAGTCAAAAATATATCTAAATTTGATTTGTAAAAAATTATAACTTACCGTATGTAATTTTCATGTTGCACTTGTGAATGTTTTCGATAAACTAACATAACATTTGCCACTCTGTCTGCTTATAAATGTGATGATAACAGGAAAATAATATTATTACTATGCTGATTTATTATGATGCGAATTTCACAATAAGAACTATACGTTTTTATGTGATTAGGTATTTACATAATTATCGTATTAGAAATATTAAACTCACAAATGTTTAATTTGACCTTCATTTTATTTACTAATAACTTGATATAATAAATGAAAAATAAGAGTACAAAAAGTAAACTTATAATAGGATAAAGAATAAAGCTTTGTATTATATGAAGACCAAATTGCTCTCATTAAGTTTCGTGATATTTCTGATAAGTAAAAGAGTTTACTAATGTTTACCGTATTTTGTGATTATAAATAAAATTGAAAACAGACCCATAATAATGTTTGGTTTAAAAAACAAATCTTTAATTATATCTGAGGAATATTTTTTTTTAGTTAACATATTAATACGAAATAGGACATCCAAATTCTCATATAGACAATCAAATTGGTTTAAAAATATCACGTAAACCAGGTTTTATTAATGAATATTTAAACGACAAAACTGCTTAGAGTTAAATATGGCTCATTCTTCATATATATTAAAATATTGTTTTACTCTTATATTGTGTAATATTGTAATGGAAAGTGACTTCAAATTTTAATGAAGGTATTTTTCAATCTTGACGCTCTGTATGAAATAAAACAGGGAGAAAAAAGCAGCCCTTGCCGAGTTTCTTGCCGGTTCTACTCAGTACAAGGTCTCCCGCCGTAGATTTACGAACCGATGGCGTAGCTCTCGACTTTCACAAGTGCTTGTAACAGCCTAGACTGAATAAATAATTTTGATTTGATTTGATTTGATTACGTGTCCGGGGATTTATTAAGCATATATTGTAATGTTATTCTCGAAAAGTCGAATAATAGACAAGTAGTAGAAATATTTTACGTTTTGTACAGCAAGTCTCAATAAAAATAATTTCTCAATTTGAGTAAGACATCGCAAAAAATCGGTTCGGTCAACATATTTGCTCTGGAAACTCTTATTTTCTTGTCAACTTAAAGTTGGGCGAACAGATAAAGGTTGCATTTGCGTGATTATTTTTTCAATTCATTATTGGTAAAGATTGTTTGGAAGAAATCGCTCAAAGCATTAACCCCATTGTCACACTTTAATAATAATATTCGTGTATAAATGTTTTGTATCTATGGTGTTAACAATAAAGAGTTATTCTATTCTAGGTATATTCTTTATAATTAAGAGAAAAAAAATGAAAATAGGAAATTTTAATAAATAATATTGCAAATATATACAAAACAATATAATTTTCGTTTTAAATTACAGTTTATTTAGACGAATAGTCATTATTGGTGTACGCACCCTCTTAAAGTAGCTTAAATTGCTTCAAGTAATCCTACTTCACTACTTTGTTTATTCTCTACAACTATGTAAATTTCACCGCCAAGGTCAAACGGCTTCGTGCT
Source organism: Diatraea saccharalis (assembly GCA_918026875.4). Lineage (NCBI taxonomy): Eukaryota > Metazoa > Arthropoda > Insecta > Lepidoptera > Crambidae > Diatraea > Diatraea saccharalis. The sequence goes on from OU893336.1 coordinate 407,842, forward strand.
ATCAAGTTGAGGTTACAATTATGCTTCTCGTTTAGAAAACAACACTTGGATGTGTTTGAGGCATTTAATTGTGTTTTGTTATAAAATGTTATCCTTCGTAGACGTTACTGAGGAAGTAGAATGGTGCAAAGGTTGATTTACCAACATGAATAATTTAATAGGCTCATTTTGAACGCACGTTCTACGATATTTTAGGAAATTACAAGAAACGCATGTAACACTTCCCTTTTCTGTGTCGATGAAAACAGGTGTAAAAACATAAAAGAACAACTTGTATTATGTAATAAGATTCTCATTGCATTACGGAGGGCGTTCTGTGGAACATTTGTAATCTATACGGAACCCCGACTGCAAAAAGAATTTTGTTTAGCCAAGCCATAATACAACTTGTCTCTTTTATTTTAAGTTCAATTTTGGCAGTCATGTTTTTTTTTTTTAATTATTTTATTCCTTTTGTTGAATCGTAGAATCTATACAAATTATTATATTTTTATGGAATATTCTAATCATTACTACTTATAATTTGATACCCAAATTGCTATAATTAAAGAAAAAAACATCTTGAACTTTTTTAATGGTGTCATACATCCGCCATATTGAATATTTATAAGAGTATTTGGAATACTTAACGGATATTAATGTAATGATACCATATACATTAATATCCGTTAAGTATTCCAAAAGTTATTATGATATAAAGAAACACATACATATATCAACCCATATATGTATGTGTTTCTTTATACATATAATAACCCTGAACACAATAAACTTTTTTGGCCAGTCTTGTTTTAACAAGACTGGCCTTATTTTTATACGGTAATTAATAACAGGTTAATGTTAATGTGTAAAAAAAATTGTAAACAAAATAAAAAAAATGTATAACGATGTTGTAAAAAATGCCGACTGAGAGTTTCCCGGTCTCTTGTCTGGTAATATCTTGTCAAGAATTTTAATCAATGACTCCAAATTTAATAAGATGTTCACTCTAATATTAAGTTTTAAACAGATAATATTTCTTTTATGTCTGTATTCTCGAAAAGTTTTCTTTTCGTCATGTATTTATAGATTATTTTCATTCAATAAAACTATTATTTTAATGTCTCTATTTTGACTTATTAAAATATATAATACAGAAACTGGACAGTTTAATATTAACAACCTACATGGAGCCTCCACCTGACTTCAAAAGGAGTTCCAAGAGATATTTTTCACTTTTTCGAAGTCAAATTTTCTATAGAATTTTCGTAAGTCTTTTGAGTCAATGTCTTTTAGGTATTATCACTGTTTTTTTCTTGTCTTTACTGAGTATTTAATGACAGTCACCGTTGTGGCCGAACCGTGCTCCTGCGCATGACATTCTGTAAAGTAACAATATAAAGGGTTAAATACACTTATTGATAGTTAAATAGTTACAAAAATAAAAATAAAAAGTACTCAAGCAAACGCTATTTGACCTCGCTTTGGTACACTGCAATCACGTACTTCTTAAATAGGAGAAATGACTATAATTGTATGAAAGCGATTGCAACTAACAGGGCATATATCACATTGGGTAACTTTTCAAAGAATGACTTCTCGTGATTTGTTCTCAGACTGAATATACTGGAAATACAAGATATGTTAAGTCAGTGAAGGAACTTTATTATCGCGATGTAGACTGCGGTACTTTGACGTTATCTTGTTTCCACGAATGAATATAACGGAAAATAACATTACGTGTCTTTTCGAAATTATAATATGACTTTAATGAAACGCATTTTTTCATAATTTATACAGGAACAGAGACAGGAGCTGCCACTGCCACAGCCTCTGATTCACAGATGATCTACACGGATGTGATTTAACAAAACTATAAGAACGATGCGAAGTTTCCTGAATTCTCGTTCGAGGATAAATAGAATATAATAAATAGATCCTCAGTTGTTATATAAATTCGTACGAGTCATAGTCTTCGTCGGCCATCGCCGCGCTAGCTATTGGTCTGACGATGTTAATACAGTTAGATAGGATTCGTCGTTTCTGTCAATTTCAAATATAAAGTGCAGGTTAAATATGTTGTAAACAGAAGTGCATGAACATTGATCGAAATACTCTCTGTAGTAGCAAAAAAGTAACATGTGCTTGAAAGATTCGTCAGTCCTGTTAAGTCCTGGGTAGCACAGTGGTTAGAGCAGTCGCCCGGATCGCGAAAGGTCATGGGTTCATAATAATAATTCTTTATTTGCTATAAATAGGGTACATTACAATGAAGTGGATAGTTGTCTTCAATAATGTACTTAGACCTATTTAGCCATATTATTTCACTGGCATGCAAATATCAGTTCAACTGGATTTCAAAACAATGACCATTTTAAATAATTAAGATATTAAACATATTTAAATTAATTACATTTATTGAAATAATTTTGTGAATTGTCAACTTTAACATTGATTATAAACTACTTTCTAGTATCATTTAATTAAACTCTGTATCGACCACAACTATGCTATTCCTAGTGATTTAAGAAATCTTCCACTATATAGAAGGTATGGTTCAACAGCCATCGACGTGACAATGTTTTGAATTGCTTAATAGGGAGGTCCTTAAATTGTAATGGTATTTTATTGTAGATATTTTGACACATAGAGGTACAATTCTTTAAGAATCGTTTTGTTTTTGGGACAGTTTCCAATACTAGTCTATGGGGATGGCGCCTCGACCTTTCGGATATATCGCACACCTTTGTAAACTTTTGAATATTCTGATGAACAAATACTGCTACCTCAAAAAGTTCGAGTCCCATCTCAGAGTGCCAGGGACAAAGAGGATTCATTAAGCATTTTTCACTGAGAATCTTTTTCAGTATAGCAATGTCTATGTATAATTGATGAAATATAATAAACATAAAATAATCTAATATGTATTTACCGGCATCTATTACTGTATGTAACTCCGTTTGTAGCGCACACAGGGGAGTAGTTTGCTTTACAGTGACATACAGTCGCTTGGCCGCCAACCATTAGGCTGACCAGGTAAAATACAAACGTTAACCCTATAACAAAATTTGTTATCAACCTCACTAGTTTTTAACCAAAACTTAAATAATTTGTTCACCATATGTAAACTTCATGTTGTATCTGTGAATGTTTGCAACAAACTGACTTACCGTTTGCTATTCCACTTATAAATACGATGATAACAGGAAAATATGATTCGTCTGTCGGGAATTACCCAGAAGAGTACATATGTATACATATAGTAGGTACATATATAACATCCATATGGTAACATCCTTTTTTGTGAACATCTTCTAATATTTTATTGGAGTCATGTTTGCAGTAGGTACATTCATTATAATTAGTCATCGCCAAAATTCAATCACTTTTTTTAATAATATTAGTTTTTTGTTATTGAAAATGATTATATTTGTGTATGATTGTTGATATCAGTGATAATAGGTATTTATAATGTTAGTGTGTGATACTTTTAATTTGTAGAATACTTATATTTATGATGTGTTGTAATTGTATTATGACTTGCCTAAGTTGCGAATTGTGATTTAGAAAACTCATTCGATAATTTCTCAGTGCCATTAAACCTGTATTGTCTCGGAACTGGATGGTTGTGATTCCTTCGTTATTTCTATAAGACGAGGACTTTAATATATTACGTTATTTTGATAATATGTTAGCATAATAATAAATAAATAAATATTACACAATATCACATACATTGCTCAGATTCCAAGATGATTAGCTAAAGGCCCCGTATTATGGAGTATCTGAGACAATGAACGAACCGCAACACCCAGACGTGAGGTAATATAGAAAAATCAATTTTCTACATTGCTGTGACCGGGAATCGAATCCAGCCCTGCGATTCTGTAACAATCCAGACCCGAATTCGAATTCACTCATGTGTCCGAATTCTAGTCATTTAGTAACGAAATCATATTGATTCCATTTTTTGTATAAAAATACTAAACAAAATTGACTGATTAAACGTGTCATAGATATTTCAAACTCACTTCACTTATTTCACGAAACTTTATTACCAATTCAAGTTTGAGCGGATGCCGCTTTTTGAAGTGAATTCGGACACCCGAGTGATTTCGAAATCGGGTTTGAAGTTTTACAGAATCGCAGGGCTGGACCCCAGATATGGCAACATCTTGCAATCGATGTGAGTACCACTCAGCTACGATGTTCATCAATAAAAAACGTAATAACGTATATATTCTAGCGATGTTATTCTGGCGCATTAGGAAATAACACAAAATCATATGACAAATTGGCAAATGATTATTCAGCGAACCTCCAAGGTATTTGATGGCATTGGAATGGACCTAATTTTGACTCTAAAATTCTGGAAGCTGATGGAATACTTGTTGGCTATTGGCTAAAGAGTCTATGCAGTGTAGGATAATCTCTACACAATACTATAACACCGCTCTCGTTGACTTACTTCAACCCACGGAGCAGGAGGGAGACTGATCGAAAATGAGCTATTGTATGGGCAATATGGGCATTTCGTATCCTCGACCTGTTTCTCGAGGTTTTGAGCGTTGATGTATCACGCGTAGCATGACCCGCGTAGCATGACGAAACTCGAAAGACTCGATGTCTTTCGAGTTTCGTCATGCTACGCGGGCGAGAACATAAAAAAAGTGTAAATAAGTAATTGGACAATAATATTATTTAATTAAATAAATATATAAAAAGCGGCAGAAAATTAGAAAACTCGTTCGATTAAAAATGTGTTTTTTTTAATATAATTTATTGATATTTTGGTAGGAAAATCTTTCGAGTGATTCAATTTAAATATTTTTTGTCTTTATATTGATAGTTTAACTGAGGTTCTTGCCGCACTCGCCGCTGTGTAATAGCTGGGCTCCGGCACATGACATTCTGTAAAATAATAAGTTAACAATATTACACTAACACAATTGTCACTCAAATACGTTTGACGAATATATTAAATATTGAATAGAATCACCATTAAAAGAGTTTTTATGGGCCGTTTAAATAATACCTAACTTTTTACATACTTTTCAATAGGCTTGTGTCCTACAAGTGAAAATTTAGGTTTCTGTTGTATGTTCGGAATATATTTTAATTATAAATTTCAACAGAATAAATTTTATGACACTAATTTGGTAAATATTACACTTCGAAAACTTAAAAAAAAATTAAATAAAAAAAAAATATACTTCAAATATTTGCTAAAATACATATGGCAATAATTTAATTACATACAACGTTACAACTTTAAATATAACAGCTATAAACATAAACGCACAAATAACAAAGATTGCCTAGACGCCCATACGTTTTTCTCTACCAAAGAAGTAGCACCATGTGACGTCAGTTAGTGCATTGAATTTGTAGGGAGCGTTTTCGGTCGACTAACAGCACTTCCACAAACATAGCACCGTATCACCGAAACTATTAATCGCAGACATGCTTGTACTTCTACATTACTTCTCAAATATTAATGGACTATTTATTTATAAAATAAAAAAAATTATCAACTAGCCTATTGTCACACGGGATACAAAGTAAAGACAACACTATTTTAAAATATTTATTTATCTATTTTTTTTTACTGCGATTAAGTATTTTTCTTGTTAAGTATAAAATTGAACGAATATTAGGGCAATTTTTTTTTCAAACAATGTCACTTATTATTATCAATAACTATTTTTTTCTTTTTACAAGGCAAAAAGTTCTAGTTTTTATCAAACTGCTATCAACTAATCATTAATAAAACTAAATTAGAAGTGAAAACCTGTTTAAGTAACGTTTAAGAAAGAACACTTTGAGACGTGATTTAACTTTAAATATACTCAATTCAGAAACCGGGTGTAAATTTTATCTTTTATTTATTTGTGAAAACTTGTAATTGGCGTTATTGAGTTTAAGGGGTTTTTATATTTCTCCATCAGCTGTAAGTTTTCCAAAAATTGTAAAATAAAATATAATAAGTAAATTATTTTGTATGTTATAAATCGAATTGTGACAAATCTATTAATTACTCACCGGCAAATATTACTGTATGTTTTTCCATTTGTAGCGCACACAGGGGTATAGTCTGCTGTGCAAATACACGCAGACGCTTGCCCACCCATCATTAGGAAGACCGCGAAAAATAGGAACGTTAATCCTAAAATAAAATAAATAATTAACATAATCTTGTACGCCACAGTTTCATTTTTATTTATCTTAAACAGTGGTCAATCATCAATATTTCATACCAGCGACAGTATAAATTTATTATTATTATAAATTTCTGAACCATATCTGATACTAAAGCCAAAATGTCCAAATGCTTCGAATTGTAACAAGCTATCTCTTACCATATGTAAACTTCATGTTGCACTTGTGAATGTTTGCAGCTAACTAACATAACATCCGCTACACTGCTTATAAATACGAAGATAGCAGGAAAATAATATTGACTGTATGATTGTTGCTGGGAATTACACAATGAGAGTTAACTAGGGTAATTTACTGTTTTAATGATGTACGAAAATCCAATTTTTTTTTAATAATAATTATTTATTTGCGTTTGAATAAGGGTATACAAAAGAGATGTTTTTGGGACTATGTTAAGAATTAGTCTATTTTTATTTCTAGTGTTCCTGGGATACATTTCATGCGCTATTTTGTAAAAATCAGGGTATCGTTTGGCAAATTTCGCTGCTTCAAATATATAGCAAGGACTATACCGAGAAATTTAAACCATTGCTTACATAAAACGTCGGGAGCGATATGGGTCTAATGCATTTTTTCTTGGCAATAAATACCCTTTGCGCATCTGAACCGTTACACCAAATAATAATTTCATAACGTAAAATTGACTCCACATAAGCGAAGTATTCTGTGAGAGCCGTACTTCTTGTTGCTACTCTCGATAATTTAAATAATGCAAATGAAAAGCAATTTATCTTATTACAAACGATTTCTGCATGTTGTTTCCAATCTAGTTTCTTGTCAACAGTTATGCCTAAGAATTGAAAGATTATCAGCTTCTTCAAGCGTGCATTTTTGGCATTTAATAATCAAATTATTAGAAATTATTTTACTAAAATTCATAAAATATGTCTTGTCTATATTTATTGTCAGGTTATGTAATTTAAGCCAGTTTACTATGGTCATTGTATTATTTATGTCGTTTTCGTGGTCAGAAATTTTCATATTATTATTAGTCGTCACTACCACTGATATATCATCAGCAAATAAAATTCTTTTATTTGGTAGGTCATCAATATACACCAAAAAAAAAAGAGATCCTAGAACACTCCCCTTGTGGAACTCCAATGTTTTTTATTTTAATTTTGATTGATACTTTCTAGTTAAGCCCTTTGAATCTAATTTAGTTATTTCAACAGATTGCATTCTATTTTGTAAATACGTTTTGATCCAATTTAAAGCTCTACCTCTGATACTCGTACCATTGTTATATATATTTTTTTGTAGTTGTTCATGAGGAACGAAATCGAATGCCTTTGACATATCAAAGAAAAGAGCTGTCGTATATTTGCTTTTGTTAATGCTTTGTAATATTTCGTTAATTAAGTCAAAGGCCGCAAGTGTAGTAGACTTATTTTTTTGAAAACCATGTTGATTGGTTTTTAGCAAATTATTTTTATTAAAAAAATATGTTTCAATTTTATCATGATATATGAAAAAGTTATACATACTTTTTCATATATCATGATAAAATTGGAATCAGTGTAATTTTTTAAAATAGTTTTTTCTCCTTTCTTATATAAATGTTTGACAATGGAGTATTTTAATTTATCAGGAAATATTCCCGTTTTCATTGACAAATTTATCAAAAATTATAAAATAGGGCTAATTTGTTCTTTACATATTTTATTCACACATTTACATATATTATCATAGCCTTCAGATTTTGTATTATTTAATGTAATTATAACTATTTCAATGGGAGTAAGAAAGATTGAATTATTTAATATGTCATTTGAGTATTTAATTGTATCATTAATGTTTTAATAATTATTGTTAAAATTATTGGTTTAATTATTAAAAATTTCTGAAATATTTGAAGTATCATTAATAATATTACCATTAAATTCAATTTTGTCAATGTAATTTTGATATGTCATGTCAATTTCAGTTTGTATAACTTTACATATATTTTTACTTTTTAATTCAAACTTCTTATTAGTATTTTTTTTATAAGAAAATGCATTTTTTCAGTGTTCTAGAATATTCGTGATATTTGTGTTTGTTGGACTAGTTCTTTTTTTATAATACAAATGTCTTAGTTTTTTAATTATCTAGCAACTTTTCTTGATTCCTTTCAAAATACATCGCAGATTAGAATTAGAACTTGTACTAATTTTTAATTTTACAACAGGAAAGCAAAGCCGATACAGCAAACAGAACCAGTGCTTGTTAATAAAACAAAAACTACGTCTACGCCGTGTCAAACCATGGCTCTTTTGCCTACAGACCCCATTGAAGTTTATAATATTATAGGAAATCTAGATTCAAACAGTGCATGTGGAGGGGATAAAATAACTATTCGTTTTCTAAAAATGTTTAAACTGTTGTTGACGCCATTAATTGTGTTCATTTGTAATTTAAGTTTTTCTACTGGGGTTTTTCCAGCAGTATTCAAGAGCGCTATGGTTTTTCCAATATACAAAGCAGGAGATCGAAGCAATCCTTCAAACTATAGACCGATATCACTTTTACCAACAATTTCAAAAATAATAGAAAAAATTGTAAACCGTAGCCTTGTTTGTTATATGAATAAAATAGATACATTATCAGAAAATCAATATGGGTTTCGAGCCGGTAGGTCTACTGAGGATGCCGTGCTTAATCTAACTAGTTTAGTCACAGGACATCTGGACAAGGGAATGAACTGTGTTGGTGTATTTCTAGACCTTCAGAAGGCCTTCGACACAGTTTCAATTCCGATATTACTAAGACGCCTCGAAAATCTAGGTGTGAGGGGACTGATGCACGCTTGGTTCACTGGCTATTTGACAGGTCGAAGTCAAACTGTTAGGGTTGATAATTATTACAGTAAGACAGCCTTGTGTACCTACGGCGTCCCACAAGGCAGCACTCTTGGCCCAACATTATTTTTAATATATATCAACAGTTTATGTAATATAGAATTACCTAAGGCTGAAACAATTATGTTTGCAGATGACACCGTAATTTTATTTCATGGTAAGACGTGGAGCGAGGTAGTAAAAGTGGCAGAGACAGGTCTATGTGGGATTACAAATTGGTTAGAGGAAAATCTCCTATCAATAAATTCTGTAAAATCTAAATTCTTGTTTCAGTAAGACTAAAGCTAAAGATCCGAAAAATAATTTAACTCTTACATTACACACATTTCCATGTAATCAGAAAATGAAACTTAATTGCAATTGCCCAACACTCTTACGCGTTCCAAAAATTATGTACTTTGGTGTGATCGTAGATGAAAATCTAAAATGGAAAGAACACATAAGCACGGTGTCAGCAAAAGCTCGAAAACTGATGTTTGCTTTTAAACAACTACGCACTGCTGCAGATTACAAACTTCTTATATCGACTTATAGAGCCCTTTGTCAATGTATACTCACCTACAGTATATGTGTTTGGGGAGGTGCCGCAAAGACACATATGATACGAGGGTCAAACTGAAAGTTCTTAGAACTGGCCACTTATAAACAATATAATAAAAATATAATTCTAAAATTTGAAAATATAACTCTTTGCCAATATTACTGAGTATATATTTCATTCATTTGTCATTTGTTTTACGATTTGGCGGCAAATTGAAAATTGTCTGTGTCACGTCATCATGAATTTAACACGAGAAAATTTTCGTGCAATGATTTTTTATGACTTTCGATGTCATTTAAGTCAACAAGAAAGTTATGATAGACTACGATTGGCCTTTCACGATGAAGCCCCATCTCGTGCGACTGTTTACAACTGGTTTAATGAGTTTAAACGTGGTCGCACTAATCTCACTGATGATTTACGTGAGCGACGGCCTTCTACGACGACGACTAAAGATAACATCTGTGTTGTGCGGCGTATGATAGAGACTGACAAAAGAGTGACCTATCAACAGATTCGGACAAGCTTAGGCATCGGTATGAGTCAAGTGCACAAAATCCTCCACGAACATTTAGCGGTCAGGAAGCTTTGCGCCCGGTGGATACCTCATAATTTGACTGAGGCTCAAAAACTCCATCGTGTGGATTGGTGTCGTAAAATGATTGAAAGATTTAATGGAGGTGACTCAAATGCTGTGTTCGACATACTAACAGGTGACGAAAGCTGGATTTACTGTTATGATCCTAAAACCAAAAGACAATCTGCTCAGTGGGTGTTTCCTTTCGAGGAGTTGCCAACTAAAGTGAAGAGAGATCGAAGTGCGGGAAAAAAAATGGTGGCCTCGTTCTTTGGAAGGATAGGTCATTTTGCAACAATTGTGTTAGAGGATCAAAAAACAGTTTCTGCAGAATGGTACACTACCAATTGTTTGCCACTTGTCTTGGAAAAAGTTCGAGAGAAACGACCTCGCAGTAGGATCCTCCTTCACCACGACAACGCCTCGTCGCACACCGCCAAGCGAACGATCGACTATTTGGCGACATCAAACGTTGAATTACTGGGTCACCCGCCGTATAGCCCCGACCTCGCGCCTTGTGATTTTTATTTATTTCCAAAAATTAAAGAAAAACTTAAAGGAAAGCGGTTTATGAATGCTGAAGAAGCGGTGGCTGCGTATCGCGATGCCATTGAAGAGACCCCTAAGGACGAGTGGGCAAAGTGCTTTTCCCAGTGGTTCCATCGCATGCAGCGGTGTATTGACGTGAATGGACAATATTTTGAAAAGATATAATAAAACTAATAACTGGCTAATGTAATCAGTTTTTGATTTTCTAAGAACTTTCAGTTTGACCCTCGTACAATCAGAAAGAGCTCAAAGAGCTGGACTTAAAGTAGCTTTAAATCTACCATATAAATTCCCAACAGAACAACTCTATCAGCAAGCAATGGTTCTCCCAGTCCGTAAACTTTATGTTTTCCTTTTACTATGTAGGTTTCATTGCAAAACAGTTCCATATACACCCTTGGTAACAAGAAGAGTTCCCAGATACCAAGTTCCAACAGCTCACTCAACACTTGTTAAACGTCACTTTACATATATAGCCCCACGTCTTTATAACAAGTTACTGAGATCATACAAAGACATTGTACAATACAGGTCAAAAAAGTTTCAGGACTCGATTATAAAATGGTTAGAACAATACAAATATGATAACTTACAACAAATAATACAAACAATCACCAGCCTTTCTTAAAAATCAGATATAAATGTACATGTTGATATGTAACACACACACACACACACACACACACACACACACACACACACACACACACACACACACTCACACACACACACACACACACACACACACACACACACACACACACACACACACACACACACACACACACACACACAAACGCGCACGCACGCACGCTCAGACACAAAACACAGGCATTATATTATTTACTCGTTGTTTTATTAATATTTACACTTTAATATAATTATTTGCTTTAAGGTATTTAAGGAGGACACAGGGTAACCTTATATGAGAGCAGTTCACATTTTGTACTGAAAAAAGTGTATAAAATAAATAAATTTTCATTTCATTTCAGTCATCAAATATATTAAATGCTATATTGGGATCTGTATTGCTAAGTATTTCCAGGAAAGATAGACTAGATAAGTGATTTATACATTTTAAATATATAAATTGATGTTGGTACGAGGGTCAAACTGAAAGTTCTTAGAAAATCAAAAACTGATTACATTAGCCAGTTATTAGTTTTATTATATCTTTTCAAAATATTGTCCATTCACGTCAATACACCGCTGCATGCGATGGAACCACTGGGAAAAGCACTTTGCCCACTCGTCCTTAGGGGTCTCTTCAATGGCATCGCGATACGCAGCCACCGCTTCTTCAGCATTCATAAACCGCTTTCCTTTAAGTTTTTCTTTAATTTTTGGAAATAAATAAAAATCACAAGGTGCGAGGTCGGGGCTATACGGCGGGTGACCCAGTAATTCAACGTTTGATGTCGCCAAATAGTCGATCGTTCGCTTGGCGGTATGCGACGAGGCGTTGTCGTGGTGAAGGAGGATCCTACTGCGAGGTCGTTTCTCTCGAACTTTTTCCAAGACAAGTGGCAAACAATTGGTAGTGTACCATTCTGCAGAAACTGTTTTTTGATCCTCTAACACAATTGTTGCAAAATGACCTATCCTTCCAAAGAACGAGGCCACCATTTTTTTTCCCGCACTTCGATCTCTCTTCACTTTAGTTGGCAACTCCTCGAAAGGAAACACCCACTGAGCAGATTGTCTTTTGGTTTTAGGATCATAACAGTAAATCCAGCTTTCGTCACCTGTTAGTATGTCGAACACAGCATTTGAGTCACCTCCGTTAAATCTTTCAATCATTTTACGACACCAATCCACACGATGAAGTTTTTGAGCCTCAGTCAAATTATGAGGTATCCACCGGGCGCAAAGCTTCCTGACCGCTAATTGTTCGTGGAGGATTTTGTGCACTTGACTCATACCGATGCCTAAGCTTGTCCGAATCTGTTGATAGGTCACTCTTTTGTCAGTCTCTATCATACGCCGCACAACACAGATGTTATCTTCAGTCGTCGCCGTAGAAGGCCGTCCCTCACGTAAATCATCAGTGAGATTAGTGCGACCACGTTTAAACTCATTAAACCAGTTGTAAACAGTCGCACGAGATGGGGCTTCATCGTGAAAGGCCAATCGTAGTCTATCATAACTTTCTTGTTGACTTAAATGACATCGAAAGTCATAAAAAATCATTGCACGAAAATTTTCTCGTGTTAAATTCATGATGACGTGACACAGACAATTTTCAATTTGCCGCCAAATCGTAAAACAAATGACAAATGAATGAAATATATACTCAGTAATATTGGCAAAGAGTTATATTTTCAAATTTTAGAATTATTTTTTTATTATATTGTTTATAAGTGGCCAGTTCTAAGAACTTTCAGTTTGACCCTCGTATAATCTGTTTTAACTTAGTATTAAGACTCAAAATGTGTGCAGTGTTGTGATCAGATAAGTAAAGTGGAAGTAGGAATCCCAATGCACCCCTTACGTTACTGATTATATGATCTACGCACGACTTTTCTTTAGTGAGACCAGTTATATGCCGTTTTAAATTATAGTTTTTTAGAATGTCCTTTAACTGTTTAATAACTTTACTATTTTTAATTGTGTTGATATTAATAGCTCCTGTTATTATTATTCTCTGTTTTTTTTTTAATTTGTGTAAATAGGTATTTAGTAATAGTTCCTATATATCAAAAAAAGTATTCGAAGTGTCTTTTCTTTGTCGTAGTTGATGATCTGTATACACAAACAATTGGTAGGTTATGTATTGGTATACTTATTGAACACGCCTCGAAATGAAAGTTAGTGAGGTAATTATCAAATGTAAATATTTTTTATGTCTACGATTAAAGTAGGGGGGCTCCTGTATTTTTCATAATACAGGAGCCCCCCTACTTTTGTTCCAAGAATAATCTGATGCTACTTCATAATTATTGATGTTTATATTTTTTCTTCCTTTTTTTATTTATTTATTGACCAGAAAAAATTACAAAAAATATCACAAACTTTAATTTGCCAAACTGCGTAACAGTATATCGGCAATAAATCCTACATTCTTCACATATTTTTCTTAATATGAGGTAATATAAGCATAAAATACATTTACTAATAGATCCAAACATACTATAAACATTTGTTTCTCTTTTATAGTTACTAATTCATTTGTGCATTAATCCGAAATTTATACCCAAAATCAATCAATAACTCCAATTCATAAAATCAGTTACATCATATTCAGGGAGGCTTTTTTAAATATTTTTTAAAAGATTGCTTCAACTTAGGCATTTATGGAGGTAATTTTATTTTATTAAATATTCTAATTACATTTAAATAATTATTTCGTCATACACTTAAGAAATTTGCTAAAATTCTGTATGGGTTATTATCGTTACTTGTTAATTCTTGTTAATCTCTGTTTTGTTTCTCTAATTCGTATATTCTTTCTTCCACATTCAATCTTCCAATTTCCAAACAATTTCCATGCAATCTACTGTTGTGCGATATAGAATCTTCATCAGATAAGGATTCAAATGAATTATTAGTTGATACATTAATCTCCTAACTGGTGCCTCGTGTAGACCAACATTTGTCGCATTTCCAGTTTGATTTGTTTTCATTGTTCATTAGGTAAAACCTCTTCGTGGATACACTTGTACAGTCGAAATGGTAAAGATCGACTACAAGAAGTGCATTTAAAAAAATCTCTTTTGGTTATTGATTTACTACATATGGCGCAGCATTGCTCCATCTTACGGTTGTTATGATAACGTTTCAGCGTGACCTTGTTTATGCACGTACTTTACGCTTACTGTATTTGTACAGATGTTTTTAATAAAAATTTGTCAATATTTAATTAATTTTGAATTGTTATAATGTTATTTTGTAGCTTTATAACATACAATATCTTGTGCACTTCCTCGATTACATAGAGTCACTATAACATTTAAATAATGATATTTAATTTAATTAAGAAAATACTAGTTGTAGGAAAATTGCCGGTCAGCGAAAGGATAAGGTACGGATTTCGGTTCGGGACATCAAACACAATCAATATTTTAAAGTATCTTTCAGAAAACCAAATATCAATATAATAATTGCTATATAAATTTATCAGTAATTTCTCGGTAGTTAGTTAAAATTACTGTGATTTTAACTAATTATCTTGTTGTATACATTTTTCAACTTTATTTCTAAGACATTTAAAGCACATTTTTGCTATCGCAAATGCCTTTACTGATATCATAGATCTTAGTTTTGTAACTACTTATTCGGTAATAATTTGGTAATATCGGGTGTAACGTCAGCTCAGCTTTAAATCATCTAGATGAGGTACAAAACAAGTAGGTACTATATTTCTGTGTAACTTTATGTCCTTCAAATATAACAAACTAGCTGTTATTATTTCTTTTTATCGGTCCAGTAAATTCGGAGCCTATACAACGCAAACAATTATAAAATGTTTCCTCTGTACAATATTAGTATTAATTAATAATATTAGTATCGATAAGACTAACATGCAAATTAATTAATATATAATTAGAAATATTATTTACTAGCTTTTCGCCAGCGGCTTCGCCCGCGGTCTTGTATTATACATTAATATTATTACGTTGATACAACTCTTCACAAATAATGAAATAATTTCGACCAAATTTGATTACCATAAAAATGGTTCTAGTGGGTTTGTCTTAAAAGTTAAACATATTTTGTCGAGGACATTTTTTGAAATCATTTCAAGAGGAATAATTCTTTCTTACATATACAATATTTTTAGTATCTTGAACCGTTTTCGTAGCGCACGCAACGGAAGCCCTCAAGGATGAATAATTTTCCCCGTTTTTCCCACATTTTCCATTATTTCTTCGCTCCTAATAGTTGCAGCGTGATGTTATATAGCCTAAAGTCTTCCTCGATAAATGGTCTATTCAACACAATAATATTTTTTTAATTCGAACCAGTAGTTCCTGAGATTAGCGCGTTGAAACAAACAAACAAACTCTTCAGCTTTATAATATTAGTATATATTTAACGATCAATTGAAGCATACCCATTGTTTATTGATTATGCGTCATCAGGAAATATCTAGTACGTGATCTAGATATAAAGTCCAAGTTGGCGTTGTAACAGGTTTTCCCTTAACATTACTTTTAGTACTATACGATTCGATTATGAAAGTATTATAATGGTATTTGTATATTATTCTGTTTCCATTTTCCCTAAATATCAAAGTATAAATTTTGAAATTTACGATGCTATATTTTTAAGGTAATCTCACAAAAGCCAATTATATTTCTTGCTCGAGACGGTTTTCAAACGTGCCGAAGAATCACACTTGAGATATGAGGCATATAATTATATCAGAAAAAAATAATGAATGCAAAACTAAGTTGCGAAAGGCCTTTGTATTAAGTTAGGAATTCTAAATCTACTAAGTTAGTATAACATCCAGTCCCGAAATAATATAGAAAAGTTCATTTTCTACATGACGCAAAACATCATGACACATCCCTTTCGAAACATAAAGCAGCTTGATATAATAAAGTTTTAGTCACCTTTGTGAAAATCTTAACCTTACGCAGATCTATGATCGAACCACTGTGTCACCGAACTCCTTCAAATTAAAAATACTTTGCTCATCCCACCTACAAAATGTTGAAATATAAACGTATTTTTTTTAACATTACCGAGTGAGGTGAAATTAGGATGACGTGTCATTACTGAAAGCTGAATTTACGAAAATGTCAGATCAGTCTCAACGCAGCTCTCGGGATTAGTGTAGTGTAAATAATTTCAAGGGTGTTTTTAACGATGTCGTAGGCTTTTAAGATGTTCTTAAGAAAATGTAAAAAGTTTCCGGTGGCAGAAAATATATATTTTCCTTGTAACACATTTAAAAAACATCAAATGTTTATCTCGTGTAGGAAGGTACATTTTTAAATGATGATGAGGTTATAATCGCTAAAAACAAAGTCGCTTTCCATTCGGGTCATAAAAAAATGATTTCTCATTGCAATAAATTTACCTAATATTATTTACAAAAAATTTTATAAAACAATTGCTCTATTATTTTGATCTTGAGAAATTACAATTATTTGTGTTTTTCGATTCATCAGTAATTTTTTTATTTTTTTATTGAGGAACAAACAGTTTTATACATTTTATGAACATAAAATATTAACAAAAAGTAAACCTACAGTTCCCTATATTACATTTTTTGTGATACATTTCAAACATTGAAGATAACTCTATAAAATAGATTTAATTACGACAATTATATTCCATACAAAACAAAACAAAATAATGTTTTTCCTATTTTTAGGTTTTTATTTATGTACTAGTGGACGCCCGCGACTTCGTCCGCGTGGAAGTCGGTATCCCGTGGGAGTGAGAAGTTTTCCCAGTAAAAAGTACCCTATGTGTTATTCTGATGTATAACCTATATTGCTGTAAAGTTTTATCCAAATCCGTCCAGTAGTTTTTTCGTGAAAGAGTAACAAACATCCATACATCCATACTTACAAACTTTCGCCTTTATAATATTAATAGGATATTAACAATTACAATCACACCTGTACATCCAATTCACGCAAGTGTTCAGCAACTTGGCGTTTAAATTTAATTAAGGAGGTTTCAAATACATATGTTAACGTCGTTGTAAACGTCGTTGTATAACGTGCAAGTTCTTTTGATATAGCTATTGCTTCTGTAACAAGTTTTACTTTGCTTTACAGCAAATAAGGTTTTTTTTCGACTTGTCCTTTCCTGTTTCCTGGGAACTTGAAAGTCTATTTTTTAAAAGTGAAGTACTGCCCAAAGTAACTATACCACGCGGACGAAGTCGCGGGTAAAAGCTCATCATCATCATCATCAGCCGGAAGACGTCCACTGCTGAACATAGGCCTCCCCCTTTGAACTCCACGACGGACGACATTGCGCCAGCTGCATCCAGCGGCCGCCCGCGACTCGGACGATGTCGTCCGTCCATCTAGTCGGGGGTCGACCCACGCTGCGTCTCCCGGTTCGTGGTCTCCACTCGAGAACCTTTCGTCCCCATCGGTTATCGGTTCGTCGAGCGATGTGGCCTGCCCACTGCCACTTCAGCTTACAAACTTTGCGAGCTATGTCGGTCACTCTAGTTCTTTGGCGAATATCCACGTTTCGGATCCTATCGCGCAAAGAAACCCCTAACATAGCTCTCTCCATGCCTCGCTGAGCGACTCTGAGCTTCTCTAAGAGGCCAGCAGTTAAGGACCACGTTTCAGTGCCATAGGTCATCACTGGCAACACACACTGGTTATACACCTTCGTCTTTAGGCACTGTGGTAATTTGGACGTGAAGATATCGCGTAGCTTCCCGAACGCTGCCCAGCCGAGTTGGATTCTTCGAGCGACCTCTTTGTCGAAATTGGATCTACCTAACTGGATTGTCTGTCCAAGGTACACGTAGTGATCGACAACTTCGAGAGTATCAGTTCCAATGACCACCGGTACGGGTGCAACATGGACATTCGACATGATTTTCGTCTTGTTCATGTTCATTTTAAGACCCACCTGATTGGAAACGATACTCAGGTCGCTGAGCATTGTACTGATGTGCTCCATCGATCTTGCCAAGATGACTATATCATCGGCGAAACGAAGGTGAGTGATGTATTCGCCATTGATGTTGATGCCGTAGTCGTCCCATTCCAAGAGCTTGAAGACGTCCTCCAATGCATTCGTGAACAGTTTCGGAGAAATGACATCTCCCTGTCTCACGCCTCTGCGCAATTGGATTGGTTTCGTGCTCTCTTCCTGGTAGCGAATCGACATTGTGGCGTTGCTATACAAACGCTTCAACACTTCGACGTACCTGTAGTCGATTTGGCATCGTTGGAGGGACTGCAGTACTGCCCAGGTTTCGATTGAATCGAAGGCTTTCTCATAGTCCACAAACGCTAAGCAAAGTGGCAAATTATACTCCTCGGTCTTCTGTATAATCTGCCGCAGCGTATGTATGTGGTCTATGGTGCTAAAGCCTTTTCGGAAACCGGCTTGTTCGGGAGGCTGGAAGTCATCAAACCGGCGTTCGAGACGATTCGTAATGACCCTCGAAAACAGCTTATAAACGTGGCTCAGAAGCGAGATTGGTCTATAATTCTTCAACAAGGTCTTGTCACCTTTTTTGAAGAAGAGCACAACCACGCTTCTGTGCCACGCTTCTGGCGTCGTACCCTCGAGAATGACGGAATTGAACAATTTCTGGAGGACTAAGAGTACCGGTTTTCCACCCGCTCGCAAAAGTTCAGTAGTGATTCCGTCATCCCCCGGTGCCTTGTTGTTCTTCAGCTGTTTGAGTGCCATTCTAATCTCGTACAGGCTGATGTCTGGGATACTCGTATCCTCGGTGTGATGTCGGGTCAGCTTTGCTCTGGTGTCCTGAGCATTGCTTTCAACGGGTTGTTGTGATGATGTGTACAACTGTCCATAAAACCTCAAGCTCAATCAGAATCTCCGGTTTTGAAGATACGATCCTGCCGTCGTCGATCTTCAGCTTCGTCATCTGACTCGACCCAGCAGACAAATTTCGTGCAAACACTTTGGAGCCTTGGTTCCGCTCTATTGCCTCCCTAATACGTGTAGTATTATAGGAGCGCAGATCGCGTCGCATCGATTTGGAAATTCGTCTGTTAAGTCGACCATATTCCGACATATCGGTTGAAGATTGCAGTCTCATATCCCTCCGGTCCGCCATCAACTTGAGCGTTTCGTCTGAGAGCTTTTGAGATTTAATACGGCGCGGGGCCTTATAGAACTTAGACCCCACAGCTTGGACTGTTTCTACAAACCCGTTGTTTATTTCGTCCACAGACTCGCATTCAGCTAGACACTGAAAGCGATTGTGTAGTTGGAGTTGGAAGGCTTCGGGGTCCATGATATGAGCAGCACTTGGACGGAGCGTAGACTTCATCAGACGTGACCTTTCGAGCTTAACATTGATATTCAATGTGCCTCTAACGATTCGGTGATCGCTACCGGTTTTCACCCTGCTAATCACGGAGACATCATTGAATATGTGCTTTCTGGTTGTCATGATGAAGTCGATCTCATTTTTTGTCGATCCATCAGGGCTCATCCAGGTCCACTTCCTGGAGGGTCTCTTCTGGAAGAAGGAGTTCATCGCAAAGAGTCCCTCCTTCTCCATGAAATCGACCAGCTTCTGGCCCCGGTGGTTGCGCCGCCCATACCCAAATCAACCCACCCTCAACTCATCGCCGTTCGAAGCGCCCAGCTTCGCGTTAAAGTCCCCCATTACAACGGTGAAGTAGGTATTAGTCGTATGTATGGCTTCAGAAATCTCCTCATACATAGCCTTTACCTCATCGTCGGAGTGTGAAGAGGTCGGGGCGTAAACCTGTATGACCTTCAGCGAATACCTTTCGGTAATTCTGAGTATAAGGTACGCCACTCTGCTCGACACACTATCGATCTTCACCACGTTGTTCACGAGGGACTTGTGAACGAGAAACCCAACACCACCTTGAGATTTTTGATCTCCTTCCCGGAAGAAGAGCATGTTACCGGACTCAAGGATTACCGTATCCTGGCCCTCTCTTCGGATTTCGGATAATCCCACTATGTCCCATCGCAACTTGCTCAATTCTTCCTCCAGCTCTAATAGCTTCACGTCAGTCCTCAGTGTGCGGACATTGTATGTTGCCAGGGCCAGAGTCCGTTTGTGTTGGTAGCGCCTAATCTGCCGGAGATTCTTAGCACCCCCTGCCCCTCCGTTACCTGTCCCGCTACCAGAGACAGGAATAGAGGGGCTGCCGGGGACTGGGGGCCGTACATCATTGTCGTCCATCATGAGGGGGGGGGGTTGCCCCCCCCCCCTCATGATGCTAGTAGTATAAAAGCTAGTTTGTGTATAAAACAACGACACGTTGTATTCGAATAAAATAATGTATAAAATATAGCTGTTTCTGATTCTCAGGAGGGGAAGTAAATCTGTAATCTATTTCTGGCGAAGCAACTGTTCTAACTAATTATTAAACAACCCGAGGCCTATATCGAGACGTGTCTTGTCGGAATACTTCAAACTCAAAATTTATATAAGTTATAAATTCATTATTTATATTTTTTGAAAATATTTATTGCGATTCTTGACACTCTACAAATGGCGAGGGTGTCGCGAGCAGCTTCGAAACGAGAACACACGTCTTAGCAAAGGCTAAGAAATTGTCCCTACATTTGAGTTATTATATTGACACTTATATTTTTACTGTTACAGGTGAGTAACGAGCCTTTATGAAGTAGATGCTGCAAACGTAAGTAAGTAATCATAGAATTTAATACGTCAAATAACTAATGTTGTTTCGTAATAAACAATGGGTAATAAATGTTTTGAAAAACGAGTAGAAAATGGGCAACGGGGCAGAAAGAGGTTTAGGTGGTGTACATGAACTCCAAGCCCAGACATTACGAGTGAAATCCATAGCCCTCAATTGGACG
This sequence comes from Diatraea saccharalis, assembly GCA_918026875.4. Classification (NCBI taxonomy): domain Eukaryota; kingdom Metazoa; phylum Arthropoda; class Insecta; order Lepidoptera; family Crambidae; genus Diatraea; species Diatraea saccharalis. Next base: position 429,044 of record OU893336.1, read on the forward strand.
ATTAATATGAATGAACAAAAATCAAATTATCTGGAAAATATGTAATCCCAACACTTACACATAAATCAACTCTTTGAGTGATTTCTGAAAAGCGATAGTTATTGAGGTTAAAGTTTTTCGACTATAACAGATATTTTTGGTAAACAGTTTTTAATGTTTAAATTTCTTGTAACTAAAAATTCCAGAGTAGGCACACCCAGTTTAACCAATATAGTATTGTTTGAAAAGAAAGACTATTCATTTAAATCTGTTTAATTTATATTCAACAATACACTTACAATTTAATACGTATTCTTTGCGGGAAATCTTGGTCGTATTACATTAACAGCCAATATTAATTATCCCACCAATTATCAATGCTATTTTATTGTTTAAATGTTTGTTTGCATCCTATGGGATCCAAAACTACTAGACCGATTTTATATATTATTTTACCCACGCGAAGCTACTTCATATGCATCTTACATAGGCTATAATTTCACGAAAAAAGAGCTAGTGTGTTTGAAGTAACAAAAAATCTAATTATGCATTTAATAATACGTGGCGTGCCGTAACCCCATAGACTAGAGTAATCACGGAAATATTATTAATTTATGGCAACATTCGCCATAAAGTCCCCATTCTAATTGTGATTCTTAGATGGAATAGTTTGAATACAACGCCTCTGCTATTATAACAAAGGAAATAGTCACGCAATACGAAATAGACGTCTTGTGTTGTTTGAGCACATTGAAAAATGTATTCTATTGCTTTTCTACTAGTGATTTAAGTCAAAAAATACGTAATATAAGACAAACATACATGGCACTTTGACTCGCGTTGAGTTACATAGTCTTGTAAGCAGTTGTAAACTTTCGCTTTTAACTATTTCAGCAAACATAGGAGATTATCAAACAATTAAGGCTCATTAATATTGCACTGTTTGTTATCGGTAAAGTTAAATTTTAGGCTATCAGTAAATTTCTACTGTCACATAAAGTATTTAAGATTTGTTACAAAACTTATCGATTCACACTTCGAAATTATATCAGGTTATTATAACATTAATATACATATTTTTAATGAAAAAGCGTTTTGCAGTAACTGTAATATTAATTACGTTTCAAATCTTTTTTGGTTATGAAAAATCCAGTATCTGATTTCTATATAAAACCACCAACGTATTACAATCAATCATATTTTTGCTGTAAAAGCAACCTGTCACTGAGATGACATACAGCCTTACCGGCTTTCAGGCTCATTTAAATTATCATGTTTTGTTTAGGCCTACTACACACTAACATTTCTCCAGCATATGATGCACGCAACGTGAACGTTGCATCGAAGCCGCTGACATTCTTGCACGGGTGGCAAGTCAGAATTAGGACATATTAGTAAGAAATACAATCTTAAAATCATTGAATTTGAAATCAAAATTTTGGGTTGAAGATAATGAAGTCTCACTGATGATGATAACCAAAGTTGTTACCGACATCGATTGGACTACGAGTACTAACTCACTCGAGGCGGTTAGAAGTTGTATATTGTCAAGTCGTTGGCGAAACTTTGTAAACGCAATGTGATTTAGGATAAGAACTTATTTATATTGTCTCTAGTTTAGTGATTATGATACATTTTGTATTAGATTTCTCATAATGTAATTAGTTTTAGCTACTTGGGGTTTGAGCAATATATGTTTTGTTGTTTTGTTATTTTATAGAGCTCTATATAAAAAAAAACAGCTAGGACATGAGTTTCCTCCCCATCATTCCCGCAAGTGGATGCAGTGAACACGTTAGAAAAAATGTGTATGCATAGAAAACGCTAGTGTGGGATAGGCCTACCGCTGTAGCTGAGTGCGAAGGCTTTCATTAAACATCACCCAATATATCACGGCTTATGTTTATTATACGCCCCCTTGTAAGCGGAGTTTTATATAAAATTTTAAACGCTACATCCTTTCAATTCGCCCACTGAGTTTATAATGATACACTTAGTTTGTAAAGGGGTGTAATTAATCTTCCGCTAAATAAGGGCTCGTTCCACTGGCTGTTTCAACCGACCTACAGCGGTATTTCCTTTATTTCTTTCCTCCTTTTTTATTTGAAAGATAAAAACTAGATGTAGAAAATTCATTTTTGCTGATTCATAAAAAAATAACTTGTTTCACATAGAAGAACGAATTCACTAATTCTTCTAAATTCAAAAGTATATTACTTTTGAATTTGGACTGCCGATCTTCAGTCAGTGAAAAACAGACTTACGGAAATATTTTTACAAATTAAAACCTCAAATGGGTGAGATTTGATGAAAGGTAAAAAGAAAGAGAAAGGTGGGTTGTATATTTGTGTGAAATTATTGAAGTGAAAAATCTTTATTTTTGATTTACTATTAAAGAAATAATAATTACCTATTTCAAAGTACCAGAAATTCTATCCTGAAACAAGAATTAAAAAATTATATGGAAGTCCGTCATTTTTTCAGTTATAAATATGAAATCGATTTTCTGGATAAAATATTAGGACACACGCTTATGACTTTTCTTTCTCCAGTTATTTATAGTAATCCGCTTTTTTTTTATTTGTTTAAAATCATACAGACATGTAACTGATACTACTATTTATCGTAGTTACAAAGCATTCAGTTAATTTATTCTATTTATAAATAAATAATTATTATACGATGAACATTACGAAGTTAATTTGAACGTTTGTTTCCAACGTCTTTTGTTTGACAAATCTATGAATCTTTACTATATACCCTATCTAAATTTAAAAAAAAAATGTCGCTACTGTCTTGTATACTGGCGGCACGCTATGATGGCCGTTTTGACGTTTGTCCGCTCATGAAGTTCCGTATTAATTGATAACGACTTTGAAGGAAATAATTGCATTACTTTATTGACGATGTGCAGAGATTCATAAGTTTTATCGAATGTAGTTTTAGGAACCAAAAATTAATTTATTAAATTGATTTCTAAAATGTATACAAGTGTAGAAAAATCAGTTTGCACCATTTAAGGGGTGAATGTACTTGTGAATATGGACAATTTTCACTATGTGGCTACCACTGAAATCGCAAAAAAATATCAGCTGTTTCATACAAAAGGTAAAATTTTTATTTCTATATGATATATGATTGGTGTACTTATTTATACCACAACTCGGCATTTGGTTTTCTAAATTGAAAATTTTTCTTGTGTGCATATAAAGTAAGGATATTCATTTTCATTTAAAAATTCAGTTCGTTCAAATATATTAAATAAACATTTACATTCTTGTTTTATTAAACCTATTTAATCAGGTACAAAAACAAAACTTATTTGTTTCTTTGTTCGAGAATAAATTGACATTCCACATCACTATTGTAATATGTCAAAACGGCCATCATAGCGTGCCGCCAGTGTAACAAAAGTTTAATTTCACCATTATGAAGTTTAACATTATCATTCCCTCGCCAGAATTGTCAGGTAAAAAATTATTAGAAAAATCAGTGTTTATACAAAAATTCATAAATTTTTATCATGTTAGATCAATTTTTCGTTCACATTCTATACCGAAAAATATTCTTGATGAAAATTGCTCTTTTCCCTGGTATTCTGAGATGGGATTTGAACGACCTTTCGCCATCCGAGCTACTGCTCTAACCACAGAGCTACAAAGAACCTAACAGGACTGCCGAATTTCTCAAGCACTTGTTACTTTTTTGCTAGTACAGAGCGTATTTTAATCAATCTTCAGGCAATCCACTCAAACAACCAAAAGAAATATTTTTACAAATATTTAAACTTTCTATAAAGATGAAAATTTGTTCTAATTTGATCAATTTTGCATTCAAATTGCTATACTGGAAATATTCTTAATGGGACAAAGTGGTTTTTGAAGCATTATTAATTAAGAATATAATTATCTTTTATTATTATTATATCTTATCTTACGTTTACAAATGAAAACACGCTTCGAGTATTACGAATTTTTTCTAAGTAACATAACATTTCTCCTTATTATCCTGACAGAGTGCGAGGCAACAAGAAAATCCTATAAAGCTGTTAAAACGTCGGAACAGAAAACTCTGAGCAAAAGAGCTCAAAAATGTTCACGAGTCTTATGTATTTATGAGATATATAGGTTTATATCGAGCAGGTAACTACTGTGTTTTTACAGCGGGCCGTGTGTGGATACAAACCACTTTTCTCATAGTGTTACTTTGTTAGAAAATATCTTTCTTTATGTTCCCGGAGAAATAAAGTTTGTTGTGCGAATATTACTTTCATATGTTATGAAATATGGTGTATATGTACAAATTCTTATAAAAAATAAAAACGCAGACCCATGAGATTTATTGGTGACTTAAAGCTGATGAAATCAGATGTTGTCAGATATGATTGCTTGCCTGTTTTTACGGACTGTACTACGAGGAGTGCCCTCAAAGGCATTCATCCCGCCCTCATTTTGACACCATTGACAATCAAGACGCGTCGGAATACCGTCCTCATTTGGTGAATATCCCAAAAGTCCGCACAAAGCAGTACTCTACATAATTTTTCCTACGCACTGCTCAAGAGTGCAATTCCCTACCATCGTCTATATTCCCAAGAACATAAGCGAGAGTGAGTGAATCCTCCTGGGAAAGCTCGTCCCATCGTAGAACTCCTCCATGACCATAGGCTGAATCAAAAGTGAGCCCGTTAATAATAAAAAAAACATTAATGCTCTAAAGAAACTATTAAACAAAGAAAAGAAAATTTTACGACTTTACGATTTTTTTAAATTAAATACATACATACAGAGATAAAACTTCTCTTCTATTATACCTAAATATACAACTTTTCTGGACTTTTTGTACCAATCAAACGGTGTAGTAATAAGAAGTCCAAGTGCTCTAAGTTCAGAAAGCACTTATTTTATTATTCACTGAAGTACATAATTATACCGGTTGAATAATACTGTCTCTTAATTAACACAACATTTAGAAATTAAAATCAGTTTCATTATACTGATGATCAAATTCACGCATAAAATAAACATGCAAATCACAAATAATAAGAGTTGCCTTGCTGAAAATATTGCTGATGTTGCCAGCATATTATGTTGTACCCTATAGTCTTGTATTTATTACCGATTGTGGCTATAATGAGTGCACATAAAATACAGTAAATTCTCCTTACACTGTTCGTCCTTTAATTTATGAAGCAATTTGCTTGGTCATATATTAGTTGGCGCGTGTCGACTCACTGTTGGTATGTCACGTAACATTTTACTGTGTGTTTTGTGATGCCATTTCGAATTGATGATAATTACATTTCAGGTGTTCCATTTCTTCAACACTTAATCCTTCAGTGTTATGTATGCATAAATAAAATGTACGCTCTATAAAAATTCTTAATATTATTGTATTTTCAACCATTTTAACATGTGTTATGCATATAAATGATTTGATTTGTAAAAATATAATTAGCTACTGGAACTCGCCTCGGCTTTTTCTGATCACATTATAATTTCGTCAAACTTAATGTTATCCAAAAAAACTATAACAGCTAAAACTATTGATTAAACATTTATATCAAGAACATTATAAAAGGGACGAGGGAACGTTTACGCATTTTCGTTTTTTTCCGAACTGTGAATTATTCCGAAAAATAAACTGTGCCTACAAAAAAAAATTAATAGTTTAAAACATTCATCAACTCATTATTCTGCTTAAATAATTGATATTTTCAGCGAAATATTCTTCATTAGTATATTGAAAATGCACACACATTTACATTATTAATCGCATTTCGAACTATTTGTTCTGCAACATTTAAAATGCCTCGTTTTTATCTCAGACTTAAAAACTGTATGATTGAGATGAAAAAGTGAGAAATCCTATAATAATATTTATATATCATCATCTATAATCACATAGAATACCTAGCCTTGAATATCATGAGTACAGGCTAGACTCTCACTGTAGTTAGCAAAAGTAAATATCGAGTTAACAGTTCATATCAGAGAGGATCACTTCTGAATTTGTCCATGTTTTAAAAGAGCACCACATCTGAATTAAAAGTATTTATGAGGAAGTGATAATTGATCTCTTGCGCCATATCTTTTTATAACGGACTTCAAGAAGGTTATAGGAGGAATTTTGTTGGAATAACGTAATATTCATATATGTTAGTCTGTATGAGCTTCTAAACACGTGTGCTATATGTTACAGATGTATGTATATGTCTGTTTGTCCATGGATATCTCGCACTTCAGATTGGAATAATTTCTGTTTGATTACTTAGCTTTCAACATAGGGTACACTATAATCTTCATCAAAATCGGTTCAGTAGTTTTGAAGATATAAACTATAAAAATTTAAGCCTTAAAATTGATGTCCTTTTTCTCAATCTACTTTAAAAAAGGATCGGTTTACCTGTCCATGTACGTCATTAACCGACAACAAAAAGGAGGTTCTCAATTTGACCTGTACGTTGTTAACCGACCTTAAAAGAAATAAGGTTATTAATTTGAATATGTATGTAATTTGCTGAAATATGACGCGATATTCATATATCTTAGTCTATACTACATTTTGTAGGTGTATGTATATTATGTATGTTTGACAATATATTTCTCGTAAATAAGACATTGGATTGAATGATTTTTTTGCTTGAGTTTACTAAAAATTCAGAACAGAAAAAGCGGACATACCAATAATTTTTTGTAAGTCGGTGGCAAATATACTAATAATAAAAATATCATGTGTGATAAGAAAAATATTTTCTGATAGTGCTGTTTTTTAATTCTCACTTATGACACGGCTGGCACCTACCTCAATAAAATGGTGTATCCACTTTTTTGTTGCGATTTTATTAAAGAAGAAAATTTATGGTAATATTTCCCTCTTTTCAGTCGTTTCTCTTTATTACTCTTTTTTGAAGTCGGTTTATTTTTTTTGCCATAAGACAAAAAAATATCCTCTATTGTGACGTGGTCAGAGATTTTATTAATATTTTATCAGAAATTATTGTATGATTTCTTATTGAAAATATTTAAGAAGCGGGAGAATCCCATAAGATTTAAATTTTACCGAAAAATATATCTTTATCTTTGAGGAAATCGTAGCTGCGTTTACTTTTATCACACGAGCATGAACTTAGTTAAGAGTACAGTAATAAGTATATAATGTATTTGAGTAGCGTAACCGCATAGTACCCACGGGAATAACCACAGAACAACGCATATGTCATGTCATGTACTTTCAAAAAGCGTTGAGGAAATGTATCATGAGCGCTGCAACAAAAGCTCTTCTGTTACCTTGAGTGATACACGAGGTAAATTGGTTCCAACACCATATCTATAATAATGTGAAGAAAAACAAATCACCAATGAAACGTGTATAGTGTGTGTAGTATCTATATCGCACGTTGAGAATGACAATGTCACTAACCAAAAACGACGTATTTTTTACTTTTGGCAACATTTTTCTTTGTTAAGTATAAACTTTAAAATGCAAAGATCCCTGTGAACGTAGTTTGCATAGAAACTGCTAGGTGGCGTAGTGACGATACGTTGTTTAGAGAGGCGGATTACAATTTCTTGAACTTTAAACGCTTATTACTCAAAATCGCATTTATTGCATTGTGTCACTATCGTTCTCAACGTGCGATATGTTATCTATTGCCCAGTTGTTATTAATTTTGTGTTGATTAAAACCAATATTGTAATGGTAAATTGGTTATTTCTTTTAATTAAATCAACATACAAATATTAGTTACATCAGGGATATACTGAATTAATATTGACAATGTCAAATGAGCATTAGATATGGAGATACTACAGTTTGTGTACCTAACGTTGTTATATATTAGGTATCTTTTTAAATTAAAATAGTACCAGTATCTGTTGACCCTTGACCATCTTTCTCGTGCAAGAAATTTTATTTTTTAACTTGAAAATAAATGGAAAACTGAACCTATTATTACTCGACTGCAAAGGAAGGGTTATATTTTTCGCGTATATCTTGTATGTGTGTATGTATTTTTTATTACCTCATATCTTCAGAACAGCTGAACGGATATAAATAGTTAAGGTATCATTAGATTTCAGTATCATTTGTAATGGTAGCACTTTTAATTGTTATAGAGGTAGATATAGATAGATTTGTCTTAGTAACCCAAATGGTATACAAGGAATCCAAAAAGATAAATGATGATTATCATTATCGTAGCTCGGTGGCGTAGTGGATAAGCGCCGCGGCCCGCGATCGTAGTCGTTAAGCAACTTTCGCAAGGGTCGGTCACGGGATGGGTGACCAAAAAAAAAATTATCTCGAGCTACTCCGTGCTTCGGAAGGCACGTTAAGCCGTTGGTCCCGGCTGCATTTGCAGTCGTTAGTACCCTCCAATCCGCATTGGGCCAGCGTGGAGGGTCATAGCCCATCCTCTTTAACCATCCATAAGGAAGGCCGGAGCCCCTGCAGTGGGGACGTTAAAGGGCTGGTGATGATTATCGTAACACTAAAAAAAATACATTGATAAAGTTTAAAAATATGGTTTTTAAATGAAATTATTTTAAACGGTGTGTTAAATTGTTAATCTAAATGTATATATTTTTTTTGTTTGTTACAGTTTTTCGTAACCCTTTTCTTTATTACTGTTTAATAAAATCAAGTTCTCAAGCTTAGTCAGCCCAAGCATCGAACCCATCACAATACATAACAAGCAGTCGCGATGTGTAGTCGTTTACACCGAACTATTACCGCCGGTTCTGATCATAGTCTATTCTCAGCATTTGATTAGATTATTCCATAGGGGAGGATTGTGCCCCAACACCGAGGAGGAGAATCCGAGAAATATGCTTATGGAACTAGATAATCGCAACTTTATGTGTAAAATGCTACAGGTTACTGACCCCACCACAATTTAATTGAAGTGTTTCTCTTATTTAAACCGTAACGTATGCCAACTATTACATTGTTGTGTAGCTTTCTGTTAATATACGTCTGTATTCAACCTCTTGGGGATGAGAGAATTATTGCTTTGTATGTACGTACACGTACTGCCAATTTGAAATCTTGTTTGTTTAATGTAAATGACTCTCAAACTAAGTGTTAAGCGCTACTGGCGGCCATTGTAGAATTTCTTGCATTAGTTTAATATTAACCAGAATTCGTAAAATGTACTCAAGAAATTGTGTAGGGAATCAAATCAATTCAGTTAAGTTGGTACTGAATCTGCAGCAGCACTATTCTGTTCTGTAACATACAGCGTGGAACACATCGTTGTCACAGCGTTTGAGAGTAACAGCGCTTTGTTCAACGCTGCGTAGGAATCTATATTTTTGCTGAATTCCAAAGATGTTGTTAGCTTCAACCAATCAAGTACTGGGGGTACATGATTGATTATGACTCGTCCTCCATTTGACAATATAATATAGGGAATCCCTATGTCACATTCTAGTAATAGATATATTAATACGGACGGATCTCGGACCATCGATCTACAGAATCCATCAACACGCCCTAATTTAGAATCGATAGTATATAGGACTCCATAAAAAAATACATATACATATAACTACAAAGTCGTGCTGACGCTGATGATGTAGTTATATGTGGTACCTTCCTCAATTGCTTACTGATTTTTAATTAGTGCCCTCGCCAGTCCATTTGTTACATTTATGGAGAAATCTTAATTCAAACCCAAATTTTTCCTACACAAAATAGTATTACAAGAATACATTGAAGAAATTACGAATTTGTATATTTAACTTTATTACTTTATATTCGGAAAATTATATAAATAGGCGTTTTATTTTTACTCTTTTACGTTTTGAACTTTGGAGATATAAAAAAAAAACGATTTTTTTAATTTTAATTAAAGCTTATTTGAACTTTGATAATTGAATTTATTATTGTTATAATACGTACTATTTTGATAATGACATCATCATCATCATCAGCCCATATTCGTCCACTGCTGGACATAGGCCTCCCCAATTGCACGCCATCTATTATCGATTTTCGGCTGTTCGCATCCAGCTCCTGCCAGCCATCTTGCGCAAATCATCGCTCCACCGCGATAATGACATGATTTGTGTAAATGTCATTACTTATGATAATGAGCTGGTAAGTTTCTTTCGCTTGTTTTCTTGTCAGCTAAAAGACGACTTGAACGAGTGATAGGTGAAAAAATATTGTTTTTGAACGATTCAAAAGTACTTGTAACATGCTTACTTGAATAAAGACATTTTCATTTCATTTGTTTCTCTGTTAACAACAAATTATTTTTTTAGGATTAGGCACCATTTGTTACTACCGATTGTTTCAATTGCAGACTGGGGTAGCTAGGTATGAGAGCTGTGGTGTAATCTGCAGTTGTGCTGCAGCAAGTATGCAAATTTGTCGTCGAGTAAATTACTGCAGATACACAAATTGTCCTGTCGACGGTTGGCACATGCCAGAGTCGTTTATACGTTACCAGGATGAATATTTATGATTGTATCATTCCAATGGATCGGATATTACACACCACCTCATAGGATACTCAGCAGCTACCAACTGAGAGATATCAAACTTAATAATAATCTTTATTTGAACTAATAGCATTAAATCTTTTGAATAGTATTTTTTCAGTATCAGCTATTCTGGATTTTATTTCTTTTGACTGACAAGAAGAATAAACCAAAGAAAATTATCATGTCTTAGCAATAGTAAAACATGATTTACCTAAAGGTACGCTATTATCGAATAAAGAATAATTATGTTCATTAATGTTAATAAAAATAATGTAACTTTAAAAGACAATGTAACTGTAATGAGCATAGATTGTTACAATCGGTAGTCTTCGGCAAGAAATTCAGAGATTGCTATTCTAGTTTCAAGTACAAATTTAGAGCAGTCACATTAGATCTAAACAAATTTGTTTCGTAAGAAACTACGAATCGAGTAAAATCGTTGAGATTTATACAACACATACTGTAAACTTGGAAAATTCTCCCAGAAGCGCTTCTATAAAATGAAACATTCTTCTGCATCCTTTCTAATCTTCTCTTATCTTGAGGGGTCGGCAAAGAGAACTAAGTGTCATACAATACACATCTTTTGGTTCCTTGAAAACATACACATATTCGACGTGTTTGTGACACCTGCATAATCAAATAAAACATGAATATGAAGTCGCAATTTTCAGAAAATATCAAAATCGTTCTGATGCCAGTTTAACAACAAAGACAGTTTTCGCGGTATGAATTTTGGTCTCGTGATCTGAGCCATGACAAGAATTTTCTGTTCTGTCCTAAATTTAGAAATAAAGCTAATTTTACATTTAAACCACGTTTGACAAGCGATTTTGGTTAACATTCGATTTCAATAAAAAATAGCAAGCTACTATACTATTTGTACGTAAAATTTTTCTAATTAGTTCCCTCGTAATATGGACAATGAAACAGAATCCCTGTAAAACTTTAAACATTCAGACAACAAAGTTGCGTTATTGCTGTGAGAGTGGCTACTATGAAATCACGAAAGAAATGAGATACATACGAAATCGAATTAGCATACTTACAATTTTTATGAAAAGTTTTAGATAAAATGGAATGTCTGACTCTCTTTCTATATTGCTATGCCTATCAATATGCACGTGAATATTATTAACTGAGATTTATGTATTTAGTTTCTCAGTCACATGTGTGCAAGGATATGAACAAATAAATAATTGAGAAATAAAAATTCCATTAAAAAAGTTTTTTAGAAATTAGCTTTTATTTGTGCACACTAACAAATAAAAGCTAATTTCTAATCTAACGTAATTAAATAAATCCTAAACATTTAAAAAACTAATAATCGAAATCTCCTCTTACAGTAATTGACTAGAAAATCTTGTAGCACTATGAAATCGGAAATGAGAAGTACACATATTTTTTACCTTCTATGTTAAAATCTTCTTCTGCGAATGTCTTACAAAGCAAATATGTGCTCTTTTATCTTAAGCAATAGATATTATTTCGTATAAATGATTATAAATATCTCCTACTTTATACATAGTTGAACGGGTGATCATTTGTGATCAAAAATTCAATTTTTTATGCCTAAACATACGTCCGGAGAATATTGTTGATTTGTCTGAGGATGCATTATTAAACTGGATCTGCCCTACGAACATACGAGTAAGTAAACAACGATTAGATAATAATTCTGAATCTGTTGCCCGACCCTCCACTCCGACAACGATGGCTGAAATATCTTTCAACACCCGACGCAAGGCACCTGTAAAATAAGATATTAATCTTTCTAAAACCGAAAATGAGTACGTTCTGAATGGTGTGAACTATTACGCGAAGAAATAGCGTCGGCGCTAAAAGTTAATCCTATGGAGTTGACAACTGGTATTCATTCAATCAATGAGCATATAAGTAATTTCAAAATTTATATTGAATTTATGAGTGATAAACTGACAAGATATCCGAAGAGGTCAAAATTACAACATTAAAAGCCAAAAAGACATTTCCTTTGTGAGATTAACACACTCAAAAATAAATTGAATGTGATAGATCAACAATCTCGTGCTTCAGATTTTGAAATACAGTGTATACCGGATACAGAAAATATAATAAATTTAGTAAAGCAGCTTGAATGCACTGTAAATAATGCTATTGACGATTAAAATATGTTATACTACTCGTCTCGAGTAGCCAAAATCGATATCACTATACAATGAAGTTAAGTTTATCACGATTTCGCGATTCCCACCTTGTTCCTTATTATATTGCACGTTTATCTACGATATTGGTCAATGTCTTGAAACAGCTTAAAATTTGCTTTATGCTGATGATAAAAACGTATTTATGAAGATACCCTCAATAAAGTATTCCGAGTTTATTTTTTATTACTTGGATAACTTATATTATTATTATAAACGCAATAAAATAACGGCAAATATTAACAAGTGCCAATGCATTAGTTTTGGCTGTAAAAAGCACACAATAGTTATTCCTTATAATTTTAATGGAGAAGGCTTGATGCCTTGTGGGTACCTTACGAGTGGAAGTAGTGATAATTTGGGTATTCTGTTAGACTCTGAAGGGACATATACCAAACACGTGACTGGTGTGGTGATAGATGATATCGTAACCTAGGATTTATTGTAATCAGGAGATGTAAACTTTTTGAAAATGTAAATTGTCTTAGGTCTGTTTACTTGCATACTGAATATTGTAATTCCGTATTGTCACCACAATGCTCTAAATACATAAATGAGAGAAAAAATACAAAGAAATTTATAAAGCACTTAAATTATTATATGATAGAATGTTTCACGGTCTTAATGTTGATGATTGTCGGGAATTTAATCTCTTGTCTTTGGAATCTCACCGCGAATTACTTGATATGTGCCTGTTGTACGGTATATTGCGAGGTTACTTAAATAGCCCTAATATTGCTCTCTGCACTTCAAAATATCGTACTCTAAAGACTCCTGTGCTCAGTATACCCAAACACCGAAATTACTACTGTAGAAAGGTTACCGATTCTAATCCTAATTTTACTTTTCTATCTTTTCTCATTATCCATAATTTCCTTAGTTGACTCAGTTGACAAATTGGTGACGTTCCGATTTAAATTTATATATTTTTTTAATCCTAAATGTTTTGAAATCATACTCAACATTTGCCAAAGCTTTTAATGTTAGATGATTTAGTTTCCAGAAAATTGCTTATGAAAACACAAACATTCTAAATATCAAACAATTGACACCCGGTAATTGTATAAAAACATTAACGCCTAAAAAATAATAAAAGCTTTAAATATTGAACTGAACTGACTGAATATAACCTTATCAACAATTCACGTATGCAGCATGCAAGCAGGTATGCAGTATGCATACGATTTGCTCATCTCCGGCGCTGTGGGATGTGTAGTCCTTCCGCCTTTTCGTAGCAGATCTCGTGCTCACTTCCGCAGCTTCGACTTACTTATTGAGGAAATTTGAACAGAAAAGTTTCGAAAGTAAGTTAGGTCACCTGACAGAACATACAATTTCAAGTCCCAAAATACAGTAAAATAAACAACTGATCTCAAAACTGTCACGCTAAATCTCGGAAATAATTAAGTCAATTGAATTCTCTATCCAATTAATTAATTAATCTTTTTGACAAATTAACTTAAATAATATCGTAACATCCATAAGGAAGGCCTGAGCGCCTGCAGTGGGGACGTAAAAGGGCTGATGATGAATATCGTAACAAAAATTACGTTAAATTTAATTATAAAACGACATTTAATAAAATGGCATCATTCAATACCTGATAACATTCCAAACTACTGGGCTTGTTTTTAGATCTCGTAGTCATATGTTTTCTTTTCGAATTGTATAAGTTTATGGTGTATTTAATTTGTCAGCTATCCAATAAACCCCGTTGTGTACAAAAGTTGTTTATTTTTGAAGTACACCCCCGAATTGGACTTTGACAACCGAAAATTGTTAATTAATTTTTTAAATAGTATACTTTTATTATTACTCAGCAGGTTGGTTTACAGATTTAATATAGGAGTATAAAATTTAGAAGCAACAATTTTGAGAACGTAATTTTCACAATTGGAGAATAGACCCTCATTCGGAATTCGACTGCAGTTTTGGTATACAACATTGTAGAGTTATAAACTAGTACGTGCATGCAAATATCTGCACCCAGCCTTTTAGCGATCACACAGTGAATCCACTCATTACTGTTAAGAGTAAGCTTTAAACAAAATCACTTATTTCAAATATTGTGAATAAAATAATGTAGTGTAAATAAATAATAATTTATAGTACCATGACACATAATATAACACGAGTCAACAATAATCTACGTTTAATGATAAAATCACCAATCTTGTACTCTATGCAACAATAGGGGAAGTAATTGTAATTAATTTTAATAAAAAAATATAAAGTAATGTATAAATTCCAATATTTAATTGGTTCTGTTCTGATACATAAAATTTTCAGTTGTCAATAATAACAAACACATTAATAAGGCATTTTTTTAATCTGTTGGGGAAGGAAACTATTGAACAAACTTTATATAAATCCCTGCTGCCTTTACTTCCCCTGACTTTTACAACTCAAATCAAAAAATATCTACTCTAAAGTGCTATTTCTATTCTTATAATAAATGTTGAAAGCTTTAGCACTAGTATTTATGATGCGGCTTCCTTTCCTCCAGCAGGCACAGCACGTAGCCACAATTTAAAAATCTCCTATTTCGTGTAACTACCGCTCGTGTAACCTATTTGAAGCTTAATGAATGTGTATTGTTGCTACATTAGACTTCTGCAACAGTTCCATCTGCAGAAATAACTTTTGTTAGTATAGAAACTAACATACCTGCATGACGTGCAACATTCGTCGAAATCGAATATATAAATGAATAAACTTTGAAACGTTTTGGAGGGGATACTTGAAATATTATAATGATTATGACCCATACGAGTCTGGTACAAAAGGCGGACTTATTACGTTATTACAATTAATTGCGTCTTCATTTTCTGTGCGGTATCCTAGCATTAATGCTAACTTCAGTCATAAGTGATTTTTCTCCAACTTTTTTCTCATGAATATAATTCGTTATTGTTCTAGGTCATTTTGCAATAATTCTGACATCGAATACTTCTAAATATATTATTAAATTATAACACCAGCAGAAAATAAATTACGTATTTACCATCGCATATAATATTTTGCACTATAATGTAGGTATATATTTTTGTAGGTATTATCGACTGCGTGCTGGTAGAAATTTCAACTTGTGATAAGCAGTGTCATTACACATACACGACTGCATGTCAAGTTACCACAGTATGATTTTCTCCAATTAATTTCCAACTCTATAACAAGTTGTCGACTGTACTATGTATTTTTTTGTACAAAACGCTTAAATAAATTTTATTCATTACTTCCTAGGCAAAACACCAGATCCACCAGTACCGCGCCCTTCTCAATCCCCGCTCGCCCCGCTCACCCAGCTGTCACGCACAACCGAGAACACATTTTGCGTGCACATGTTACGTATCATACATTTTCTTTGCTTTTACTGCTGTAAGTTTATTACAGCCCACTATAAATCGGGACAATTTACTGACCAGAGATAAGTAATCTCGGCTTGGATCTTTTCCTTGCGGTATCATCATTTGTCGGAGCCTTTATCTCACTAATGGAATTATAAGACAAAATCGGAAAACTAATTCATTAGAACTGGTAGTTTGTCATTAATGATGTAATATAATTTCTATTTCTGAAATCTAAAACAATATCTAGATATTGTTTTTCTTTTTTTTTCTGCATTTCATCAACGATTCTATGGGCTCCATGATCGTGTAAAATTTGCATGTCAGTTTCAGTGTCACCTGAATAATGATAACTCATTTCCGAGGTTTTAATTCCATTCCTAGTAAAGCTAATATATCTACATTTTTTTGGGTCTGGATGTTGTACTAACAGTTCAGATGTCCATATCAGTTATTTTGTTTATACTTATCTGGATTTTACAACACTGATTCCTCTGACCTTCCAGCCCAAAATCTGGGCACGTTTTATTTCGTATTTTTTATATAAAAAGATCATTTTTAAAATTCATTTAATTTCTATCGAACCAACTTAAGCCATACAAGTATTATTGCTCGTAAAACATCTATAAATATATTTAATACTTCTTTCTCTTTGTTTTGTACTGAGTAATAGAATCGTGAATTTGAATTAACACTTTTGGCAGACCGCCATTTTGTATAGTAAATGGAGCTGCTTAAATACTGTTCGAGTTTTACTTAGTTGCGATATTCGCCTATCTGTCTCGTCAATTGGAATAATGTGATTGGTTCAAATCGGACTTTCTGGAGATTTTGTTTTGATCAGTTTGTTTGTGATGATTAGACTGAAGCTGTATGTTACTAATGGCATTTAAGATCATTTACTTGAATTTAGTAATCGTCATCTTCTTTACTTGGATAAAATTATTTATTTTAATAGGACAGATTGTTTGCGAAACGTAACTTGATATGTTATACTGTTTTATTGTAAAATTCTACAATAAAATGTAGTTACACTATACTTTTTATTAATCTTAACAATGAACTATGAATAGACAAAATATAAAATTTGGTCCATAATTACAGAACCACAATTTTTATTGGTAATATCAGAAAATTCATCCGCGCAAAAGAGAAACAACTTGTAGGCTACTAACTGATGCCGATTCAATACGAATGCTAAAGCTTAGTTTCCCCAGGTCCAGTTCTTAACCACCCATTAGTCAGTAACTGTATAGTTTACTATTTACACAGTATTGTCACTGAGCCGACGTGTTCTTACTATTCTGTATGTGGATATTATTGAAATTTGTAATATTATTAATCATAATTCTATTGTATCGTGGTATTTGTAATAATAGATACCACATTTATTTTGTGTTAATTCCCTAAAAATGATTAAGATTGTTGTCGCTAGTGTATATACGAGTATTATAATTAGTATATTATTCACACACACACTAAGATATCGTGTGACTTATCCCGAATTGAAAAAATAAGATTCCCGCACTGAAATAATAACGCCATTAAAATATTCCCAGTCACACTCTCAGTATATTTTTATCTCGACCGCGATCCCACAGGATGGGCTCTATTGATAGGGAACAGGTTCAAACCAATTTGAATATAAAGCGACCTATAAGGTCGCTTTACACTGTATTATAAAGCGAGGGTCATAGTGGCAGCGGTAAATGGGAACTTTTGTTTAAAAATCAACCTTATGATCTCTATAGCTGAATGGGTCTTCCATGTGAAAAAAATAATACTACAAAAGGGATAATCGCGTCGATCCAATGTGGGTTGTAAGTTACTATAATGTCTACGCTATAATATTGAAAAGATAAATTTTAGTCACCCATTCTATGATCGGCCTTTGCGAATATTCCTAATACCTCCACAATTGCAGTAAGCCATAGAAATCCTCCTAAGATAACTTTTAAATATATAAAACAAGTTTAATTCAAGCTGGACTGAGTGTAATACACCACTTATTTTTTGCTTGTTCTTTAATAGTTTAGCCTTTATGTTTGTTGTTATCTTTCTTTGCTTTTACTTGTTTACAAAACAAAAAATCTATAACAGACATAATAAATGAAACTGTAGAACGTTAATAAAGTAAGAGTATAATCGTTCTGTGAACAAAAACGCTTACATTCACACCGCGGTGTCAGATATCAGCCCATTGTCTAGTTTAGCCAGAATCGAGTTATCCCTTGAAGTCTTACAGCGTGGCTACTGTGCGCCTTGAATTTTAATAATGAAACTCAATACATGGGACTTAAGTAATAATTTAATGTCAGCATTTTACTATTTTATGACAGTTTTTGAGCGTATTTAATAAAATATATTTTACATGCATACTATTCTTAAAAACTTCCCTGGGCATTGACGGAAATCCGTACAAAAAATTACCCTTGGCTTGGTTACATACGAACCGGAGGGGCCCCAGTCCCAGGTCACTTTTTCGGGAACAAGATCAGGTTTTGTATTTTTCATCTCGAATTCAGGATGTTATGAAAAAAATATGGAAAAATTTAGGGGCTCAATGGCGCAGTGTTCAGTGCGTCCGGTCGGTAGTCAGTTTTATGATGGGTATCCTAAACTTTTATTATCTCAAGCTCCTCCGTATTTCGATAGCTGCATCTGCAATCGTTAACCTCCACCATAGGTGCTGGGCCGCCAAGGGTCAACCCTAGTCTGTACTACCTATCCGATTAAAATAATGGTGTAAATATGTGCCATTAAAACAATTACCAGGGAAATTATGTGCGGGTCAGAAAGAAGATTTCACTTTCTTTTGGTTTCTTCGATAGCCCAGTTGCCAACTCGCCGGTTTTAAGTCTCCCGCATTGTTTTGGGATACTTTTTCTGTTCTACCTACTACCCCTTCACACAGTGTCGATTTTCCAAGTATTTGCTGTATACATTTTCGCGCTTCAAGATTTAGTTGGAATGGGACCTTGCAAAATCGACCATTCGCTATAGCAGCGGAGTTGCAACACATGATGACGATGATAAATAAGTGTAAAGTACTTTTCGTTAATCTTATTTCTTATAAATATTAGGAAGAAAGATAACACTTAGAAGTATAATATGTGTAAAATTTACCGAAACAAGACGCTATCAAACAAAAACCAACAAAACACCAGATAAAAAGGAAGTTTAAAAATATTGCCGTGTAATTTGTATCAGTTTCGGCGCCGTTCGGTCGCTTATCTGATACGTTTCGGTGTAATTTATCACAGTTACAGAGTATCTGGTGGCTGTCACTGTGACAGTGCTTTAGTACGTGCCACTGTTGGTTTCCGATAGGTCCGAATAATAGATTTATTATGCGTTAAATAATGATTCATATTTTGTAATTATAAAATAAAAAATTTAATTATAGGGACATTACTTGTCGATGTTATTTTTTAATATATGTATATAGGTGATTTAAACTTTGAATAACAACATCATATAGTCGACTGAAAGACTATCACTAATAAGGTGATTTTCTAAAATAATTATATAAAAGACCTCTATAATTGAATCCTCTCAGAGAACTATTTCCTAACTTGAGGTACATCCCCAGAAAACTAAACATGGCGGAGAAACTAGACGGTTGCCATAGAAACCATCATTCCACCAGGGAAATAAGTTTGTTTCCAAACCGCTGGAGGTAATCTGGAACATTTTACATAATCCCCGCGACGCAAAAATGATTTAAGCTTCAAGTAAATATGAAATATTGTGTATTCTCGCTGATTTTACCTTTTTATTCTCAGATATTTGCATTTTATCATAATAAAAATACACCAATCAATTTATGTTTCTGGAAGAAAATAAAATCACTAAAATATTCCCAGAAGGGCTTTTGATACGTACGCAAACTCGACAACTTTATCTTCACTTAAAGTAATGTTCCTGTTACGATACAATGTCTGTCGGAGAAATAATTTCTAAACTAATACTTAGGTATTCATTTAGATATGAAACAATATTTTCATTTTTAAATAAAAGCCAATGTAAGCTCGGTGTTACAGAATATGTTTGGCTTCATATTCTTTGGCTATAAAAAATATTGATATAGGTAATCCTTATAATTTTATGTCAATAGTTACGTACCTAAACAGGAAAAGACGGAACCTTTATACAATTACTCGATTGTCTGTCTATCTATCCGTTTGGCTGCTGCAGTTAATTTCCCACAAAACCATTGGACCAACCGGACTACTTTGTTATAAACTGAAAAATATTATTAGTGAAAAATGCTTAGAAAATCCACTTTGTCTTTTCGCAATCCGGGCGACTGCCCAGCACCTAACTGGACTGATAATTCATTAAGAATATGTTATCGGCCTTCTTTAGTTTTACATATATTGTTTATTTTACATTTACAGTCTTCTGGAGTATTTTTATGAATCAAAAGAGAATCTGAATTTTTAGGGATACTGTTTGCATTCCCTTTTTAAATTTACCAATATTTCTTTAGTATTAGTACTATAGGTATATAAGGATATTGTAAAGATAATTTTTAAATTTATTAAAAGTCGTTTCCAGTTAATTGACTAAGGCATTATTTTATTGTGTTAACGAAAATTTGATTCTTTAATATTTCAAGTTTATAAAGAACTCATTCAAGCTGCATGAGTTTTTTATTATATTACCTCACCTTGGGAATAGCCCTTTCAATTTGTCAAAATTGATACATTATTTATATGGATGAAAAACGGTATATTGCAATTGTGAAGTTTGGTCCTTTCGGAAGTCGGTTAAAATGACGTAACGCAAAATGTTTAAATAATCGAACATTAATATTAACAAGAACCATTTATTATATTTGATCAATTTAGCATTCACAGTGTTATACTGAGAAATATTCTTAATGAAGAATGCTTAAAAAATTTTAGCATTCTTCATTAAGAATTTTTTGTCCCTGGCACTCTGAGATGGCACTGGAGATCTATACTGCGTTCGTCGTCGAGTTCGAGGCTGTTTTGAATAACACGGTTGATATAAATTCAAAAGAAAAAAGTTGCGGATCGCAATCTTGTTTAACATAAAATCAGTAACATCTCACTTCCATAAAAGCCATTTTAAAAGTTCGCTACTGAGTATAATAAATTCCAGGTCCGTCTTGAGCCTGCAGTCGTGCCTTCAAAGTTAGTGAGTGAAGTCCCGAGGGATATTTGGTATCCGTTCACTTGGATTGAACCCAAGGCAACCTTTGATCTTGAACATTTTATAAATAAGTTATAAGAAAGTAAAAAGGTATCGCGGCAAATAATAATGGAAAAGATAAACTGTTGAAAGAATTAGTGATTCGTTACAACGAATATACATCACTAACGAATAATTTCTTTGTCATAAAGCAGCTACAGGACTTATTATTTTAGAGTATAAATTGGAATGATAGGTAGTCTCTTCAATAGTTCTTATGTATTTACAAACAATAGGAATGAAACCTAAGTAAAAAAAAAATTAGTAGTCTGTCAGTCAGCTAATTAAAAAATATTTATACTTATTTTTTGCTTCAAGTTTTTAACAAAAAAAGGTTTATTATATTTTACATTCACAATGCCATACTGAAAAATATTGTTAATAAAAAATGCTTGTTTGCCCCTTGCTGGATTCGTCAGGCCTATTAGGTCCTGGGTAGCTCGGTGGTCAGGACAGTGGCCCGGATCGCGAAAGGTAATGGGTTCGAAACCCATTTCAGAGTACCAGGGACAAATTGGATTTTTTAAGCATTCTTGATTAAGAAGAAATATTTAGTTATTGTTAAAATTTTCGTTAGAAACGACACACTCAATCCTTTTCTCAAAATTTTCCATTCAACAAAATATCAACGTTCACGTTAAATTCCCATGTGTCGAAAATTTCGGACAAACTACCCCTCTGTTTGCAAACGCGAAATGCGCACACTCTCAACAAGGCTTTTTGCTGTCCAACATTTTCAATTTGCCGTTGAAACTGGCTTCGTTACCGTCTGTATTCTAGTTTACATCACAAGTTATATTGACTTACAAACTGCACCGGTATACGTGATGGATTTCTGCGATATTTAGAGTTCAGTACGTATAAAGGAAAACCCTTTTATAAATAGTTTTTATCTTCCCTTGAAGTTATGAAACATTTTAACTTTAATCCAGATGCAATCAGAACATATGACTACTGTGCACTAACCACAATTTAATGATGTAAATAAATTCAACCAAATTTGAATTACCAATCAGCACCATATTAATTATATTTTGACAGTAATATTTTGACTGCTGCATATTTTAAAGATCGCAAGGGTAGCAAAAATCAATGGTACTTACCGTTGAACTAGGATTGTGGAATATGGCAATAAGTATCGCGTTATAATAAATACAACTGTGCTATTATATTAAATAAAATAATCAAACTTGGTGTCTAGCACAGCGTTGTGGGAGCATAGAGGTTCAATGAAATAAAACTTTATTTTCTTTTAACATACATAGATTTCATAAGATTGAACCAGTGTGGCGCGATCGTGATGTTCGTCGACGAGTTCGATGCCGATTTTATGACAGAATGGCACTAATGACTGTCTATAGGACGTTAGTCTAGGCTTCTTGACACATACAACTACGAGTATCGTAAATATTTCACAAATCATGACCTGAGAGAAAAAAAAAACATGAAAATCTGTGGCTGTATAAAGCATGAAATATTGACCATCACTCATCCAAGTACATGTTTCCCTCCATAAACATACGTGGTCATACATATGTAAAGGTCGCTTCACAGAGCGGGGCTACGTTTTTATGCTTTCAGCCTCGTGCGGATGTGACGTCACTGGCCGGAAACGGATACAGCCACGCCGGAAGTTCACCGTACAGTGTGGGACAGTGGCTCATCTGGCGGAAAAATATTATTATGGATTTTTTTATAGAGTACCGTGATAATCTCACTATGTAATGGTGTCAATCGTATCCGATTTTAATAAATCATGGAATCACCGTATCCACTAGAAAGTTGTAACGGAACACGCCGCAAAATAAACGTATATAATAAATATATCACCGTTACTTAAAATAAAAAAAAAATAAAATAAAATAAAAATAAAAAAAACACTGAAAAAGGCAAATAAATAATAACAATACTTAGATCTGTAATCATACCGCTTTATTTATTTCTTGAAACAACTAAATAAAAAAATTAATAAAAGAAAAACATGATAGTTTCGCCATCTCTCGTACTAAATACGAAATTTATTGTATTATCCGTATAATATAGATAGTAGTAATTTAATGCTAAGAAGTTGGTTTACGGGCTTGAGCTGGGTGGCGCTCTTCTTACAAAAATAAAAAAAAAAAAAGGAAAGAATAAAATTCACAAACGAATAGATTCGGTCAGTTATCGGGGATTGTATTTGAATATACTAATAATGTTTTTAGTTAAATTTATTGATCATTAAATCTTCTTAAAATGATTCTAATAGTTATTGTACAATTCTTTGTATTATCTGTATATTGAAGTAGTCTCACATCTTAGTAACTGAATATTAGTAGTCTCGCCACTCGATACTAGATGGCGATCATTTATAAAAAAGGAATAAATTTCACAAGCTAATAGATTTAGCTAGTTAGCGGAAGTCTTATTTAGATAATAATAATAAAGTTTGTAATAAGATTTATTAATAGCTACACTCTCTTTAAAGGGTTCTAATCGTTTTTGAAAACATACAGTGAGCTAATAACTACAAATTGAGTGCAAAAAGATTATTTATTCCACTGTAAACACCTTTTTTTGGTATCAGGTTCAAGTGATTAATAAATCCACTAAAAGAGAAAGAAGCAAGGAAGAGTCATTGTCTAATCTCGATAAATAATGAATTATTTACCTATTAATGGAATTCGATAAACATTTTAGAAACATTCAATAGAACAATTAGTGTTATTGTTAAAGGAAGTTAAATTGTTCCTAAGGTCCTGGTTGCAGGACATGATTATGGGTGTTAACGAGTTATGATTAAAATAAAAAAATTTTGTTAGGAAGATTATTTGACGACGATACCACGATAAAGGATTATTGAGTATATCGAAACGTTTAATATGTACTCTCTATTATTGATTCATCATTTTATTAGAATATCACAATATTTAGTTATGGATTTGATTGTTTGAGGGGATGGGTACCTAAACTAGAGCGAATGGACTCGTCGATGTGTGTGTGTAGAAGGTTCTAGAAAGGAGAAGTGTATAAAAGGAAGTAGGCACGAGATTCTGGGATTATTCGGCAAGTAACTTCTTCGGAGACGGAACTCTGATAGTAAAAATAGTATAAGGGCGAAGTGCTGGAGGAAAGAAGAGCTGGTGGCACGAGGCTGAACAATAGGCAAGGCTGGGCGGCTGGAGGCTTTGGGGTTCAGGGCTTCTGTTTTGGATCGCAAGTAAGTGATATTAGGGAACGTATTTTTATCAATTTTTATTTTTCTGATATAGATATGAAAGTAATATCCGATACGTTCTTAGTGAATAATATAATCTTGAAAATACAACGATTTACAGTAATTCAAATAGTATGTATGAATGATGTATGACGAATTTTGAATTACCCTGACAAAACCCTGGAGCTAGAGCGTAGGCAAACTCTGGGTAGTATATTATTGCAGATAAATTATGATAAGGGGTTATTATAAAGTAGGATTTTTGTGTGTGTTTTATCGTTAATTACTTTATAATTATGTCTTTTAGGTGTGCTATATTATACTATATTTATATACATAACATACTACTCAAATAACACACAACTAACCTGACATAAGAAAATATTACCACTTTGAATTAATCTAGTCAATTTCATAATTTTAATTTCAATTTCGATCGGTCCAGATTGGAATGAGAATTCTTATGTGTTTCGCTTCTTTTTATTTGGACTCTTATGAGTCTGTTCATACTATTTTTATTACTAGGATTTCATAGTTTTATAAGAAGTCACAATATTGGGTTGTTCCAATTATTCGTTAATATCGTAGGTGTTGTCCGTCATTTGAATGTATGGTTCGGTGAGATTCCAGTATCAATGACGCCTATCCTATACTGGGTCAGGATGGTGATCACCGCCAGTATCGGAAGTGTGAGAGATAGCTCGGTTGATTGCTTGTGCCATGCGTTCGGTGGAGGGCAAATAATCCTGTTATATTGACAAATAATTATAGGGCTTCGCTTTATTGTGTCGTTCTGATGTGGTAGCTAATGTTCCTGGGCGTGTGTTCCATATTGGTGAGGTCCTGTGCGATATCGTGTTAGTTGTCTCCTTATCCCGTACTGGAGTGGTCGAAATGGCGCATTCCCCGTGGTACCGGTGGACGATCGCTAATGCTATGTCAAACTATGTTCCATTGTCTTTATGGAGGACATCAGTCTGGGTATATTAACGAACCATATAGGGTTTTCTTTTGCTCTTTTGCAGAGCACTTCTTTTTTTGAAGGTGTAGTTTTATTTTTTGGTTAGAAAGGTATTCCTTGCTGGACCGGTTAGAGTTAATAATGGTTAAGGGGCCGTGTGGTGGGCCCTGGGCTTTGAGCGTGGTTGGGGCTCGAAAGCACTTTAAACATCAGCAATGCTGTATTTATTTTCTATTCTTTACATATTTTCTGGCATTGTTGTTGTTTACTTACCTTATTTCCTTTCCTACTTAACAGACTCATTCTATAACTTTCCTTCAAATATTTAAGCTGAATTTAGTAAATAAACATTTCTTATATTTTATTTGTTTACCAGAGAAGAAATATTCACTTTTATTATTTTATACACAACTATATTTTATCACCTTAGTGTTATTTTAATTTATTAGTTTAAGATCTAATCTTCTCCATGCCCTCAAAAACATATACTCTAACCACTCACAATCACCTTCATACAAAGAATCTAAGGTTACTACAAATATAATACACAACGAGGAGTCCTGTCACTAGACGATCACAACTTTATAATTATGGCCAATATTAAGTTAATATTTATTTTATTAAAGATTTTTTTATTTAAATTCTTATACGCAGATAATTAATAATTTAATTTTTTAGTGGGTAAGGGGGGGTGTTGTTACAATTGGTGCCATGTGACCAGGATGTGAGGTCTCAAGTATTGTGAGAAGTAGGAGTATCCTGGGGGCGTGAATTTATTCTTAAAGACTTCATATTTATTTAAATTGGTTTCACTTCATTTTGGTTTGAAACACTAAAGGTCTAATAATTATTAAATTTTTACTGGTAGGGTAGTAATTATGTGAATACTAGTTTCATTAGTTCTTGATTGTTGATAGGTAAATAAAAGTAACACATTAATTTTAAATAATAATATGAAATAACCATTTTAATTTAATTCACTGGATAGCAATTGATTCACTATAAAAAGTTCATTTGATAGAAATAAATTCACTTTAATTTTCTTTCATTAATATGTGTGCATGCCTTGTATTTTAATTTCTGTGCTTAATTTAGTAAATTAACATTTTCTCTTGCAGGTTGTACGACAAAATATTTATTTCAATATCCACATCTTTTATTTCATATATCCCTAATTTATATAATTAATAACAAATATAACATTGCTACTTTTTTGTTTAATAGATTCATCCATTCGATTCATTGTGCCATAGATGTTATCAAAGAGCAGCAATAGCATCTATTAATGCATTACCAGAATTTAACAATGATGAACATCTAGTAATTAATGAAAGCTCTCGTGCGAGACCCGTTAAGCGCAGACGTGTACATCATATTCCTTAAAAATATTATATTTCATTTAAAGTAATTTGTGTCTTATGCAGTTAATTAATAGTGCGAATATAGTGTAACTATAGTGAATTGTCAATTTCATTCTGTTTCATTCTGACATCGTAATTGCTGCGGGACGTACTTCACCTCCCCTAGCTAAGGGACAGCTATACATTTTTCATCTCGGTTTTGCACACGGATTAGCACGATGCAACGTTCTCCGCCACTGATTACATCCTCGGCAAAGCAACTGAAATACTCTTCTAATCCCGATATACCCGAAGCAATGCGGAGCACTGATGATAATTATACACAACTGCGAAAGCGCAAGCAACCTGATGATTTGAAAGTCGCTTTAGAACATGTGGAAGAAAAAATAAATGAACATCTTACTACATGGAAAACGCAATTAGACGCCATCATCTCTGATAGTATAAAAAACTCGATCGAATCAATTATTAATGAGGAGATTAATAAGATATCACAGACTATAAGTAGTTCCTTCAAAGAATTAGGTGATAGGTTAGATACTATGGATAAATCCTTATCATATGCTATGGAAAGACAGGACACCATGGACACGCGTTTGAAGCAGGTAGAAAATCAAATACGTTCGAACGGGGATGTATGCAATCAAATTACAATACTTCAAGATAGGATTGATTCAATGGAGCAACAAGCAAGACTGTATAATATCGAGATTGCTAATCTGCCGGAACGGCGTGATGAAAATTTATTAACTATTGTTGAGAGAATTGGTTGTATCATCAAGCACCCCATCAACAAATCAGACGTCGTATCCGCTCACAGAGTGCCACATTTTGATAAAAATAACTCTCGCCCGAAAAACATAATTGTAAAGTTTACAACGAAATTATTACGTGATAGTTATATCGCAGCTGCGCGAGTAAATAAAGGTCTAAAATCTGACCAATTATCTGTATCTGGCACTGTTCAAAACATATATATAAATGAACACCTTACAGCCAAAAACAAGCAATTATTTCGTATGTGTCGTGAACAAGCCAAAAAACACAACTTCAAATTTGTTTGGATCAAACACGGTTCTGTATTGGTGCGTCAAACTGAATCGTCACCAGTTTTTGCTGTGCGAAATATACTGGACATTGATAAGAAATTTAAGTCTTAAACATACTTTTGTTGTCGATTGTTATGTTGTCTGTTTGTGTTATGTTGTCAATAAGTGTATAGAAAAAAAATTTATAAACTTGGGATCTTTGAATGAGTATAATTGTTGTGCATGTTTACTAAAGTTTAAATGGTTAAATGCAGGTGTATGTGAAACGAGAAATATAAAATATAACCCTAAGTTCTTTTTGTTTTTAATACTTAATTCGAACAATATATATACCTTATCAAGGTGGTTTTGGTTTGACCATATAATTACTTATAATAAGATTATTTATAACTTTTATTCACTTATCTATTTAAACTATCTTGTACTAATTCCATTTATTATTACTAAAAAAAAATGGCTAAGACAATTTCTATATATTATCAAAACTGTAGAGGTCTCAGAACTAAACTACACACACTATTTATGAACATTCTCACGCAGGCATACGATATCATAATACTGACTGAAACATGGCTACACTCAGATATCCTTGATAGTGAATACATAGACGCTAGGTATATTGTGTTTCGTTCTGATAGGGATCGCAGTGCATCCGCTCGCCGTGATGGCGGTGGTGTACTGACTGCAATCTTGCGAACACAACTTGATAACGAGTGCGCACACGTCATCGCTGCGACTATCCCTATTCCGCCTATAATCGATCAGTTAATTATTGAGATTGAAATTGGAAAACGGCGTTTTTATGTATGTGCAGTTTATATTCCGCCAAAACAATGTAAGGAGGTTTATCTTCAATATTTAGATATGTTACAAAACAAATTCCTTGACGAAAATATAGTTGATTTTTTAATTATAGGTGATTTTAACTTGCCTGATTTGATTTGGATAAATAATGACCCTTATAAACAACGTCCTCGCATCTGTGATTTCAACGAATCACATATGCGTGTAAATAATTTTATGGAGTCGTTGAATTGCTATCAATTAAACACTTTAAGAAACAAAAATAATCGTATATTGGACTTTTGTTTTACAAATAAATTTGATTGTGAAATTTTACCAATTAATAATTCATTACTACCTCCAGATGACCATCATCCACCGTTTTGCTTATTGTTTCCCCTAAAAGAAAATAATAATTATATACGTCTTAAACCATACATTGGGTATTGTTTTAGGAAGGCAGATTATGATAAAATTAAACAAGAACTGTCTAATATTAACTGGTCGGAATTATTTTTAAATAAAAAGCCCGAACAATTGGTTTCCATATTTTATGAAATAATTTACAGTATTATTGAACACAATGTACCGAAAAAAACTATAACATCTTCTTCATATCCTATTTGGTTCACACCTCCGCTAATTAAACTGATTAATAAAAAAAACAAGGCTTGGATAAATTGGAAAAAATATAAAGTTGAGTCCAACTATCATATTTTTTCTATATATAGAAAAAAATGTAATAATTTGTTAGAAAAATGTTACAAGAAATATATAATGAGGGTCGAACACAGTATAAAAGACAATGCTAAGTATTTTTGGAAGTATATATCACAACGAAGGAAAAATTCTGCTATACCTAGCAATGTATATTATGAAGATTCTGTTGCTCATGGTCCTGCGTCGTGTTGTGAACTATTTAATAGGTTTTTTCACTCTGTATTCCAACCATCATCCTTGTCAGAAGACTTTAGCATTGATGACATTCATTTGCCATCTCAAAGCGCCCATGATCTTGAAATTTGTGATGTCGTATTCACTGTATCAGAAGTTCGTAAAGCATTGCAACGATTAGATACTTCTAAAGGGGCAGGTACTGATAACATTCCGGCTATATTCTTTAAGGAAACTGCAACTGTGATTGATTTCCCTCTATGTTATATATTTAACATGTGCTTATCTGATGGAGTATTTCCCAAAGTTTGGAAAAGTGCCAGAATAGTTCCAATATATAAAGATGGCCCAAAAAATGACGTCACAAATTATCGCCCAATATCGATTCTGCCCGTTATTGCTAAGGTATTCGAACGACTGGTACACAACTCA
The DNA here is from genome assembly GCA_918026875.4 of Diatraea saccharalis. Lineage (NCBI taxonomy): Eukaryota > Metazoa > Arthropoda > Insecta > Lepidoptera > Crambidae > Diatraea > Diatraea saccharalis. The sequence continues at coordinate 458,939 of OU893336.1, forward strand.
ATTTATCCACTATTGCATAACGTTATCTTGAAGGAACAACATGGGTTTGTGAAGCGACGTTCCACAATAACAAACCTAGTCATCTATACTACTGAGCTGTTTCATGCTATTGATGATAATAGGCAAGTTGACAGCATATATACCGACTTCAGGAAGGCATTCGATATGGTTGATCACAGAATACTTTTGCAAAAAATAGCATACAATGGTATACGTGGAAATCTCTGGAGGTGGCTCAAATCGTATGTCTTAAACAGAACGCAGAGAGTTGTGGTGAAGGGTTCTGAGTCGGAGATCGCAAATGTAACTTCTGGTGTACCACAGGGTTCCATTTTAGGTCCTCTTTTGTTTATTATGTTCATTAATGATGTTGATGGGTGCTTTAAACATAGTAAATTTCTGCTATATGCAGATGATCTTAAAATTTATCGTTATATTGACAAATTTGAGGATCATCGGTTTCTACAAGAAGACATTGACAGGTTTAACACTTACTGTTTACTAAATAAATTACAACTCAGCCTTAATAAATGTAAAATTTTAACTTTCACAAAAAAAAGAAGAGAAGCCATTTTAAATATACCCTTGGTGGAATCGATATTCTCAGAGTCAATTATATTAGGGATCTTGGAATCACCCTTGATTATAAACTAGATTTGGACATTCACATACAAAACATAATCAGCAAAGCTTTCAAAATGTATGGGCTCGTTATGAGATCATCTAATGAATTTAAAAATCCAAGTACATATATAACACTTTATTCATCTTTAGTCAGGTCTCAATTAGAATATGGAGTCTCGATATGGAACCCGTTATATGAAAAATACAGTCACAACATTGAAATGGTTCAAAAAAAGTTTCTGCGACGTGTTAACTTTAGGTGCCATCGCAAACGTCTTTCATATATGCACCTTTTAAGAGAATATAGACTACTAGACCTAAAATCAAGACGCTCTCAACTTGATGCTATGTTGTTGTATGACTTTTGTAATAATAAGTATGATTGTGTGGATATCATCAACCGTATTGGTTATTCAGTCCCATCACGTGCACATTTGCGATCTCTGCGTCCTAAACCGTTGTTTGCTGTTACTCGTACTCGTACTAATGCTGGCACTCGATCTCCTTTGCATCGTATGGTCGTTACATACAACAAACAATTTCATACAGTAGATATTTTTAGCAATAACTCAGGTAGGTACAAGAAACAGATAGTAGAATTGCTTTCAAATAAGTTATATCAAACACCCACGGATATGTTATGATCAAAAATATGTGCGGTGCAGCCCATTGGGTAATCACTTAATATCAAACATTAGCTTGATCAAATCTTAACATTTTGGCGATTGTTGATAACCTGATGTGCTGTTAACCATGAAAGACAACTTTTTTTTTATTACTTTATGTATTGGTTTTTAAGTACTTGATCTAGTTAGTACACACAAACATGTACACGCAAGTGATGTTGTTATTAAACTAACCATAACCACAGATACACATAAACTATACTATAGCTAAACAGTACGGTTGCCATACTTGTAGTATGGATCTGTGCTGTGGACTACCTATGCGAGAAGGACTACCTTATGAAATTTTACATTCATCTTTTTTATATTACTTTTTTTATATATAACTAACAATACCATTACAGGTATAGCTTTAATACTTATAGGAAATAGGTTATAAACATAACAAGTTAAAAAGAAAATTCATTTACTATATATACACACGGACAACATTATAATTAAAAATCTTATTATATCGTATTATTAAAATATCATTAACAATATTACTACAAACTATATCGTTATTTAATATAATGTCTAGCTTTATGGGTTTCACATTTCTAATAAAGTTGATATGTAAAACGAGGCCATCGTTGTTGAGTTTACAATAAGTAATTCATGTTAGTAAATAAGCTAATTAAGATGAATTGTAAACTTGTTTGTGGTCCTATCAATAAACGAAAAAAAAAAAAAAAAAAAAAAAAAAAAAAAGCAGTATTACTGAAAGCGTAATCATGCCGAACTACTCAAGGGCTTTGGATACATATAGGAGATGTATATTACACCATTGCAACTCTACCTGTCGGCGATTAGTCCCGCTTGTTTTAAGAGTGAGGCTTTTTAGAGACCATAACTATTATATACCCCCCACATTGCTGTATATCTGAAATGCGTTTATGATATGATTTAAAAAAAATCTTTTTATTGTGTTTTTTTCTTAGTTAAATCCTTACCTCATTTGTCTACCATAACCCAAGTAACATTTGAACAAAGTAGCTATAGATGATTCCTTGTCATTATTATTATTTGACCACAGCCCTAAATAAATGCTTTTATAAGTATTGATTTAATGATAAGCAGGAAACACTTCGTACGCAAAAACAGAACAGTCTTTTCGGAAGGTGTTATTTTCTCATTACATAAAATAAAAATAAAAAAACTTTATCTGTCCCATTGGTTTGGTTCTTGTCAAATTGAGAAATTAACTACTTTATGAGCTTTATTTTTATATATCGATCCCTATTTACGAAAAAATGAACCATTTATTGACTGCAAAATATTGAAAATGAAAAACATTTACTGCACAGTTATAACCTCAAAATGTAATATATTTTGCGTGATAATAAGATTCCACAACTCGGTCGCGGTATAATAAATACATTATGAGACTTAATTAGTGATACACAATAAAATAAGTATGGTCCTATATTTTTTTGGCTCTGGGGCCACCACTGTATGGACGCTGAGCAATGTCCTTTATATATTTGTTTTAATAAATAAGAACTTAGTCGCTAATTTTACGTCGGATATTGTTAATTCTCGATAGTACATTACAGTTTTTGCTTTAGTCTCGATAACGGGTCGTGTTTCACAAAAGGTATTCTGCTATTATCCAGACTCCTTGTTCGTAACAGGCGCAGTCCCTCGGGAGCTTCTTCAGATTACTAACCGCAATGCGGTTGTGCTTTTTGCTACACGTCCACCGTTTACAACTCTGAAACCACTCTTGTTACCAATTAGGGCTTCTCTCAACTCTGTATTAATAGTCACCTTAACATATATATAATAATTTGGGTACCTAATCAAGAATTAAGTATAGTATAAGTATTTACCAGCAACCCGCGGTTATTATTTTTTTTTTTTGAACTCAAAGAACACTAAGATCACTCAGTTGTCGGTCAGTCCATCTGTTATAGCCTGGCTTACTCCGAAACTAATGGACCGACTGAAATGAAACTTGTTACGCATTGTAAGACGATCGTCAAAACGTTGGTGTGTTATGTAAGTAAATAAATTTTAAACACGCCACCACTTTTGAGTGGTCGTCATCGTGGGGGACATCTGGGGCACAGGCCTTACTTAAGGATATAATCACATAGATGACTAACATCTGGGAGCAGTGCGAGAGGTCTATATTATTTGATGTGATCCATGTAAATAATGACCTTCTACGCTTTCTCGGTGATTTCTTGTGTTCGAGCATTTTTCTAGTCAAGTGGTAGTAATCTTATCTCCTCATAACATGGCCATACCTCTTCAATTGTGATTATACCAACTGATCTTGAATTGGCGTTACTTTAAAGGTAAGTTTTTTTTATGTTCTTGTAATGATTAGGCACTTTCTCTTGTAGACTGATTCCGGCAGATCACCTGAGCATTTACATTTTGGCATCAAGCAGAGAGTCAGGCTGTTGTTTTTTTGTAAGAGCAGAATACTGCTGCTCGGTATGTCATAGCTGTCTAATACACTTTCCCCTTTAGGCGTATTGGCATTCTAACATCGCATATCATACCCGTAAGCTCTCTCTATTATCTGCCATGCTGCCATTTAGCAATGCGCTATATCTACGTTAATGGTGTCATCGTTTTCAATAATTCTATTTCCAAAGTAATAAGATGGCGTCGCGACTGTTTCGAATATATCTAAAACTCATCTCCTTTGTATTATAATAATAATAATAACATTTGCATATATATTTGTCTTACTATCAGCTTTATTTTCAAGCGACATACAAAAATGGAGATTCTTGATTCGATGTATTTTATATTTGCAATCGTCATATTGTTTAGCATTATAATATAGTTTATTCCAGACTATATGGCCAGAAATTATTAGCCATAAGTTAGTGACAAAATGAGCTTTTTATGTATCAGTAGGTACTGCTAGTAGATTACTTAATTAAACCTAGCAAATAGCTGCACCTTTCGTATTGGGCAGTCCGACCTTTCAACAAACGTTGGCAGGCTATCAGATATTCGGACCCTCTTTGCAGGATATCGAATCCACCTATCTGCATGCAACAGGTTTTATCAGATAAGCCAGCAACACTTTACCGCGGGGCATATTTAGTGATCGGAGAACCTCGATTTAAAGCCTAAATATTATTTCCACGCATAACAAAAAACAGGCTATACTAACTGTTAAGTAAGTGTTGCACTAAGTGAGCCGTTTATTTACAATTAAAAGCGTAAAAGCCATACATTTAAAATTCTGTAAATAATACTTGAAGGTAGGTCAGATTTAATCCATTTATTTAGCTGCTCAATATAATTGTCCGCCTTGCGGCCTTTAGATCGTGCCTTGGACACATTACAACGCCGTGGCAGCAGAAAGGGGCAACCTTTACGGGTAGCATGAAGAACTTAAAAAAAATCTGTTTATGCCTTTCTCGGGTCGAGAATAACATGGTGTGAATATGACAACCCGAGAAATATTACGTAATCTTAATATTTGTCACGAGTTGAGGAAAGTCTAATGTAGCGATTCACAGTAGAGAAGTCCTTCTATCGAATTGTGCTTGGCATATTATGATTCTTAATTTTGGTAAGTATTGACGACTGCCAATGCAGTGCCTTCCAAAGCACGGTGCAGCTAGGGTTCGAACGATACTTTCGATACCGAGTAGGTATCGATACTTTCAAAAGCGAAACTCGATACTAAGTACTCGATACTACAAAAAGGTAAATACTCGCAAGTACTCATCAAAATTGCTGGTATCGAGTATTCTTGCTAAAGAATATATACTATAGGCGTTTGCATTTGATGTTTCAACTTAAATCTTATACTTTTACTCTTTGGTTTTTATTTTTATACTTTAACCCTTTTGGCTGCCATAAAAATAATGTATGACTGAATTGTATAAATGTATGGAAGTATTCGATCGGGTTTTTTTTTTCTTTTTTCTCTTCTTCCATTTACTTTGAAATGGAAAGGCTTGATTGTTTAATAAACTATATTTTCGTTATAGACATTTTTTTTTAATTTTCTTACGTTTCCAAAACAAATATTTTGTTTGAACGACTGTGAGGCGACTGAAATTTTAATGGTAAAAATCCCTGCGCGAGCTATTTCATCATGTGTTGATCTTAACTTGATAACAATTTACATTCCTCCCGAGTCTGGTCGAATTCAAAAAGACGTTCAATATACGCTTAACCCATTAAGCGCTAAAATGAAACTAGCAACATTTTTTACTCAAATCATTTATTATCTAAATATTGGTGGTACACTTAAATACAAAAGAAAGAAAAAAGTAAAGATTTTTTATTTTCAAAAGTTTTAGAGGGGTGTACTCGCATGAGTACAGCGGTCACCTAGCGGTATAAAATTTCGAAACACTCTCTTTCTACGCACAGTGTTTTCAAGCAAATTTTACATTGCCACCACACTCTGGCATGAGAAATCGCACAAAGCATTTGTTTTTCTATTTTTTGAGGATAGTGAGCTGGGCCACTAATTGCTAGTCCTGCTACAGTTGATGATGAAGAGCTGCTTTTACTGTAGAGTTGTTTGACGTAAATAATACCTCGCTAGATTCCGCCTAACCAACAACTGGTCCATACAATCAGTATGGCTAAGAACATGCAAACGCCAGGCATTTGCTATAGCCATATCTATTATGTAGGTGAATAAAACCCACCACCACTTTTTGCTAATCAATCCTGGTATATAAGTATATGGCAATCCTATAAAGTGATATAGATTGATCAAGTTCATTTACTCCACCCATTCTTTTATTAAAATTTAGGAACTAACAAGGAATGCCAACATTGACTTTTTCGCGCTTTATCGGACACCATATTTTTACCACGCCTAATGGTTGACTCGTGTCGTAATTAGTTACCATCGTACAAACGCTGTTATCCTTCCGTCTAACTAGCAACAACTCATTTCTTTTGTCGAATTTATAATCATAGGAAGCTCGATCCTGTTTCTACATATGTTTCATACTTTTCAGAGGACATTTTTTGTCCTGTTTTCACGAACTGTTCCAGTTGCACAGTATCCAAGCTTTCGTAAAACAACCAAAAGATCGTAACTAGAAAAAAAAATTAGTCAAAAACGATCTTGTGGTCTGATAGATTTGTTTCTAGTTTTTCGAGAAGTGCTTTGGCAATTCTTGATCCAAGTGGTTCATTTGGAGCATTGACAAATTTTCCACAGTAAAACTCAAAGGCATAGCAATAACCAGTAGCACTAGCTGCTACCCAGTTTTTGAAACCAAACCGTACGGGTTTTTCTCCTATAAATTGTTTTGCAGAGAGGCCAAAATATTTTACCATTGATTCATCAATAGATATTATTACTTCGAATACACCCCATTGTTTGAATTTGGTCATGATAATATCAAAGAGAGGTCTTACTTCAATCATTTTATCGCTTGTAGACGTTGCTTGATCATTATTCACCAAATGAAGATTTCTTTTTATGTCGCGGAATCTTTGTCTTGTCATAACATACGCCAACATGGGATTCCCTCCTGATGATTACGTCGAAGTCGTTTTTTAGCTAACGGTTCATCGTAAGAGCTGTCATCATCCCTGTTAAAATTATTGTGTATAAACACTTCAATATTCCCGGGAACGTCTTTAGGCAGCGAAGCAGTCACCAAATCTTCATCAACTCTTTCTTCTTCATCCGTCATAACGCTAGGAGGTGGTGGTATGATGGCTACATCGTAGTCAGCATCAGTGTCACTGTCTTCAAAAATAGCTTGAACAGCTTCCTCTAACCCCTCGTAGTTGTACGTAAAACATTTGGAAGACATTACCAAAATAAAGGTTTTTCTTATATGTATGATGCCGCTGTACTTGGACGAGTACAGCAATGTTTACTTAAAAAAAAAAGATACTAATATATACAAATTACTTATATAATGTTAATAATTTTATAAAATGGTAAATATTAGATAGAAATATTTAAGTTGAATGACCTGGAAATGACATTTTCTTATTGAAAACAATAATAATATACACTTACCTGCAGCAGCGTGCTGTTGTGTTGATATGAGATGCTCACGTAGACACAATTTATAATCTACCCTCACAAGAAATTAATATTTTAATAAAGTGATCTTTTGTCAAGTACAATTACCCCCAAAAACTTATTAAACCGTTCAAATGTAAAACCTATGTTACAAAAACTTACTGTACTCAAACAAGTACGGCGGCGCTAAATGGGTTAACGTGGTTGATCATTTATATAACTTAAATAATAATGAAAACTTTTTAATAGTAGGTGATTTTAATCTACCTTGTATTCGTTGGGACATAAATGGACCATGCCATATAAAACACGGTACCGTCGATGTACAGAATATGGGTATTTATTTAGTGGAGCGTCTTTGTTTTTTTAATTTTACACAATATAATACATTAAAAAATCACGTAGGTAATACATTAGATTTGGCCTTTTCAAATTTACCCCTAAGTATAACAGAATGCAAACTACCCCTCTGTAAACTTGACCTTGCACATCCTCCTTTTTGTGTAGAAATACTTGATCTTTCAGTGTCCCCTTTTGAAGAAAGTCCCTCAGCAAGGTACAATTTTAATAGGGGTGATTATGAAAGTATTAATAAAAACTTGAGTGAATGTGACTGGCAAACAATGTTTTATTCACAAAACTCGGAAAACGCCACCAGCATCCTTTATGAGTGCTTATATCACCTGATTCAAAAGTATGTCCCTTATCGTAAACTGAACACCAATATTCGAAAATATCCTGTATGGTATAATGCTGCATTAGTTAAAATAATTAAAGAAAAGTCGAAAGCGCATAGACGTTGGAAAAAATTTAACAATAAGCTAGACTATGACGAGTTCTGCTTATTACGTGAAAGACAGAAACGTATTCAGGGTGTTTGTTATAATAAATATATATCAATTACAGAGAGTGCACTGAAGGGAAACCCAAAAGCATTTTGGTCTCATATAAAATCTCTGCGAGGTGGGTCTAGTTATCCTAAAATATTAAAATAAAATGACAAAACCTATACAGATGGCGAATCTATTTGCAACGGTTTCAACAACTATTTTCAAAGTGTTTTTGGAGTTCCTTCTTCCGCATCTTTTAGAGATACGATACATAGTTCATCGTCTGACTCCATTTCAAAAATTGTTGTCTCATCCGAAAAAGTTTTAAGTTATTTAAAATCATTAGATGTTCGAAAGGGGGCGGGCAGTGATGGTATTCCTCCACTTTTTTTTTGTTAGGTGCGCTGAGATGTTGGCCACTCCAGTGGCATTGATTTTTGGTGTATCTTTACAAGAGGGTGTTTTTCCCAGCATGTGGAAGCAAGCTTTAATCGTTCCAATTCACAAGAAAGGCTCAAAAATAAGGGTTGAAAACTACAGAGGCATCTCCGTTCTTAATACACTAAGTAAACTTTTTGAAAGGATAATATATGATGCGATATACCCGGTGATAGTTAAAGGAATACCGGAGAACCAACACGGTTTCCTTAGGCGGCGTTCTACAGTTACCAACATTGCATGTTTCACAGAGTATGGAATTTCAAAGAACATGGAGAATGGAGGGCAGGTGGATGTGATCTACACGGACTTTGAAAAAGCATTTGACCGCGTGGATCACTCCATACTTCTACATAAACTAGGTAGACTTGGAATACACGGGGATCTTTTGAGATGGATAAAGTCCTATCTAACAAATCGATCACAGGCTGTTGTTGTGGGCGGTTTTCGCTCAAATTTCATCGAAATTCCAACTGGTGTACCTCAGGGTTCACATCTGGGTCCTCTTTTCTATAATTCATATATATATGATATCGAAAAGTGTTTTAAACATGCTGAACATTTATTGTATGCAGATGACAAAAAGATATACTTAAAAATTCACGATTACAATGATTGTCATACGCTACAGTCAGAATTAAATACACTTTATAAATATTACACAGACAATAACATAACAGTAAACGCAAATAAGTGTCAATGTATATCGTTTACTCGCAAAAGGATCCCAATTTTACATACCTATAATATAAATGGAATAAAAATAAAAAGAGTTAATATAGTACGCGGCCTAGGAGTTTATTTAGATAGCAAAATGATATTTGACCATCACATAGACTTAATTACAAAAAAGGCATACAGAAATTTAGGCTTTGTTTTACGAGCTTGCAAACCATTCCGTGATATAAGCGCTCTTAAAGTTGTATACTTCGCATATGTAAGGAGTTTGCTAGAATATGCTTGCCCAATCTGGTCCCCGTTATACGATATTTATAAAAAGCGAGTTGAACGTATACAAAAAATCTTCATTAAGCATATTTCTTATCGCCGTAAAGTAACCTACGATTCATATATAAATGCTAGCCTTTTAGATGGTCTTTCAACATTAGAAGAGAGACGCGATATGCTGGATATGTGTTTTTTATTCGACATTATTCGCGGAAAAATAGACTGCCCACAACTGCTCAATAGCGTAACATTTTGTACACCAAAACGTAGAACCCGAAATACACCTTTATTTTACATCCCTCAAAGACGCACTAATTATGGAGCTAACACTGTTCTCACTAGACTACCTAGAAATTACAATAAAAAATTTCATTTTATTGATTTTTTTAATTGTAGTAAAAATACTTTAAAGAAACATATAAACAATTACTTAAAAAACAGCAAGCACAATTATTAACAATTTTATATTTAAATTCACAAGACGTAGTTGATCTAATATAATAAAATGAATAACAGAATATGAAATCTCATAGTATCTAATTTTACATTGTATATGTAATGTATAATGTAAGTTATATGAGTATGTATGTATTGTATATGTGTGTATGTATATGTACATATATATAAGCGTGTGTAAATGTTCTTTGCCTATTTTGCTATTGGGATATATAAATATGTGTCCAAGTGGTGGAGTGGGTGGGGAGCATTTTGCTAATGTTTACAGGTTTCATAATTATTTTGGTTGTTATTACGGTGCTGCGGTGCTGCCCGGTGTGGTGTAAGTGATTATTTTGTTACTCTGCGATGTATAAAATAAACTGTTCGAGGAGCTCACGAATTTAGATGTGTATGATGAGTGTGTGTGTGTACGAATGTCAAGGTTGTGTTGATTTTAAATTATAAATAATAATTCCAGTCCAACTGTTAAGGACATACAATTGGTTTAATTCAGGAAAACCTGTAATTAGCTTTACTCTTTGTTAATATTAAGTCTTAACTATTCTAATTTTGTAAAAGCTGTTGGTTTTCTAACAAAAAAAAAAAAAAAAAAAAAACAATTTTTCATACACTTTTACAAATTTTTGTTTGTCTGTCCGTCTGGTAGATTGTTTTTTTAGGATTAGCCTATTTTAATGATGTCGATAAATACTCGATACTGAGTAGTATCGATACTTTGGGAGTGATACTTTTATGGTATCGATACCATGACCTTCGATACCACATGAGTACTCGATATCGATACCAGAAGCCGATACTTCGAACCCTAGGTGCAGCTCGAGATAATAAATTTCTGATCACTCATCCTGGGACCGTCACTATCCTCTGACTAGAAGTAATATTAACAAATTTAAACACTACCTTTGCAGTATAACCGTAATATTAATAAACCAAATACCTTCAACTAAATTCCGAATGTCCATCTGAGTCCAAAACAAGTTCCTTGAATTTATTAACCGCCTGTCTCGATAAAGTTTAAGCTGGAATTGCTTTTATTTTGTTAACTAATACAATTGTCTGACGTCGTAAAAACTTATTTTACAGTGGGTTTGGTTCGCTTCAGCTACAATGGTAATCAGCGTAAAATTTATAAGAATGCAATGATAAATAATAACTGAAGTAAGTAAACCCTTGTGTTGTCAACGTCTGAAACAACTAATCACAATCACCGAGACCAAAGACACTAAAGAAACGATTATCTACATTATTGGCACTATAAAACCTATAAACTCTTAAGAATGCTCCGTGCCCATCCACGGAAACACGTGAGAGATTTGTTGCTATTTGTACATGTGAATTTGTATGCGGGCGGTGCACAGGTCTTGCAAATATTGACTGGATGTAGAAGTTACTAGATATAGTAGTTTCATAGAAACGTTGAACCGATACATGAAATCGGATTCAAGATATCTATTAGGGCATGTAAACCATTGGACCAAGGATGTCATATTAAATAGGTCCAACATTTTATATCTAAAATTGCAATAGACCAATCAGTTGATATCATCGTATTGCATCAATATAAATCAGACACGAACCTAAGTCCGAAAAAATAAATACATATAAGTGGATCAGTGATAGGTTGGTATTATCACAAGAAGCCTCTTCAAGGCTTGCCATCCATCATTGCCCTTAAAGGTGGCGGGGGAAGGAAGTTACGTCATTATCTAGAAAATCATTCGCCCGAATGAATATCACATAATACCATTTGGAATACGACGATAGTTACTATAAATGTGTATTTTACAAATAGCGGGATTTCTTATATTCTGCGGTCATTTCTAAGGTATAGTCATCTCTTAGGTCCCGGGTTCGATCCCGCTCTATTCAATGTAGAAAATGGACTTATCTGGGTGTCGTGGTACCTTCCTTGTTTCAAATTTTTGCAATAAAAATGCTATAACAAAGGTTTTATTTGATTGAAGCTATCAAGTTTGATTCCTGTTAGGTGTAACTGGTTTTCTCAATGCATTAATGATTTCTCATCACTTGAACTCCGTTATGTGACATATAACCTCCATTACGGAACAACCTAGCGATACACAGACAACTATTCCCAACTCAATCGAAGTTTTTCCATTAGATAATGCCCGTCCACACGTGTACATTAATCTACTAGTTAAATAGTGATGCGACAAACGGACGTTTTCTTCCGAAAATAATATACCTACAGTACTATTATTCAGTTTTGTTTTTTATTTATATTAAATTGAATATTGGTGACACTTTGGAAATACTTTCAAGAGTAGAATGATGTGTTATCATATCATCGAATAATAACTGAGCACTTCCCACTGACTATCTCTCTCATGAGCTAGTCGACAGGCCCTTACCCATTATGTAGGTGTAATGGGTCTGGATGGAGCATGGAGTAATAAGACAAAATATTTTTTTGTCACCTATGTGATGAATGGCCTCTTTGAAAGTTCTTCATATAAAATAAGGAAAAATATTTTATATAGCAATAAATAAAACATAACTTAGATAGTATTTTAATAAATATTAAGAACTACGTTCAAAGAAATACAAAACCTTCATTGTCCTAGAACTAAACCCAATTTATTTAATATTGAGTTTTCATCCTTTCTTACGGTTATGCTGCCGTAGTATTTTCTTATTCAAATAATATTATAAGTTCAGCAGCTCGCCAATTTTGAATATAGGTATTACGAACTTGGAGAAGTTTTGTCAGAGAAATCCAAGAAAATATAAAATGATTTTAGCAGTTGGTGCTTGTTGTAGTGCTGTCACAATAGCGACAGATTTCTCATCGACTACTCTGTACTCTGTATATATCACACATACGCATAAGTAATTAATATAAAATATACATAATATAGATATTACTGTTAAAAAATATCAAACACATCAATAGTTATCGATTGCATTACGGACATCAATAAATGTCAGTTAGCTGTAATTTTTGTAATTTTATCGATCTCGGAATCACTAGCATTATTGATAATATATGCATTTCATTGAATGCGCTGTTCATAACGACAGTTGTCATTCTTCGTAATCACAAGCAATAGTAACGCCATAATTATTATATCACCTAGCGAGATACACAGACAACAGATGGACATTAGAAACCATAACATGGGAAGGACCTGCGGGAAAAAGAAATAGAGGCCACCCAAGAAACAGATGGATCGACGAAATAATTCAAGTAGCCGGTAAAGATTGGAGGAACAAAGCAAAAAATAGAAAAGCATGGTGTAAACTAGAGGAGGGCTTTACCTTGCATGGGGTTCCAATAACATAGTTTTTAGTTAAATAGTTTATAAGATGAAAATGTTATTTAAGGTTGCTGGAAATAAATGGGCTTATTATTATTATTATTAATTATTATTGTAGGAACTACGCAATTTTGACTTTGATCTGTAGCTTGCTACAGATTACTAATCTGTGACTGGCGCTAATATTTTAACGCTGGCTGGTGGATTTTGTGGAACTATTGGAATCTGTACATTACAATATTTAAATAACAATTGAACGAGAAAAGGTATTTATTATATCACACTCGTATTACCTACGTAATATAGAACGCTGCCCACGTGTACAGGTAAGTAATTGATGACCATGTATGGAATGTGATTCTTAATATTTGACGACTTCTGTGGCCGAGTGATTCGCAAGGTGCCGATTTCTAGGTGTCCATATCTCTAAAGTTGTCACGAAACGGGTTCAGGAAATTAACTTTTCTCGGGTCTGATTCTTGTGGTACCTTTATTGTTTCAGGTTGACGTCTGTGCAGTGTATGCGATTTATTTAATTAATATCTGTATACTACACTATACTATCGTAATTATGAACAGTTTCAAGGTACTAGCAATCAATTCATTTTTCAACAAAGGCAAGAAGGATAAGCTGGTCACTAGGAGAAATCTTTTATAATTATCACAATGGTTAAGAAACTGATTAGCAATATAATTTTAATACCCCTTTTGTCTATTAAGTATATTACTTTTCCTTTCTTCTTGGTTCTCTCTTCCTTGCAGAGGAAAGAATCTTTTTATAATTTGAATAAATAAAAACCGTCTTATGATGACTTCTTAGATATTTAAAAAATATGACGACTTATTTAATTCTCAAAATTTAGTTCCGAAAAAATCCGGGTTTTGATGTTTAATTAATTTTGTTTTCAAGAAACACTCTATTTTTTAAATACTTTCTCATTGGAGAATTTTTTTTATTCAATACACGCATTGTGCCAAATCCTCGAGATCGCATTTTCAGTTATAAAAACAAAACGTTCTTTATTTTTTATAAACAGTTATTTTTCGAGTTTTTACTAATGAGTATTTTACATATGACTTAAACACTTTTCTGTAGGCTTCTTGATGACAGTCAAATCGCCTTCCGAGGCGGCTCGACAGATCGCACTTGTTTTTGGGTTGCTATCAGACAGCGATTCTATTTCGATTCTTCCCCTATAGCAAGAAAAATTATTTAAGACATCATACATTAGTGCGCTATATTGATGGACTTTTTAAGGAAGAGAAATGAAAAAGTTATAATGTCAGAAATTATAGCGAATCATTTTGTCTTAAAATTTTGTGTCAGAGACAGCTGTAAATGTGGGGCAAAACCTTCAGTATTTTAAAGATCGTGCTATTTATAATCTTATACGAAAATATCCGAAACTAACAACACTAAAGCTATACATACATCACCTTGACGGACTATGCTGGGTAGGGATCAGCGTGTGTCATCCCTCCAGCCATATTTCACCACAATTATTGTAGCTACCTGCCTGCTTGGGCAAAATTGTTAGTGGAATCATAAGTTACGAAAGTTGCTGAAATATTTTTAGAGTTAGAGAGATTTTTGTAAATTTTATTATTTACTTACTCTTCCTGACTTCACATATATGTTTATATACGTTTTTAGCTTCCTTAAAATTCCCGCTAGCTAACATGGCTTCTGGATCTAATATCATCTTCCATAACATGCGGTTAATTGGATCTTGAAAAGTGTGTCCTGGTCTCTCTCTGCTTCTATATTGTCTCTCGCGTTATAATGCACTATAGTGCATTTTTTTATATATCCGAGGAGTACTATAGAACCGGAGGTCGTCGTTGTCCTACTGGTAATTGCAATTGTTAGGTATATTAATAAGAAATATAACTATTTCTCATAAGTCCGGGGATGGCGGTCCAACAGAAGTTGATTGAAATAAAAAAATATAATTCAAAATGAATTGTTAGTTAAAGGCACATCCTTTAAATAAAAAATGCACTAATGTTATTCGTAGAAATTTTATTAGCGCGATGCAGACTGTTTAGCGCCATCTCGTAATTGTTTAAGTAACATAAATTGACCCTTCTATTGTTAAAGATGTTGTTAGCGCGATGAGATAGATATCGTTAAAAAGCGCGTCACTATTTTGCACGCGCATGAAAATAAATTGAGATAGCTTGCGAAATATAAAATATAGCAAATAGAGTTACTGATATTCTCTGCTCTAGGTGTCCCGGGATAAAACATTTGTCGTACCAGCGAATCGAGAGATGAGAACATAGCTCATTTTAGACGAGACTTGAGGTATGTTGGGCCACTAGATCAGCTGAATTACGTTAAAATATTGGATGGTTATTACCGCATTATGATTTTTGTTTAATATGGCTTATGATGTCTGCTCAGCACACAATTTGTAATAAGAAAACTTATCATCTTTAATAGATATTAAATAGATACTAAAATAGATACAGAGAAAAAAACCTCTAACAGGCAATATTTTTTCCTATGAGTAAGTATCGATAATATAACATTTGTATGTTTTATTTTTTCTAATTTAAATATTAAAATTGATAATTTAACATTATTTAATTTATTTGCCTATTATGTTTAATTTAATACTAGAAAACAGACTGTAACGCGTGTTGTAAGTGGAAGTTGAAGTTTAATGTTGAAAAGTATATTTATTCTTAACTTTAAAATATTCTATCTATATCTGGAAGGACATTTGGTGTATACAAAAAAGGGGCAGAATGTGAAGAAAGTTTGTATGGATATTTTTGAAGTATGAACTACATAAGTCTATTTTTGGGCTACATTTAAAAAATAAATAAATACCTGATTCGGAGTTTATGGCATTTCTACCCCTCAGGGGGTGAAATAGAGTTTGAAAATTTGTATGGAAGATAATCATGTTATTTAGGCGAGAGAAGTAACTGGAGGTAACTAACCACAAATGAAATAGCAATGATCCCGCTGCTCTCATGGCTTGTGGAAATATAACGCCACCCTTTCCGCTTTACTATCGAGAGGTATCAAATACCTAGGAGTCTGGGTGTTAAATGACCCTCCTCCCTTCGAGGTACTAAGCTCACCTACACGATGAGAGCGGGAATATTCCCCAACGAAAATACTGGCTTGCTTTTATTAAAAGGGTGTAGGTACTGATGGCGACAAATAGAGTTGTTACATCAGGTACCTACCCTTCTTTACATAACATTATGTCACCGTAGTAAAATTGTTTATTAAATTAAATATTTTCTAGAAAAAATACAGTCTAAGGGTCGAGTTACATCTGGCAGAGCAATATCATCTTTTCCATCGCCCTCTCCTTTTCTGTTGCTTAGAACTGTCATTTACTACAATGAGAAAGATAGCGCGTTGTCTATTGCCTCGAGGATTCTGCGGTGTGCAAATGCTCGCTCCAGCAAATGGTGTTTCTAAGCGATTGAAAAGGGATGTAATAAGGCGACGGATGAAAACGATAGCCTGCTTAACCTAATGCCATGTTCAGGCAATAACAGCCGAAAGTATAACCACAACAGAAAGTAATGTGTAAAGGTGAGTTTAAATATAAACAAAATCATCTAATCCCCATGGACGTAACCGCGTGTGAAGCTAGTTTATTATGAAACCAAGTACACGGTCGTATTAACGTTTTGAACTCCGTAACTACTAAATCATAACATTCAATTTCATGTGATTCTCGTGAATGAATTAATTCATGGGGTAGGTGTGTAAATTGGCTGAAGTATAATGCATGAAAAAAATCACTTATGCCCTACCGCGCCCTCTGTGTTTGAACACAGGTATTAGCACTAACAAAGTTTACCAGTGTGGAAAACCAAAGGTAAACTCACGATACAACGCCATCTAGCCGAGATTGTAAAATGAAACTTCGTTGATATCGCCAATGCCATCTAGTGAAGATTCGTAACAACGTTACGGATGAAAAATTTATTTCTGTGTTCCACTACGTTATAATAGATGGCACTATATTAAGAGAAGGATTAAAAACTTAACGTGCTTTAAAGCTGTGAAAAAGTGACTTTCAAGATGATTGCACATATTGTTGTAACATTTACACAATGAAATCATATCTTAACAAATATTGTAATTATTATCTTTTAAATACAACATTAACACCGGAAACTTTTATTCCCACCTAAAGTTTAGAAAAAAGTCTGTTAAGGAGGCAAATATTCAAATTTAAAAGCAAGCATATTATATTGACAAGATTGTGAATGTATATGACATTGTAGAATTTCTTTTGTATAATATGACGAACATTTGTAATATAATTTAAATTAAATTATTTTTCTTGGTATTAATATGACATTCGAATTATAATATTGTTGAGCGTGAAACCGATGCAATACTGATACAATATTTAAGCAAATAAATGTTTTGATTTGTTTCAAAGGATAGGAAGTATAAGGTAATAAAAATATAACTAGGTTATAAAGAAGGCGATTATTTGAGAAACTTGTACAGTCACCATCACATGAGTTAATAACATACATTAATTGCGACAAAGGTGTATTAAACACTGCGAGTGAATATTTGACATACATAATGTGTCGTGCCTGACGTGTTACACAAAAAGTAACAAACCTTAAACCAAAGAGTTAGTTATCATTATAATAGGGGTTAAATCTTCATAGTGTGAGATTTCCGAGTGAAATTTTATTCACAATATGCAACTTTCGTTTATCGACTTTCAATTATTTTTTACAGCTAAGATGGATATTTATGAAATCCGAATGTCTTTGAAAACGAATTCCGACGCTAAACTCGCGAGGCAGCAAAGACAATATCGTGGATAAGTTCGTAGAGCAGACTACCTATGTACTTATGAACGCACCGTGTGCTTTTGGTGTACAATGGAAACGTTAAACAGAACTAGCTTTCCCAATAGAAACTTAGATTTTGAAATCCTTTTTCCGAATATTACGTGAACGGAATAGTGTACGCAAAACATTTTTTTTATTAGAAGTGCAGAAAACTATTTAATAATGCTTAAAATGAAAAAGAAATTTTAGATACTACCATAAAAACGTTTTTACACATACTTAGACGTTAGACACTTGGTTGTTGAATGTTAAGCTAACAGAACGATTTTAAGTTAATGTGTCATAAAAAGAAAGTGAACACTATCGCATTATAAACTCCGCCCTACGCTTACTGGGCGGGACATTAACGCCACCTGTCGAGTGAGCACGACATTTATCACTTAGACAGTGCCGCGGCGGCCGAGCTAGGACCAAACAACGGACGTATAATAAGACCTAGCACTTTCGACTCTAACTTGTTAGCATTAAACACTTTATGAATGTTTTACAAATATTAGCTTTCTGTTGGCAGCTTCCCGGAGTCAATTTTCTTCTTACAAACACATTTTCAACCCTTATTATACCCAATTTTTAATCCATTACAATCTTCATATATGCTGAAACTAATTATTAATTTGTAACCTAACCCAACCCATATTTGTCATTTTTGATGTTTCTACTAACTTTAAAAATGACGAACCTTCATCACCTATTTCAACTCCTACCCCTATTTTTACCGTAAACGGTAGCATATTCCATTTTCCAAGGTCAACTCTGTAAAAAATTCCATAAAAATTAGTTTGATGGTTTAGACGTTAATAGAAAAACAGACAGACTATATATTTTCACCATGAAAGGAGTAGTGTTAGACCGTTTTTTTTTTTACACGACTGCCACCTGTTGCGTTTTTTATTTATTTATTACACGACTGCCCAAAAGAGTATTGCGTTTAGCGTTAATATATAGATATATATTATAAAAAACATATGTTTTAAAATGATATTTTTAAATATATATTTCAAAAAAACACATTTCAATAGAGTATATTTTTCTATGATGATGATTTAAGTGAAAGGATCATCAGCAAAAAACATGTAGGTACGAGTACACCTATTACTGTATTTGTGATATTGTTTCCTCTGCCAATATTGTTACCTGTCAGTTGTGAATAATGGAATGAGTGATATAATACTGACGATGAGTGATGTTACTGAACAATAATTCAATAACTTGACTCGTATATAACGTACCTTTTAGCTTTCCTATGTTATGAAATTTTGGTGAAATTTGAATTCTGACTCATAACTAGTAATATAATCGCCTACATATCTTAAAAATCAGTTAAGACCCCTTATTCTCACGAATATGAAAGATAGAGGACGGCTAATTACGTCAAAAACAGTTTTTAATTAATTGTAAATATACCTGCTATCTCGGCTATTTTTAATTCATTAAAAATAATATTATCCTTAAAAAAAGAGTACAATCAAAACAAGAAATGGAAATAATGTTGAATTTTAAGGGGTCGTTTATGATATTTTCTTCCGACAAGGTTTTATAAATATTTATAGATTTACCGATTCCGTTATGTTAAGTATACATATGTATGAAACTAAAGGCTTTATTTGGCTCATATATGTTTTGTTGTAACTGAATAATAATAATATCGAATGTCCGATATCGAATCCTTAATTTATATCAAATGGATATACAAATGGAAGCACCCGATCGGTACGTCAACAACATCGTTGTTGCTTAACATTCGCAATTGCAGATCTTAATTCACTAACGACTTTACGAAAGTATCATCAACATTAGCCGTAATATAATATAAATTTCTGTTTCATGTGTCGGATATAAGTACTAATTAATATTTCTCGTTTCCAGGTAAGTCTTCAGATTATTTTCCACAGAATTCGTAAGTAAACTTAATACATATTTAATGGAGGCTGCTTGAAAGTACATACAAACACATTTATTCCATAAGCCGCAATCGTGCAATGCTTATCCCTTGAGCTTAAAAGCGAATTTTAACAAAAGTACTGCCCTAATGAGGTTTCCGTTAAAAATAAAGGTACACATTTTACGTGAAGAAAAACTCTGAATCCATTTTTACGAAAATCCTTGAGACCATGTATGACATTAAACGAAGTTAAGATTTATATGGAGAAAGAGTGTTGATTACTAGCGATTTTTTACCATAGAGCTTAAAAAGTATGAACCATTAATATAAATTAAAAAAATAATAGTGCACAGAATACAATGATAAATTTTACACACATCCTGTGTTTACTGAATCTTAAAGAAGCATTTTGAAAAAAAAAACTGCTTTGATATTCAAACTATGTTTCTACAAAAATTGTTTTGACAGACATAGGGATAAAAGACCGATCATATAAACCAGCTTTTCTTTACCTCGGGTCTCAAGCGACCCAAAACTAGTAGTGGAAGGTATCCGGATAGTTTGCGAAATTTTTTAAAGACGCTTTGCCCAAATCCTGTGTGAATTCTACCTTTTGTGAATACTATTGTTTTATCAAACCGTTTCGGGCTTCTTATATATATATTTTGGATCACTAGTCAGAAAGGTAAAAAACCACTTCTAGTTTTTTATTGAGGAATTTATGTAAAACAAATTTAATTATTTTTTTTAGTTCATATTTGTTATCTAAACGATTTAAATGAAATAACAACAGTTCAGATTGTTTAACTATACGAAATAATCAGTGAATAACAAAACAATGTTAAATTGTCATTGTTACATTACAAGTGTCCACATAGACTTTTACTATTAAAATAAGAATAATTCACATCTTTTCTGCTGACGGCACCGCCCGCCCTCGCCGCGTCGTCGCCACCCTCGATCGAATAGATATCATCACTATCAGATACCATTACTAATGGCTGCGAATGGAACGTTAGTTTGTCCGTCGTGGCTTCTTATTGTTCAGCTAGTGGATATGACGGAATAACAAATATATATGAGGAATGATTCGGTATAGAAATATATGGACCAACAGTATTGTAACTTTAGCCATTAGGAACTAATAGTAAACATTGGTCGTTGTAAGAACAATTAAAACACATCAAAAAAAAATATTACCGAAAGGTTTACGAGCCTTACGAATTTGTTAAATCTTTTCAAACATATCGTACTTGTGTACTAGAACTTTAAATGTTGCGATTTAAGACAAGTATTTAATTTAAAATTCATCGTATGTATTAATTTTTATGTCACTCACACCCTCAAACAGTGACCTTATGACTTAAACGCGATGACAAACTATGATGAAGTATTCTTAATTTCTCTTTTGCATTTATATCGTCAAGTAATATTATAAATTTGGAATAATGATCCGGCCTGAAGATAGAAAGGAGGTCGATTTCTGATATCTAAACTTCAACTAACAATACTTCGTCGAACGTCACGTACTGTTCCTGTTCGATATTCGTGAAGATCATGATCATTCATAAATGCTTGGTCATATATAAGGTCTTTCCTATAGATGGATGTATAGTAGGAAGAACGAATCATTATCTACCTTGCGAGGCCAGTTCGGATCGGTAGATAATGGATCAAAGGATTAATGTGCATTGAGCGAGCTGTTTCAATTTTTTTTGTGCACTCGCCAATCCGCTTAGCCCTTTTGCATAGATCCTGAAAGAAAGGAAAAAATATTTTAGCTTTTTAATTATAAAATGACCCAACATAAAAATAGGTTTAGGTACATAGGAGGCCAACTAGGTAGCCGTCTCAGTGATAGTTTTAGTGACAATTGTAACAAAATCACTGAGTTTAAAAACCTCATAAATATATTCTTGGAGATATATTTTGGATAAGTAGTTTCTTTGTGAACTTGAAAAATCAATACCTCACACTAGGTTTTTACAAAAAAGTATTAAATTCTAAGAAATTTATTCATCAAACATTCTAAATTCTAAATTGAAAAATAATTATTTTGAGCACAAAGGTGGATAGGATAACATACTCAAAAAACTTCATTTGAACTGGGGCGGTTGAAAGGGAACGTGGGCAAACCAGGGATGCTACCGGCTAACTCCATAACCATAAGTCTAGCTATAGGATACGGCATTTTAGTACTAGAGGTGAAGTGCTAATTCGTTTAAATTATATAAAACATAAAACATAACTAGCTCGGTGGCGTAGAGGATAAGCGCCGCGGCCCGCGATCGTTGTTGTTAAGCAACTTTCGCAAGGGTCGGTCACGGGATAGGTGACCAAAAAATTATTATCTCGAGCTACTTCGTGCTTCGGAAGGCACGTTAAGCCGTTGGTCCCGGCTGCATTTGCAGTCGTTAATACCCTCCAATCCGCATTGGGCCAGCGTGGAGGGTCATGGCCCATCCTCCTTAACCATCCATAAGGAAGGCCTGAGCCCCTGCAGTGGGGACGTAATAGGGCTGATGATTGATGATTGATTGATATAAAACATGTTTTTCGCCATACAAAAATTAATCTTAACAAATATAAGTCTACGAAAATTTTCAACAATAACACTTTCCCGGGGACAATATCAGATTAATATGATTTTCCTATAATAAGATCTTTTATAAAAGTTCTTGGGTCGTATTATTAAGCAAAATGTAGTTTGTAAGCTCACAACAATTGTAATAGAGTAATTTGAATCTCTGTTATTCTATAAATAAATAATTATTATTTTGCCCGCTATCACTACAAACTGTATAGAAATTAATAAGCTTTAACCTAGTGGTTTCATTTAAATGCTTTTTGTTCTTTCGCTCTATCTGTGAACCTTAATAGGTTTACACATTAATGACAATTGTAGCGTGTACTACGTGTGGAATTCATGGAGGAAATCATGTATATTAATAGACTAATGATAATGAAGGCGCCATCCGGGTCATACTTCTTTGTTACTATTTAAACTATCATCTCCGTACTCGAGTATTAATTATTAAATACGAGTAAACAATAACACTAAACAGAACTTTTTATAATCCTCCGTAGGTGAGTGGCTCGCAGCCGGTTTTAAGATATCGCCATCTCTGAGGTTTGATTAAGTCAATGCAGAAAATGCTTTTTTTTGTCATTTATTCGATTCCGGATATTATGCTGCCTTACTGCCTACTAGTTTCGGATAAAAGGTCTATCTCGTAAATTAAAATCTCACAACGAGAGATTCTCTAGGTTTAATGTTGCGACCCTGGAAGATAGACGAAAGCAAAGTGATTTGATCCATTTGCATAAAATAATTCATTCATACATCGAGTCACCATCCTTATTATCCTCCATAAATTTCAACATTTTTTACAGAACGCGTAATCCAAAAACATTTTCATTGCAAGTTTTCCGCAACAACATATCCTTTTATAATCCAATCATCCGTATGTGCCGCCTTTACAATGAGATAAGTCAAACTAATCATGACATAGATATATTCGACGGTAACAGATATTCATTCAAAAAGAAAGTAATGTCACTATTTAATTCAAGAATTATGTCATCATAATCAACATTAACATAATTATCTGTATCACACTGTTTTTCTATATTGCAAAGTTCAACTTGGACTAAAATTAATATCATTAGCTTTATGGCTGCTCCATTTTAACCATGCTAGAGATACATATTATTGGGTATAATTGGATTTTGCAAGATAAATAACAAGTTATGCTTTGTATTAATTATGTCCTGTTTTGTATCTTAATAAATAAATAAATAAAATAAATAAATCCATAGTTTGACCCAATTTTCTTTTAATATGATATGATGTGGTCTAATATTTATAATAATAATTTTTTACATTGATTTAATCTGCAATCGGTACAGGGCGCCTCCCGTGGCTAAATGAAACAGTCAGTGAGACGCCGGTCGTCCTCGGGTGTGGACGTGTATAGAGTCGTGAACGTTTACGAATATTCGCGAATCTATAGAACGCGTAATGGTGTCCTGAAAATAATACAAAATGAAGACGTAACTATAAAACATAGAAACAATTAGAAAATTGTGTAATGCAAGTGTGAATGAACATTACTATTTAATAAGTGTTGGTGTTAGAATCTTGAATAATATTTAATAAACTATGTTAAGTTATATGTGTTTTACGATAAAAGTACTTAAAGTGTAGATTTATGATACTTTATTTGGCGTCATCAGTAATTGCAGTAGAGATGTAAGCGAGTCATTTCATGAAAATAATTTACACAATCACTTTAATTTGTTTATTTTAAAATGTTATCTAATAATTGGGTGACTTTAAATGCAAATAAAAGAATGTAGACCAAACACAATTTCCTATAATAGAAACTATCACATAAGTTCTTATATTGCTCAAATTATGAGTTACTAATATTTAAACATTACTTAAGATAATACTTCATTCATAAAAGTCTATGTATATGTATTTGTCCATTGATAACTAAAGTAATGAAAAATCAAACTTTACCACTGTCATTTATCGCCTGGCGCACGTTCCCGCCACTGCAGGGTCTCGGACCGCCCCTGTAAATTAAATATCTTATTAATAAATCGGGCCATAACCTACCACGCGGCTCCAATCCGGATTGTTGAGTGTTGACGACTGCAAACAAACGGTTTGAGGGGCCTGAAATACGGTGGAATTTAAAAGAAAAATTCTTGGTCACCTATACTGTTTTTGACCTACGTGATAGTTCCTTAACGTACGCAATCGCTACCGAACCCTCCGACTACTGTACCATCGAGACCTAAAATCAACAACATTTATAATCCACTTCGCAGTTGATTAGACTGTTATGTCATCGACCCGAAACCTGTGTTATAACTCTAATCCTAAATACCACCATCAATCATTCTATATTGAACAGTCTCCACCTCGTATCGGTTCTGACTGACACATTACTGTGTAGATAATTAATTATATTATACAACGAAAGAAATCTATTATTGGAAAAATTTCAATAAAAAAATCTGAGCACTTTGTCTTGTTTAATGGATGGATTGGTCTGATCACTGATCAACCCTCCTGACAGCGAGAGGATCGATGGATAGATTTCCCTTTAACACTACGTTTTACTTTGAGAAATTAAATGTTAAAAACTGATATTCTTATCCTAACTATGAAAAACATTAACGTCAAGTTTTAACACCACGGCGTTTATTATACGATACAAGAAAAGGAAAAATATAATCAATTAAGAAAATATCTACGGATAGGTGACATGTGTCGACGTGTCCTGAACGTGACTCGTGAACAAGCAAACTGAAGTAGTGCCACTTAGATAGCAATATCTCACTGCCTCGCAATAAAAAAATGTCTGGAACATGATGGATGCGAGTGGAATGTACTATAGTAGTCGCTTGTTTTATGTCCTATAACAAAGGTGAAACAATCACAAAAGAACATGCTTCCATTATTTCCAGCTCACTCATTTATTAACTTTTGTCTATGATAATTAAATTTATAATAGTGATAACTCAAACTGTACGATTTTCGACGTGAATGAAAATTCAAAAATCATCGAGATTAATTTAATAAATGACATCATTTTTTATTTAGTTTGTTCCATGGTTTAAAACCGAATAAAAATGTCAATATTCTACGTAGTTGGCTTGGAGCTGACATTTTCCGCTGCGTCATTGCGAGGGTAGATGTTCATTTGTCAACTTAGATGTCAACGCCAATGCTTTAACATGAAGGCTTAGGAAAAAGAGGTATTCGGTTTCTTGTTTTCGTTATTAGTTAACCATAATAAACGTAAACTCACTATTTACAAATTAAAAGTAAGAATTGACTGAGGTTTTTCGTTGCCCTAATAACTATTAGAAGTATCTTGTATGTCAGTGGACTATTTGCAAAAATGTTAATTTAAACTCTTATATTCTATTTAAATTAGAAAATACACATTTTTAACATAAAAGAAATGATTGCGTAAATTATTTTCTTTATGAAATAACGAAGTTCTTAGCTCAAACAATAATTAGGTGCAATCCAAACAGTGTGAAGTTCAAAACGAGAAGATCAAAGTTATAATAACAATCATGAGAGAAAAGTGTCGGCCCGAGAGTTGTGCCTTGTGAAACCCCTCGTGAACTCGCTAAAGTAATCAAATTTTCGACAAAGATGGCGTCTTCGAACGGTAAGGAAAGTTCCAAGAGGACAGCTTCGGTAGACAGTTTGAAATTGTCGAGTAAGAATGCGTCTATGTGTTCGTCGAAGCACGCCTCATCGGAATCTGTATTGTCGAAGAAAGACAAGGAATGCCTCCAAATGCAAGAGTGTAAGAAGAAGCTTTTGGCGATGGAGCCACAGATTATAATCAGAGATGAGAACGTGGTGCTGCGATCACCGCCACAAAAGAAGATATTGATGCCACCCACTATAAACCCAGAGGTATGAAATTTTGATTATTTATTAGAATTCAAGCTGCACATTAGTGTTATTTTGTGTTCGTCTAGCTTTGTGCAACATACTTCTTGGTCCCTACAATTTTCTTAAAAAAGAGTGTAAATTTTTGTTTCCTTATAAATAAATGATTAATGTTAAAAATTAATACTGAATAAATGTCCTTAGGGATATGTATTTGTTGCAAAGCCTTTATTTTTTTAACTCTTAGTTTAACGTAATAACGAAACATGAATAAGTTATAACATGATGTTGAATTGACTTCGAAAATCGTTTTAATTATAATTACGAAAGTTTTTAATTTAAACTTTGATCGTAAATATTTAAATAATATTTGAGTAAGTTTTAAATTATCACGACTTTTTCTTCATAAAGGTCAAAATTAATTGGTTCATTTAATAGAAATAAGCGTCTTCAAGTTGTGTTAATGATATTTTATTTTAAATTAAGCAAAGGAACAATAATAATTAAATACAGGAGTTGACGCTGGATCGTTTTATAATTTCAGGGCATTAAAACAACTCCCCTCAAAGGAACATATAAAGATCAAAGTCTTTCTCCTTCAAAAGACATACCTTTTAAGTTTCACACAAAGTTTAAGGCGTAGCTCTCCGTATACTCGTTATAAAACAATGCCTTTGCAAGATTCAAATCGCTGCAACACCGGCGAAACCTTTTGTGAACTATGCGTTGGCGTTTTGTATTATTCTTATAGTTATAATTGTCTAAATAGATAGTAAATAAATCTAGTCAATTTATTTACCGAGATTTTCTAATGAGATTTAATTAAAAAGCTTAATAAAAGTACTTGTATATTATTATATTTATTGTGACAAAAGTTAAAAATGGCGAGAAACTTTTCGCATCAATTAAACAACATTGAATTTCAAAGAAACATGCAGCGTTCAACTATGAACTAATATGTTATACTACAATAAGAACAAGGGTTGTTTTAGATAAAGAAAACTTAACCATAGCTAAAATGAAGTATTTCAAACATTTTCATTTGCTGAAGAACATCTTAAACTTGAGGAAATATTTCTCCAAAGATTTTACTCCAAAACTTAACTGCACTCTGCAAGCTCATTTCTAATTTAATCTTAATCTAGCGAGTGCTTTGTGAAACTTCAACTGTCCATGAAGCCATTGATTAAGTGATGGAAGTCTATCAAAGTTCTCGATTCAGTATTCACCACTAAGTTGGAAGTCTATCGTAGTTTAGGTCGATTGTGGTTGATTTTGGTTTGATCAATTTAATTCCTAATGTCGGAGAGCTTTTCTAAATTCATCAGCATTATTCATAATCTGTAGAGCTATAATGATTGTTATAGATGTTTTACCCGTTTATACTATTTTATTACTTGTTGAATGTTATAAGTTCCTCCTCTAATTGTAAAAGTTTCCCTTTTTTCTTTATCTTTTTTAAGCATTTATTTATACAAAATTGAACATTATACCTATTCTCTACCCTTCTGTGGATCTACAAGTTTACTTCCATTTTTGCTAAGACAATATGACATAAAAGCATTACTCTGTACTCTAGATGGCGCGCTATGCGTACTACTCGCTATTACGTAGCAGGCAGCCAGACCGATGAACATTCATGTAAAATTGTGTACCTGTAATTGTACTGAATAGTTTTATTCTTATTTCATAGCCAATCAACTATCTATAATGATTATGTTTTCACATACGAGTTATTATTTATATTAATTTTCATTTTTTACTCTTTTTTTGCTTTTTTGTTTATTGCTTAATATATACATTTTTAACTACAGCTAATAAGTACTAATTCGTCATTTCTTTATTTAAGCCGAAAATGACAGTACTCCTTGCTGCGCCGGGAGCGCCCGATAGTATTATCAGTGGTATTACACTACAATATGTCGATGTCATGTATGATGCCATGCCATGTTTAGCGTCATGTGCCACGCTTAATTTTATCGGGTAATAACGTACTGTTACAGTACGAGGTCGTGTCATGTTACGCGTTATACATTACTCACAGTACTGTAACGTCCGAGCACATTACTATAGGCAGGTTTACTCTTCGGACGGTTTATGGTCAATGCTGGCCGTTAATATTTTAAATTATTACTTTTTCATATTCGAATACGCGTGTTCGTGTTTTGCTGGTTGTCAATCTTCCCTTTCTGATCCAGACCAGCTTAGAGTGAGAATCATAGTTTTTGGTTGTAAGTGTGCTAATGTAATACTAATTGAAAATAAATCAAGACTGAGGAGTTCTACCAGATTTTTTATTGCGCCACCCACTTCCACCATTAGAACTAAGTTGCCATAGTACTTACACATATCTAGTTTGTATTTTGATAGATGGATGGTTAATGATTATTGTTTCTAAAAAAATACACCGAAACTACTTAACTTGTGAACAAATATCCGATTAATTGTTTTAGACACATTATTCATACATAGATATTTCCTGCTGAAATAATTCACCATGTCACGATATAAAGCGTTTGCTGTAAAATAATTGGAATTTACGTCGCTAATGACTGTGTAATTGCTTTGTTGCCAAGCTTAAACGCTGGTAGACTGTGTCGAAAATAAATTAATACTTACAAATGAATGAATAATTTGTATTAAAATAAAATACAATACTTAAGTGAAATAAACGTTTATATGTATAGGCTATATACATCGAGAAGTATGGAAAGAGAACACACATTGCCACGACCTAAAATAAATGAATGAATAAAGGGAACCAAATGACGAATAATTAAGACCCTGATATATACTCGTAGTAGACACATGTATGTCTCCTATTTTGTAATTTATTATTTGATTCTTCAAAATGTCGTTTTCGGCTATAAACTAAATTATTATTTTCTCTCATCGAAATCTACCCCATATATTAAGAAAGCTGCGCATACTAACTAGCGTATTACAAAAAAAACTTGATAAATAACACCGATTATCCGTAGAACTTATGAACGCAGAATTCACTGGTGCGAATCACCACCGCCCCCGTGAATACCAAAAGTTTTATTAATGCCGACAATTTCAATGTTGAATGCGAGTTGTGAACTTTACGGGCTCTGCGTGGACACAGATTGAAATAATGTTTATATAAATTATATATATTGGTATAGTTTAACTATCGTTTGATATTGTTCTTCTTTATAAGCAACGACATGTTAGTTAAAAAAAGGAAATATTATCAGTGTAAGTCGTTTTAGTATTTATCATCATCCTTTATATTTGTTGTGGCTTCCTATTATATAAATGATCAATATACTAAGCATCAGCGAGAACCAGCCGTGGAAGTTACAAACAAAAACAAATCTGTTTCTAAATCAATAGCAACACCCGAACCCGGAAAAGGATGCTTTTAGAAAGTTTCTACGCGACCCAATTTCAAAGATTGAATCCCTGAGGTCCAAATCCCGAGATCGAAATTCTTTGAAGGGACTAGGATCGGTCACAGATAAATGATAAGGATCCATCACATTTTTAAACTACCCTTTACTTTCTTGTGTGGCTACAAAATGATGTATTTACTAATTAATAAATAGAAAAACCTCCCTCTTGAATCACCCAATCTGTTTAAAAAAAACACATCAAAATCCATTGCGTAGTTTTTTTAAAGATCTAAGCATACTTAAGGATAGACTGACAGAAAGCGACTTCGTTTAAACTATATATTAATTAACAAAGAAATAATTAAAAAGACTACAAACCATATTTACGATTTTTTATCAAATAACGTCGTTTTATCATGTAAAGTAACAATATCTTAACTTTCATACCTATAACAATAGGGATGATGACTAATTTTTGTTTGTTTGTCCGTCAGGTAAAGTATTAAAAAATATTAAACACGTAATTTTTTTATTTTTTTCGTAATCATTAAATTACGGCGTCACATGGAGTTGAAATTTCGCATGACGTCACGTTAGGGTACGTTTTCTACTCAACCGTGACGTAGCGAGCCCCCACTGTGCCTGTTATCTAAGCTATTTCTTGTTAAATTGAAGTAAAAAAAAATACGTATCTAATATTTTTCTATTATCTGACTGAAGGACTAAATAGAATTGCATTTTTTTTACCCAGTCATCATCCCTATTGGTAAGATTCATTATTTAGTCTACGCGTAAAGTAAAGGGCCTGTTCACCATCTCGTCTGGCAGTCTTCCTATACACGAGTAACGACACACATCCTGCTTGGTGGTAGGTGGTCGCTGTATATGCAGCCATCATATGTAGCGACAGCAGAAAAGACTGCCAAGCAGGACGTGTATGGATGCTTTTGAGGAAATTACCTGTCAAACAATAAAGGCAACCATGATATTGAAAACTTTATCTAATAGTACAGCAAATGATTACTATCGATTCAAGGAGAATGTCTGTATTTTCTGTTAAAACAAAAGCATATAGTTCTATACAGGCTCGTTTTCCGCAGTTCCCGGGTTCCCGCTGTAAATTCAGAGAACATTTTTCTTACGTACAAACTCTGCATCGCATCATCAAATTATTTCATTGAATTATATATTGTATTACTGTACTCACATAAAATAATAGCATTTTTACGAAGCAGATCTTATAGTGAAATAATAAAAATACAATAAAAGAAACAGACGACATACCTACTACTCTTACTGATTCGCGTCAAAAATTCTTTTCATGCGATATGACCACAGAACAAGAAAAAATAAGACTGCTGGTTAAACTACATGCTAAATTAAAACCGTATTCTAGCACAGTTTTCAGTTTATGCTTGTCAATTCGTTGTTTAATTTAAGCTACGATAATAATTTGTTTGCCAAAATCATCATAACAATTAGCTTGTAATTTTTATAAATATAAGCCTCATTAATCATCAGAAAAAGCATATTTTACTATTAATTCTACATACCGTAGACTATCAATCAAAATCTTTAACAAAATCAAGGTAAGTTGTGATATAATGCGGTTATTATCAAATTAAACTGATTTTAAACGGTTTAATCGCTGATATTTTTGATAAAATATTACACTTATTTAAGAAACAAGTATCTTCGTAAGCTGTATATAAGCAAACAAAACAAGAATAATAACAAACATGCGCAGTAATGAACAAATATACCTACATATGCCATTTTGAACATTCATACGTAAATACCTTAGAGGGCTCTCAATTCTCACTTATCGGAGTCTAAAGTGTCGTACCGAATCGCTCCTGTTTCCATCCCGTTTGTTCCACAAGTAAAGGCACGCTCTCGAAATTCCTTGATGACATGACGATAATCTTCGAACAGAATTCTAGAACAAGTTAAATTATTCACCCTTCGCAACTTCCGAATACTTTTGACATTGTTCCCTGATTTTCGGTGCCGTAAAGCCTGTATCCAATGCAGTGTAAATCCTTGGTTTTAATATAATATTAGTGTGTTTTCCTATTTATAATAAATTTGAATGTTTCTTTTTAATGTATATGTTGCCGGTAATCTATATAATCCGGTGTTCTATACAAATGGTTAAGGTAACGTTTGTTAAAGACAAGAGCAAGAAACATGGGAACATATGGGTAGGCAAGCAATAAACGCACCTACCTATTTGTTTAGTTATCTCATAAATATAATTTATATCCATTGCGTCAACAATTTTTGACGGTTTTCGACGATGTAAGATGGTCGCCATGCTACGCTTGAATTTATTAAACAAGCATTGAATAACATGTTCCATTGAGTGGCTAATGCCAGTTTAAAAATGGCGACATCTTATAAATTATCAAGTCTTGGATTTGATTTTTGCAACCTTGTGTTTGGATTTTGAGGTGCTTACGTTGCTTCTTGGACTAAGCAAAATAAGTGGTACGACGATGTTTCTTTTGCCCTCGTCTGTTTTCTTCTAAAAACATATTGATTTCCCATTTTTTTAAGCTGAAGAAACTAGGGGATGTCTGCTAGTATATGTCAATGAAGTAGCTACTTTGTCTTAATACATCGTCAAAGTGATTCACGTTTTAAAGTAGTAAGTTTTTAAGATAATAGGTTGGGGGAAAAGTTTTTCGCATTTCATATGAAAATTCAAATCAATTTTCAATAAAGATTAATCTTTCTTGTAGTTTGGTACATGATACCATTTCTATAGAAATTTTGGGGTTGCTGATCAAACAACCGCGACAAGTGCATTTGGCAGTCCTCACGTGATGTTAACCAGACACTATCTTAAGAATTCTGAAGAGACCGAAACAGGTAGAAATCTGAAAGTGCAAGGTCAGGACTATACGGTTGATGCATTAACACCCCCAAACAAACTCAAAATTTTTGTTGGGTGACAAAAGATATGTGAAGTCTAGCTTTATCATGATGAAAAACCACACCCTTTCTATTCTGGAAGCATTCTCTTACCTTCTTGTTTTTATCTCATCAGTTGTTCTTAGTAGAGTTTGGAATTGATGGTCCTGCCTGGAGTAACAGCTCGTAATACATAATGTCTCTCCAATCACCTTCTTACAAGTTAATGCGGGTTCCACCACAGTCTGTGAAGCTTGACCGACAGCCAATGGAGATCACTTCGAATAAACTATATATATATTTTTAATGGCTTTATATAATTATATCAAACTAACATACTGTAAAAACAATAAATCTTACGTTCAATAAAAAAATGTTTATTTACTGTGTTACAATATTTATGGCAAGAATATATATGTATAATTCTTTGAGGTTTTAAATATATTGATTAAAGCATTATTATGATTGTTGGAAATGTGTTACATATATAAAGTTTTGCTCAACACGAAACGCAATTATATGTATGTAAAAATATAATAAGTAACCCGATCTCACATCAAGACTAAATAGAAAAAGGTATAGCTTTTAGAAAAGGGTCGATTATATACTCCCAGGTTCTTTGTTGACTTGTATTTGATAAAGCAGATCACGCGCGATATCTCTAATGCTAATTTATGTATGTGTATGTATATCTGTGTTATTGGAAAGTAAAAAGGAGTAACATCTGGAAGGAATGTAAGACGGGAAATAGCGAAACAAAAATAAAGCATGAAAGTGAAAGGATACCGAAATCAAGGAAAGCTATGACACACTTTTCATGATCAAATTGATTGATTGAACCAGCGAGTTGTATGAAAAATACTATGACTTCAGAATTATTATTAGATTGTTACCATGTACCATACATTTCACGAGTTCCCAATATTCTGATATCAATGACCATGAAAGTTTAAAACATCATAATACTATGACTGTAAAGAAAGTGGGAATATAAACCACTGTCTATCCAAAAGGCAATCCTTAGAGTGCTAAGTTTTTTCCAACTATATAGTGGTGTGTTTAGTCATTAGTAACGGGACACATTCTGTGTATTGAGTTTTTATCACAGGATGTAGTATCGTAACGCCAGAGATTTTAAATAATAAATATTCTGGTGGAATTTTAGTTGCATTTTATTTTATAGTCACTACAAAGCCGTGGTTTACCGCAGCAGATTTTCTCAGCGGGAAATATTTTGTATTACCTACGAGGATTTTACAAAATGAAACTAACAGATTGGAAGATTTGAGAAGATGGAGGTAAGACGATAGCTCTGTTATAAATACGAGTCTTGACAGAATGTGGATTCTATTTTGAAGAATGCTTATAAAAACTTAAGACGTAATTTTATGATTGTGTTATTTTTGAGTAACGATGAGATGCCATTGCTTGTTATACTTAATGATAATGACTAGCTATTTTCCCACGGCTTTGCCCATATAAATGATAGCCTATAACTTCCCTTAGGTGAAAGAAATTTAATGTTTCGGAACCTTTTCAAATTCTGAGCACACAAATAATCAAAAAATAATATAACGTACATTTTTCACTTCATTCAATATCGATTTAATTTGTTTTATTTTTCAAAACATCTTCTATTCGTCAATAGAAAAAAAAATGAATATAAAATGATATCTTTAATTACATTTCAGACTTCAAATAAAATAACGATGTAATAAAATGATGTAACTGTCATATAATGGAAATAATAAACTAAACAGTGCTGAAACCATCTGTCTCTGATATGCTTGTGACAAGTGTAATGGCTGAACCTCAGACAGTCGCTAGTCGCCAGCAGAGGTCGTTTACATTATAATTATTCGAACCGACGCTCTTCGTTTTAAGTTTCTATATTTCACTAGTTACAATAATAATTATCGTGTGCCAGACATTCAGTCCGTCTGAGTTCTAGACAAAGGGAGTAAAGTGTTTGTCTATCTAATCAATTAGTATATTTTAGTATTCGATCTTGAAATCCTAAAATCAATAGTTTATTTCGTGATCAATTATAATAAGATCGCCAGTCGATTCTTGGTCCGAAAAAGATTGTGATTGTAATCAATGTAGAAAAGATTATGATAAGACAACAAAATTATATGAGTAATGCTTATATAATTTTGTTGCGTTTTCAATTCTATAAATAATTTTTTTTTTTTTTTTATTTTAAAACAAACTTTCTTGGTTCTTAGTCCAAAGTATTTGAAAAGACAAATTAAACGATCCCAAAGTCCCAAACTCGATGGGGTTTCTTCGTTTAACTGCAGTGGCTCCACGGATTTCTTTCGGTTCCATAATCAAATCAATCATTCTATATTTATATTGTATCGTGTAGTGTAGCTGGTCAAACGCTTGTAAGATTGCGTTACAAATGATAATAAAACTTATTATCATCATAGTTTACTTCACCCTTCTTTGACAAGAGAATGATGTAAAATTTAATAAATTATTTAAGAGAGTGACACTAATGGTTATAGGTATTAACATTTATGACCGTGTATTTCCCTGTAAATTCACGAGGTAACAAAGCCTTGGTAACTTCAAAGATTTGAAACTTGCCACTCGAGTTCACTCATCTATAATGCTTTGAATGGATCTCTTGGCCTGGCCTCAAAGTAACTTCAACTTCCGTAATCTTATGGTAATGAAATGGAATTTTCGTTTTAAGTTTTGATAGTCTTAGGACTAGGAATTTGTAAAAAGAAAAATTAAGTATAGGTAGCAAATTTTATTAGTATGGTTTTAATTAATGATTTTTTAATGTATTAGAATATACATATTAAGTTGGGGGAAAAGTCTTTTTGGTACAATACATATTAGGTTGGGGAAAAAGTTTTTTCAAAATCTTTGATAGCCTCTTTTAAATTGCACCTTCAGCGCTTCATTGGTGCTGGGCTCGAGTAGTTCCTCTTGTAATAACACATCCGCCAGTTTCGATTCATCAAACGGATTTATGATCCATAGTGATAATTCCATCATCAAAATTTCTTCAAATCTGTTTTTGAAGTCATCATGCAGCGCATTTAAATGTTGAACGTTTATCTGAATATCTTCATCAAGACATGCTGTATGTGACAAGTTTGGAAACTGTGAGAATTCGCGCCGACTAATATTTTCTTCATAAAATTCAATTTTCCAAGAAAAGCCGAAATTACACCCTTTGTTTTTATTATATTTAGGCTATCCCCTTGTAACTGCAAGTGAATGCTTTTAAATTGCTTGAACAAATCTGTCAAATACGTGATGTCCGCTTTCCATTTGATCAAGTTTTCTTTTAAATCTGGATCTTTACTTTCCAGAAACTCTAAAACTGATTCAATAGTAAGGTTTTACCTTGTTAAACAAGCACCTTTCGACAACCAGCGTACTTCAGTATGTAAAAGCAATCGTGGGAAGTCTTCATCATTTTCGTCGCACAATTGGGAAAATAAGCGAATATTCAATGCACTGTTTTTTATTTTATTAACAGCTTTAATCACAAGTTGAAGTAATTGATGCAATCTATCACTCAAATTTTTCGCTACCAGGTGTTGTCGGTGGATGACACGGTGTATTGCGGTTACTGCTGGTATTATTCTTTTAAGATGGCTCTATAAACCCACGATAACGTCCGACCATGGCAGGAGCTCCATCTGTTGCCACCGAAATGATGTTTGTAAATGGAATCGATTTTTCCTGAAAAAATCACCCAGTAGCTTAAATATTGATTCGCCTTTAGTGTCCGTCTCTAAAGTTTTCGCGAATAGCAGCTCTTCATGGATTTCTTCGTTCATAATAAATCGAACATGCCAATAATAATGCTTCATTACCAAGTAAAATTGACTGGTCCAGTTGAATAAAAAAATGAGCTGTTTGTAGATAATTACACAAGAAACTTTCAATATCAGAGCTGTTTTTAAAACCTGTGCAGAACAGTTTTTAAAACCTCTTCAACAGCGAGTAAAATTTACTATGGTGTGTGGTTTCCCACATTTTGCAATAAGCAATGAGATATTGTAAGATGCCCGCAATCCATCATCGTTACTTTGAGACGTTGAAGCGAACATACTGTGCACGGTGGGTCTCTTTTCATATTTTTCCTTCAATGTTTGAAAATATTTTAAATCTTTACCTATTTTATCAGGATGACACCTTCTTAGATGGTCTTCGAGCTTCGATGGTTTGATAGAGTCATTGCTCAAAACTTTATTGCATAAAAGGCATGTTGGCAATCATTTATCTGCCTTTAATGGAAGAAAACCAAATTTAAATAATCAATACTGTACTGCCGACATTTCTTCTTAGATTCAGCCATGTTTCGTATCAATTACCAACTTAAAAATAATCAAGTGTATATGTATAGTAAAGCTAGAATAATTTACTTTCTCCCAAGAACTGTACCATCCTACAAAAAATTAAATAAGTATATTATTACAAACATGCAGGTCAATCATATATCTCTCCGTTACTGAATAACTTCAGCCGGGTAAATAAATAATTGTATAATAATAAGTACAAAATAAATCAAATAATGAACCTGTTCAGTATTTAATTTTTATTAGGTATGAATCTACTACACGCAAACATAACAAATATAATATTATTACAATCAAATAGGCAGGGAGGTACTTACTTTCCCGGGACCGGCAAACACTGACATAGATTCACTCACACTTTTCTCTTCAAAATTCAGTATTTATATTGGTGAAGCATCCAACAAGTTCATACAAGATTGTTAGCACAGCAGAAGTGGTATTTCGTAGCTGTGCACGTGCAACCAACATCGCGTGCGGGCGGGCGGCGGCGGCGCATTGCAAGTCATGCCGACACGCGTTGTACTGAATATTGAAAAAGCAAGATTTTACAAGTAACACACGCTGATCTTCTTACAATATTATCGCCCTACCTGCACATTGGTATGTAGGTAAAGCCAAGCCAACATTTTTGTTCTTTACTATGGAAACCAGTGCCCCCTTACCCTCGAACGCAATCGCGACTGATCGACATTGCAATTGTGCCGTTTAGTACTCTTGAGTGGATACACTAGCGCCAGAGTATGCTAGTGAACTACTCATGATTGCGGAGCGGCACGGAGTAAGGGGACTGGACTAAATGACAGCCAGTCTTGAGCTCTGATGAAGTCCGGAACGTTGGTTTCTAACTAAGATTGGGTGGGTCGAGCTTTATGAGTCTTGTTGAAAGGACCATTCTTGGTTATTGAATATTGTAGGTATTATAAAGGGGCTTAATTACCTTTTCGAGAATGGATGGTATCTTGACACTTATGCCGATGTTTTGATGCTCGGTCACTCCTTCATAGCCCCACCAAACCATCACTGAAAGCGGATAATGCCCACGTTGTACTCTGTTGACTAAACGTGGAGCTTCTTTAGAGCTTTAAGCATAAATACGGTCATTATCCGTCAGTTTCACAAACGTCCATTAAGGTTTAATGACGCCTTCAAGCTCTAATGAATGTCAAATTTGTATGGCTAATGTCGCTTTAAACTAATGAAAACATTAATGGACGTTTGTGCAACGGGCTGTATGTTTGTTAAAATATTGTTGAATTGTAAATAATTTTTCATCCGTAAACAAAGTTTTTCTGTGACCTCCCTTTGGGTGCCGATTAAGCAATTGTATTGATTTTACCGCCCTATTCGTTGTTAAATTATCTGTTAAGAAGTGACCAGTGCGTCTTTTAAAGACTGCAAGTCCTAAGTCATCTTTTAAAATACAAACGCGACATGGTACTATGTGCTATCTTCATCTCCCGAGATAAAATCTTTTGCTTTCGGACCTTCGATGAGTTGTGTTGTTGACCGAAGTTTTGGATAGGATTTTTTCGGATTCTTTCCTTTACTACTTTAATCGCCTTTTACGTACGCACACTACGTGGACGGCCAGACGGTTTCTGTCATAAACAGTGGAGGTTTCATTTTACCTATCAATAGCCCGTAAAACAAATATTTGACTAATACTTTATGTTATGCAATCACAGCGATGCGGTTCTCTATATCAGCCCACTCTATTAATATTTTATATTGTATTGACGCGAAATAAGAAAAGACAATGAATTATCATATAAAAATGACAGATTCGAAATTCGAAAGTTATATTTCATTTATTTTTAATTTTAACAGTATTTATAGGCAGACTAACAGCCAGTAGCACAATCCAACTCGTACATTAAGGTTTAATGACGCCTTTATAAATGTCAAATTTGTATGGGTAATTTCGCTTTAAACTAATGAAATTTTTAATAGATGTTTGTGTAACTGGCTGTAAGTTGACTATTTAAAACCTTTCCTTGTAAGTTTAGTCGATTATTGGAGGATTTTTTACTGATTAAGGCTTTGATTTATAATGAGTACAGATAATTCTATCCACAAAACAGGTTCTATCTATTAATCTTTATCTTCATCCACATCCCTGACAGTGCAAACAAACATAGCGATAGGACGGTTCTTACACACCACTTTCTCTGCCCTGATTTTCATTGCTGTTTTCATCTTCAAGGCAAACTTGACTATTGCAGGTTTACAGGTTTCGTACCATTGAGCTATAAGGTATTTTTGCATAAAGGAAACTATACTGCAAAATAATGCAACATATTTAGTAGATAATTCTGAACATCAAAGAATATTAACATATATACCTAATATCAGTAATAAAAATATCGTGCACTTAAGCTACATTAGTTTCCTGGATACACAAGAAGTGGAGTATTTCTGAAGTTATTGATTATCCAAAATGGCCGACTTCTCATGTATTATTCATACGTTTTAAGGGCGTAGAAAGAAGTTTGGCGACGAGCTCACAGTTTTACAAGTTATAAAGGTCGATCGAAGTTCCGCTAATAATTCTTGAAACAAAAGTCGGTATGATTACTTACGTACGTAGCTCAAACGACTAGAGGCCGATCTTTGGTACTCGGGTTGATCGATGTGCAACAAGTTAAAGCACTTGTGTTTTAGAATTATAAATTAACGAATATACCACAACCCACAAACTACTACTACTATTTAATATGGACAAATTCATTTTCTACATCAATACAGGCCCAGCAGCATGTAAGGGAGGTACCCTAAAAAAAAGTTTTTTTCACGAATTTATTGTACTCTCTCTCTTATTAATGTGTATACCCGTGCCAAATTACAACTTTCTAGTACTTATAGTTTTTCAGCTACACCGCGGACAGACGGACATGGCGAAACAATAATTCCTTTTAGGCATAACAAAACTATAAAAAATATGAAGTAAACCTAATAATATTCTTTTTTAAATTAAATACATTTGACACGCTTGATCGGTTTTGTTTTTAATTTTGACAATATGGCGTCTGGTAGTTGCTATGGTGAATTTTGATTACTGTTATGTGTCTAGTGACACTTGCAAGGTAAAGACAAATCGATTGACGCATAAATCATCAAAATTGGCCAAGCCGTTTTGGTCTCTACAATGCCATATAGGAACAAACATACATAAACTCATAAAAACATTACCCTCTTTTGCGTTGCACAGTAGGGTAAAAACAAAAGCTCATCTAATCCAATATTTGCCATTACATTTGATTTATGTATATGTATATGACTTGCGAAATTGCCCTAATATCGTAAAAAGGTTTTCGTAGAAATTGTATTTTTCTTTCATAATGTTTTTTTAAATATCTCATGCTCGGATATGTTGCAGTAAAATATGGTGACAGTAATTTAGAATAAACACAGATGTTGCAGTATATTGAAAAGACAATTTCATGTTTTTTAAAGAAAAAAGAGAAAAAAAATTTTAGGAAACATTTTTAATTAGACAATATCATCGAATTTCTTCTTTATAATTCAGTGTAGAAATCATATCTAATCGTACTGAATATATGTTAATAGAATGAGTGCACACAAAAAATAACATATATGACATCCTAAGCCGTAATGCCTTCGTTTCGTATGAGTAAAAATTATAGAAGAACTTTTGTTTTTCAATATAAAATGTCTATTTGTCTGCGTAACGCGTTTAAGATACGCGAAACAATCAGATCAGCAATTTGTATACAAATTATTTATTGTCTACAGAATCAGTGATATTTTCTAAACAAAATAGTCAAGTAATATTTCCTATGTCATAAATATTTTACTGGGCGACATTTTTGGCTGGCACGGGCGCGCACGCCATATATGACACAATTCTTCCTGCTAACAAATTAAAGTTCAAAATCGTTCAGCAGCTTCTGACGTGTCGTATTTCTATATTGTCTAGTAACAGAAGCATTGTAACCTTTATTTACGACCGACGCACGTATCGTTGTTACAGTCTAATAAATAAATAGTACGACCGTATGGAAAGAGGGATCTTACTATGAAATCTCTTAACGCGATCCAGTTACAGTGGTTGAATCGGGATGGAGCAACAGCCAAATATAGCGATTTCTCACTTAGTGAAATGCTTAATTATTGTATAATTTGGCGCCATGGTTTGATAGAGTAGTAGCAGCTTCTTTAACATCTAAATAATTTGTAATTTCGTCCCAAGAGAATATGCACGTCCGAATCATACTAGACCCAAAATCTTAATTAAAATTTTTATTGTTTGTTTAATGCAACGGATAAGGGCTGAAACTGCTGGACCGATTTAAAAAATTATTTCACATACGGGAACCGACATAGGCTATATTTTATCCCGAAAAACTACTAATAAAGGGAGTGGAAGTTTGTATAGAGAATTGAAACGTTAGTTAGATAAGATATTTTTTTGATTTAACAAAGAATCGCATAAGATTTTAGATATGAAAATAAGCTTTCGAAAATAATTTATAATCTCAGCACGATCGGAAAGTGGGAATTTTCTACTAAATAATACCAATAACTATGTATATGACTTCCAACGGTAATCAGGATAAATTAAACTTAGGCGTTAAACCTTGGCTTTTAACGGATAGTTAATCTTAATATAGTTTGTGAGTTATTCGAGTTACTAGTTGGCTTTTGTTACTTCGTTAGTTGTTCGTGTGCAAAGATTTAATGTGTATAAAGTTTGCGTGTTCGAAAATATGACTGAGCAAACATCATGGATGTCGTTGCGAAGGAGGTGCTGGAATGTGAAAGAAAATCAGCTTTGATCGATCACATATTTCTTTGTATACAGTGGTATGCTGGAAGCTGTGCAGTATGCTGTTATATTAAACTTTCATGACACGACACCTGCAACAGCGCCGAATACTATTTTTTTTATTATTTACGTGATTTCTATAATCACGCGTATGTGCACCAATTTTGTGTAGTAGCAGCTTATAAATACTTACACTAAACCAATAACATTAAATAAGACTGCGTAAGAAGCTTAGCAAAGGCTTTTTCCTTTTTGTTCTATTTCATAAATCTAATGACTTCATCTGATTAAAAGTAAACTTAACCAAATGATCGAATTGCTGTTTCGTTTTAGTCAAAGTAAAGTACAGCTATGGACGATACATTTAGAAAAAACGACAAGGCAGTTTAGACCCTGATAAGCGATTAAGACTAATGATGATGGGACATTCCCCAGAAAGCCTTCAGATAAGCCACCGGAAGACAAATGATCCCTCGGGATGGCTCAGTATTACAGACAGACAGATGGAGGCTTTGTAGGATTAGCTTTTGTAGTGCCTTTAAAAAGAAATGTTCATAAACAGTCCTCCGAAGCCAAGGTAAGTAGTAGAAATGTCTGGGTTGATCACACGTATGTTTATTCTCTTTTTAGTTACAGATTGACTACCAATATGTTTTTGTAGTGTAATACCTACTACGAATGCAATAGAAAGCTACCCCAGAACTATATCTTATTACGATGCTATTGAAGTGATTCCATTAATGTCGTTTCCATGTATATGAACTTGAATAAGGTACCTCATCTCACTTAGTTTGGTTCGCGTTCATGTCCAGCGTGAATGCTTGCAATGCTTCCACGAAAGTCCATCGTATCACTGCTAT
The DNA here is from genome assembly GCA_918026875.4 of Diatraea saccharalis. Taxonomy (NCBI): domain Eukaryota; kingdom Metazoa; phylum Arthropoda; class Insecta; order Lepidoptera; family Crambidae; genus Diatraea; species Diatraea saccharalis. The sequence continues at coordinate 501,582 of OU893336.1, forward strand.
TAGATGCGGCTACTAGCTATGATGCCAATTATCATTCTCACCTCGTCTGGCATCTACATTAATGGTCTACTTTGAGCGACTCATGGACGTCAAGGGTAGCCATAAAAGCAATGGTGTCAGTGCTGCAACTTCATCCAATAAGATAGAGCTGGTGAGCTTCAGCTGAAAATTAAAGTCACATTCATCTACTGCTTACCTTTATATTGAGATTATCAACACGTGAAAGAATACCATTGTCTTTCAAATATATAAGTAATATTTTTTAACCGACCTGGTCTAATGCTTTTCTATAATAAATATATTGAAATTTTTAGGTAAACAAAAAATAAACCTAGAGAATTTGAAAAATTCAGAAACAAATAATATATTATATAATACTTCCTAAAGGATTTATTGATAAACAAGATTGCGTAGGTCTGCGTTAGAAATACAATCGCTCTACTCTGAACACCAGTATTGGTTTTTTGTCCATTAGTTATAAAAATATTAACGCCGAAAATCTTGTTTGGATTTCCTGAGCACAAAAAGCTTTTGTAACATGAAACATTGCGAAGGCTGCACCTCAAAGATTTCATTCGATATCGAAGACTATATTGGATAACAGCTGGTCATTCCCACGTGAAATAACACGCTCGATATTTCAATAAGCAGGCAGTCCTTGCTAAAACATGCAAACATATGCAATGCGCCACAGCAGAAGAGTAAGTGTTCAGTTTGTGGAAATGACACTAAAGCAAGTGTGCTGTTGTAAGGGACTCGCTTCACTCACTCGATACGTCCTTAGTATTTGCTTTGGATGATATTATTAAACTTCTGGACTGGAAAAGATATTGCATCAGTGCCTAACACACCTTTGCTTTACCGATGTCATAGTTCTTATCGTCGTTTAGACCCATGGATGAGGCGTATGCTCAGAACGGCTGATATGACGACGATTATGATATTTCATTTCGATTTCATCAAAAAAGCTTAAATCACAAAAAATAAAAAATGATATCGAATTATCCGGATTTTAATCGGACGAGAAATTAGAAAAACGGATTTTGCAATCACTAATTTAGAGGGATTTGCTTCGATTCCTACATGGTACATTTGTATTTAGCTTTACAGTGATTGTAACACTCAGGTCACTGACACGTCAAGTGAGCAAAGTTTTGTAATGATACTAGCTGACTCAACCACCACATAAATTATAACCTATGTCTTATTAACGATCAAAATTTTCTATAACATTTTGAAATTGTTATCTCTAGGGAGCTTTTTTCCAAAATAATACTGACAATTCAGTTAGAAATTTTGTTTTAGCTATTTCAAAGTGTTTTCAATTATTTATAAAACTAGAGGACAACGCGTAAACTCATTACATAATAATTATAGGAAGAGAATAGTCAGTCATGTAGAATAATGTACAAGAAATTACAACCCCAGCCAGGGTTTGTTCAAAGGTTTTTTTAAAAAAACCCAAGTTTTATATCGTGGGTTCTATCGTTCAGGAAACTTATAAAAACCAAGGGTTTAATTATGAATATAAATTGTACTGTGTCTATTGGGTTTACTTGTATCTAAGATATACGTGTGTTTACATTAGTGCTACTCCGCAGGTGTTCCGAACGGAGTTGATGGCATTTTTTATTACATGAAAATCGAATCTGCAACCGCAGATATAAATAAATTAGAACACCAACGTTTTATCGATGTTCCGGAGATTTAGTGGGGCGTTAAATATAACATTTAATAGTTCAATGAAAAACATATTAAAATCCTATAAACATTACACACTAGCTGCTACCCGCTTCGTAAACGTGGTCAAAGAAAAAGAAATAGAAGCTTTCTTTCCACGATCAACCTTTCTTTGGAGAATAGTATAACTACTAAGTAAAAGCAAAATAGATGGTTCTGCTGATTAATGTAATGCAGAGCGGGAACAACAGCATAACATACCTCCCATGAGAGCATGAAAGGAGATGACATTTGCGGACAAATATGGACCAGACCAAGGAAATATCTGGATCTGAGTGGTCAAGTGTCACGACAGTTTCGCGATGTTGCCACCTTTAAGGTGTTAAGTACGATTCGTGATCGGATCAGTGTAGATAATGAACTTTTTTTTATATATGTAGTCTCTTTATATATTTTTATGTTATGGTGATTTTAAAAATACGATCAATGTTCGCTCTTATATTTTATAATAAATTTTCTAATTGTCTAAACTATGGACAAATTACAGATAGAATGCCTTGAAATCATTATTTTGCCCTACTGTAGAAATTTTCAAGAAACTCAATAGTGATGCAATCTGAAAACATTATATTATCTTTGATTTTTATAGCACAAGTACATAACTTCAAACTTCTAATCACAGATCAGTTGCCTCCGAACTTCCAGTAACTTGTTCTTAACTATTATCACCCTACTGATTAAGTAGTTATACTGTTAAGACGATTTTATGGCGAAACTTTTTGTTGTCAGATTCTTTCCGTCAATTAATGGCTTTTATATTTTTTTGTAATACTGTTGATATCTCAAAGTTGTTATTCTTATAATTGGTCTCGCAGTTCCGTAGAAAAGTCACCAGGATTCAGCAAAATATTATAACTCTGCGAATTATTGATAAAAAATGATAGATATGTATCATTAAATATATAATACATTTCTCCGAATTAAATAATAGGTACCTATTTGGTGTGTTTCGTTATCTCCAGGAATCTTTAGACTAGCTGATCTATAGAAATAATGAAATTTTAAAAACATTACTCTTATTTGTAACGTTGATTGAAATTAGGGTTTTACCTGTGAGGAATTCGGTTATTATACCCTTTAAAACTATCTTATATTTTTCCCAAGGTCTACTCTATATGTGTACCAAATTCCATTAAAATTGATTCAGTAATTTAGGCGTGAACACGTTACAGACACACACACACATAATTAGAGTTACTTTCTCGTTTATAATATTAGTATTAATATGTTAGACTTTTGCTGATTTTGTCATCAGTCCGCTCCATCGCACGTTCCTTTATGTGATTTGGTTTGGGTGGGACATACCATAAAAAAATAAAGGATAAAATACTCATAATTAAGCAAACCTTTTTTAATAAATCGATCCAATGTTAAACAATGTAATTTCTAATACAAGATTATTACTACGTATTAATATTTTTCTTAAAATTGAAATGTTTGTATATGGATTAGCCAATATGTCTTTAAAGTTTACCTTACAATAGTATTACATAACAGGGCGTGCTTTTATTAGTGGAATTTAGGAAACGTCTACCGTCTACCTGTGCACAGAGAACTGAAACGTATTGTTGTGAATACCGATGTCTGTACGATCCAGCAGAAAATAGGTCTGACATGTTCTGAAATATACCCATTACTAATACATTTATTAAGTTTTCCTCACGTGGCTTTGCCAACGTGGGTGGTGAAAATCATGTATTTCAAAACCCCATTTTGAATTAACTAACCTTTTGGTTTTATTTTTTCAACTTCCTCACTTAGTGACATTATATCTTACGCTATGCTATACAGTTAAAAAACAACCTCGTTATCGACGTCGTGCTCTGCGCTGTCACAGCATAGAGCTTCTGTCAAATAAAACTTTTATTATCTTTTCAACTGTACGTTGAACAGTTAGCCAACTTTACTTTTAATAAAGGATCTTAAATTATTTTATTTTGAATATATAGAGATAGAAAAATACAATTTTGATTTTTTTGAGCTGACAGCAAAATGCAAAGGGCATATGAAATTATTTTATGTATTAATGTTACTAGATTTTAAAAAACAAAATACTGTGCACATTTAATCAATCATGTATCGAGTTACTTCCACTAAGAACGATGTTCGAATAAGACCCGTCAGACACGTCACACTTCGCTCCTGCTGAACTGCTATTATTACCCATTCATTCACAATGGTAGCGTTTAAGGTTTATGAAACATTCTCTATTGATCTTAGATAACCTCGTATGTTATTTTGAAAAATTCTTGTTATTTAACAAAGTCTTGTTAGATAAATATAAATCAGTTAGCCTCAAATGTCTTGCTAATTCATGTGCCTATATTGTATTTCTGTCTTTCGAACTTTCAACATTTTAAGACCTCGGAAAGGAAAGTCAAAAGAGTCGGGATCTCTTTTGACTTACCTTTCCGAGAGATTCCTTTTGTCTGATTTATAATTCGTTTATTCAGTGCACGACTATATTAGAAACAGCAAATATTATGCCCTAATCAAAAATAGGAAGTATGAATAATTAGGTGCACATCGAATTATATTTTGGTATCTATCAAAATATGTTCTGCTTGAGACTTTAATCGATGCCGAGATAATAATAGAAACCAGACATCTAGACGTGCAGAAAATCCACATGACTCATGGAGTTTACTCGAAAATCCGGCGGTGGCTGACGCTAGATAAAATAATAACCCATCGGGAGAGACGAGACAGGTCTCTCATGATAATTTCCCGAAGGATGGCCGGGAGATGTGGCTAGATATCATCATGTATATATGGAAGTTCATTCTGAGTAGTGGCTTGCTTTTTGATAAGCAAGGAAATGTCCCAAAATTAGCGTCTAAGTTTGATCTATCAGGCAGAATAATATTTAATTTGTTTAAATATTTTAATTTGTATGTTATTAAACATAAAGACTTTTACATTCTATGCTATTATAAAATGGTGATAATGTCTTGCTTTATCGGGCGCTTTCCACTGTGTACTATTGATAAAAATTGAAAGTTTTTGTATACATTTCCAACCAAATCAATAAAAGCCATTATCGGACTGAAATAAAAGGCGGTTATAAATACTGATGGTACTAATATCGTGCCGGATAATGAGATAAAGATAGGGACAAGGATAGAAAATTGTGCAAAAAAATAATTTTTAACTCCTATAATTACTCGCAAACTTTTAGGATAATTGCAAAAGTGCTGCATAATTCCTCCGGCTAGAAAAATGATTTATATGCTTATATTTTTTTCTTTTCTAAAAGGATATAATTACAATAAAATAAAAAAAAGAATTCCGGTGTAGCTTTGTGATTTATTTTCTAACGAGTAAATTGAATAAAGGACATTTTGGCTACCATAGCCAAAACTAGCCCTTGGATTAATTATAATTAACTAGTTATTTCTTATAGTCTCGACCGTTTCGTTCAAAAATAGTTGAAAGTAAAGGTATTAAGTATTTATAATGATATTCATATTTGATTTTTATTACCGATTAGTTATGTTCGAGAAGTTAGGATAGTTAAGGAACTTAACTATTAAAGTTTCCAACATTTTGAGGTAATCATTGTATACTGTTATCACTCATCACATGGATGAAACCGTGGCAATTAATATACGCTCTTTGCTCACGTATACGGGAATCTCACATGGCTTCACTATTGTCGTTGCGCTTTCGACGGTCGCATCGAATAAGCGTGTAAAAGTTCTTATACAAAATTATAAGTAAAATGTCCTTCTGCAACATCAAAATTTTTTTGGAGCCTTTTACTTAATATTATCTAAATTATAGTAACATTAATGTTCGTTGTAGGAAATGGTCGATTTGATTCTTAGCCCGAATATTAGTTTAACGCAATAATATCACTCAAGTGTACTAGTTAGCACGCGAATAAGCGTATGTTGTTTCAAACTCAAAAATTTTTCGCGTTCAAAATCGCAATTTTGAACGCTTTTGAATGTTTATTCGTGTGAGAGTGTAAAGATCCTTGCAGAACTTGCAAACTGTAACCATGTGGTGTATTAACGTATTGTACTAAATAAATGTAGCAACTATTTTCGTAATGTATTCAACACGGATATTTTCCGTTTTGTTATATGAATCAGACTTCGTAAATAAACATAGTTTTACACAAACTACATATTATATAGATACGTGTCTGAATCGTGTGGTGATGTTGCCAAAGACCTAAGATTCAATTAGCCAAATTAAACCGCGACCATACCGAAGATATCCCGGACATCAGCTTGTTTGAGATAAATGTCGCTCTAAGTAACTTAAGAACAACTAGGCACCGGGTTATGATGGAATCATAGCTTCTGAATGTCGGTTGAACGCCTGTGCTTAAAACCCTTCGGAGGATATGCAATTCCATCATCTACGAAGGTAGAACGCATTAGGCTCGGCACATAAGTACTGGTCTTGTTGAAAAAAAGTGACAAAAGCACCTTGCAAATTTTCAGGCCTGTATCACCGTTTACAATTTTTTCAAGAGTCATCACGAAGCATCTTGAAATAGGTTTGATGACCTTCAACCTCCTGAGATAGTCGGTTTTTGTAAGGGCTTTATCACCATAGTCCACATACAAACTGCACGCCAAATAATCCAAAGATCGAGGAGTTTTTACTTCGCGATCTTTGGAACTGTTACTGAAACTATGCTTCTATCAAAACCTAGGCAGTGTTACAGTTACTCCAGCGGTGCCGTATTGATTATCGTGATATCGAAACGCTGAATATAAAAACGCACTGCAGTGTGATGCCAGGCAAGGCATGTCATATCGGCGAAGCTCTTCACCTCTGCATCGGAAGACGTCTTAATGCTTCTGAACTGGAAAAGACTTTCACTTGCACGTTTATTCGATGCGGCCGTCGGTTTGTGTGGGACACGGAATCTGGACATATAATCAAAGTATCCAAATTGACACATTTTAACAACAAGTGTTTGCTACCAAAAATAGACTACTCTCGAAAAGCTAGATCGATGCCATTAAAGTATTTCGTAAAGTCGTGCTAAGAATAAATAATTCAATTCATTTTTATTAGTTACTTATTCATTTAGGGTTCAGTGTTCAATACTAATGTATGACTAACTGATAAAAATCAAGAACGCATTTTCTCAGCGGTCAGACTATACCCTAAGTTTTAGTTTTATACTCCCATGTAAATAGCAAATTGTTTTATAAATAATATTTTTTAACATACATATATCATCTATGTCATTTATGGTATCACCGTCATATACTATAATCTGTTTCTTATATACCTACTTAGATTTATGGCTCTTTAAAAATCACGACCGCCAAAATAAAACAAACAATTTCTATTATATTTTTAATTTGATACACGTGGTCGTGTTTATTAATATTTTAGTTTACTTATTTTAGTGCGCAGTTAACTACATATTGAAACTAATTAATTATATTCTTTGACTGTACTTGACCATTGATTTGATACACATACTTTTTTAAATGGCGTCATATATCCTTATCATATTGTCTTATCAAATGATTTAAAAATATAAAGCCTGTACCACTTAGTATGATGTAATGTTTCTAATGATATTGTTCTGTGATATTTTTAAGACTATTGTAAAAATATCGAGTCAATAAATTTAAATATTATGTATAGAAATAGTTAACAGTATAAGAAATACAATTTAATAATCATTTTATTTTATTTGACGAAATACATGATTCACGAATCAAATTAAAAAAAAAATCACCTCAAGAAATAATCAATAAACGTTGGATTAAAGAACCCTGATGTTTTCTAAAGAGATGGTCTTTGCCTTTCGTATGATTGAAGTACCTATAAGCTATTATCTCTCGCTTGGGGCCCGAGTCGACGTATTATTCTATAGTACTATGGTATTGTGAACTCGTAACCATAGTAGACACGTGGTCGAGAAGCTTCAAATACCTAATTTCACAGAGTGCAAATTTGTAATAGGGCTCTCAAGTTATTTAGGAAAAGGGACGAACACTTCAACTCCTCCCTAAAATATAAAACGCCATAAAGAAAACTAAGTTATAAAAAAATGCTATGGCTGTTATTTAATATTTGCACAGAATTCTTGTTGCGTTAGGCAGATTTACTTTTGACCGGTTTTTCTTAAATATCATATTACAATTACTTACATCTAGACTTCAACAATATATAAAAAAATGTCTTCTTTTAATCACTATTTATTTTTAGTTAAATTCTAATAATACATAGTGTCATTAATTAAAAATTATAAATTCTATCTTATCACATTTTATAGAGCTCATTTAGGTTGTCCTTTTCCCTCTGTGGCCGTCCGATGGGGTTGATCGGGACATGATTTAATTGTTTCCATATAACTGTCATTACCCTGTCTCCCGGGGGAAATGATATCATAATGAAACTGCGGGGATTAATGAGCCGTAAAACTCTGCCGTTCTAGATACATGGGTACCAATTTATATGCCAAGTTTCGAATCACGGCATATTCTGAATAGTTAAATAATCACAAAATCTATTTAGAGATCACTCACTTTTTTACTGAAATTTAGAAAAACCCGAAATATTCACCTATAGCATGTGCTTGACACAAGATTCAATAGGGATGATGACTAATTTTTGTTTGTTTGTCCGTCAGGTAGAGTGTTAAAAAATATTAAACACGTATTTTTTATTTTTTTCGTAATCATAAAATTACGGCGTTACATTGAGTTGAAATTTCGCATGACGTCACGTTAGAGTACGTTTTCTACTCAACTGTGACGTAGCGAGCCCCCACTCCTCAACTTTAATGCCTGTTATCTAAGCTATTTCTTGTTAAATTGAAGTAAAAAGAAATACGTATCTAATATTTTTCTATTATCTGACTGACGTACTAAATAGAATTGCATTTTTTTTACCCAGTCATCATCCCTATTACATCTCCTTTCGCCATCGGGAAAAATTGATCAACTGTAATAATTACATCTACTTCTCCACAATTTTTTTTTTGCAGTAGTTATTTTGTTTACAGTGTATAATAAAAATGCATAAGTCACTCTGAAACTGTGATCTAAGACGCTAGTATAATAAATAAAATATTAATTGTATTTCCCAGTAATTAATTGAAAATGTTTTTGTTCCCATCATCTGTCTCTATTTGTCTCGTTCACTGTCAGCAAGAGAGACTCAGATATAATATGTAAGATTATTTTCCAGCTTCAGAGCGCACTCCGACTATATATTCGTTGTTGAGTGTCGTTTACAGTAAGCGACGTGAAAATCGATTCGCCCTTTCGTCAGATACCGAATCTTGACCTAAAATTTGCGAGGCGTGGCTTTAATTGTGTGTGTAGTAACCTTGACTTGCTTCAAGTTTTTGCTTTACGTGCTAATATAATTTTAATAATAAAATCCATGAAAATATTATTAAATATCGATTGACATATATTCAATATCAAAAAAATATACTGATTACAAACTTACTTGCATTTTTTCACCAATTATTTTAATAAAATATCAGAAAATATACGAGTATGACTCGTCAGTATTTTCCCTGCGGACGCCTCTGCCATTGCCAGTGATGTCCGACTGCTGTTGTAATTGATTTTATACGCATAATTACACATTTTCTGGCAAAACAAAACTAAATTGTCACCAATGAAGAAAAATTAAATTTTAATGATTGTCAGTTTCTAATTATGTTTCCATACCCGTGAAATGAGAGAATAAGTATATAAATCTATATTTATGTCATGGCCATATGTTACAACTGAACATCATGATATAGCCTGACCAGATCAAAAAAAAAATAACGATGTAGGCGGCTGATCGTATGACTGCTTTATTATGTGGCCAACCATTAGTGATCAGTTCATCTACACAAATGGCAAAAAATCTCACAAAAACCACCACTCTATACGTGTTACACTCCTCTAAAGAGCACCCTTAGTCGTTAGACCTTGCAGTGCCAAACAATCATAAGAAAGTACAATAATAAAATGTGGTACTTGAAAAATGATCACGTAACCGCTCGAAAGAATAACTGTTCAGCTTAATAAGGTGTACAAACACGGCGTGAGGAAAATGCGAAGATATTAAGACCTCAGCCATTATGTGAGACTTTATTAAACGGAGACGCAGATATAACAGGACAACTTCAGAACCGTCACTGTAAGATAGAAATAGGTGTCGCAGTAAGATAGAAATAGCATACGAAAGTAAAAAGCACAGTATAAACTTTTGTGAGACGTAGCATCGCAGAAACAGTCAGCCCGTGACCACGGCCGGTGTTACCTGGTGGAAACGTCGGGAAATATAGGTAGGTGAAAAACCTAACTATCGAAATTCTATTGCGTTAATACCCGTCTTATACAATGTAATATAATGCACAGTATACGAAAGCGATTTATTACCATCTTACTAGGAATATAATTGTAATACTAAAATTATTAGTAGGGGACCCCACGGTGCTAATTAGTGATTTACTCGAGCCGCATAAAGACCTATTGGATTACGAAGTTTAGTTTATAAATAGAAAAAAAATGTGATATAATATATACTCATTCATCGCTGGGAGGGGGGGGAGCAGGTATACCAATTAAATATGTAAAAAAAAATTGCATGGTCATACTCGAGCGCGTCAGATATTGACATGATCCATGTCCTACGAATTTAAAAAAACATGTACGATTGTTTTCATGATAGCGGTGGTCGTACGTAATTTTGTCCAGCGTGTCAGATTTTCTAAGGGGATGTTAAGTGAACCGAAATAAAGCTCTTATACAAATATAATAATCTGACGATTTGAATTTAACGCAATCTCATGGTCATTATTAGAAAGCGAAAATAAAACATTTTAAAATACTCAAGCGAGTCAATATATATACGATTCATCATTATGCCCTAGACGTGCTGTCTCATAACCTGATTCGATTATCTGGCAGACTACTATTTCGCGCAATTCAGTGTACTGAAATATGAGTTAAAGGCCTATAGCGTAGAAAAGTTCACTTTTTAAACGCTCGTCTTCGTAAGTTACGACGCGAACGTTGTCCATTGCTGCTGAGGAGATATGATGGAACTACCACGAAGACACTCTTCACAGACGAGAAAAATTTTACTGTCACTATAAGTAGCAAAGATATCCCAGTTTCTGCATAGAATGTCTCGCGCACTCATCATCTGGCTAGTGTGATGGTATGGTGGGGAGTTTCGTATGAAGGTGTCACTCCGCTCTATTTCAGCCAACAAGGTGTTAAGGTGAAAGCCAAGAATTATCAGAGTAACATTAAAGAGCCCGTGGTGAAACCCCTATCTGATACGTTATTTCATCGCGACGGACGAGTGGCCCTCCATTAAAAAAGTTACGCAACTTTTATTTCGTCTCAAAACTTATGAACACACAAGGTATGTATGTAATTTTATTTATTACCTCATATCTTCAGAACCAATCCTTACTGCGAGCAACTGGGACCATGGAGTGGTTATAGGAAGAATAATATTTTATTAAATTAATTAGTTAATCAGTTAAATTAATCAGTAATCAACCATTTCTTTTTTCAGGCCACAGAATTATATGACGCTGACGTATAATCGTTCTATTTCAGCAAATCAATAGATTTTTTTTATTATTTATATTTTCTGTATATAATTCTTTTCATATAAAAATACAGACAAACAAGCAACCGGGTCTAGGTTTTAACACTCGTTTTAACACAAATCTTAACAATTTCAGTATGGTTTCGAATTCTATGGCAGATGTATAACCATATCACTAGATTAGTTTAGTCATCATCTTCGTCAAGCGTACGAAGCCCACTGCTGAGTTTAGGCCTCCACCACATTCAGCGACTTCCCGCAACTTATTATGAAACGAAAAATAACTGACTACAAAATTTAAAGGGAATTAAATTTATTCACAAAAACAAAAATGATACAAAAGAGATGTGCGGGATGTATAGTGAAGTGTTAGGAGCATGTTAGTTGTGAAGGTGGTCTGGTGAAGTGGACGTGAGGTGACGGCAAAGCTCCGTTGGTAACATTGAAGTTATGATAGAAGTGACCCGATGTCAGCTCAAGGGGATGGTAATGTTCACACTCTTGAGAGGCGATTTGGTGCGTTGTCTTGAAGAGGCGTAGAGACTCTAAGAGTGTCGAGTAGGTCGTTCGATAGCTTGGACTGAGCAGCGGCTAGGACTTCTAAGTGTCCAGACGAAGATAGCCTCCAGGAGAGGAGGTTCCCAGATTAGGTTGCAGATGATGTAGAACTGAAGGTTGTAACGGCAGAATAATTTAACTGTAGAGTTTAAAGTTAAAGTCGAAATATTATCTTACGACTTTAATACCGTGATTTGGAGGAGTATAGACTTTGGATTTTAGAATTTAGATAGCTCAGGGCGAACTCCAAAAGATAGATTAAGCAACTGTTGTAGAAGTGATTGAATAACTTCATGTACCCCAACATTAATCCTGGTGCACGAAGCAGATATGATCGGTTCACAAAATCGGTTATTGGTTTTTTATAATGTTATATAGGTTATAATAAAAGAATTAATATTTAACGCAAACACAAATTCAGTGGACGAGTCGAGATTCTATTTTTCTCGACTATACAAACGGATAGATTATCTGATGGATGTCCACTCCTTTTACGTATTTTCTAAACTAAAACTAACCTTGTTACCTTCCTTCTAGAAGAGACACTAAACTAGAATATAAAAAGAAATTGCTAGCATCAAACCGACTTTATGAATAGTAAGAATATACGAGTCAGGATAAATTTTATGGTTTTAGATATTTCGCTCCACATAAACTAGTCTCGGCTCATTGATTGGGGGTTTCAGGTGTCACAAAAATACGATGAAGGAATACAGTATAAAGTTAAAGGAATTACTTTAGTTCTCATTTTACTCCTCAATTGGATAGCTTTGAAATTTTTATCCAATATCTCCAATATTTATTCTTCTAAGCCCTTATTGCATTTTTTATTAATAAATTTTTCCTATTTAGTCAGTTTGATTGTAACGAAACAATGAATTTACAGTTAATTACAAGTTGACGTAGTCAACTTTTGCCATTTGATATCCGACCGAGTCATCATATATTTAAAATATCATTAGTTGAAATTCACTAAAATAATAATTGCTGAAACTAACTAACTAAGGTTTTGCCTTAGTTTTTACTCACTTTGATATTACTGCAGATCTAGATGCGATCAATAGATCTCACTAGGGTACATAATACTCTTTGGTGAGTAAAATTTTATATGACCTACAATGATGGATATTAGAACAAGGCAACACTTTATTTATATTTGTACTATTTTAACTTTTGCAAACATAATATAATATATTATGTAATCTAGTGTTGTATTTTATTAATATAATCGTTTTTGTGAAATGTGCATTTGGCAACGTCCAAAGTCACAGGGTCCTCAGCACCTACCAATGTGTAAATACAGCGTCGATAGTGATGTTGATATTTCAAAATATACTATAAATATTCCAGATTTCTATAAAACAAAAACTATTTTAACTAATTTTGAATATAATAATAGGATTTTTTCTGAATGGAATTTTATTCATTTTATAAGCAGCACTCTAACTGATGTCGCCGTGTTATACCGTGCGTCGGTCAAATTAATAAAGATCACATTTATGAGGAAATATTTTTATCTGCCGGTCTGTATATCCACATGATACATAAGCTCTGTTTCTTTTATATATCTTAAGAGAGAAAAATATTGAATTGAAAAGTGGACTAACATTTTACTAAAAAAAAACTTAATTTTAGAACTTATTTATGAGTACTTCTTTGTTTCAGATCATGTATTACGGGTAGTTAAGCTTTTTGTCCGATGGAGAGATATGATGAATCTATAAGGATTCCGTGTTTACCTATGCCATATGCTATGGTTAGCGAACCCTAACTAATGACTAATTACAATATCTAATGACACTAACTAATGACAAAAATTTATAAATTCAAATAGTACCTAAATCATAATATTGTTCAACCTTTGAAACATATTAGATTATTTATAATGATTGTTGAACAAAGCAAAATTTTTAAAATCCTAAGGGTACATGCTCACAGTAATTTCTTTTCTCTTTTTTCAGGTAAGTGAAGCGTCCTTAATAAAGGCCGTCTTCTGAGATTGATCAGAAGATATAATGAAGGTGGAATGGGTGGACGTTTCGTTTCTATGTAAGTAGATCTAAAACAGAAAACTATATTACTATTCATACATGGATGTCCAACTAAAATTTAATCATTTACATTTTATATTTAGACAAAAAAGAAATTTAGACTAAAGGTTCAAACAAAATCTCCATTACTATATGAGGTCTTTACCTATGAAATTACCATTTTTCATGAAATAAGCGCATTTTTTTCTATATTTTTTAATTCTATTAATCAATGTAATCATGTATATTTGTCAATTCATTGCTAGCTTATTGATGCCCTTCTTGAAGAAATCAGCCAAGAAGTTATCCAAATTCTGGAAAAAGTAAAAATCTGTAGGCGCAAGGTCGGTGGCATAACGGAGAACTTTATTTTGACCAACCCCGTGCGGATTGGAGAGCGGAACGATTGACCAAAGCTGGTTGGAGATGTGCAATCTTCTCTATCATTGTGTTCAGTTCTTTACAGTAGACATCTGCTCGCCTGTTAGGTAAGAAGCTGTGATGAATTACACCTGCGTTAGACCACCAAACATTGACCATCACTTTTCTAAGGGTATGTTTTCGTTTCGAGCATTGTTTGGATACTAAAACAGCATTCAACCAACTTGCTGAGCGCTTAAGATTATCGAATAGGATTCTTTTTTCGTCACAAGTAACAATGTGGTTCATAATTCCTTTATTTGTATGCCTGTTGAGCAGTGCAAAGCACGTCTCGCGCACGCACTTTGCGCTGGTGATCATCGAGTTCGTGAGGTACCCATTTGTTAAGCTTTTTTACCTTGCCAATTCGACGCAAATGGATTAATATTATTTTGGTGCTAACGTCGAAAGCTGCTGCTAATTCAGCCGTAGATTAAGTTTCATCAGCTTCCAGAATCACCTTTAATTCGTCATTGTCGACCAAAGTTTTCGGACGACCACGAGGTTCATTTTTCAGGTTAAAATTTCCAGAACAGAAGTAGGCAAACCAATGACGGGTGGTGCGTCCGTTTGTAGTGTTCTCTCCGTAAACCATAACCATATTTTTGCAAATAAATAAATATTATTATAAACGACGTTGACGTTACATGCCGCTCGTGCCGCTTTGCTGCCACGACAGTACTCATACTCCATTATTACTCGAATTTTTAACTTATCCATAATGACGAAAAATGTACGAATGCGTTGAACAAAAAACATTAACTTTTAACAAATGAAGATTTTAGGAAAAACATTTTCATGTTTTTTAAATATAATTAATTTGAAATTAGAATTATCAAATATAATAATTAGAACAAATTATCATTTTTATTGAAAGTTTAAAATATTTGTAAAAATATTTCTTTCGGCTGTTTGGGTGGATTGCCTGAACATTGATGAAGATTCGCTCTGTAGTAGCGAAAAAGTACCAACCGCTATCTAGCTACCCAGGACCTAACAGAACTGACGAATGTTTCAATCGTCAGTTCTGTTAGGTCCTGGGTAGCTCAGTGCTCAGAGTACCAGCGATAAAGAGAATTTATAAGCATTTTACATCAAGAAAAACTCCATGTTATGTGTCCATTAACTTATCTGAAACAGATAGATTCAAGATGAATCGAGACGACGAGCTTTTATGTCGGACGGATCAAAGATAAAGTTTTGTTTGTGTGCAAGTTTGATCCTTATACTGGTATAATTGTTATATGTTTGTCTAAATCAATAATTAGCAAACACTTTGTTGTGCGATTTTAACCGATGGCTAGGGTGGTAAAGAGGAAGAATTAAGTATCCATCGCCATCTCAAGTGTTGCCAATACTGGGGCACAGGCCTTCCCTATGGCTGAAATCGAATCGAATACCTACGGAGAATAGGCTATGTATGAATCACTACGCAGGCCGAGTGTGGATTATTGGCTGTAAATGACTGTAGAGACAGCAGAGGCTACTTCTTAACGTGCCTTCCGAAGGACGAGGGAGCTGGAAATAACAAGTTATTGGTCACCCATCGTTTATACGGTCCTTGTGAAACTTTAAAAAGAATATTCTAGCATACAACTGATAAATGTAATATGGCAAATATAAATATAATTCGTTTGAAAGAAATGCAAAACAGTGTCAATGGTATGTAATATTATTTTAAGCTATCATATTGGAAGTCCTCCGAAAACAAAACGGGAAAAACAAAAGTAAAAAATAACAAAAGGAAATATTCCCCGGGGAGGGTCTCGGGAAACCGACTTGTTTGTTTGATAAAGAAAACGGGATATAAACACATTTTGTTTGGCGCCGATTTTCTTCTTTGATCCCTCGGGATAAGGCCCATTGTTTGAACAATTATTGAAGGAAAATAAAAATAAAAGGCAGTGGATTAAGTTAGTGGAACTGTTTTTGTCGTCAAATTAAAAAGTTACGATCTGTGATGGTGCTAATTCTTCTATACCAGTCCTAAACTAAAATAAACTAAAAATGTATTCCTTTTTTAACGTTTTCATACTTGATTCTTTGTGGTAAGGTCGGATTGGGTTTTCTTAACATACTGTATTTTAACAACGAAGTTTACTTACAAATCAATGTAAATGAGTTTGAAATCCCTTATCGGATACGAAAATAATTCCAAGAATGTTCACACTTACATAAAGTACGTCATGGATAAGTTTCATGTTTCATTTTTATCCATAGATATGGTAAATCCATTTAAAATAGATAGACTAATAAAAATAAACAAGTTGACCTGAATATTATATACACTGACCAAGCATTTAATTCTGAGAAGAGTCGTCGTATCGTTGCCTCCTTAGATTTTATATATAAGAATGAAATATTCTATTATCCATCTATATTTTGCTTTGTTTATCAAAATTCACAAAACAGGTGACAACCGGGTAAATTAGAAATCAATAGTACATTTTGCAGTTATCAAGGTTGCGACCCTTCACATTACATATTGCAAAGACAAACTAAACAAAAACATGCACCTAATATACTTACATTACTACGAGTATTACATTATTTATAATTAAAAATTATGTATAACTTCGCTTAGTTACTAAATATAAAAAATACACCAACACGTTGATGCGATAGAGCATATCTGAAAGTTCAATTATGCAAAAATCAATACTGTTGCATAATTAATAAACCATTTAGATAGGCAACGTGTCACACGCTTATCTATAATTTAAACATAACGTTATAAAGGACAACACATATTATCCGACTACTCCGACACTAAAAATCACATACATTCCTATAAAAGTTTAGTAGTGATTCTAAGGTGTGTTCACGTTAGCACGAGCCATAATTGAGCAGGATTCTCTCTCAAAATATAGCGATAAATTTCTTTAGTGTAAATATGTATACGCATTATGTGCCAGTCTATGTTTTTTTGGAAAACATCGGTGTATGGTGTTGCACATTAAAAAAATATCTAAGTTACAGACAGAAAGGCTGTAACTTACTAGAAAAGCATAAAAAGTAATGGAGTCATGCATAGCCACAACACGCAATTTCTGTTCAGTCCTCTGGAAAATAGAAAACAGCAAAAGAATGTGAGTCAGATCAGTAATTTATTTTGGATGTACCTTTTGGCCTCTGTGAAGGCATAAACCAACCGCAACCGAACTAGCAAATTAGGTATACAAGTTGAAAGGTATTTATATTATAGTTTAATGTTTTTGTTGAAATGACTTTATTTCGGAGTTTCACAATTCAACTGTTTTTGATTCCAAAGAAGCCATTTTTATATAATCTGCGACGCAACGGAGGTAAGACTTGCCACTGCTCCTGGTGCACAGATAATGTTCCCGGATATGATTTTATCAAAATCGTAGGAACATATTTTCCTAATTTTATGCTGAGACTGCACTTGGTATTAGTTAAAATTTATATTATTAAACAAAGACAGCAAAGGTTAACCTAGTACGAGATTCTACGGGCGTAATATTTACTCTTAGAAAATAGTAGTAGGCTTGCATAATATGAATTTGAACTAATAATAAAATTTGCAATTTTAGTGTAAAATAACTCTGGTGCTAAATTTTGTTTATTAATAGCACTGTTTGGTATTAATGTAAACTACTCTTGTTATTTAGTATTATTATCATCTATTTATATTAGTTGCGACTCTATGGAAATGGTTCCGTAAAACTAAATACGAATATATATTAAACATGGTTATTATGTCAGTGATGTTGCAATAGCGATAAATCCATCGATAGAATGACGATACTTTGAAAACAGGCAAATTATCGATAATCATAATCAACACATTCACCCTCGAATAGTATTGCTCTTTGATATTCGATCATTCTGTAATATTGTCCTCAACAAATCCATTATTAATTAATTAATTACTCACAGACTATTATGATTGTCATACACGTTATATGACCCTCGACTATAAATAACTCACATATTAGAGTAGAATAGAATAAACTGTATTGTACACACACATAACACTTACAATTTCAATTGTAAAAAGGAGACGTACAAATGGCGGCCTTATCACTAAAAGTGATCTCTTTCAGGCAACCTTGGGATGGAGTTAAATCATCAATGAGCTTGTAATAATGTTATTCAATTTTAACTATAAAAAGAGAGTATAAAATACGAGAAAAAAAATTTAAAAGTGGTGCATTAATCAGCGATAAAAAAACATACTTTTTTCTATTAAGTAATTTTATAAATTCACGTTTTAATTGTAACAACACCTATGTTGTTGATTTTTCTTTAAGCTTATTTAACAAAGACAATAGTATCGATATAATAAAACTATCGATATGTAATGCAACAATACTGCACATTAAAACTTGTTGGTAAATACAAACTGTACAATAACAGTTCGCATTGAACCAGGACTGTAATAAAACCAAACGTTAAATGATTTTACGAGTGTTTGTCGAAAACAACGCGTGATTGTTTTAGAGGAATACGAAACGTACGCCACCATCCGTCTCGTAACAATGTGTAACGTGTAGTGCTTTGTGTTTGTGAGTAAATATAGTGAAATACGGATAAAATATAATTAGAATAAAACAAAACCTGTATGAAAAACAATAACTGAAAAGGCTGGCACAAGATAACAAATTTACGCAACATCATAACATAACTCAGTGGCGTAGTGGATAAGCGCCGCGGCCCGCGATCGTAGTCGTTAAGCAACTTTCGCAAGGGTCGGTCACGGGATGTCAGACCAAAAAATTATTATCTCGAGCTACTCCGTGCTTCAGAAGGCACGTTAAGCCGTTGGTCCCGGCTGCATTTGCAGTCGTTAATACCCTCCAATCAGCATTGGGCCAGCGTGGAGGGTCATGGCCCATCCTCCTTAACCATCCATAAGGAAGGCCTGAGCCCCTGCAGTGGGGACGTAAAAGGGCTGATGATGATAACATAACATACAGTCGGAAGCATGCGCAAGGAGAGCACTAACAGCCGTTCTATTAGTTGTTTTTCACACAGGCGGGTTTTTGTTTTATTTCTATTAGTATTACAGTAATTATAATCATTATATAACTTAATCTTAATGAAAAATACTTAAAAAAAAACACTTTCTCCCTGGCGCTCTGAGACGGGACTCGAACCCATGAACTTTCGCAATCCGGGCGACTGCTCTAACCACCAGCTACCCAGAACCTAATAAATTGATCAAATATAATAGCTTTTTTTTTTCTTGATAGTAGTATTTGAAACAAAAATAAAAACATTAAATATAATGGCGTCGCCCAGCCGGCATATATGAATTTTTAACATTACCTATCTAAGAACTCTTGGGCTACTAAGACAAATCTAATGATACCTCAATTATAAATAATCCGTTCAGCAGTTCTGAAGATATGAGGTAATAAAGAATATTACGTACATATTAGGGTCCGCCTATATTTCGAGTTCTTTATGTGATTACGCATACCCTTTTTAAACATTACTTTTAAATAAATATTGACTAGGAAAAAATTTGGACCATTTAACCAGCTTATCCAGCTGGACAACTTTTAAGAAAATCAGGTCGCTATTTATTATTTCATTAATATGTTAATATAATTACGAAATTATAGATATATATTTGCCTAATTGCAGTACTTAGCTCTCAAATAAATGGGCAAATTACCGTCTCCTCGGCAAAATTACGCCGTCTTATTTTAAAGTACATATTATCCAAGTCAAGTTAACCGTCGGTGAAAATATAGATCTCTCGCAATTAGAGAATGAATTGTATTTTGTCAAAAAGCGATAATTGCCGCAAATACATATTACTAACTGCGTAAAATGTGTTAGAGTATAAGAAAATTCATATCGCTTTCAAGAACCGTCATAGAATTTTAAAGTTTGATTTATTTGTTGATTGCAAATGCTGATTGATACCTTTAAGAAGATGACAATAGATGAAAATAAGATGCATCAGACATGAATTGATGAGGACATTCTATTCTTTAAAAATATGTTTGCTTCAGGGGACTGACACAGATTTATTGCAAAGGATGAAGAATATTTGTTTTTTTTTTAATAATTAGTAAAAAAATTAGGTTCAATTTCATTTCATCACCAGCTGGGTACAGGACCTGGATATTTAATCATTTATTTGATTAAAAATTGATTACAAAATTATATTTGCCATCTTAAACGGGAATAAAAGCCTAGATTTTGGCAATGCTTTGTCCCAACGAAAAGAAAACTGTTTGGTGACTTAAATATTTTTAAGTTTACTGTTTTGTTATATAACTTACTAAACTTTTATATATTTTTTAATTCGATTGTAGATCGACGACAGTTTTCTTCAAGTAAATGCATAAGTAAATATCATTATCGTATGGAATATGCTCAGTCATGTAAGGTTATGACTGGGACTACTGAAATTGTAATTGCATGAATATGAGAATTTAAAAATAATCACGCTGAAAAAAATTGTTCTTGTCGCCCAATGTTCAAGAATGTTTAAATTTATAACTATGTACAAAACCTACACCGAAGAAAAGTTACTCTAAAAGACTGTTATTATTTTTTTGTTGCAATTATATTAATTTTATAGCTAACACTTTTAATAAACTTTGACCCTCTGTCGGCACGAGTTGCGATCATGCTAGAAAGTTCAAATATTATATTTAAGTAATAAAAAATTTGAAATGCAGTATGCATTTCTAATATACGACAAAAAAAAATTTTGGTCATATAAGAGACACCCTTACGTACGTCATATATCATAAACCTCCCTGTGCAATGGAGGTAAAACTAAACCTACATAAGGATAAGTAATGCTGGAGTAGCCTTACCGCGGTACATTAGTAAGCACCCTGAGTAACCTGAGGTATGGTGTGACACAATGAAAGGGGCATGCAACTGTAAAATTATAATATTTCCTAATTTCTACACATAGTTGTATTGTACTCTCTTTTGTTGTTATGGAGCTCGGTAGCTCAGTTTTTTATATAGGATGGGTGACCAAAACGTTATTTTTATTTAGCTCGTCTGTGTTTTGAGAAGGCAAGTTTAGCTGTTGGTCTTGGTCCACCAATCCTCAACAGTGACTTAATTGATTGATTCAAAATCTCATTCTTAGGGGAAAGCCGTGGAGATATGAATAGGCCGATACGTACGTAATTGGTGAAATGATTGCAGCTTTAAATCACTTTTACATGATGAGGTAACCTCTAAATGTAACGCCATTTTAACTGTGATGTGTCACAGCCAATAATTTTCAATTATGATGATTTATCGCCACATTTACTACTGTTTTGTTACTCAAAATGAAACGTGAATTGTGCAGTTTACGATTATGGTGGAATAACGCACCGTTTGAAATAGAAAGAACAAGTAAAAATATTTCCTTCATTTTCAATTTAGGTTTACTAATTTTCAACATTACATACAATACGTGTACAACATCACGTAAATGAGTCCTAAATAAATAACCGAGTTTACAAATCATACGTATTGAAATCATCCAAACCATTATTTGTTTTATATATCGTCTTAAGATATTATGTGTATGGATATACTGAGTGAATTATTTTTAAATAGCATGTTAGTATAGTAATTTATTTTAATAGTCTATGTTGTTTTTACGTGAAGTATATTTATTGGAAATCATAAACATTTACGTCTAGTTGAATTCTCACGTGTTGTTGTATGACGGAATCATTTATTATTTCTTTCTAATATACAGACAGTGAGAGCTATGTAAATATATAAGGAAAAAAATGTTGTTTACTTCTACATCTTGTTGCTTAATTACTCTTTGCTCTCTTTCTTCATTCCTTTTAGACTAAAATTCAGACCGTTATTTATGTAAAATTTTCTGTTCAAGATAAAAATACTTTCCACTCACCAAAAGATGACTAGTTTTTAATGCGAGAAATTATCTGTTTTTTTTTTACGTGAAATGAGTCCACCAAGTCCCATCTCGCGGTATACGCGGCTGCACGACAGTTTACCACGATATGTCAAATTACGCCAGGTCATTTTAAATTCTACCCACATAATATTAAGTTTTAATATCAAGTGCAGAAATTTCACAGATTAGTATAGTGTTTTTAATTAAAATATTTGTCAACATAATATTGTGAATGTAAAATTTATCAAATACTAGCTTCTGCCCCCTACTTCGTCCGCTTGGTATAGTTACTTTGGGCAGCATTTCTAAAAATACTAAAACAAATATTTATTCATTATACCGTGTAAAATACCTGGATATAAAGTTTCGTAGTTTTATTTTTGGCAATGACGAACTTTCATGCAAACTTTGAATCCCTATTTTAATTTTTTCATCACAATAAAAAGCAATCTGACTCCTATCTTAAGTCAACTATTATTAGTGGGTTAGGCGTGATAAATAAATATTTCAACATAACAAACGTACACGCAGACCTGCTTCCGCATCTGTAATATTAGTATGGAATGATGAACAAAGGGAATCGTTCCCTTTGTCACTCATTATATCGTTTAATAAGTGATTGTCTGATACAATTGCCAAAATAAAATAAAATTTTCGATGGCGCAGTAACTTGCGCGCTCTGTCTGCCATACGATTGTTGATCAAGTTTCGTAATAGCCTGTCATAGGGATGGGTAAACTTCGTACCGCAGGTTAAGTCCAGCTGCAACTACAGTTGTCATTACCCACCAATACGCACTGAGCCCGCATGGTGGGTTATGGCCCATTTTCCCTATTCGATTCCATCTATAGGGAAGGCCTAATCCTCAATAGTGAGAAAATTAATAGGCTGGTGATGATGACGATACCAAAATACCAAAATAGTCTATTTACTAGACTAAGAACTTTGTTTGGTCTATTTTTAAACGTACAGCAATTTCTTTTTTTGAGTTTAAATTGAGGAACATTTGTGTAAACTAATGAAAACAACATTGAGGTCCAACATTCGTCCAATTAAGAGGCTAGCCCAATAATAGAATGGTGCCATTCAATTGCACGGCTGAAAGTCGATCAGCTGATTGACGGTAAGCATCACAACGTCCTTCAACAGTGCGGCCGCACAAAGTCAAGGGAACTGATTAACTGTCTATGGTCAGGACGCGACACACAATTATTAATTTTATTAATAGCAAAATAACCGCGATGTAAGATTACTTTCATGTTCAACTTTGAAGACGTTACAACAAAAAACTGTATTTATTTATTTAAGGTAGAGCAACAACTACACATGTAATAAACCAACTAATGAACTAAACCTTAAAGCTTTTTATTTAATTTGAAATACAGATGGAAATATAAATATAAAAGATAGAGTTTTTACAAAAATTACAAATCATATAGTAAACAATGGTTGCTTTATATTAGAATCGCCTTTCACTCCCATTTTCATCACTTTAAGAGCTGGTTTTCGGGATAAAATGGGTCAGAAACTACTCAAATACCATCGATATAAGTCCAAAGACAGATATAACCTCGAGCAACATACCATTCAAATCTCAAGTCTCTACGGACCAGCGGTTTAGGCTGTGCGTTGTATGTCAGGACATCTCCCTTTATTTAAGTGTTTTTTCAGTGATGGCCCTTGATTTAGTTAGTTAACCTATGTACAATATATGTATATAATGAGTATACACGTTATCTAATATATAAACTATAAAAATCAAATAGCAAATGAGGGTATATTTTCATATACGTAGTACCGCGTCTCTATATAGCACTAAAGTATGAAAGCATCCCGGGAAACAGGAAAACAATATCCTAGTATGTGTATAGTTATATATATATGGGTGCAACTTCATTGGTAAAGCTTAAATTGTAACTATTTGTACTAATCACGATCAGTACTGTTAACTGGCGACAGTAAACCGACTAAGTAGCAAAGATTAGACCAACCGTTCCGTGCATCTCTCGTAAAACAGCAACAAAGTAGGGTAGTTTCACAGTGGATGATCGTTCAATTGTTATTAAACGTGTGTTAGTTGTACAAGTTTGTTGTACTGTACTTAAAAGTAAGTACGTATACTTTTTATCTTTAGTTCTTCGAGAATTGTATGTATTACTTTAACTAGTGCTTATGTGTACAAAACACTTTGGATGTTTATTTAGCTATCAAAGGAATTTTCATGATTTATAAAAATATGAATTGATATATGTTTCCGAATTCATTTCTCAGAACCAGCTTCTATTAATTAAAAGTGTTCTCAACATACGAGAATTATTAAAATCGTGCAACAATTACTGTAGTTGCAGCATCTACCACCTTTGATCTTAATAATAGAATATTCGTCAGAGAGAAGAAGCAAGACAGTAGTGTAGTCATATATGATAGGCAATGGTGAATTGAGTTGTACTACTCTCTAAACTAAACTAAAATATAAAGTTTTAAACTTTTTGAGTTTATTGTGTTCAAATAGACAGGTAGATGGATATATGGATATGATTCGAACCCGTACCCTTTCACAATGCGGGCGATTGCTCTAACCAATTGAGGCACCCGAGACTACCAAGAAGCACTTGTTACTTTCGCAACTAGTGACCGTGTTCGCTATCGTCTGTCTGTCTAAATAGTCGAAGGAATATTTGTAACATGAATATAAATCTACCACCTAAAGGTATCGCTAGTTCCGAGTACAATTCGATACGTACGATACAGATAATGAACTTTTCTACATTGCCTCAGGTCGGGATATTGCGGTGATTCATATTTTGTTGTTTCATATTTTCATAATACAAGCTGCTACTTTATTTGGGTTTTGAACAACGTATATGATGCTATCTAATATTTATTTAAATTTCACGAACCTAAACGTAAAACGGCTACACTACGTAATAGTAAAGTATGACTAAGCTCGTGAAGGCTCCGTCTGTCTCACGTTATATACGAGCCGTACATTGTTCTCTAGACTAGAAAGAAGCCACATTATTTATTACACTTCAGATGAAAGGGAACTTCGTAAGGCACGTGAGCTACCCGTGTCACGACATGTATCCAGTCGTTCGTTCCACACAACTCGTAAAAGTCTCACGTGTTACAATAAAAAGTATATAATATAGCACACCAATGTACCTGTGCAAGTATAGAAAATATCATCCATCTATTATATGTCAAAGTCAAAATAATATTTGTTCTTAAAATATTTCTAACGATAATATTTGGTCAATATTCCTACGCTCTACTTGAAAGGCTATAATTATTTTGAATTTTACAATAATATATGTAAAAGAGATATTTTTAAAAGTCAGCATTAAATTCTGATTTGATGATAAATATCTTAATAGATAACATAACACATATTTCTCATAAACCACCTCATACACCTAATCCCCAAACAATACATATTCAGCACTATACTCAGCTAGGACTATATCTCCCTATCTAATTATATACACACACAAGTCGAATTGAAAAATTAATTCAACTTGAGTAACTAAATGTCTGAAACGATAGATTCAACATATGATCTAAAAGTTAAGAACATGCTCTGGCTCGTATTAGACAGAATAAAGACACTAATTTCATCATATCAGCTGCAAAATTTTCACTACTGGGCAAACGCTTCCCCCGAAAATCTTCACGATGATCGGTCGCGCACGGTCCTCATCCAACTACACGGCAATCCGAACCAGTTCGTAGTGCCATCTTGTGGAAGATCTGCCTACACTTGTAAAGAAAGCTACAACGCTCCGAAAAGATATATAACGAAAAAATATTACAACTAAAAATCTTCAAAGATAATTTCGCACAGTTAAAAACGCAAATATCCGCCATCGCATAATAACCCAATGAGTGCTGAGTGCCTTCATATTTTATGCCACATTCAAGCCTTAATATCGCAGGAACGTGCTTTTTAAAACACCTCCGGGTGCAGTTAAAAGTGTACTGCTTAACTTAATTTTTGGAGGCTCAGTTCTCGGTGACAACTTCATTTAACTAAATACATTTTTCATTTCTCCCCCTCTAATCTGCATAGCATTCGTCTCCATTTATTTTTATGCTAGCCGTCCTTTGCAACTTTCTCTGTCCTTACGGTTGTTAGTGCGTAATTAACTAAATAACATATTTTTTGAATAATAAGATTTTTGTAGAAACTAGAGATGCGTCGACACACAGTTCCGATGATGCCAAAAAATCTAAGTCAGGGCTACAAAGGTGGTTGATATAATCAAGAATACTCGTTGGAAATCACACAACAATAAACAATAGTCAGTAAATCATTGAAATTTACCGCCTTTTTAGTCATAAGAATTATTTTTAGATTGAGAGCCAAAACGCATGTTGAGTCGCAAGATTCGCAAGAACAGTGATTGTCACCGATAATATAATGATAGGTTGTTTACTTCTTACTTAATTGATTGTTAGAGTATTACTTCGTTGCCCTGCCTTCGGGGACTATCGCATGCAGTATCCGCATGAATTATTTGATATTCAGCTAAAGTGTAATGGTGACCTTAGAATATCGTAATAATATTATTGCCACAGTATTCAATGTTCCTAGCACGTCAAATGTACACATAATGCAATTTCTAAGTTGATGCCTTTGTTGTAGCAATGATATCACATAAGGTGATTTGCGTGCTCTTTGTAGGGAATTAACTTAAAAGCTCTCGAATGTACTGTAATATGAGTGCTGACATTCAAAAGATTACTACTTATTTCGAGGTACAGAAATAAATTAATGTACATGACGATGTTACAGGTATTTAAGAATTTTTTTGCAAAAATGGTAGCAGTATTTTTAACCGACGGAGATTCGCGATCCTCCAGCCAGCTAGTTTCATTGAGTTCGATAAAATATGAACCTTTCTTTGTTGTCTTAGGTTTAGTGTCGTGTGACCTTCGTTGTTTAGATAGACATGACACCTTATAATTTTAATAACGTCATATCCGTGAAGACCATCTGTGCATCAGAGACTGCGGCAGTGTCAGCTCCTACCTCCGTCGCATCACACATTTTCGAAAAATACTTTTCTTTGGATTACTTACTACTTTTCTTTCTGAAATAGACGAGATTACGTTATCGGAGCAGAATACCCCTTCAGGTATCAATCAGGGTTAATTTGTACGAGTACAAAATAATTTAGAATCTGAGTAACACATGTGATGTAACGTATATTCTTTATTCGAAAGAATATATAATTAAACTAGCTTTTGCCCGCGACTTCGTCCGCGTGGTAAAGTTACTTTGAGCAGCTTTTCTAACGAATATTTATTTATTCGTTCCATTAGGTACTGATAGGTTCAAACTAATACATTTACTTAATCCATCATCCCTTATTTTATCCCCACGGGGGTTGAATTTATCAAAATCCTATTTAAGCGGACGTCTTTATCATAGTAGCTCCCATCTTTAATTTCAGTTCAATCAGTCGAAAATCTGAGAAGATTCATACAAACTTTTATCCCCTTAGGGGTGAAATTTATCAAAATCCTTTCGTAGCTTTATGCATGCAAAGTTGCAGCTTGATCGGCTTAAAATTGACTTAGTTTCATACAAACTTTCATCTCCTATTTTATACCCTTGAGGGTAGAATTGATCAAAATTCTTTCTTAGCGGATGCTAATGACATAACATCTACCTGCATGCCAAATTTCAGCCCGATCCATCCAGTGGTTTGGGCTATACGTTTATAGATCACTATGTCAGTAAGTCCCCTTTGAGTTATATCTAAATGTCTGTTGATATGTAACGTAATATTTTCGTTAATTGCTTACCAATTCTAATGAATCTTATTTTGTTTGTAAGGGTATAGAATAATTCACGGTGTTTTCCCGTATTCATTTCATGGGAGATTTATCATTATTCTTTGCGGGCCTGGAAAAACACAGAAGGAATAAGATTACAACTCGTTTTTACTGATGGCTTCTGTTATTCTATTATTACCCTTTTTAATATAATTTGAAATGACTACTTATAGACTGTTCTGTTGAGTGTTATATTGATAAACTTATATAGTTTTCAGACCTTTCGGATCTTTTACAGGTTCTAATAAAACCAAGTAAAAGGAGGTTCATTTAATGGATAGGTAGTCTCCGTCAGAATTAAAGAAACAAGAATATGCTTTCATTAACCTACAATTGTCTTTAAAATATTGAAATGTATATATTCACATAAAAAATATATTTCTTTATATAGCTGGGAGGGTGATTAAATTCGAATAACTTCTTTCGAACTCGGACGGTTAATAATTAATGAAGTACATAACGGAAGTATAATGAAGCGGAGAAATCTCGTCCCAACTTTAGAACAAGTTTCTTGAATTTGCTAACGGAACTTTGCACATAGGTATATATAAATGCGCTGAACAAATATTTGTACTCAATTCAGTTCAAAACACTACCGATAATATAGTTGACCAATTTTCATATCACTTTTTCCCCCAATGTGATCACAAGATGTGAAACTACCCACATTAATTTTAATTTCAATAATTCCCTTAAATAGTGACTGGATGCCAGTCTGTTGACTGTCACTAACGTTACGTGTGACTTCAAGTAGTGACTAATTAACAGCTTGTTATCTACGCTAATTATAATATATATTAAATAGTGACACATTATCAATTTGTTGCCTATACTTTAAGACGATAATCGCAATTTCAAATAGTGACTATTATGGCTGATAGCCTTTGCGTGAGAGTGACTCTAAATAGTGACAGAACAAAAGCCATCTTGTTGACTACACCTCTCAAATAGTAA
Organism: Diatraea saccharalis; assembly: GCA_918026875.4. NCBI lineage: Eukaryota > Metazoa > Arthropoda > Insecta > Lepidoptera > Crambidae > Diatraea > Diatraea saccharalis. Next base: position 530,544 of record OU893336.1, read on the forward strand.
CATTGACTATGTCCATTCTCTTTACACCGCACATAATACCTATATAAGTTTCTTGTCCTCACAAGCGCGAGAAGAGTCCGCACGCAGTAGGTTACGTGCTAATATTAAGTTTTAATAACAGTAGACCTATTACAATCAGTGCCAACGTTGATCGGAATGCTCCACTTTTTCGTTACTCTGAGAAATATAACTCTGAATGGGGATAATACTAATGGAACCGATATTTTCTACGACTCGTTACCTAAATTTTAGAGCAACATTCTTTAAGTTATCAGTGTGTAGAATAATATTATCCGGTTACCGACACCTTCAAACCGGCACGTGAACCGGCTCAAGTCACGAAGGTGGTTAAAATTAACCTGTAAGTGTTCCATTTATTTGATACGGAACCCTAAAAACATATAAAAAAATAACCCAAGTTAAAACCAGTACAACTCCAGCAATCCCTTTTACTATGTAAAATCGGTAAAATAATCTGTGCCGTCGGTTTTGCGACTCAGTGGTCGGGATGGATCTATTATTAGACCCCCTCTCCACCCCTCCCCTTTGTCCCTCCATCCAGGCTCTACCCCCTTTCAGTTAGGAGTGAGTTAAGTATCGATTTGCTTAAGGATTTTCGTATTTACTAAGTATAGATTTATTGCTTAGGTTATCTTTTAAATTCTCTTTTAATGTGGAACTACCTTACAGAGAGACTAGCCGAACCAGTCTTTTTTATTAAGCCAAAGCAACATTAGTCTCTAGACAATTGACATTATTTATTTTTCTATTTCTCAGTTCTGTTCTGTTATTAAATTAGTTCGTTTAAGTAAAAATTGTATTTTATAATTGAATTTTACAATAATACAACTCTTTTCTAAGTAGATTGATGGTTCAATAAAAATACAAGGTGACACTTCATAAAAATACTTAATTAAATATTATATCTTTTAAATTAAATTTCAATTGTTACCAAATCACAACACTCGGCCATCTGACACCGTACGCTCTCCGGACGAACGCATTAATCACCACACTCGAAAAAACATACTTAAACTTAATTTAAAATGACACTGTCAGAACTTGAAGAGTGTGATTGTTTTAACAATACAAATTCCAAAAGTTTGTTGACCAAGCACTGACATTATCGAGATCCCTATTAAATTTGTAAATACCTATATTAATCATCAGTCGTTGTCTGCACATAAATTTGCAAAGTGAGAAGGGATTTACAGTTAATAAAATAAGATAATTGCTCTTGAACAGAGGCTTCTAAAAACAGTTAAATTTAGAAATCAATAATCAAAGGTACAGATATATATCTACACGCCGTATCCCTTGTGGGGTAGGCAGAGGGGAGAGAGAGAACGCCACAAGGCACGATCCTTACATACATGTTTCGCCACATCCACTTTCATTATATAAAGTGTAACGCTTATAAAAGAAGAGATAATTAGTTATTGGTTATTGGTGGGTTTAGGACCCAACATATGGGTAATAAAACAAATAGTTTTTATAATAAACGTTTACTACCCAAAAAGTAGGGAGACATGAGATATCAGGGTTAGGGTTCGACGGGAAGCTCGCAACGTGGATCAGTATATAGATAGGTACAATTATATATGGCCATAATCAACCGTTCGCAATAGCTAGGTCTCGGTCATCCACTGTCCTGGTAGTGCTCCGGCGAGATGTACGGCCGAAGAGGTTCAGTGGTCTGGATGTTAGGGCCAGAAGATGAGTCCGGAGCCAACGCTTCAGCACCCAGATGTTAGTCGATCATGAAGCTTCTCAGGGGGGGAAGGAACCCTAAATGAAATTTAAAAAATTGACACGGCCATCAGGTTGGCTGCGACATCACTGGTCTTCAGGCGGTGCGAGGTAAGAAGCAGGAACAGATGGAATAACGCCATGGGTAGTGATCATTGATGAAGCAGACAAACAGGCAAGATAATTAAGCAAAGAAAATGGTGTGCATTTCTAATAAATAAAAGAAAAAGTGGTTATTTTGAAATGCTACACCCAAAAGATCATTCTAGATTTTATTAGCTAACACATAATTTGTAAGGTGTTCAATGGGACTAAAACACGCCCGTTAATAAAAAGAAATTACATAAAGATACAATATATTGCTGAGAAACACAATATAAAATTAGACTAAAAAAAACAGCTAAATTGATTAGAAATTATGCAATACTTACCCAATACTTTCTCAGGGGCGGGATATCACTTCGATATAATTAATTAAAAAAAACATAAAGATTTAAACGTTAATTTTACGCTCGCGACTACAGCGGCCGAGAAAGAATATTAAAGGACTACATGTTGATGTCACGCTGCCTTCGGTTGAAATGTATGACAAGGAGCGCGTTCAAGGTACAAAACCTATCATTAAACTGGATTAAGCTTGCGACACGGAGGACAATAGCTTCAAGCAAGACAAGTTGTCAAGCCCTTCGCCGTTTATCTATATAGAAAATTATTGGTTTGACAATCTTCGGACAACAAATTTGATAGTAATTGTTTTAAATATAAATGTATAAGTTCATTAAAATATAAAATGTGTAATTCATTCACATCACAAGAGCACTACAAAGTCTAAAGCGTCACTTACATTTAGCCCGCGCCGCGCGCCACGTGCTAGTATTCGGCAAGATGCTAGTTTTTATACATTAGCTCCACCCGCGAGATGGGGATAATATAATCATTCTAGTTATAAATATAAGAGTATATAGAATCGATCCAGATCGGTGCGGACTATAAAATACAAAATATACGTTATCTTTTGCAATTCCATAAAAAGAAGTGCCTTCAATTTTTATATGGCAGGCAACCTAATACCCAATTTTATTTTCTGATGGAACCTTTCATTCGACAAAGAAAATAGCCACTTGTATCGACATGTCCCTAAGCGAAGTGTTTACCGACAACATTTCGTTTTTCATACTATCTGGTGCCCGCGTCTTCGTTCGCGTGGACTTTCAATCATACCACAGCAAATGGATAGTTTCAATTAAGTTTGTTAGATGAGATTGTGGTGTTGATTTTAACTTAATTAACATATAAAGGTTTTCATTCCAAAATCTCACAGCCTGCTGAGGGTGTCTAGGATATATATAATGAACAATAATATTATAAAAGTCTTTACAAACTGTATTGATGTTATTTTCTTCGGGTGCCAAAATACAAAGCCTGAAAGCGTTGCTAACTCTCGAGAAAACAGCCCGTGATCGAGTCAACACAAACAACAAAAACATGTGTCAACGTCGATATGACTTTGTCTGGTTACACTTTACCCCATGTACTCGCCGATCGATAAGTAACTGCGTACCTTAAAATAAATCCCGCTTTATTTGCGAACTCCGAAGATGGAAGCTTTTAGTACATTAACACATATAAACATCAAGACGACTCACAGATTAGTAATAATATAAAAATTCTATACCAATATTATAGAGAAGAAAGATTTGATTGTATGCATTGAATAGACTACTATTGGAGCTATTTTTAAAGTTCGTACGGGAAGCTACACCATGCGCTGGTGACAGGCTATAATTTACGCGAGCAAAGTCCCGGTAATACAGTTAGTATTTAATATAGGTATTTCAAATTTAAACTTCGAAAAGATATTCGTCAAAACATAAGTCACGTGAATGATAAACCCTGACCGTAATCAGCATCATTAGCCTAATTAACGCCGCTATTAATGCTGAAACACAGGCTCGGGCCTTTACAAATGTAATTGGTGAAAAGCTGTTATTTTGGTTTTACAAACAGACAATCCAATTTTATTTATTTGTATAGACTCTCATCCAGCTATTAAACAGTTACGCAGTGAGAACTAAGGAACGGTCCTTGCACGCATCTTTCATTTTTCTTGACATTGGTAATCGTTAAAGGTGTGCCACCCGCGGTATCCATATTCTTCCAATTTCAGGTTGTATAGATACTTCAGTTTAGTCATTATCTCACCCGTCATTATTTTCACGTGCCTTTGAAAATTTGTAATTTTTTTTAATTTATGTACCTTTTTTACGTCCTTTCTAGTCCCTCAACTTGAAGAAATCCTGAATGGATGTTAGAAAAATATATTGCTGGATTATTTAAAATGTGTTTTCGATTTAACTGAGATCTTCATAAATAAATCGAATACAATCTCTTTCAATATCTACTTTAGGTAGACGAAACATTTCGAAACGTTAATGCGTCGTAAAAACCAAATACTTCCAAAGTGAGTTGGATTATGAACCGTATGTCTCAAGTGTTTGAGTTGCTTATAAGTCAAATACAGTATAGAGTACAACAGGTGGGCTCCTACACAGCCTTAGCATACAGCTGTCGATTCAATCATTTAGCATTAGCATGGAAATGACAAAGTAAGCTGGCGTAGTTGATGTATTTGTTAGATACTAGTTGTGCGCACTGGTTTACCCGCCATTGCTCATCTCCAAAGAGTCGTAACGTATGTTATTAGTATATAATATTTCTCAAGCATTGCGTTTTTAAGTTTAAAAATATGTCATCTACATAATCCAATGAGATATATTGCATTAGTCAAAAGCATAATATCATTAATACGACAAACTACCATTCATTAACATATGCGTGAAGTTAGAAGACACATTAACCTGAGAGCATCATATCAAAAGAATTATGAATGACAAGAAGTAAAGATAGCGGCCTGCGATGCTCAGTTCTCTCTGCCTAGCCCGCCAGAAACATATGCATTGATGTAGGGAATATATATAGTTATATTATTTCTATTCAGATTAAAAGGTTTATAGTTATACCATGTCCTGCTGAGGGCTTTCCTGTTAAATATAACAGTAATGTTAACATAAGCTTAACAAACCCATTAACATTAGTAATGCCACACAACACATCTGAAAGTCATATTAGGCCCATTTCAAAGTCACACTGTCGTGTATCTTAAAGTTTAATGTACGCTTTGAAGGTCGCTAAGCTAGAAATGCTCTACACATTAAGGGATTTCAAGCATTACATCGAGTCATATCCAACTCGTAATAATTCAACGGTTGTATCAATATATTATTATATCATTTTGTTTTAAATTTATGAATACTATTCAACAAGTAATGCAACGTCAGTAGCAGTCAGTATATGTATCATAACGTGGAATAGCTTTGGAACTGAAGGCGACGTCTGACTTTTTGAATTTTAAATAAGTATCATTAACAATCGAAAAAGAGATTTATGCGCACCTGTTGTTAATTATATGTTAGGTTATCTCTTTGATAATATACTGGTGATCTTTGGGGGCACTATTTTCCGCACTTAAACGGTTAATTCTAAGTGAAAAGTTGGTAGTTTTACTCCAATCAACCCGTCTCCGCTAAGAAGGGCAGCAGTTTCTTGAGATGATGATGAAATGCCAAGTATTAGGAGTAAAAGTATGAAATTGCCGTTTTATTGTAATAGGTTCCTAGAATTGACATATAATCTTCATGGTTTGAGGAGTTCTTAAAAAACTTTTTTCTATGATGTTCCTCTTTTAAAAATTGTGAAACATTTGAATATCGACTTTCAATTGTTTTTGTTATTCAACTTAGACAAGAAAGATGGATGCTCCGAAAATTCTAGTGATTTTTGAATACGAGTTCCGACGCGGTTGTTCGCGGCAGAAACAGCCCGCAATATCAATGTTGTGTTTGGAGAGGGGTCTGCTTATGAACGCACCGTGCCATATTGGTATAAACGCTTTCGTAAAACACGCAGTAAAACAGCCCCGACTCATGAATCGATCTTCACCGTTATTGCTCCATGACAACGTGAGACCTCATACAGCACGAGAAACTGTTTTGACCCTTCAGGAACTGCAGCTAGAAATCATTCGTCACTCTCCGTATTCGCCAGACCTTGCTCCAACGGGCTGCCATTTTTTTTGTTATTTGTACAATTTTCTACGTGACAAGAAGTTTTCTTCCCAAGAGGCAGTACAAAATGCTTTAACACAGTTTGTGCAGTCTAGATCCTGAGAGTTATATCGCAAAGGCATAAATGATCTTCCTATTAGATGGCAGCAATGTATAGATCATCATCATCAGCCCATATTCGTCCACTGCTGGACATAGGCCTCCCCAATTGCACGCCATCTATTTCGATTTTCGGCTGTTTGCATCCAGCTCCTGCCAGCCATCTTGCGCAAATCATCGCTCCACCGCGCCTGAGGACGTCCTACACTACGTTTGCCGAGACGCGGTCTCCACTCAAGAACTCGTTTACCCCAACGGTTATCGGTTCTGCGGCTAATATGGCCAGCCCACTGCCACTTCAGCTTGCTAATCCGGTGGGCTATGTCGATAACCTTGGTTCTCTGCCGGATCACCTCATTTTTGATTCGATCCCGCAGAGAAACGCCGAGCATAGCCCTTTCCATAGCGCGCTGAGCGACCTTCAACTTGTGGACCAGCCGTGCCGTCAGTGTCCACGTTTCGGCTCCGTATGTCATAACGGGTAGGACGCACTGATTAAAGACTTTTGTCTTTAGGCACTGCGGGATCGACGATGTAAAGACCTGACGTAGTTTCCCAAACGCTGCCCAACCTAGCCGAATTCTTCCATTTACCTCGCTCTCGAAGTTGTTTCTCCCTAACTGCAATGTTTGCCCGAGGTATACATATTTTGGAACAATTCCGAGAACGGCACCGCATACTGCAATCGGTTCCGGTAGTACGTGTTCGTTGAACATGACCTTGGTTTTATCCAAGTTCATCCGTAGGCCGATGCGCATAGAAGAGTCAGCCAGGTCATTCAGCATCTGTTGTAGGTCCTGCAGATTTTCTGCCATGATGACGATGTCGTCAGCAAATCTCAAGTGAGAGATGTACTCGCCATTGATGTTGATGCCACGTCCTTTCCAGTTCAGCGTCTTAAACATATCCTCCATTGCATTAGTAAACAATTTCGGAGACATAACGTCTCCTTGTCTCACTCCTCGATGCAACGGTATAGGACTTGTTTGCTGATTCTGTACTTGGACGGTCATGGTGGCGGCCTCATAAATACATCTTATCACTTGAATGTATCGCCAATCGACTTGGCATCGCTGCAGGGACTCCAGAACGGACCAGATCTCAATCGAGTCAAAGGCCTTCTCATAGTCCACAAATGCTAGACACAGGGGCTGATTATACTCTTCAGTCTTCTGTATAATCTGCCGCACTGTGTGGATGTGGTCTATGGTGCCGTATCCACTCCGAAACCCAGCCTGCTCCGGTGGTTGGAATTCGTCAAGTCTTTGCGCAAGACGGTTCGTGACTACTCTAGAAAACAGCTTATAGACGTGGCTTAGAAGGGAAATGGGTCGATAGTTCTTCAGCAGGGTTTTGTCTCCCTTTTTGAAGAACAGGACGACAACACTCCTACTCCACGCCTGCGGAGTTCTCCCTTCGAAGAGGACAGCATTAAAGAGCTTTTGGAGCTCCTTCAGTACCGGTTTACCTCCTGCTTTTAATAATTCAGTTGTAATGCCATCCTCTCCAGGGGCTTTTCCATTTTTAAGCTGTCTCAGAGCGATCTCGATTTCGCCAAAGCTGACTTCTGGCAGATCTTCGGTGTAGTGGCGTGTTAATGTGGCTCTAGAATCCTCATTTCCGGGATCGTAGTATCGAAGCGTATAACCGGGCATAGAAATTTTCCACCTCCGAGAGGACCGCTGGCTTCGAAGCAACGACTTCCCCGCTTGCTGTGGTCAACTTCGTCAAGTGGCTTCTTCCAAGAGATTGTACGAATACTTTTAACCCCCTGTTTTGCTCGATCGCTCTTTCTATAGCGTGAGTGTTGGAGCACCGGAGGTCATATCGTACGCGTTTGCTGATCTCCTGGTTTTGAGCACGTTTTCCTGACAAAGTGACAGGTGGGTTTTCACGTCGTTCCTTCATTAGCCCCAAAGTTCTATCGGAGAGCTTAGACTTCCCGCCCTTACGCTGCATGCTACAAAATTTCGTACCTTCTTCCCTGAGTATTCGAACCACATTTTCAAGGTTCTCATCAACGTCAATTGTGGTTTCCATGGCAGCGAATCGGTTCTCAAGATTTGACTGAAACGTTTCAGATTCCATCATGGTTTGGAGAGGAGTAGGTCGGAGCCTGGCCTTCATCAAGCGGACACGTTCAGCTTTGAAGTTGATATTCAGAGAGCCTCGGACAAGTCGGTGATCGCTGCCGGTGTTAAACCTATTGATCACGGAGACATCTCTGAATACGTGCTTTTTGTCCGTTATAATGAAGTCGATCTCATTTTTTGTCACATTGTCGGGGCTTTGCCACGTCCACTTCCTTTGGGGCTGTTTCTTAAAGAACGAGTTCATAAGGAAGAGCCCCTCCCGTTCGAGGAAGTTAACGAGCATTTGCCCCCTATCATTCCTGCTTCCAAATCCATGGGATCCTACTACCGATTCGCCGCAATTTTGTACTCCCACTTTAGCGTTAAAGTCCCCCATAACAACGCTGTAGTGGGTCTTAGTAGTGAAGTGGAGTGCCCTCGATATATCATCGTACATATTCTCCACTTCATCGTTCGAGTGTGTCGAGGTCGGTGCGTACACTTGAACAACCTTGAGGCTATACCTCTTAGTGAGCTTTACAATCAGGTACGCCACCCTGTTCGACACACTGGAAATTTCTACAACGTTGTCAGAAAGGGACTTATTGACAAGAAACCCAACGCCACCTTGGGATTGTTGGTCTCCCTCGCGGAAGTACATTAGGTGGCCTGATTCGAGGGTTATGGTATCCTCCCCCTCTCTTCGGACTTCACACAATCCCAATATGTGCCACCAAATCTTTCCAAGCTCCACCTCAAGTTGAGCCAGATGCGAGTCAAGCCGTAGCGTGCGTCCGTTGTACGTCGCCAGGGTCAGTCGGTTGTGGTGGCCTCCCGTAGCCCGGAGATTCTTAGCACCCCCTGCCTCGCCGTTACCATGGTCGCCACCATGACCAGGAATAGCGAGGCCGCCGGGAACTAGGGGCCGTGGCCTTTTGTGCCTTTTCATTTGGGGGATATGCCCATAATCGCCACGCTGGGCAAGCGGGTTGGCGATCGCAGTATGGTCCAGTTCTGTGGCCCGCACAAGAAGACGCTGCTGCCCATCTCCTTGGGTTAAATTTCCCTTAGTCGCCTCTTACGACACCCACGGGATGAAAAGGGGTAGTACAATTCTATACCGGTACTACACGGCTAACCGGTACGGCACGGTAAGAAATTGTTTATTTTTTTAATCAAAATATTTAATGTATAGATAATAATGGTAAATATTTTGATTAAAAAAATAAACAATTTCTTACATTAACCCCTATTATTTATCATAATAGAAGTGAAATTAAGTGAACAGTGTACGGTTATTATACTTAAAATTCTTATTTGTTGACATAACAAATCAGAATAGCATAATACCCAAGGCACCACGTCTCTTCTTCAAGAATACTTACAAAATGTCTTTGTAATATTCTTACGATATAATTTTATATAAAACGGCGGATGTCAGCTGCGACGTTGTCGTGTCGCCAACGGAATCACGATTTCAGGGGAATTGTGATATTTTATAGAGTTTTACGCTATTGTAATTTTCTCTATAAAATTCGAGAATTGACGAATGAAATGTGATTAAACATATAAACGTAATGTAATTAAAAATATAATTTAACCATTCGTTTCAGGACCGCTATCTTAGATTCCTATCTATAGGTATTATTATCGATACTATTATAAGAAAGATAACTGATCGATGTCTGTATATTGAAGAAAAAACTATCCCTTCCCCTCGTATTTATATTCGTAATAAAACACAAAACAATGATTTTTAAATTTTTTGTCTGTTTGTCTGTGCGTTTGTGCACGCTATTTTCAGAATCGGCAGAACCGATTTAAATGCAGTTTTCATTATTGTATTGTGGTAATCTCCCGTTAACATTTAATATAAGATTTATTTCAATCGGTTGATAAATAAAATACGTTATGTCAATTTGAAGTATTGTCTTCACTAAAATTACTGTGAAATTAACTGCTTTATTAAATTTTTGTCTTCAATTCAGACTCAGTATGATTTATTGCTTATCTCTACTGCAGGGGCTCAGCACTTTATTTAATAATTTTTTGATCACCCATCCCATGAACAACCCTTTCAAAAATTGTTTAAAACAACAATCGCGGGCAGCGGCACTTATCCGTTGCGCTACCGAGCTACGTATTGATATTCCCTGTAAAATTATAATTTGTAAGATGATAAATAAAAAATGAATGTTGAGGTTAACTTACATATGACCTATTATTTTAAAAAGGGTTTAACTTATAATGGCCGTCCGGTATACGAAAGCGCGACTAGGAGATCAAGCGAAAAGAGCGTTGCGCTGCTGCAATTAAGCATCGAGTACTTTATATTGAACGCACGTACAAGGTTTTCGGCCTCACCTGTCCAGGAGAGGCTCTTGATGTACCTGAGCCTCTCCATCTGCGAGAGGATCAATGGTCCAATACTTGAGTGTGCTGGTGATTCGACCACGGCTTCCCTGGTCTCATCTCCAACGAGGTGGCACCGTAGGGGTTTTGTGGGTAAACCTCCGGGAACCCACTGGGCCTCTCACTGCCGGGTAGGTTCACGGAGAAGAGTCCTACTTATCCCCTGTTGCTTGGCGGGTAACAGAGACAGCGCCAGAAGCATCTCCTCAACGTTAAAAAAAGTAAGGTTCACGTCTTAGCAGTTACTTTCGACGAGAAGTTACCTAAACTCAGTTTAAAGAATACCTCGAAAGAAGTTCAAACATCTCTCACTGCAGAACAGCTAAAAGGATGACATTCTTAAGATAGTACAGCGAGAAGGGAATTTCACCATTCTCGAATGAGTGAGTTGTCTTCACTCGTTCGAGTTATATCAATATTTTTCCTTTTAATAATCTTTTTTTTTTACATAAATAACGCTTCACTTTAATGTTGCTATTTTCAGTCTTCACTGGAGACACAGGTTTATTCATTGGTCACGAAGCTCAGCAATATTACGTGAGTCTGTGGGTCGATATAAATCTGACGGAGCTCAGTCAAGCGCCTGACGGAAGTATATATTAATACATGGTCGAGTGTGCAAGGTCGAATTTAATATAATTTGTTTTTTAGATTTATGACTTTCCGCCACAAATGAGACGCCACGTATCTTCTGTCAGACATGCACCGATCCTAAGACTTTTATTTAAAAAGACACTTGCTTGAGCTCTTAGAAAGTTCGGACACAAAGCGCTCGGTTATAGGAGGCACCTGAAAGAATTTAAGCGTATTTAACTGTCGATCACAAGGCTTATGCACTATCAAGTTGAATTTGAAGCATTCACTGTAAGGAAAAATATCTTGAGCTCTCAGAGGACTCGTATAGCACGCGTTTGATCTAAGTAAGCTATTGAAGACAGCTTAATACGTCTAAGTGCTCATCGTAACACACATGCAGAATGGTATGAGTTTGAAACTTCCTTTGATAGAGAAATACGCTCGAGCTCTTAAAGAACTAGAACTTTGCACCATAGAGAACGAGAAAGTAGTTTCGATTATCGCCAACCGGTGTTGCCTTCACACTGTCTTTATCCCTTAGACATACCGCAAATAAATTGCCACATTATTTAATGAACTAGCTATTATCCAGCTATCTCGCACGCGTAAATTATAAGCTATGTCAACTCTGTATGATGCTACTTGTAGGTGGAAGAATTTTTAAATTGCGGCGCAGTAGTTTTGGCGTATATTCGATGCAAGCAAACAATCAAATCTTTCTTCTTTACAATATTATTATAGACTAAGTATTAATTAACCGCGAAAATGTTTTATATAGCTACGTACAAAAGATAAACTTATCACTAGCCAGCGATTTCTTACAAGCATTGGATGGAAAATCTTTATTTTTTTGAACTCCACCGTGCAAGTTAAACCGTTAGTTCCAATTCAGTTTGGGCCCGCTTAGTGAGTTATGGACCTTTGATCTTATTCGATTCGAATAAAGTATTCATAGGAAAGAAAGAATTCTCCTAATATACGTTCCCACGCAGATGAAACGGCGGGCACAGCTATTGAAATCATATTTTTCAAGTTTTGAGAGTTAATTTACAACCGTTACAGTTGCACTTACACATATTTTAAAATCATTTTTTATCATCATTTGATTCTACTGTTTGGTATTTCTGTGCCATTTTGATGTATAAATGTTGTGTAAATATGTAAATGTTCACACAACATCTATTGAGTGCGATCTACACCAATTAGATAATTCAAAATCCATTTCTCTAAAAACTAATGATTTTCAGAGTGGTTTTTAATACTTTCGCAATCATTTCTAATCCCGTAGCTAACTAGTAATGCACTGTTGTGGAACAACTTGCTTTATTACGTGTTCACGTGTTTATTTCTACCTCCATTACCGTGATTACAGTCGTTAGTCACACTACGGACAGAAATTTGTGTTGAACAATTTTTTTTTATTGAAACTACGGAGTGACATGCGAAAATTTGTTAATATATAATCAAGTGGTATATCTACTAAATTGGTTTAATAATCTAAAACATTAGCGACTTTTCAACCTTTTCTATTACGAAGTCCACAATTTTAAATATAACTAACTGTTTTCTGTGACTTCGCCCGCGTAAATTATAGTCTATGTTAACTCATATTATAAAGCTATCCGACCATATTTTTTTAATGGATCCTTTTGTTTATTCGATGTAAACGATCATCGTCTATATAGTATTATTATACTTAATGGCGGGTAGTCCGAATGGGCTATTGCGAAGCCCTAACAGATTGTCCGTATCGGAGGACTACCTTTAAAATAAAACTGCAGGCGTGTATACCAACGTGGATTTGTTCCATTTTATCATTTTTCACACGAAAATATAACGAGATGAGCGTGATGTCATCTGATGTCTTTACTCCTCGGCGTTTGGAAACAGAATGTCTGCCAAGCCAAAATGGCGGCAACTTGGTTTTTATAAACGAACTGTCAAAGTCAGTGTCACCATTCTAATAAAATTAAAAGTATCGATGATCACGCTCTCTTTACAATCGAGTAATTAAGTAATCGAGTAACTAGCAATTAAAATAAAAGAAACTAAATCAAACGATCTTCGTAATGATGATGCGACATACTTAATCTACAAAAAATAAAAGAGTTATATCAAATGAAATGTGAAAGGAGAATAAATAATGTAAAGCCAAGGGCAAGCAAATAGATTGCTAAAAACAACAGTGCCTAGATGAGTGTACACTCGTTTTCATTACAATCCTGTTCGTTAATAGGCTTTTACTAGTAACATGAAAAATGTAATGAGCATTTTGTTTTCCTTTCACGACTACGAGAACCTCAAATATGAAATGGAACTAATTTTTATTAAATTTAAAATACATTTTGAAATGTGTGCCTCATACATGTAACATATGGTGTGCTCGCATATTAATGGTACAAAACGTCTCTAACATTGTGGAACTCGATATACACTCACCAGTTTTAATCGCCCCGTTCACGAAACGGAACATTACGCCATAACTCATAACGAACAAGCGAGAAATTCCTATAAAACAGCCCTAACTTTCAGGAAGTTTCCGCCTATCATATAGCTGTGAGCTTTTGTCGATGTTCGGTTCGGTCTGAAACTATGGTAAGTAAAGTAAAGTAGAATTGGATAGGTTGAAACAGTATTTTATTCTCATCAGTCCATCGAAAAGGACTTTAAGCGATAGCCTGCAGGAATACCACGTCAATATATTGGCTTCAATTTAGTTGACATTGGTTTCAAACAGAATGCACTCCATTCAATATTGTATTAAACGTTGACTTGATTTACCCTGATTTATTGACCTTATACAACAGTTCTTATATACACTACTAAACATTGAGTGAATTTTGATTTAAGCACATGTCAACCAAATCGAAGTGCCTGTTGATGTATGTAGTCGACAGTCCCCTAGCTTCTTAGCGATCAAATTCGTCGTTAATTCCCTAGCTTCTTAGCGATTAAATTAAACAGCTTCAATGGATTTTTTTCCGCCCGATTCATGGTGGTTAGGTAATATGTAGCCCGCTTTTGGTATTTGATTCTATTTATAAAAAGGCCTTTACCACAGCAATAAGGATAATGATTATATATTATTAATTATTATATTGGCATAGTAATTAATGAATATTAAAATATAAAAAATCAGTTATCCATTAGTATGTAAAAATAACATGAAATTCTAATTCTACAGATAGTTTCATATATAATAACAGAAAAACTATAAAACACACAACTACTAGTATATGAATGACTAACGAAGGAGATGACGGTAAAAGTAAAGTATCGATAAAACTGTGTTACAACCCAAAAAGCAACAGAGATTAGGCACACGTCAGTCATAAAGTTCAGCTATGCTCTTCTGTTAAAAACCTTGAACTTGACGTCGAACACAGCGCTGTGATAACATAGAGATTTAAGAAAATAAAACCTTTATTACTTATTGAAGTAGGTTTTATTTAATTGAACCTCTACGCTCTAACAGTTCTACGCTGGACGTCTAATTTGAGACTGTCTTTATAACTTAATGGCACTACAGGAAAAAACTTATGGGATGTTTGTTCAAAATAATATTTTTACTTTTATATTTTAATATTTATCATGCAGTTCGTAATTGTGTGTGTCATTGACTAAATTAGCATAATCGTCTCGTTTTCTCTCAGACAGAGATAAAGAGAAATCTTTTAACATATCACAATGGATTTTTATCAAATACGAGTAGAATTGAGATTTCTATTAGACCCTTTTTTCGATGCTACAAAATAATAATGAAACTTAACCGGTCGGTAATATAAAGTTTCCTGCTTTGAAAATAAATAAATTATATTCCAAATGTTAAAGTTTACTTTATGATAGCTTTTTTCAGCAATAAAGAAAATTAATTTGTATAAAATCAGTACCTTATAGAATCATTATTTTATCCTGTTAATATTACTTAATGATTGCCCAACTTCAGTGAACAAACTGGGATCCAGAAAAGAGGCCTGAAGTAACAAAGGCTTGAAAATTACAGTCCCACTTTTGTGACGTAGTAGAGTAGCTGAGGAAAGAGAGAACGGTTTGTTTAAGAAAATCCGATCCCTGAAAACTTTCACCTATTGTTTGAAAGAATAGAGGCAAAGGAAGGAGACTCAATAGCTTGTTAGGAATCCCGATTTAATTTTGTTTGTTGAGTTTGTATTGAACTGAATAAAATTTCGTTACGAAATGTTGGAGGGATTTAATACTAATTTGTAAACGGCAGCCTTTTTGCTAGCAAGTATAGCAGAAAGACTGCATCAAATCAGAATATTTAAGTATTATAATATGACCTCATTTTAAGAAAGGGAAGTATGATTCTTGAGAAAACAATCATACGATCATAATCAAGAAATATGAAATTGAACTAACATTAAAAATTTACGTACTTCTAAAACAAAATAATAATTTACTGTTAACGTGTTACAGTGTAATGCAAAATTTCTTAAGACGCTGAATAGTGCCAAATCGGTAAAATTGATCTTGGATTGTACTAATTCACGGGAAACCTATGGCAATCCAAAAATTTGTGGTTATACTTGATCGTATTTCTGATCTTGTGGTTGAAACCGAAACATGATTGTATTAACTTCACTCGATAGAAAATAATTCCAAAGTAGCATCTAAAAATATTGCGAAAGGCTCTTTTCTCAATTATGTGATACATTAGAGTAATGATATTGAGTACAAATATGTATCAAAGGTTGATATAAAAGTTGGTTATTCCCAATTTTTGATAATGTTATTATAATAATTAATATAATTTATTTTGTGATATGGCACATATGGTCATTTTTTTCAAGCAACTTTAAAGTATTGACATTTCTGTCACTCCTACTGCAATTGACAGGGAAGGCTATAGAATAACGCACACTAACTTAGTTCACGCTGAGGCGTGTTGCTAGATGGATCTATGTTGCTTTGTGCAGCGTTCTGACGTATCGAGATCGCTAAAATTGTAAAAAAAAGAACATTTAAAATAAGTATTTGAATTTCGCCCTCATTTAAACAATATATTTGGTGTAATGTACGAGGGAAGGGACCCGAGTGTCTCGAAGTTGTAAGTTCTAATCCCACCAGAGCTCGCATTTTTTCAAGTCGTTTTTTTATTATTTTATTCTAATTTTCATTTTTTTTCTGCCATAATTTTAAAAAGCAACTTTTTTTATATTATTAAACAGTATAAAATGTGAAAATAAATATTTCTTTAGTATGACGTAGGCGAAAGTCAGACTGACATTTTCATACAAAACCCCGATATTGATGAAATAGTTCCAATAAAATACATGTTCGTGTTCCAATCCCATCAAAGAAGCATTTTTGTTTTACTTTTATCTTCTTTTTCCTAATATATTTTCCTCTCTCATTTTTTTATAGGTATATGTTATTCATTAATAATTCGTTAAAATAATTTTGAATATTATTTTATACAGTAATTAAGTATTATTTAATTATCTAGTCTAGTTGATAAATTTAATTGCTGTAAAAATATATAACATAAAATTTGACAATAGGTAAATATTTCCATAAAAGTATGTGTTTGCAAAAGTTTGACATTTTCATGCAAAAACCATCCCGTAGACCGTTACTCTAGTAAAAAATAATTCCTAATCAATCATATTGTGTAAATAAAATAGTTCAATAAATAGGTATTACTTTATGAAACAAATATAAAAAAGGGAATTAATTACTATTGAATGAATTTGAAAATTATGGTAACAGTGTACTAAATAATAATGTACAGGTTTTTCACAAACTTGTTAAAGTTTGGTGTGGCGCAATGTCCTATGTGCTGGTCACTAGGTACTCATTGTGCCGCAGATCAAAACCAAGTTTCATGTTTTTTTTTTTGTATCTTAATTTTTTTACCCAATATTTTTATTATGAGAAATATAATATTAAAAATTATTTATGTGTTTATACTTAAATATAAATTATTATATTTAATAATTGTATAGATATTATTTTTGAAATTTTCATGGAAAAACGACTGGATAAATTTCACGGTAATTTGATACAAAATACCTCTAGATATCCTTTATTGGTTTGCAAACTATTGCAGTACGCAACAGGCGTAGCCATACAATTACTGATAATGAAAAACGAAGATTTTTCTGTGAGGTAAATGTACAGTGTTCCGGACTAGTACACAATTTTAAACGATACTCAATAGACTATAGTTGTATTGCAACCAAAATAATACAATTTTAACCATACTTGGTAATTTCGATAGTGGATTGGGTAGTTTCAATAGTGAAACGTAAAGCACGAATTTGCAGAATCATTGAAATTTGCTTTGAAATAATCATATCTAGGCTGATTTCGAGTAATAAAATCGCATAATTATCTTAACATATCAAAATTAAAGGTCCAGTCTTTTTGTTTATTCATCATTTGACTTAAAAACATAACCCACCATTACGTGACGACACTTCGTTTGAATATTTTCTGAATCTGACATCTGTGAGTAGTTGTAAAAAAATAAATAAACAGCAGCCGATTTGACAGAAAAAGCAGATTCCGAAATAATACTGTTCTTACCTTATTTAATATTATTATTTTGTCGAGATCGTTAGATAATACCGTTTTCGTTTGAATAACATCTTATTTTTTTTTTATATAGGATCAAACAGTTATGCAAATTTATATGAACATAAAATTGAAACATTAATAAACACATAGTTCCCTACATTACATTTGTTAAATTGGTTGATTGTTAAAAATAATTTAATCTGTTTGTACATTACTGTTATTTAATTATTATTATTGATATTTCAATCTGTACATAACAGAATATCGTCATGAATATGGCAGACGGTGTTTTTATGGGTGTAAAAAAGTGGAATTATGATTTAATTTTAAGAAAAGAAAACGTTTTTAATTTTTTGTTTATGGAATATTTTTGTTGTCGATTATAAACACTTACAAGTACCAAGTAAGTACTTTTGCAATCAGAGTATAACACCCTATTATAAAAGCCGTGACAAGTTTTCGAACGTGACTGATACGATCGCACCGCTATTTCGTAAGACGTCGTTCTTTGACTTTCTTAAGATACTGGTAAATTTATTGAAATAAAATTTGTGAAGTCGTTTTAGCCATTAATTGTTATCAACAGAAGGTTTTATAATTAGGGAACTATATTTTTTTTTAAATCTACTTTCCGCATCACGGATGCAAACCTGTGGCGTATGGTTACCGTAATAATTGAAAATCGCTCCAAAATGTTACTAAATTTTATTCCTGACTAAGGTTGGCATTAAAAAATTAGATGTGAATAATTCGGTAATCAGCATTTATTATTGTGACGTAAGTGTGGTAAAAGTTTTACGGTAAATTTTACAATTCAGTTCAACTCTAAGCACAGAGTTGAGGACAAGCTCGACATTCAAAGAAACGGGTGATTCTCTAGAATATCTAATCAGGACTCTGGGTCTGGGCAATCCCATTCTGAAAAGGGCAGGTTAGTGTAACTGGCCTATATGATAAAACTAGCTACGGTTCACTTCACATGGATGCATAAATTCAGTATCGGTATGAATATCGGAATCTTAGAACAAATTGTTGATGCCTGGGAGAATTCACACAACGTTTTAGGTGTTTTCTGTGACGTACTTAAAGCTGTCAATTATGGTGTTCATGAAATATATAACGAATCTTCATATTATGAATTTAGAGATAACTAGTTAGATTTTGCTGTCTCTTAGTTCAGTGGCTTTGTAGGAGGTTCATATCAATGACAAGAAATCCCCTGAATCGATAGATCAACACCTATCATGGGTGTTTCACAGTGCTCAATGCTTCTTTTTTAATTTATATAGACAAATTGCCTCCTTTGGTAAAGGATAATCACGAAATAGATTTATTTACAGTGACAATTCCGTGAACTATAACTTCACTCTTATTTAAAATTAAAAGATTAATGACGGTGTGAATAGTTATATTCTCAAAGTAGTACATTGGTTTAATATCTTATGTGTTATTCACGTGAATTTTAAGCCTTTCATCACTCATAATCTTGCTCCATGACTATCGCTTCATTTGCAGATTGAATGGATTCTATGTAAGCACTATGGTAGGTATCATCTGCATAAAGAAAGCAGCTTTAAACTGGCGATCCCAACGAAATTCATAAATTTTATTCTATAGAGGCAACTATTCAAATAATGTGTTGCTCAATAAATATCTTGAACAACCTCAAATAAGATGAAAGGTTGGGTTATAGTAAGTTTTTGTTATTGTTTCATTTGGTCGTATAACTTTTTACTGAGGTTATGTTAGGCCAAAATACTTGTAAAGATTCATTACACCGTTATATTATTTGCCACTAGCTGGTGCCCGCATCTTCGTTCGTGTTGTCTCATACCAAAGATTTTGTAAGCTTAAATTGTATGTTGTGGATTGAGTAGGTTATAACTTAATGAACCTGTAAAGGTAGAATTATTTTTGTACCAAAATTCTACAGTCTGCTGACGGTGCCAACGGTATATATGATTAACAATAATATTTAAGATGAAATTTATAAACTTTATTGGTGTTTTTTTTTTTATTCGGGTGCCAAAATATAAAGCCCAGAGATGTTGCTAACCCTTAAAACAACAAGGCAAAGTTGGGCATTAGAAAAACAGGTAATTTTCAGTTCCACACCAGCAGCTTTTATTCTCTCAACAGCATATCGAAGTCGATCAGAATTCCGTGGTTTACTGCGCTGTTCTTATATCTTTGCGTACTTCAGAAATTGTTTCTATCTCATTTTCTGGTAGATCTAAAGATTTTGGGCAATGTATGAGGATGGTCAGTTTTTCACTGGCTTAACTGGATTCTAGAGACCGAAGATTCTATCCGTTTTTATTCTTAGAAAATTTGATCATGTGTCCCTATATCGTTAAAATTCAAAATAGACGTCCATCCGGAAGCGAAGATGTATGCGTGCTTTAACTACGTTATCCTCTCTGCTGAAATCTCCAGACACTCTTTCTTATCTTAACAGTACTTATGTACCTTTCACACCAAAACTCTTTGTTCCTCCTCTAATAGTCTACTCTGCCCATCTCATTTCTCCGAAATCGTTCACTCTTCGTTCTTCGTCAAATCTATTCCTTTGTGGGATGAATTTCCATTCTACTTGTGTCTACAAGAATGATCAATAAATAATAAATTAGCTTCTAAAAACAAGTTATTCTATAGCAAATGTTTCTATTTATCTGTTTATCTGTAATT
The DNA here is from genome assembly GCA_918026875.4 of Diatraea saccharalis. Taxonomy (NCBI): domain Eukaryota; kingdom Metazoa; phylum Arthropoda; class Insecta; order Lepidoptera; family Crambidae; genus Diatraea; species Diatraea saccharalis. The sequence continues at coordinate 550,804 of OU893336.1, forward strand.
AATTACTTTATGATTTATGTATTTTTATAGTAATTATTTATGTATGTATACACATACATAATTACTATAAAATTATGTATGTATATACATACATAATTACTATAAAATTAGGAAAATGATGTTGCCGTCTTATTATGTACAAAGTTAATTTTAATATATTTAAAACTAAATCCAAATTATCTAATCAGAGCTTCTTGACACATTGCATTGTCTGTTTCTAGAGTAGACGAAAAAACGGACATTAAACCTTAGTATTTACATGATCGTTGAAAGACAACGAAACGTATCGCTAACCATAGATTTTTCACTTTCCCGCGTTTTGTTGTACGCAACAAGGTCACGAACTTGCCCTGTACAACAATAGAGAGAACCCCGTGTCCACATCATCCTAAGGTTTATTGGTAGAAAATGGCCATGGCATTAAGAACGCCAATGTGTATTTGTGCAAAAAATGTAAATAAATAAAAAAACTATTTATTGTTAAGAAGTTATTTTTATCCGATGTTATAGTATAACTAGTATCTTTGAGGACCACATTATATGTTCTGGATCTTTGACTTTTGTACTCTTAGCAGAATATATTGATCAGGCACAAAAAATTTTCTTAAGGTGTCGCTGGTTGTGCATCAATCGTTTAAGTTTCCAAAATTAATTATACCCCATATATTGCCCAGGTATTAACAAAATAAGTTTCATACAAATATACTCAGTAGTCCCGAAAATTAATGTGTACATACAGATAAACAGACAATATTTTTTAAATTCGTATTCTATTATTGTTTATTAACCACCCTCAATTTCTTTCTTTTTTTGTAAATATATTAAATGTATGGACATTATTTTTTTGCAGATTTGTTATAAGTATAAAACGTGTAACAGAAATAACGCACGTCCTTTTACAACCCAATTAGAAAATGAATTTATAAAATGGATTTATAAATAAAATTAAACATTGTTTATGATACAGTTATACTTATTGCTGGGTAACGGTGTGGACATTTTACAAATCAACACAATGACGTGAAAATTACGGCTTCAGTATTTTTTAAGTTAAGGCAATAATTATGATTCTTATTTGTTATGAAAATCAGTTAGCATAGTCTTGCTATCATATATCCCATAATCCTTAGACACTTCGATGTATTTATTAACTGTATGTTAGTATAACGAAATATAAACAAACTACTTTCAGAATGTGCGTTAATTATGTTACACGTTGTATATAGATATACAGCGGATGTAAAGTATTTAATGGCGCTTAGTTCCCTGTCTGCTAATGAAATTTCACTACATACTTATATGTTTACTCATGAACTGGAAAGTAAAATTATATCTCTGCTTAGATAATAAAGGACTTAATAGGGATTGGATGGACAAAACAGTTTTTTCTCTATATTTTTAATTACAGCTACAGATGTTGTGATACATCTATAAATCATATTTTTGGTACAAGAATATATTTTTTTATAAATCGAAGACAATTTTCTTTTAAAATAAAATACATTTTCCATGACAAAAACTATTTAAGCCAATGATAAGTTTATCTGTAAAAACTTTAGTGAATTTTCATTTAATAATTGTAGTATTATGATTGTTTCGGAGTTCATAAAAAGAGTGTTTTTGGATGACTTTGCCTTTCCTTCAAGCTCTTTATACTTAATAATAATAATAATAATAATAATAACACTTTATTGTCAACACAACAGATATCTTCACAGATTTTACAAATTAAACAATACATCAAAGTGTAACAAATGGCGGTCTTATCGCTGAAAGCGATTTCTGCCAGACAACCATTGGATGGATAGGAATGTTAATTATAACGAAACGGGGGTGTAAACTTAAAGTAGGTAATTCCAAATAAATCATTGAAACATAACAATAATAGACACCAGAAGTTGACAAATATAATATACTTGCATAAATACATATAACATAATACATAAATATATAAAATATGATACATATAAATACTAATGAATTGAAGAAGGGGTTATTAGCAGTTAAAATATATTAAACAGATAAATAGTGTTCTTTTACCAATTCTTTGAAAATATTTAATGATTGAGCGCGTCTTATGGAAGTCGGAAGAGCATTTCAAAGACGCACAGCTTGGACAGTGAAAGAGCCATCATAAAAAGTAGTTGTATGGGGAGGGGTTTCAAGTTTCAGGTTTTCCGATGACCTCAAGGAAAATGAAGTACAGCAGTATAGCGGATTGAAGCGTTCTTTCAAATAGCGCGGATAAAGGGGGTTAAACAAAATATTGTAAAGGAGGGATAATATATGAGCATTCCGGCGAAGACGAATTGGAAGCCACTTGAGCTGAGTACGAAATTGAGATATATGATCATATTTGCGCAATCCAAATATAAACCGAATACAGAAGTTTTGGAGCCGCTCAAGTTTATTAAGCTGGTCTTCCGTAAGATCGAGATAACAGACATCGGCGTAATCAAGAATTGGAAGCAACAAAGATTGTGCTAGAGCAAGTTTAGTGGCAGTCGGCAAAAAGTTACGCATCCTCCTCAGTGACGCAGCAGAAGCATACAGTTTACGACTTACATATTGCAATTGAGGTCCCCAGCTCAAACTACTATCAAAGATTATACCTAAGTTTTTTACTGATAAGCTATAAGGGATGTCAGTCCCATCAAAGTTAATCTTAGGTAACAGATGATAGAATGTACTATTTAAAATATGGATAGACTTTTAAGATATTGTTTTTGAATCAGTTCGCTTTCCAGTATCAAATAAAAAATGTCTGACGGCAACTTTGAAATCATCTATATTTATGGGATTAATAAAATGATTGTGTTTTAATGGTTTTATCCTAACCGGTCAACCAGTCCTATACTTTGATGATGCGTCAGTATTACAAAATATCATTCCACCTCCATAACTTTTCTTCAAATTATGAAAACAGGATATGTTTTATTAACTCCAGTCCTTAGATCAGGTAGAGTCCAATTCTTAAAGCATTAATTATTTTTAAACGGGCCATGAAATGTTCGACAGCAAGACAATGGTAGAAACAGGCGCGTCTACCCTATATTCTCATAAAAACGATTCTAAAATTGCTTTTTTTCTCCTCCTCCGACAAGTTCGATATGGATATGTGTACTAACTACAATGACTTCCAATTAATATTGCATATGGTGAATATTCGTTTACGTAAAGCCGACCTACCAAAAATTCGTACAATTAAAATGTATAATGACTCTTCTTGTAATGAGAATAAGGTATGAAAGTTCGTCTCAGTCAAACTCGGCGGGGATTAAGTGCCATGACGTGATATTTGGTTTATTCTGATTGACCGACATTATCAGGTACACACAGCAGCAAGTCAGGTTACTACACGTCTATCAAATTATCGCAATTATTTTAACTCTACTTTCACTACATTAAGGTTTAAAATCGAGTGAAGAAATGTGATGTGATGTGTGGTATCATAAGTGATTTTATATAGTTATTTCATATTTCTTTAAATTTTAAATCTTTTAATTATTCAATGCAAAGCATTTTTTAAAATATCAATGAATTAGAATAAAATTCTGAAATATGAAACAGACAAAATAATAGTATGTTATTTTGTCGACTCAAAAAGAAAAAACATACTTGTCCTTTCTAAGCCCCATAAAAATCTGGAGTAAAAAGAAATTATTCCTTTCTTTTAAAAAAATTCAGCGCCACCTATTGTGTAAGCACTTTAGACAGCTAACTCAAAGCACTCGATGGTTATAAAACGTCATTGTTATTAGTACAAAGTTTATCTGCTGGCGCTTAACCGATAGGCATTTGTTATTCTTCTGAGGAACGTGAAATGAACTAACCCACACTAGCGTAGACACCTGTAATTATGTAAGGGGGCGTGTCGATTTCTAAAAATCATTCAGTGTCCTCAGCCCCTTAACCTATTAATACAAAATTGGGTTCTAGGACATTAAGGTGTGTCCTCGGAATTTTCAGAAGACTCTGTAGTAATCATTAGTATCCTCTCGGAATTGATGTAATTTTGAATTGCTACTAATATTTGCATTGAGATTTCTAGCCAAAGAGATTCCAGAGATACTAAAACTTTGTTTCTCTGTAAAATATTTGGCTTTTGCAGCAATATCATATTTATATAAACACTAAAATTCTGGCATCATCACTATCCTAGTGAAGAGAAACAAAGAAATCCATCAGGGACCAGTCCATTGAAGTGCCATGAATACTGGAGTCTGCCGCACGGACTACGTATAATACGAGTCGTTAAGCTCCAATGGAATCTGCGATGAACGAAATCTGACCTATTTCCACGTGAAATTCCAATTTTACTAACTAAATTCCATCCAACATTATATTTAGGATAGAAGAAACGAGAAAAGGTTAATGTATACGTAAATTGTTTTAAATATACGAACCTTTTGTTTCGTATGTTCATTTGTCCGTATTCAGTAAAGCGACTTTAAGGATTCCTTGCTATAATTCAATGTCTGAATTTGATTCTACTTTTATTATCCTACTTATATTATCAATGCGAAAATATGTGAGGAAGGATGTCTCAATGTTACTATTTCATGCAAAAAGCATACATATAAGCAACTTCTTATCACACTAATCGATTGCCTACCGCTAAATATACTATTAAATCATTGTAAAAAACAATAAAACTAATTAGTTCATTGATAGTGATTACTGATTTTCATCTCTACTTTTATTGTCATAATTAGTTTTATTATTATTATTAGTTATTTGATTTGATTATTGTTTACTAATAGGATGAATATCCTTAAATTCATCTATTATCATAAACTTGCATAAATGTTTATAAAATACATTTGAATAAAAAAATCCGTTAACTAAAATAATGCAAATATCCTCTGAAAGCTTTTAACAAACAAAAAAGGAAAACAAATCCAAATAGTAGCAAATAGTAGATATACAACAGTGAAAGCATTTTCAACTATTTTAAAAGCGAAACGATAAAGTGTATTCATTGAACTTCAGAATACTGAGCAAAAAGCAAATCTCAAAGCTACTATTCAGAGCTATGAATATTGAAATGGCGACCCCACTTCAGGTATAATAGTAGTAAAAAGTCGGAAAAATCTTGAATGAAAAATCGTTAGTTGATGGTAGTATTAAACTTTATTTCAAACAAATAAATTCCACTTCAAATTTTAAAAAGTCATAAATAATACTTATCATAAAAGTGACTTATTCGAGAAACTGCTATTGAAGTCGGAGGTTTCCTCTAGGTTACTATTAATTAAGTGATAGCCGCCCGACGGAAAAATCGGTGAACGTAATATATAACATACATCGTCGTCGTCCTTCTTTTTGATTTCAAACTCGGTAAAAATAAATATTCTGCTTCGGCAAATACAAAATTACTTATAATCGTTATTTAAAAAAATTGCACTCAAAATGTTCTCTCCATTATAAGCCGGATTGCATATATTCTCGAAGAATAGTAGAAATTATAGATGATGTGATATTTCCAAGTGAAAACACTTCATATATCATCAATAAGGAAATATTTACTCCGAACTGGTATTTTTAACATCGATATCAAAATAGTATAAATAAGGAAACTATTGAATATATCAAGAAAGGCTTAAAACGTGATTTTATAATGGTATTTCATTACCACATTATATATCAAGCAAAAGGTGATAAAACAATTTTAAAACAAGATATATTAAAATCTTTTACGAAATATGTAAGTACAAGTTTTGTTATCAACATTTTGGTCCCTGGTTCCTGTAACAATGTTCTCAATTTACCTAAACACAGATTGAAAAAGATTATTTTTACGGATAACAAAGAAAGTATTATTCTCAACATCCGAAAGTAATTCACGGGCGTGCAACGGTTTCCCAAAGTAATTTTATCGAACGAAACAATAACCTTTCTTTGGCCACAGAAACCAACAATGGAGGGTATCGGCAACACAAAAGCTTTCGCCCAGATGAGAACATCACGTATTCCCAGAACTCACATGGACATAACAGGGTTTCTAATGATAAAACTTGTGCGTTGCTCTAATTTATTCCAAGTTATACAATTACCTATGCATAATACTTGTACTGGTAGTTTGATATTTATTCACCACTCTATCATCAAACTTTCAATTAAATAATAAAGAGCCACAATGTTATTGTAGTTATGTTTTAAACATTTTCAATTGTAATGGTATGAATATATATTTACTTATTTACTGTACGAGCTGCTGCCGCACAATCTTTAATTTTGATAAGAAATGATACGGAGAGTTCAATTGATAGAAATTATTTATTGATTTTTGACTTTTTATGCTAAATGATAAAATGATTTGATATGAGTACACACCGTGACGATCGAATGAATACTAAAAATGATGACATGAAAATGTAATACAATGGAGTAAAATGCTGAATTGCTTTTAACATACTATTGTACGGTTGTGAACCGTACATTTACATTACAAATTAAACTTTTTATTTTACACAGTGAAACTAAAAGTGTGTTCACATCAAATGCTGACATTTAATAATTATAATTAAGGTGTAATTGTGTTAAGTATATGTGTGCGTGTATTAATATAATGTTGATGACTATTATGAGGTTTAAGATCTTTATTTAGCTCATAAGAATTTAACATTCACTTACATGAGTCATATAAATTTAATTTTCAAAAATATACATAGCTTGCATTTTCACTAAGTACACACAAAAACAAAAATAACACCTATTGAATAACATTATTAAACGATGAAGGTAGTTTAAGTCTCATACCCTCATACCAAAACACTGATACGAGCAGTGGCACGAGTGCATAGCAACTGCAAGCGTTCTTTCAACTTCGTGAGACATCGGTAACACTCGGTAACGTGCGTCGGCAAAACAGTGGCATAGTTTATACTCGAATATTATATGGGAATTGATTTGTAACTCCTTTTAATAAACCAACGTCTACCTAACAAAGTGTTTGGATTTCACACATAATTAACAAACAAGTTACCTCATGGCGACCCTGCAAACATTTGGAACTTACAAAAAATAATTGATGATAGAAAACTCGTTAGAAATATCATTAGAAAACGATCTAGAAGAAGTGTAACAGAGTTATAGAGAATACAATCAAGTTCGTATTCGTTATAGGTGTTGTTTAAAGAGTAATTGTACACTAGCTGTTTTCCGCGTCTTTGCCCGCGTAAATGTTAGTTTATGTCATCCGCATATAATGTAGCTTCCCGAAGGTGAAAGAATTTAAAAAATGGTTTCATTAATTTCGGAGTTTATTTAATACAAATAAACAAATAAATCAAATGTTTCGTCTTTTTAATGTTTGCATAGACTAGCAACAGTAAATAATTCCTAATGCAAAACGCTTAAAAATCCATCAGCACCAGGCACTCTGAGTTGGGACTCTAACCTACGATCTAACCACTGAACTACCCAGGACCTAACAGGATCGACTAATTTTTCAAGCACTTGTTACTTTTCGCTACTAGTGAGCGTATTTACATGAATGTGCTAAGTAAATCGGGCTGGTGGATTTTTCAAGCATTTTTAATTAAAAATATTTTCCAGTTCCAGCATTGTGAACGTAATATTGGTCAAATACAGCAAATTATTGCACTAATTTATAAGCATGTACAGTAAACTTACGTTACGGTAAGGATAATAGTAAGGATTATACTTTACGGTAAGGTGATCCAACCGGGAATCAAACCGCTGAATCCGGCATACGAGTCAGTCGGTTACGGAAATCGTCAAATATTATTAAGACAATTTAGGCCAATGTAAGCAATACCATCACGAGGCTCATTGATATTCGCTAAGTTTCATTTTCAGAGGCACATTGTGTGTAAATCCGGAATACTGGGTATCGAATAAAAACTGGACACTTCAGCCAAATCCCGTCTCTATGAAAATCCCATCTTTTATCAGATATTGCTTCATATAATAACTAGTTGAAGTCGACATCGGATGAGCGCCAATATTTTAGAATCAATTATTCACCGTACTTCTGTAAGCATGCAGATTTCACCAAAAAGTCGATGTAAAGAAAGCCTTTATATTGTATACAACATCGATTTCTGCGATTTTTGCAGCTGATGCATGACAATTAAATATTAACGTAAAGGTCAATGTGCTTGCAATTAATATGAACATCAGCTAATGAATTCTAATCATGAGGTCATACGAATAATTCAGTAAAGGATTTCAGATTTTAAAATCAACTTGAGCTTATCAAGGAAATTATGGGATATATAACGCTGATATTATATTGGTTTTTAAAACTTTGTCTTGTTATTCCAAATATAAGGTCAAGTCAAATGGCACGTCAAATGTATGTTATTCTATAATAGTAAAGACATCACAATTAATTCAAGTACACCACATTATCCTCAAAGTAATGTTTACCTGAAAAATCAGTAGGATTATCTAAAATTATATGTAAGAAAAACCTGAAAAAAAAGCAGATGTTACAGACAACTTGATGTAGTATAAAAATAGCCCAGTTTGTAATTTTGATGTTTCCCCAACTCAAGTCTTGCAATGTAGAATGTTAGTAACTAAAATTCACAGTTTCTCTAGCTAACTTAAGTTCTAAAATACCAGTCAATTTTAAACAAAAATTAAAATCTTATGAAAAAGTTATATAAACAATAAGCGTAACAATAATATTAAGAAGAGGGAAATGGTATTTCAGGAAGAAGAGATATTAGTAAAAACAAATAAAGATAATGTGTGAGAAAAAGCTAAAATTGTAAAATCAGCAGATGACCCTCGCTCATACTGGATTAGGCCATATAACAATAAATCATAATAGTTCTTGAGAAGAACAACATCTTATATTAGGAAATCTTATACACCTGTGCCCAGCAAAAATCAAAGAACTGTAATTGATGATAATATATATTTAAGAAAATCTTAAAACTGTTGCTTTAAAGAAAAATCCCGTAACTAATGTTTTAGCTAAGGACTTAAATTTAAGATTAATAAGCACCCCTATCAGATATTTAGATTAACTATAATTTTATTTTTTTAAATTTTAAATATAGATATAGTCTAACCTATGGTTAGCAAGTCTTTTTTGTCTCTGATAAAAGAAATAGCAAATGGTAGTGTGGCTTTTCATAAATGATTCAAGAAAATTAAGTTTTCATTTATAAAACAGGATCTAATCACAAGAGCGTGAACCAAATTCGATCGCTGCAGTGGTTTTTGTAAAATATTTATCTGTATCAGATGGAAGGGCAAACAAATATACAAGTAATCTAGTAAGAATTCCACTTTGGATAGAGATTATCACTCTGATCCTAATATTTCACAACATGACCTTAACACCCTAAACCTTTAAAAATACACTGGCGATATTGATAACTGACCCGGGACGGATTTTTTTTACCCAGTGACATTTAACGTGTTCCAGCAAAAATAATCCATACGACGTATGTGAAGGTACGACCCAAATTCCCAATTAGCTAAGAGGGCCGTGCGAGTGACAGATCAATTAGGACTAGATTAGTATAGAGAAGAGTTCTCGCGGTTGTTCCAAGACTGATCCGTGACATTTGATGGGTTTTACAATAATTGTAGTACACAATATTTTTATTTCATGTAATACATAAAATCAAATTCAGTAGGCTGTTAACAAACTCTTCTGAAAGTCGAGAGTGATGTCATTGGTTCAACTATCTACGGCGGGATGCCTTAACTGAGGTGAACCGGTAAGAAACTCAGTAAATACTATTTTGTAACCGTCTTGAAAATTAAATTTAACTACCTTCCATTACTTTAACTTATTTAAACGCAGTAAGTTTCTTGGGTGCGTTCTTCTAGTGAGCCTAAAAATGTCTTGAACCACAACAGGGCAATACATTTCAATAAGTTTATCTAAATAAAATAGAATCAAATTTTATTGATACTAGAAATGCTGTTAACGTTCGGTCGCAAATGTTAAACGTAACAGGTACCAGCACAGGCATATGGAGCATGCAGTTTCCAACGCAAAAAAAACCTAATCATACTAACGTTCTATTTTTCTAGAAGAAATAGCTGTTAAGCAATAAGGCTGCCTACTGTCCAATTACGATTTTATGTTTATATTGTTTTATTAATTTATGTAATGTGTTGTACAATGAAATATAAATAAATAGATAAATCATAGCACTCACAAAAAAACTGGCTGTTTAATCGTTTATACTTTAGTCAAAACGATTAATACATCGTGTAAATTGAGATATTTACTGACCTATTTTCATGTTCCATAAGTTTATTAATTGATATTTATGCAAATTTTTATGTTCTTTTTTTTCAGGAACTCGCTGCTTCTACCCCTACGCAACGCAACTGGCGTGGGATCCTCATCGCATTACTGGTCATAGCGGCAGTCCTCGGTCTGATAGTCTTCAGCATCGCCCTTCTAACACCAGCCACTGATGGCAGCAGAGTCAGGGGCAGACGACCGACCCTGCAGGATGTACTCACCGAACACTACAAGCCATTCAACGGCACTTGGCTCACGGGTAAGTCGTGTTATCATTTTTGTAAATCAAAAGCGAAACTTTCAGGATGATTCTCATAATAGGGATGCGGACTGGGTAAAAAAAACTATTTATTCCATCAGTCAGATAATAGAAAAATTAGAGATACTCAATTTTTTTTTACTTTAATTTAACAAGAAATAGATAACGATAGTTAAAGTTTAGGAGTGGGGGCTCGCTACATTATAGTTTTGTAGAAAATGTACCAAAACGTGACGTCATGTGATTTTTAACTCAACGTATCGCCGTAATTTAATGATTACGCAAAAATACATGCTTATTATTGAATAATCTACCTGACGAACAAACAAACAAAAATTATTCGTCACCCCTAAATTTTAACCCCCAAAACTAAATAAATATGCGAAAATCAATTTATGCTGCCATTGTAAGTCTGTAGTGTTCAAAAAACCTATAAATAATAATATAAACTCAAGCACAGATTTATATTGGCAACTTTATTACTTTTGTATAATTTTAGCAATTAAACAAATGGGTAATTTATAACGAGAATCTGTTTACCTTTGTCGGCTAACTTGATTTGTCTTATAACATTATCCCCTCATTTGTCAACATCCACTTAATTAATTTAATTATCATTAGTACTGATTTCGTCCAGAAATATATAATATTTCAACATTATTACGCATTGTGTAATTAGACACATCCCACGCTTGGGTCTTATGGGAATTTAGGGGTATAAACAAAGGATTATTGGAAAAATGTTGTATGTAGAATAAATTGTGACAATAAATATGATCTTTCAATATCTTTCACAAGCAACAGACAAAGAAGTACTTATATGGTGTTGCCATTACAAAAATATTTCTTGTTTGAGGCGTAAAAAGTGATATAAGGTAGGATATTGATTTTTTGATGTCAAATTACAACATTAGACGCAATTTATACATGTGTATACATTTTCACAGTGCGCAGTTCAATGCCCCCCGCTCGAATGTCAGAGCGAACGGCGGCCATTGACTTTGTAGCTTATTTAATCCGAGATATTTACTCTCGTAGGATTTGATAAGAATTTATTGAAATGAATTTATTCAGCGAAAAGTCTCGGTTCCTTATTTGAATGAACCTTCAAAGAATAAATGAGATCTTTCCTGAAGTTATAAATGCGGAAATAACTCTCTGTTAAGTTTTCTCGTATCAACTATGGAATTTGATATGGAGTACTTATGCGAACGTAAGAAAAATATATGATTATTTTTCCATATCAAATAATTCTACAAAGGAAAATAGTGAGAGAAATGTGTATAGGGAATCATTTTTTTTACATTTTTATACATAGATATTTTGATTAGATATCACCTGATTTACCCATACTTTACTCGTAGACATTGTCTGTCCACGTCAAACGGTATGCACTACCCTGCCTCCTGACGGGACAGCAAGGATGTGTGGGACTCTCCCCCGCTGATGGACATACTCAACTTAGGGCCACATAGCAGGTCAACGGGTGACCTACGAAACATTCATGGCATGTCCTCAATTGAAATTGACACCCGGCAACCCGGAACGAATCAGCGGGAAATCCACTCACTGTGAAATCCACCCTTCTGGTCTCCACATCGTGGATATTAATGTCTTAGAGCATGAGCTTCTTAATCGGGTGAATACGTGCAATGTTGTCTGGAAGAGATACCTATCTAGTGCTAGATTTCTCTTGACGTGTAATTTGTTATTTTGTCCTAAGTAATATACAATAAAGTATACTATTATCTTGTATAAAATATCTGTATATAAAAAACCTGGTTTTAATTTTGCCGCTTTGTTTCCACAAGCAAATTGGTCTTTCGTGCCCAACAAAACATCAAAGAGATTACCTAATGTTAAATGTCAACCAAAAACTTTATCCGGGAGCTACTTTATTAATTACTTTGGCTTTGCGGGAAACAGAGCTTGTTTATTTATCGAAGTAATCGAGAAAGTCAAACGTTGCATATGCAAATTACTTAACTGATGAAACTTTAATATTCTTTAGGCTTTCCAAATAACGGGACATTAATCGATTATCAAAAAAAAAATGTTTCTAATGAAGTCATTTTACGATGGAACTTCTCGATATGAAAAAAACATATAAGAGACAGGTCCCTGCAGAGTTGCTTGTCGGGTCCTCTCAGTACAAGGTCTCCTGACGTAGATGTACGATCCGATCTAACTACTAGATAGATTTAGATGGAATTTGGTATGGAGATTTTATCGAACCTAAAAAGAATATATGATTATTTTTCCATATAAAATAATTCTACAAAAGAATGAAAATAGGGGTAGAAATGTGTATAAGGAATCATTCTTTGGCTTACATTTTTATACATAGATATTTTGATTAGACATTACCTAATCGCATAGCTTTCAAACAAACGCTCATTGATATCTAGTGATATAAAATAAATACTAGACAACTTGACTATGTACGTGATAATCGCTCAGATCCCAAATTAAGTAATTAAAACGTTTGAATTAGAGAAATCTGAAACAATGTAAGTGCCCTAACACACAAACCCAGAGAAAAGTTCATTTTCTATATCGGGAATCCAACACGGGACCTCACAGATGGCGACACTTGAACCCGGCGTACGAACACCTCGACCACAGAGGCTATCATAAAATAAGTATTCACCATAAAAGAAAATAAACAAAAGTAAGTTGGCTAATCCAGGACTGTCATCACAACTAAGTAAGAAACTAGATTTCCGCCAAAGGAAGGTTTATATGTAGGTATGTATAATACCTACCTGATGGAAATCAGCATTTAAATCCGTTGTGCAAGCGGAATGCGAGTTTGTTTTATGCTTTATATAGATTTGTTCATTCGTATTACGCAGGAAGCAACCTCAGCCAATAAAATAAATCAAGTTTACTGGAGGTGTTTGGATGGCACCTTCTCTCGCATCTCGCATGTTGCCTTGATCAAATATTTCTTTCCACGCCCTCGAATATAATTTGATCGGTGGTTTTAAAGTCGTTTCAGAGAATAAAAAGTTCAAGCTTCGTCCAACTTTAAAATAAGTTATATAATGTTATTAACCGCCTTTCCTTTTGTTTTATTTCAAGCTTCACAGTTAATTAACACTACCGAGAATATCCGATAAAGAACTTTGGAAGTTTTTGATATATTTTACTCAGCTATAACAAAAACTCGATTAGTACGTTCGGTTTGATATTGCAGAGACTTTCGCAAAAGATGAAGATCAGATGGGTGACCAAAATGTATTATCTCGAGTCCAGGCTGCATCTGCAATCGTTAGCACTCTCTTATCTGCTCCTGTAGATTGTGTTCCTCTATCTTATTTTCTTATTAGTGTGGGTTCTATAGATGAATGTGCCCCAGCAAAGAGGGCTATGATACGCCGATGTTGATATTACTGAGTGAAATATTAGTGTATTGTAGTGCTGCCTCGGCATTATCATATTTTTCTTCTGGGACATGTTTTATATGAACACTTTGTTGTCCGTCCGTCATTTCATTCCATCCTTTTAATGGCTTTCATGTTCTTAAGAGGTCATTAACAAAACGGGACTAATAAATACCCAAAATATATTTTTTCAAAATCAGTCTAATGAAAGTTCCTTGTATTAATAACTACTTTTCCGAAATCGATTGAACTTTTTTATTGTAACTTCATAACGGTGTCAGCGTAATCAGATGCCAAAATTCATTCACTTCCACATTCTTTATCATTCACAAAAGCCGTCAAGAAATGACATAAATTAATGGCTGAATGAATTCAATGCGTGTTCGCCGACTTCCGAAGCCTTTGTCCTTACGCGCCACCTCATCTGGAAACTTCCCTACTAATTTTGAGCCTTTTAAGGAAGATAAGAAAGCATCTCGAAAGGTCATTTATTACGCAACTTTCTCTTTTAATCTTGTTGTCCGCAGCTGATTTAAAGCTTTTGATTCGTGTTTTATAATAAGTCAACAGTCTTCCTTGTTTGTATGACTCGGATTTATTTTTTTAATACTTTCCGTGTTTTAAATACACAAAGTGAAAAAAACTTAGTTTCAATTAAAAATACCACAATACGTAACGGGAAATGATACTAGTTGTGGTCCATATATTGGAAGTGACAGATACTTCTTCACCCGATAGGAGCTCTATATTCATCCACCCACACTACTCTTTGCAAAATAAACAAGGTTTTGCTCGTATTTTAAACGAATTCCTAAAGCCGAGACAATCTCCAGGCTCGTGAACGGTGAAACGCCGAATCACCCGGCCAATTTACGGAGCACCTAACGACTTTGGAAACAAATTAGCTTATAAATAAGTTAGGGTGAATTTACGGAGTTTTTTTTTTTAATTTTCCTCTACACCGAAGGCAGTAAAATTGATGAATTCCGTAGATAAGTGTACGAGAATCATTATTAAATTAACTTCAAAAGGTAACTCGACAGATGGAGATGAAGTTTGGGTTGTGTTTTAGGTTTGATTATATTCAGATATATGAGATCAAAATAGTATAAATAAATAAATTATTAGACATTGCTCAGATTCCAAGATGAGTAGCTAAAGCCCCCATATTATGGAGTATCTAATACAACAAAGGTTATACAACTTATTGTTACTAATTAACTGGTACTTAGAGAGTTTAATAACTATAGCATGGGTTGGTAAATTTACACAGAAAGTTCTTGTTATAAAGTAAATATACCAATTAAATTATTAATATATCTATGAATGCTAAAGCTGAAATTTTTGTTTACTTACTAATTGCTTGTGAATTTTATAATTCTGAGCTTATTAATCAGTGGAACTTCTTGATTATTAAATTACACTTACAACAAGCGCTGAACTTCCGAATTCAGCAGCAGCTGAATGTCAAACTTTGTACTCAATAAATATCTTCTTATTTTTTTCTATATTTAATAGATCGGCTCTTAATACACTGTAGTAGTAATAAAATAAGCTTATTTCATTCGTTAACGTCTCTTGGAAATGTGAGGTCAGTCTGAAATCTGATTAAAGCTAACCAGACATCGCTATGACTAACACTATGATGATTTGAGAGCATCTAAAATAATGTCATACTACTCATTTAAGTGTATATGAATAGTAAAAATTGAGTTAGTAACGCAGTTATAATTAAAGCTTTGAAATTTTAAAATATAATAAAGATTCTTCTTCCTTTCGTAATAGCTAGCTGTGCTTTTTAATCGACTCAAAAATCAAAATGGAGATGGTTCCATGTTCTTTAATTGCGTGTTCATTTCTCCGTGAATTTGTAGACTGTACTCAAAATTCTTTGCAACAAACTGAGAAAATCAAAACAATAAATAAACGAAAAAGAAAAAGCCGGTCAAATAAGAGGCTGACTCGCGCATGAATCTACAAAAAACAAGTTTATTGTATGGGAGGTCCCCCGTAAATGTATATTTTATATTGTCTTTAATATTGATTGTTACTATGGCTAAAGAAAAACATAATTTGTTAAAATTTCAGCTATCTATCTATATAGCTATCTCAGTAATAGGGTCTCGTTTTTACCCTCTGCTTACGGAACCCTAAAAAGAACCTGTTCCTTTTATGTGTAATGTTGATTTGTACTAGGAGCAGTCGTCCAATCGCAAGGGCACCGTCATACCCTACTCAAGGAACGCGGTGAATTCGAGACATTGTTCTGAGATGATGAATGAATGAATGATGATTGATGAACTCATTCCCGGGTGACTGATTATGTTTACCAAAATGCATTAAGTATTTGTTTCCGTCCGGAACTTACGAATCATCTCGAAACAAATAAAACTTTCACGTTTGTTTTACTGCGCGGTTGTCACGCTACTGCGTCGGTAGTGAAACATCTGGGTTCGAAAATAAGACGCACAGCTTGAGCTTAATAGACAGCTAGAGTTGTAATTTTAATAACAAAGACTGAAATAGTGAACGCAAAAAATAACCATGTTGTTATACTGTCTATATAAAAATGTGTTTATTTTTTTACGTACGTACGTATTCATAATTGTATACTTAAGTTGAAACACGAACTGACAATTGAAATTGAATTTTAAAATATGTCACTTTAACCAATTATGAAATAGGAAGAATCAATGATGAAGATTAAAGTCATAGCCAAAGGTTTGTGTATGTAGGACGTGGGAACAGCCTGAGGGAACAACAACCAAATCCAGAACGCAAGCCCAAAGCATTTCGTAATTTGTTTAAGTGACAATTATGTTAAAATACATTTTCGACTGTCAGTTCGTGTTGTAGAAAGGTGTCGGATTATTGAAATGGCAAATGAAAATTTCTTTTTATTTTCTTATACATATATTTATTTACATAAGAGAAGTGGATAATCGCCTCGACCCGTGATTGTTGTTGTTCAGCAACTTTCGCAAGGGTCGGTCACGGGATGGGTGACCAAAAGAATATAATCTCGTGCTACTCCATGCTGCGAACGGCACGTTAAGCCGTTGGTCCCGCCTGCATTTGTGTTCGTTAATACAAAAGGAAAGCCTGAGCCCCTGCAGTGGGGACGACAAAGGGCTGATGATGATGATGATGTGTTTATATCATCACAGATGTTATTTGTAATATTAAGTTCCTCGACTTTTTTCCAACTCCATACATCCATGACACTGTTGTATTCTGGTATCTTTTAGGTGTACACTTAGACGTGATGTAATTATAAAATTTGTTGATTTTAGTCAGATCTATTGAGTGTGACTGTTCAATAAAGATAAAAGATTTACTGAAAAATTCTTCAAAAATCCTAGGCAGTGAAAGTAATGAGTGCTTGTGAATTTCATCAGTCCAGTTGTCACATGGGAGCAATTACTCACATAGCGAAAGGTTGTGGATTCGAGTACCATCTCGGGGTACTTGAGGTCACTGAATTTTTAATTACGGCATGTTGTTATCTTTTTAAATTAAATGAAACCATTTTATAAATTAAAAACATTTCAAATGTAATCTAGCTTCGCTTACTAATTAATTCAACCTATTGCAGTGTATTTTCACGGAGCCAAATGTGAAAACTGAAACGAGCAGCCTCTAGTGGCTCACTATAACAAACCGCCGCAAACTAAATATAAAACATTTTTGAAATTCAACTCACGTTGCTTTAAATAAAATATCTTAAAATAAATTTGGATATGTCCTGGTATACGCATACAGTATTCATTCTTTATGGATTGTGTAACCCCATAATCAAACCGTATCTCTAATTACCTAATTTAAAAACATTTTAGACGCGCAACTCTAAAGCCGTTTTTAATGTTACTTTCATTTAATAAAAACTAAAGAAAAATAAAATAAAAATCTCGATCAGATACATTGAGTGTTGTGTAATATAGCGGCGTGCAGTAGAGGAAATAATACCAACATCCAGATTATAGATCTATTCAACTAACAGAATGTTAGCTTATATACTACTTAAGCTACAGGAGAGTTATTAATATGTTTCTTACAAGGGAGGTTAAATTTGGTGGAATTGTTGATCACGTATAGAACGTAATTTCTGTGTTAACATACCATAGAGTGTCGAGAACAGGTGCGAGTCAGTGGTAACTTACGGCCAGTTTCTGATTTGATAAAAACACAAAATCTCAACAGATTATTATCAATAACTTAAGCTTTTTACGTTTCATGTAGCAAAAAGTCCCTGTTTTATTAAATTGCTATCAACTGATCATAAAAAAAATTAAAACCAGTAATGAAAACCTGTTTAATTGACGTTTAAAATGGCTTTAGCACGGATCGAGACGTGCTAACTTCAAATTCTCACTTCAGAAACCGGATGTTAGTCAACAATGGTACTCCACAAAGCCGGTTAACCTTAAATAGGTAATAACGTTTGGTGGCATAAGTGAAGTGAGTTTCGAAATGTCATAGGAATAGAATATATGAGACACGTATAATAAATCAATTTTGTTTTGTATTTTTACACAAAAAATGGAATCAAAGAATTTCTATACTAAATGACGTGAATTGAGACACATGAGTGAATTCAAACATAAGACGATCCGTAAGAAAGTAGATCGATATATCTGCCAATGATATCAAATCCACAAGACTTCATTTATTCCGTGCTCGTGGCTCATGCCACAGCGCTGAAATATCGAGAACTAGGTATATAAAAATTAAATATATGGTAGCCATCTATGATTGACCATCATTCTAATGATGGTATGGTAACAGCTATGCTATTCTGTTACAAAAACAGCCTCTAACTTGTCGTCGAATACAGCGCTTTATTACTTTTTGAAGTCTGTTTTCTTTGATTAAACCTCCATGACGTGATAGTATTGCCGCTCGACGATTTCGATTTTTTAACAAAATAACATAGGCACACTGCTATTTTATTTTATCTAACTTCTGTGTTATTTAACATCTAGTGTTTCACTATAAACGTTTTTTGTGAAGTATATCGAAACATAGCATCAGGCGGCGGACATATCGATGGCTCGCGGACCGTCAGCTCGGAAAATTGGAAAATCCCGATGAACTGGTCCATATCTATTGTGAATAATGCTGGCATTGTTTCCTACTAGTGTCACTTTCGACAATACCATATGCAATGTTCTTATTCAAATGAAATTAAAATATTCTATATTCAAGGAAGCGTTTTCGAGCAAGAAGTATTTAAAATGACATCTTCAGTAGCCAAGTAACCCGCAATCTGGCAAAATGTTACTCTTTCTTAGGACCCGGATTCGATTCCTGGTTGGGACGAGAATTTCTATATATGTATGTAGATAGAAAACGAGCTTTTCTACATTGTCTCGAGTCTGAGTGTTGTGGTACCTTCGTTGTCTCAGATACATTTACTATCTCGAGCTCCTTTTGGTCCCGACTGCATCAGCAGTCGTTAACACCCACCAATCCACACTGGGCCTGCATGGTGGGTAATGGCCCACTCTCCCTATCCGATTCCAGCCATAGACAATACCTGTGCCTCAGCAGTGGAAACAATATTTTTTTTATTTTTTATTTATTTTATTAGAAATACGCAGGTGATGAAGTGTTTTGATCAGATTTAGTTTCATTTTAACCCAGCGTCACGGGGTTTAAGAAGAGTTACACGAACGGCGGGGTGGGTCTCTCAGACCCGTTCATTATATATCAGTTATTTCAACAGTTTATAAGTAAAAGTGATAATAGTTATTCGTGTTTAGTTTTTTAGGTATTTAAATTAAAGAAAATGTGATACCATATTATGTTTAATCATATAAATTAAAGAATTTGAAATCAAACAAAAAATGTTAACACAATTATTCTCTTCTATTTAAATATAATTCTACTAATTCAATAATCAGTCTTAACATTTTAATGGCTCTTTTTATAGAAAACTAAATTATCTTTGGAATAAAAAAATATATATATCACGCCGAATCATTATCATTGGTACAATCAGCACAAAGAGTACTTGGCACCATTTGGGAACATGTTTTTTTAAAATTAGTTTGTCTCCAATTTTTTGTCGCAACTGACGTGGGAAGACTGACAGATTTAGATGTTTCGTGACAAGATCGAAGCCTAGACCATTCAAATAATCTTCTTCCTTTCACACTGACAAACAAAACGGTGTACCAATACGCTGTTTTTCTTTCTCAACATATTTCATTCCACAACAGCACAATATTTTTTTGACAGAAACATTTTTAATATCCAGTCCAAACTACGGTCAACGTTTGGCACTAACAAACAAAATCCTATACAGAATGAAAAAAAAAATCAACCATAACGACATGGGCGGACCCTAAAAAACAAAGTTTACGGCATATGTTGCGAGTATAAACATATTACAGGTCCGTATCGGTTTAATAAAATCTTACGCCATTTTGAACGATCTACCATCTTATGTTATTTGATCTAGTTATAATGTGTCGGCTTGAAGTCAAAATCAAAATAATCTTTAACAAATACACTTCTTAAATGTACTTTTTTTTACCTGTAGGAAACCCCCTTTCCATTCAGGACCTCTTTTGGCTGATAAGAAGAACGAGCAAAAACTCACCAGCTCTTACATACGTTATGACATTACAAAAATCATGCCGCTTCCAAATATATTAACAATATAAATAAATCATAGAAATGATGTTGCAAGTATCTATCAATGACTCGTATACCTATATTTTGCAATACATGTCTTTTTTTTTTTAATAAATTGAAATAAATATTAAATTTATCGTACTAATTTAATATCTATTTTTGATAATCATAATTCATTTCATAATGTATGTGAAGTAAGATAAATTAACTTCATAATAAAACGAGAACAAGGTTTGTAAATACGATTAACGATTTACGCCTGGGCTGTTACCGCTGCGCATATACTCAAAAGAAACCAACGAATCAGTCAAAAACCGGCCAAGCGCGAGTCAGACTCGCACACGAACGGTTCCATGCCTAATCTGATTAAATATAATAATCTCTCTTAAATATAATCATGGTTACTTATAATAAAGACTAGACGCGTAATCTTTAATCTTGATTACAGTAAAATGTGTCCACGATTACTAAAAAAATTGCAATTTGCGTATTTTCTCGACAGGGTCAAACTGAAAGTTCTTAGAAAATCAAAAACTGATTACATTAGCCAGTTATTAGTTTTATTATATCTTTTCAAAATATTGTTCATTCACGTCAATACACCGCTGCATGCGATGGAACCACTGGGAAAAGCACTTTGCCCACTCGTCCTTAGGGGTCTCTTCAATGGCATCGCGATACGCAGCCACCGCTTCTTCAGCATTCATAAACCGCTTTCCTTTAAGTTTTTCTTTAATTTTTGGAAATAAATAAAAATCACAAGGCGCGAGGTCGGGGCTATACGGCGGGTGACCCAGTAATTCAACGTTTGATGTCGCCAAATAGTCGATCGTTCGCTTGGCGGTGTGCGACGAGGCGTTGTCGTGGTGAAGGAGGATCCTACTGCGAGGTCGTTTCTCTCGAACTTTTTCCAAGACAAGTGGCAAACAATTGGTAGTGTACCATTCTGCAGAAACTGTTTTTTGATCCTCTAACACAATTGTTGCAAAATGACCTATCCTTCCAAAGAACGAGGCCACCATTTTTTTTCCCGCACTTCGATCTCTCTTCACTTTAGTTGGCAACTCCTCGAAAGGAAACACCCACTGAGCAGATTGTCTTTTGGTTTTAGGATCATAACAGTAAATCCAGCTTTCGTCACCTGTTAGTATGTCGAACACAGCATTTGAGTCACCTCCGTTAAATCTTTCAATCATTTTACGACACCAATCCACACGATGGAGTTTTTGAGCCTCAGTCAAATTATGAGGTATCCACCGGGCGCAAAGCTTCCTGACCGCTAAATGTTCGTGGAGGATTTTGTGCACTTGACTCATACCGATGCCTAAGCTTGTCCGAATCTGTTGATAGGTCACTCTTTTGTCAGTCTCTATCATACGCCGCACAACACAGATGTTATCTTCAGTCGTCGCCGTAGAAGGCCGTCCCTCACGTAAATCATCAGTGAGATTAGTGCGACCACGTTTAAACTCATTAAACCAGTTGTAAACAGTCGCACGAGATGGGGCTTCATCGTGAAAGGCCAATCGTAGTCTATCATAACTTTCTTGTTGACTTAAATGACATCGAAAGTCATAAAAAATCATTGCACGAAAATTTTCTCGTGTTAAATTCATGATGACGTGACACAGACAATTTTCAATTTGCCGCCAAATCGTAAAACAAATGACAAATGAATGAAATATATACTCAGTAATATTGGCAAAGAGTTATATTTTCAAATTTTAGAATTATTTTTTTATTATATTGTTTATAAGTGGCCAGTTCTAAGAACTTTCAGTTTGACCCTCATTATACATTCTAATCATAATCTGTAATCATTAAGTTGATTACATTTTGTTCAACTCTGTTTCGTACGAATATCCATTAAAATAGGAAGAAAAAACACGGTTGTATTTTTCTATGGAGTTGTTCGTAATTTTCGAGTTAAATACAACTGGTGGAGTATTACTCATAAATTTGTAAAGCCAACTTAATTGTGAGAGTTTTCCTTTTAACTTCGTTATAAATAGGCACCAGTGCCGTGCCGTAAAGTTCGAATTTTTACCAACGACCGTTTAGTTTGTAGAGGTTGGGACACTTGACTCTAACGAAAATTAGCTTAATAGCTCACAAACAGTTTACTAAATCAAAAAACGGCCTTCCCGTGCCCCTAATTTTATTGAAAGACTCATCCAACGGCACTTCACACTATGGCGAACATGAAAAACCTTTACATTTAGGGAAGGTACTGTTGCGGGGGTCAGGAATGGCTTTAAAAAAAAACTTATTTCATTTTAACACTTCGTTTATTTGTATGAATAATACGATTTATTACACTATTTTTAGAACAACATGTTGTCCGACGGGAGTCCAATCCAAAACTGATTTTATTAAATATCATTATTGTGTTCAAGGTTCGGTTTCCTATTGCATAACGACAATGCGATAGGAAACGTCTATGTTGCGTTTTTCATTTTAATAGGAACTAATAGAAATAATATTATAACAGTACACCAAAAAGTTTATTTTCCAAATTTTTCTTTACCACTTTGTCGGTGTAATGAACGTGTATACTCATGCCAAATTCCAACTTTCTGGTACCAATAGTTATTGCGCTAAACCGCGGACAGACGGACAGATGAACATGGCGAAACAATAAGGGTTCCTTGTTTACTACGGAACCCTAAAAAAGACGGATATGGATGACTTATTGAATGAAATAAAGCACTATTTTCACTTTAATTTCGCTGCAAAGTGTAAGTTACAAAGTGACTCACTATTTATTAATTTTATATATAATAAAACATAAACATATATATCTTCATTTGTGTATATACAACTTACTGAAATTTATTTATATGTTCAAAATTAATAGATTACTTGAAACTACCTACTTCATTCGCTATAAAATTTAAATTACTTATGTTCTACTGTCATAAACGCTGATGATATCAGTACGAATAATAACAATATGAAGATAATTATATTAATTCAAATAGTCCAGAGTAAAACAATCTCATAAACACCACCCGTTCACGCACATAACGTATTTAAATCGTTGAACATAAACACGTAACAAATAGGAATCCATAGCAAATTACTATTCTAATAGAAGTGAAACCCCTGAGCATATCCTTGCAAATAAAGATTTATCTTTACTTATAGTGTTTACGAAACGAGAGGTAAATATAAATAATAGTCGGGTCTGAATTCCAAGTAGAACCTTATATATTTGAGATCGTTAGACTCGTGTAGAGGTTATAACCAGGGGCGTATTGTTCTAAATATGATACTCGGGCACACGAGAACATGATACCTACATGTCTATAATTTATCTTAATTTTTAAACCACATTCTTATTAAGCGTGTAATGAGAAGAGATGACATACATGTGGAATAAAACGTTATGAGGATAAATATGATTGGGATCTGTAAAAGAAGAAGAGGAGATAGTGAAAACAGAGGAACAGTACATTTAGTTGTAATATAGTAAAGTAATAAAGTTAAGCCATACTTGACATATTTACGGCTGATTCAATTCACACCATTACTGAAATATTATGTACTATAGCTATAATAGCTGTATGTGAATTTGTAGAGCAAAATTAACGTATCTGTCTTAAACAGAAACAGTTTGCTGCAGAAAGTAATAATTATGCACTATACAAATGAACATATAAAAGGTCGCACAGATACCTTCATGCCAAAAGATTAAAATGGTGGTGTACATTATATTAAAACATTTTTATCTCTTTATAATAAAGTGCAAATTAACTTATTACTATTAAATTAAATTGTTAAGTCGTCCAGTTTTACGACGGACGGAATAAACACTAAGCAAACTAATTCAAAGACATCTTCGAATTCAGATCAGAATTAATATTATACAAATACAATATTTTTTTCATATTTGTTTGCACCATCTCATTCTTCCGTTTATATGAAAGGTTTTTTTTATAGAATATTTTAATATACTCTGTAACAGAAACATTTAAGCGCCCCACTTAGCATCCTCGGTACGCCCCTGGCTTTATCTAATTCACAGAAGCATTCAAGTCACGATTCACTCTTAAGACCCGAGTCGTTCTAACACACGCTTTGTTTTCATGGATATTTTTTTCTTAATTAAATTTAACGAGAAGAAATTATTGAAACGAGCAAACACAAAAGATTGTATTTTAAATTACACTAACCGCTGCTCCTTTTGCATGCATTATAATTTTCAAGATCGATTCTGAACTCTACACACAATACAATAAAGTTAAAAAATAGATTGGAAAATTACTGAATGGAGGAAAAAAATATTTTAGAAGGATATACACGTACAGTGATCAACACATCACGGCATACGTAAAGAATATGTACATTTCATCAATAACCAAATATAATAAACATAAACCATAATACATTCAAAATATAGTTAAAAATAAATACGCAAAGACATATTTTGTGCAAAATTTACGTGTTTTTATTTCATGCTCAAAATCCACTCAAAGACCTAATTAGAAAAAGTGTAAATCATAATTAAATTTTGACAGAGAAAATAATGAACTACGATTCAAATGTATTTTCCGTGTCGACGAATCACCATGGTTTTGACGCCCCGAAGGCTTCTAAGCGACTTGTTTGAGTTAAGCTCTTGACATTTGAAAGGACCGCAAATGGTTGGGTATTGTTATAATATGCTTATATTATAACTCGTGTTTAAAATATCGATATAAAGCTACATTTTTGTCAATTCCATTATAATAATAGCATAAATCTCTACTGAGTTTGCTACATATTTTAATGATGCCTCATTTTCCCCAGTTCAGTAGGCAGACGTCAGACGCATACAAAAACAATCAATTTACAACAGTTATTCAAAGGATACTGCCCGATTTGTTGTTTTGAATCACCCATCCAAGATTAATTAAAAAATAACAGATTCCCAATACATCTTTTTTGTACTATAATACTTTAAATATTCATAAAATATGTAATTGTTGACCATTAATACTAGTTAATATGACGTAGTTTAATTTTTATTGATTAATAAATTGTAATAATGCTACAACGCACATAAATCATGAATTTGTAGCCTTGCTATTCTGCGCTGCTGCGCTGTTTGTCACAGCGTTGACTTTATTATAGAATGTCAGCAATATCTAGGTTCAGGTGATATATTTTATTTGATTGAACCTCTACGGTGCTGCTGCAGTGCTGCTGCAACGACACAACAATAGCATGCTGAGGCCGGTGGACCTTCCAAACTCAAATCTCTCTCGTGTTATGTTGGGTGCTCTGAATGTTATACTCCGATATGAACCACCCATCCAAGATTGAACTTGTTCTCATGAAAAAGAACTGATAATTTAGACGTAATAATGTCTTTCTAGAAACACCATCCATGCAGCAAAAGAAAAATGCGATTGTATCAAATGATTCTATAATATCCAAGAATATCATTTCGCATTATTTAATTAGCTATTACGAAAAATCCAAAATAATTTTCCTAATAACATCGTATATCTCCCAATATGCCTCCATTTGGGAATATGTATTCAAATAGACAGAACAGCCAATCCTTTTCACAAAAGGGCAACGTAAGCGCCCTATTAAATAGTCACACATGTAATAGAAAGGGTACATTATGATGATTTATCTCCACAACGCTGGGGGCTCAACGACAATAAATGTCAAAATAATTGAGCTCGCAAATGATAACACTTCGAGTGTACCTACTTGAATCTTTTAACGATCACACATTTTGTGAGCAATTGAACGATGCGATTAAAACTTTATTTATAATTGAAGAGTATCTGAAATTTGATCTTAAATAAATTACATCGGAACACGTTATTTTCAGTGATATAATGTCACTATTTATACACAGCTTTTATACCATGGAAGAAATGCACGAAGAACACACCACAGTCTTTGAGAGTTCAACAAAAAGCAGTAACTTCTAACGATTACCAATCATCAGGTATCTACAGCTGAACATACCTTCTTAAGCATGCAGGAAATATAAACACAGGAGGCTATCAAACAAATATATTTCATTGAAGATAACCAAATAAATACTGTCCTTGTCCCAGTTTATATTAATCAAAACAAGGGACAGATACTTTATCTAGGTTCCAGCGCAAACAGAACTGAGGCTTATCCTACTTGTGAGTGTTCTGCGAGGGTAGTTATCCTTACTGTCCCGCCTACGTGAGGAGAAAACACGGAAAACTGATTATACCTCTTTGGAACATTTCCAAAAGCTCGAACGTCAGGTGGTAGACGGTTTGATAAATGACGCTTTAGATAAACATATGTGCTATATAGCAGAAAGAAAGGGAAAATGTTAGTTTACGTTCAATGGATAAGGCAAGTGTGCCAGATAACACAAATATAAACAACATTATGACTATTATATTTTATTAAGTTAAATATGTTGATTTAAATTTTTATGGTCATTAACATCAGAATGATTACTAAAAACGGGATTGCTACCATCCCGTCCGTACCTTATATTGTACTGTTATTAAACTTACTAGAATTGTTAAAAAGGTTTATTATCAAGTGTCTGAGCTTGGACTTAAGATGTTTCAGCCATTGCGATAGATGACTTCTATAACTGACCAATGAGTACAGCATATTTTTGAATGAAATAAATAACGTATTATTTTTAAAATTTTATTTATTTTTATATTACACTTTGTGAAGTTTCTTGCTTTTGTTTCTCTCCGCAGCTAAAAGAAATCCTGAACAAGAGGTGGGAAAACAAAATGGAATATTCAAAGTATTTAAAAATACTAATTTAATTCTTAGTTAAAAAAGTAAATAAAATGTGGCTTGAAACATTAAGAATTATACTGAAGGATACATTCAAAATGTCTATTTAGTAATTTTAAAACCTATCGATGCCAACGTGTAGCCAGAGGCAGTGCGATTAAATGCAAATACTAAACGAGCGCCGACCCTTTATTGAGAAATTTTCATATCAAATATTCTGTTTGAATACAGCTATCGGTGATGGTTTACAGTTTTTCTATTACAAAATATTGAACTTCTTTTGCAAAGGAAAGATAATACATTTTTTATTTTGCACATACTTAATGGAAGAGAATAAAGTAATAGAAATTTATTTATATGTTCAAAATTAATAGATTACTTGAAACTACCTACTTCATTCGCTATAAAATTTAAATTACTTATGTTCTACTGTCATAAACGCTGATGATATCAGTACGAATAATAACAATATGAAGATAATTATATTAATTCAAATAGTCCAGAGTAAAACAATCTCATAAACACCACCCGTTCACGCACATAACGTATTTAAATCGTTGAACATAAACACGTAACAAATAGGAATCCATAGCAAATTACTATTCTAATAGAAGTGAAACCCCTGAGCATATCCTTGCAAATAAAGATTTATCTTTACTTATAGTGTTTACGAAACGAGAGGTAAATATAAATAATAGTCGGGTCTGAATTCCAAGTAGAACCTTATATATTTGAGATCGTTAGACTCGTGTAGAGGTTATAACCAGGGGCGTATTGTTCTAAATATGATACTCGGGCACACGAGAACATGATACCTACATGTCTATAATTTATCTTAATTTTTAAACCACATTCTTATTAAGCGTGTAATGAGAAGAGATGACATACATGTGGAATAAAACGTTATGAGGATAAATATGATTGGGATCTGTAAAAGAAGAAGAGGAGATAGTGAAAACAGAGGAACAGTACATTTAGTTGTAATATAGTAAAGTAATAAAGTTAAGCCATACTTGACATATTTACGGCTGATTCAATTCACACCATTACTGAAATATTATGTACTATAGCTATAATAGCTGTATGTGAATTTGTAGAGCAAAATTAACGTATCTGTCTTAAACAGAAACAGTTTGCTGCAGAAAGTAATAATTATGCACTATACAAATGAACATATAAAAGGTCGCACAGATACCTTCATGCCAAAAGATTAAAATGGTGGTGTACATTATATTAAAACATTTTTATCTCTTTATAATAAAGTGCAAATTAACTTATTACTATTAAATTAAATTGTTAAGTCGTCCAGTTTTACGACGGACGGAATAAACACTAAGCAAACTAATTCAAAGACATCTTCGAATTCAGATCAGAATTAATATTATACAAATACAATATTTTTTTCATATTTGTTTGCACCATCTCATTCTTCCGTTTATATGAAAGGTTTTTTTTATAGAATATTTTAATATACTCTGTAACAGAAACATTTAAGCGCCCCACTTAGCATCCTCGGTACGCCCCTGGCTTTATCTAATTCACAGAAGCATTCAAGTCACGATTCACTCTTAAGACCCGAGTCGTTCTAACACACGCTTTGTTTTCATGGATATTTTTTTCTTAATTAAATTTAACGAGAAGAAATTATTGAAACGAGCAAACACAAAAGATTGTATTTTAAATTACACTAACCGCTGCTCCTTTTGCATGCATTATAATTTTCAAGATCGATTCTGAACTCTACACACAATACAATAAAGTTAAAAAATAGATTGGAAAATTACTGAATGGAGGAAAAAAATATTTTAGAAGGATATACACGTACAGTGATCAACACATCACGGCATACGTAAAGAATATGTACATTTCATCAATAACCAAATATAATAAACATAAACCATAATACATTCAAAATATAGTTAAAAATAAATACGCAAAGACATATTTTGTGCAAAATTTACGTGTTTTTATTTCATGCTCAAAATCCACTCAAAGACCTAATTAGAAAAAGTGTAAATCATAATTAAATTTTGACAGAGAAAATAATGAACTACGATTCAAATGTATTTTCCGTGTCGACGAATCACCATGGTTTTGACGCCCCGAAGGCTTCTAAGCGACTTGTTTGAGTTAAGCTCTTGACATTTGAAAGGACCGCAAATGGTTGGGTATTGTTATAATATGCTTATATTATAACTCGTGTTTAAAATATCGATATAAAGCTACATTTTTGTCAATTCCATTATAATAATAGCATAAATCTCTACTGAGTTTGCTACATATTTTAATGATGCCTCATTTTCCCCAGTTCAGTAGGCAGACGTCAGACGCATACAAAAACAATCAATTTACAACAGTTATTCAAAGGATACTGCCCGATTTGTTGTTTTGAATCACCCATCCAAGATTAATTAAAAAATAACAGATTCCCAATACATCTTTTTTGTACTATAATACTTTAAATATTCATAAAATATGTAATTGTTGACCATTAATACTAGTTAATATGACGTAGTTTAATTTTTATTGATTAATAAATTGTAATAATGCTACAACGCACATAAATCATGAATTTGTAGCCTTGCTATTCTGCGCTGCTGCGCTGTTTGTCACAGCGTTGACTTTATTATAGAATGTCAGCAATATCTAGGTTCAGGTGATATATTTTATTTGATTGAACCTCTACGGTGCTGCTGCAGTGCTGCTGCAACGACACAACAATAGCATGCTGAGGCCGGTGGACC
Source organism: Diatraea saccharalis (assembly GCA_918026875.4). NCBI lineage: Eukaryota > Metazoa > Arthropoda > Insecta > Lepidoptera > Crambidae > Diatraea > Diatraea saccharalis. Next base: position 580,825 of record OU893336.1, read on the forward strand.
TTCCAAACTCAAATCTCTCTCGTGTTATGTTGGGTGCTCTGAATGTTATACTCCGATATGAACCACCCATCCAAGATTGAACTTGTTCTCATGAAAAAGAACTGATAATTTAGACGTAATAATGTCTTTCTAGAAACACCATCCATGCAGCAAAAGAAAAATGCGATTGTATCAAATGATTCTATAATATCCAAGAATATCATTTCGCATTATTTAATTAGCTATTACGAAAAATCCAAAATAATTTTCCTAATAACATCGTATATCTCCCAATATGCCTCCATTTGGGAATATGTATTCAAATAGACAGAACAGCCAATCCTTTTCACAAAAGGGCAACGTAAGCGCCCTATTAAATAGTCACACATGTAATAGAAAGGGTACATTATGATGATTTATCTCCACAACGCTGGGGGCTCAACGACAATAAATGTCAAAATAATTGAGCTCGCAAATGATAACACTTCGAGTGTACCTACTTGAATCTTTTAACGATCACACATTTTGTGAGCAATTGAACGATGCGATTAAAACTTTATTTATAATTGAAGAGTATCTGAAATTTGATCTTAAATAAATTACATCGGAACACGTTATTTTCAGTGATATAATGTCACTATTTATACACAGCTTTTATACCATGGAAGAAATGCACGAAGAACACACCACAGTCTTTGAGAGTTCAACAAAAAGCAGTAACTTCTAACGATTACCAATCATCAGGTATCTACAGCTGAACATACCTTCTTAAGCATGCAGGAAATATAAACACAGGAGGCTATCAAACAAATATATTTCATTGAAGATAACCAAATAAATACTGTCCTTGTCCCAGTTTATATTAATCAAAACAAGGGACAGATACTTTATCTAGGTTCCAGCGCAAACAGAACTGAGGCTTATCCTACTTGTGAGTGTTCTGCGAGGGTAGTTATCCTTACTGTCCCGCCTACGTGAGGAGAAAACACGGAAAACTGATTATACCTCTTTGGAACATTTCCAAAAGCTCGAACGTCAGGTGGTAGACGGTTTGATAAATGACGCTTTAGATAAACATATGTGCTATATAGCAGAAAGAAAGGGAAAATGTTAGTTTACGTTCAATGGATAAGGCAAGTGTGCCAGATAACACAAATATAAACAACATTATGACTATTATATTTTATTAAGTTAAATATGTTGATTTAAATTTTTATGGTCATTAACATCAGAATGATTACTAAAAACGGGATTGCTACCATCCCGTCCGTACCTTATATTGTACTGTTATTAAACTTACTAGAATTGTTAAAAAGGTTTATTATCAAGTGTCTGAGCTTGGACTTAAGATGTTTCAGCCATTGCGATAGATGACTTCTATAACTGACCAATGAGTACAGCATATTTTTGAATGAAATAAATAACGTATTATTTTTAAAATTTTATTTATTTTTATATTACACTTTGTGAAGTTTCTTGCTTTTGTTTCTCTCCGCAGCTAAAAGAAATCCTGAACAAGAGGTGGGAAAACAAAATGGAATATTCAAAGTATTTAAAAATACTAATTTAATTCTTAGTTAAAAAAGTAAATAAAATGTGGCTTGAAACATTAAGAATTATACTGAAGGATACATTCAAAATGTCTATTTAGTAATTTTAAAACCTATCGATGCCAACGTGTAGCCAGAGGCAGTGCGATTAAATGCAAATACTAAACGAGCGCCGACCCTTTATTGAGAAATTTTCATATCAAATATTCTGTTTGAATACAGCTATCGGTGATGGTTTACAGTTTTTCTATTACAAAATATTGAACTTCTTTTGCAAAGGAAAGATAATACATTTTTTATTTTGCACATACTTAATGGAAGAGAATAAAGTAATACTTTTAAAATCATTTTATTCACTATGAAGCAAACATTACCTACTTGATAAAATCAAATAGTAGTCTTAATAAACGATAAAATTTCCAATAAAAGTATTGACAATTATTTTGCAAGGAACGTATCAATTTCGATATATTTATTGTCATATTAAAATCTAATTCGAATCTAATCGAATCATAAACTACCATTTATGTTCGATTTGCATAATCCCACGGCTCATAATATAGAAGTTCTCAGTTGAATCGTTTAACCGAAGAGTGCTTTTTCCAAGTACCTAGTTAGGTACCGAGAACTATTTCCTTTATTGATTCAGTTCCCGTGAAAGCACGTAGTTACACATTAGAGCCTCCAGAGTATAACGTTAATAGGATACATTTGATCAATTGATTTGTTACATTAGTTTGAATGTTATGATTCTATAAAATCTTTTCAAAAGTTGTTGCTAACATTATTCCCGGGTGAGATGGTTATACCATTCGGTGACTAGATTAGTGTTTTTGCCAATAGTTATTATGGGGAATTAAATTATTATTTCAGCTAAGAACTAGTTAAGTATTTTTATAGCTAAACTATAACGTTAAATAATTTTAAGCCATCAATTAAGGCAATCGTCGAATACAATAATTTCCATTCAGACCGTGTTCAAATTTGTGGAGACGAAAATTAGTTAACAAAAATTTTATTATAATAAATTCCGTTTGATTCAATAAAGGCGGTTACCATTCAGTTATGGCCTTCACACGCAGCCATGATAATTAAATTTCATCCTATAAAGATATTTTGAATACGTTTTCCCTCGTGCAGAAGCGTTTATAAATTTCTCTCCATAAATTATGGTAAATTCAGCACCAATTCCGGATATTTGCTGCGTGTTTTGTTTGTGAAAATACTCGTAGCTACTGGAAATGAGAATAAGATTCTTTAATTAACTCAAAAGATTGCTTTTTAAATTTATTTGCATTAATTTTGTGCATGAACTCAACCAATTAATTGCAAATAATGTCATTTATAATATAAGCAAATGTTCTCTATCAAATAAAATAATTTACATCCAAAATTATTTCTATTCAATAAGTATATTTTTGTTAAAATCATTTATAACACAATAAATTATTCCTCCGCTTCATTAATAAACTATTACTCAGGTCGATATAATACTGTTAAATATATAATTAATAAACATATGACTGCATTGTCACTTGTAAATAAGGATGCACTGTGGCAATATTTATAAATCGGTATAATCGAAAGAAATCAGCGTAACAAAGTAACACTTTCAATTCAATTTCCAAAAATCGTTGTTAAATAATTCTCGTCGTCTCAATCGTTATCTCCAATCAGTAAATACTGTTAGAGTAAAGCGAAAACGCTGATTTTGGAAGATGATAATATTGATTTTATTATAAGATAAAATACCGTTGAGGTATATTATCTTATGAAAAAATTAGTGCTTCTCTAAAGAAATTTCCTGATACCCATATTGCATATCCAGTTTTATTTGAAATAAATTACGGTAATCACCATATAATAAAAGAGTTTTGTATTCGATTTCTCGTCGATTTTAAGTAAAGTGAAGAGGATGATTGTGTGATCGATTAATTAATTCATATATTTATAAAATAACAAGGCGTCTTCATTTTTAACTTCCAATTTTATATGTACTTAGTTATCCCCTTACATTTATTCTCTATTTCGACAAAACTTGGACAAGGGCTGTGTTTCTTATTTGATGTGTAAAATATCTACTTTACATAATGTCTATTTAAACAGAACTTTTTGAACTTTAACATAACTTAGGGATTTACCATCTCTTTGTTTCTGAAATATGAATTGGTATGTTAATTTTTTGTCAAAAAATATACTATGAACGTGATATGTTGTTAATGTACCTTTTTTTGAATATGAAAGTTTTTTTAGAGAATGTTATTATGTTACCACCCCTACTCGCTTAAATATGACTTATCACGGTCTTATTGTTTACGTGCTTTCATTAAAAATGTATAGGTATAGTTTATAGACCTCGTTTGTAGAACGAATTATGAAAATTCTTGCAAAAATATTACTATAATATCCTTAATTAAATATTAATAGCTTCTGAAATAATACTTCAGAAGGAAAAAAAACCATTAATGATCAAAAGTATTCATCTTGGCATCTTCTAAGAAAATAGATTCAGTGACCCATGAAAACTTTATTGTTGGAATGTCAACACTAAACCAGCGTACTCAGATAAGATAGTCATTGTTGGGCATCCACGGATCTTGGATCAGTAAATGTTTACATCGGGCCACCGATTCCGACCCAAGGCAATATTGACATATGCTTCCACGGTAAATTTGATTAAAGTTTTACCCCTAAATCTACAGTATTGAAGTTACTGCCCGCTTAAATAAACAAATAATTACAAATATTTACATTACCTTTGCTCATATTCCAAGGTGAAAACCACATGCCTTTGTGATATAGAAAATCTGATATAATATAACAATGATTATTTCTTTCTCGACTTTCACAGGTGCTTGTAACAGCCTAGACTGAATAAATAATTTTGATTTTTTATTTCTTATAGTGCTCGTCCGAGTAAAGAACACAGGAGTTTAAACTTTGTGTTGCCTTGAGACATCTATGGGTCATGAGTATGAGTATTCCCTATCCCTCTCATCTTTCTTTCTTTTAATACTTCTATGAAATGAAATAAATAATAAAGTTGTAATTATTTAATTTTTCTTTGTATTTTTTATTTTATTATTATTTAAGAACTAATTTTATTATTTAAGATTATTTTGTGTATATTTTGTTGTGATTGAGCATTTGAACTGTTGTCAGTATGTACTATTTTAATTCAGTAAGTCTTTGTTACTTGAATACTCAAGGAGGCATATATAAGCTGTATATCATCAGAAAATAAGCAAATTAAAAAACTGATAACACAAAATCTACCGTAAAATGGCGAGACACAGCTGTTAATGAAAACAGCACATAATCTCATCAGTTTTTCCAACGTTTATGTTTTGAAATTTGCGAGCTAAATCGAATATATTAAAATGGATTATTACATACAGAACAGCTGATGCTTCCTGAAATCTAATTAAATCTTTGTGACACTTGCCTCTGACGCCCTTCAAATGGAAATTCCTGGAAAATTATTCGCTGTTAGTAAAATGGAGCGTAAACTTTAGATAGAGGTATTTTAATGACAACTATGAAATATATTAATAGTGCTTTGTTGTTTCTATCTATTATAAAAGATTCTTTAAGGTGTCAACGATGTCATTAAACAAAATTTAAGAAACGCAATCCTATTAATATTATAAATGTGAAAGTTTCTTTGTTTGGATGTTTATGTGTTTAGATGTTTGTATGTTTGTCGGTCAATCACGCCGAAACTACTGAACGGATTATGATGAAATTTGGTATACAGATAGGGTATTAGCTGACTTAGATAATAGGATACTTTTTATCCCACTTACAATTTCGCTAGGGTCCATGCGGGCGAAGCCGCTGGCAAAAGCTAGTCAATGCATAAAATTAAAATATTGAGAATGTACATGTCTGCTTTCATGTTTTTTCATAACATTGACTAAATTACTGTTTGTGTAAAAATGGTTTGAATGACAAGAATATGTATGCGACCAATATATAAACAGGTAAAATTTTGAAACTTTAAGTTGTACTCGAATGAGATTTCTTGATTTGACTATATACGTTTGTTCTTTGCACTTATTTATGATGCCATGAATCTTTCTGAAACCATAATCTAAGTTACTTGACTAAAGAAACATCTATAGATTCTTGCCCTTACAATATTTTCAACAGTTAACTACTTTTACTTATTCAATTCAATTCTTTATCATGTTATAAACGACGGAAGGTGGAAATCTTTCTAATACTTATGAAAATACAAAAACAGGAGTTTCTTTGACGAAAAGTTTATTGTGACAGATAAAATCATTTTCAACCTCCGTTGTTATTTAAAAAAATAATAGGTTTTAATGGAATAATAAAATAACAGCGGAGGTGGCATACGTAGCCGTCGTCTACAATGTGATAATATAAGATATTCTTCGCAAATACAGCACCATAACATAAACCCTGTCAGTGCACACCAACATCCATACAATTGACATTAACATATTTATTATTAATGGAAAAATGCTTAAAAAGATTTTTCCTCGCACTCGAAGATGGGAGCAGTTGCACGGATTGCCAAAGGTCTTGGGTTCGTGTCCCATCTCAGAGTGCCAAAGTAGATTTTTTTAGCAAGAATAGAATATTATATATTTTTCAATATAGTACTGTGAAAAATAATTAACACATTTATCATAATTAAATTAACATTACAATACAAAATGGAATTGAATTTTTCCATTAAATAATAATAATTACAAATGTTTAAAAAAATATGTCAACAGTGCATCCACATTAAATAAAATAAAGTGTTCTATTAAAATTATAATAATATAATCCAAGATTAATCAAATTGTCATTTTTTATTTTAAAATCCGTAATTTATTTTAATACTAAGGCATCATGTAGTCTTTTTTTGAAGTCGAATTTTGAAAAGACCTGTTTTTTTTATATATAAAACATGAACACATAATACCTACAAACAATATTTGAAATGTATTTACATAACAATACAATCTAGAAATATGAAAAAAAATCTCAATCCAAATCCGTAGCTGAATTTTATGAGTATTCTGATCATGTTTCTTTATATATACCCTTTAAGTTTCATGAATGAATCAGAGTGATTGCCTTTTGTAATCGAAATAACAAGACGTCAATTCTTGACTGAATCATCGATAATAACACAGATATTTTACTCATAACTAACTGTTTACTTACTCGTATATCGATGAAAACCAATATTTGTTTAGATAAGGATAGCTACGATCGTCACTATATATATATATATATACGTTTAAAAATCGAGTTATTGTGGTCAAAATCTAATGAAAGCAACACTGACACATATCGTCCCCAGTCCACCACTACTATTATAAAATATAACAATTACTCATCTTTTTATACGTAACTCATATTATTATATTTTATCAATTTTGCATTCACTATACTATTCTGAAAAATGTTATACAGCCGCAGGTACTCTGAGATGGGATTCAAACTCACAACCTTTCGCGTTTTCGATTAAGAATATTATTTACTAAATGACTGGAAAATTGATGATTAAAAAAATTATAAGTCTTGTCAACTTTACTTGAAATTTTTTATTCTTACATTATTGTTTGTCAGTTTCTAGACGTATATTTGTTATAAGAGCTAGAGGTAACGTGTGGAGGACAGATGTCACACAGCTCTGACTGACACTTTAATGTAGAGATCGGCTATTGGTTGCGCTTATTACTAAATTGATATTTTGATATTGACGCCATTGCTCAATTTGACGTGATAGTAGCGGTATGAATTCTAATAAAGTAATTTCTACAAATACCTATAAAGTTAAAACATTGTTTTTATCAAAACCACGATCCACACAACAATGTATTTGATCCTGTACACTAACTTTACACATATATATTATTTATTTCTCATTTTGAAAACTATTTATTTATTGATCTTTTGTAAAATGATTTTTCCAAAAGATCAATATTAGTAAAACTCTAATTTAGTTGTCTTTTACATCAAAACAACATTTCTTTTTTTTACGTAAACAAACTTTCTGTATGTAAAGTTTACGGCATCCAATTATGAACTCGAATAAACTCAGCCATTAACTGTAGAACAAATTTAACTTGACCCTTGGAATAACCTCACCTGACCCCATTTTGTACTGTTTATTCTCAAAGGAGTATTGAGCGAAAAGGTCGGACTATTGTGGACGGATAAGTGAAGCGCGGTAGGTTTCATTAATTATGAGATGTTGCCATTTTATTATCATTATAATGAGGTGAAAATTATACGTTATTTAGGTTAATCCTGAAATAATGGTGGCAATTCTCTTGACACGAACTAAATTAATTATTAATGCTGTCAAACTGTCTTAATAAGTCTGTAAATGACCACCTACTTGGCTTCGTGGCCGGTTTCCAAGTTTCTCCAACTCTGAGGTCCCAGATTTGATTCCTAGTCGGATCAATGTAGAAAATTAACTTTTCTATATTGTCTCGGATTTGGGTGTTGTGGTACCTATTTTGGTATACGTCTCGATCACAACACAACGCTGACTAACTCGCTGACTGATACTGATATACCAAAAGAATGTAATTTAAACCTTTTTCCGTTGGGGTTTAGAACTGCAGCATTCGTACAATTGCGTCATTAGACATCAATTATAATCTCGATTGAATTTTAACTTATGATGAAACATCAAACACATCAAACTTGTGACCACTCTACTATCAAACTTCCAACAAAACACTTATAAGCTATTTCAGAGTTAACTTAGTGATTTATGATAAGCAATATCAAGATATTAATTTACAATGCCCAGCATTTACTGTGATATCTGGCGAGAACGACCAACAGTAATTATGTTTTGTTTACATATAAGGCTTCATCCTCTGGCAAATCAGCGTATGTCTCGAAAAAAATTTTACTATTACGTGTTCGTACACTGTGGTCCAGTGGCAGAAAAGCCAGTTTTATTTTGTCAACTTCTTAAAGTACCAACATCGGTTCCCGGCTGGTTTATTATATATTTTATTTCTCAATTATCTTCGATCTGAGATAATTGTTCTGTGTTATATTTTAGATTCCATCACACAAGGAATTTATTTAACTTCAAAATTTGTCTTCAATCATAAATAAAATAATATTAATATTAAGCTTATTGTTAAATTTGTTAAGCTTATCAATGAAAGATATTATCAGATCACTTGTACGACAATGAACTTGAACACAAACTTCATCCTAACTAGTCAATAACGATATTAACAACATTAATCATTGTATCAAATCAAATAAATGTCTTAAATTCGTTAATCAATCAACATACCGTCTCCTACATATTCATTGATATGAATAATTATATATGTTGTGGAAAAGGAAAACATCGCATATAGCTGCGAGCTTTGTGGCGTTTGTGAATCTAATGCCACTGTATTATCAATATTAATACTATATAATGATTAGTACAACATTCAATATAACCTTGTATGTTATAAGCGTTTAATAAAATCAAAAGCTATGTCATAGGTTCGCCAATCTACCTTTTACTGAAAGAGTCAGCAAGAAACTCAGCGAACTATTGATTTCTGCCCGTTTTATTTCATAGAAAAGTTCAAGCGAAGAATGACTCGTATAATCTACAAGTTGGGAAATAATAAAAAAAAATCTTATTTAAGCGACAAATAGATACATTTAGATATTTTCAACCCGTGATTTTTTAAGGGAAAAGTGTACATGTATTTGTAGTGCCATTATTGAATTATTACTGTTTCTTAAAAAAACAGTTCAACGTCGGCCCTAAACACGGCACTAGAAATACGTCTCAGGCAATGCTGGAGTAAGATATTATTATATCTATAATGCTCGACTTTTTTGTTTGTTGACCTGCCGCCCATAGCTAAGTTGTCATTAGCAAATTGAGGGCATATATGCCAGCTCAATATCGAGTTGGCAAAGCCTAACCAGGTATGGGGCTGGCGACGAGCCAGCTAGTCCCAAACTGCGGACAGTGAAATTTAAAGTTTGGCAACGGTTCACTGAGCCGTATCCAGCTTTTGGATGACAATGAAAATAAGTTTTCAAGTCAGTCAACTGTGGATGATATGTTTATGATATATTTTATTTAAAAAAAAAATTAGCTTATCGATTCAGAAACTAAAGGGCAGTATTCAGTGTGTTTAGTCTTCGATTACGGAGGTTAAGTAACTTTCGTAAGGGTCAGAAATGGGATGGGTGATCAAATTTTTATCTCGTATCTCGGAGTACACACTATGCCACATATGCAGAACTTATCTCACGTAGTGGATTATGGTCCATTAACCCTTCATTGTAAAAGCCTATGCCCCAGTAATGGGAACATTTTAAAGTGTGATAGGGATGAACTTCGCATATAAATATTAAATTTAGTAATTGATAAATACAATGTTTATGTATTTATCAATTACTAAATTTGACATCGCATGTATGGCACATAAATACATGTTGTTTATTACCTTAAGAACACATTATGCTCACTGTATTGTGTTGTCATAGTCAGCAGAGTGTGTGTCTCCTATGATTAACGAGACTATATTTGTAACCATTCTCCAGCAATGAACTTTTAAATTCTTATTTCATGTAACGTCGTGTTAAAATTTAATTACTAAAACAATTATCTGTTACGAAGTCTAACTCACAGAAATAAAAATTTATCTGGAATAAAATTATTAATGTATCTATATATATTCGTCTAACTTACTTATGTTAATTTTTATGAAAACTTGAGCATGTCAACTTTTGTGAACACTAAACCCAGAAGTTTCAAAACTTTCTGGTATAATCTTATGCTAATGGTTTGATGTATCTTATCTGATATATAAGACGTAATATTATCATAATTATACCAGGACTTCATGAGGTGTATATAGTACAACTTTTACTAAGGGAGCACACTGAATTCACAAAAAAATAATCAGCTGTTTCATACTGTCAACGATTTTAATTTTACAATTTTGTATTGATCGAGTGATTATTTTTTTGTGAATTCAGTTTGCTCAGATAGTAAAAGATGTTCAGCATACTTAACTGTACGTAAATGACACGACATATAGAATAATTATATTATATCGCAGTTATTTTGTACTGGAGGTAAAATATCTGTTCAATAACTGATTGACCTCATTCACATAAATATTACCTTCCAATACAGTAAAATGCAATATTCAATACAAAATTGAGTAGCAGCATCGCTCGTAGTCAATTTACGTATTCGTCTACGAAAGCAGTTACGTAGACGCTACATTTGCTACGAATTTGCTACGGTTGTGCTACGAATATACTACGACTAAATATATATTGCTTGTTGTCATTTTCATTGTGTAATACTATTACTTTTTAGAAGTAGGGCGACCTCGAGATCGCATTGGTTAGCTAATTTATTCTGAGATAATGGAAATGAAACGCTTTCGCAAGACCTAGTAATCCGATGGGTGATCAAAACTTAATAATTTTTGCCGACCGCAAATACAATCGGAACCAACCTATTAAAAACCCTTCCAAAGCAAAGAGGAGCTGAAGATAATATTTTTTTTACCACCCATCCTATGACCGGCCCTTGCGAAAGTTCTTAACTTCCTATCTAACGCTAACTACTATGCCATCGAGCTCATCAAAGGCAACCTAATGTGTAGTACAGTATGATATTCAAGGCCGATCGAATGTGAATATTGGAAAATGTTGTCCTAAGTGTTTTTATCAACTTCTGTGCTTCATTAGTGGATATTTTATTACGCTCCTGATAATGTTAAGCTAAGACATCTTTATATAAGACGTTCGTTTTTATCCTCACTACCTTTACAGGAATGGTTCTATGGTTTTTTATAGTACTTTTTATTCGCAGCTGTTCAGTCTTATCTTCGTAATCTACTCGTTAGGGCTGTCACACCAACGTGTGCAACCACTAATTATATTCTGCAAAAAACAACAACAATAATGAAATTAAAAGTGGATTTTAAGATTAGCAAAACCATACTTTCAATTAATACTAAGATTGTGCGACTTGCAGTTTTCGAATATCTTCATATTTTAACTAATTTACATAAATTTATAATAAGCTTTTCGAACAAACTAAGTGCAATTTGTGAAATTTGCTTTTTAAACACATTTTAAACGTAAATAAAATGTCAAATTAGTGTTATAATTACTGCATTTACATTCTTACTGACTTATAAATTTTGTTGCATTTACATTCTTACTGACTTATGTATGTCAGTGCTTAACTATGCTCTTAACTTAACTTGAGAAAAATAACCAATATACAATCAATATAATGACGCTCACTTGAATCAGAGATGTATTCTGGAACGTCGATTGCTATTTTATTCAAATAAGACATTAAAATCTATTGTTACCCGTTTCCTATATCCTCCAGAAATCGAAATAGTTTTTTTATTTCTTAAATATTTGATCATTTTTAAGACTATAATTCTATATTGATGTCTTTGTTAAAGCAAAATGCTCTAAGCAATTTTAAGCATTTTTATGATTTTACTTTGTAAAAATATTACTTCATGTATAATTTACCAAGCATTATACTCGTAATAGGAACAAATTGCTTAATCCTTAAATCGTTAGACCCAGGGGCGTATTTTAAGATTGCGCGCTCCGGGCTCCTGTAGCTTTCCGCCCCATCAAGGAATGAAAGGAAACAAAAAAAAATTATCGATTTTATATTTTACATTTTTTTTCTGTGGACAAAATTTTTAACAAATTCGTTTATTACATCGTCATAATCAATTTTATTTGTTAAATCGGCTTCGATGTTCAAAATTGCCAAATTATTAAGCCGTTCTTCGATAAGACGCGATCTTAAACAGTTTTTTATCAGTTTGAGTACCGAAAATGAGCGTTCTGCACTACAATTCGTTACTGCAGTACAAAGCGCAACGCAATTTCAATGTAAGGAAACGCCACTTTCAGATCCTTTTTATTAATTAATAAGTTTAGTTCGCGTAAACTTGTTTTAGTTTCTTGTCCCTAAGACGGCAAAAAATTCTTTAATAGTATGGCATTCATCCTTTAAATCATCCGCAAGATCAGTAGGATAAGACTTTTGGAGTGATAATGCGTTCAATTTAATTTCCGCCTCAGATAGTGCACTTAAATTGGATAGAAATACAAATTTGGCGGTTACAGCGTCATAGGATGTTTTACGCCTCCTTAACTCGCCCAACAGTTGGTCACATATTGGCAAAAAAGTATTCACTTTAAAATAGTCCCGTCCTTGTAAAATTACTTCTCCTTCGAGTTGCTCATCGTCTCGTTTTTTTCTTTTTGTTATCCTTTCCGGCTATCTTTGTAATCTTCAGTACACTTTTCTTTTCCAGCTTTTTCAAATGCATCGAATAATTCGCGTAATTAATTTCGAATTTCTCCAGACATGAAATCCACGCACATCACAAGGGGCGGCTTTCATACTTTAATTGAATTTCAAATTTCTTCAGACATTAAATCAACATGTGGAAAGGTGGCTCACGGGCGTTCTAGGCTTAAGTCTGAAATATTTTTTGTATTTTTTCAAACGTCCAAACCAAAGCCCTAGCCCTGGGCCGCCCCTCGCGGCCTGCCGCCCCGGGCTATAGCCCTTCTGGCCCTAGGGTAAATACACCCCTGGTTAGACCCGTTTGAAACCCACGCGCGCCACCCCTATTCGTATGATGTCATTGGCGCACATAAACCCAATGAGATTTTTCCAGCTGCTGGGAAATGGACCACTTTAATCCCTGTAACGTGATAAGGTGACTTTAAAATCTGACTGTTTAAATGGGACTAAAGGAAATTAACATGCTTAATATTATTACTTATTTTTCACCAAACAATACAAGTTTATCATAAACGGTTAACTATTTTAAATACTAAATAGTTTTGCATTTCTATATTCATTGTAGATTAAATTATTTATGAAATGTATGTTAATTTAAGAATTGTACAAAACGTGCATTAAGGTTTTAATGATGATTTAAGCTCTAATGAGCTCTAAATTTGGAAGCTGAGCATTGTATGTTATGTTGTCCTAATATTTCTTTATACTATTAGTATAGATTTAAATTTCGCCCTCGACACGTTAATAAAGCCATTGCCACACGAACGGCGACACGACGAGAGCGCAAGCATCAATCTTGTTATTGTAATATAGCATTATATGCAGACGAGCGATGGCAACATAATGACGTCACGTACACAATATTATCTTTGACGACGTTAACTGTCGTACTATTTAATTTTTTTTCTCTATATTTTCTCTATATATGATTATTGTAAAAAATTGGGGCGCTCAATGGTGCAGTGATTAGCGTGTTCGGTTTGCGATGCAGAATTTAAGGAACTTTCGTGAGGCCCGATCATAGGATAGGTGGCCCAAAATTTATTATCTCGAGCCGTACTTCAGAAGACGATAATCCGTTGGTCAAACTGTCATTTGCCATCATTAACGCCCACCAATCCGTACAGGGCCCGCATGGAGGGTCATGATGATTGTTTCTTTCTCAAATAGTAATAAAATCTGCTACAAGCTTAAAAATTATCGTACTTTGAAATAAAGCAGACACTGTTTTATGCAAGATATTACGTAAATCATAACTTTATAGAGTTTGCTATAAAAAGTTTGACTGTCGTCTTGAATACAAAACGAACTTTCTTATACAAATATTATGTCAAAAATCTTGTATGTATACATTTCGAGTTACTCCAACGATTTCATTTCGATTTATCCGAATAAAAAGAAACTGAAACATTTTTCTATTAAAGGATACATCAATTTATTTTTAAAGAGAAATAAACAAGGTCGGATCACAAAGAACTAACTGCGACAATCTTGTTAAAATCTTTGGTGTTACAGACGAGCGGCCGACGACTTATAGAACGCTAGTGCGATTGCGAAAAGTTTCAATAAAGCAAATATAATGAAGCAAATACAAAAATAATACCTAAGTTTCCATAATAAATATGCATATAATAGTCCTTCTTCTGACTGTCTTAATAATGATAGGATAATTTATTTTAACTCTAAATATCAACAGTAAACTTAAAATTAGCAAGCAAGGTCGAGGGTAAAAGTGGTGTTATTAATAGTAAATGAATTAGTGTATATTCGAAGAACGACCTCCGCGGTTACACGCCGTTTTCGAGTTGTCGCACTCTTTATGGTCCCCTTATGGAATTCAATGTTTCTGTCTGTACTGTCTCAGATCTAAGTGGTTGTGGTAATTACTTCCAATGTTTCAGATTTCCATAAACACTGGGTCTTTAGCAACAAAGTTTGAAATCTGAATGATTCCTGTAATGCTGTCTAATATTTATTACTATTATACGTTTTTCTGTGAACGCGTTCCACTCGTTTCAAACGCCCGTCTGCATTATACGCATATAAGCGGGACTGCAATCGTGTTAAGATAATGCCACTGGCTCGACCCACATTCCGTTTTATTGCACCAGTTCTAATGCCGCCATCTTTACTCAGTTCGACATTATTATAGTTTCAGTGTTGTTCGACTGAGTTTAATTTTATGAAACTAGTTTCAAGTTTTCCAATGCAAAGAGTACAGTAGACTAGAATTTCCACAATAATTTATCACGATTTGCACTAAACAGTGACGCCCAAAATATGCATCACTTAACAAAACAAAATGATATGCAGTTCTGCAGAAAAACAAAGAAGAAGAACTGTGATTTGGTCGTATTTTAATGTTTGTTCTTAGCACTCAAAGGTTCAAAAACAGTAAGTGATCCATCGGATGATCTAAAATCTGCAAAGGCGAGCTGAGCAAATGCCCAAAGCGACAAAATTGAAAAGCAAAACTTAGGATGCAAATGGTCGGATAAAGACATAAATTTCGTAATTAACTTACCGGTCAGAAGAAACATAAAAACCTTATCTTTTTACTAAGTTAATTTTACTTTAGCCCCCTTTTATAACCATGTTTTGAGCCCCATTAGAATAACATATTCGAATAAGTGACACTATATTTGGATCTTTAGATAAGCAAACTCGTGACTTATGTACCTATATGGTGATTGATATTGAGTGTAATGGACGACGAATATTGTTTTGGCTCAAACCCTAATTATCCTAGATGCAACTACCTTATATAAAAATATAAAATAATTATAATTGATTGTGTTTATTGACAGTGCCTAACTCTGTTCGGGGAATGGTAAACATTGACGTCACAGCTCACGTCATCGCCGCCAAACAAGGCCATATCTCGTCGTTAATCCTCCGGGAATATCAATAACAGTAGCCCCATTAGTAAGATATGTGCCATTTTTATGGTAATTCCTTCCCGATGAAGATTGGACTAAAACCAAGTAGATTTTACTTATATTTAAGTATTAGACGACATTAAATTCATACTTCAAAGAATTCAAGTCAAAAACTATATTTAATTAACCACATAGAAACCATTACAATTATTGTAAAAATTATTATTGCCAAAATCTACAAACTTTTAAACGGCTTTTAAAAAAATTCCGGAAAAAATCTTTTATTACAGAGAAAATATAAAAGTATGAAACTTTTATATTTTCTCTGTAATAAAAGATTTTTTCCGGAATTTTTTTTCTTTAGCGAAAATTTGATATATACACTTTAATCGGTAATGGGCATTATCATAGTAAATGTATAGATAATCTTTACAGAAATGAATTTAACAAAATTAATCAAATTTCCCGAATTTTCGTTCGTGGACGTGGACAAACAGAGTAGACCCTCTAGTCGCTAAATTACCTAAACATAATCTATCTTTGATTTACCTATCCATGATTAAATGTATAATACATTATTAAAGTATCGGGAATTCAATCACTTACATTGTTTAAACAATTAGCCAGATCCATAACGCTTATTACTCCACTTGGATATGAACAGGCTCCTTGTGAAATAAATTTAGCGGACCCCAGCCGCATTAAGTATCAGCGGACGTCCCGTAAATCAGCGGGGATGACAACCGGGACAGTCCCTGTGTGTCCCGGGTAAGAATAAATCAAAGGGGTGCGCTAGTTCTTTCTTTTTCTTTAGGTACATAACACAACTTGCATAATATTAATATATTAATGGTCTGCACCATCCGCACCTTTGCTATATTGCGCTATACTAATTTAAAAAGCAAAAAAAAACATATTTTCTTGTAAAAACTTGTAAAAATCTATTATCTACGTCGACGTACGTAGAAGTATACGGCACAGTTTTTAGAAAATAGTGAAGGTTCTAGCACATTTAACAGCTCAGCAACAGCACGGCACCATCTTTTAATGCGATTACCACTCTCTGCCAGAGCGAGAACTACGCGTCACCCACATACTGCGAGGGCACACCGCGAGTTATAAACTATGTTATCGATGACGATGCGCCTGATTTTAACCTACCTACATAAATTTACATAAACCATTATCAAATCAATTTTAATATTAATAACGATGGCAATTCGGGGTGGGAAAATAAAACATTTATAAAATTTCACAAAAACATGTGTGGCGTCAATGCCGGTGTCATCAATGATCGAAGTTTTATACAATATAGGTAAAACAAACCAAATATGTATCAAAGGATATAAAAACTATAGAAATAGACACATATGAATCATTGTCATAATGGTAAAACAAAAAGTAAAAAATTCAGTGGACGCTTTCGATCCATAAAATGATCATAAAAGTTCTATGATTCTCTCTTAATTATAGATATAACGTTCCGGATAATTATTAAAATAGTAATATGCACTGTTTACTGACTGCTTGAAACAATTTAGTAGTTGCCGTAAAAATAAAATAAAACTGTAGAATCTTAAAATTACTCACTTTATTATTAATTTTGTACTTTTTGTGTGAAATAGTGAATAAAAAAAGAGTAATGAATCTATCTAAGAATTTAAATAAGCTTTCGCCCCAATAATAAACATCATAGTAGCTAAAGCACTTGTATTATGACCAGATATAATATAGAAAAATCATTTTTTTTATATAAATAAATTTACTCACGTTACTCGTGAAGTTCAGGATCACCACTGACAAGAAATGTTTTGTGTACCAAGATGGACAAACGATTTATTTTATAAGGTTTCCTTTCATTCCTGTTGAGGCAAGAAATTTGATAAATATACAAAAAAACACTGTCGAATAATTTAACGGACCGTAAGCTTGTCCGTGGTTGCTTATTTATGTTCGCTCCATGTTGGACCAGGGGTCAAATTGATGACTCCGTAATGGTCGGTAGGCCCCGCTCGTAATGTTACACAAAATTGCCGACGATCGCTCTACGTGGTTTAGAAATCCTTATTTAAAAGGTTCCCAAGTGTTTCACAGACAATTCTTATATATAGGAACACGTAAGTCGATTATTTCATACTAACTTCTGCGCAATTATTGTCAAAAGATAGCTATACAAAAAGTAAGAAAGCAACTCAGATTTTACAAACTGTCAAATTTCGCCATTTTATTTAAAACCTTAATACATTGTAATGAGAGTTGAAAATAAATTGGGTACTTCAAAACTATTCAAGTAGTAAAATATTTTCTTAAATTAGGTGCCGCGGTTTGGATTATTATCCTCCACAAAAAACAGAAATCTTTAGACTCATACAAACACGGTGGAGACGACTATTATAAAAAGTTTTTAATATGCAATGTATATACTAGTATAAATATGGTGAATGTTCTTTAAATCTCACACTGAATTTTAAAACAGATATACTCATCCTCAACCGATTGCTAAAGTTTAATTAGCTAAGTTCACTTTTTAAATATAATATGGTTGTCAGCCTAAGCTGTCCACAGCCATGTTGTGGGTATGAAATGATTACATTTTATAATTAAATACGAAAATAATAAAAACACTTCTTATAAAGAAAATCCAACTTGGCGGACCCCATTGTGCTCACTAATAATATGGGTGTCATAGGAAATGATCTTCTGGTAAGATTAAACTATTTGGGATATAGTTGATTAAAACAAGTATTCACGGTGGCTTGTATATTGCGAATGAATGTGGTACACAGGTTCTACCTTATTATATACAATATTAATAATTATCAGATTACCTACATTACTACAAAGATAAAACAAAAATTGAATGTAAGTTTACAAAGAGAACTATTATTTAAAGTAAAACGTTCAGTTAAATCATTTTTTAAATATTTTAATCGAATTAAACAAGCCTGATTTTGTTGTATACTTTTTATCCAGATTAAAACGAGGCAAAGGTGTCGGGAGTAATTCCCCTGTACAAGCCACGAGCAATTACGTGCCAGGGGGAAATTACAGCGCTTTGCAAACGGAGGCCGGGATTAGTATTCACTGGAGTTTTTAGTATTTCTTAATTAAGCGTCCTCCTCATACTACAGTCTTTTTGTGGACGGTTCGATTCGTTAATGACAATAAAACTTTACCTCTTATTTCGGCCGTGCAGTTGTGACGATCAAACAACTTGCTCGGACGCAGCTTGAAGACTGTGTAAAGTGGATGTAATGTTTCAGTATGCGATCATACAGATCTATACCAATATAATACTATAGAGAAGTAACGTTTCTAACTTTATTTGTTTGTTTTTGGGGGATAATCTTCGGTAATAGTGATTCGATGATGAAAATTCTATCATCTACGGGACGCTACATCATACGCGGATGATATATATATAGGCTATAGATAAGCCGTAATTTATGCGGGCCAAGTCGCAGGAAAAAGGCTAGTAGTTTATATAATTGTAAGGTGAATAATATCGCGTGCTCTTTTCAATTTGCTAACCTTTCACCATAACCCTAAAACGGCAGGGGACAAATCGACTTCCGATGTGAACGGTCCACTTCCTGCTAGATGTAGGGTTGCTAACCCTTTTGTTTATTTTCGGTACCTTTACAGGTTCTTTGATCGTTGCACTAGTGACAGTTAGAAAGCAAGGAACGTCTAAAATAAAGAAATAAAAATTGAAAAGTCCTTTCGACTACATTATTTAAAATAAAATAGTATTAAGATAAAATCTAAAGATTTATGGTATCTTCCATTTGACTGATAATAGACTCTTTTTCGCGTAATAACTATTTTATTAAGATTCTATATATATTTTTATTCCAGATCCCTCGCGAGGTAAAAAAAAAAAGAATAAGCGCCACAGTTTTTACAATAATATCTTTCACAAAAAAATTTTTGTAACCCTAACTTTAATGGCATAACTTCCATATTTCCATTAACAGCCAATGGAATTAAAAGGTTTAATAAGCTAAACGTCCAGTGGAGCAGTGGCTAGTGTGTTTGGTCTGTTATTGCAGTAGTTCGCAACGGTCTGTCATAGGATAGGTAATCAAAAATTTGCCCTTACTGCATCAGTAGTTATTAACACCCACCAATCCACAATGAACCTTTTTGTTCTTTTATAACCCTATCTGCTGTCAAATGGCGTTAATTTCGATTTGTGAATTGGCGATTCTTCTCACTGCGCTAGCCAAAGAGCCAAAATTCTCTGTTCGTGTAAATAATTTACACCCGTTAGATTTTATTATTTTATTCTGTAAACCACAAATATATATTAAGTTTGTATTGACACCCCATGTGCTATAGTTGGCCTATGTCAGGGGTCGGCCACCTTAATTTCACAAGGTGTTTTAGTCATTCACAAAATTTCACGGTTTCCAAGGAGCCAACGAAAGATTAAGTTTAAATATTATTTAAATTTCTATTTGAGGTTTTATTTATATAATAATATCTATATCTCATTCAAAGTCAGTCATATTATGGATACTGTACTATAAAGCGATCGTACATGATTTAAAGGATTTCGACAGTGAAATATTTTTTGGGAATGGAACTTTACATCGACGGAGACGCATCTTACTAACCCCTGGCCTGTGTGAATAAAAATAGTAGACAACATGACATACATTGTTCAGATTCCAAGATGAATAGCTATATTAGTATCTGAGAATGCCAAAGTACCATAATACCCAGACCCGAAACAATATAAAAAGGTCAATTGTCTACATTGACCCATCTGGGATTAGAACCCGAGATCTCAAGAGAACCTCAATAGAACCAGATACCTGTAACCAGTGACGAACCAGTTTCTCATCAACTCATCTCTGTAAATGACATATGTATGTAAATATATAGACTTTCAATGTTTAATAGTCCAACTGTGTACATCGCTTCTTTGAAAGCATCCGTTACCAGTGATCGATAACCGTCGAGCTCATCACTATTTGTGATGTACAAAACTATTTACTCTGTGTAAGTCTGTGCCTGTCGGTTGTTTGTCGGTTTATTTCAAACGGAATTTATATGTCGCATTCAAAAATTCGATTTTCTGTGTTATGTGAGAATATGAGAGCGATGGATTTACAAATGTAAATATCAATATTTGAAATGTAAGCTTCACTTTGTTGATAGGAATCATGAAATGTTTGTTCGTTAGTTGCCTTATTCAAAAATATCAAACGCGTATCAAATTTTTTTAGCAATCAATAATAATGATAACAGCGATACATTCAGTTGTAATGCCACATGACGTCAGACCTTTGTAGATTTTCTACGTAGTTGTGATGTAGTAAGCTCCCACTTCTCAACTTTAACGCCTTTAAATCTAAGTCATTTCATGGTTACTTGAAGAAATACATATCTAATATTTATGTAACTGGCGGACTAAACAGTGTTGTGATTTGTTAATAATTGAAATATAATATAAAAGATATAATATTTAAATATGTATCTTTATGAAGTTACTTTAAATATGTTACCTTGTACTTGTCTTTTTATTGAACGATCAATATACTTATAACTGATATATCCTTACTTGCAATATTGTAATTATAAAATATGGTTTTTAATTAAACAAATTAATTTATTCACAAAACAGAACTGTTTACATGGAATGTCAATTAATAAGTTGCTTTGTTAATCAAAAATAAAATAAAGTCACGTGTCCGGAAACGGATGTTGTAGTAACTTAATAAGAAAAGCTGATTTGACTAGTTCTACTGTAAGGTGGTTGCGAGTTCTTCGGGCACAGGGGTGGGACGTCGACGCTTTTTCGATCAACGATACGAGATAATATATCGTTTACCGTCAAGTAGTTGATAAAGCTATTTTCTTTTTCGACTAGTTTATGTCGTAGACGGACTGAACGGAACAAGAAATTGTGTCGAAGTAATTAGTGAAGTTGACGTAGTTCATGAAACGGTTTTCAGAATAAACTGTTTAGAGAACTTTGTTGTCATCGACCCGACCACAACAAAACGGTTCAGTACATTAGAAGACGGTGAAAATGAACTTCCTTTTATACTTTTTTCATGCTAATTATTATTAAAGCTCAGAATTGTTTAATTACAAATAACTACTTTCGAAATTGAGACAGTTATTTGCCTTTATACACCAAATTATTCAAATTATAAAGTAGGATGCTAATTGCGTAATAATTTGACCTTGACCTACGCCATCGCATTAGAATCAAAACTTGATTTGTCATTTTAATTACAAAGTTTATATGTGAATTTATATCAGGAAAGTAATTAACTAGCAAATGTATATCTGTCCGTTTAAATTTATTTTTAAAATATTTTAACGTAATCAAGCGAGCGAGACAAATATCGCGCTATCGTTCGCGAGGAACAGAGGGAAACAGGCGTATTCAGTCACCTCGCAGACCGTTCGTGCCTCATTTGGACTGTTCAAGTAACGGTTGCAACTTACGTTCACGCATAAACCAGTTTGACCGTAAACTAGTCAGTTGATACCCAATTAACAGTCTAAAAAAAACGGTTCGTTTAACAGTATAATTAAAAGCTAACGCTTAAGGAGAATTATTATTCAAGATGCTGTGGCGTTAAGATGTGTATCCGAAGAAGTAACATTCTTCGGGATACATATCTTTAGTGTGTAGTTTAATAACCAAACTTTTCACTATTTAAAACGCCGACAGTCTT
Organism: Diatraea saccharalis; assembly: GCA_918026875.4. NCBI lineage: Eukaryota > Metazoa > Arthropoda > Insecta > Lepidoptera > Crambidae > Diatraea > Diatraea saccharalis. The sequence continues at coordinate 603,257 of OU893336.1, forward strand.
AATTTAACCGTCATTTAATATACACTAACTATTTCATATACAATCACTATTTGGTATGCTGTACTGGCAACTAGTCAATGTTTAAAATGACTACCTGGCAAATAGGCTTGTGTCCTACAAGTGAAAATACGGGTTTTTGTTATATCTTCGACAAATATGAACCATTTTAACTTATAAATGTTTAACAAAACAAATTTTAAGTCAATGATTTGGAAAATATTATGCTTTGAAAACTTGAAAAAAGTAGAAAAATCTACTACATAAATTTGCTAAAATACATAAGGCATTAAATTAGATATAAAAAATGTTACAACTTTCATTATTACAGCTATAAACATAAACGCACAAATAACAAAGATATTACGAAAAATGTCCAGACGGCCATACATTTTTCGCTACTGTAGCACCGTGTGACGTCACTGAGTGCCTTGAATTTGTAGGGAGCGTTTTCGGCCAACTAGCAGCAGTTCTACAAACACAGCAACGTATCTCCGAAACTATTAATCGCAGACATGCTGTTACTTCTACATTATTTCTCAAATGTTAATGTCCATTAATTTATTTATTTAGGAAATAAAAAAAAAGTTGGCAACTAGCCTATTATTATTAGAACAGATAGACAGACAGCTGCAACACCTGATCGTCACATATATACTGATATCATTTAAATTATTTAAGTATTTTTAAATAACGTCAATATAAATTGTCCCTATTTGAGAAACTATCAACTTGTCTCTATATGAATCGTCTGATTTATAACGTATCATATTTTATAACGTATTTGTTTGCAGAAAAATGGATTATAACGTATTTTTTTGCAGAAAAGTATTTATAGAATGTGACTTTCTTGTTGACAGACGAGGAGTTGGTGTTCAGAGACCGTTGGGGGGGGCTGACGCTGTTCAACGTCCGCAACTTCACCACCAGGCTGCTGATGAGCAACTCCACCTTCGTGAGTACCAAAGACTTCATAAGTTTTTTAGTTTTAGAAAACTAATTGCGACAGGTTTTTTTAGCAATAGGGTTTCAAGTTATTTTTTTACTTTTTAGTGGTCTCATAAAGTTATTTAATCGTTTTCTTCTGAGCAAAACCTTTCATTTGCGTTTGCTAAGAAAAATACAATTGAAAATTGATTTCAGTCTAAATTCAACATGGTGGACTACACAAAATGGCGGACCAGTTATGTTGTAAGCACTCTTATAATATGATCGATTAACATATATTTAGTTACTTGATATGACTTGTGATTATATATGATACATCTAATTATAATATAATTATATTAAGAGATGTATCGAATATATCGTTTGGGATAACATCTGTTGCCGAGCTAGATCTAAGCTTGCAAGTACGATATAAGGCTCCAAAAACTATATTATTTGAACATTTCATTAACAGAAACAATTACGACGAGGTACAGTATTACTTTTATGAGTAAAATAAAGAAGTCTTGTGGGCGTGTATATAAATATATGTGTATATAAGTTTAGAGAATCAGAGATATTAGTTAGAATCACAAACATTTTATAGTAATTTCATTTATAAAGTCATTGTAATTTCATTGTAAAAAGGGTTATTTTTTTCTTTCGTGACACAAAACCGCAAATATGCATGTTAATATCAAATACGAATTACCAACGTATAAACTATAGCCAAAGCTACATAGCTAAACATATATATATGAAAAAAGGTCAAGTAGGTACTTGATTAGCAGTCTATTTTGTAAAATGTTCAACGTTGACTTGAACTCGCCGTCGAGCTCAACGATGTCATAGCATAGGGGTTCGATTTAATAAAACCTTCTTTAAATGTATTTTTTATAACAGAATAGCACAGCAGAGAGGATGGTGAATGTTCATACATTTTTGGAAATAACTTCAAAAGATAAATATACTTATCTTGAATTTATAAAAACCACAACTGTATTGGTCTAGTAGTTTCTGACCCAATTATTTGATACAAACAGACAGACAGACGACTGAGTAATCCTATTCATCGCGACTTATTTGGCTTGTGAAAGTTTTTAAAGCCGTCAACCAATAGTTGGTCGTAGCATTTTATTCCATTTCGTCATCGTTCTGTCCTATCTTAATAATACTAACGGAATGTAAAAATGCCGCTTGTAACTGGATCTAGTCCACTCGTTCAGTGAATTCAATCTCGCATTCCACCATATATTTATCGTAGTGTACTAGTTGGCCGCACTGATTGTTATTCGCGTCTCGTACCAGCCTGTTGTCACTTGTCACTGTCACTGCTCCGACATACGCCGGTGCTCTGCTGCGTACATCACAGGTGGTACGTGCTTTTCGCATCAATGCTGCGACTGGTTAACAGTTTTGTTAGAGCCGTTACTGAGGACTTACATGACATGTGCCTATTTGCCCTCGAATGAGAATTCAGAAAATTTCAAATTGTTTTTATCATTTTGTTAGAATCAGCGACACGAAACAACATGCCAATCAATGAGATAAATAGATATATAGGTACTATCAGGTGTGTGCGGAACAACCGTTAAAGATTATTTTTAATTATGTAGGTACTTTCAAACTATTATTAAACAATTTATTATAAAATTATTCAATCCAAACCGTCGGTAACAAAATAATTGATATATTTTATCCCTTGTCAAAAAATTATACTTTCAAGTATTAATTGATGAAATGGTAAAAATTATAAAGGTTTTATTAATTGAAGCTTTGCGCTGTCATACAGTAAAGTATTTTTTATTTCCAAGCATAGTATAAAAGTATATAGAATGCAATTTTCTACCTTTTAAATTCTCTTTTACTTGGAACTCATTGCAAATGCCTTTATGCAATATTTTGGAAGATAGGTTTTTTATAAATTACTTGTGTAACTTTTGATAATAAGCTTATTTTGAAAGATTATATGTTTTCTACTTAGAGATAACTATAAGCATCATACAGTCAATAGAGTGGTTGAATGTGAACTATATTATATTTCACTTTCCTGTTTACGACGAGATCAGTAACTCTGTATTATCTCGCTTACACATACGCGTAACTAACGTTGTAATCGCAATCATTACTGGTGCCAATTCTATTACCATCTCATAACACTACATTGCATTAATTTCAAATTGTGTTTGCTCAAAAAAGCTATTCTGTTATGACTATCTATCTATAGATGATGATATATGAGATATTCACAGTTATGACTACTAATTTAATTATTAAAATACTAATATCCGCATTATAATAATAATAAGTTTAGTTAATAAATTGCATTTGAAATGATCAAAACTAAATTTGATTGTGTTTGTGCAACAGAACTGCTACCATTGACACATCACGGTTATTTAGCATGCATTCGTTTTCTAAATTATATTTTATGTATATAAAAGTTCGTATTTGTATTATTTTCCATTATTGTAGTGTAATATTAACTATATATTTGTATTTTTTTTAAATTTCCACCTAATTTATGAATCAAGTATTTTTCTGAATATTTTCCAATATTTTGTGATACTAAAAAGAGTTGAATTGAAGTTAATTTTAATAAAAACAAAACAAAAAACATTACGCGTCGGTGTAATAGACGTTCAAAAAGTAATAGTCCGTAAGATAAACGCTCAAGGAAGATACTTGGATGTATTTGCACTGACACATTTATAGTTTGTTTACGTACAATGTTTGAAAATGCGCCAAATTAACTGGTGCGAATTAAACTTAAACTGCATAAAATACGGAAACAGTTTTAAGGCGAAGATATAAAACTTCTGTGGGTTTCAAAATTTGAAAATTACATATGTTTATTCACTTCAAATTTGTGGATAATTTTCTAGAAATTTCCCTCATAATATTCCAACACAAAGCCCGCCCACTAGGCCTGGTAGGCTCTCTCGATAGCAACGGTGACATCCTTAAACCCCTGGATATAGCAAAATCCGATTACCTACATCTTTGCATAAAGGATCGCTTCTGTCGAACATTGTATGTATGTACAGACGTTCATACATGCAAGGGTTGAGGAGAGGGTTACATAAATAAATACAAGATCAATCAACACACGTTTACATTACTTTAAAAGTCGTGCAATCATTTCTTAATTTAGTTTCAGTTGATGGGACAAGATTTAGTAATCGAATATCGCAGGCCCTGCGATAATACAAATTCTCTAGTTTCGGGGTCAGAGATCTATAACTTAAAACAATATGTATAAAACCTAAATTAAGTATTTGCTTTGTACTTAATAAATAACACCTGTCTGTAAAATTTTGGGTTTTTGAGTAAATAAATAAATTATAATTATCATTAATTATCATTAATATAGATATATTGACACAACTTAGTTCTGATGACAATAGGTACACCAATAAGCATATGTGGGTTCTTTACTATCGCTATCAAAGATAATTTAAATACATAATTCCACTTTTTTCAATCAAAAATATAATACAAGAACTAATTAAATATTTCAACAATTAACTGAAATAACCACATTTACATCATAAATAAATGACCAACAACTCACCGTTCACGCACATCCCGCTGCCACCTGGCTAACCATTACTTTGAGACACATGTTTCATCACATAAGGACTAGAATCTAACTAACTATAACGTTTATTTTTCATTCTCAATGCTATATTGATATTTATCTTAAAGAAAAATGCTTAAAAATACACCATTCCCAATTGTATGTACACTAGATTGGATTCAAATCTATAACCATTGGCAATTTGGGCGATTTCGCAACCTAGGCACATTTCTAAGCGTTTTTTTTTAAGTTTAGTGTTTTTATAAGTTCATGCATTACATGCATATATTCAATAAAGGTTTTCTCTGAGAACCATCATTACACTTCTTAAAGTAAGTTTTACTCCAAATGTGTATAAAAGTATTATGTTACCAATTTTATATAATAAAAACGTTCAAAGTTTTTCGCGTCGGTAATGAGGGTGCTATATATCTAATATTTCACGTCCCACCCATTTGTCGGCTCCTACAGCCGGCAAATGGAATATATTGAATTCTTTTTTGTTAGATTAAAAGAAGACAAATTCACACATTTACAGCAGAGAATGTAAACAACATAATGTCAGTTAGACTAGTATGATAGCAAGGCTACCTTACGATAGGCGCAACGGGGCCATGGTCCAGGGTGGCAGATTGCGAGGTACACGACACATATACATTTCTTTCACTATCCTAAATCTGAAAATAATAATAATATGAGAATAATATTCTCAGCTCAATTTTACTTAAATGAACAAAATATTTTACATTATTTTTTTTTAATTTAAAGCGGCAAAATTAGTTGACCGGAACGGCAATAGGCATTGATATTAATTTTAAACAATACTAATATAAGGCAACATCAAACAACACCCAGACCTGAGACAGATCAGACATGGCTAATTCTACTTATTCGATTCGATGGAATAGGAAAGGATTGTATGTGGCCCATCTGTGGGGACTTAATAAGCTGGTATATTTTAGAAAAATACTGATCCTAATTTCTGCGCAAACTGAATTTTCAATTCTTGAATATAATTTGTTGATATATATTGGCCTTACAATCAATTGTATAAACGACTATTAAAATTATCATTGGTTTAAAGTGACATTACCGATGCAAATTTCACATTCATTAGAGCTTAAAAGCGTCATTAAATATTATATTTATTTGATTATAGACTAAAGAATACCAAATTAAACTTATTTTTTTGGTCAAAGAGTGTTACAGCAGAATTAATAGATCCAATATTACTGAATATAACTTACACTGTGTCTCTAAGTGAAAATTTATTCGTCATAGCAACATATTTTTATCTGGAGGGAACGCTTACGCCAATGTTTTCCATACTTATACCGGATCTCGGGCAATTTCACGACATTTCGAAATTCTCTGTTTCGCATGAGGACCGTTATCTGATTTGTTATGTTTATATCCTCCCGCCTGAGACTGTACTGTGTCATCACCTGTGTGATGAATATTTTTTAAGGTTATTTATTTTAAAACTCACGTGTATTTATAATTTACAAATAATTTTAAATTACAAATAAACTGTAAATTAAAAGATAACTATTTCACGACTTTGAGTAAAACGGTATTCACCGTTTTTCTGTTATAAATACTTATAGCAATATTTTCTCGATATTAAAATTTAAAGTTACCCATAAACCTTAGGGTCGGTGCAAATCTGACGGAAAATCGGAAGTACGCGTTAGTATGCGTCAAATCGTGTAAGCGTGCAAGGTAGAATGTCAAACAACCAAAGACATTCCACAACCAAAGAAACTCAACTCATCTACTGTCTGATATGCACCCGCCCTAAGTCATTTCTTTCCGAAATCCGTAAATGTGAAAAAAGAACTGACGCTCTATTAAATAGAAAACCGGAATTAAAATTATTATTTTTTAGTTTCATTAAGAAAGTAGCACATTAGAATTGCCACCAATATTTTAAAGAACAGTCCAGAGTACGCCGAGTATATAAATCTACACTTTATTTAAAACCAGAAAGTGAAGATTGCCATGCTACCATCACTATATTAAAGTGGAGATTTTGTGATAGTAGAGTTCAATACTGTACTAACTTAACGTATATGTACCTACTGAAAGGACTAAATAAACTTCCTAATCTGTTTTTCCTCGCTTCAACTTTTTTATGAATAATCACAATTTCATTTGAAGTTTAATTTATTCATATAATGCGAAAATTGGTAATGAAAATTGCACACAAAGCGAGCGGCCGTGCGTGCGATGTATACAGCCAATAGGGGTGCCATTGTTATCTTGTGTCCTTTATTACAATATTTCTAGCTCAATCATTGTTCTGCGTGAAGAGAAAGTGATATTATATGTTCAATAAAGATATGAAAATGGATTTCACTAAGTATTCTAGCCTAATGCTGTAAAAATAAACGTAGACAAAGATTAATACGACTTTAAATTCTGGTTCGCTATTTTGCGCCATTACTACCACGCTAGGGATAGATCGAATGGTCTTCTTGGGTCGTAGGCCGTCATTATGTTTTTATGAACTGGTACTCTAAGAAAAGAGCCTTGTTGGTGCAGGTATGCCCATCTGTAGGTAGACCACGTCACGCTACTGCTAATATCAAATTTATTCCTTTCCAGAGAGAGCTGAATGCTGTCGACTTCAAGGTGTCGGCGGACATGAAGTTTGTCCTCCTTATATCTGACGTCAGGCCAGGCTGGAGGCACGCGCGCCTTGCGAGATACCACGTCTATGACGTCATCAACAGGTGAACCAACTTATGTCATTGCACAGTACAAATTAAAGTTGCTAGTAGGCTCTTTGTAAACCACGCAGCAGATTTAGATGTTGACGAATCATAACTGTTGGGAAAGTTCAGCTACTATCACAATATCGGGGCGGTCATAGAATAAATGAACAAAATATGTTACATCGAACTCCTGCGTGCCTCAGGATGCTTCAGGGTCCATTCTCCCTATTTGATTTCATCCATAGGAAAGGTCTATGCCCGAGCATTTGGAACATTAATAGGCTGATGAACAGGTTCAACTCTGTTGGGTAGGAAATTTCTTGAGGAAGAAAACCGTGTTTTCCAATTTTTTATGAAAAATATAAACTTGAACCAGACAATTGAGACGAAACCAGTGGACTTTCTTAAAGATTATCACTTAACTTTAAATTTGTAGATATATAGTTCCACGAAAACTATCAGATAATAAGATCTTTACAATTAAATCAAAGCGTCATTAAGGTAACTAGATCTTTACACATTCGTTAATTCTCAGGAACAAAATCCCCATATCTCCTGTGGAGGATGACCGGTCAGCTCCCCTGCTGCAGTACGCGGAGTGGTCCCCCACGGGCTCAAGTCTGGTATTCGTACACGACAACGACATATATTACAAACCCAGAGTCCTCAAGACACTCGTCTGCAGGATCACTAATACTGGTAACAATTACGATTTTTTACCATCCCTTTAATAGATTAATAAAATAGAACTAATTATAAAACTCTTACAACACTCATATAGAACTTCTATGTTATTATTTTAGGCACAAAAATAAACGGAAATAATATAGCCTTATATTTTTCCCATAAGTATCTCCAACAATATTCATTATTGATATTGAAAGCAGTTTAAACAATAATCATTATTAATTTGCTTATCGTTCCTTCAGGACGTTTTGTGACTGAGCTATGAGCTTTATACAATGGCATCGGAAGTTATATGACTTATGATATTTATTACCCTATCAGTGATAATATTAGCAAATGTAGTAATTTTAGCAAACATGTAGGAGTTAAAATGCGCATGCCCCAAAAACAAGTCTCTTGTACAAAAGCACTAATGCAAAATGGATGTTAAATTGTATCCAACTTATATCGTTTTATAACCTTTAATATAACAGTTTCTTAAGACTGTTCTTGACACTAAAATATCCAAAATATGTGCAAACGTACTAATAAAATCTTTATCTTAAATTTCGCAGGTATTCCAGGTGTAATTTTCAATGGGGTACCAGACTTCCTCTACGAGACTGAAGTCCTCCGCCTGGACCGAGCCCTGTGGTTCAGTCCCGACGGTCAGACGCTCATGTTCGTTACATATAACGACAGCATGGTGCAGCAACACAAGTACCCCTGGTATGGGCTCGATCAGCCTGAACCGCCAGCCTATCCCTCTATACGAACTCTGAGGTATCCCAAGGTAGGAAAATATTATAAATATACTAATAATAATATAATATTTAACATTAGATCTTTGTGGGAGAGACGAATGCGCTGAATTCTAAATCCTATGTAATTCATATTGAAATAGGAACTCTGCAATTTCTCCTGATATATCATCACGTATCATCATCCAAGTATGTTATGATCACCCTTAATGTAAGAAACACAGGAAGAACTTGCATTTCACCACACGGACCCAGTGAAAATGTAAATGGATCCGGGACCGAAAGCTCAAGTGTCTTCCAAACAACAATGAACAAACCCGGAATAATGAACTTTGGCCATGTATCTGATAACCAGTTATTGTGAAAATTGCTCAAAATCTACAATCGCTGAGCTTGTGACGGGATCGTTGCTTAGGCGAATTAATGAAAGGCTGACTAAACTTGGGAATTGATTTATTTTATGGTAAATAAGTAAAGGTTAAAGAAAAAACTGTAATAAACAAAAAATGAATATAAAAATAGTTCGTAAGTTACCTAAATATAAAATTACAATTCCTAAATAGAACAAATACATACCCCTTTTTGGGGTTGCCGTGATACGTAAATTTGGACAATATTTCAATATATAATTTTATTTTAAAAATTATATAATTTATATTATTTTATATTTAAATTTATACGATTTACAATAACATGTTCACAACAGACGATTTACGATCTGACATTCAAATTTACAGAATTTCAAATTACGAAAGACAAGTTTGCATGCGGAAATAAACGGTGGTACGGCGCACCGTTACAAGCTAACAACCCAACCTACAAGAGCTTGATCGAGCCAAGCATCTACTAACACAATCTAAAATCCTACATTTATGAGAGTGACGTTTATTTGCCAATTAAATTTAATTAAATTTAAATTTAATTTAATTTATTGTATATATGTCCTGGGCCAATCTTTGAATTGAACCGATCGAGATCTGCCCGGACATACCATGATATGCCGCCATTTCTTGATATGGTCAGAAAAATCACTGTCACCTCTGTTACAAGTTTGGCAGATCGATAAGAGCAACGTATTTTAAGATTTTTATTGTTTTAATAAATGATTATTATCATTTGCTTTCATACACAGATGTAGTAGAAATCCGAGGTTTTTTCCCATCTCTGACTACATATTACTTTGGTCATCCTACAAACATTGAACGATATGGCGGATGATAGATAGATAGTCAAATCAAGAAATGGCAGCATATCGTGATATGCCTGGACAAATCTCGATCGGCCCAATTTAATGATTGGCCCACGACATATATATGTATATCAGTCGTATAAAATTGGCATTGAACTGATTGTATCAAGTTCAGACGTTGACCTTATATCAATGTATCTATGATGTAGGTATAATGAATGATTGCTGAAAACCATAACACGATCAAAAAAAATTACATCAGTATCCTAACAATAATATGGTGGCAGCACGTTTAGACAACATTAGATCTTAAAATCAACTTGTGCTACAGAAACACTGGCTTTCAATCAACACCTCAAACAATCTAATAACTGCCCAACATCGGTTCATGTTGAAACAATGTATGATGACTTACATACATTGTCACTTTTCTCCTTCTCCGCATAAGAAAACTACTTATTTTACGCTTCATTAAAACAGAACCTTATGCCTGACGTTTCTAATTCTAGGTGAACACAAATAATCCAGTGGTCACAATATACGTGGTGAGCCTGAAAACGCCCAAGTTTTTGTTTCCACACGCGTTACAATTCAGTTCACAGGTGGACAAATGTAAGTAATCTAACCAACTCACCTCCTCTATAGGTAGCCTAGCTAATAATGCCAGAGAACAGAAACATATTGAGTTTGCATGTTTCACTTCCGTGCACCACTGTGGACTATTGTAATTGAATTCATTGTTAAAGATTCTTAAGGATATTCCATGTTTGCAATGCTTTTAATTACGTCTAAGAATACTTAGTAGAGGGCGCAACATGTGCAGTTTTATTGTGTACGTAAGTTTAACTAAAATTGATGACAGCACACTAGCACATTGTATATTTATTTGCGTGTGATGCTCAAAGCTCTAAGATAGCAACTGACTGTGGAGGTTCCTTGGAAGACTGATCTTACTGAACGTTCGTGTAACCTTTCCACGACCATTACGAAATTAATAAATTATGTAAATCATTACAGCGTGGTATGTGCGGTGGAGTGGCTGGATGTCCGAGAAGCAGGTAGCCGTTCTGCTGCTGAACCGGCCTCAGAACTATTCCATCATCAGCATCTGCAGCGCGGTTCAGTATAACTGTCAAGATGTGAGTTCACCGAGACTAGAAGCAATAATCTTAGAAATTGATTAATTTAGATTTTAATAGATCACAGCACGTTTTGGATACGCTCAATTATTTAATATAATAGATATCGTTTTGGTTTATAAACTACTAAAAATATAATGTTATTTCGTAAGACTTTAAGAACTAAGTGAATTTTTGTAAAAAATATTTTTTTCGGCTTTTTGGGTAGATTGCCTGAACATTGATGGAAATACGCTCTGTAGTAGCGAAAAACTAACAAATGCTTGAAAAATTCGTCAGTCCTAATAGGTCTGGGTAGTTCAGTGGTTATAGCAGTTGCCCGGATTGCGAAAGGGTTCGAGTCGCATCTCAGATTTCCATCACAAAGTGGATTTTTTAAGCATTTTTCGTTAAGTTTAATCGTATGTATCGCAAATATACTTATATCCTAATCCATACTTTGAAAGTGTTATTAGACTTTTTTCTAAATAATCTGTCAACAAATTTTTATCCAAATTAAAAAGCCACGGTGTTTAAGTTGACGTGATGTGTGGGTGTAGATATATCGCGATGAGACTGACGGCACGCGGTGGTCGGGGCTCGGGGCGGAGCCCGACGACGAGCAGTGCGGCTGGTGCGGCGCCGCCGCCCTCCTCGCCTCCAGGTCGGACACTGAACGCCTTCACGCACTCTGACGTGGGGCTTATCTTACACCAATAGAATCCGTTGAGACATGGGATTGACCCTAGACTTAGGGCAAACTTTAAAAGTATTACTAATTGTTGTGATGGCACTATGAAAAGAATTCTATTCAAGTTCAAAACAAGTATATGGTTTTTATAGATGCAATTTCTGAAAACACAATATACTTTACTCAAATCGCGAGTACATAACGCTCTTGTGATTCAGAAATCCAACACAACAAAGATACCGTTCAAACCTGAAACAAAATTAAGCCCATTTACCATATTAACTTAAATGGGGATCGAAATCACAGAACAACAAACACGAAACCAAATGCCAGCCCCATAACCACGGATGCTAAAATATTACGTGTATTAATTAATTTTATCAAATTAACTAATTGATGATTCAACCTCTTTTATGAATATACAACAAAATGCGTATACATTTTTTTTATTACAAATGTATCACACAGAACAGTCATAAAAACTTTTTAGTTGCATTTTATGAGACGACCAGTTAAAGTTCTCAATTGACATTCCCTTGTCGCGCCGGCGCCGCCAGGGACGGCGTGTTCACATCGATGCCGGTGGCGGACGCGGGCGGCACGTGGCGGCACGCGGTGCGCCTCACCGCCGACTCGCGCTCCACACTCACGCAGGGCAACTTCGAGATCACCTCGCTGCTCGCCTGGGACGATAGGAGAAAATTTCTGTAAGCGAACAGATTCTCTGCTATGTCCCGTTCTATCTATATTAGACAAACGCACCGACCGGCATATGAATTATAATAAAATCCGGATGTATGGAACACATTCAGTTTATACGAAAACTTAATTAATCATCAAACCACATGAGTACTGTTTGGACACTGAATTGTAAATTTAGGTTACAGAGCGTTGAACTTGAAATATTGAACAAACTATAGTGTGATGTGTTGATTGATATGATACGGTTCCGTGGGAGCAGATACGTGATGGGCACGGGCATGGAGTGGGGCGGCGCGGGGTCGCGGCACCTGTACCGCGTGTCGGTGCCGGGCGACCCCGCCGCGTGGCCCGCGCCCCCCGCCTGCCTCACCTGCCCCCGCGCCGCCGCCCCCGACGGCCCCGACGCCACCGACGCCCCGCCCGACATGGTACATCTACAACACATCTTATAGCCAACCGGCTCCCGAGGAGCTCGTCGACTGCCAATCCGGCATCCGCCATTTGTATAAAGCCTTAGCTGGGCGACCGTTCAGTGTGTATTAATTTATTTAAAATGATATATAATCTAAAATTTCTAGTTAACATTGTTTTGCTATTTCGGATAATGTCTTATTTTTTTAGATTAAGTAGATTTGCTGTGTAATATTAATAGTATTCTTTTGCCTGGCTCACTACGGCAGGAGGACGAGAACTCGACTTCCTCGTTACCGTGGTGGCCGACGTCGACGGTGCTGCCACATGTATCAGACGAGAACGACTCGTTGCCCACCGAGTGCCTCTACAATAGAATTATGTTCAGCAAAAACTACTCATATTACGTGCAGGTGAGAAACTTTCCGGGGGAAAATTCTCCGAATTATCTGGACACTACGAGCGCCTGCAATAGGCGCCGGGTACAAGATGGGTGACCAAAAAAATAAAAATACGTCGAGATGTCAACCAGGGCTGCGTCCGCGGGCCACTTACTCTCAGAGATCATCGTTTTCCCTAGTCGATTTCTTGTAACATCTTGAATTGTCCATAATACGAGTGGTCCATAATGCGCAGGAGTGCCTGGGCCCGGGCGCGCCGGCCGCGTGGGTGCGCGCGCGCGGGGGGGGGCGGCGCGCGCTGCTGCAGGACGGCGCCGCCGCCAGGGACCACTTCGCCGCGCTCGCGCAGCCGCAGTACAAGGTCTTCCGGGTAGAGGTACTTTATCTTTTTCTGCACTCTTCACGAAACTAAAACTTATTATGATTCAACTTTATGTTTTACAAGTGTCGGTGGAGCGAATGATCGAAATGTACCCTGTTGATGCGTGATGCGTGATCTCGTTTAGAGAAATAAACACCTATGCAAACAGATAGAGGGCGTTTAATAAATTATCACTCGGTCTATTTGCAGAACATATTTATAAGCGCTCAGTTCCAGAACTTTTTTCTTCATTGCATTCGTCAGCTTTCATGGTTCTGATGTGACCGATTTGTTGTTGTTGATACGCCGGCATCGTTGCGTGCTATCTTTTCCTTCTGTTGGGCCTTCGCATCTCTGGTGACCTGCCTCCCCCCGCCAGCCGTGCCGGCGTTTTGTAAGTCGCGTTTGCCCTCAAATCAATTATCTGTTCCAGGTACAGACTAATCGAGAAGCGAGAGTGCGGCTGCTTTTGCCCCCGGGATTTAGGGAAACGGACGATCTTCCTCTACCGTTAGTTTTACAAATGTGAGTAACTGTTTTATTTTTTGAAAATATACCGTCCCCGATCACATATGATCTAGCTCGGCCAACTTAACGGTTCCCTGAAAGATATCTCTTAAGCGTCGCTGATTGTTTTCTATACGTATTTCTCTCATACAGTCGGATCGCTATAGTTAATACCAAAAGCAAAGGGAAAATAAAGAAACTGCTCTCTAACGCACGTGTTGTACGTGCGCTTCTGTATTACGATTGGGTTGCAGCGCGGCGGCGCCGGGCGGGCAGCTGGTGACGGAGCGGTGGCGGCCGGGCTGGGGCTGGTACCTGGCGGCGGCGCGCAACTTCATCGTGGCCGAGATCGACGCGCGCGGCTCCGGCGGACAGGTTTGTTACGGCACAGGACACCTTCCGTCTTAGTTCAATGCTACAACTACCTTTTGTACCAGGTGTACAACGTTGTGCGACGAAAATAAGTTGACACGCCTCAATTTGATGTTTCATCTTCTGTCATTATCAATTTGCTTTAGGCGGCTCATGGTTTAAACTTATTTCAACCGAGTGCCTACTGACTTTAGACCTTGTTTTATAAAAAAACTGCTTACTTGACTTTCGCCATACGAGCGATGATTTATCTCAGAATCTTTTAAACACCCGACGGTGCAAGGATAAGATAGGGTAGATGTGTATTTAAAGGATAAAACCTGAAATGCTGTCGCCAAGCTCCTGGAGCTGATAAATATTACTAAAATTTTTTTTATTGTCTTAGTGGTCGTATTCGAGATTAAAATATTTAATATGTAGGTAAATTTATCCTACCTACGTATTACTTAACACGTTTATCTTCCTATCCCCTAGCTTTTTATCCCCTGTGTAATTATCTTCTGTTTTCTAAAAAATCATGTCTTTAACTATCAATAACCGCTTATTAGTTCATCAATATTAAACAAACTGATTGCTACTGGACAGGTTAACGATAATCAAAAAGAAAGGAAGATTATTAAAAATAGTTTATATACCGATTCCAGTTTATTTTTATATATCAAAGAAAACGGGTCGGTTAGAAAATCTTCAATAACTTGAAAACTACCTCACCTAGCTTTATGAAATAAAAACTCAATTAAAGAATATTTAACGTTATTTAACATAGTATATAAAACCTTTTTATTTACTTTAGATAATTGTGTAAGAAAACTGGCAATGAAGATAATGGTTGTTTTTCAATTTAGTTCTAAAAAAATCAAAGCATTTGTTTCGCATTTGTTTTAGTTTTGACATAAAAACTACAATAAATATCGTGTGTTTGTCATACAAAAATTGTATTCTGAAGTCATCATGTCGTTAACCCCTGAAGAATGCACCAGGATCCTGACAATGCTTGAAGATGGGCGCAGTCAGCGCAATACAGCGAGAACTGTTGGTGTGAGTCTTTCCACAGTTCAGCGGGTACTCCAGCGTTTCCATGAAACTGGATCCAACCTAAGAAGACCAGGAACAGGCCGAACGAGGTGCACGACTGCGCGGGAGGATCGCTATATGGTGTCAACAATTTTGAGAAATCGATTTCTTACGGCCGTTGAGGTAAAAAATCACCATTTACGAGCTGGAGGAAACTATCTGAGTACAGATACAGTAAGGCGACGTCTGGCTGAAGCAAATTTGAGACCATTAAGGCCTGCAAATGGCCCAAAATTAGAAAGACACCACTTAAACTCAAGGCTGAGTTATAGCAGAGAACACGAAACTTGGACTCTGGATGACTGGTCAAGAGTTATGTTTTCAGACGAGTCTAGATTCTGTTTATACAAGCACGATGGGAGGAAAAGAGTGTACCGAAGACCGGGAGAGCGCTATAACCAAGCTTGTATAGAAGAAAAAGTACCATATGGCGGTGGCTCTATACACGTGTGGGCTGGGATTTCTTCCGAAAGCCGTACTGAGCTAGTAGTGATAGAAAATGGCAGTTTAACAGCAGAACGATATGTGAATGAAATTCTTAATGACTATGTTGGTCCATTTTTAGTAGATATGGGCGAAAATGCTGTTTTTATGCAAGACAACGCCCGCCCGCATACAGCTCAGATAGTGTTCGACTATTTTCACGAAGTAGGTATCACATGCATGGAGTGGCCAGCACGAAGCCCCGACTTAAACCCCCATCGAACATGCATGGGACGAACTGGGACGACGTGTACGTCAACGGAATCCGCCGCCAATCACGCTGCGTGAATTGAAAGGAGCTTTGATCGAGGAATGGCAGAACATTCCGCAGCATCGCCTTAAAAACCTTGTGGAAGGTATGCCGAATCGCATAGCCGCAGTTTTGCAAGCTCGTGGAGGCAACACGAAATACTAACATGCGTAAAAACGTCACATCTTTATACAATTCATATTTACGAAAATGTCAGAAAAACTACCTTTTTCATTCGTTTGACATTTATTGAAAATAGACAACTTTTAATTTGTATTTTTTTATATTCAATAAATTACAATTAAATAATCTTTAATTTAGTTTTTATTTCATAAAAATAAGTTAAGTAGTTTTCAAGATATTGACGATTTTCTAACCGACCCGTTTTCTTTGTAAAATTGTACTAATATACAAAATTAAATGTAATCCTCATTGGTGTCTTTTTGTGATCAACGCAATTATAATGATCTCCTGCATTTTTGACCCTAGGAATTGTCTAAAGCAACTGTCATTTAAATTTGGATATAAAGTAGTAACTGAAAGTGTACTGAGATATAATATAAAATATAATCCTAATTGGTCTCTTATAATTAATGTAAGAAGAATACTTTCCGCTATTTTTCACAAAATTTGGAATTGTCTAAAGCATGTATCATTTAAACATAATATATTAACTGAAAGCCTTTTAAATTGCAAAATGAAATACAAACTTTATTGGTGTTTTTCTGTAATCAACTTATTCATAATGATCTTAGCAATCTCTTTCAATATTAGCGAATGTATTAAGTACTCGTATGTGTCATCCAAATGTAATGTGATTGCATGTCAAATATTTTTTAAAAATAATGTGGTAACTGAAATCGTAATAAGATACAACATAAAATATAATCCGAATCTGTGTTTTATTGCAACCAACTTAATCATGGTGACATTCACAATTTTTCACGATGCTTGGAAATATCTTAGTTATATATACGTTCAAAATAATATAATTGCATGTAAAGTATTGACAATAAATAATGTATTACCTCAAAATGTAAAATATAAAATTAAACATAATTATAATCTTTTTACTGTCAACATAATTGTAATAGTGAGGCAATTCTGGTATGTAACTAATAAGTCTATATCATATAATGCATGGTTCAACATGTATGATTATCGTAACTTTAATATATTAACACGATTTAAAATAAACAATAAAGATGGCTGAGACAATATCTATTTACTACCAGAACTGCCGAGGCCTTAGAACAAAACTTCACTTACTACACATGAACATACTTACACAAGCATACGACATTATTATCCTAACCGAGACATGGTTGCATGCAGATATTAGTGATAACGAATATATCGATAACCGATATATAGTATTTCGTGCCGACCGGGATCGAGTGACGTCTGATCGCGGCGACGGTGGTGGGGTACTGATCGCGATTCGACGTGAACTTTGCGCTGCCGCCGTCGTCTATGTACCGACCGCTGTGGATACAACCGTCCTACTCCCACCCATTGTTGATCAAATACTCATTGATTTAAAAATAAATAAGTGTTGTTATTGCATAGGTGTAGTTTATATCCCACCTAAACAAAACCATGATATATACTCTAAATATCTCAATATGCTGCAGCACAAACTTCTGGACGAAAGCAACGCATTATCAAATTTTTTCATCGTAGGGGACTTTAATATACCTAGTTTAGAGTGGATAAACAGTAAATCACATACTCAACGTCCTTGTCTGGATGGCCTGAACCAAATCCACATACACGTAAACAATTTTATGGAAGCTTTAAGCTGCCATCAATTAAACACATTTAAAAACCACAATAATCGTATCTTAGATTTGTTTTTCACAAACAAAATCGGCTGTGATATTTACTCAGTTTCGGATCCTTTACTTCCCGTGGACAGACATCATCCTCCTTTTTATGTTCTAATTCCAAAAAAAGATAACGATCAATATATAGAAAGTAAACAATATTTGAAGTACTGTTATAAGAGCGCTGATTATAACAAGATAAATCAAGATATAGCTAAAATTGACTGGAATCACTTGTTTCTACATAAATGTGCTGAGGAAGCCGTATCAACATTTTACACCCTCATTAACACCATCATTAATCACCACGTGCCTAAAAAACTAACTAAAACTTCTTCTTATCCTGCATGGTTTACTCCAACGTTGATTCAATTATATAAAAAGAAAAATAAAGCGTGGATTTTGATGAAAAAATATAAAACTGAATCAAATTATTATGTCTTCTCAATATATAGGAAAAAATTTAAATCTTTATCTGAAATTTGTTATAAAAATTATATACACAAGGTAGAATGTAGTTCGAAGGAAAATATTAAATACTTTTGGAAATATATATCACAACGTCGTAATGCCTGTGACATACCAAGTAACATACATTTTGACAACCTTGTTGCTCGTAGCGCGGAAGAGTCATGTGAACTATTTAAGGCATACTTTCAGTCTGTTTTTCATTCAACGTCTATTCATAATAGCCTCAATTTTAATGAAATCGACTTAACTAATGAATATACAAATAATATTGTGATTCATGACATAAAATTTACCAGGTTTGAAGTGCACAAGGCTTTGAAGGGTTTAGATACTACAAAAGGGGCAGGAACCGATAACATTCCTTCAACATTCTTCAAAGAAACAGCAGATGATATTGATCTCCCCGTATGGCATATATACAATAAGTGCTTGAATGAGGGAGTATTCCCAAATATTTGGAAGAGTGCAAGGATCATCCCTGTACACAAAAATGGGTCAAAGAACGATGTTAAGAATTATCGTCCCATATCTATACTACCAGTCCTCGCTAAAGTATTTGAAAGGCTTGTTCACAATGCTATTTATCCACATCTACACAATATAATTTTAAAAGAGCAGCATGGATTTGTTAAGCGTCGATCGACAATAACTAATCTTTTAAGTTATACTTCGGATCTTTTTAACGCGCTTGACAACAATGAACAAATCGATAGTATCTACACTGACTTCAGAAAAGCGTTTGATGCAGTGGACCACAGAATCTTATTGGAGAAGATAGCTTTTAACGGTATACATGGAAATCTTTGGCGATGGTTCAAATCTTATATATCTAATAGAACACAAAAAGTCGTGATTAAAGGTTCAGAATCACAAGTATCTCATGTTACTTCCGGTGTCCCACAGGGTTCTATACTGGGTCCTCTTCTATTTGTGATCTTCATAAATGATGTAAATAAATGTTTTAAATATAGCAAATTTCTATTATATGCTGATGATCTTAAAATATACCGAAAAATTGAAGAACCACAAGATCGCAATTTGTTACAAGAAGATCTTAACAGATTCAGTGACTACTGTCGTGTTAATAACCTTCAACTCAATATAAACAAATGTAAAATAATAACTTTCACAAAAAAAAAGAAACTAATAAATAATACTTACATTCTTAGTGATCATGAGATCGACAGAGTCAGCATTATTCGGGATCTTGGGGTCACTTGCGACAATAAATTGCATTTTGATATTCATATACAAAACATCATTGCAAAAGCATTCAAGATCTATGGTTTTGTTATGCGAGCAACCACTGAATTTAAAAACCCCCTTACGTCTATATACCTGTTCAAATCCCTTATAAGACCACAGTTGGAGTATGGAGTATCGATTTGGAACCCATTATATGACAAATATAATAATAGTATTGAAATGGTGCAGAAAAAATTTTTGCGACGAATTTCTTATAAATATTTCCGTGGACGCCGGTCTTATGAGTCACTTCTGCAAAAATTCAAACTTTTAGATCTTGGATCCAGACGAGCTCAACTTGATGCCATGTTATTATACGACCTATGCAATAACAAGTACGATAGTATTGATATCATTAATCGTATCATGTATTCGGTACCAACACGCGCACGTATAAGGTCGGTGAGATCTAGATCGCTATTCGCTATTCCTAGTCATCGCACAAACGCTGGTATTCGCTCTCCTTTAAATCGCATAGTTGACACTTATAATAAAAGATTTTGTACAGTAGACATTTTTTCTTCTAGTGTAGGGTCATACAAAAAACAAATAGTTGATATTTTGTTGAAAACTTAAACACTTCATTGATAGTTTTATTTTTGCATTTGCTGACAGTCTCGAATATACACACTCGCATACACACACACACACACACATACACACATACACACATTCACACACATGCCTATACTAGAGATCATATATGCGCACACAAACATGCACTCAATTAAAGAAAAGACACATATAAATATGCACAAATCTCTGTTTCACTGTACATGGATGTAATAGAATTTTTGAATATGATTTGGTTCTATATAAATAGTTTTAATTGTAATTTAAACATAAGTTGTATGAGTCTTGCAAAGAATCTGCATCTTCAGTTTGCACTAGAATACTTGATATTTAAATGTAACCAACGATATTGAGTTTACAATAAGTACAATAGGTCCTAATTTATGTAACTTTTAGCATTAAGTTTATTGTAAACTTGTTTGTGGTTCAATTTTTAAAAAAGTATTTTGATCGAAGTTCGGTGTCACCCTGCGTTCGGTAGATATCTGCGGGACAACCTGAAGATGGTGGACGGCAGCCGCGTGGGCGTGTGGGGGCGCGGGTACGGGGGCGCGGCGGCGGCGGCGGCGGCCGCGTCCGACCCCCGCAACGTCACGCGCTGCCTCGCCGCGCTCGCGCCCCTCGCGGACCTGGCGCACCACAGTCGGTACCGCTACCCTACACCGGGCGACGTTAGGCCCTGCGGATGCGGGTGTTATAATATCGGTTCGACGTCCCGCAGACTCGTACTGGACGGAGCGGTACGGGGGCCGCAGGGCGGGCGCGGGCGCGGGCGCGGTGTGGCGGCGCGCGGGCAACCTGCCCCCGCGGCGGCTGCTGCTGGCGCACGGCACCGCCGACACGCGCGCGCCCGCGCACCACGCCCTGGCCCTCGCGCGCGCGCTCGTGCGCGCCGGCGCCCTCTACACGCACCAGGTACGGACCGCGCGACTGGACGCCCTCCCACCCCGAATATAGATGTCGTCGCCGCAGGTGAAACGGTCGCCGCCGACGTTGAGAACGATGAGGTGCGATTACGTTTGAAAAGGCGCGACCCGAGAAGCCGGGAGCGCCGGTTTCGTCCTAGTGACGCTCGATATTGAGTTTCGCGTTTGAAATCGATCGAAAGACGAACGATCAGAGTGTACGCGAGGGACACGAGCCGCTGAACTATTATTGTTCCTACTATTGTTGGAGGGAAAAAAATCGACCACTATTGGCAGTACTGATTGTCGATTTCACTACGGGCCTCCTTATCTGTCAGCTGTCCCTGTCACTTTGACGTTTAATGAAATGAAATGAAAATATCTTTATTCGAGTAGGCTATTACGAGCACTTTTGAATCGTCCAAAAAATTTTTTCCCCTACCACATGTTCAGAACGTCCTTTAGCTGACAAGAAGAACGAGCGAAAGAAACTTACCAGCTTTTTATCATAAGTCATGTACCAAAATAATATATATTATCACAATAGTAAATACAACTTTCAAAGTCTGTAGGACATAGGTTGAACATATAATTAGTCTTTATAGAACAAAGCGAAGGCTATTAATTCCATGCATTGCGATCCTTAAAATAATCATCAACTTTATAATAGCCTTTACTCATGAGTATATTCTTGACATGAATTTGAAATTTATTTATGGGTAGGTCAATTACATTTTGTGGAACTTAATTGAACATAGCAATACATTTACCCAGATCATTTCTGGGTAAATGTATTGCTCTCTGATTTTTTGAAGTCTGAAGCTTGGAACGGCAAGTTTATTTTTTTCCTTGTATTAAAATTATGAACACTAATTTTTTTGTGAAGGAATCGTAATGTTTTCTTGTGTACATAATATTCTCATAGATGTATTGAGAGGCAACAGTCAGAATATTTATTTCTTTAAATATTTCTCTGAGAGATTCCCTAGACCGTTAATTATATATAGCACGGACAGCTCTCTTTTGTAGAATAAAAATATCCTGAATGCTAGCCGCAGAACCCCACAACAATATACCATACGTCATTACACTATGAAAATAACTAAAATATACCAATCTTGCCGTTTCAACATTTGTCAAGAGTCTAATTTTCTTAACAGCAAAAGCTGCAGAACTCAGTCTACTTGACAAGCTATCAATATGAGGATCCCATTGCAGCCGGGAATCTAGTGTAATACCAAGGAACTTTGTCGATTCTACTAACTCAACTTTTTCACTATTTACATTTATAAGTGTACTGACATGCCTCACATTAGGTAATGCAAACTTTATGCATTTCGTTTTATTTGAATTGAGCTTTAAATTATTATTATCAAACCACTGTAGAACATTGTCGAGAGCATTATTTACATCGTCAAAACAATCATTACCCCTCTCAACTTTAAACAGTAAAGAGGTGTCATCTGCCAATAATACTGTCTCGCACAAATTCTTCGTAAAGTGAGGAAGATCATTAATATAAATAAGAAAGAGCAATGGTCCTAATATCGATCCCTGAGGTACGCCCATAGTAACTGGTGCCCCTGCAGATTTCGAATCAGTTTCGCACCAATATACTATTGGTATTGGAATCGACATGTTAATTTTATCAATTGGATAGTAAAATGTGTCTTTCACTATTGACTATATGATTTGCCGAGAGTCCAAAGCTTTGACTTAACAGGAGTATCGATGGAATCATCGAACTCGCTAGAGTGATAGACACACTGGTTCTATATTATGTACTAATCATTTTTCTGTAACATACTTTGTCACACTAAAGGAAATACCTTAAATTTCAACAGCTTATTTTGCAACCAGGTGTATCCAGACGAGGGTCATGACTTCGAGCGCTCCTCCATGCACCTGCACAGGACGATGGAGCAGTTCTTTGACGAGTGTTTCGGGCCCGTCGAGGTGGCCGACTGGGACGCGGGGGGCATGGGAGGATTGTTCCCCTTCAGGGACTAGGGGGAGGAGGGATGCCCTTGCGACGACATTTAACATCTCTTCTAGGGTCATTAACAGTAAATAGCCTTCAAAATCCGGTCCCTTCAAAATAAGATAAAACCCATTAAACCAATTCGAGATAATAAAATTAACGCCGCTTTGCCGAAAATATAGGTTGTCGTCGATAAAATATAAATGACAAACAAAATTCGATAAAAAATACTTAAACGAACATAGAGTGAAGCGGTGCGACGTCGCGCCACACTTGTATCGTATTTAAGATAAAAGACGCCTCGTGTTCTATTAAACAGGTGAAACATCATGTATTAGTTCTAAATAATTTGGGATCATTCGAGTTAAATTTAACGGTTCATTCGAAGTACGATTATGGTTTTTAATACTTCGAATGCAGTTAAGTGGCATAGAACCTTACCTTACCTAGGTTGGTATGAATAGCTAATGTAGAATGTTATTAAAAAAATATTTTCAAAAATTGTTCTGATAAAATTAATTTATTTAAAAAAATTTCTGTGATTAGAAAATATTTTAACTGAAATTCTTATTCTGGGGCTGATCTCGAAAACTTTGAACATTTGTGCATTCCGAAAAAATATCTTTTTGAGGTAGAAAAAAATTGATGCCGATTAGATGCCAGCTCTAATATTGTAAGACCTGGATGTACAATTGACTGCATGTCAGACTATACATGACTGTACATTACTCAGGTTCGCAATATGTGAAAATTTCTGCATTAAATGGTGATCTCTACTCTCAGTCCAGTAAGGTTAAAAATCGAGTGGAGAATGTTAAACAGTTTTGTATAATCGCACGTGCTGCACATATATTATTTATGATAACCAATCGTTAAAAGCAAACTAATTCCAGGGTCATATACCTACTTTTTATTATTTAGTTAGATATGACATACATTAAAATTTTATAAATGTATGTTCGTTATTTACCTCGAAATGGATATTACATCTTATCAGACAGATACTTTAATATTATAACAAATATAATTGGACAATAACCACAGTATTATTTTAGAACCTGTCTACAGTGGAAGCGTAGTAAAACCGACAAACATAAAGACGTGCTACCCCTTTGTTTTTCATATAGGCCGTTCAGTTTTCAATGTAAAATTTTTACATGTTGATGATAAAAATATTTCTGTCTTATTCGTAAAGCTTTTAAAATCGTTGTTTAAATATACGATTATATCAACAAAATATCAATATATCTTCATATCGATGATATGTAAGATACGATTTCATTCCGGTTAATAAAAAGAGTCGTAGATTATATTATAAAATGAATTGGTAAAGTACGCCAAATATTTTCTTCCAAAACGTTAATGGGCGATTTTATTTATAGATTTAATAATGTTATAACTGCGGTGATTTTAGTAAGGAAATGACAAAAATTATCTTAGGTGATTTGATTGTTTAAAAACCGGAAGTGGGTCAAGAGATTATTACTGATAAGCATAGTTAAGAACCTACATAACTGAAAAAATAACCGTTTTAAATTCTCATAAAAATCATTAATAAATGGTTTATTTGAATGCGGCTTAAAATAAAAAATGGAATTAGCCATTTACATATTATTGATATTAGCCTCTACTAGGAAAAATATATAATCTGAAAATGGTGCGTAAAATATAGTATAAAATACAGATTATACATATTCAAATAAGCCTAAATACATCTTTAGAAGGATTATCAATTGAAAACAATATAAAAGATGACCTTTAAAATGTATTTTTAATAGTTGTACGTGTTGTAGTGTTTCATTCAGCGATATCATGGAGAGAGAACAATTTATAATGTTAAAAA
Source organism: Diatraea saccharalis (assembly GCA_918026875.4). Lineage (NCBI taxonomy): Eukaryota > Metazoa > Arthropoda > Insecta > Lepidoptera > Crambidae > Diatraea > Diatraea saccharalis. The sequence continues at coordinate 628,308 of OU893336.1, forward strand.
ATCTAAATTCCAATAAAAATCAACGAAAATTTGGTATGTTATCTAATAATAAGTCATCTATAAGATGACATACCAGACAACTACTAAAATTAAACAAAAAGTCTTGTTTCTGAATTTTGTGATTGGTTTATCCAAAACTGTTATAGGTACTTAGGTTTAGCCAAAAATATATACCTAGTTCATAAATTGTTCACTTGTCCAAGATACAATGAAGGGGTTAGCCACCCCCGATTTTCTTATGATTATTATAAGAGAAATAAAAATCTATATTTTAGTGCTTAATGTATCGACAATCTTTATCTGTATATTTACATGTCGCTTTTAATGTTATCTCTATAAACGGTAGCTTTAATATAGTTGTTATTGTACAATCATTATGTTTAACCACAGTATGTTGAAGGTGAAATAAATTACATTGCAACTTACATATATTTTCCGCTTGATACACAAACCACACCCCTTCTATTGATTAATTCTGATCGCTTTCTGTCAATTTCTTGCTTTAATCTCATCAGTTGTTCACAGTAGAGTTCAGAATCAATGGTCCTGCCTGGTGGTAAAAGCTCATAATGAATAATGCCCTTCCAATCCCAACATACACACAGCATCACCTTCTTGTGAGTCAACCCGGGCTTCGCCACAGTCTGTGAAGCCTGATCGACTTTCGCACGTTCTTGTCATACGTGATCTAATTTTCTTCACCAGTTTTCAGCTTCTTCATAATAGTTCAGTTTCATTACGCCGTTATAAAGAATCATAAATTATTTATTACGGCGTTCAGTTCATTAGGTTTCTTTCAGTGAGCTCGTGAGGTACCCAAATATCCAACTTTTTTGTGTATCCAGCTTTGTTTAAATACACCAAAACCATTTTGTGTTCAATCTCTAGATCTTCAGCTACGTCGTAACTACTGCTGAATTAAACAAAATACACTTTAATACTCATAGTTGATCAAATTTGCATTCACGACGGTATGCTGGAACATATTCTTGATAAAAATACTTAAAGAATCTACTTTCTCCATGGTATTCTGAGATGGGATTCGAACCCACGACCTTTGCAATCCTGGCGCCTGTTAGGTACTTGAAAAAGTCGCAGTTTTGTTAGATCCTGGGTAGCTCAGTGGTTAGAGCAGTCGCTCGGAATGCGAAATGTCGTGGGGTTGATTCCCATCTCAGAGTACCAGGGACAAAATGGATCAAGCATTTTTCGTAAAGAATATACATAAATAACTTAATTCATGTCGTATTTAAGATGATTCCTTAGAGAACTCTCTAACTACATTATTCAACCGAAAAGCATTGCCCTAAAACTTCTAAAAAATAGCTTATACCACTTCCTGTTACAAGCGACGAAATATAAAAATTGCAACTTTTATCAAATTAATTTAATGTCGCAGGTGATTTTAAAGCTGTTAAAATTTACCATACTGTGGTTTTTTTTATCTAATGTCAAATAGGGAAATCCTTTAATTATATTTTAGTCTAGTTTTGTTTCTAAGTTATTTTATTACGTCGTCTAGTCTCTTATATCTAGTCTATGATATTAGTCTAGTATTTGAAACTTAGACTATAGGTATTGTCATCCCGAGATATAGGTAGTCTAAGGTTTAAAGTTTTACCTTCTTTCATTGCTACTTTCTCTCTTAAGAAATTGATTATGAAAATAGTAGCTTTTGGTACGCCGCAAACTTGGCTTATATATATATGACATTCCTTAGGTGCAAACTAATTACTGTCGATGACTAGATACATGAAATTAAATTAAATTTAACTATCTGGGTCATTGTTTTTGAGCCTCTATAATTTCAAACTTAGCTGTACGCTGTCCGCTTAGTTGACTACGAATAATTTTGTTGACGCTATATGTAGTTAATTGAGGTGAACACACAAGAAAATAAAAGAAATGTAAGTAGGTACGTTGCAGACGCTTGACCTCAAAAGCATAAACATGACTAAATAAGAATGTGTATTGCACGGCTACTGTACTTACTTCATAACCAAAAACATAATAACGAAGTATTGCAACTATATATTATACAAATAACTTACCTAATATCTTATGTATTGCCACCTTATAAAGGATTTACAATAGCTATGACGACTGAAAAAATAAAGAAATAAATTCCATTTATTCAGTCAGTCAGATAAAAGAAAAATATTAGATACGTAATTTTTACTAATATAATAGCTAGAAATAGCTTAGATAACAAGCATTAGAGTTGAGGAGTGGGGGCTCGCAGCGTCACAGTTTTGTAGAAAATGTACCAAATCGTGACATTTTAATTCAATGTATCGCCGTAATTTAATGGTTACGCAAAAAATATGTGTTAATATTTTTCAACAGTCAACTGACGGACGAATAAACGAAAATTAGTCGTCATCTCTACTGTAGCGGTCAAAAACCATTAAACCTTATTAGGCGACTTAATTATTAGTTCTAAGAGGTAGAACGGGGTTAAACTAGTAAATGTCTTGCAACTTCCAAAAATCTTAATGAATTAAGTGCCATACAGCAAATAATAAATATACCACTTCATTCCCCTGTAACTCGACCAAACTAGGAATTTCGACGTGATAGGTTGAAAAATTATGATCGTGATACGAAATAGAAGACATTTACTAAATAACCTTGACTTCGAAACTATATATTTAAAATCCTCAAAAAGTAAAAAACACTGACTTAGCAGAGTTTTGCAGTAAAGGGCTGTCTCTCACATTATACGGTTCTATCGTCAAACATAATTTATTTTATCGAACACTATTACTTTTTGCAATTTCCTGACTTGTGCTAGAAAAAAAAATGTTTGGTTGATATTGAGATTTTAAAATATTGAAATTGTGATAGATGGTTTATTTGAATATCATTTTATATATAAAACATATTTTACTGTAATAAATAGGTAACGTAACCTTATTGGATTATTGGATGCATGTTAACATGAAAATTATTTAATGTAGGTTATTCCTACATTGACCATCAATATTTTTGTAATAATTAATAAGTGTTTTTCAAAGAAAAAAATCACATAAATAAGTCACAAATTATATATACATATATTATCAGCAAGAAAATAATAAAAGCAAATTTTTCTACAAAAAGAATCGTCGTCATATTAAGCTTTATCTCGAGTATATCTGGATTTGAAAGAAATTATTATAATAATAGTTTAATGGCAATGAGTTTACATTTGTGACTTATTTATGCAATAAATAAATATTGAAAAATATATAAATGTATGTAGATAATCCGTTCATATAATTCCCGATTATAAGATGTTTTAAAATAAATAAAATCAAAATAAATAAATAAATAGGTGATAATACTATAGATATGATTATAATATAAATATATTTATTGTTTTACAATGCTCAGTGGATGAATTGTTTTATTATGTCGGAAAGTTGTTTTTTTATGAAATTAAAAAGTTGTTCCCAAATTTGTATTTTTTTTTCCACCGCCTTTCTTCAAGACTTAGGTTTTTATAAAATCATACTGATTCCAATTATTGCGCAGTATCGAATTAACTCTTGATAAATTGAGTCACTAACTAACTTTATAATATATAAAACCATGTTTCGAAGAAAATATTGTTGGTATCCAATTTTGTGTTTCGATTTCATTGAAGATAAAATTTTTTAGAAGTTACGATTTTTTAGAAGTTAATAAAATTTTCTAAAATTGCTTTTCTTTTCTTTCTTTTTTTAATTATAGTAGTTATCACCGTTCCATATTCTTACTTCTAATTTATAATAATAAATGGACACCTTCGTCTGTATTTAAACATACTTATATTTACCGGATAAACATTTTCTTGAATGGCAGCAGTTCTAACCAATATTCTTGAAGCAATTATTTTTAATTCGGATCTCAGTTCTAATCAATCCACCTACTATTCTGGTCACGGTTCGTTTCTTATGTCATTTAGTAAGTTTTCTCTTATGTTGTTCCCTAAGTTGAAAATAGTAAATCGAACAAAAAAGTTTATTTTCAACCCAATATCTAATTTACAACAAAAACGTTGTCAAACATTTAGACACACATACATAATATACACCTATAAAATTTAGCACACGTGTTTACAAGCTCATACAAACCAATATATATGAATATTACGTCACTCTAACGAAATTACATACATATCGAATTGATTACCTCCTTTTTGAAGTTCTTGAAGTCCTTTTTCGAGTTAATAAAACTAAACTGGCTAAACCTTTCTATCAAACCTGACCAAGCTGCAACTAACGAGAATACCTAAAATATCCAAGTAACGAGCTGGAAAACGCAAAAGTAGTGGAGAGTGAGATCTAACTCTTAAGCGTGTTCAAGGTCAGCTTAAAATAATTGTCATGGATCCAAAAAACTAGTTCTCAATGGCCCGTGCTTGCCCGTAAATATGAAAAAAGATAATTACTTGTCGAAATAAAAATACTATACACCAACATACAATCAATTACGACAAAACTGGTTTTATCATACTCACAGAAGTATACTAAATTCATTCATAAAAATACCCGGCTATGACACACAGAGAAGACCGCATCGATATAGAAGAAGTGGTGGTTTCGCTTTAAATATTTCTAACCAGACTCCTTATACAACTGCAAGAAAAAATAGCCGTTTATTTATTTAATACTTTATGCACTAAAGTACAAAGACGGACTTAATGCCTTAGGCATTCTCTGCCAGTCAACCTTTAGGTGATGTGGAGACTTTAAGACTTTACACGACAAGACTTTAAACGACAAGACGAAAATATATACTTACACATAAAGTACTCAATTTAGACAAACACTGGGATATAAATACACAAATACATATAAATACATAGATGAATAAATTATTCTATAACTCTCTTAATTAGACCTGAGTTAACGATTTTCATGAATCTGGCTGTTTCAGTATAAAGTCGCGCAATTTTGTTCTGAAAACTAACCGATTGGGGGACATTCTGATATCTGAGGGTAGTGCGTTCCATAGAAAAATAGCCTTAATGAAAAAGGAGGAATGCATGACGTCAGAGTGAAGAGAGGGGCAAACAAGTAGTCGATTAAAGGATGATCGAAGATTTTTAGTGTGACTCGTGCATAAATACTGAAAGTGGGGGGATTATATAGCATGGAGCGTTTCAAAACCAAGTATCCAAATACAGAATGTGTATGGGCGGATGTTGAAGTACAGACACACATAATATAGATGTGTGAGTTGAGTTATACCGTGACCATGAAACTTCACTGGAACAGTACAACACTTTTCTTAGTGACTTCAAAAGGCTGATCTATGACAATGGCACCGTAGCATCGTACTGATTAAGAGAAATTATGCTGCTGCCGAAGGAATTAAGTTTTGTGGAATGGTATAGGGACAGTAAAATGTACCATTTGGTGGATAAGCCAAATAGATTTGGAAATGGAAACTAACCCTCTTTCCTTTCATTATACAAATGTTGAGTGTCTCGTGGCTACTATAATTGTAGATAATGAGGCGGCTAATGGTAAAAGTTATAATTTATGTCTAATATATAGGGTTCAGTTACAGATACAAAAACCTAATAATAAAGAATGAAAAATCTGGAGAAAATAGTACCACTTTGAAATCTATACAGAACACTGATTGTCCAAAAAAGCAATTTGAAAATATGCATAACATATTAATTGCTCTTATTATAGAACCATAGACTTACCCCTAGAAGGGACATGGTTACATGTTTATTGACTAAACACAATTACAAAAAGAAGATTGCCTGTCGACTTTGTGAGGAACTGGTGTCTGTAAGGGGCGATAGCCTGAAATACAGATCACCAGGACCCACCCCACGGGAATTATGACTATTTTCGCATTAAATGACTAAGTAACTATTGTGCTTATTTTACTACAAGGAAAATATTGGAAAAAAATGAAAAAGTAAAAAAAAATTTAAAAAAAGTGAAACAATCCAGTAGTCAATTTGTGTTTGATTATGTATTTTGAATGTTTATGTGAGTGAACAAGTGTGATAGTAAGAAAGTTTCAGTGTGAATGTGTTTTGGTGATGTGTGTTTTTATATAATAATAGTTATTACTTTATGTATGTGTTGTTAGTAAATTCTCTGTTTCGTTATAATTAAGTTTCTGTAGCCAGTTTCCAATCTTTTTCTTTATCTGTGTTTTCGTAAGTTTGTATATTAGATGTATTTTACTTATCTTATTTTATAAAGAGGCACCCTGGAAACAAATAAATCGATGTGAAAGAGATGTCCTTAATTGTGGTATTTTATAGACGAGATCCTTCCTACGTCTTCCATCCAGTTGTTTAGGGTTATACTCGTCTGCAGAATGCTGATATAAAATTGTTTGGAGGATGTACAACTGACGCACTGTTAAGTCTTCCGACCGCTGATAAAAATCCTCAGTCGAACGATAGTAAGGTAGGGAGTGACTCACTTTCAAAATGGCACGTTGCGCCCTTTCTATTTTTAACATATTACTTTTTGTAGAGCCTCCCCAAGTGGTGATACAATATGTGAACAGTGATTGACAGAGTGTTTGGTAAATATTTTTCATCAGTTTTTTATCAGCAATTTGGCGTAGCTTTTTAAAAATAACTATTAATTTTCTTACTCGTTTTGATAAAAGTTCTATATGTTCTTGAAAACTTAATTTGTTATCTATCACTACTCCTAAGTATTTTATCGAAGAGACAATTTGTATCTCTGGACATATACAACTTGAGCTTGTAGGATTCATGCAGTTGTGTAATAATAAATTATTTTGAACTATGTTTGTATCAGTGTCTTTTAATGAAAAATAAAGAAATTGTGTTTTTTTAATATATACTGTCAATATATTCTCGGTAAGCCAATTTGATACTGTATTTAAACCATTCTGAGCGTTTGTAAAGACTTCATCACAAGAACCACTATTAAATAACAAAGCTGTGTCATCTGCATATGTTATAATTTTAGTATATGGAAGTTGCAGCTCACAGAGATTGTTGATATATACTAAAAATAGTGTTGGTCCTAAAATACTGCCCTGCGGTACACCGAAGGTGATTGGTAGCTCTTCGCTGCAGAAGTTATTAATTTTGACGCATTGGCTACGGTTGGTTAGGTAACTTTCAAAAATTTTGAGTTGGGAATTCCTGACACCGACTCTTTCAAGCTTTTTTATCAAGATTGGGACAGAGACAGTATCGAATGCTTTTGCGAGATCCAGAAACACAGCGATTGCTTTCTTTTTACTGTCCAAACTGGTTACCAAAAAGTTTGTCAATGTATGCACTGCATCAGAAGTTGATTTTTTAGATCTGAAGCCATATTTGTACTGCGATATAATACGATATTATACTTTTCAAGGTAATTAGTTAATCTTGTATTAAGTAAGCATTCCAAAATTTTCGATAAACTTGTTAGAATACTTATGGGTCTATAGTTTTCTACGCAGTCTTCATCACCATTCTTATGGATGGGATAAATTCTTGCTTTCTTTAATGCAGTTGGAAATATACCAGTCGTCATTGCCAGGTTACATATGTATGTGATTGGGGGGACTAAAACGCCTTTATTTCTTTTTAATAACTCAGCTGGGATTGAGTCTATGCCCACAGTGCAGTCAGATTTTAGATTTTCAATTAAGGTTTGAATTTCATCATCGTCAGTCGGTAGTAGAACAAAAGAGTTTGTTTGTGAATTGGACGAAAATGTCGATGCAGCAGTGTAGGGTTTCATTATTTTCTGTGCTAAAGATTCCCCAATATTTACAAAAAATCGGTTAACATTGTTAATTGATTGTGACGGATTATCAATAAGCAATTTTGTAGGTGTATCTTTAGTTTTGACAGTGTATGTGATTTCTTTGATGGTCTTCCAAAGTAGCTTATTGTTATTTGCATTATGTAATTGGCGTTTATCATAGTTTAATTTTAGTTTTTTTAATAATAGAAGAGCAGTATGAAAAACTGCAACGGTGTTCCAGTGTTTAAATAACAAAGCAAATTAGACCAATCAGTTTGACTAGTGTATACATATGCAAAATGGATGTCAGCTGACTTTGCGAATGAGTGTGATGCATGTATCACGGCTGCACTCAAGCTATCACATTATGTCGGACTTCAGCAATGCATTTTGAAATCTACTCTCAATGCGTTAAGGTTTAAAATCGAGTGCGGAATTTCAGTTTCGTATATTCTAACGTACTGTTGACTGTACGTTGGCGTAAATACGAACAAACGTCAAAAGTTTGACTAACAGGTAGGTAACTTGCATATTAGTCAATTATTTTAAATTAAAAGATTGTGGGCTGTTTGGAATCACATTTTATTTTATCTTACATATAAGAAATGTCGCTTAATTTATATTACATAATTCTTCTACTCTATGAGCAACTGTTGATCGTTGCTGTAGCCGAGCACCAGTATAGATAGCTGTAACAAAAAAAAAACAAATAATTATCTATCTAAAATAATTTTCTAAGATTTCATCAAAATGGGCCATAATCGATAATATTTAAAATTAATAAAAGCTAAAAAAAACAGAGGACTTATTTATAAATTTTCAATAAATAATTCGCTTTTATAATTATCAGCATCAGGAAATCAAAGAAAATTTGATCGAACACTATAAACAAATATTCTGTTTTTCTTTTTGATTATATATCGATAATCGGACAACTCTAGTAGACAGTAAAAGTTTGAATAAAATAAACTCACGTGATGGGCACGTTTACTTCCAGCGGTTGTTCTCGTAGTCCCACTTGGAGGCGAGCCCGTCGATGGGGTTCACCTTCAGGTCGAGCATGCGGCGCAGCTGCGCCTTCTGGTTCTCCTCCTTCAGGGACTCGGGCATTTCAGGATACACTGCACAAAACATATGTACCACTATTATCTGGAGATCATCGTGTGGTCTCAATCCGGATGTCGCTTTTCTCGGTCACGATATCTCACTATCGACCTGAGAAAGATGTACACTCATGGCAAAACTCATGGCGCCGCTTAAAGCAAATTGACAATGACAGAACGTCAAATTGAGGCGGTTTAACATATTTTAATTGGTGATTGGCAAAAATCATCTATGCAGAAGGAAATTATATCCATAATATTTGGGAACTCCGAGGACTCCGGGATGGGATTCGAACCTGCAACCTTTCGCCATCCAGGTTCGTGAGTTCAAGGCCAATCTCAGAGCGCCAGGGATAAAGTGGATTTTTTAAGTATTTTTCATTAAGAATATTTTTCATTATAGCATTGTGAATGCAAAATTGATCGAATATAAAAAATTAAATCTATTCAGCCACATTGTTAAGTCAATATTTTTATCGGTGGGTTGAAAAAAAACTGTCTCGAAATTTGAAACGATCATTTTCTGACGTAAATTTCTAATCTATATCTCGTGATCTACTGGGATTAGAGAAATTTTAAATTTTCAGTTAAGGATGAGATGTCGGATATGTGGATATAAATTCTTGTGCTGTCCTGAGGGAGTGAGGCCCGACACCTCTGCCTCTGATGCACGGATAATGTTCACGTATATTTAACGATTCAAAATTTTCCCAATTTTCATTCGTGAACAAATAGAATAAGCCCTCAGGTGTCGTGTTAATTCGTACGAATTATAACTTGATTTATGGGTTTGCTATCGTTTGAAAAACCTCACCGAACAGTTTCATTCCCATAAATATCCATAGGGAGAACGATGCGATGAGCAGCGTCCACCCCACCACCCCCTTCCACTCGCCGGTGGGCGCCTGGAACTCGGCGAACGTCTGGCAGAAGGACGCGCGGTACAAAGCTTTCTTCTCTTCTATGGTCAACTTGCGCCAATCACCCTTTTCCTTTTCGCGCAAAACCTACGACAGATGATCGAGTTGTGAGATCTGTACAATGGCGTAACTATGCTTCAACGTGGCGAACGATGCGCCATTATTAATTATGGCGCGCGCATTAATAATAAATGCTAAATCGTAGTTATGCATAATTTATCACATAACACACATGCACACACACACACACACACACGTAAAGAGTATGTATGTTGTGTATCACCACAGTAAGATTCTGTAGAAACTTTGTAGAGTAATTAAATATGACATGCATGCAGTAAACAACCTATACTAATATTATAAAGAGGAAAGATTTGGTTGTTTGTTTGTATGCATCGAATTAACTCTGAAAATACTGAAGCGATTTTAATAAATTTTTCAGGTAACATAGGCTGTAATTTACGGGTGCAAAGTTGTGGGGAAAAGAGCTTTTCTTGTAAAGTTAAATGTTATTCACAGAGTACAAAAGAGTAAAGTAATAATGAGCACAGTAGGAACTTCTTTTTTTTTCGCCGTTGGTTCATTAGAATCATTACAAAATCTTATACATTCTCTTGTTACAAAAATCCGCGATTAAACATAGAGATAAGGAATATCGCTAACCAAAAAGAACATTCTCACTCTAGAAGAAGAAAAAATTGTTCCTAATTGTCTATTACAATTGAACCTACAGAAAAGTCTTTATTCATGATTTTTTTACTGTTTGATTTACTTATAAACAGTAATTGTTTAAAATAGCAAAAAACTTTTGAAAATGGAACTAAAAATGAGCAATTCATTAGAATGCACATATTACGTTTTTGTGCTTATGGCTAAAGTAAAAAAGCATTGATGCGAAACTTTAGATTTTTTCCCTTAAACTAATTACAAATCGAACTGGTGTACATTTATTTATTTCAGTACATGAGTATTAGACTTTTTGCAATCAAATAAAAAGGTAGTATAGCATATACTTTTATTCAAACCATAGTGTTTCACATTAGTTTTGTCTCACAAGCTATCAACGCACTTCTTATATCAAACTCAACTCAATATTGTATTGGTAACTAACAAATCAAACAAAGCTTACATTTATGCAACAAAGCTTACCTTGATATCAGGTGTATCTGGGCGGAACCTGACAGCAGGCATGGGAAAGTCTGGCCTGTCTACATAGTTAGGTTGTCCGTTGAAGCCGAATCCTACCCACTCACGATTGCCCACCTGTAATTCAAATTATAATTTATTTGTCAATTATCATAGTAAATATAATCATTATTCTTATATTTGGTATTATTACTAATTGTTGTTAATCATCCATTCATTCATTCATTCTCAACATATATATTAATTACTTCTCTATAAAATATGTACATTATATTTACGTTTTATATATTATCGTCATTTCATATCGTCATATATTCCGATATATTATAATAATAGCTCTTATTAAAGAGTAATTGTTTTAAATTATCAATAAATTTTTTGTTATAAATTTTTATTGTCATGATTCATGGGCTTGAAGAATTGTTTCATTTTAGAAGGTGGTAGCCTTAATTTATTTCTAACTCTAACAGCCAGTTGCACAAACGTCCATTAAAATTTTCATTACTTTAAAGGGACATTACCCATACAAATTTGACATTCATTAGAGCTTAAGTGTCATTAAACCTTAATGGACATTTTTTGCAACTCACCGTAAGAGGTTTAATTATGGTATCATCTTGCTTGGTATTGAAATTTGGGTATTTTTGAACAAACTTGCATAGTTCAAATATATATAAATAAGGTAGTGTTAGGATTTTATATTTTATAAAGTAAGGCTTACATGATTCTGTTTCATCTATATTAAATATTATTCTCATGAGTTTCTTTTGTTTTGTTAATAAAGTAGGAGCATCTGGGTAGACACACAATACAAAGCTGCACATATTTATGTTAGAATTCTTTAGAATTCCTCTTTAATTCAGGATTAAAACTACAAATGCAATCACAGTGTTACTAGACCTTAAGTCTATGCACAAATTTTATAATGTGTCCAATGCGTAAATAATATTCACGTTCTTGTTCTCTCTTTTTTTATATGCTGCTTTGCGTAAAATCATTAGTTTTTATGTACTTTTACATATATTTAGTATTATTTCGGCATTAAAAATATTTTATTAAACCTTGGCGAGTTCACTGCTTGCACGGGTGCCAACGGGAACGCGGACTGCATCTAGCAGCGCACGGCGTAGGAGAAAATTTGCCATCTGTAACAAACAAAACGCATTAAAAGATTGAATTAATTAAAATTTATTACTTTTATCTCCATGAGCACTGCACATCAAATACATTACTCAGTTACCAAACTAAATAACTAAAGCACTTATAATATTGCATTCTGAATCAAGGTACTGCAATACCCAGACACAAGATAAAGGACCTATTGATGGAATTGTTATGTAGGTAACAAGTAATTTATTGATTTTATGAACCACAACATGTACAAAGTATTACATTTGATCAATTTTGCATTCACAATGCTATACTGATTTTTTTTATTTTTATAATTGTTAAATATGGTCTGTAGTAGGAATAAAGTAACAAGTGCTTGAAAGATTCATCAGTCCTGTTAGGTGTAGGGCAGCTCAGCGGTAAGAGCATTCGCCCAGATTGCTAAAGGTCATGGGTTCAAGTCTCATCTCAGAGTGCCAGGGACAAAGTGGATGTTTGATTTTTTCATCAATTTTTCATTAAGAATATGTTTAAAATAATGTTTTGTCTGTACTCAAATAAAGTATAGTTTCAAGTGATAGACAGGAAGTTCGTTCTTAGTTTACATCATTTATATATCTTTAGGTTATTGTATACATTTGAGAGTTATAAGATTATTAATATAAGTTTCTGTTTGATGATTATGTAAATGGCAAATATTAAAAGGATATATTTTTTCATGTAAAATTGAGGTCTCATTTCTTGATAAAAATGTGAAACTCATAACTCAATATTTAAGTGAATTGGAGTTGGAGAATGTTTTCTCAATACCACTTGATTAAAACTAACTAGAATTATACTGGCAAGTAGAATTCTATATAAACACCTTCATATAAAAACAGCATGTTAGCAACCATTACAACCATTTTGTTTAAAATGATGTATGTATAAAACTAGTCTCTATGCTGGTCTATACAAATACAAATCTTATTATTTTAATACCTATTGGTAGATATAGATAATCAGTCCATGATTACATGAATAATTACAAATTTAATCCTCCTTTCTTTAACTTATAAAATGAACCCGCACAATCTTTATCTTCGCTACAATTTAAAATCTATGTTGCAAGATAAGCAAAAGTAAGGTTATTTCGAATGAAAATTATGATCGATCGACAGATTACATAACGAAAAATATTCACTAATTCTATAAGAAATCACTAAGTACAGAATATAAGCGTTAATTAAAGAAATAAATAAAAGAAAATACACTTTCAAACCAATCTACGACGGAATTTGATTCGAAATTCGAATAGAGAATCAAAACCTGCATGTTACCTACACAATTAAATTTCACTACTTACCACCCTTTGCGATTTATTTGTCACTTTATAAGTTAGAGGAATACAACACGCATATAATTATGTAAAAGTTTTTGTACAATTTACCTTTTTGTATATTTTTTTATGAACACGGAAAATTCGACACCAACCCGTACGACAAAAAATCTACGGCGCCCTCTAGCGAACAAATAGGGAAGGATGAAATGTCAGACAGATACTTAAACGCCTTCCGTTTCACGCATTGTCATTTGCGACAAGAACGTGACAAAGTAAAAATCTCAATTTGTGATAAAACGCTCTTGAAAGTTTGAAATTCCTGTAACTTTTTAATTATTTTGTTTAGCCTATTCAGCTCAATACAACTTAACTTCAAGGTTTTCGGTTTTTGGATCAAATTGCATTCAGACCTTTAAGTTAGTTATTAAATTTATTATGATTATTTATTTAAAAAAGGGACCTCCTTGTTGCGTTATTCTTGTAAAAAAAACAAATATGTGCAGAACAAACAGATATGTACCGATTTTCTTGAAAAAAAAAAATTGGATAAAAATCTAAACCTTTACAAGTTATGTCGTATTGTTACGTTTTTATTTATAATCTGTAATATAAAGGTATGGAACATTTTAATTAAGACATGTAATCGTAGAAATCTCTTTATTTTTGTATTTTGTTTTACAAAATGAAAGATATTTTAGCGAAGTTATTGTGTAACTTTCGCTGAAATACAAGTAATAATCAAAGTCAAAGTCAAAATAATCTTTATTCAAATAGACTTCTTAAAAGTACTTTTGAATCGTCCAACATTTTTTCCCTACCACTCGTTCAGGACGTCTTTTGGCTGATAAGAAGACACGAGCAAGAAACTCACCAGCTCTAATAAGAGTAATGACATTTACAAAAACCATGTCATTACCAGATCAATACATTATAAACAGAGAGAGAAAAAAAAACTATGGTCTTATAATAATAACATAATCATTTAATAATAATGGAAACAAGATAATGAGTTTAGAAGTAATCACCTATCCAGTTGCTGGATCATCTCAAGTCCAAGCGTTCTTATCTGTTATATAATCGGATACCTTATAATAAGCTTTTTTAATAAGTATTTTTTTAATAGTAGATTTAAACTGCATGATATCTAATTGTTGTATTTTACTTGGGACCTTATTGTAGAAGCGCACACAAAGACCCTTGAATGAGTTATTAACTTTTTGCAGTCTAGTGACAGGCACCGTTAATTTATTTTTATTTCTTGTATTAAAATTGTGTACATCGCTTTTTATAGAAAACAAACTAATATTTTTACGAACGTACGTTAAGTTCTCGTATATGTATTGAGAAGCAACAGTCATAATGTCTATTTCCTTAAATTTCTCGCTTAAAGAGTCCCTAATCCTAAGATTATAAATTGATCGAATTGCTCTTTATCTGAAGCACAAAAATTGTTTGTATGTCGGCAGCATTTCCCCACAATAGGATTCCGTACGACATAACACTATGAAAGTAACTGAAGTATACTAATCTGGCAGTATCTATGTCAGTTAACCTACGTATTTTCATTACGGCATATGCTGCAGAGCTAAGTCTACTCGACAATCTATCAATATGTGGGCCCCACTGTAGTTTAGAATCTAATGTTATTCCTAAAAATACTGTGGTATCCACAAGGCCCATGTTCTTATCTTTTATATTAACATTTATATCTACTTTTTTAACATTAGGTAGTACAAATTTTAAGCATTTTGTTTTTCCTTCATTAAGGAGAAGATTATTTACATTAAACCAATGTACTACTTTAGCGATAGAATTGTTCACATCGTCATTTAGAGGTAACCCTCTTTTAATTTTAAACAAGAGTGAAGTGTCATCCGCAAACAAAACTATTTCGTGATCATCCCTTACGAAATAAGGCAAGTCATTTATGTAAATCAAAAACAAGAAAGGACCAAGTATTGAGCCCTGCGGAACGCCCATCTTAATTTTCGATCCAGGGGATCTTTTGCCATTGATATCAACTCTCTGTACTCTGTCAGTCAAGTATGAGACAATAAAATCCAATGAGTTATCTCTAAATCCATAAAAATGCAGTTTCCTAATCAATGTTTCATGAAAAACACAATCAAATGCCTTAGATAGGTCACAGAAAACACCTAACGCATCATGTGAATCCTCCCAGGCATTAAAAATTTCTTGTATTAACTCGACACCGGCTTCGGTTGTCGAGCGACCCCTTGTAAAACCAAATTGTTGTCGATTCATAAGCTTATTCTTGTAAAAGTACGTTTGTATTTGATCCAGCATGATTTTTTCAAAAATCTTACTAAATGTAGGTAGCACGGATATAGGTCTAAAGTTAGTTGGGGTCTATATATAGTATTTAAAGGAATAATTTTGCTATATTTCATGAGCTCGGGAAAAATACCACAGTCTGTACATTCGTTAAATATATAAGCTAGGATTGGAGCTATTGTCTCAATTACCGATTTAGAAACTTCAATGGAATTACCCCATAAATCAGCGGTTTTCTTTTTCTTTAGCTGATTAAAAGATTTTATTATATCAATGTGTTGAGACTTAAATTGGCTATTTCAATTATTTAAACTTGCCTTTAAAATAGATTCAGCGACAGTGGAAGAGGAATTCAAAGATTGTGTAATTAAGCCTGGAATTTCAGTAAGTAAATTTTCAATATTTTTATCATTTATAATGCAACATTGTAAGCTATTCGTTGTAAAAATGTATTATTTTTTATCAAGAAAGTGTTAATTTGAGATAACCAACATTAGTACCAAACATTTTGTACTTTTATTATCAACTGTAACGGAACATCTCAAATTAACCAACAAAAATAATTGTTTATTTCAGCAACAACGGTAGAATCCTATGTAAACCATAGCATGCGATTACTATTTTTACTACAATAATGAGCCACATAAAAATGTCCCGTTATAGCTGCAAAAATAAATCACTAAAAAAACAAAAAGCTGTATTTACCTTTTCAACAAAACCGTGACACTATGAGCTGTTACATTTTTGCCGCAATCAGGCAGCACTTTCCCCCTCAAGCTTGCGGCGACAACTGACATAAACCGATCTTGCATTGAACTTAGGAGCGGAAAGAGATAGCGCTAAACCAATAGTCGCGAACCTTTTCTTTCATTACTCGGTCATTTTCTGCGCTAGAAATATGGCGTTTTAGCAGCAAGTAGAGCGCGATGCGCCGAATTCTACTATATTATTATTCAATAACGATACATATTTGCGTTAACACGTTCTTGTCGCAAATGAGCATAACTACAATTGTTTAGTTTTTTGTTCATAACTTTATAGGCTAGCTATTTTCGCAAGGAGGTAATACAAAAATTTACATGAAACAGATTAATATTTTTTATTTAGCTCAGCATTTGTATCGATGGTATCAGACATGAGATCATAAAGGTCCTCATTTAAAATCCTATACAGCAATGAAGAATTTTTATTCCTCAACGTCATATCCTGAAATGGTCTCGTTTCAATGCTTAATCCTTTGTCTCCTAATTGATATCTTTCACCGTTATCATTATCTTCATTCATCTCACTGTTTTCTCCAATAGGTTTCTTTTCGGAATCTGATAAATATAACAGTGTCAATACTGTGTCATTAGCATTGGATAGTTTACATCCAACTTTTTTACTGCCCAATAATTCTATTAATTTCGTTTCGTCAACTATTTTATCGTTCTCTAAACTGGATATGTTATCGATTATATCTTTGAGATCAATATTATCGATAAGTTCAACTAGATCTTTCTCCAATTCCGCGTCTTTGCCTATCTTCACGTATGTATTAGATGTGTTGGTAGATATCTCTTGTATATCTGTTGGATAAGTGTCTTCTGGTTCGAAATTTCCTATTGGAGTTCCTATATCATGGGAAGGTGGAGTTATCCGTGATTTATCCAATCGCATAGTCATTCGTATATCCGGTGTGGTGGTCGCTACTGTCTCAGTCGTGACTTCAGTTGCTTCGTGTCTCATCATTTGGTCGTCAACCGGTTGTTCCAACATATCTTGATATTCTACTTTCTCCTTGTTTCCGAACATTGTTTCTAAGAATTCTTGGAATACTGCAGAATTTTGCAACATTCTCAAAGCATCAACCTCACTTATTGGAACGGGATTCATAGTTCCACTCGGAGGAGTAATTTTGAATGACGTTGTCATTCGCACTGTGTGTTCTACATAACTGATAGGTTCTTTAATAGGCAACAAAGTAGTTCTTTGCTTCGCAGTAGGCACATCCTGGAAAAAACAAATGTTTCGTTTTAATACCATGTGGTGGGTCCCAACGAATGAGATATAAGTATAATATGCATCTTGCTCGTCTTCACTTCATTACAATGTTCCTGGATTGGTATATTAAGTATCAAAACATAAATACACATTTCCCAATGTCTTTACAAGAATGTAGCTAAAGTTATATTAAAGGGCGTAACAATAACCTGTTCCATAATCTCTTCAATCCAATCAGTATAGTAGCCAATTTTAGTGAACACTGTGGGTGCATCCGCAGTACCACAAACGGGCGGTCCAAAGCTGACAACACCCATTAGTAGACCATCAACAACTCCTGGATCTCCAACGTCGCGCTGAAGGAGAGTACGATAAGCATTAAATTGTGTTTACCAGATTAATATACGTATGCTATTTTAGTCTTATTAGAGCCAGAAAAATAAGAAACATTTGTAAACAAAGTTATACACATAATATGAACACACAAAAATCATTTTACAGCCATCTTTATTAGGGTGATTCCTGAGAATGGCGTTTTTGAGTTGATTTTCCTGGTCATTTTGAAATTTCAAAATAACGAATATATTTTGGATCAGGGTTAAACTTAAGAGCATTAGTCATAATATTTTTTGATAGGCACCCGTTTCTGTTCAATGGTTTCCAAGACATTTGATTTTGAAAATTCGTGGTCAGGAAAATCAATAATGACGCACAGGAAAATCAAGAAATGAAACAAATTTCATTGAAAATCACTGTTTTTAACTTTAAATGCAACAATCAAAGTTTGAAATTATGAATATTTTATTTATCTAAATTTTCTCAACAAATGTTTCCAAGGGGATTTCTTTTTTATGGACTGTTTTGTAGTAAGGGTAGTGATAAGCCGAATGGAGTGACCTTCGAGGAGTGGACAGATTTAACGAATCAGATGTTGTTTGAGAAATAGAAGAAACTGATTATTGGTAGGTGAAGGTGATGGAGACGAAAAAACAATGCCTTGTTGATCTGTGTTATTCGTAGTTACCCAAGAGCTTGTTTCTGCTTGCGATACCAATTTTATTAATTATCGTTTTGATCGTCTTGTTAATCGAGTAATGATATTGTTTCTAGGAGACTTTTTTCTGGTGACAGCGGAAGAAATTGATAAACTTGCAGCTGGAAAGTTGGCACCACTGACAGAAGTAGAAAGTCTTAAAGGATTATCGTCACTTATTGGATTCTTACACAATACCTGTTGGTCTTCCCCTTCTAAGTGTACTCTAATCAAATCATGGTTTTCTTACAGCTGTCTCATCTTTTTCTTTAAATTATTGTATTCGAACTTAAACGATTCTGCTTTCTTAATTGTTTTTTATTGTTGATATTATTTTTCCGGATCTTTTCTGTTTCAGATATTTTTCCTTTAGCTTAGCCTTACACTGAGCATCGTTTTTTATTAGTTCGTATCGAAGACGTTCTGCTTCTCTCTTTTTTTTCAAAATCTCCTCTTTTTTGCTTGCTTCGGTGCATTGTGATATAGAAAATGTGAATTCAAGTAATAAATATATCTATTTTGAGCTGATTATTTTCTGTTGCCGTCCATAACAGAGCCGAGGTGGTTTTTTTTTGAGTTAGTACTCATCTTGTGAAATTTAACGTGGAATATGTAAATGTAATGAAAATAGAACAAACAATACTCATATTCAGTATTTTAAAATCAAAACTAAAACACCAAATTCAATATTTTAATCATAAATATATATTTTAGTTAGGATTTGGCATTGTTTATACTTTAAAAATCAAATATATGACTAATATAGGCTTTAGACCGCTTTAAAACTAGAATTTCCTAGGAAATTTTGATTTTCCTTGAAAATGAAAATGAACTATAGGAAAATCATAAAAATGGGCATAATCGTCAATAGCTGTTCAAAGATAGTGGATAGCTAAACCTATTTTACACAACAATATGTCAATAGAGAAAGCGTGTTTTTAAAGTTAACTGAGATTATAACAACAAACAGGATCTTTACAAACAAAACCAGGAAAATCAATAGTAAACCAAAACCAATAGAAGGAGAATTAAATTCTTACGTAAATATTTCGCGAACTTGACGACGAGCCGCACAACCTCTCCTCATAACACTTGAGATGCGGCTAACACTCCGCGTGGGGAGGTACAGCAAGTAACAGAAATCGACAGATAGTAAAGTACGCGCATTTTACTGATGTACCAGAAAAGTCAACGTTTGATCTCGGACAACTTATAACTTAGATTTAAATTACTCTTATTTGATTCGTCAATTCATTACCAAACGAATTTACTATACTCGTTAATGTTTCCATATTTACGAAAAAAACTGTAAGCATTTGAAATGGACAACCCAGGAAAGTCAATTTTCAGTCATTTGAAAAATAAAGAAACTATTTAATTAAGTCTTTTTCTTTATGATAAATAGTTTTACAACAAGATTATAGTTCAAACTTTATATATACGAGATATCTTTCCTGACATCCAAAATTGAGCCTCTCAGAAATCACCCATTATAATTGATAATGTAAAGGACTCATTACCAGAACACTACGGATATTGAATAAGTAAATAAGTGATTTTGTCTGTTTCTCCTCCTCTCCTCCTAGCTCGTTTAAAGGGGGTAACATTTATGTATAAATTTTTCTCTTTTTATCTGAGTCATGTGTAAAAAGAGATGTTTTGCCTTTGACTTGATTTTGTTTAAATATGTACATAATGACTTGACTTGACTTACATTGCAAGCACCACCGCCTTTAGAAAAGAATCCAGCGCAAAAATGCTTCTTTGTTACGTACTCCCTATAAAAATATTTATTTAAACAATGCATTTAAAAATATTAATTAATACAATGTGAACTTGGAATATTGTGAGTAATGGAAAACCAAGAAAGTAAGGCTAGTTACAATCGTAAGGATAATATGGAATCTACTTAAAATCATCAAGATTTACTTTCTGATGATTTTAAGAAGATTCCATCATGCAAACAGTTATCACGCCTACCTGGAATAAACCTCCTGACATTCTTGCAAAGGGTACATATCGAGAACAGCAAATGAAAGTTGTTGGTGATATGGATCCAAAACTAAGTTGTTTGACTGAAGCAAAAAAAAATATATAATCATTATAAGTCAAGAGTAAAGGAATTACTTATGGATTGAAACAAATAGAGGAACAGGCCATAACCCACCACGCTAGTCCAGTGCGGATTGGTGGTGAAAACAAGGACGAACTTAAATTATAATTCTTAGGTCATAAAACCAAAATTTAAGAACAATTGGCATTTCAAATTAAATAACTAGGACTTCGGTAGATTATCGAGTATATTTGTTACTATTTCAGTCTACGCAGTCATATTTTAATGACTGCGATGATAATGATATTTGGATGATTATTGGCATTAGATTCATAATGGTCCTTATTCCATAACGGATATTTGTTGAAGAAATTACTGCAATACTAACTGAAATGAGGATTAAGTTCATAATTGTTTAATGCAAACGTACCTAACATTTGTTTCGTTTCAATGATAAACAAAATTCATACCTACCTTTTTAGCACCCCACCCAATAATTGTAATACCATCTGTGGTTAAAGCCAGAGGAGATGCATTTCTGTCGAAGTCAATCTTCTTCACATATTTTTTCTTCAAGTTTATCCTTCGGACCAGACGTACGACGCAAATGTTATTCCTCAAGTTCTTGGGGTTGTATTCAGGATGAAAGTAGACCTCCATGACGGGAATGTTCTCCCCTCCATTGTAAAAAGTGCTTCCCACTCTAACCGAGAGAAATGCTGGATTCTCACGGAAGAAGCGATTGTTGTAAGCCCTGTTTATATAAAAAAAAAATTTACTTCAACGAAGCAATTAACTTATTGTAAATTTAGTGTCGTATTACTTATGACGCTAAATTTTCAAAATCAAAAGTATTAACAAGAAGTTCACTGCTAAATTACATAAAATAATTACTAACAGCTGTAGACACGACGAGGCAGTGATGATAAGATCGGACTGGATGATAGAGCCGCCACAGTAGAACTGGTTAAAGATCTGGATACTGGCCATAAAGGGGAAATATTTAATTTTAATTCTTTCTCCACGGTAGACACGTCGACCAGACTGTTCAGGTCCTTAAAAAAATCAATATATGATTTCAAATCTAGATTGGTGATTAATATAATTAATAAGTAACATACTTGAGAAAAAACATAATGACATTTCGTTAATTCATTGTCACAAGTCAAATTTTATGAAATAAATTATAAGATGGTAAATTTTATTTCACAAAAACTTAAGTATGATTAATATTCTTTGATAAAAAAAAACTTACATACGATAATAATAACCAGTACATAACGGTAACTACTTGTTATTGTATATGCTAATTTCGAATCTATCGAAATAATTAAAAATACCTAACTGATTTAAAAATGAAGGAAAATATAAAATGACATAAAATCTTACTCCAAAAATAATTTGCACTCAAAACAGCGTTTTCTTCATCTGATTTATGAAATTTATCTTCATCTATTGTATCATTGAATGACGATACTTCATTTTCTTTCAAAATCTCATAAACTTCTTCTTTAAGTCGTGAACTAGAATTATTAACTCCATATTCTGCTTTAAAACTTTCTAATTTTGTCAAGAACTGTTCAACGTGGTTTGTGACTGCATCGTCATTAATGCCGTAAACAGAATCTTTATGTTCTGCTTCTATGTCTCTATTCAGTAAATCATTGAGTGTAGTCATAAAATATTGTATTTCATTATTTGTACCATTTTTATCGACCCTCGTCAGTTTGGCTATTTCTTTCAAATTATTATAATCTTGCAACGTGAACGATATAAGATGGTTGTGCGCTAGCGAATATTCTTTCAACCTTGGTTTCTCCTTTATATCTTTAAGTCGAAGACTCGAGAATATTGTGTTAATGGTGTTGCGAATGGCGATCTCCGTCATCAAAATGTTATTGTCCTCTACTTTTGGCAATTCCATAAGCCCTGATATTTGCACAATGAATAGCAACAAAATGATGAAAACACCGTTCTTAGAAGCCATAATTGCGATTTAAAAGAATATATTTTGTTTTTTAAGAAATGTGTTATATTTTTTATTTCTTCACGTTACAATAGATTTTATTTTAGTACAGGAAAGTACAATGTTATCGGATTAAATTTGTTTTTTAAATGACATTGGTTTTATTTATAACTTTTATATTACTACCGAAATTTTGTTGAGAAATAGGAAATTGAAATTTCGAAATTGGACAGGTATTGCTTAAGAGATAAGTAAATAAATAATAATACTTGTTTTGTTACGTACTTTTATTAGACTAGTGGTTTAATATATATATTTATGAAGCTCATTTTTTATGTCTCTGTAGCGATCGCAATACCAAGACATTGTATATTTTCTAGTTCATTTCAATCGTCATGAACACTTATAGAGTATATTTGATGATAATCTTCATTTTAGTTGAGATTATCCAAAACGATCTGCTTGTTAATACTTCAGAGACAACTCACGATTTGTTCTACAAAAATACTAAAGCGCTTCATGTTATGTTAGACCAACTGTTTGACGCCCTAAAATTGGACGAGTCATTTAAAGAGACGAAGAAAATAAAACATATGTTGACAATGCACAGAAGCATATTAAACTTGATAGAAAATAACTATAAACTTGACGAAATAATAAATGAAACTGATAGCACTACGATAAAAAGGGAGACCGACAATAAAAGAGAAACGGTGTTATATGAAGTGTTGCGTGATTTATTATTTGCAGATAACACAACTCTTAGAGATAGTAATCTTAATGCATCTGGAGAATTGTTGAAATATTTAACGGGGTTTCTCACCTATATCAAGAATTTAAACCCTGGTTTCAGTTATGATAGAAATTATTCCTCAGAAAACGGAAACATAAAGTCAAATTCAAAAGCATGGGGTAAGTGTAACAAAAAACTTAAAACCAAAATATACATTTTATTTCATATACCTATAAAGTGTAATATTATTATATGCCGACCGTACATAACTTAAATATACTGAACAATTTTTATTATGGGAGCAACACTGAATTCACGAAAAATATTAGCTGTTTCATACAAAATTGTAATAATCGCCAATAGTATGAAACATTGTTACAATTTTTTTCGTAATAAATAAAAATAAAAATTTTAATATACTAATAAATACAGACGACTAGCGATAAGACGAGTCTGCCTGTTTCGATAAATAGCTACGTAATTTGTTTTTAAAGCTGTACTTACTGGTGGACATTGTGGTATCCAAAGGTAGTTCATTCAACAAAAGGATAGCCTTAACGAAGAAGGGAGAATGAATAATGTCAGAACAGTTGGTGGGCGGACAAATGAGCGGACGATTGGAAGATAAGCGAAAAGTTTAAGTGTGAGGGTCACATAGATACTGAAAATGAAATGTGGCGACTCTAATAAATAAAATAGCAATTCTTTCGCTGCCGAATCCATTTGAAAAGAGACATGAACGTATTTCCGTAGATTGTAAACGCATCGAATGAAGCTATTTTGAAGATGGTCGAGCTTATTGAGCAAATCTGCATTCAGATCGATGTAGCACACGTCACCATAGTTAATAATAGAAAAAATTAAGTACTCCACAAGCCTTGCCTGATGGACGGAAGAAAGTTTTTGAGGCGGTGAAGAGCTCTAACGATCCTGGTTAATTTTTGGCATACACTACTGACTGGAGCTTGCCAATTAAAATTCGAGTCAACATACAATCCCAGATCTTTTACATTTTAATGGAGAATTATTCATCGGACTACAAAATAATAATAGTGTGACTATTAACGAGGTACTTTAATGCCCAGCAGATAAGCTAGTGATGATGATATAAAGGTGGATGCTTACAAGGATATTTTTAAGTAAGATTAGCTTAACGCTCTAGTATAGCAGGCCAGTGAGCACACAGTACCCACGGACCACGTGAGCAAAACCGCGGGTTACAGCTAGTAAATTTATGTTATTGATGAAGCAAATGCAAATAGATATTATTTGATATCTTCTTCTTACATTCAATATATCGTCTTAGCAGAATATACCAAAAACAGAAATAACTAAGCATTGTCATTTTCCGATTGCAGAATCTATAGAAGATGAATCTTCACCAACACGAAGAATCTACAGAGGTAAATCGACGAAAATACTTTGGTATCCCTTCATGGTCAGCGTACACTTGGCTCACGAGTACTCATGCTCCGGTGCAATTATCAAGAAATATTTCGTGATCACAGCTGCTTCCTGTTTGCAATCGTAAGTGTTGTTTAATACTCGTAATGGCACTGATTTAAAGAAGCAGATGTAAATATCAGTTTTGGTAAGTTAAAAATTATAAATGGCACGTTTAATAACTAGTTCAGCAGTTAAAACTAAGCAGTAAAGTAAACAAAAATGAGTAATAAAAAATAATGAAATGGATCAATGAATATATAATGAATATATATTAAATAGGCGTTAATAAATTATTGAACAAACGGTTACCTACGCGTGTGCAGAAATAAATCGGAATTTGTCTGTAAGAAATCTCATTCTAAGCAATTCTATAAACAATGAGGTGGTAAAATAAAATTAAAAAACCAGTCATGAAAAATTAAATTACTTTTGCTTTGACTGAAAGAATTAAATAAAACAAATTGTATCATAATAAATTGTATTGTAAAATAAGAGCAGGTTTGGCTTTCGACCGTCTGCCTCTCTTCCTTTTTGTCCGAGTGGAATAATTAAGCTTCAACTGGAGGGACGACGTATTTCAAGCATATGGACGAGCCAATTATATGTTTACACATATATATTTTATAAAAGTTTGGGCAAGTACATGTTCCTTGAGACCATTCTTCTTTATTTTGCGGCAATATAACTTTCCATTTATTTAAAAAATGCTCTTTAAACTCATCATATTTTCTGGTGGATTTTCAATTATTGCGCATTCTGTAGCTTCTGCAGCAGGTACTTGATAATGCGTCGAATTATCATTATCATTATTAGGTATGAAAACAATCTCTTTCGGTAGTTTGGCCCAATTCCTGTCCAGTCTTTCAAAGTTATTTCCGGCTATTTTGCAAAATAGTTTTCAGAAAGGTTCTGTGTATACTTTAGGGACCACTCGCTCACCATTTCTTCCACCACCCACGCTAATAAGCTCCGCCCGACTAACGATCATTTACCTCGCTTTTCAATTAATTTGAGTACGGGTGTCACCGCTCGCTATAATCTACCGAACTATTTATCGAACCGCTCATTCCATTATTTTTACCGTTCATTCAGCTATTGGATTACTCAATTATTATTAGAATTGACATTGATGATAAAATAACCGACTAATTGATTTTTTATTACTGACCATGTAATAAAAAATCAATTACTGTCGTAATAATTAATCAACCGCCATTAAATTAAATATCTGTTCAATATGTTTTTCAACCAATCATAAAACATCTCGAATATTAAAATAACAGCTCAAAAAATTAGTTCCTTTTAATAATTGTGTCATTAAATTTTACTAGATGTACATACCTACCCATTATTTATGAACTCCGTAGCCGAGTGGTTCACATGCGGATTTCAAGGTGTTGCCCTCTCTGAGGTCCCAGGTACGATTCCCGGTCCGGTCAATGTAGAAAACAAACTTTTCTATATTGTCACTGATTGTGTTACCTTCGTTGTCTCAGCTAATACGGGGGCTTTAGCTGCTCATATTGGAATCCGAGCAATTTATGTGATGTTGTTTAATATGTATTTATTTTTTCATTGCTGTTTTAGTAAGAGCTTGTAAGTTTCTTGTACACGTTCTTCTTGTCAGACACAAAGTGTCTGGAGAAATCTGTTGCACGATTTTAATAAAATATTTTAATAAAGGACAGGTTATTTAAATTAAAAAAAAACTTTAGTCAGTGTCAATAACTGCCAATCGACCAATCCTTATAGTCCTTTTCTTTTTCACTCTTCTCCAAATCTTTACGCACCAAGTCATCATCATACGTCCCCACTTTTGGGATTGGGGACACGCGTTAACCATGAGTAGAATCACCAGAGATGTACAAAATACCCTGTACAAAGTATCTGGAATACAAGATACAAAATACTTTTAAATTAAGTATTTCAGATACCAGATACAAAATACTTTCGAGAAATGTATTTGAAATACTAGATACAAAATAGGTATCTTATAGATACTTTTTATAAATACAAATACTTTTCTAAAAAAAGATTTGAATTTCAGTTTGTTTATTAAAGACCACAAAAACCTAAATCTTAGACCAGATGGTTCCAGGGACAAAGTGGATTTTTTAAGCATTTTTCATTAGAAACAATTTTTGTAAGCTTTTATTTAGTTTCACCTGTGTTTGTACTCAAATCTTACAAGCTAAATTTCACCCACTTTTCCTCCGTTTTATTTGTTTGTCAATCACAATGTAACATATAAAAATGCAAATATTTAATACATCAGGTTTAAATTATTTTAAATTTTTTAGTTCCTTTTTAATAATATTTTTTTGTTCAATATAGCATGGTGAATGAAAAATTGCTGAAATATAACAACAACAATAATTATTTAAATTTAATTATAAAATTATTATTTATTTAAAAAGCTGGTTTTACGTACGACGTAAAATTACGGAGAACTGAAAATTCATTTTTTCCTAGTGAGATGAAGAGTAAAAATAAATACAGTACTTGGTTTTTAAAATTAATGGCGTGGCTTGTGACGAGGTGAATGTGCGATAGTATGTAACGGAACGTATATTAACTTTTTTTGCAGAATTACCGAAAATTATGCCCCTTTAGTGTGTTAAGCTAATTTGAAAATTTTTAGTAGAAAATACTTAGCTTCTGTGGTTGATTATAGTACGTTGGTTTGTAGGAAAGGCTTATAATACGTAGATGTACCTAAAAAGACGTAGAGTTGGTATTGCTGGTACTGTTGGTAATGCGCCATTAGTTACCATCTGATCGGATAAATCCGGTCTCAACCGGATTTGAAGTATTAATTAAGTCTTTATCTATGATATTTCCGTTTTTAATAAAATAAATGAAGCTTTATTTTCTTATTTCTATTAATCAAAGTAATCACCCATGCAATCAACACATCTTTGCCAACGCATTGGTAGCTTAATGATGCCTTCTTGAAGAAATCAGCTGGACGGGAGGCAACAAATACTTCAAAGGCATTTTGTACTGCCTCTCGGGAATTTATTTTTTTCCCGCTAAGACGTTATCCAAATTCTGGAAGAATAAGAAGTCTGTAGGCGCATGGTCTGTTAAGTACGGCGGATAACAGAGAACTTCAAACCCGAGCTCTTGTAGCTTGGGTACCGCCAATTGTGTAGTATGAGGTCGTACGTGGTCGTGCAGGAGCAGTGGAACCAAACGATTGACAAAACCTGGTTGGAGTTGTGCCAGCTTCTCCGTCATTGTGTTCAGTTCTTCACAATACACACAGTAAATCTGCAGTAATGGTCGTCCTGTTTGTTAAGAAGCTGTGATGAAATACATCCGCGTTAGACCACCAAACAGCAACCTTTTCGTAAACCAATAACGGGCAAATCAATAACGGGTGGTGCGTTCGTTTGTGGTGTTCACTCTGCAAACGTTGTAATGTTGCGTGCCGCTTTGCTGCCACGATGGCACACATACTCCATAATTACTCGAATTTTAAACTTATCCATGACGACGAAAAATATTCAAATTCATTGAAAACAAAACACTTACTATTGAACAAATGACGATTTAAGAAAAAATAATTTGATATTAGAATTATCAGCCAAAAAAATAGTTTGATTTTAAATGGCTAGTACAGTAGAACGGCAATTACATAGGTAAAGACCTAATACTAAGACAGGACTCCGCCCATTTTTTTTTGTTGTTTCTCAATAAACATCCCTTGAATTAAATGGTTACTTATTAAAGCAAAATCTACTATACGATTACATCACAGATTGTGTTGTATTTTTGAAAAATAAAGGAGTATTAATTGACGATGTCAAAGAAATTATTTGAAGAATTTTTTCTATTAACAAATTTATTTTTATGACGATTAGTTGAAAAGCAGTGGGTAATTATTTTCAATATATGCAATGACAGCACTCGTTTCCGAACTACTGAAGATTTGTCAGTATTTTTTTTGTATTATGCCTCATAATGCGAATATTGTTTTTTTTTCGCTCATGAATATGCAGTGGTCAAAAGATAGAAAAAGATTAACTGTTGAGTCAATAAAGGCAATATTGCTTTGCTCACGGGATATAATTTCAAGCATTTGCCATGTATCGAATTTTACAGTGAAATTTCTTTAAAAATAAACTTTTTGAATGCTGTTGTTAGTGGAAAAAGTATAATGTGCAAAAAAATAATAAAATTTAATAATGAGTTTAATTGATATATTGAGTTTTATTTATAGTATATAACCGGGTTTTTACATAAATCAAGATTTTCTATTGCTTGTAACTGGTTATTCGATTTCAAGCCCTATGCGCCATCTATCAATTTTTACTAGGGAGGGTGTATTACACCGGTATAACCGTACGTTCAGTTCTACGCATTTACTTTTTAAATGACACTAAACAATGTTTGGATTCGAGTTATTTTTAACTAAATATTCATTGCGTTGATAATTGAACACTTTCTTTTTGAAAATATGTATGTTTTAGGCAAAGAATGTTTTGTGATATTTATAAAATGTAAGAAATAATCTTTTTATAAAGTATTTTATCAGAAAAAGTATTTAAAAGATACTAAGATACTAAACAAAAGTATTTAAATACAAGATACAAAATACTTCCTAAAAAAAGTATTTTAGATACAAGATGAAAATACGTATTTAGTATCTTGTATCTGTATTTCAAATACTTGTATCTAAGATAAGTCACATCTCTGAGAATCACATAGGAAAACAAACACTAACCTGCCAACAAACGGAAAAGTGGTCATTCTCGACTACATATGCAACCTAGTTCAGTTAGTCGATGTGCACTTAAAAGTATAGAAAAGCTCGAGATGATGAACCAAAGAAAATAAAACATATTTACGACCGGATAAAAGAGCTCTGTCTTTTTACTGTACATTGTGTGATTTGACAATTAACGAGCTAACCGTATAGGCAAAAATGTGTGCATAACAAATTCTTCTTCCATAAAAGTCCATATAGAACAGTTCCTGACAGCTTATTAAATGCAGGAGCTAAATCATGTAATATAACATTCGCACAGGTTGTTGTGCTATGGACAAAATGAGAAAAAACCAGATGTCACAGTGAGGGTCGGCAGCGAGTACACCATCTACGGCGGTGCTCTAATCAACATCACAGATGTCTTTTTCCATACTTTATTTAACCCAAAAACCTTGAATAACAACCTCGCAATCCTTAGGATGGATAATAAAATACGATCTGCAATAAAGATGAGAAGGATTAAGAAAATTTCATACGATAAGAGCAACAAGACTTTGCCAAACAGTATTTTGATGCTGGGGTGGGGGGCTAGAAATGTAAGTATGAATCTATTAAAAGATACTTATAAATGTCACCTATAACTATAACGATTAGTGGGGAGACGAAAGTTTGGACACCAAGTTTGTTACAATGAAAAACACTCGGGTATCTGCACAAAAACTTATATTGTCCTCAAAACAGGTGCCGTTGATGATCAGTGTCATTAATAATTATACGAACGTCAATAAAAATAAAAATCAAATATACAGCAAAATATAAAAAACTATTAAAACATCATCAAACATCCTCTTCTCAAACATACGGTTCTCTATTTGTCAATAACTGTCAATAAAGTTTCTCCTCCTTTTTAGATCGATAATGAGGCGTTTAAATATCAAAAATTATCTTATGCTTACATTGATTTGTATAAATGGGAAAAATGTAGAAATATATATTCCAGGTGAGTACTCACTTTATTATTTTTTACTTTTTAGCACATTTAATAAAAATTATTTACTTTACTTTAATATTTAGTTAATTTATCATGATCTTCACAGCGAACCATTTCATTTGATGCCCATATATGTATATCATGAAAGTGCATTAGATTCAAATTGATGTAGCTTATTAACTAAACTAAACCTGTATACAAAATTTTACAAGACGTTGCAAGTCTAATAAAATATGGTAAAAATGTGTTTACAGTTCATACGTGACTGCAAACAACTTCTGTGCTGGTTCCACTACGACGGGCAGCGGTGCGTGTCTGGTTAGTTATCGCTACGGCTTCCAGGTCATAATATTAACTTACTTCTAGACTAACATACTTCTTGAGTTTTCTCTGTAAGAAGTTCTTACAGAGAAATCCGCATAGGTTTTAGTAGCAAGTTTAGATTGACCCAATGTTTTGCCAATGTATTATTTAAGGTACAATGATAGGCTAAATCCAATTGATACTTCAGTGTATCTTCTTTTTTACTTCTTCCACTTCACACACCAGCCAAAATCATAACCCTCCTTTTCGCTTCGCCGTAATCATCAATCATTCCATGTCCTTTCATTTGTGATTTATCAAATAAAAGGACTTAACTAGTGCATTTCAAATATATATAGATTTTACTTATATACACCCGAACATTGATTAAGTAAAAGAATTAGTTCAAAAACTAAAACCCCTGAATATTAAAAAACAAACTGTTGTGGCATACGACTACGCTGTCCTTTGCCCATCGCTATTATAATATAGCTATTGCTACAAAATATATTTCTTGTTTCAAACTTTTTAGAGCGTGATTTAGCTATAGTCGGGTTTTAGTTTAAAAACTTCTTTTTTAACCAATTTGGCAATACAAGCTCAGTAGATATTTCATCCAACTGACTAAAGTAATATCGCAATTCTTACAATGCAAAGTGTGATTTCGTAGATTTCTTAGATGTTTCTTAAATGTACAACAATTACTCTCGGAGAACTTGAAAAAATATCATACCAAGTCACGTTTGCTATCTAGAAAGATCTCGGCGACCCCGCCATCGTGGATGGAATATTGGTGGGTGTAGTAAGTTTCGGCTCCCCTACGTGTGGCACCCCCGACACGCCCACCGTCTTTACAAGAATCAGCTACTACGCACAGTGGATTGAGAGCATAATAAAATTGGTGATGTTCTCAGTAATTATATACAGTAGATAGTTTTTGTTGATAGGTCATCATCATCGTAGGCCTATAGAAAGATGTTAGAACGGGCTATATGCTTATGGTATTATATTTAAATTAAGACAGTTAACTTTTTTTTAATCTATATGCGGACTTTAAACAATACATTTTGTTAGGATGTGGTTGTACAGCGCTATCGAGATAAAAAGAAACAACTGCTAATGAGAAATCAATACACCAGAAAGAGACGGAATAGAACACTTCAATGCCTGCATTTTAGAAATATTCATTTGTGATAATTTTTTTGGCTGTATTTTAATTTCAAAATAAGGATAGAAAATTAATTGCCTGTGAAGTGATATCCCATCTTTCGTCTAACTAGAAGTCGTAGTGCACTCACTTTCCACACCATTTTCTTGCGCAACTAGGCATTTTGTTCTAATTATTTTAATTTTAAATCGAGAGCGCGTAACCAACCTATGCATTATTATGACTTCGAGTGACGAAAGAATTCGTCGTTGCACTCTCGATGACCTAACCACATGATTTGTTTCAACATCCATCAATTGTAAAATGCATTTTTGAAGTAGCACCATACTTTAAAAGATATCTGAATTACATAAATTAGTTTTAAAAACTACACAGCTATTAGAATGCTTTTTAGTTTTCAATTAAGGTGTGGGTAATTATAATGATTAAGAAACTTACTTATTTCAGGATATGTCCAAGCCGTCACGCATTAATAGAATACTACGAATGCCTCAGTTGATAAGTTTACCATACCCTAGAAAAGAAAACATTTTACATTCTCATAATAAAATTGTGAAAACTTACTTTGAAGAGATGAAGATATTGAGAGTGATACTGCGGGAGATAGAGACGACGAATGCTTCGCTGATAGACAACATTATCGACGAAAGCTTTGACAAGGAGATTATGAATGCCCTCCAAGAAACTACCAAAACTGATTTGGCGCATCACCCTCTAATAAACAAAAGCCTTGTGCCAGTCCACGGAGTGCATATACCGGAAGAAAAAGATGCAGGAGAATACAAGACGGTATCACTGACGACGTCTGACAGATTCTCTTATCCATGGGAAGGTATACCTGTAACTGTACCTGATGCTATAATAGATTATGAAGGTTTTGTAGAAGATTTTTATCATATGTTGACTACTACTTTACAAACCATCACTTTCACATCGAGAACTACCAAAAAAACTACTCCTACATCCACAAAATACTTCACAGATCAATTCGGAATGTTAAGATCAGATGCAGAGGGAAATACTTCTGAAAGTAAAGTTAACAAAGAAAGTGTGGAGGGAATTAATGTAAAAGGGGTAACTGTGATGACAAACTATGATCCTGTAACGATTTCAAATTCCATGGAAAATGAAAATTCCCAAAGTGAAACTAAACCAAATGGAAAAGATACAAAAGTATATTTTTATTTTGACCGAAATATAAACGTATATTCCAAGAAATAAAAAAAAAATTCAAATAGTTTTATATCGATGGGAAACTACATTAAATTTAAAATAAATAAAATTTTAGGCACTAACAATAAAACTATCTACATTATCAATATTGAATATAGCACTTACTAACTACAATTTATTGGTGTTATTTATTTGTTCACCACCAGCGGACTGCGTAACCATTGCTTCGGCAGACATACCGCATTGCACCTTACTTACCTATAGTTACATCGATTTACTTGTCATTGAATTGAATCCAAATAATGCACCTAACATTCAAAACTGTATTATCAGATAGAGCGTGTACGTTCAATGCTTACGTCGGTTGAATCAAATGTAATCAATTTCAATACAGTATTGAAAGTTGAGTGAAGATCTTTTTTAATTGGATTGCTTAATTATTTGCTCTAAATCAAAATCCTAACCTTCGACAACAAATTGACATAGAGGTAATTTTATGAATTCATGTCATGACCCATTTAATACATTTTTTGAAGCTATAGATGATCGAGTATCTCTTCAAAATTACAGCGCACTTAAAGCAGCGTCCAGTTTTGATAAAGTTCTGTTATAAACAAAACAGTGGCGAACAGAGGGCATTCGCAGAATTAGAGGTTAAACCAAAATACAAGTTCTTATTGATTGAACCTCGAACTCTTTGACAACACTGTATTCAACGCTGCGTTAGACGTTGTATTTTTAACAGAATAGAAGCGCCTCACGACAACTTCGCCTTCAACCTTCCATGATGTAATACCAATTGAGGCATGGGCATGCAGTTTCGAAAAATTATAATAATGAGATTATAAAGCTTTATATATTTTATAATAATGAAATACATCACTAACAGAGTGAAGGAACCTACATGCTAAACCTCTTTGAAACGCACATTTTGAAACATTCTATCCGTCATTTTAAATAGTGTATGACACTATCCAAAATGACGTAAAAGTATTCCTCAACTTATCTGTCACAGCGAAATGGCGCTTCTATTAAAACAATACACCAGTTCTGCGATCCCAAGGGTTTACCACGTCAGAAACGTTTACGGGACATGTAGAGTCGGCTGCCGCGATGTCGTGGGACATGGTGTTAACGGTATGGCAAATTATAAAGACGATGCCCATTTCCCATTCCCTGCTGTAAGATTCAAAGAAAACACTAGAGATATCTGTGTAAGTATAGAACATATTGTATCGCGCATTGGTTCCTGCAGAAACGTAATCTTCAATAAAGAGTGCAACTATTCGGTGTTACCTCATTTTCCGTTGAACGGGTTTTCCAAACAAAGGGCATTAGTTAGATCTTGTAAAGCTGTTTTGTCTCATCATCAATTCCCTGCTGCTGCGACTCAGATCTACCCTATGGATGAAATCGAATAGGGAGAATGGGCCATGACCCACCACACGGGCCCAATGTGTAACGGTGGGTATTAACGAGTGCAGATGCATCTTAACGTGCCTTCAGAAGCACCGAGGAGATAAAAAACGTTTGGTCACCCATGCCATGACCGACTATTGCGAAAGTAGCTCAACAACCGTATTCCAGACAGAATGCGTTAACTACTGCACTATCGAGCTCCTGTATTGTCTATTAACATAAAAGTAGCTTAGTGACTTGGTGAAGCTAATGCGGAAGAATACATTATTATACGGTATTTACCAGGCGTTGCGAGAGAAAGAGAAAGGCGACTGGAAGATGCTATGCTGCGAGGAAAAGAAGGCGCTGTACCGTGCATCGTTCTGCCAGACGTTCGCAGAATTTCAGCACCCCACGGGCACGTGGAAATTTGTCATTGGGGGTGTTTTCTTTATGACTTCTTTTACCTTCTGGATAGCGATGTTCTACCACTATTATGGTACGATTCGACACGTAGAATAAACAACTTATTGCATGACAAATGCATAAAATTTTAAAGCAATACTGTAAAACATTGAAATACTTATAATCAAAGCGATCACGATTTAACTCTGTTAGACATTTTGTAATGGGTTGTTCGTATGTCGCAGATCCCTGCGGATTAGTCACAAACCACAGCGATCCTCAAAGTCAGCATAATCCAAGCCTTCAGTCACATGCAGCTTTATTTATGCACATGAAATACTATTTCGAATGTATATAAATTGTATTTCTTATATTTTTAGTTGCGGAACCATATCCGATTTCATTATCGGAGGAAAGTCGTAGAGCACAGCTTCGAAGGATGCTGGAGATCAGGGCCAATCCTATAACCGGAATATCCTCTAAATGGGACTACGATAATGACCGATGGAAGGTACACAATAAAGTCTTTCACATCTTCTCCATATCATTGCTAATTAACGAGTCCTTTATAATAACTAGCTATAACCCGGCACGAATTGAACAATGATGTTGACGATTGTAAACGCAGACATCTATCGTTGTATTAAACGAAGTAAATCATTAAATTCGTTCTCCTGTACCCATTGATTTTCAAATTTTTCCCAATTAGGAACAGGACAGAGCAAAGAAGCGAGACAGTTAGCGAAAACAAAACATACTCTACACCAAGTGTCTAATTGGAAGCCGCAGTTTGTAATGTTTTTTTTTTCTGTTGCAGTAATCGTCAGTTGAAGGTTCCCGACTACAGGTTGCTAGTTCCTACCTACATGTATTATAGATTTTGTCACCTTTTCAAGACATTTATATACTTTTGGGCGACTATCTTTTTTGCCTTTGCACTTTACTCAGCTGGTTATGCAATATTAACACGTCGCGTCTTGATGCAACGCTGGATTGAGATATTTTTTACACTTTAACGTGTGATTATGATGGCTCGCCATCACACATATATTGATACAAAATTGTGTACAGAAATTAGAGTGTATAAAACATGACGTGTTTCGAGAACCACTTTAGATTGAGTAGTTTCAAAACAAAACTGAAGCTGGTCAACCTGGAGTAACTCAAATGCTATAACGCATTTATAACGCTATTATAGTTTCTAATATTAGAATCTCTGTTAGATAATATCGATTATGTCAATAGGTAACTTATAATAGAAGATATATTTCGTAATGTTGGTGTTTTATTTCAAAATATCATTAACATTTTCACAGTATAAAATACTAACGTCCTGAAAAGTGTAACTATATATATAAGCGGTAACAGGAAGAGCAAAGGCCATCACACCCCGTTTTTTGCTTAGTTTAAGATGATGCTACGCTGCTAATTGAGCGGCAATTAGATATATGACGAAGATGATTTCCTGCTCGCGTAGAATGACACTCGAGAGACGCTTTGTTTACTAAG
The DNA here is from genome assembly GCA_918026875.4 of Diatraea saccharalis. Taxonomy (NCBI): domain Eukaryota; kingdom Metazoa; phylum Arthropoda; class Insecta; order Lepidoptera; family Crambidae; genus Diatraea; species Diatraea saccharalis. The sequence continues at coordinate 664,793 of OU893336.1, forward strand.
AGCTAGAGTGAAATATCGTAGGAGTGCACCCAAAAAAAGTGACATTTAGATGGAGTCAAAACATTCTCGAGTTTATTATGCTACGCGTGCTGGTGGTGGCAAATTAGAAATATTTAAAGTTTGAATGTCACCTTATACTTCACTGTAGAAGGTACTATTATTTTCATACAAATTGCATTAACTTAAACTAATTTCATTGCATTCATATCGCTAGGGGTCGCATGTATAACATCAATTTTCTCAATATTAAGTTTCACGACGCTAGCAATTTCGGGCGATGCGCATATTTTTGCTGAAACGGTTTCACGCAACTAATTTCACATCGATTTACAAAGTACATTCACATGTGCCGATATCACATACTTTCGTGAAACTTGTTTTTATTCGTAACACCTACTTTCGTAATTTAAATTCGGCCTAACTGAACAAGCACTTTCGATCGCCTCATACGTGTAAATACCACCGGGCATACTGTGCGTGGGTCCGACGGGAAGTAAATCCTGATGAACCCATAAATTTATTATTTTAATCCATGGGTAAAGTAGTATGAGCTAAACATATAAAATCGTATTTTAGAAAAGTTAATTACTGCGTTGACCTGACTGGGAATAGCCCAGGTTCTATCCTCAACACCTCAGAGATGGCAACAGCTTGAAGCTGTCAGCTTAACTTTAGTGCTATCCTTTTACTTATCGGTATGTGAACTATACAATATATATTTCAAAAATGTTACATGCCAAATTTTAATTACAATATCAATAAAAGTTACCTTACCATTTTGCTTATCGTAAATGTAATAAAATATTTCAATTTCTTTCAGTAAATTTTGCTACCAATACAAAGTGAAAAAACATGTTTTATTCAAATAGTGCGTTATTAAGTATATCATTACTATATTTAATAGATGCCAGCAGAGCACATAAAGAATTCATAAGTTTATCAGATAATTCAGTGTCGTCTGATGATGGTGGTATATATTTTTATATTATATTATTTACCTAATATTAACTCATTGGTTATTTCATCTCTGCCTTTAAAATCACATCTTAAAAACCTTAAAGTTTAGAACACAATTCAAATTCGAATTTATTTCCAAATAGGTACCTACTCTTAAAACGTGCATAAAACCAATTTTTGATATATCATACCAAAGTAAATTGTGCTCTGTCCTATTCCATGACGTTAATAGAAAAACCGGCCACGTGCACGAATGGTTCCGTATCATTATCCTTGGAAAAAGTAAAAAGAAAATCACATTTGTCGTTTTTTATGGAATTGTTCGAAGTTTTCGGGTTAAATACAATTATTCGACTATTACTCGAAAACTTGTAAAGCCAACTTAAACTTAATTGTGAGAATTTTCCTTTTAACTTCGTTATAAATAGGCACCACTGCCGTAAAGTTTGAATTTTTACTAACGACTGTTTAGTTACTAGAGGGGGGGGATACACTTCTTTCTAAAGAAAATTAGCTCTTTAAAACTAATAAGTCACAAACGGTTAACTATATCGAACAACGCTCAGACCCCCTATGATTTTGAAAGACCTATCCAACAATGCCCCACACATTGGGAAAGATGAAAAAAATCCACACTTTACATGTAGGGGTACACTAATGTCTTTTTAAATTTTACTTTACCGCTTTGTTTGTTGTGTTGTTACTATGGAATATTAAGGAACCTTAAGGTTCCGTAGTAAAAACACATTCCGTAGTAAACATGAAAGTAACTACTATTTTATGAAAGTACTAATCTAAAATGAATCGATACTGTACTCGATACCAGTATCGTATCAAAAGTAATAAATACCTCGAGGTATCGAGTACTTTTTATTACATTTATAAAAAACCCAAACCGTTTCTGTTGCTAACTCTAAATAATAAATCAGTACATTAATTAATTAAACTTAAAATATTTTTATTTTTCTACGATCGTTACATTACAATAGAAATTACCTTCACAAATTAAAAACAAACACTACACAACAGCATTTCTCATGATTGGGTTCTAAATTCTGATTAATCGGGCCTATTTTCAAAGACAATTTGAAATCTGTGACTAAAGTTTCTGTATCAGCTCTGTTTGAAAAAAATAAATTGAGTTATATTGATTTACATTACTATATTTATATATGTATTAACCACAAAACAGACCAAAAGAGGTTAGCTAACTACCTATTATCTACGCTAATAGTTTCAGACTAAAATGCACAGTACAAATATATGTTGTACTTTGTTTGTACTCTGCTATAGTGATCGATAGTGCCCACATTGGAAGTGAAAAAGATTTTGTGCTTTCATTAGTCGGTCGTTGACTGTCATTGATTTATCGAGTAGTGCAAACTCATTTACATTAGTCGATAGGGCGCTTATGGGGAATGCGGAGATTTCTGTGCTTATTTTCATTAGACGGTCATTAACTTTTATTGGTTTACCGACTAGTACAAGCTCATTTACATTGGTAAATTTACATCCGTACTAGTCAGCATTAGTGTTTGATTGAAACTGAAAGAGTTTATCACTCACACTATGCATGCGAGCACATTATAAAAGTCAACAGTTAATACAAAACCCGCTAACGGGCGAACCCTTTACCTATTACATCATCACTTCCAAAGAGGTAAAATGTGAGAGCGCTTCCTTTCCCCCACCCTAAATTGAAATTGAAGATTGAAATACCTACATAAAATTGTTGTACGTAAAATCTGGTATAGCCGGGTAAAACGGGGTATAGTAACATTCTGAGATATAGCACATTTACAAAAACCGCAAATATTACTTTGCCATTCATACAACCACTATGAAAATACAACAAAAATGAAAATACATATTATAAGTAAGTAAATAATAGATATATTCTAAGGTATTAAAATTTAATATTTCTACGGAACCCCCAGTGCGCGAGTCCGACTCGCACTTGCCCGTTTTTCATACTGAGAAGTATCTTAAACAGTTTAATACACATCAAAAGTAATATCTTTATCTATTTTAGGTTAGCAAATTTATACATTTTTATCTTTCTTTTCTTATTATTATATAAAAATTTCATGCCCATTATAAAAAAAAACAACGTCAAAGCACCCAATAAATAAAAAATAATATTTGTAGAGGCTATTTAATTTGTAGTGCGACGATATCGAGTTCGATGCTGTGACGTCACAGGCGAGCCGGAGTCCACATACATTCCGTGCGAAAACACGCAGTTTTAAATAATATATAACTTGGTCATTTAATAACAGATTTGAATTTTTTATTTTAGTTTTGACCTACATTTTTATTTTATTGTGTTAAATATAATAACATCAACATCATGAAACTTCTCAATTCTAATACAAAGCAATCGTAATAAACCAGATAGTACACATACTCATAATCTTCAGTGACATGGTGCCTGATGGTCTAATTGTCCCGAAGTTTAAAACCATAAAGTACAATGTAAGGGTTAACAGAAGAATATCGTATAACTGAACTCTAGATCACATCTCGGCAGTGGCAAAGCAATCACCGAACCGCAGGAGTCACCGTAAACAGGAGTGGCAATACGAAGGTCTCCCGATCGAGTTCCCTGCCCGTAGATTTGGCGGAAACCCGCTCGCCGTCGACGATGATCCTCCTACCACTACTACCACCACTACCACCAGTAAGTATAGCCAAAGTCATTTATTTGCTTAGAATAGGTATACAAGATCTTAAAAACTAGTATATTACTATCGCTATTCAATTAATAATACGTGCCAAATTATCTAATTCCAGAAATGTGTTAACATTATAATAATAAAAATTATGAACTATTCTCGCAGACTTTTTGTTATTGGGCTCACAGGTTTTCTTAAATTGTTCAAGTATCCTATTTTAAACTTCCATTTACCATAAACCATCTCCTTAAATTAGACACTTTAAGCAATGGCGATTGACGACCATCTTAGTGGTCACTAAAATGGATCTAACCACGATCTCACAATAGATATCTGCTATCCTAACAATATACGGCTGATATCTATTTTAAAACTGAGCCTGCAAAAGATCTCTTCTTCTTGTTCTCGAAAAGAATCTCATTATACGAACCAACCGCCTCTTTTGGACTCTTTTGGTTCGTTTAGCCCTAGGATAAATATTCCAACATATCAAACATATTGTATTACTGGGAGAAAATGGTAAATATATACGACGTGTCTCCAAGGAAACTATAAAAACATAACTAACATACAATGTCACAGCAATATCAACAGCAAATCCACCACTGGACTCTCGCTATCGTCGCGTTTACAATCCTGATGAAACGGCATATGTGGAAGACTACCCGTTCATGGCTGCATTACTTGTCAACAAGGAACTGTGGTGTGGAGCCGTCATCATAGATACTGACGCAGTGCTCACAGCAGCACACTGCCTGCAGCTGTATGTGATCAGTATTACTTAATACCGTGTTCTATATGATTTATTTTTCATTTTAATGGCGGAATTTAAATAACCTTGACCAACAGTAACAATAAGGGACTTACAGACATAATATCAATATAGTTTCTTAATCAAGAGTAATTTTACCGAATTTCTAGATTGTATTAATAATATTATTAACAATAATATGTTCGTACAATAATTCCACGACTATGTCATCTTGCTTGATAATGATACGATAAACTTACGTTTGGCTACAGCCGTATTTTACATAAATATAGAGTTATATAATATAAATGCAAGGTTTTCTTACCTTGAACAATGTTTCAGACAGTACAACAACCGCTTCTTCAGAGAATACGTGAAAATGCTAACAGTAAGAGTAGGCTCCGACAACGCTACTGCCGGCGGAGAGCAGCTGCGCGTCACCGAGATATTCTTCCACCCAAACTACAAGCCTCAAACCCTGGAATTCAACTTTGCAGTGGTGAAGGTCCATAAGAATATGACGTTCGGCAGGGGCGACCCGAAAGTGGATATGGTGCCGTATTCAAGGGACTTGACAATACCTATCGATAAGAAGATAACATTCCTTGGATGGGGATCAGTGCTGGTAAAACGTTTTTGCAACTCAACCTCCTGGCTCCAAAAAACTACCTATCTATACCTTCACGCCGAATTCGTTTCAGGGTAGGCAGAGGACTGGAACGCCACAGAGCACGATCTTCACATAGTCTTTTTTCTCGACGTTAATTGCTTTTTTCATAGAAGTTCGCCAGTATTTACAACTTCTGATATCAATTGCCCATAACATGCTATCAATTTGATCGTGAAAAATGTGACTTGACCTTCCACATAAATAATCGTTGTCCTAAAGTATTTTTGTATTTTTTACCGAATTAATTCAATTTGTGTTACGTCAATACTATTTTCAGGTGTTAAGAATTTAATGATTGTTTATTTAATTATTTTAACTCCCGGAATCGGCCGTTCAGCAGTGTGTTGTTATAGGTATTGAAATAACGACTAATAAAGTCATCGAAATAAACGATTATTGTCATCTACTATTTACTCAAGAAAAAATGGTGTCACTGAATTAGAAATTACTTTATTCAAAAAATAAAATCGACGTTAAAAAATCGGAATTAGTCCTGAATTAGCAAAAGAAACTTTTTTTGAAGCCAGGCGGTTAAAAGTAGGGTCCTCGAATCATCGTCCGAGATCTAAAGCACAGAATATGGTATCTAAATAAAGTTTCCGAGTACCTAGCACCTAATTATTATAGTAGATAAATCGCAGGGTGTCGGCGGAATGGGTGGTGCAGTTCTCCTCCAGAGGGTGGATTTACCTATATACGACCTGGCTGATTGCCAAGACATATACGGAAGGTAAGTTATTGTAGCCCTATTGAATTCTATAACGCATTTGATTATACATATGTAGGTATGTAACATATTTCAATTTTGTCTTAGGAATTTAGTTACGAGGAACAACTTTTGCGCGGGGTACATAACCATTCAGAAAAATGTTTGCAATGTAAGTATGACTGAACTATAGTTTACTATAATACATTTTATAATGCAGGAAAATGCACCTTGTGCCTTCAATCAGGACTCTGCGATACCGAATCCATCCTGAAAACGACAGGCTTAACCAAGGCCGGCGTATCTGGTAAAACCCTCTTCGGTAAGTACCCGGAATTCGGCAAGGAGCTCGCCGGGTCCAGCCCCACTTAGTATACCTAATAATACCTAAAATTTTTGTTTGAATAAGACTCAATTCTTGAACCATCTAATCTCTATTTATCACTCCGTCCGGAGATAGGGACAAATAGCCAAGTTACATATAGTTTCGGAGATAAACGAATCTTTGTAGCACAGCTTGATTGACGTCAGTCAGGGGAAACGCCACAACCAGAACTCTGTTCTTACAATGAATTCCAAAAAACGTTCCATGTCCTATTTATCAGATTAGGATACAACGGTAATAATTCTATAAAGTCAATATTTATTAAGAAATTGAAATGACGTTATATCTACCGTTTTTAAAACATCTTGTCATTTTAACATCAACTCATGAAACATTGAAACTTTTGCCAACCTGCGAGTATTCACCAAAGATGAAGTGAAGTAAATAACGCAAGAGATCTCATTAACCAAACAGTATTTTAAAACTCAGACTTCGACAAATATACATAGACACAGACAAATAGATTATACTAGCTAGCGGATACAATAATGTAGGCATATCGAACTTTCGTATCAGATGGATGAGACAGGTAGCTTTTTATTATAGGTTATAAATGAAATTGTTGAATTAATATGGTTAAACACTTCTCTAGCACGACGCCGGAGGTCCAGCTATAATGGATGGCGTGCTTGTTGGCATCTTATCATTTTCCTCGAAGAGGTGCGACAAACCTGATCAGCCGGCGGTGTTTTCCACAATTGGAGTTATAGCACCTTGGCTCGAAAGACTCGAAGAAAACATTGTGCAATTACGGTAATGACTACACAAAAACTTTCAATATTACGTGAAATTGAGTAAAAAGTAGGCTCCAGGTAAGTGCCTTAGGGAAGCTCAAACTACTAAAATAGAGAGATACTAGGAATGACTAGCACTTTCATTCAAACAAAGTATAAAGTTAAGAATTTATAACCCAAATCAAAAATTTGTTGTTAAAAAAATATATTTTGAAGTTAGTTTATTGAATAAAATAATAAAATTCAACATCTGATAACATGATGATATATTTAAGATGAATAACATGCATATTTATTTATTTCAGCAACACGGCCCTAAAATCTAACAATCCTTAATGAAACAATCTAGGTCCATACATCAATAATATATTTTAATACTGTACACATAATGACCATCCATTTGACACAAAAAAAATAAATAAAAAGATTATAAATATACGTTTTCAAATCTTTAATTTCTATCCAACATACAACATTGAATAATAATTTTTGAGTACATAAGAGAAGGTAAGTTATTTATATTTTAAATTATATTGTTCTTTAGCGGATCTCCAGATTACTTCAAATAAAATGATATCGAGCTGATTTACATTACATGCTTATCTATCAATTCAACAATAATTATTTCATTAATAGGGTAAAACAAGCTAATTTTAATATACAGCAATGGCAAAGGCAAACTACCTTCTTAATGGTAGTGTACACCATCATCTATTTCAAGCTTACCACTGGCATAAGCCAACATTAACTTTTTATTCAACTATAAAGTGCCTATCAATAAAACTGAATTTCAATAACTTTAAGGGCTATAAAAGTGACCGCAAATGCGATTATGTATATTTTTGCTTAATCAAAGCGATAGTTCACATGGAGCTCAGGCTTGATGTCATAAACCAAGTTGAGGATGTCCTTAATTACCTGTAAAAAGAAAATGTACCACTAAATATTAAAACTTGATTACAAGCCGCTATCTACATCAAATATACCTGAAATAATTATATGCAATAAAATAACCAAATCACTATATAGTTGGGGTGTCTCAGTTAAAAATACCATGTTAAAAGAATTCAATTCACAATATATAAATGATGTGTACTCACCAGCTCTTGTTTCTGCTGTACCATTCTGTTCATCTCCTCGATCTTGACTTTGGTCTCAGCATCAATTTTGGCTGCTACACCTTCCCTTGTGCCCATGTGCTATAAAGAAATATATATTTAATATTCTTTTTATTCACCGATTTAATTTTACTTTAATTTCATAAATCTGACCACAGACCTACACCGAATCTAGTTAGTTTAGCCTAAACTGCATAAATGAGGTAAGTCTCATTCTTATTTGAAAATAACAAACTGTTTAACTGTGTGACACATTTTTTATTTTTATTTATTAAGATAATAGAAATAATATCTAATTTATTATTATTAATTTATTAATCGAATCAATGAAATGGGTTTAGCCCAGTGCAGTAGAGATGTCAATTTTATGTGCTGGAGTGTCCATTTTCCTAAACTGAAGTAACATAAGTCGCTACACTACAAGTATGATAAGAACTATTCAACCCAATTCGTTGAAGTAATGGAAGCTATTTATTTATTCTTTATTGCTTAAAATAAAACACAAATGGCGGACTTAATGCCAAAGGCATTCTCTACCAGTAAACCCTAGCGAAAGTTGGATTTTCATGTAAGGAGATAAGTAAGGCGATTGTGGCTATAACCAAAATACATTATCCTCATCAACTTGAAATCAAAATTTCTTTTCTTGAAAAATTAATGCTCTACTGAAATACCTTGGCCTCGAATTCTTTGAATTGTCTCTCGCGCTCTTGTCTGTACTTTTCAACCTCATCTTGAGCCTCTTCCTTGGCCTGCTTTAGGCGTTTTGCTTTTCCTGTAATTTTAAGAAATATCAGAGAATGATTCTTTTCAAAAAGCATTGATACATTCTATCAATTGATAATTTGGGTTTTTGTTATATACTTTTTATCATGACAAATGCTGTCAGGACGGACAATATGTACTTACTTTCAATGAGTGTCACTCATTAGCTCAGTATCTGTATTATTTTTAAATATTATTTATTATGGAATAAATGTAACCTTCTGGCAGGGAATATACATCATTTATCATCATATGAAACAAGAATGAGTACCTATATCAAGAAATTAGAAAATTTACATTCATCTTTTCAAAATCATGTGACTATAAGACAGGTACTACATACCATACATAGATATCAATGCAATCATTTGTAAAGGTGGACCATGATTGGATAATTGACCAATTCATATTATCTGTTAATCACAAACTTTATTGCTTTCTAGTCTAATATTAAAGGATTTTGATAAATAAATAACGAATATGAACAAAATATTAAATAGATGTGAACCTTTGCAGCAAACAAACACAAGGATAAAATAGACTAAAAGGAACTAAAATTAGTTATTACAAAATACGCAATTATTGTACTTACGCTTTCTCGCTTCCGAGACTTTCTCAGCAGCACGTTTTTCAGCAGCCAGTAGTTGCTGGATTCCCTGTGTCTGACTCGCCATTTCTAATACACACAAAAACTAGGTATGTCGAGCGAGAATCGAGACCAAGACACGAATCAATAGATGAAAGAAGAAATATGACGAAAGTCATATGATTACTTTAGTTCCTACATGTTGTCACAATTGGCGCTGTCGTCGACTCGTGCTCCCGTGCACTTACATATAATGGAACGTAAAATCTAGAACTATGTGAAGTTTTTTTTGTAATATATATCTAATTTCTTTAAAATATATTTGTATTATTCTATATAACAGTTTTATCAATCGAATAAATTGCTATTTACTAATAAAACTTTTAAAATAGCATTGCAAGGTAATTCGTTAATTTCGTATAAAGAAATGTAAATGTTACATGCATGTGTGAAATGTTACATAGATGGCGCTTTAAAGAATTATTGTCAATCCTTTAGAATTATTATATTTTTTGATTAAATGTGTATACGTATGTAATTCTATTACACACAATCAGAAGAAAATAAAGACCCTATCCAGCTTTTCAAATATTAATGAAAAATATTGTTAATATTGCAATGGCAACACTATCCATAAAAATAAAAAAGTCGAAATAAGGCACTGGCGCGGTAATATTTAAATCTGATCATACCACGTTTAAATGGTCGCCACATTATAATGAGTTACAATTTCAATTTAGTTACTGGGTGGAATAATTTTTACAGAATATTGATGTTTAATTTTTTTATAGTTTTATCTAAGAAATTAAGAACTTTCAAAATATTTATTACAAAAATAATTAAAATTCCAATACAAGCCGCCGAACAAGTCCCTTGCCATAACAATTAGTTTTGTCTCTTTCTTACATTCACGGCAATATGAAATGGAGCATAATCTCCCTCCTTCTTATTTTCGTACTTCGACACGCTCAACACAAAGGTTTCAATATTTATTTTGCTACATCGCTGGTTAAATACGTCAACATCGCATAGGACGCCTTAATTAAACAGTATTGTAAAGCAATAAAATTGCTATGGTAGCATATAATCGCTCATGTTGGCTAGATATTACCGGCATCTTGTTCGGCGTCACGTCACAATTTTCTTTATCATTTCGGTGGTAAACTTATCGTAGTATGGCCGTCGTTTGGAAGTATTCACAGTTTTACTTCCACAAAGAATACGCGATAAATATTGAACGGAGCGAATTACGAAAGACATTTTTAAACAAGTACTTAACGCGAGTGAGATAAACAATCAATATAAGTGTTGAATACAAAGGAGATTACTATAGAAACAACCTGCGACCTCCTTTTATTTCTTTATTTTTTACGGTTTTCTCCTAAATATATTCAAAATGTGGTTAATCAGCCAACCGAATTCTGTGATTTTACCAATCAAAGCAGATCTCAATGCAATTGGTCAAGAATGTTTGGAGAAGGTGAGTTATTTGCCAAATTAATTACACAATTATTGCAGTAAACGTAAATAATTTGCCTGTTTTGTAACCATTATTTGTTTGTTACTGTTTGAATACTTTTCTGGTAATCTTTATCAGTATTTACTTTACAAACTAATTATACAATTATTTAATTTACAAACTAATTATGACAATAACAGATTCAAATTCTTCTCAATAAGATAATAAACAAAAGGTAGTTTTGGACAAATTATTTATATAAATAATACATCCACTGCAAGATAATTAATCTTTGCACCTATAGGTATATATTTAATTAAAATCATAGCTATGTTCTTACAAAATCATCGAACCAGAGTGGAGACACGTTCGTAGGACGACGTCACATTTTACCTTGCGGACTTTGGACCCGGCAAACAGCATGGTTATACCGTTCACGTTGCGCCTCCGTGATTATATTTGAAAGGTGTTATATCTATTTCTGTTATATTTGAGTTCAATATTGCACTGAAAAATATTTTTTCTGAGTACCTGACTCATTGTTAACGGCTACTGAAATCGCTAGAAAAAAAAAAGAAATATCATTGATGTTCAATTATCTATTTGGATTAGATAATTGTTAATTAATAATCAACTACATCTAAACGTCGATGCTTACTGTCTATTAATTTTTATTTCAAAAGTCATTTATTTACATGTAGTGTTAATGTTTCATACAAAAAATGCTGACTAAAAAATATTACAGCTAAATATTGTGTACAACACAGACATTTTATTGGACATGCTGGCTTTGATCCAGCGATAAATAGGTTTAAGACAATATGAAGAATTTTTTATAGATATATAAAAAGGTGTAACTGTTGAACATATGCAGTAACATTAATCAGTTATCACTAATATTATAATCGAAAAGTAACTCTGCCTGTCGATTCCGCTTTCACGGACATACATACCACTGGGCCGTTTGTTATAAAAATGCTTGTTGGCTAGAGAAGAAGATGAAATACAGTTTTTTCAAAATAACAATATTACAGCCAAAATCTCGCCACTGTTTAAAAACTAGCGAAAATTGCAGAGATTAAAAGTAATGTCATAACAAAAATATAATCGTCATTATTAAGGGCGGGTATATATCTATATTCAATGTGTGTCAATGGTGTAAACCACAAATCAATTATCGATGATTGAGTTATTTGTTTCCTTTGTTGTAATACCTATCAGAAATGGACAAAATTTAGGTAATACAAATTTATATATTAAGTAATTTTCATTCTAAATTAAAGATTGTATGTTGTGAAAGGGTCAAAGATTATGCTTATAATAATTCAGATGGCGACTTAATACCTACGTTTCCCTGAATTAAGCCAGTTTCGTACGAATTTGTTTATTGGTCATAAAATAGCCCTGTTTTTATTTAAAATGTTTATAAGAGTACTATCATTAAAAACTCATTTGTTCCAGTTTAATTAAAAAAAGATAGTTATCATTGTCTCTTCGATTTCTTAATGAGACGCGGTTTTTGCATCAATAGACCGTTTACTCTGTGATTCGTAGAATAACTCACGCGCTCCGTACTAAATCACTATTGTAACACCGGTGACTGTGAGTCGGGTCCAAAGTCCAACCGTTTGGTATAACAGCTGTGAGCTCACCGTCCGTGCGACTGCGCACGTGTTAGCTGCGTGATCGTGAGATCTAGACAACTTTTACTGCACACAAAAACTGTTAAACCCATCCTTATAGCCCTAGCAATAACGACTGTTGCAGATGCAGTTATAATATTTGCTCGAGAGTGTTTGGTTTTTTATAGGTGCAACGACAAATACTGAGGGTGTTGAAATTTTCGAAACTATTGCTTACAATTGTCTATTTCTTTGAATGTTTAGCACATGTACTCCAAAAATACGGCTTTTGTTGATCCATTATCATTTCAACCATTAAGGTAGAAGTAGCTCTAAAATGCTTTTACCTGTATCAGAATTGCTATCAGGTATTCATTTCGATTGTGTTTTACAAATCAGAGCTCGCACGCTTGTACATGAGCTAATACTCGGCTGAGTCCAAACTTCATTCCGTAAGGGATATAATTAACTCGATTTAACAGATTAAAATACCACGGTCTTCATAGATACATGAGAAGGTTAATAGGATCATCTTGTAGTGTAGGTACTGTCATGTCTTCATTCTTATTCTATGATTCCTACCAGCTTTTAATAGTTACAATGCAAATGAATGAATTAGTTGCATATTGTATTTTGTAATATAATTATTTGATTGTCTCATTGTTTTTGGTTTAAACAATGTAACCACAAGACATAAAAATTTATAGCCTCTTAAAATATTTTGAAATTAAAACTTAAGGACAGCGTCGTCTGTAAATGTACGTGCCTTAAATTGCAAAAGAAAAATTAGTCTAGTCAATAAAATGTTTTGCTACTATTTGTTGAACTTTCCAATTGGTTTCGTTTGGACTTCGCACCGTGACGTCACTTCGGTACGGCCTCTGTTGGGTAACGCTCTCCATTGTTTGTCACAATATCCTCCTAACCGTTTATAGCAGCGTGCTAATTGTTTGGTAGGTAAGAATTATGTTTTCAACATGGTCCGTTTCTATATAAACAATGTGTGAAACAATATAAGGTCTAAATTGTTTGTCTCCTTAAAACTTTCACTTCAGACATCAACGGAGCATCGCTTTCGCAAAACAAGTTCTATATTGCGTGATATCTCCAAAAAAGTCCAGTCGTTTTTTACACTTAATTACACCAGATCAGCGTAACATAATCAGAATCTAGGATTAGACGATATGTAACTTTGTGTCACCCATCACATCACTGTCGAATATTGTTATAGAAAGTGATAAATTACAAATCTCGCACATTTTAGGGGATGGGAGAACCGAAAGATGCTTCTCTAGTCTTTACGAAAATTCTGAATTATCAGAGCACACATTATAGCTCGTTTACTTTGGAAACATAACTTCATTTTTGTATCAGTGGTTTCGAATGCACCTGCTACTTAAACTAGATACATGTTAATTACCCATCGATGAAGCTGTCGCAGACCGCGTGAAGATCGCAAACCAGAAATTGCAACAAACGCCATTATCAAACTGCTATGAGACCCAATAAGTTGTCTATCAGGAACAAGCCCTAACACGTTCCTAGACTTTATATCGTCACAAAGAAAATGTATAACAAAGGTATTACTGAATACAATGATGGAATTACCATAAGAGCATGCGTAGTCTACAGAAATCTTGCATATCAACGACTTTTTTTAAATATTTCCTCAATATTCATAATATATAATAGCAACACACTGATCGGTGTAAAGTCCAAATGACTTACGTTTAACTATGTATACAAGTCAACATATAGGTATATAAATATTTTATAAGTAATCGCAGGGCCGCAGCTAAAACCTTGGCTCACATAACGCTCATTATCAAAGAGTTGCCTTGTCTACTATTTGAGGGTTTAGCATTTTTTGTGATCTTTATTATATAAATCGACAATAGATTCGAGAAACACATTAAAAATAGAATATTTAAAATAGCATTGTATTCATAATCTGGATCTACATTGAAGATGTTTGAAAGAGTTAAAAGATATATTTATTAATAGTACTTCAAATTTTATCCAAAAAAAAAAACAGTTCTATAGTTATATAATCCAATTATTTTTTACATTTCCCTATTAAAAAAATAAATAGAGAAGAATCGAAAGATGTGTATTTTTTATGGAGTCAATTTTATGTATTCACGTTTTGACTGTGAAGAAAGCGTTAGAAATATGATGTATTCTTCTCGTTTTTAATTACTGCCTATTTGAAAGTAAAAAAAAATGAAGGTAGATTTTTGGTATACGCGCCCACTTAATGAGCAACATTATCCATGAACATGAATTTAACTATCAATGACAACATAAAAGTCATCACATCACATCACTTCATCATTAATGACATTTCCATTAAACTTAGATAACCTACACTTCCGATCTCAGATGGCAACAGGCAACTTTAGATGGCAACAAGGCAATCTTGTATATATTATTTCAACAATAAAACAGATAACCGTCAAAGACAGTCGAATATCATGAGATAAATATATATTTTTAAATATTTATTGTATGATAATTACGTTCATAGGTTATCCATAATCAATATCGGTGTTTATATTATTTATATTGTTTTATATAATATGGATATTGAAATACCTAAATTATGATAACTTATTCGCTCGTGTAAAATAGAAGTGTAAATTTACACCGACACTATTTTATACTATATAGGTCAGCTCTCTAAATCAAACAATGTTAGTGATTATATTGCACTAACTAGACTGCGTTCTAGATTGTGAATAATTAATAAACAGAAGTAAACTTATTATTTTTATCTATACCATACAAGATTACGAATATATTTTCGTTATGTGTTACCTTCATTTGTCTAGAAATAAAAATTAATCCCAAATTAAAATCTGAAGTATTTGGTTTAATTTAGAGAACGGTAGAACGAATCTGCACCAATATAAAGTACCTGGTAGATAAATCTATAAAAATATCTGTTCAGTATCGAGGATGCCTACTCTTCAATTTCACTTTATCATAATGTGTGCCTCATTTTAGTACAATCGGTTTATCAACAAGAATATCGTTGATCATAATCCGTTGCTTAGCTAGCACCCGGATCTTGGGTTCGTGTACTGCTTGCACTTATTTTCAACGTTGCCTCTGCGATAAACTAATAAAGTATCGGTCATTATCTAGTGATTACAGTGTAAGTACATTTCTGTACTTTGAACCGGAATATCAACCGATTCATATCTAAATCAAAATTGATAATTTTACTGTACCTAAATGATTCACCGCTAATTAATATCACTCAGGCCCTTATAGTTAAGTGATTGATTTGTTCTTATTGAGAAATAATATTATATTTGTAAAAATGATTGAAGCTCGTTATACATATATTTAAGCCATTTTATAGGCAATTCATTGATATAATTGCTGAAATATTGGAGGAACGAAAATCGATAAAATCTTTGATAATCAATTCAAATGAACAAAAATAAAAATTATATGACAACACAGATTTCATGCGAACGATTTATTATAATTTTTAAAAGTATGTACTTAATCTGATCATATTTTTGTGACCGTTGGTATCGATAGTGCTTCCAGTAGTTTAGATAACGATAAAATTCGAAAACAAAAACATGTCCTATTGTTTTTTTCATTTTTAGTTGATAAACATAATACAAATAAATCAAACACTACCATTAAGAAAAATGGTCTCAATACATAGCCTTGTGGTACTCCAAAACTAAGTTGCAACGCTACTAAAGTCACGTAAGCCATCTCTCATAATGACACCTCCCCACTCACGTGCTAATAGTCATAGTCTGCAATACTTTAGTAATAAAGCCGAAATTTGAACAGCAAATAAAGTAAGAGAGACTGACAAGAGGGGATACCGGTACTTGATTGTATGGTATTGTACAAAAAAGTTAATCGTTTACATGTTATTGGTGGTTATTTATTACTTAACAATACTCTCATGAGTTTTTAAATTCTCTTGAGTAAAAGTGCTGTTTTATGATTATTTTTTAACAACAGACCTTTGTGTAACATATAACATAACTTTTTGGCTTAATTAAAGGCTTAACAATTTTCTAAAGCCGAGATCACTTTTACGTTTAAATACGCAACACCAGTCAAGGATTCAAACATGATCGTGTTATTTTCTACATTTACAATAGATTATCAATTTTGAAATTCGAATAACATTTATCACGAGATCAGAAAAAGAATGCCTATGAGAAAGTACATATGTAATCTGTACTGACTTCAAAGATTTTATCGATATACCTATATACTGTGAAGATGACTAAAAACTCCAAATATATACATATATGTATGTATTTGGAGTTTTTAGTCAACGACAAGACACATGACATGACACACAAGAGTTACAAACTCTCATTAATAAAGCACGTGAAAAATTAGTGACGCTCTTGTCACGTCAATGGTAATGTCTCTAGAACGAGAGCACATAAAAAATTTGTCGTTTTTAAATCTAGCCAGTATTTTTAGAAACTTCATCATACATTTCAATTAGCAACAATAAAGTACAATTAAATAATACAAGAATTAATGCAATAACAAATGAAAACATTGAAAGGGTATCAAGGGAATTTTCTAAGTCGGAGGAGAAAAAACGGAAATTTCTCTTGAAGTTGTGGTAGGTATCGGAACCACTGCATCTATTTCTTGCAAGGGATAAGATAACCCCTGGGTTATCTGTAGTGTAGGTAAAGAACCGAACATCCAAAGACACATACGAACACGATCTTATTCGTTTCTCAGTTCTCACACACCACATTTCCCTGGATGTTTCTAACGAATTTCGTATCGTGTGACGTCAGCGTTTAGAACTTAACATTGTCTAGGTTTTTTAAATGTTGACGTCATACGACAACTGGTGTCAATTTGTGAGTCGTTCTAAAGTACAATTAAAACGTTATAATAACCATACATATGTGATCCCTCAAAAATAGGTCGCTAAAACATGTTATCTTCAATTAATATTATTGTTAATCGAAGCACTTGATACGTATATTCAATACAGTATATTATAATGGCTAATTTGACAGTTGTATACTCAAAATTTTACTTCTGCTCCTTAATTAAAACGGAAACGCTTACTAAGCACACACACAGATGTCCATTACTTTATTAATGTTTAATTAACTACCCTACATTTAACATCTACAGTTGTCGCTAAGGGAGAAAGTGAATGCTGTAATATTTCACATCAAATTAGGTAAACATCTTAAATCACGCAGCCATCACATGCTCCTTTCGTTTGGCACAACTCCAAATTCTTCGTGAAGAACACCTAGCTCAAAGCTTAACCCGATAAAAAATGTTGATGTATTCCAACCTATTCCAACTAATTTTAAATTCATATTTGAGCGGTCAAAATTTCACAAAATATTTCCTAAGATGTATAGAAGTATCTTGAAATGATAAAAATCCTAATATAGCTACTGTTATTCCATTCCGTGGCATGGTTAGGATGTAACAGTTGCATTAATAAAAGGTTAAATTGACTACCTACATTAACATGAAATTCATAACTTTCTTTGGGTATCTAGTTATTGCTAAGATTATTTTATGATAATAATTTTCTAGTAACATCTGCGGGTTCTAAAATTAAAGATTTTTTTTATTTTCTTATCAAACCCAAGCCCAGAACGCCATGCACTTACGCCAAATTTCAAAAATAGGTATACCTATATAGTTATATGACAATAAAATGTAATTTTTTTGTGTGTATTAAATATATAATATAATATCATAATCTATGCATTTCACAATTATTTGTAGCATACATAGTTACATACATAAATGTCTTGTCGTTATTTAAAAAATATGATAACAATTTACAAAGACCCCGATTGCTTCTTGCTTAAACCACAGTTTCTCAAACCAACTTTGACCACCGCCCATTTTGCCTTTTTCTCTGAATTGGTTTGCCGTCACCCCCAAATTTTTCGAAACCTTTCTAATGCCGTCTGAAAGTCTAGCGCCTACAAGAGGGTACTATCACTACTTTGATAAATATACTACTTTGAACTTAAACGCTTGATCGGGTGAGACATAAATTATTTAAATTTTCTACGTCTTATATTTGCATATTCAGTGAAATAAACACTTGTCGACGTTTTTGTTTTTTAATATAATTTAATACTTTGTTTCTTAATATACTTATTCATATTTTTTGTCCTTGGAATAAATAAGGAATAATAAGAAATTCTAACGACCATAAAAGTTTAAAACAACATAAAGAGTAGCTTATGGGTTTATGACTTATTGCTGACAATAGAAATGACTTGTTCGTTTGCAATATTTTAGCAATTTTAACAATGTGTATATAAGTTGACATTCTCTAATTCCAGTAGATTCTGAAAGTGTTAAATGAATTTCTTCCTTAATTTACGACGCCAAGTGCACGCACATTAAAATCTTAGAACTTGATGCCATAGTGATTCTATAAAAATCTTAATGATAATAATGTATAAGTTGTTTTACGCGGTTTACCATATTACTATAAGCATCTTCTATCGATATCTTTTTTTTTTATTAGCAACACATAAATAAACTTTATTTAACGCAAAACTAGTTACGTTTTTTATTTACATATTTTGTTGAATAATCATACTATTAAAAGTGAAACATGCTGCTTGTTATGTATGGAATATTTTTATAAAATTTTCAAAGAATAATACTCAGTCTGAAATACAATTAATTTATTAGCAAATAGTAAATTAATTGAATGGAAATTTTAGTACTCAATCCTAACCAGAAAGAAAAAAGTTATTTATCAATATGTGATGCAAATAATGGGATTTTATGTCAACCTTTTCTTTAGACGTTTTTTAAATAAAGTGAATTTTTAATTACACCAAATTTTTTGATCCTTTATTATGAGATTCTCGTGAGAATACTGAATCTTATTCGATAACTAAAAACAATCCTAGTACTTAATGTACACATGTAATATTAGGTACCAATAACTTGGACTACAAGAAAATTGAGATGCTGCGCAGTGTGTATTCGAAAAAGTTATTTATTATTTGATTACTATATGTTGTTAAAATGTATTGTTCAAGGAACTTCTTATTTTGCTTGTGCGTGGCAAAATGCGCAGTTTTTAACCACGTATCATCAATATACAACTTTACAATTCACAGTGAACAATGTAAACATAGTTGTGTTGCTCGCACCTGAGGTATGCTATGAGAGTAGGCAAGACAGGTTAGTCGGAAATTCTTGAATTTAACATATCTATTGGTATGTCACGAATTTATTCATGGTTTTGAAATGTGATATACTTGTTCTTACTGCCATCATGTACAGATAGATTTGTAAAGAAAACAAAAACTTAATATACCTAAAGAGAAAACATTAAATGATTTGGTTACATAATGCGATGAGAGGATTCTATAAAAGTGTCTTAAATATTTTTAAATAATACTGAGGAAGACGGCGAACAATGCCAACATGGTGACCTATTATGAAACTGAAAATATATGAAGCTTAGATTATATATAATCTAAGATATGAAGAAATATATAGTCTTACAAACTATAACCCAGGAGTAGAGAGAGGGTATAGAAAAAATACAGAGGCATGACCACAGATAAAGCGGGGTATGGCACGACAAAGACAAGAACCATAGTCATTTATTACAAAGTTTAGTGACTGAATAACTTTGATCTAAGATAATGCTGAAACATTAGGTAAAAGCAAACATTGTAAGGTCTTAACCGATAATCTTATCATATTCGCTAAAACGAACATATTTTTTCTGTAATCATTCGAAATACTATTAAAACATCTAAATTTTCATTTTTAAATTTATAACCAACAGGTTCTACGCCGTTAATATACCTATATTGTAGCTGCGAAGTTCTTTTTTACCGTATCTAATATCGCCGCCATTTTAATTTCAAGGTTACGTTTGTCCGAATCTGCAATAATAGTCCTTGCTTTTACAACCTAGTTAGCTCCCTTTGTGATGGCTTTGTTCTGTTAACAATTTCGACAAGGCTCTTGTTGTTGTCGATTCAATTGCTTTCGGTTGATAAAAAAAAAACAATATTTTATTTTATTTATCAACTTAACAACTGCTCTACCTGTTATAATCTAACGAGTATTTAGTACTTTTTAAATAGCGATGATCTGAATACTGGTATTTATTTTAAATAGTGTACTTTGTTTCCTTAAATATCTCCTAAGTGTTTTGAAAATATCGAATCATCGTAAGTATGTTTTAGTTTTTCTATAGTCATATGTTACAAAATCAATTAATGGAATTCTAAAAAAAAATTTTTACTATATTAACTACGCGAATTTATCTTGCTCTCGATTTTAGAAAAACATAAAAACTAAAAAATATACGTGATTTTAGATCTTAGTATAAGCAATGATTATAAAACTTATGAATTCTGCAGTAGTATATAGCTTTGCGCATAATTTTTGACCGTTTTGATGACAAAAAAAAATCAAGCGGCCGGGATAGATTCACAAATAGCAAATTATATTTGGCAACGAGGTTAATCTGCCCTAGTGTTTGGCGATACATCTCCGAACTGGTGTCACGATTGGCTGTATAAAGAGACCTAATGCCTCGACCGGTTGGGAAACAAATCGAGCTTGCAGTGCAGACCACGCTTGTAGTGCGTGATCTGTTATTAGAACGAGACGGTGAGATGCGCGTGAGTGGGAAGCATAGAAAACATCTGGGGAGCCGTTGTTTTGCCTGTTTTCCGTGGCAATCCCGATACTTTACATTTTTTATGACTCAGCTTGTATTTTGTTGTTACTATTATGGTTGCTAGGACGATTAAAATTAATGGGCATTTTTCAAATCTTTTGACCATTGCCATAACATAATGTCCACTGACTTAACAATTATATTATTTAAAATTTATTAATGAAAACATCATGCTTAAAGCGGCAATCAATAGAAAATTTCAACAAAAGTAAATTAAAACAGATTTTTCTTTTAAATACAATCTTAATTTGAAAAAATAAATAAAAATGTAACACATTGTACACCAATTTTACGATGTCCCATGCATACCTTCAAACTTTGAAGTGTCATAATCCCGAAATATTCTCATCATACTCATACTAAAATCACTTGGTTTGTGGTAAAACAATATGAAATTACGTTTTTTCATGTCTTTTAATTGGTTGTTATATCAAAATCAGTAAATAAATAAAATTTTATTTTGTCCTAAAATTTTAGATATACCGGAATTCCCAGTTAGTAACTACGATTTTCATCGACTTTAAAATAATACCAAGTATTCAGATATTTTTTGATGTGACAATCATTTTCTGACAGCTTAACTTCTATTGGCCTTTCTTTTTCCAGCCTAGCTATGTTTGGATAAATAGCGTTACTTAGTCTCCAGAACAGTGTGTCGTCAATCACGTGTTCCAATTAGTATAGTGATTTTGAATGATAGATTATTATTGTTTCAACACGAGCGTTGCTTAAACTTTTGCAGTAAGTATCTAAAATTAACTAAAGTTCATTAGAATCATTACTTTTAGTGTATTTTTTATAAAATGTGTGATGTGAAGTCATAAAATGTACTTTCGTAACGTCAGGTGAGTAACGTTATATATAGCCGGAATGGATTTTGTTACTAACTGGAATTATAAGGTCGAGTACTCAGTTAACTTAAAATAAAAATTAAGTATTTCCTAGAATTACTTTTTGACTACTTGTGCTAAAAATAAGTAAGGTAACTATATAGGTACTTACGAGAAATATTCAAGCTGAAACCTCTTTTTACCGACTTCAAAAAAGGAGGAGGTACTATGTTCGGATGTTTTTTGTGTATGTTCACCGATTTCTCTACCAATAAAATTGTGGATCGAATTTCAAAATTTATTTTTCATATACTTTCTAACGCAATTCAGATATTTGTCTCTTATAGTCATCATCTTATGGAGCTGAGCTGATGATGGAAGTAAGAGCACCTGAAAGTTTCTATAAAGTTGTCTTAAAAAGTAGTGGTCCGATTTAGATGGGGTTTTCACTGGTCAATTTCTTATGACATTTTATAGATTTGAGCATTCGAAAATAAATTTTGGGTTGCATTGCATTCCGGGTCTTCGACATAACAAACGCAGATAAGCAAGAAATGCATTTTTACAGAGTTGAAAATGGTAGTATTTCTGGACATTGACAAGTTCTTGACTCGCAAAGATTTCAGTCTACTCAAAAGAACTAAGTGGCCATGGAAAAGAACACACTTCATATTAGCAACAAAATGCCATAACTGCAAAACCTATACTGACACGAACCTCGGAATACCGACTCATTTTGTTATTTTTAGTGACAGACAAATAATTCGTCTTTTACATCGTAAATTCTTCTGGTGCCAAACCTGTTTATTATTTACCATTTATGACCATTTTCTTGACGACGAATGTGAATATTGTTACAAGTAACAAAGCTACCTACATATATTACCTACCTGAACGAGCTAGGAGATTCAGAGAAAAGCTAAAGGAGGATCCTGAAAGGCCAATTTTATTTAGATTTTATTCATGTTAATTAGCATTTAAGTGACGTTGAATACTACAGTCTATTTAGAGGAGTAAAATATTTTACATAATCAATGTTGACGTGTCTTTTAAAATGAAGTGCAATAATAAAAATATGAAACACTTAATTTTGAAAGTAGCTCCATAATGTTTTCATATTATGAAACGGATAATGTATGTAAAAATACATCTTTTTTATTTTTATATGAATTTCTTAAATATACATAATATGAAGATTGTTTACTAAAAATCTTTTGTTTCGCTGAATGGAGTGTAGGTCATTTTCAACAAGTCCGTTATTTTTCAATTTCGGTGGCGCAATATTTTCTTTTATTTTTATTATGATTGTTAATTTTGTTCATAATAAGTACTTAAGCAAAAGAACTAAATAAAATTGCGCCATCGATATTGAAAAAAAACTGGACTTGCAAAAAATTACCCTTGATAGATTACTGTGATTTGAATTAAGACCGATTATAAAAATTTTAGAAGTAGTTAATAAAAAGTGAGTATTGTGAACTCAACTTTATGATCCTGTTAGTAACTAAGAATTCCAATTAGTAATTTGTTAAAGTGAGACTTAGTTTAAAAAAAGTTATTTTGTTTGATAATTTTATTAGAAGATGATTAATGTTACAACTAAATATTGTTTATTTTAATATGTTTTACCCGACTATCTAAGAGATTAAGTGTTATTTCTTTTTTTTTTTCAAAACATAATATAATTTGAGGAGATTATGAAACAAATGTTACTAATCGGAAGTATTTTCATTAATAATTTGTGAAAATATACTGAAAATTGTTTTTGTTTACTAATATAATGAATGTAACCGATTTAAATAATACGAAAATTAAATTAAATAATACAGAATACCCTGGCTTTTATTTAAAAAAAATATATTTAAAGTGTTACTAATTGGAACTTCTTGAGCCCTGAGTGCCCTATACAAATTAATTTTTTGGCTTAACTGCTTGTTCAATTATAAAACAATTGGTATTTTTAAAAAGCTCATTTAATATGCTATCCAAAAAGTGAAAAAAATTACAAAATCATTTCTAAAAAAAAAATGCATTCCGGTTCCGTAACGGTCAGCTTTTTTGAAAAACTCCCTAATACAAATTTTTGTAACTTCGTCTCTGACAAAGTAAAATATTATTTATGCAAGTTTATTGCTATCAAGGCCATGTTAAAAACTTGCAAAACATTGTTGTTTAGAGAGTTCTGCTATTATATGTATAAAGTTATACTATGTAGAATGAATGTCTAAGTGAAAAGTAGCTACACAAGGTATATACATTACTCTTTATTAAAATGCTTTTATTAGTTTCCCTTATTATTCTAAGGATTTACGAAAAGATATAGTAAGACTAAGGACTCAATTTGAACAAAGACTTGACTCTGGTCGTTGACCGCGCTCCTTCCGTAGTGCGACGCAAACGCACGTGCCCAGATTGAGAACGAAATGGCAGGAGCATAACAAAATGGCGTGATATGTGTTTAACAGTAACTGGTTTTATGTTGCTTATATAATAAGCATATTGAGTTTTCCGACTCAAAAAAGAAATTTAACTTCCATAAACTGTTAAAAATCTCCCAAGAATTTCTTGTACGTACGATACCCACTTAAAGCATTTTTTCTTCCATTACTATAATAACCATGTTCCAGGAAATTGCTGTACACCTCGAGCGATGGTAATTTTAGGTTTCACTCCGTGCTTACAATTTTTCTGAATATATCTTCAAGTTGTTATAAAATCACAGAATCGTGACGTATTTTTAATCCTCGACGCAAAAAGAGGGGTGTTATAAGTTTGATGTGCCTGTGTGTCTGTCAGCCTGTGGCATAGTAGCTCCCGAAAGGATGAAGCGATTTCAATTTAGTTTTTTTTTTATATTAAAGGTGACTTATGTGCGAGTGTTCTTAGATATGTTTGATGAAAATCGGTTGAGTCGTTTAAAAGTTGTGGGGGATGAAAGTGGGGAAGAATAACCGAATGTCTGCAAATTTACTCGAGTATCATATGAAAACTCACTTAAAGAAAATCTACATCATAATAAGTATGTATATATAAAAAGTATAATATAATAAACAATGAAATTTAAAGAACCCCGACACAAAAACCTAAATTCCCTTGCAAAAAAAATACGTCGCTTTGGGGGACGTCTTAAATTGTTAGGTTTGGTGCGATCCCCCAACGCGACGCAATTATTACATATTTAGGTAATTTAAGATTAACTTTCTTTTATTATTTTTTACCTTTTAAAGGAAACTTAGGTTTTTATGTCGGGGCCTTTTTTCATACAATCATTGTCTTTGTTAAAAGCGTCCCGATAATAATTTCAATTTCGTATTCTCTAACATAAAAAGTATCCTTGCCATTCACGTTTGCACTAACTAAGTATGTCTTTATTGCAACATGAAATATTGATATTTTTCTTTAAAGGTCATAGCTTAGCTCTATTGAAACTATTGGTGTTCGCTGATGTAAATGAGTTTCTGCAATAGATATTTTTAGTGGTGAAAGCTTCGAATTAATTAAAGCTAATAAATAACTTAAAATCTTGCTCTGTGTACACTGGATAAGTATTAAGTTAGAAAAAATAAGGAAATATATGAAAATATAAGAAATGAATAATAAGGTGATAGATAATATGTGTAAAAAAACATATGTGAATTGATTAGATAATTGGTTTTTTAATAACAGTGGTAATGGAGCTTATAATAATAAAGATTTTCATAGATTTCTATCGAGCAAAACATTTAGTATTGTAATGAGTAATACCATGACACGTTTATAGTAAGACAAATATCTATTTATGGTCATCACAAAAGCAATAACTGCAGGCTTCAAACACATGGTCCGTTAAAAATGACCATAGATCATTCGTAAATAATTAAAACATATAGGAACTAGAATCTGTTAAGATTTCTCATTTGCTACACAAGTAAAAGTTAATACAAGGAATCACACGTTTAGATAATGGCTTTGTTAAGATAAACAAGTTAGGCCAATCCTTTGACGATGACGTAATGGTTCAAATAACGCCTACTTTAAAAGTAGTATACACACTTACTATATTTCTTATATTTTCGTGTCAGTCTCTGTGCTTCGCCTATTTAATTTAGCACGTTTGTTAAATGTGTTAGGCATATTCACATTTCAGGTCCTTGCTTCAAAACTCTATAGATGTCTAACGAAGGCTTGCCTGCAATAGACCATTAACATTCATATTATATAAAATAATAACATTCCAAACTTTTTATAAGCCAGGAAAAGAATTGGAATTGACCATTCTTGACCCGAACTGGCAGTAGTATATCCGGATTACCTACGGTAAGGTAATTATTGCTTTCGTTTGCCTTGAATCGGAATATATAAATTATAGCTACTGCTACATATAATTTTGTACTAATTCCGATTGAGTACCTAAGTGTCTTAGTGTGTTCTTTGTTTCGTTTATAATTTCTGTGATTGTATTTCTTTACTTGAATGTATTATTAATTTGCAAATATTTAAAGATTCCGTAGTAGATAAAAACATAAACATACTTCTTATTTATATTTACTCTCTGGTATGTATATATATTATTTCAGATTTCCTCTTTGTAATCGAATATGTATACTACCTACGCCATAATATCTAGTAAATAGTATGTTGCAACATAGTCAAGTTACATACTGATTGAAATTCTAAACCATGACTTGTTTTTTATAATTTTTTAGTCTCCATATATAGAAGTCTTGTAGTAAATATTTGTCATTGGACCCATTTTTGTTTGAATACAAGATAGCATCACGATCCGGCTAATTTGTTTATCACATAGTAACGTCGCTGGGTAGGCGGCCATTTTGGTTTTGCGATTTGCTAGAAACATTCAAATATGGCGCAACTGAATGTTTCGACTTATAATCTCTTAAAATTATACATTCAACGCAATTTGCAAAACAGCGATATATCGTAATAGACAAATTAAATTTATTTTGAGACGTTCAAATCATTTGTCATAAAATAAAATCTTTTGTTTTTATTATTCACTTATGAGGAATGATATCACTCCTGTTTACTTATCTTACTTAAACCATTATAAATTCATACAGCTATGTAAATACAGATATCTATACCTATAGGTACCATTAGTATAATTTTTGAAAAATAAAACGCAATAATTTTAATCCAAGGTGACATAGCACAAATTTTTCCTTTGTTCTTTAAATATATTATATCTAGAGCACACGCACTTACAAACGGTTTGGTTATATTTCTCAATGTAAGATTATCCAAATACGTATTTACTTATCGTAATACCGTAATCCATCGGTATTATGCATAAGTTATTTTAAGCAAAACAACAGCATTTTGGATATTGGTTCCAAACTCGTACTCGTTTAAATCAAATTAATACCTATAAAGTCATTTTACTTTCACTTCAATTTGCCAAACCTGATTCAAAGCTTTTGGCGATTGCCTAAAATGCAATTATTAAATATCGAAACCTATAATTACGCTACAAATATTATGTGCGAATAAAACATATATACTTGCTTACACATTACATTAGATTGCTTATTTAAAAGGGCGTCTCTTTTATAACGATACGATATTACTGTTTATTTTATTATTCACAGTTCAATGTTCACTAAGAACCTGTTTCATTATTATTTATAGAGTCGCCTCTATATGTTCGAGTATTTTTACTCAATTATCAAACTTGTATTTTGGAATATTTGTTACAACTTTATAGTATTTTAAATTTTAAAACTTTATAGTCTTGTAAAAAATGTTGAAATTAAAGTTGTCCCTTATATTAGACCATAGACTTTCAACAAAATCTACTTATACGATCCTCTGTAATTTATATTAGTTCGAATTGATAACACATTGCTACAACCGGTTTGAAAATTCCCAATAATTACTCTGTCAAAACCAATTGCAGCAATATCCCAACTAGCCAATCATAGAGCATTATTCAGTATGGCGAAAACGGTTGAACGGCGAAAATACGTGCTATGGTTTCTATTATTTTTGTTAGATTTTAACAAGTTTCAAAGTAATTTAGTTATTTTACTGCTACGATGGATTGTTTTCCTACACTTGCCAAACGGCAGCGCAACCCCAATGCTTGGAAACGGAATATCGCTAAAGTTCAGAGGTTAGTTTTAATAGTTTATAGAGTACTTCGTTTATCTTGATACTTTTTTGGAAAAAAATGGAGTGGAGATTTCAAATCCAATTAATATATAATATTTTTTATTACTATTAGTAATATTATGTAGGTACAGTCACCAGCACAGCAACCCACCCAATCTATCAAAACAATAAATACAATGTTTAATACAATATAATAAGTTTCACTGAAGATTATAAGGTTCAAGCTGTATTGTAATTTGACAGATTGGTGCAGGTCGATGCGTTAGCCACCGTACATTTCTATATATAATTTTGTTTTAGGTATTCCCCAAAAACGTTGCCAATGAGACCTTTGTGCAAGCATAAAAAAAAATTTGAATGCCTATCAATTTCAATAAGAGACATTAAAGAATTTTTGATAGCTTTTATAAATTTCATGACAAAAGCAAACAAGATGCTTTCATATTAAAACATTGTTCAGTTAAACAGACTTAACGTCGTCGTCCTACGACTGTTAGTCATAAGCCAAAAAGTTCTCAAATTTCTTATTTTATCTTTAGCGCCACTTTGAAGAAACGTGTTCAAGTTTGGCAGATTTTTTTTTGATAGTTCTTCAAATTACCAAATATAGGGTGCAATTAGTATTGACTGAGTATTTTAAAACGGGTGCATTACTTAAAGAGAAAAGAGGTGGTGATCACGTTTCTCACAAGTATGCACCTAAAAAAATAATACTATAAACTGCTTTAATAGCAATAAGAATTGCTGCAATAAAGCATTTATCTATCTATCTATCTAATACATTTCATAAAGTTTTTTAAAAGTACAAAAATACTTACTATTATTATTATAAGTTTTGATTTTATTTGAAACTTTTCATTTCATAAATAAAATTATTATCAATTTTGTGTGTTAAACAATAAAAAATAAAATATTACCTACTAAGCTGATTAAAGTATCTAATTTCATACATCTTACCATACACAGCTTTAAATATGGCGTCGTTAGGTGCAATGACAGCAATGTCCCAAAGTAGAAGATTCAAACACAGCAATATCCTAATGTCAAGAACAAAAACAGAAATATCCTTTCATTTTCTCAATATTTTACCATTATCATTTAGTATTTTTATCATCTAATCGCTAGCACATATACATTATAACATCCCTTTTGAAATACAATAGACTTTGTTCAAAAAGACATAGATTAATTTACAAAAAAAACAAAAATCATTTTTTCTCAAAAACGCCTCGAGTGGAGATTGCTGTATATGCATCTATATGATTCAATTAAACGATATTTCTTTTTCATATTTTCAGATCTGTGAGAAATTGGAGATTGGCGCTGAAGCAGACTACTTCGGTCTACAGGTGTGCCCAGGGTCAGGGCCCGGAAGATGGCTAAACTTGCGGAACCCCCTAGACCCCCACCGTATTCCTGGGGGCAGACTGGACTTACGCGTCAAGTTTTGGGTGCCTCCCCATCTCCTGATTAATGAACCCACCCGCCACCTATTTTACCTTCACGCTAAACTAGATCTTACCGAAGGTAGATTGGTCGTTGCCGACTTGGAAGTCGCCAGGCGCATCATCGCCTACATTGCCCAAGCAGAAACTGGTGACTGCGATCCGGAAGTGCCTCCGACTTACATTTACGAGGAATGTGATAAAATCGGCCCACAAGGGGAAAAACCAGATGATCACATGGATAAAATCATTGAATACCACTGCGAGATCGTTGGCATGCGAGCTTCCCAGGCAGAATACAGACTTTTGAAAGAAATATCAAATTTGGAATCTTTTGGCGAAGAGTTGTTCTTTTGTAAACCTGTAACACAGTTTAACAATGCACACAACTTATATAGTCACTTATTATATCATAAACAACAAGAGGAAGAACAGCCGAGGGCAAGAGATGACCAGGAAATTGATGGGAGTGCGACTGTAGGCTGTTTGGCATCTGGGCAAAACGGAGGTGGTTGTGGCTGCAGACTAAGCACGAGTGTCGGCGTCGGTCCCCATGGTATTGTGGTGTACAGGCCAGCGTGTAACGGAGAACAAGAAATTGGAGTGGAGAAACAAAGGTATGTTCTGTTATTTAACTTAGAGTGTATAGAGAACGTGGACCGATTTGTGTTTATGAGATCGTCTCTATTGAGCTTGAGTCGTATAAAACTCGGGCGGTATTTGATAATATTGTGCGTCTTTGCGATAATTACACGTGAATTAAGATAGTAAAACTACTAATCCGTCAATTTTGTCACGATAATTCGTGTTGCCAGCGGTTATGGCTTAAAATAAATGCGTAGTTTCTTAAAGGAAAATAATGAATCATAATATTAACACTTGTTATTATAAATAACAGGGAGTATAACCTACATTGTTACAAACCCAAGGCTAGAACTAAAGTTATGGAAGTCTAAGACAATGACTCAACCACCGAATCTACACACAACAAAGAAAACATTATTTTACTTATTTAGACTGCTGTGTGAAATAAATCCAGTCAGGATTGCAAAACGAATTAGCAGACATTATTTTTATCATCCACATCCTTGCGTGACAATAACATGTACAGTTACGGAAGTGACGTATACTAATATCAATGTAATATCACTAGCATATTGCCAACCTTGTATTACCTATTTCCTTTACCAATATCACTTTTGAACTTCAAACTGTAATTAATGCGAAAATATCCTGTGTGCATATCTAATCTATGATAAGGTAATATTACCGATATGAAAAGTTAGTATTGAATAAATATAATATATAAAATGACGCCACTGCGCAGTAAGTTGTGTGTTTACAAAAACACACACATTATTCCCTATTAACCTGAATATTTAAAGCGGCCAGTGTGGCACCAACCGTATCTGTATCTTCGTCAGTACCTAAGCGTACATTTACACCTTATTCTCTCGATTATATGTTCAATTTTGAAATCACGTTTGTTGACACCTGCGCTACGTAGCAAGAACTTATTTTTATTTATATTTTTTTTATTGAAACAAATTTTTTTTCAATAATGTTATCGATAAATAAAATACGATTCGATGATTTTTATTCGCTTTCAGAATTCCTATACAATTACTAATAATTGGCATTTATACGTAAATTAATTCTCAGATTGTCAGTTCGACTGAATAAGAGAAATCATCTTATAAAAATGCTAAAAAATCCACTTTGCCCGAGGTAGGTACTCTGAGATCATTTTTCATTAGGAGTGAATGCAAAGTGGAACAAATATAAAACAAAACATGTTTATATTCTTTCTTTAAAGAAAATTGTTACATAAAACCAATTTTATTCGCAAGCTTCCCAGTAACTAACAAACACCTAGGGGTTGCGTAATACACTTTGAGAAACTCTGTCGTAGAAGAAAGTTAGCGAGTTTTGTTTTACGATTACCTTAGTTATTATCATGCAGGTATTTTTTTTTAATTGCCATGTTTTTGTCACGTGTTAGTCTTTCTCTGTTTACTATTTGTTCTGATAAGATAATACGTAGGTATGACCTCTTGCAGCGAAAACAAAGTCTCTACCAATAAGTTAGCAAAATTTACAATGTAAAAATAGCGTTAGTTCACTCAATACATAGAACGTAGTTATATAAAATTAATATTTAGAAATCTTTCATATGATAACAAAAACCGGACGTTTTACAAAGCAAATTCAATTACATATGATAAAGTAAATAGGTACTTTTTCTCGAAGAACTCCTTTTTGAGCAACTCGATATCGCATTCGAAATTTATTATCTCCGTACTCTGTAAGGCATCTTGAACCGTTCTTGACCCGCGCGCGTTCTTGGTCAGGTGACCCATTCCCATTTTTGATTCGATTACCCCCAAGTGTGTGTGCCCCAGCAATGAGGACATTATAAGGCTGGTGATAATTATTTTCTAGAAAGAGAGATATTGTCTCAAGGACACGATAATAACCGAATCCCTCTACAAAACAGCCAGATAAACATCACAAAAGCCTCGAGTCATTGGACATAAATGAACAATGTAATATTGTTGGTTCCAGCATCAAATACACAGTGATACACCGCGCCCAGCCGCTGCGGCGTATATTCCAGCTGTCGTACGTGACCGCGGAGGGCAGCGAGAAGACGCTCCACGTGAAGATGGCGACGTCGGGCCAGGCGGCCGCGCTCTACCGCGCCGTCACCGAGAAGCACGCGTTCTACTGCTGCGAGACCGTGCGCAGCGACGTCACCGAACAGTTCATAAGGGACCTCAAGGTGACAGGAACTGACTTATACCTATATAACGACCACCCACACTTCGTGGACGAGTGGCTCGTACCACAGATTATCTCAGGTCTAGGTGTTGTGGGAACTTCGTTGTTTCAGTATGCCACTAATACGAGTGCTTTTTTCAAACTACTACTTTTAATCGGTTTTATCGCGTGAAAATGTAAGGAATATGCTGGAATCTTACCAAGTAACATTATAAATATTGTAAATATACGTTTTTAAATAAATCATTTTAATTTATTTAGGATAACAAACAATTGTACAAAACATGTTTTATCAAGTTGTACAGTTAGAAATAAATAATAAATTGCACAACCATCACGTAAAACCTACGTAATTTTTCTCTCCAGAAAGATCAATAGTGAAATTCAGTTGCTTCTAATACAGTACAGCAATCATGGACATTTTATGGATGAAATCTAGTAAGTAGGTATTTATCTTAAAATATAATAAACCTATTTATTCTATAAGTTCTATAACGACAAAGACTTGTATGGAATATTTAAAAACCAATCGGTAACCACATAAGCTGTCTGATTACTAATTCTAAGTTGTAGATACGTCTGTCTAACAAATCACTTGTCACATTAAAATGTAATAAAAAATGTAGGTAGGTAGGGAATAATCATACTTACATATGACATTTACATTTACATATTACAATGTATTATTTTACAATGACAATGTTTGTTTAGCAAGCATACTTAAATCAAAATTGGTAGTACAGCTAAATATGAGCCAAAATATGTAACTACCTACATTTGGTATGCTAATTTCCTATACCTTTATGGATGATAAGGCTTTTCTTAATTTGCAGTCGGTTTGAAATTCTATTACAGATAAGTATCATAATTAAGTTGGGATAAAGAAAAGTCTTTTGGAAGTTTTATAACCGCGCCAATGTGTGACGATATATTTAGATTTTTTTTAAAGTACGAATTATTAACAGTATCTCGAGTGGCTTCTGATTTTTTATTACCAATGCAATAGTTTTTATTTCATTCTTGTAGCTTTGTATTTTATAACATCATAATGACACTTGAATTTTACTCGGGTTAATTATTCATTGTCTAGTTGTCTCAAATAGTGACAGATAGCTAATGAATTAGAAGTTATTTACTTTTGCAGCCATCATAGAGTGTTTGTAACATCCGTTTTCATAAATATTGTTGATTGCTAATTGAAAATCACAATTCTCCTGACAATGTTATTTCGAAATTAAAATGTGCGAAATTGTCTTTTACCTACTTACATTTTATTTCACCTACCTATTGTCAATGTAAGCAATTACTAGAAAAACACACTTTTGTCAACAAAAATATGAGATTTACTAAGCACAACAAAAGGCAATAAAAATTTGATGATTTTAAAAATTAATAAGTACGACTGGAGTATTCAAATAACATGAAATATTTTGTAATACACTTTATGATAAATAAGGTAAAAATAGAGTCATTGTGTAGTTAAGTACCTACAAATTTAGCTTATTTAATAAGCATTATTACATTTTTGTAGAATATACATATATATCACGTGATATGAATAGATTTTACATAAATCGTGAACATATTTCTGCATTAAAAGTATATGATTGTTTTAGTTAGGAATACGATGACATTTAAATAAATCAAATTGACATCACCTCAGGCTACGTGATCATAGTGGCCACTGTATATTACGAGTACTTACACATTTACGGTTACTTTTATTCAAAAGCATGATAATGTATTAGCAGGCCATGATATGTAATTCTGTTAAGTTTACGTAGTAAAGACATGTCAATAGGTACTATCTACATTTTCCCCTGTTTTGTTTTGTACAGAGTCATCGTCATACTAAAATATTAGAGAACATTGCTCAGATTCCAAGATACCGAGTATGTGTGGCATCGACAGTACCACAACACCCGGACCCGAGACCGGGTCAAAAAGACTTTTTTCTACATCGACCCGACCAGGAATCTAGCCCGGGGCCTCGAGAGATGGCGACATCTCGAAATCGGTGTGCGAACCACCATTTTAAGTATAAGCATAAGTGTTCCAATTTAACGTAAGTCGCCTTCGTGTGTTACAGGGCACGATAGCGTCCATCTTCAACGACTCGACGACGTTAGGGCGGCGGTACGTGTTCGACATCCGGCGCACGTGCCGCGAGGTGCACGACCGCGCGCGCCGCGCCCGCCACCGCCGCCGCGACCCGCCCTCGTCGCACGCCCCGCCCTCCTCGCCCTCCTCGCCCTCCTCGCCCTCCTCGCGGGCCCACGCGCACACGGTGAGTCACACTATATACGGACAATACGATACTGTATACGATGTAATATCTCGAAGTCAATTCAATCTGCTCCTTTGAAGACTAGTGAGTGAGCTTTAACGGTCGTGTTGCGCAGGGCCCCCGGAGCAGATCCCGCAGCGGCGGCGACGGCGGAGGGGGTGGCGGGGGGGAGGCGCTCGCGTGCCGCGTGTGCATGGACAGCGGCATCGACACGCTGTTCCTGCCCTGCAGGCACGTGGTCTGCTGCCAGGAGTGCGCCAACAGGTCGGTGACTATTCTGTTAATCGTCTAACATCTTTTTACTTACCATCCCCCGGGCAATAGGGATGACGACTGAGAAGTAAAAAAAAAGAAATTCTATTTATTCCGTCAGTCAGATATATAATATAAAAATATTAGAAAAATATTACATACGTATTTTTTTGCTTCAATCGAGGTATTAGAGTTGAGGAGTGGAGGGCTCGCCACGTCACAGTTTTGTAGACAATGTACAAAAGCGTGACGTCATGCGACGATCAAGCAAATATTAAAAAATAAATACTTAATATAAAAAATTAGTCGTCTGATAAATCCTGTTAAAATACTGCCTATTAACAGGACTTTACATTTGCATATTTTCACATTCTGACTGAATTTGAATTTTACTGATTTTTTCTGTACATATTAAAATAATACTTCCTAAATATTAATAGTTCGTCATTGTATGCAGAAGTATACATAATTCATTCACTTAAATTTCTATGATTACATTACACATGACTTCTGTATAACGTGTGAACAAACAGAAATTAAAATGATTTTATTTAGTTCAGTTTTGAGAATAGTACTTAAATTTCTATTTATGTAAAAATTATTTGTTACAAACATCAATTGCCCTGTATATTGTTGCAGATGTGAACGTTGCCCACTGTGCAGGGCGGCCATAGAGAAGTCTATGCACATATTCCTGCCAGTCGAATACCAAAAGTCCCCTGGCCTTATAATTAAATGAGATAATTTTCGAACTGATCATTGCTGGCCCAAAATCGACTACAGTTCCCGACTTGTGTGATTTTAGAAGTCCTTCCGTTCGCACACCGTGTCGGCAGAATGGAATGGATGTCGCGGAAGTGAAAAGTATAATTGTCTTATGTTAGTGACGTAATCAGTGACAATAAAAGTTGGTTGATTAACGTAAATGTATTATAATCTGTTTGGATTATTGTACTGCACTTCATAGGTGGAGTCTTACAAATGTATTTTTTAATATTAATCTTTCATACTTTTATTGAATTTTAAATTGTGTGGAGCCAAGTGCCTATTAAAAAGAAACCTGTAAGATTGTGTGTGTGAACGTCTAGTCAACTTTGTGACTCTTTAACAATAATAATTAATACATGCATTTTTCTCCCAAGTTATTTGGAAACCTTACTTTATTTTTTCTCGCATTCCAATTAATGAAACATTTGGAAAGTTACAATCGGTACTTATGTGTAGATTTAAGTGATCATATCCGAACTGCCTTTGATTTGAACAGTTTGTTTGTTTATGGAAAATTAATAGTAAATAATCCTTTCGTTTTAGAAAGGTGTATTTTGTATAAATGATAATCTTTTGAAGTTAAATGATGGTGATATAACATCTTTGTGAGGAATTTTTCAATTCGCATTCTAATTGTAAGCAAATTCTGCATTTTCTATTGATTTCTTGCCGTTTCCTGTTTAACTTTGTGGTATATTTTATTTTTAAGATGTAATTGTAAGACCCGTGGTCTATAAGTTGTCAAATTTTAACATAAAAAAATAAGAAAAAATTAAGAAAATAAACATATTTATTTAAGTTATGATGTCGTTTCATTTCTTATATCTCGTTCAAACAACTTTTACTACAGTTGCGTCATTATAATAGGTCACATTTGTCATTTTTCAGTTTCAACTTTAAAGTAACCTTGTAATATAGTAAAAAGTTATTGCTATTTTTTTTTTTCAAAGTTACTTTTCTATGTAAATAAAATATATTTATTGTCATGATATAAAACTAAGGCAATTTTAAGTTTTATTTTGATCAATAAACATTTCTATATGTAATAAATTTATTTCATTCTAAACAAACTACGCTGCTACAATGTTATGTCAGTGGACCCGTTGACTTTATAAACACTAGGGACGTGTAATTATTTATGAAAACATGAACAAATAACCACTTTGGGAATCTAATCACTAAATATTGTTTATATAGGTAACGTTTCAATTATAAAGAATTTCTTTCTACAAAATGTTTTGAGCTCATATCAAAATCTTATAAATATTTGGTTGCATATTTTTGTACCTAAAAATAATTTTAATTTTCAAATTGCCCGCGTAAACGTCAACTGTCATGGCGTTACTATGACGTCAAGCTCTTCTTAAACTAATATCATTCTGTGTATGTGTTATGCTCAAAGAGAGAGAAAAAAATAGTTTATACCGCGTTGTGGTCATAGTCATTTATTTTATACCATATTTGATTAGGTTAGGTTAGGTTAGAGTATGACAAACAATGAAGCGAATCGCTATTGTAAAATGCAACAGCTAGTTAAAGTAACGCTCAGAACTTGTGGCATTCTTCATTGCCACAACGCGTTGTGGTCGAATAGCATGACAGCCACGACACGGATTTCGCTATGTGCTCATTCTGCGATTGTCACAACTCGTAGTAAGCATTTCCATCAGAGTCATAACACTGATTTCGCTAAGTATATGGTTATTTTGCGATTGCGACATCGCGTCGTGAATTTCGCTATGCGGTTGTTCTGTGATTGCTTCAATGCGTTATGAACTATTTTTCGCTCAATGAGCAAATTTGATCTTTGAGTATAATCAAGCATAAGGTTTAATTCTCTAAGTTCCGATATGAGTTAGAGGGGCGTCACGTCACGCGCTCTTTGCGGTCATCTGACGAGTATAAAATATTTGTTTTTTTGTTATAATGAATTTAAATAATATATAATAAGCAACAAAGTGCGACTATCAGTAATAGTATAAAATAAAATGTATTTATTTTCGTTAACTGTCTATACCCGTATTGTCTTAGT
The DNA here is from genome assembly GCA_918026875.4 of Diatraea saccharalis. Taxonomy (NCBI): domain Eukaryota; kingdom Metazoa; phylum Arthropoda; class Insecta; order Lepidoptera; family Crambidae; genus Diatraea; species Diatraea saccharalis. The sequence continues at coordinate 702,449 of OU893336.1, forward strand.
AATGTTGTTCAAAGTACTTGGTTACATTATGGAGAGTATATACACCAAAGCCTTTCTAAAGGTTTAAAAAAACATTAATTTCCGAAATCAAACTAAATGTCGCTACGGAAGTTTCTTGATTTCTTCATGACAACCCTAACGGTTTTCGTTCATGTATTAAGTTGAATTAGTTTTTCTTTTTCGTTTTTTTAATGTTAGTTAAAGGAACGGAAATGACTATCTTTGGCCCATTCGTTTCCTGCAAAAATCAACTTTTGCTAGAGTCGCCTTCTGGTGAGGTACTTTATTAGTACTTTCTTTTTTTTCTTGAAAACTTCCTCATTGGTTTTGTATCAATAAAAATTATAAATCCAAAACATTAATTTAAAAAATTTTCTTTATAGAACCAAATAACAAATTTACTCGTAAAATTCTTCATTTACTCCATTTTATTGTAATTGCTGTTATAAACACTTGTATCGCTTTGTAACCGATGGAATCATGCAGCAATCTTAAAAAGAAGTTTGCGAGTAATTCATCAAACAGTTTTTGACTCTCAATAGGGTTTTGACACTTTCTGAAAACTATTTTAAATTATTTGATACATTTTTATCACACTGTCATTATATTTCATGAGATTATTTTCTATTTTCAATGAAAATAATTGTTAAAGTTTAAATAGCCAAAGTCGCGCTAAAAACGCTGCTCCGTGTAATGGCGCTGATCACGTGCTATTTGTGACGTCACAATGCCGGTAAATATATCAAGGCGACATAACCTATTTATCAACTTACTTATTTACGACGTAAACAAATAGTATTACGGAAGTGAAATTGAAGTTAAATTATTTATTTGTATCTACTCTATTCGACATCCTCTGTCCCTATCTATTTACCGTGGCCAACGAGATACTCGTACAAAGGTGAATTGGAGGTCAAATGATATCATGCCGTAATTTGCTAAGTAGTGGAGTGCGTAAGTCGTTTGGCCCTTCGAAGTAGAAGAGAAAAAGATACTGTGAAAGATATTGCACAGCCGGGAGCTTGTCACGTATTCACACAGAATTTTGAATCGGTAAAATAAGCGCCATATCTTGAAGTCAGTGCTATTTATTAAAAAAACTAAATTATGCGTCCATAATTTTACATTATATAATTTAGCAAGTAAGAAAGTAATATGTCATTGGTTCGATGAGTCAAATAGCACACTTGAAGCGTCTGTTTCAAGCTTAGTAGACTATCTAGAGAAGGTTTTGAGTCAGAAATTATTACCTGTAATTTTATATTCCAATGGCTGTTGTACTCAAAATAGCAATGCTACGCAATAAGAAATCCTAGATTACGTTCAGCGTTTGAAAAAAATGTTGTGATCAAATCACTTATAATGACCTTCCGCACAGCAATATCTAAAGACTGCAACTAACTATAAGACTAGAGATTTTGAGTATTATTTACGTATTTTTATACTTTTATTACTGTTATATCTTGTTTCGTTGGAGTTTATTAAAGATTATGTTTTAAATATTTACCCATTAAAATTTACGCTCTAAAGGTTTGTGTGTTACCAAATAATTTTAAGCAATTGATCTGAACAACGTGTTTTTGAAGATTTAGGCAGAGGTTCCCAAACATTTTTTTCTCGTAGACCAATAAATAAAGAATAGTATATGTCGGCGTGTAATCAGGTAGGGGCTACTATGAAGCCCAAATAGATTGTCCATATCGGAGGACTATCTTTAAAATAACACTGCAGGCTTGTATACCAACGTCGATTTATTTCATTTTATCACTTTTCACACGAAAATATAACGAGATGAGCGTGACGTTGTCGGATGTCTTTTCTTCTCGGCGATCGGAAATATAATGTGTGCCAAAATGGCGGCAATTTGCTTTTTGTTAACGAACTGTCAAAGTCAGTGTCACCATTCTAATAAAATTAGAAGTATCGATGATCACGCTCTCTCTACAATCGAGTAATTAAGTAATCGAGTAACTAGCAATTTAAAAAAGTCACTAAAAGTCACTAAATCAAACGATCTTCGTAAAGATGATGCGACATATATTTTCTTGAAATAATAATGAGAAGAGACTTAATAGAATTAAAATGAAACACTAATAACGTTACGTAACTTCATCAATGCAAATCAATAATAAAAAATACCCATAATTTTAATGGGAGGGATGTACTTGATGGATAGATAGCAAATTATCAATATTTGGCTTCAGTTTTATTATTCTGTAATGTTTAATCTGCTCCTTTTTTTTGTTAATAGGTTTGTAACGACACTAAAAGTTATGACGAGACACTTTCCGACAAGGTCTGACGAGATAAACGCTATCAAAAGTTTTCTCGAAATTTCCCACAGCCCTGGATATTTTTCGGGTAAAATCATTGATAGCCTTTTTTAAATTGCACCTTCAGCTCTTCATTGGTGCTGAGCTCGAGTAGTTCCTCTTGTAATACCACATCCGCCACTTCCGTTTCATCAAATGGATTTATGATCCGTGGTGGTATTTCCGTCATCAAAATATCTTCAAATCTCTTTCTGAAAGTTGAACGTATGTCTGAATGTCTTCAACAAGACATGCTGTATGTGACAAGTTTGGAAACTGTGAGAATTCGCGCCAACTAATATTTTGCTTCATAAATTTCAATTTTCCAAGAATAGCCGAAATTATACTCTTTGTTTTGATTAAATTGAGGCTAACCCCTTGTAACTGCAAGTTAATGTCATTACATTTTTTGAACAACTCTGCCAAATACGCGATTCCTGCTTTCCATTTGATCAAGTTTTCTTTTAAATCTGGATCTTTACTTTCCAGAAACTCTAAAACTGATTCAATAGTAAGTAAAACCTTGTTAAACAAGCACCTTTCGACAACCAGCGTACTTCAGTATGTAAAAGCAATAGTCGGAAGTCTTCATAATTTTCGTCGCACAATTGGGCAAATAAACGAGTATTCAACGCACTGCTTTTTATTTTATTAACAGCTTTAATCATAAGTTGAAGCGATTGATGCAATCTATCACTCAAATATTTTGCTACCAGGTGTTGTCGTTGGATGACACAGTGTATTGCGGTTACTCCTGGTATTATTCTTTTAAGATGGCTATTAAACCCACGATAAAGTCCGACCATGGCATTAGCTCTGCTACTGTACTGCCGACATTTCTTCTTACATTCAGATTCGGGGTAGCGTACCCCCACTCTAAGGAATCTAATAAGATTAACTGATTTATGTATGAGCTAAGTGCGATCACTCAAATTGTATGTAAGAAATCGATTTTGCGCAATAAAGCATGTTCTGCCTTCGAACGTTCTCCGAGATTCTCCGAACCAAGTGTTTTACTTTGATACCTCTGCTACCTGCCCGCTTTCAAATCCAGCTACAGTCCATCTGCTACAAATACAGTATAGCTGGAACAATTAACTTTCTGAAAAGATCTGTATCATCCTTACAAAAAATGAAATAAGTATATAATTACAAACATGCAGGTCAATCATATATCTCTCCTTTAGTGAATAACTACAGCCGGGTAAATAAATAATGTTATAATAAATAGTACAAAATAAATCGAATAATGGACCTGTTCAGTATTTAATTTTTATTAAGTACGTACCTACTACACGCAAACATAACAAATATAATATTATTACAATCAAATAGGCAGGGACTCACTTTTCCGGTACTCACTTTTCTGGTACTCACTTTTCCAGGACCAGCAAACACTGACATAGATTCACTCACTCATTGGTGAAGAATCAAACAAATCATACAAGATTGTATGCACAGCAGAAGTGGTATTTCGTAGCTGTGCACGTCTGAACAAGAATCGCGTGCGGGCGGGCGGCGGCGGTGCATTGCAAATATTGACACGCGTTGTACTGAATATTGAAAAAGCAAGTTTTTACAAGTAACACACGCTGACCTTCTTACAATATTATTGCCTACTTGCACATTGATATTTAGGTAAAGCCAAACCAACATTTTTGTTCTTTATTATCGAAACCAGATAATTTTAATATTAGATTAGTAATAAATTTTCGTGGACCCCACTTACAACTTGTGAACCCCTATTTTTATTTCACGCCAACGTAGACCCCCGTTGAATCCCTCGTGGACTCCTGGGAGTCCACCTGGACCACTTAGGGAATCACTGATTTAAGGTTATCGATACTTCTGTTGTAACGATTGTTAATTATTCTAAAATGTTTCTTAATAAAAAGTCTTATTAGTAAGTCATCTAGTAATACCTTATTCCCTAAAATTTCCGTAAAGTCTTAATATCAGCTTAAGTCTTAATCCGACTTAATCTAATAAAATATCGGTAAACACAACCTAAGTCATAAAATAAGTATTAAAATAAAGTGAATCGTGAAAATAATATTTTATTAACAGCTATGGTATTTATTTTGTAACAACAAAAAAATCCACCGACTTTTTAAAATAGGCGGATTTTTTCATCTCCTGTAAAGTTGGTAATAAATTACTTATGCGGTGTTGTAAGCTTAGGGATGATATTTGTTTTTTTTGTAAATCTGGACATCATACGAACTGTCCGGACAATCAAGATGAATCTCGATCATCCAGCAACCCTACATCTACTCCACGAATAAAAACGATGAGATAGCGCCTTTAATGGCGCATTCCATCAGGCAATAACTAGGCTTGCTGAAAAAGTATCGATTCATCAATATTTTGAATTCAATATATCAATATTTTTTACCGATATATATTGATCCGATGTATCGAAATAATCGATACAAAATATCCAGTATCAAAAATTGTATCGAAAACAATATTTTTTTAATTCTTATGGCACTGAAGTCGCTGAAATCCGAGATCGTAGAAGATAGGATCGAACGAAAAAAAAATAGTTTGTCTGATATTTTTGTATGATATCTTAAATACGTCTTAAAATAAGAAGATAGCTTTTTAGTTCTTAATATTTTTCTAATTTTGTCTTACTAAAATGAATACTGATAAAATATTTTCGTGTTTATTTCGATTTCATCGATAAATCGATATTTTTCCTTTGATATATCGACGCTAATATTGATATTTTAATAATTATCGATATAATCGAGAAAATTCTATTTCATTTTCGAAATCCCTAGCAATAACTTCAAATTGTATCTAGTTGCATAACAGACTATAATTTTTTTAAGAAAGCAAAACATTATGTATGATATGGGGATAAAGAGGAAGTATTTAAAAAAAATTTTGTTCCCGAAATCAAACTAGAAGGCACTACTTTCTTGAATTCTCCATGACAACTCTTCCGGTTTACTTTCGTGTATAAAAATAAATAAATTTTCAAAACTCAATAAACAACTCATATTCTATTTGTACTTTTTCTTATTTGTATTAATATCTAAGTTATGAACTTGCAAATTTTAGTTTTTTAATGTGTTAGTTACAAGGAACCTAAATGACCATTATTCATTCATCATCATCATCATCAGCCCATATTCGTCCACTGCTGGACATAGGTCTCCCCAATTGCACGCCATCTACTTCTATTTTCGGCTGTTCGCATCCAGCTCCTGCCAGCCATCTTGCGCAAATCATCACTCCACCGCGCCTGAGGACGTCCTACACTACGTTTGCCGAGACGCGGTCTCCACTCAAGAACTCGTTTACTCCAACGGTTATCGGTTCTGCGGCTAATATGCCAGCCCACTGCCACTTCAGCTTGCTAATCCGGTGGGCTATGTCGATAACCTTGGTTCTCTGCCGGATCACCTCATTTTTTATTCGATCCCGCAGAGAAACGCCGAGCATAGCCCTTTCCATAGCCCGCTGAGCGACCTTCAACTTGTGGACCAGCCGTGCCGTCAGTGTCCACGTTTCGGCTCCGTATGTCATAACGGGTAGGACGCACTGATTAAAGACTTTCGTCTTTAGGCACTGCGGGATCGATGATGTGAAGACCTGACGTAGTTTTCCAAACGCTGCCCAACCTAGCCGAACTCTTCCATTTACCTCGCTCTCGAAGTTGTTTCTACCTAACTGCAACGTTTGCCCGAGGTATACATATTTTGGAACAATTTCGAGAACGGCACCGCATACTGCAATCGGTTCCGGTAGTACGTGTTCGTTGAACATGACCTTGGTTTTATCCAAGTTCATCCGTAGGCCGATGCGCATAGAAGAGTCAGCCAGGTCATTCAGCATCTGTTGTAGGTCCTGCAGATTTTTTGCCATGATGACGATGTCGTCAGCAAATCTCAAGTGAGAGATGTACTCGCCATTGATGTTGATGCCACGTCCTTTCCAGTTCAGCGTCTTAAACATATCCTCCATTGCATTAGTAAACAATTTCGGAGACATAACGTCTCCTTGTCTCACTCCTCGATGCAACGGTATAGGACTTGTCTGCTGATTCTGTACTTGGACGGTCATGGTGGCGGCCTCATAAATACATCTTATCACTTGGATGTATCGCCAATCGACTTGGCATCGCTGCAGGGACTCCAGAACGGACCAGATCTCAATCGAGTCAAAGGCCTTCTCATAGTCCACAAATGCTAGACACAGGGGCTGATTATACTCTTCAGTCTTCTGTATAATCTGCCGCACTGTGTGGATGTGGTCTATGGTGCCGTATCCACTCCGAAACCCAGCCTGCTCCGGTGGTTGGAATTCGTCAAGTCTTTGCGCAAGACGGTTCGTGACTACTCTAGAAAACAGCTTATAGACGTGGCTTAGAAGGGAAATGGGTCGATAGTTCTTCAGCAGGGTTTTGTCTCCCTTTTTGAAGAACAGGACGACTACACTCCTACTCCACGCCTGCGGAGTTCTCTCTTCGAAGAGGACTGCATTAAAAAGCTTTTGGAGCTCCTTCAGTACTGGTTTACCTCCTGCTTTTAATAATTCGGTTGTAATGCCATCCTCTCCAGGGGCTTTTCCATTTTTAAGCTGTCTCAGAGCGATCTCGATTTCGCCAATGCTGACTTCTGGCAGATCTTCGGTGTAGTGGCGTGTTAATGTGGCTCTAGAATCCTCATTTCCGGGATCAGGTCGAGGTGCATGCGAAGCGTATAACCGGGCATAGAAATTTTCCACCTCTGAGAGAACCGCTGGCTTCGAAGCAACGACTTCCCCGCTTGCTGTGGTCAACTTCGTTAAGTGGCTTCTTCCAAGAAATTGTACGAATACTTTTGACCCCCTGTTTTGCTCGATCGCTCTTTCTATAGCGTGAGTGTTGGAGCACCGGAGGTCATACCGTACGCGTTTGCTGATCTCCTGGTTTTGAGCACGTTTTCCTGACGAAGTGACAGGTGGGTTTTCACGTCGTTCCTTCATAAGCCCCAAAGTTCTATCCGAGAGCTTAGACTTCCCGCCCTTACGCTGCATGTTACAAAATTTCGTACCTTCTTCCCTGAGTATTCGAACCACATTTTCAAGGTTCTCGTCAACGTCAATTGTGGGTTCCATGGCAGCGAATCGGTTCTCAAGATTTGACTTGAACGTTTCAGATTCCATCATGGTTTGGAGTGGAGTAGGTCGGAGCCTGGCCTTCATCAAGCGGACACGTTCAGCTTTGAAGTCGATATTCAGAGAGCTTCGGACAAGTCGGTGATCGCTGCCAGTATTCAACCTATTGATCACGGAGACATCTCTGAATACGTGTTTTTTGTCTGCTATAATGAAGTCGATCTCATTTTTTGTCACATTGTCGGGGCTTTGCCACGTCCACTTCCTTTGGGGCTGTTTCCTAAAGAACGAGTTCATAAGGAAGAGCCCCTCCCGTTCGAGGAAGTTAACGAGCATTTGCTCCCTATCATTCCTGCTTCCAAATCCATGGGATCCTACTACCGATTCGCCGCAATTTTGTACTCCCACTTTAGCGTTAAAGTCCCCCATAACAACGCTGTAGTGGGTCTTAGTAGTGAAGTGGAGTGCCCTCGATATATCATCGTACATATTCTCCACTTCATCGTCCGAGTGTGTCGAGGTCGGTGCGTACACTTGAACAACCTTGAGGCTATACCTGTCAGTGAGCTTTACAATCAGGTACGCTACCCTGTTCGACACACTGGAAATTTCTACAACGTTGTCAGAAAGGGACTTATTGACAAGAAACCCAACGCCACCTTGGGATTGTTGGTCTCCCTCGCGGAAGTACATTAGGTGGCCTGATTCGAGGGTTATGGTATCCTCCCCCTCTCTTCGGACTTCACACAATCCGAATATGTGCCACCTAATCTTTCCAAGCTCCACCTCAAGTTGAGCCAGATGCGAGTCAAGCCGTAGCGTGCGTCCGTTGTACGTCGCCAGGGTCAGTTGGTTGTGGTGGCCTCCCGTAGCCCGGAGATTCTTAGCACCCCCTGCCTTGCCGTTACCATGGTCGCCACCATGACCAGGAATAGCGAGGCCGCCGGGAACTAGGGGCCGTGGCCTTTTGTGCTTTCGCATTTGGGGGATATGCCCATAACCGCCACGCTGGGCAAGCGGGTTGGCGATCGCAGTATGGTCCGGTTCTGTGGCCCGCACAAGAAGACGCTGCTGCCCATCTCCTTGGGTTAAATTTCCCTTAGTCGCCTCTTACGACACCCACGGGATGAAAAGGGGTAGTACAATTCTATACCGGTACTACACGGCAAGACCATTATTGGTCCATTCGTTTCCTGCAAAAAATGATCCTATTGCCATTACAATGACCATTATTGGTCCATTCGTTTCCTGCAAAAAATCAACTATTGCTAGAGGCGCCATCTGGTGAGTGTAGTGCTTTCTTTATTTTTTTAATTACTTCCACATTGTAATAAAACCTATTACAAATTGTACATATCTTTAAATACAAATTTTGATATGTATCACAATGTGATTTGATTTACCTTTTATATACTCTACAGACTATGTTCTCACATCATCTGTGTTGTCGTTTACACGGCTTTTTATAAAAATAATATGTAACATGATTTTGAGTACATACATCAAACGTCTTGTTTGCTTTAAATAATATTTTGTGGGAAGACGCATTATAAAAAAATATATATATACTTTTTTAAGTTGTTCGTTCCCCTATTATTAAATTGTTTTATAACCAAATATTACACTTTTTAATGAAATCCCTTTGCCTTACTTCTCTATTTTGTCTACGGTTTAAACAAGTGTGACCATTTTATATAACTGCCTTTGGAAATGGGAAATAGTATACATATAAAGAATCAATTTATCCAATGAGGATCATACGCATACTTATGTTTGTATTTGATCAATTTTACATTCACAATGCTTAGCTGAAAAATATCCTTAATGAAAAATGCTTGAAAATCCACTATGTCCCTGGCACTGGCTGAGATGAGTCTTTGTTACGCAATCCATGCAGATGCTCTAACTTCTGAGCTACCCAGAAACTAAAAGGACTGACGAAATTTTCAAGCACTTGTTAATTTTTCGCTACTACAGAGCGTATTTTCATCAATGTTAAGGCAATTCCCCCTAACAGCCGAAAGAAAAAAGGGGCAAGGTGGATTTTAAAAAAAATTCATTAAGTATACATATTTTCGTTTATTGACAACTCTGTAACATAGAATTGAATATTGATTCAACTGTATTTTTATAGCGGCATTATTATGCATAATTGTCTTATATACAAACCTTGTTTTGACAATAAGGAACACATAAAAAAATAATCATTCAATTTGGTGCAGTCTTTGGAAATTATGCGCGTACATACATTAAGAACAAAATGAGTTGGAAAATACTAACACAGTCTTAGATTGAAAATGATGCAAATTCTATGAATATAAGGATATTTTCTCTGAAGAAAATTTAATTATTATCCAGTAAATAAAGTAAGATAATTCAGTAAAAAAAACTATTACATAATTCTCTAACACCTTTGTATTTTTTCTATATATTGTTAATAATATTATAAATCAAACAATATATATAATATGGCTATATTTAAAACATTGCATAATAAAAATAATACTAATCAAGGTTGCTGATGCCACTACATATTTTTTACGGTTACACGTTTTTTAAACGCTTTATCAACTCTATGTAACCTGACCAGATAATATGGACGCAATGGCTTTGTACTTACTCTATGTGACATATTTTATTAAGTGAACAATTTTCCTATACATTGACTGTCTAAATATTACCAAGATTGACAACTACAGGATGGTAATTAAATGATTTAATTGATTTATTTTACAACCAGTTGAAAATGATTTAAATCTTGGTTTTTACTTATTAGTTACTAATTCTTAGTGACTAATTTTATTATAGTGAAGCTGGACAATATTACTTAAATGTTACATTTACAGAATAAGAGTACAGTAATTGTGAACTTAGAATTTTAAGTTTTTTAATCTTTAATTATATTTAATAATACAACGTTATCTTATATTTAATCATTAATTTCCAAAAGACAAAATGTTTACAAAGTTTATATAGGTACGTAGTATCCAAGCTTTGCGCAAAATTCTATAATCAATTAGATTTGACGCAAATGTTACGAAGTAGGTCCCTAGCGATATCTATTTTAATTTTAAAAATTATTTTTTATTGTCTATGGCCCGAATGTTATATTTTATATTAAGGTAATGGGATGTTCTATTCTAGCAACATTTTTTTAAACTGGCACGAACTCAAGTTAAGATGGCTACCGATTTATGTGACTGCAAGGACATGTAGAAAAGTGATATCGGTCCTAGGTGATATTCCGTTTATATTTTGTGATAATAACTTTTAAAATTATCGCACTGTTATTGTGTTTGTGTAATATACAGGTTTTTGTGCAATTTGTTATGAGATATCCATGGTTTTACGGTCATTTGTGCAATATTGCGTTGGATGCCATATAAAATGTTCAGTGTTGAATTGTGATTATTTATGCAGTGATAGCCCAATTTGGATCGCTATGAGCACCGTAGTTGGATGATATCTGTTATTTTATGTGAGTACTTTAGATATTGAAGTTTTCTTTGTAGTTTAACGAACATTTTATGACGTTAGGGCTGTCGTCATTTGTGGTAACCTATTTGACTATATTGGGGGATTGCTGTGGCGTGGCGGGTTTATGCTGGCGCCGGAAAGCCGGCTATAGCTTATTGAAAGCAGCTGTTCATTTCTTACGCGTAAGACATTTGGCTTTCGTCGGCAAATACATATTATCATTGAGATTTCGATTTAAAAAGTCTGATGTTGTTTTTCTCCGAAACAGATGTTCGTAACTTTGTTCGTATCGGCCTTATTAGTTAAAATCCAGATACTCTGTTTCTAACTAAATCGTTAAAATCTGAAAATGAAGAGACAATATCTCGTTTTCGATACGCCAAGTGTCACTGACAATAACAATAACGAAGTAAAACAGTTGACGTAAAAAATCAAGAAAACAATATATCATTACTACATCTTAAAAATAATAAAATAAATACATCATTTCCTGTAGTACAAAACGATGACTTGGTTTGTTACTAGTGATTTAAAATAGACTTTTAACAAGAAGTTAATTATACAGTGACCTGAAATTGAAAAACAATGAATAGAAAAATTAACAAATATCAATAGGTAATATTCAAGTAGTATTACTTTACTGATGCTTTTACTTTCATTGTAAAATTTTAACTTTATCTTATATTTAATTATCTGCTTCATTCATTGACCTTTCTCAATTATAAAAATATCTTACTGTTTTCATATCTTATAAGAAGTATGCTCTAATGTTATTAATTATTTATTTGTATGTGAAAACAATCAGTTGAAAAACAGCAGTTATTTTCAGACAAAAAAACTCAAGTTTGCAAAGCAGTGTCTTTTATGATGGATGGTATTGATTTTACTATTCCAGTTTTCTTGTAGACTTTGACCACATCAAGTTAAAACCATTATCTAACAGCAATAAGTTGACACTATTTGAAATTTTCTCTTTTCTCATTCTCAATTTTCTGTAGAAAGTTCAATGGTTTAAACCAAAGTATTAACTTTAGTACTCATTTTATAATAAGACTTCAAATGTTTCTATATCCTTCTAGACAGTGGTTCTGTCTGTAGTCAAATGTATTATAATACAATTGCATATCAAGCTAGAATCAATTATTATCAAGATTATTATTAAAGTCCTTAGAACCTAATTTATTATTGTGATCATCAGTAACACCAGTAAACAACTATGAGTCAAATTCGCTTATAATTATAAAAAAAAATAGGTAACAATAGCAGCAATATAATTTATACATAATATGCTAATTTAATTTTATGACTTCAACAAGTTTCTGATAAACACAAAATAGTGTGTTATATCATAATCTTCTCATTTACAATTTGAAACTTGTTCATTTTGAAATGCTTCATAAAGTCTATACTTATTTATTGTAAAGTATTTTCATAAAATCAATATTAATTAATATGAACATATTATGATATTGTTCTTGGTTTTAAGGAAAAGCAGTAAATTGATCTAAAATTATGTACATAAGTTGCTTTGGGTTTGTGCTACTTTTTCCCATATAATTAATCTAAAACTGAAGTAAACAATTCAAAATCTAAATTAAGGTTGAATATCACAGTTTCAAAAATATTGACTGTAGTTGTGCTTGTGTTCTAATTAAATGTTTTTTAGCAAAGAAAATGTCCATATTCCTGTATAGGTTATAATTGTGCTAGTACCATTTTAATCCATTCAACTATTATGTATGAAAAAGATTCTTGAGTTTAGAAATAACATTTTGTAATTCTCTATTTATCTAAATAAAGAAAATATTTTCTAGTAAGCACATTAAGTACCCACCAATACTCACTGGACCTATATTCTTTTCGTGTCAGTGAGGACAACAAAGCAAATACCAATTTAGATTGGGAAGACTAACTTGGCAAATATGAATATCAAAAATTTTCCAAATTATTTGCAATATTGGAGTAACAGTCCACCTGAAATAAAATTAGGTAATTTTGAATGTAAAATTATGATTGAAAATTTTTATTGAATCAAATATAAAAAAGCTAAAATTAAGAAATTGAATGCTTTTTTTTTTCTACATAATATTTGTCAATTCCCATCATATTAACAAGGATTTTACTAACAAAATTAGAAGGTACCTTAAAGACGATGTTCTATTTTATTAAACATTTTACAATGTTTATAATATAATCATTTACTGGAGCTAAAAACTGCCTGAGATAATCCTATAGAATGTATGAGTTTCATTCAACCTTCAAATACCTAATACCATCAAAGATATTCAACCTGTAAGTAATGAAATACCTTAATTTTTTTATGCTTCTACTTCTACTTTTTTAGCAGTAAAGCATGGACAAGTTGGAAAACTTTTGTTGTTTGAGTAAAGTGACAGAAACCAACTTTTTAGACCTGCCATTTGAAATAGTTTGATATTGTAATAATGTTTTACTATTTAAATGACAAGGGCAAAACAACATCATTACTATCACTTTTTAATAAAATGATTATGTTTCAAAATAAATGTATGGATCTATTAAATCTTAAAATTGTCTATTAAAATTCTAGCATAATGATTGTTTAATTACACTGGCCATTATTACATAACAGTAAAATTAAAAAAAAAAATTGATTGTTAAAAAAATACACAGCCGTGTTAATTGCCTAGTCATCATTAGTTATTAAAATAGGGACCTATTTGAACTGCATATACAAATTTTGATGCCACATCATCATCTTTACCTGTTAATAATCCTTTTATGTAACTTCCTTTGTTAATGGCGAAACAAAACATGGGGATAGGTGGGTAATGTTGGGTGTTACATTGTTTGATATACATTGGGTAGGCACGTTTCACATCGAATGAGTCGATACCTCAAATCCGGACACTGACAGATCAACAGCCGGAGATCCGGTCGCCCCAGTCGGTCGCCCGGCTGAGGAGTGGACCCTATACGTTATACGTACCCGCAATATTTTACATCTTATAATTAGGATTGGCATCTAATGTATCAACAATGTATGCATACTTTCGCGTTGTGCATAGTATGTTAGTATAATCAGTTTTTCGTCTGACATTATTTCCACACAGTTTATGCGTACGCCAGTCTGCGAACGCACCTCCGTGTCTCCGCATCTCTGCAACTATTTCTTATCCCTCTTGAATTAGGCAAACCCAAAAAGAAAGTTTTACTTGAGCAGAGAAAAAAACCAGAATTAGGTATATCTGTAGGTGTCATCTGTAAATTACGTCACACGAATTTCATGGTATTTTACCCCTGCCCCCGTCCTTGTCACAGTTGGTCACATTTGTGAGACTCCCTAATGTGACGCAAATCCCTAATGTGTCCCTATTTAGCAAATTCACATTTAGAAATTATTGAATGAAAACAGCGGTTCCGAAGTCAGTTTTATTTCCATTTATAGTATGTTTTTATTTATAATATTAACATCAAATCAACTAATTAACAAAACATAAAATGATTGACTATGTTAATTAAAGAAATTACCAAAACAAATAATATTAATGCCCCCTCCCTCCCCCTTGTGACGCAATATTTGGATGGCCCCTTATATTGCAATGAACACGAAAATTTACGGCGAATAAAAATTGCACTCGAATGACAATAAATTTGTGTTCATTAACTTTAATTATATTTTTATTTATTCAAGAAAACGTGTCTGAATAAATTAATTAATCATATTAGATTACTGATAGTCTTTTATGTAGTATGTTAACTTATAATAATTAACTACGCTCCGACATCGTTTGCGTGACTCGACACTCGATCATACAAACTTTGTGGCCCATTTTCGCTCTTGTAGTTTTCAAAAATAAATCATTCTCGCAGATCGTTTTAAATTTGACTGATTTTCATAGAAACTTGCTGCTTAACTAAGCAAAAGTTGTTTTTTTACTCACGAAAGGAGCAAATTTCCAAGCTACCTTTTTTAGTTTTCTTCAACGCTTCAGGTTTCAAATCCTAGTAGTGTGGGTAGTGTGTCTATATAACAGCCATTGAATCAATCATTTAGTCATTTTTCTTTTAAATATATTTTAATATTAGACTAAATCATATACTTACAGTCGAAACTATGCTATCGGTTCGTAAATCTACGTCGGCCGAAAAGAACCGACACGAAACTCGGCAAAGGCTGATTTTTTCTCCCTGTTTTATTTCATACACGGCTTCAAGATTTAGAAATGACTTCATATAATATGAAGTCACTTTCCGTCACAATATTAGAAAATATATTTAAAATAAGTGAAAAAGTTCCTAATATATTCACTCGTCGATCGGTTCACATGCCGAGTTAAACAAGCTCACCGATAAATAATTAATTTTATATACATGAGCATAATTAAATGAAATGGTCAAGAAACTTACTCATGTCCATTTTATTAGTCTTCTTATACTTAGATTATTTAAATTATTTTATAGTAAGTTAAAAGTGAGTAGTAGTCTAGAGCATCTCCGCTAGCAGCACCCTTTCACGAGCATGACGCTTGGGCCAGCCATCGCTTCGCTCTACCATATTTTAGGGAACGTAAGGACCCTATCCACACGTCTATACCAGTGTAGTGACTTAAATCAAATCAAATAATTTATTGGCCATATAACTCAGAAGGTTACACTCGGCAAGTCTTTTACAATAAGCATATTAAATTAATAAGCATAACATACCCGTGCGAGCCGCTTTATCAAGGAGATCGTACCAGAATTACTATACATATTAATTTGTGACATACAAAACATCGAAAATACCTACACCCTGGTGTGTAACCAGAAATTTAATTTACTTTCTCCAATCGATATACAAATCAAAGGACCGAATCGATTATGGACATTTCACATTTGTGTAACCTGATATGATGCCGACGTAGTCGTTGAAACAATTTGCTTGTCCACACAACGATATGTTTAAATTCGACCCTTCGTCGATGTTTTTCTAGTAAATTGATTTATCATCTGTTTCAATAATATGATATTGTTGTTTGCTTCTATATAATAAAAGTGTAAAGTAAATTATTACCAGTTATTAGTTTACGACACATTGTTTTGTCAGTATAAAATATTCATAGGAAACGCGTAATAACGAAATATAGTTTTAATGCTGCGTTATTTTAAAACCATTTCGTTCGTATAAGGTTTTTTCAAATAGATAATAATAAATCGTTATTCGTTATCCATTTTCACAGTAGGTTGCCTAAAAAAGATTGCTGTTTATCAATAAGGTCGCCATTTATTTACATACAGCCAGTTGCACAAACGTCCATTAATATTGTCATTAGTTTAAAGCGACATTACCGATACAAATTTGACATCCATTAGAGCTTAAAGGCGTCAATAAACCTTAATGGACGTTTGTGCAACTGACCGTCAATCTCTTAAATAATAAGTTCCTCAATAAATAATCATCTTGAGTGCAATAAAGTATATTATTATTATTAATTAAATGACTCAACTTTTTACAACAATTGTTACGTGTAATTAATTAAAAATAGATACGCCGTTACGATCAATAGAGATAGAGACAGTATTTTGTCTTTAAATGGGTGGGTTTAAAGACAAAAAAACTCTCTTCTTCTTTAAATATAAGGAAAAAAGAAATAGTTCATTATAATTGCAATTAATCACACTATACGATTTCTACTCGGTATATTAATATTACTTTTTGTTGTGACAAGTATAGAACACGCTTCTAAACGTGTATAAATAAATATATTATCGACGTACATACCATCTCGCAATGAAAATATTTGTTCGTCTATTTATCGTCGACTTAAGAAATCGCTTGTTTAACTTAAACGTTAACTAGGATTATTCTGTTGTGAAGGAGCGCATCTCCAATTATCGTCTGTTTTAGCGTACACCACACCCCTCACTGACGGGTAGGGCTACCACCCGCCCATATTGGCTATGTTTAATTTTCATTGAATACTTAATTTAACGCTCTTAGCGTTTCATTGAAATTACGGAGCTGCGGCGTAGGACTGTGTGCCTGGATGGCGGGACCATAGATTTGCTAACGGCCGGTATAGTTGTCGACATTCACAATGCTTGTATCAGCGAAGACTGAATTAATGATATCTATATATGATATATGAACGAGTGCATTTGCGCGGTTGGCCATGTGATGCCTAGAACCAACACGTGAATTTCAATAATAATATATTCCTTCTTTTTTACCTATTGTGCGAATGCTGTGTGAATAATTGTTGTTGTTTCCGAGCAAACAAATTAAATTGTTACGCTCGATTTCGTGCAATATACCATCTTTGATTTGTCTGATTGAATTACAGCATGTTTATTCTTATTTTCTCTTTGTCTTTCTGTGCACTCTATGGTGATGATCTAACGGAATATAGGTCAAGCATCTTAAGGAAGTATGCTTTAGTACACCCCGAATCAGTCGTCGAGTGTGCAATGTCATATCATATATTTGTCAGTTCTGACTTCTGATCTTCTGCAACTAAGGAAATTAAGAGACGCGACGCATCTGATACACCTTGACCCTTATGTTTCAGATACTTAGGGAGTTGTTAGTGAGTTGATGTGACCAGCACTGCGCGCTCACATAGTGGGTTAATAAAATAATGATCGTCGGATGAAAGCGAGCGACAGAAATCAGGGCCGCTTCACGATTGTATCGGCCCTAGTTATAAAAGTAGTAACAAACCGCTAAGTTTAATATCACAGTGGCCGCCATAACAGCTAATGGTGTTGTGTCAGTTTCGCGAACGGTCGTGAATTCGTGTCCGTCTCGTCGACCTTACGCGAGGCTAGTGACATAGCCGGACAATGTGCAAACACCTAGCACATCGTTGATATATTATGTAAACATTCAAGTATTTAGTACTTATTAAACCACATTTTTTATGATGTCAATATAGGTAATATCAGAGGGACAACACTCGCAGTTTTGTGTTCTGTCGAATTTTGTTTAAACACAAAATGTTCGGTGTATTGTTGTTTTGCATTCGTCGGTAAATTATCTTATCGGTTCGTAAGTGTACTACTAGAGATGTTGTATAAATAAAAGAACCGATGAATAAAATTAACAGTATGATTTTCTTAGTTTTATTTCATACATTATCAATTTAAGAAATTACTTGAAGAGTATGAAGTTACTCTAAATATACACACTGTAGGTGTACTATGTTTATCCTTCACTATTTACTATGATTGAAAACAGTAGAAGAGCCTGTAAAAATGCGCATTTCATAAAAAATCCGACGGAATCTTTACAAAATAATGGTTTTACATAAAATTTTACTAAATCATAGCTCATATAAAAAGTTGTTATATAAATTTAACCTAGCTTAACCAGCACAATTAATAATTCCACAGCAAAAATTCATGCAATTTGTTGTGCTGTTAGTTTTGTGTTTTAGATACGCATTTGATCTTATTTTAGAGATTGAGGTAATTTTTTTCGCAATAAAAATATTTGACGACCTGTTCTTAATTAATTCGCATAATTTTCTTGGCGAGTAGCTAAAGGTAGCTAAAGTGTTATAGCGTAAGTGTTGTAGCTAAAGCTACCTAAAAAGGTAGCTACCATAATATGAAAACAACTAATGGTAATCAATTATAAATTAAATAAAACCTGTAGGTAAAGGTTTTAGAACGATTTGTATACGAAACGTTAATTGTCAGTTCCAACCCTTTTGATCGGAACATATCGTACGCTAACCTTCAGCGATCGGCTATGTATCAATATGATTTATCGCTAAACGTACAGATCAATACCTGTTACATACTTATACGTGCTGATAATTCTATTATACGTATGTTGTAGTCAAAACAATTAGGTATTAAATTAAACAATTTAATATATTTAATATGATGAAGTACAGGTTTCTGAATTGTAAATTTAAAGTTAAGAACGTCTCAAACTGTACTTAAACGTTCTGAATTTAGTTTTTTAATGATCAGCCTATAGCAGTTTGATAAGACCAGAACTTTAAGACTAGTGAAACGTAAAAAAGCTTAATGATCAGTTGAGATTTTGTACTTATCTCAATTTAGAAACCGGCTGTAAGACTGGCAGAATAGAATTTCGTGTTTTAGAACTAACCCTTTCTTTTTGTTGGTCGATTGAAGTGGGAAATTTATGACGATATTCATGAATCCTGAATGGATAAATTACTCAATAAACTACAGAAGTGTAATTAATAAAAGAACTCTCCTTAGGATAATAACAAACTTAGCACTCAGGATTATTATTTCTAATATTGATACCCGATACCTGTGGGGTAGGTAGGTATTTAGGTAGAGAGTAATATATTTAAAATTAATACTTTAATTTAAATTTATGATCAAACATTCCCCGATATATTTTTGTTATGTGTTCAGTTATGTTCGGTTATGTTTTTTCAGCTTGTATATGTGTATGTTTCAATTCAATTCGCAAAGCGATCAGACAATTGATGCCTGTACAAACGATTCGACGGAGCGTGATAAAATATAATCGATGACGCTTTGATTAAAAATCAAAATCGTTTGCGAGATATACAATAATATACTTATGAAGTTATGTTATTTATCCAATATTAGAATGTATGATCCTCCGTTATTTATTAACTGGTTGTGATCAAAATATTTAACTTATTAGTTCAGTAGATGACGCTTTATATTTATATCGCTGAATGGCTTCCTTGTTTTTATTAATAATCAAATGACTCGGTAGTAAAGTAGCTCGGTGGCGTAGAGGATAAGCGCCGCGGCCCGCGATCGTTGTTGATAAGCTTTTCGCAAGCCCCTGCAGTGGGGACGTAAAAGGGCTGATGATGATAACGATGATGTTGATATAATCAAATCGTATATCTGTCGTAATCGGTGACCAGATATGACTGGAACGCTGTGCTATATGGAGTCATTGAATTGTTACGTTAGCCAGATTTCAATAAATTTAACCTTAAGCGCTTACATTACACATAGCGCACACATAGCCATTATTTCCGATGAAACCCCTTTCATAACGAACCTATATTCGTGACGAGGATAATATTGTCATGTGTGTATTTTGTGTCTGAGACAAAGAAAGGAACGTAAAAGAAGACCGACGTGCTTAGGTACATTATGATATTGACAGATATCAACTGTCGTATTTATTTATGTGACCGTCGAAGAGTTTCAAAATGATGGCACATTTGTGGGTACTGACATATATTTAACTTTTTAAATATATTTTATGAAATTAATATTTATTTCGTCATTTGGTGACGATAATGTTTAGACGTACGTAACCTACGTTAGATAATATTTATTTTTTAGTATCATTTGTTAATATTTGGACATCTTTTACTATAATAACTGTGAAATGACAGATATCATATCTTGCAGCTTCAACACCCAGTCAGTATATACTGAAGACCTGGTGAGTTTGCACGTGTAGAGTGGTGGTAGTTGCGAGATTTGTACTTGTGAATACGGGGTACGGGCGACGCCCGATTCATAATATTTAAGATTCATAAATCGTAAGCAGGTTGCTTAGTCAAATCAAGTTGAATATGTAGTTTTCTTTTAGTAATAGAATGCTTATCAGATGAATCTGATTTCACGTGGTCAATTACCCCAACAAGACTGTTTTATTAAATGAACTTAATTAAGTGACGTGTTAAATTGTATAAGCGCGATTGTAGAATTTCATATACGATGTTATATTGTACGACCTTTCGTACAGCGCAAGTAATGTTTAGTTACATCTTGAAACTCCAAAGCAAAGATGCGATCCGTATATTCTTTATAGATTTGTATGTGATTACATCAGAAACTCCGCAGTAATGCAGCAGCAGCACTGCTGTAATGCGGCGACGTGTACTCAAACGACAGTACTCTAATTGTCCTCCGATCCCGGCTGCACCATTGTTGCATGCAGTCGAGATCGCAGTCATACTTTAACTTGGGTTGCTGTCACGTTCAGTGTTTCACTTTGCTCCTGGTGATTTGACTAAATTAATATGTATAGCTGATGAAAATTAAAACAAAACAAGGCGAAATTACGGGGCCACAGAATGAGACGAATTAGACAGATGTTAACGAATTGTACGGAATAGAACATAACGGTTGTTTTTTCGAAATAGCATCTATTACAAACTTGATTTAATGCTAGGCTGCTTTTAAAAGGTAAATTTGTATTTTTTTGTAACCTATTTAGAAAATTCACTTTGCTGTTGTTTATCACTAATAAAATAAGATAAACTGTCTACTTGCGAATCTAATTTATTTATAATATTAATCGTCGTAACTATATCTATGCTGCTGACTGTACACGAAGGCTTTACAGTGTGCGTGCACTAACAAGGAAACTAACTGGCGATCTTAAATAATCTTACATTGTAACGTTTAATATTCAGATTTTATTAACGCACAAGTGGGGTTTTGTAATGCCATAAATCAGGCTGTACCACGTCTGAACTTAAAACGTTTACATTATTAGCATACAGAGATGGCGTACGTCATAATTAGGGCGTAACTCGACCTGAACAATACCCCGACGTCACACCACAGTATGTTTGTTATAGCCGGGCCATTCTAAGGTGATGTGCCATTAGTGTATCTCTAGGAGCGTCGAAATTTTCGCTATAATTAACGGCATTTCGACAGTTTTCAACGTCTAGGGTCTACCCAAGCTGCCACACACTAGTATGGGGCACAGCGGTCAGGAGTGCTATATTTTATTGAGTGTGTTGCTCATATAGTGAAAAATATACTTTCCGACGGGAACAACAAAAGCGGCCGTGAAGCAGTGATCGAATAAATGAAGTTCCGGAGTAGGACCTCGTTAAAAAAGCGCTCTTAGTTTAAAAGTACATAGACCCAAAATCAATAACTTCCAATGGAAATTTTACAATAAAATTAATAAATAGTTTCGATGCTCTTCTCTATTCTTATCAGTGTGTTGGTTTCGTATCGTTTTCTGATTGCTTTTATACGCCGTAATTGGAAAGATGTAAAGAATTTGCAATAGCCATTGTAACGGTAGATACGTAATGGGTGCGTTTCACGGTGGTTTCGTTTGTCAAACATTGAAATATGTTTTGCGTGTTCGTATTTTTTGAATTGGCCATTTTCATACATCTTTTACTTTCAATGAAAATTGCTAAAAAAAAAGTAAAATAATAAAAAATATTTTCTCTGAGACACCAGACGGAACTGGAAGTTGAGAGCATAAGGATATATTTCCGACTTATCGCACGAGATCAATTTCTCGAGTACTCGTTAAGTTTGCTTAAAACTGACTGTATTTTACCTAAACATACTATGGCCCAGTGAATTCCTCGGACATTGCTATTTGTATACTAGATAGTAAGACGATAAAACTTTTTAACGTCTCTCAAAGTCGCCGCTTGTGTCCTCACCCTATTAATCGTGGGCCCCTCGATCATTTGTTTGAGCGAGGTGAACTTTTTGCGATAAAGCTACGCATCGTCGAGCCGTTTGTGCGTAACTATCGAAGTACCTAGTAAACGTATTTTAAAAATATTTAAGTATAATACCTATTCACGACCGTAATTCATAGTTGCTTTCAGAATACATAATGTCATAGACATTATAGCATTATTTCGAATGTGTTTTTCTTAAAAATATTTACCATCTCAATTTATGTCTTAAGTAAGTTATAGAAATGTTTTTTTTTAATAATCTCGTAGTTTATTTCATCTTTAACTGTTTTTCAAGTGACATCACAAATTTTGGAACACGTCGAATCCTGCAATAATTTATCATTAATTTACAGAAATAAGGTTTATGCGATTTCTTTCATCATATTTTATATTATAAATATTAGAGATGGGCCGAGTACTCGGTTGATACTCGGTACTCGGCGGATTTTTTGATACTCGTACTCGGCCGAGTAACTCGATATGAATGCCGAGTATACTTTTTTTAAGAAAAGCAATATATTTTGGTACATATAATTGCAAAAGTGTTAATAAAAAAGTATACATTACTACTTTCTACTAGGAATTTGGTATTTGGATTTTAAGGTATTCATTAATCTTTGGAACCCATTATTTTCCAACATAGATATCGATTGGTTATCTAAAGCGATCATCTCTGTGAACAGATTTGTGATTTTTCTTAGCACGCGAATCAGTTATGTCCCATTTTGTACTAAATGGTTCGATAAAGATTTGCTGTATTTTCATTGCATTCGATTGCGACGACGAAGTTGATGCTACTGGCTCACGATTTTGAGATATTTCCAATCATTTTCCAAATCTTTAAATTTGCCGTCGTAGAAGCCTTACTAGCAAGCGACTGGTAGTTGAATCATTTTCATAGCGAGCTGGCCTCTCGACGAATGGGAATTTAATAAAACCGAGTTACTCGGCCGAGTACTCGGTTGAAAAAAAATTAAGCTGAGTTAAACTCGGTACTCGTTACCCGGCAAAAGTGTAACTCGGCGCATCTGTAATAAATATGGTAAAACACCATTAACCATCGGCTATGTTATTAAAACACACCTTAACCA
Source organism: Diatraea saccharalis (assembly GCA_918026875.4). Classification (NCBI taxonomy): domain Eukaryota; kingdom Metazoa; phylum Arthropoda; class Insecta; order Lepidoptera; family Crambidae; genus Diatraea; species Diatraea saccharalis. The sequence continues at coordinate 725,831 of OU893336.1, forward strand.
AAACCATAGTGTCAATATTTGGTCGAGTACAATAAAACTGATTATAACGCGCATTAGTGGGGCGCGTAAATTTAACTAAAATGTGGTGGACTGCGCAGTAGCACATTCTCAGATCTCAATCGAGGTGCGAGGGTGAGGTACAGGCCGTAACCATGGCAACGCAGTATTCTTCTCGCTTCTCGTTGTATGCGCTGTCGGCGCTGGTTTTAATACCAAACATTAGTGTAAATGACGTCATTCGCGTCGGCCTATCCAGTAGGTGTGTGCCGAAACCCATATTTGTTGCGTAATAAAAATTAATATTGTTATTTGATGGCCGCTACTCCGCTACAATATTTACGGCTGGTTTTTTATATTCGATTTTATGGACGTTACATTGCGAAACTGCCTTTCATTACAATAGAATTTTATTAAGCTTACTTCTGAACTGACAAAATCTATACAAATTTAGTGAATAGCGGTGTTTGTTGTACATACGTGGGATATTTGCAAGAATCTGGTTTTCTTTCGATAGCTTTATTTATTCTCTAAGAAGTATAGAACCTGCCAACCTACATCTCTATTAAAATTAAGATGTTTTTTATCGCTTTGGCTGGAGTGCTGCCTTTGTATATACATATATATTTATTTATTCAATGTCAATTAATTTATCTACATTTACATAAACGATAAATATATAATATGAGACGCCACAAATGAACAGTAAAAATATATTTTGTTTTGTCAGTTGTGTGTGTAAGGGACGATATAGGTCGCTTACACTACCCCGTACAACAATGGACAGAAATGTGCGGAAACGATATGAGTTCTATGAGCAGCAATACGTATTTTTTGCAAACGCTCACATAATACTTTGGATTATTGTCTCCTGCCCTAGGAATAGAATATATATCTTTTGCTTCTCATGTATCAACAAACGCCATATTAGAGATGGGTAAAACGTTATCAGTACATCTATGAAAATATTATGTACGCAAGAAACGTAATGTTTTCTTGCGTACATAATTCCTTCACAAAAAAAAAATATTGTTCATAAACTTAACACAAGAAATAAAGATAAACTTGCCCTTACAAACTACAGACTTCAGAAAACCAGAGGATTATTTCTGGGTAAATGCATTGCTATGTTCAATAAAGTTCCATAAAATGTACGAGTAATTGACCTACCCGCAAATAAATTTATAATTCATGTACTTAAATTTATAGAGAACATACTTATGTGTAAAGGCTATTATAAAGTTGATTATTTATGATAAAAAGCTGGCAAGTCTCTTTCGCTTGTTTTTCTTTTCAGTTAAAAGACGTCCTGAACGAGTGGTAGGGAAAAATAATTTGGACGATTCGAAAGTGCTTGTCACAAGCTTGTTTGAATAAAGGCATTTTCATTTCATTTCAGATCTGCAATCGATTTTGAACGTTATGTGCGAGTACAGTTTTCTATGTTATTATTAGTGTTGCTGGCGATATTCTAATAAGTACCCACTTTATTTAGTCATAAAGGTATAAATTTTTATGGTTCCCATGTTACTTTGTAGGCTTACTTTATGGATTGACGGAGGTTGTTGTATAGGTGTCTACTATGGGAATATCATAGATCGGTGAAAAACATCTTTATCTATATCTTTTACATCGATATCGTTTTATAACAAAACTGAAGAACTATATTTACAACATAGAGTACGTATAGTACTCTATGTTGTTGTGGACTATCCACAGTTTAAACCTTAGCTACAAGTCTACTAATATAAGGATAACTGCGAACGTTTGAGAAGATGGATGTTAGTCTTTCACGCAATATTACTATACTATTTTATATTATTATTATATTACTATTATTATATTACTATTATTATAAGTTTACTTTCGTGTATACCATGCAGGTGAATCCGCTGGCAGAAAGCTAGTTCTACTATCAAAATAACAATTAACAAAGAATTTTATGGTTTTAAGTGGGCTAAGATTTTGCCAGGATTTTTTAAGATGTTGTGTGTTCTACAGAAAACTTTAATTTACACATAGATTTTCTCACAGTCAATGGTAGCAATTTTGTCGCACAAACTAGACTAAATTTAAGTTTAGTACTGTCAAACTGCGTTTTATATTATAATTGGCATACAGTAGTATAACTATATTTGTTCGGTTACGTATGCTATACTCATATGGTATGACTATAGGATAATGTGAAAGCAAATCTAAATTAAGGTTCGACTTTTTTGTTTAGTTCAGAGAGCGGTGTAATATAATTGGCACCATCATATAATTAGGTATTTGCGCGAATCAGATCAATTCATTGTTATCGACAGGTTTAATAAATAAAGTGGTATCATTTGATTACACTTATATTGCAGTATGCTTTTAGTTATTAGGAAAAAAAACCGATCAAGTGCGAGACGGACTTGCGCACCGAGGGTTCCGTACAAACATGTAGGTATTTATTAAAAATATATTTATTATATGATGTAACTAAATTACGGTTTTCGCAATTTTTCCTTCATCTGTGCTATATAAGACGTTGCTTCGTACCTAATTTCAAGATTCTAACTTCACGGGATGCACATTGTATGTTTTGTTCCCTTGCGAGTTTCTAAAATATGCGGAAATTTGGGCCTAAACGGTCATATCTTTTGATTGCGTTGGTTTAGAAGTTCGATTTTTCACAGTTTCAAGCTAATATAACAGAAGTTCTGAGTATTTGATATAAATTCTTTAATAAGCTAGATAGACATAGAAACCACGCGTTCCAGAGAAAAAGAGTCTCGACATATTGGGGTTCCGTTTTTTCCTTTCGAGGTACGGAACCCTAAAAATTTTAATAATATAATCATCATCATCATCATCAGCCGGAAGACGTCCACTGCTGAACATAGGCCTCCCCTTTTGAACTCCACGACGGACGACATTGCGCCAGCTGCATCCAGCGGCCGCTCGCGACTCGGACGATGTCGTCCGTCCATCTAGTCGGGGGTCGACCCACGCTGCGTCTTCCGGTTCGTGGTCTCCACTCGAGAACCTTTCGTCCCCATCGGTTATCGGTTCGTCGAGCGATGTGGCCTGCCCACTGCCACTTCAGCTTACAAACTTTGCGAGCTATGTCGGTCACTCTAGTTCTTTGGCGAATATCCACGTTTCGGATCCTATCGCGCAAAGAAACCCCTAACATAGCTCTCTCCATGCCTCGCTGAGCGACTCTGAGCTTCTCTAAGAGGCCAGCAGTTAAGGACCACGTTTCAGTGCCATAGGTCATCACTGGCAACACACACTGGTTATACACCTTCGTCTTTAGGCACTGTGGTAATTTGGACGTGAAGATATCGCGTAGCTTCCCGAACGCTGCCCAGCCGAGTTGGATTCTTCGAGCGACCTCTTTGTCGAAATTGGATCTACCTAACTGGATTGTCTGTCCAAGGTACACGTAGTGATCGACAACTTCGAGAGTATCAGTTCCAATGACCACCGGTACGGGTGCAACATGGACATTCGACATGATTTTCGTCTTGTTCATGTTCATTTTAAGACCCACCTGATTGGAAACGATACTCAGGTCGCTGAGCATTGTACTGATGTGCTCCATCGATCTTGCCAAGATGACTATATCATCGGCGAAACGAAGGTGAGTGATGTATTCGCCATTGATGTTGATGCCGTATTCGTCCCATTCCAAGAGCTTGAAGACGTCCTCCAATGCATTCGTGAACAGTTTCGGAGAAATGACATCTCCCTGTCTCACGCCTCTGCGCAATTGGATTGGTTTCGTGCTCTCTTCCTGGTAGCGAATCGACATTGTGGCGTTGCTATACAAACGCTTCAACACTTCGACGTACCTGTAGTCGATTTGGCATCGTTGGAGGGACTGCAGTACTGCCCAGGTTTCGATTGAATCGAAGGCTTTCTCATAGTCCACAAACGCTAAGCAAAGTGGCAAATTATACTCCTCGGTCTTCTGTATAATCTGCCGCAGCGTATGTATGTGGTCTATGGTGCTAAAGCCTTTTCGGAAACCGGCTTGTTCGGGAGGCTGGAAGTCATCAAACCGGCGTTCGAGACGATTCGTAATGACCCTCGAAAACAGCTTATAAACGTGGCTCAGAAGCGAGATTGGTCTATAATTCTTCAACAAGGTCTTGTCACCTTTTTTGAAGAAGAGCACAACCACGCTTCTGTGCCACGCTTCTGGCGTCGTACCCTCGAGAATGACGGAGTTGAACAATTTCTGGAGGACTAAGAGTACCGGTTTTCCACCCGCTCGCAAAAGTTCAGTAGTGATTCCGTCATCCCCCGGTGCCTTATTGTTCTTCAGCTGTTTGAGTGCCATTCTAATCTCGTACAGGCTGATGTCTGGGATATCCTCGGTGTGATGTCGGGTCAGCTTTGCTCTGGTGTCCTGAGCATTGCTTTCAACGGGTTGTTGTAATGATGTGTACAACTGTCCATAAAACCTCTCAAGCTCAATCAGAATCTCCGGTTTTGAAGATACGATCCTGCCGTCGTCGATCTTCAGCTTCGTCATCTGACTCGACCCAGCAGACAAATTTCGTGCAAACACTTTGGAGCCTTGGTTCCGCTCTATTGCCTCCCTAATACGTGTAGTATTATAGGAGCGCAGATCGCGTCGCATCGATTTGGAAATTCGTCTGTTAAGTCGACCATATTCCGACATATCGGTTGAAGATTGCAGTCTCATATCCCTCCGGTCCGCCATCAACTTGAGCGTTTCGTCTGAGAGCTTTTGAGATTTAATACGGCGCGGGGCCTTATAGAACTTAGACCCCACAGCTTGGACTGTTTCTACAAACCCGTTGTTTATTTCGTCCACAGACTCGCATTCAGCTAGACACTGAAAGCGATTGTGTAGTTGGAGTTGGAAGGCTTCGGGGTCCATGATATGAGCAGCACTTGGACGGAGCGTAGACTTCATCAGACGTGACCTTTCGAGCCTAACATTGATATTCAATGTGCCTCTAACGATTCGGTGATCGCTACCGGTTTTCACCCTGCTGATCACGGAGACATCATTGAATATGTGCTTTCTGGTTGTCATGATGAAGTCGATCTCATTTTTTGTCGAACCATCAGGGCTCATCCAGGTCCACTTCCTGGAGGGTCTCTTCTGGAAGAAGGAGTTCATCGCAAAGAGTCCCTCCTTCTCCATGAAATCGACCAGCTTCTGGCCCCGGTGGTTGCGCCGCCCATACCCAAATCGACCCACCCTCAACTCATCGCCATTCGAAGCGCCCAGCTTCGCGTTAAAGTCCCCCATTACAACGGTGAAGTAGGTATTAGTCGTATGTATGGCTTCAGAAATCTCCTCATACATAGCCTCTACCTCATCGTCGGAGTGTGAAGAGGTCGGGGCGTAAACCTGTATGACCTTCAGCGAATACCTTTCGGTAATTCTGAGTATAAGGTACGCCACTCTGCTCGACACACTATCGATCTTCACCACGTTGTTCACGAGGGACTTGTGAACGAGAAACCCAACACCACCTTGAGATTTTTGATCTCCTTCCCGGAAGAAGAGCATGTTACCGGACTCAAGGATTACCGTATCCTGGCCCTCTCTTCGGATTTCGGATAATCCCACTATGTCCCATCGCAACTTGCTCAATTCTTCCTCCAGCTCTAATAGCTTCACGTCAGTCCTCAGTGTGCGGACATTGTATGTTGCCAGGGCCAGAGTCCGTTTGTGTTGGTAGCGCCTAATCTGCCGGAGATTCTTAGCACCCCCTGCCCCTCCGTTACCTGTCCCGCTACCAGAGACAGGAATAGAGGGGCTGCCGGGGACTGGGGGCCGTACATAATTGTCGTCCATCATGAGGGGGGGGGGGGGTTGCCATAATCCCCACGCTTGGCAGGCGACTTGGGGATCGCAGTAGGTGGTGGTAGATGATACCGGGAGGCGCTGCTGCCCGCCTTCCGTATAATCCCTCTGTCGGCTCCTACGACACCCACGGGAGGATATGGGGGGGTGCTACTCTTAGGCCGGCACCCCACGGCCAATAATATAATGAAATATAAAATTTATATACTGTATTGATTATATCTTAACAAAGAATAAAATATTTGAATGATTAGATTTTATATTTAATGTACGTGATTAAAATGTTTATTTGATTATTATGTAATTATTATTCCTTTTATCTGTCAATTTAATGTACGAGTATTTTTAAAGTTAAATAAATATAAGACAACTTCACATATATTGCTGAGATCCCAAATGAAGTAGCTAAAGTACTAGTATTGCGGACATCTATTACTTTTGTACACACATCTTCTACATGTAACGTGTCACACTCTGGATAGGGTACTTATTCAACTGTGTGACCACTATTCGCAATCGCAAAACGCCGTAAGACCACCATTTGCTATATAATATCGTTGCTAAAGTGCAGTTTAGAATCACCGTCACCCATCTCTCGTGAAATTGTGTAGGTAAAAACGGTCGAGTATTCGCGCCAAGGACAATGAGCTGCGACCCGCTTACATATTCGCGATATTAAACTTCACGTAACATAGAATGCGTTTACGTAGTATTGTTTTTACAACTACAATCGTATATGCAGTCTAGTTGTAAAAAGCAATTTTATCTTGATATTTAGGTATATATTAGGTGAGTAAAAAACGATTATTTAGAAATATCGAAGACCTCTCGATGCCTCCTATGTTGATATTTTCGTGCGTTAGGATTATATTTGTGCGTTGGCACTCCCAGATATGTTCTGTTTTGCTTAATTAAGGCCAGACTTTACTGCGGTGCCCATTTTATCAGCTCCATGCCTTTACGGACTATTTTATTTTTTATTATAAATTACTTAATATTTTTAAGATACTCGTACATGAATTACCTACTGTCGTAAACATTTCCGAGGTCCTAGGTTCGATTCCCTGACGACTACCGATATACCTACAAAATAAACTTATTAGATTGTAAAATCCTTCATCCTCATCCTCGTAGGTAGAGGGTAGTATTATTTGAAGTTGTATATATAATGTGACAACACACCACCTGGTGCACCTTCCGGAGGCGTACCTCTCAGGTGAAATGGCACGTGCCACTTTCCTATGCGATTGCAAGTTTTACATGTCGTGTATTGAATATTGAACGTGTGTTTGTCGTTTTCGAGCGTCTACTATACGCTTTAGTTGGTACACAATACGGCACATTTACTTTCAACTCTACTTTTAACAAGTTAAAGTTTAAAATCGATAAGACACGTTTGCCAGATTTCCACAGCCTGAAGTGCTATTGATTGTACGTAGGTATTGTAACAGAACGGAACAAAATTGCATAGCATAATTAATATCTTTATAAATGAATTTCATACTCTTCATAGGTATCCAAAGCAGTGTGTAGTCTAGTATAGTGATAGTGTTTTGTCTTGGCGCCCACTCTTATCGAAGATTCATCATCCATAGGAAGTTGGGACGCTACATTTTGTTAAAAAGTGTAAGATCGTATGAGGAAACAACAACAACTCACAACATATGAAATGAAGATCCGTATGTCCTATTAGAAATATTACACAGACAGAGTCGCAGACACCAGCTAGTTTCTGGTCGTATCGATATTGCTTTTTCCTTATATAATTATAGAAAAGTAATAAAGTGCCTTAGAACGGCGGATATTAAATGGGGTGTGTGCTGAAAGTTTCCTACTTTTGTTTTCTATTTTGTATTAAGAGGTGGAGTTATTAGATACAGATGTATATTGATTCTTTATGAATGTATTGGAGCTCGTTTCTAGATTTATGTTGTAGGTCACTCAACGCTGATAATTAAAATGTAGTAAATCTCTCGAGTTCTTTTTCCTTGTGTCGTAGGGGAAATTTATTATGCACTGTCCCTGTCTCTGACTTGCCCGAAAACTGATCAAAACGCGGGTGGCATGCCCACGAAATTCTCCCCGAAGCACCCTCACATTTGGGGAAAGGGCCAGGAGTCTAGTAGGTACTGTCCCACATCCGGTCCCAAGAAACCTCGTGAGCTCCTACAAAAAGCTCTACTGACGGTCAAAGCGATAATCCAAAAGCAAGCCCTATGCATTATTTGGAATAGATGTGATTTCAACTCAACTGCAGTCAGTGAAGCCACCGCCATGTCACTGCTGTATCTTCCTTTTTATCGTTAATCAAAATATGTATTGCTATGCATACTGGTACTTTTTTTAACATCACCAGTGCCTCTACATTTTCTTCTAGGCGAACAGTATTAACGTGCCTAGGGGTGCCACGTTGCAAACATGCGTGAAATTTCGTTTGCCCCATTATTATTATTAGACAAGTCCTCACGGTTGCCTGTACGTGAAACAATATAGTATTGGCGGTAGTATCGAGTCTTATTGTTTTTCATTTCTCGTAGCTCTGTTTGTTGTGATTATTTATTATCATAAACAAATAAAGGAAGCCTAATGGTCTGGTGTGTAAAAGAACTAAAGAAATATATTTAAACTAAATGTATATAATTAAAAATGTAAAAAAAAAGAAAATGATGATATTTCATGGCATGCTACGAGAGGGAGGGACTACGCGACTAGAAGCCGCCATTAGATATCACTTTACTATTATGCCTACACTGCCTACACATTTTTATAACGTATCCGCCTCACAAGATTAGCCGCGCTTGCCTCGTCACTCGGTTTTAGTTGCACGAACACTGCCAATATTACAATTTCTCTGTTGCTTATAATATAACCTTGCAATATTCTAATAATGATAATGTTCTTATCACTGGTCCTGTTCAATTGGAAATTTCTATGTTTGATTACAATAATATCAGTTATTGTTTGTTCGTATAACAAGAACTATTGGACAGAAGTTTCATGATGAAACGTCAAAATTAGGTTAAGTCTAGTGGAATTGAGGCCCCGATAAGCAATAGTTCGTCATACATCGCTCATAGTGCTGATGCATACTCGAATGGAAGTCCATATCTCACTCAGGTTACTGTTTTGAACCGTAGTCGTTGCATTAATACAATCGATAAAGTTCAATACGTTATCAATCATATCGGCCGTGACTCGTCCACACAATAATAATCTCTGTTCGTTTATTTTTAAGATGTAAATTATGAATCAGAGGTTGTGTGTACGTGAATATGGTTACAAACGTTCTGTGAGCTGTTCAGATAAACTCGGTCGACCTCTGACACTGTGGGGTTAGTTAGACATTGACGTCTGTTGAAGATCACGTACTTTGGATACCATTTTAGATTATCTTTAATTGATTATAACACCAGTTTCAATTTTAAAGATTTACATGCATTGAGGCTGAGCAAACGCGCAAGATTTGAGTACTAAAATTAGCATAAAATAGCAAATAGATGGATAAGATTATTAGTGTCAGTTCTCTGTGATGAAATGATGTACTGATCTTAAGGTCTCTCGACATTATTAATTTAAATATGATTTTAATTACGACATTTTGAAATCGCTTTTAGCTTCGACAGTGAAGGGGGAATTGATTCCTTTAATTTGTTCTTCCCCTAAGGATTCTTTATTCGGTCTAGTACCATTCATCTCAAATTCAACTAATGAACGAAGAGGTTTATATTTATTATAATTAATGATGTACTTATATGATTTCAAGTGTTTGGTACAACCTTCAATATCTTGAAAATTTCTCATCCCATTATAAAATAATTAATGATCTGCCTTGTTTATTAAACTGAGTGTTCTTTGATTGTATACATAGATAATAAATACATAGATAATAATCACTTAAACTTTAGTACTGTATTTGTGTTATCAAAGAATGGAATCACGATTCATTTGTTAGCTTCAAAATACACAAGAGTGACCAAGTAGATTTTTAAGCGTTTTCTATTCAGAAAACTTTCGTAAATACCGGTCATCGGATGGGTGACCGATATTTTATTATCTTGGGGATTTGCGCACTTTGAAGGAGAACGTTTAGCCATTGGCTCTAGCTATATCAGCTGTCGTTATCGTTCACCAATACGCATTGAGTGCGCTTTGTAGACGACGGTCGTGGTTATGGCCCAAGGGATAGCTCGAGTGTTCATATAGCAATCCACCGGTAAACAAAATAAGATGAAATATATTTAATGCCATACTGTATACTTAGGTGTTGTGGGTACTTAGTTTATTCATACAGGTGGGTAGATGTATTTTTTAAATGTAATTAGAAACCAAGAATGTTTCAACTAAAATATTTTAACAAAAATAATATAGGTACTGTTATTAATTTGGCATTCCACGTTTAGCTATAACAATATAATGTAACCTTCGGAATGGAAAATAAAATACACAATGGATGATATTTTATTAAAAATGACTAATAAAAACGGCGAGAAACTTGACTATGTACGAGTATGAGCGATTTCGTTCGGACGCCTGGCAACACAACGCAACGCAACGTGCACTCATTGAAAAAAATGTAAAACAACGCTATGGGTCTCCTATTTGCCAACTATTCCAGTCGCGTAGTCTGTCACGTGCGATTGTATAGTACGAAAGCTTGGGATGGGTAATGTAATAGTTTTAGTGCGTCACCTCCCATATTGTTCACATATTAACCTGGATCTAAGTAGAGCGTCCATTGTTTTCAATATTTCATGCTAGTGTCGTCTTTTCGCTCTCATTATTCACGGAAAATATCAACGTGTAATTGAATATCGGCAACAATAAGTTGTTTGCAATTCATTATACCACCAATATACTTATATTGATAGAAATTATATTCGTTGAAGCCTCTCAACGTTTCTGTGTAAAGCCTCCGACTGAATATTATCGGGAGTGGTAAGGGGAGGGGTTAGGGTGCGGAGTATAGGGACAGTGGGGGGTGTAAGTACTCGCTTTTTATTTGATGGCCCCTGTCGATACGGAATGGACTCGGTCTGACTCATTTAGCGTTGAATAAACGTTGATAATTTTTACCGTAATTTGTTATCTGAATGTAATGTATGAATAAAAATATAGTAATATTCTTAATGAAAAATACTTAAAAAATCCGCTAGGGTTGCCAAATGGATAGAGTAAAATATCTGGGCAAAATTTTATTAATCGTGATTACTCAGAACAAAATCCGATACATTCATTCTGCGCCTCGGAAAAATATTGATAATGGAATTATTTCTAGGTCATTTCAGCGGTTACCGATAATGATTGATCAATTTAATGATTTTACCAATTATTTAACATTTGACGGGACATATACTTCTTTTTCTGGACTCTGGACATCCTCCAGAAAGTCGGGACAATCCAGACCAGTCCTGAACATCTGGCAACCCCAGCCCTGGCACCTTTGGCAATCCGGGCGACTGCTCTAAGCACTGTGCTATCCAGGACCTAACAGGACTGACGAATATTTCAAGCACTTGTTACTTTTTCTCTACTACAGAATGTACTTTGAATTGCGGAATTGATCAAATATTATAATAAAGTAATATTATTTTATTTATACATTAGTTGAGCCATTTTATATGTAGATCATAAAAAATAAGCCGTGTATGTGCCGGTTGAGGATGTGGACTATTCTCAAATTAAGTATAAAGGGATGAATATAATGACATACAATAGAATATCAAATAAATATATGTAAAATTTCAGCTTTGAAAGAGACAGACATATAGTGAATGTTTGTAAAATATTGTCTCTAATTGGCTCAGTTAACAGTTCAACTTTTACCTATTTATAATCGCTATCGATGACTTAACAATATCCATGACCTAATCGCCGTATTACATTATGTGTCTATTAAAGTGGCACGGATTAAATAATCGAGCTGCGTCACTAACGTTAATTATTCGCATCTTGTACGAGCGCACCGCGAGCCAGTCGAGAACAAATATTTACATTGCCGTCGTCGGCCGCGAACGCCCTCCCTCCGCCTCGTGTTACAGACAACGAGCGCATTATTTCTCTATTTGATCAATGGTCGCCCGCGCACCTATTAGTGCCATAACCGGTTGGCCGGCAACCGGTTTCCGCCGGTTTCGCTCTCTGTTGGCCGATAGTATTATCGACGAGTAACCGGACGACCCGTGATGGCATTCATATTTTTCATTGCGAATTTCTTTTGAAACTAGCGTATAGGATCGTCGTTAGTAAAGCGTGTTGTGGTCTTCTATGTAATGAATCTTTTACATCGGTGTTGTTGGCAGTTTAGATTCGATTGGTGGCGGTGGCGTTGTCAATAAGATATTTTTTATTAGGTATAAATCTCATTTATAGATTTGAATTTGAGAAAAGACGCCGTACATAATAATTTATTTAGAAGACTATAAATAATGCTAAAGTATCAAATTTTTAAGACCATTGAATGTTTGTAAGTTGTGAACTCAATTTCCGACACCATTTCTCCTGATAAATGTTAAGTCATTAATTAAATTCACCAGTAAAATTCAAGAACTCTTACACAATGGTATTAAACAGAGTTTTTAGGTTTCAGCGTTCTACAATAAGGCCTTTATCAAATTGCAAATAAATAGGAAAAGCATCAACAAAAGATACATTTACATCTACCTCTGTACTAGACTTAAGACCAGTTATAATTAAGATAAGTGGTACGTTTGAATCATGATGTTTACCTACCTAATTTAGTTATAATTTTCCCATCTGTCATATTAAGTTGAGTATGATGAGACCTATAAGAATTTCTGCAAATTCAGACTGACTCTAGATATCATTAAGCTAGTTGGGAAGTAATCAAATCTCTCGTGACTTAAGAAACCCAACTTCAAACTTTGTATATTACGATACGATTACGACTCCTTATGATTTATCTATTACTATGTCATGTTGTATCAGTGAACGTGATCAAGGGAAGTTAGAATATCCAAAATTACTTGCAGTGAATTCTACAATTTACTCTATATCTAAAAAGAGGGTGGTCGATCGATAATGAGCTAAACCTATTTAATATTTCACATCTACCAATATCATTAAAGAGAATGGGGACCATAAAAGTTCCCGAGGGCAATGTTTTTATTCACATTTAATTTGGCACAGTATTTTTTTAACTTCCTCTTAAGCCGTCCGGTGTATTCCCAGAAGTTAATTATAATTATACCGCGTTGTGTGCCTCCGAGACTGCGGACCCAGTTAATGACGTTACGCGTCTTAATGTGTACTTTATGTTTACTTTTCATATTTAACTACTATACTTATTAATATAAATGTTGCCTTTTTTACAAGAGACACATTATTGTCCAAGGTCCTAATATCTACAGCTTTTTTATTTAATTGATTTATGTCTTTGTGAAATGTTTAATATTTCAACTATTACGGTCCGTTTCACAAAGTCGATTAAAGGTTTAATGACGCCTTTAATGTCTAATGAATGTCAAATTAGTATCAGTAATGTCGCTTTAAACTAATAAAAAATAATAGATATTTGTACAACTGGCTGTTAGTCTTGGATGACGATGATTTTTAAAATATTAGATGTGATTTATTTACGCACACTATATTGAAGCTGACCAAATAGGTTGAATTGGAAACTTTCCCGAGGTTTAGGTTAATTTGGACCATTTGAAACTTTTTATATTGGTAGCGTCGCGTAACCAGCTGATGTCCTTATGTCAAGCGATATTAAGAGGAGGCGTAAAGCCAAAGGACTCCTTGTCTATAAGGTGGATAAAGTCAGAGGATAGTAAAACAGTTTTTAATTACGATTATATAGTGTAAAACAAGTAGAAAATTAGTGATTATGAGTACCAACTTTAATTAAAAGTTTGAATATTAAATTAGAATATATTAATAATTGCATGAAGTTCAATTAGATAGTGGGAAAAGAAACAAAAAGACAGTCATGTATATATGTATGCAGAATCCATAACACCCATGTATACAAAAGGCCAGCAATCAGTTCGGACACGCGTCACGTTGCGTGCTATTGATTGGATTGTCTGTCCGTCCGGCGATACGATACACCCATGTATATAAACAGACGTACAGTCTCCGGTGTGCGAATTAAAATGAAATCTTTATCTTATAGAAGAAAATGTGTAACAAACATAACGGTGAGTAATATTCCATCTGTCTGTCTCTGAGTGCGTAGGCCATGCTAGAGCTTAAGAACTTATAGAAATAGTTTTATAAAGGACAGCTTAAACAAAAGTTTCATGGTGATGTTGGAACTCCATGCGGCATTTGAATGTTAAAAACTTTCACGAAATGAGTGTATATTTACATTCTCTTTTTCCCCGCGTATTATATAGCGTATGTCACTCGCGCATGCAAATAGCTCTTCGTAGGTAAAAGAGTTTTTATAATCGGTCCAATAGTTTCGTAGCCTATATTGCGCAAAAAATCAAATCTTTCTTCTTTATAAATTACTATAGATGAACAGTTAGATACGCAACGATTGAAAATATTCAGTAGGAACAGTCTCTTATTAAATTATTTTGCTACAAAATGTTCGCAAAAATCATATAAGGTTTTAAAAAAGAATGTCACGGAGAGACTCTTCAATTATTTCAGTGAAGTACAATCAAAAGCAGCTTTAAATACTTGTTTAATGTATTCCGGTTTTATTTCTGTAAATAAACTTTTTAATTGCAGCGCAATTTAAATCTGAGTTCCGTTTGTTCTGTTTCGGGGAAATATTCGGTTGCGATTTTTTCCTATGACGTAATAACCTTTTTGTGTTTCTGCGAGAGTCGGTGCCTACTGCCTCTGCTGATATATTTCAAAAGCGTTTGTATGCAAACTTCACTGCGGCGTTGTTTTCATAAAAAAAAATTAGTTACATTAGCCGGACCTTTCAATAAATCAACAATTGCATACATATCGACCGAGTGTGGTTGCGTAAGCACATATATACGCACGAATTTAAATTGGAATGGGTGCCGTGTTTGCATTGAAGGTACAGGGGGGGCGGCGGGAAGGGGCAGTTAGAGAGGGGGTGTGCGACAAGTGATGGACGTACAAACCGAAATTGAATTTACATACGGATTATGTGAAAGGGCCAGGTTTCCATTTAGCTGCCTTGCTACATTCGTATTGCATCGGGCGTCGCCATTAAAAATCAAAAACTCAAACACGATTTTTTTGTCGGCCATATCCCCTTTTTTAATTTGATTGCTTTACTATGCTGTTTATGAATTGATTAATGTATAGACAAATTTGGTATTTTGTTACGAGATATATATTTTAATATGGATTATTACTTTATGCCATAGTAAGGCATTATTTTTTATTCACAAATAATATCTATATTTCTAAAGTTATCTTTTATTTCGTTATCAAATATTATTGTAATTACTTTTTATATCGATCCGATAATATCATGCGTGATTAGAAATAACACGTCATCCTTTAAATTTCAAGTCGTTTATTGCTTCTGTCTGTCAGTACATGACGTTACTAGTAATACACATAATTTACGTATTAAATAGACTTTATCGAAACGGACAATACGCACTTTATAGAAATAATACGCAGAAAATTGAAATATTTTTAAGAAAGAAAGTAATCTTAAGAATGTTTCTAAATATACTTTATATCGTATGGCACGTTATGTACCCAGTTTCCTATCCTGAATGTTCAGCTGAGGTTGGACTATGATAGATTTGATGTGTGCGTGTGTGTGTGTGAATGCGCTCATATATGTTTATCAGGCGCCCGATCGATATTGATGAACGGTTTTATCGGATCTGCTGTAAATCGCCGATCGATCACCCCGCCGCTGCTGGCATTATAATAAAGCGTGTAGGAATATGTACCGGTGACGTCATAATGTTTGAAGAATTTATCTTGTTCAGTGATAATAGGATTGTTTATTATGAAACGAATACGTTATGATTGTTATGATTTCTCTCATATATATATATATATATATAATTCTTACCGATGTATTCTTCAATGGTTTGAAGTTTTCAAATCAAAGTAAAAAAAAAAAGTGAAAATCTATCTATTAAACCTTCACGCCGGGTTCCTTGACGAGTATCCCAAGGTGAAATAGTGAAAAAGCATTTTTTTCTAATAATAAGTGTGTAAGATGTCGGTAGTAGTATTATTATCGCAAACTTGATTTACAAAATTATCAGTATTTTACACAAAAGGGTTACATATTACCAAAACGTCGTAAGAACTGCTTCATATAAAAATATTCACCAGTTGTTGTATCTGTATGTGTGAATCTCATAAAATCTATATACTAACAAACTAACAAAGGGTTTGTCATGGGGTTTTCATCAGTTGACGGAGTGATCATGGCCTTGGTGTATGATTCATTAAGGTTCTATGTAAATGAACCGAACAATGACTAGGACTGATGAAAATATAAGAAAATATCTTGCTGAGATCCGAGTGGAAATGTGTTTATGATTGAAATAAACGACACTATTAAACACAAACATGGGTTATACCTTATAATTATAAGTATGTAAGGACAGACACTATATAATTAGTGGCAACAACGTTGTAGAATTTATTTACTTTTCTTTGATTAATGAAAACAAAAAAGTGAAAACGATGTAAGATGGTGGATAACAACTAGCACGTTAATTACATGAAGAACTGCTGCAATTCACTCGAATTCAATAATCAAATAGTGTCGCAGCATGTTAGAAAACAAGATAACACTGTACTATAGTTACAATTAGCATGAGCTTTTAGTGATGTCGTAATAAAAAATCTGTATACAAAATTCGATGATATAGAGTTCATTTCTAATCGATTTTGAGGTAAAACAGGATTGAAAAAAAATATTTATTCGTCAATAAGATGAAACAGTGGCAGTAAAGTTCTTCACCTTATTAATAATTACTTGAGAGTCTTTTATTTTGTCAATTTTAAGAACCCTTTCCCAGTTATGTTTTCCTATATTTCAAAAAGAAATCAGAATATCTTCTTATCTATCATCGATCAATACAAGGCATTCGCACTCGTATTGAAGTTTTTTTTAATCGGCCGTTTGTGTTTTTTAAGTATTGCTATTTATTAGTTAACAACATGTAATATAAAAATACAATAAGCAATTGATTTTTTATAAATGAAATAACTCTAAAACGGTTTCATCGCGTTTGAATTTGCATGTGAACACAGAACCTGTAAAGAGTCCGAAACGTTGATAAAACTAAATACAAACGCGAAGAAGCCCTTTGAAAGATGTTTCATTTATCAATACATCTATGTTACAAACAATGCAATACAAAATGCGTGAAATGGGTTTATTATAGTTTGATTAATTTTGTATTTACAATGCCATACTGAAAATTATTTTTAATACAAAATGCTTAAAAAACCCACGACTTTTCGCAATCCTGGCGACTGCTCTAACCCAGCTCTAACCCAGGACCTAACAGGACTGACAAATCTTTTCAGCACTTGTTACTTTTCGCTACTACAGAGCGTATTCTCATCAGTGTTCAGACATACATCCGTACAGCCGAAAGAAATATTGTTACAAATATTGAAACTTTCGATAAAGATGAGAACCGCCGTACCCATGCTATGTGAAACGGACTATAGTAACAACACCGACGAGGACGTTATCTTTGTACTTATAAATTCATATCGACCGATCGTGTCCGATTATATTACAGTGCGGTGCGGGTCGGGTCACGCGAAACGATCGTTCGGCACCGCGTGTACCGCATTCACTTACTAATTATAATGTTTACGACCAAATCTGGCGATCGAACGAGAATAGTTTAGTGTAGTTATGGTTAGCTACACTACACTTTAATATTTGTATGTATTTCGTTTGACTTGCCAACTCTCAGTTTGATATCTGTTTTATACGATCGGATATCCTGTCCTGTATCTCCATGTTAGATCGCTTGACCATAATAGTGAGAGCTCTTATGAATACGACAGCACTTACACTCTTGTTCCTTTGACTGTCATAACTCTTGTCTGGTTTCTGACATCACCCTCCGTTAGTACGCTAAGAATGTAGTCGTGAAAGGTGTCTTTGCGTTTCCCAGCTTCTACATCCTTCCACTTTCGCATTGTATATCAGTTAAGTCATTCTCTGCACATGTCCGAAACAACGGCGCAAGCCTGTATTCATATTCTGTAAGATATAACTATAACGTAGGTAACAGCTTTAACACTATTCTAGCCCATACGATGGGCGGCTGAAAAGTTTTGAGCCCGAGGTATTAAAAATGCTGATCGAAATGTATAAAAATATATTTTTCAATATAATATCCCACTATTTCAATACATTCTCGCATTTATCATAAAAGGCTTTTATTCCGGTCAAAAGATATTCGCCGTTTTTGTCTTCGAAATGTTCGAATACGGCCGTTTTCATTTCTTTGTCACTGGAAAAATCTCCGTCCTCGAAACTATTTTTTCGAATTCGAATAGAGGAAATAATCGCTAGGAGCCATATCTAGAATGTAGGAGGGGTGGTTGATCTCTTCGAATTCCGTCTCGGCGAGGGCACGCCCTGCAACCCGAGCGTGTGGACGGGTGTGTTATCTTGCAAAAACAGGATTCCTTTCGTCAGTTTCCTTCCTTATTCTCAGTGACCACTTAACGCACTTTTGTCAACAATGCGGCATAATACTCTACATTAATTGTACTATTTTTAGGAAGGTAACCGATGGTTAAAATTCCTTCACAATCCCAAAAAACAATGTCGATGAGCTTGGATACCGATCATTCCACTTTGAACTTCCAGGACGGCTTTTCTCCCTTTTCTATCCTGACTGTATTGACTCCTGTTCTGACTTCAGGTCGAACTGTCGAATCCGTGTTTCATCAACAGTGATAATATGAGAAAAAACATCGGCAGGATTATCGCACTCCTGTTAAGTTGTCATATTCGGCACCCATCGCGCGCACACCATTTTCATGTGCAAGTTATTATGTAAAATGTCGACGATTCGCTCCTTATTCCATGGCTATCTGCCACAACTTGATTGGCCAATCTTCAAGAACAAGTTTTTTCACTTTTTCAATATGTTCTTCGGCAACGGCGGTGATTGGGCTTCCCGATCTGGAATCGTCTCCGAGAGACTTCCTGCCTTGTTTGAATTGTCGGATCCAAATTTGAACGGCTGCAAATGAAGGCGCATGCACCGTTTTGTTCTTCTTTGTAAGAAACTTAACGACAGCCCTGTACTCCGTTTTCGTTCAAAGTATGGATGACACAGACATGGTGACGTTATTGATTCAATTACTAAAAACTCAATGATCCTAATGGCATGAAACTTGACATATACATATATTACCTTAGATACTCGCGCTGAGTGGTGTGATGCGCAACTCGTTCGTAATACTTGAAGGTTAGGCTCAAACTTCCCGTAGGTACATCTTGCTTACCGTACGCTAGTTAACCATTTATATCTAAATTAATTAACTAGACTAGAATTAGTTTAATGAAATATAAATATGAATCTGTCTAGTAAAGCCGACTTAGTTTATCTGTTTAAAAAATCAACGAACCGATTAAGAAACCTCTTGATCGCTGGTCACCTTTTTCTTACGCAAATTTTAAAAAACCACAGATTGAAACAGCTAAATGTCACAATAAACCAAGTGATAAGTCATAGTTCATATTGAATCGATGATATGAGCAAGGTCAAAGATGTTTCAAAGAAAAACTGGGCTCGAATATGTAAGTACACGTTATCTCCATCAAAAAATCAGTATTCAATATAGTTATTGTCTTCATCGTGGCCTTTCCTACAGTACAGCTTACTTATAGACTACGCAACATGTAGTAGTTCACGATATATCGATCTTAATACATAGTATCTATGCCACTTAATCCATGAGAACCGTTCATCCTTTGTATACTACAAAGGAACATAGTATAAAACAAAGTCGCTTTCTCCGTCTTTTCCCTATGTATTTTTAAATCTTTAAAACTACGCAACGGATTTTGATGCGGTGATTCGAAAGGAAGGTTTTTATGTATAATATAATATAACACGCGGGCGAAGCCGCTGGCGGAAAGCTAGTCCTATATATATCGAATCAACATTTACCATCATTATTCATACGCAAATTGCTGTGTGCCATCGATTGTTTTGTTAATGGTTTTATTAAATCAATATGCACCACCTCGCGGACGCAGTGTGACTGAGGGTTGAGGGGTGTTAACGACAGCAGATTTAGCCAGGTCCAACTGCTAGACGTGCGCATGACACTTCCTGTATGGTCAAATCGGTCGCTGTAATACACCCCAATCAGAAAATGCATTTATAATCATAAAACGAAAATTGGAATTTAACTTTTATGTACTAAAACATTGTTTATGTATGTACACAGTTGTACACAGTTTGCGTAATTGCTGGATAACAATGTGGACATTTTACAAATACACGCAATGACGACAAAATTAGGGCTCAGCCTGCAACCACAAATGCGTGTACCTACAGCGCAATACCACAATGATACTCGACTCGACATAAAATATTATTCTGTTTCGAGACACCCAAACATTTTGATGTAGTTACTGGACGTTAGTATAACGGAGAATCGTCGCATGTAAAACTGAAAATTCGATAAACTTTAATTGCTATAAAATAATCATCCACTGCCACTGTCACATTTGGCATATTTATTTGAGGTATTTTGTTTATGAATTATTTTAATCTGTGGTTTATGAACTTGTGCATCATTAAAAGAAAGCTCATTATCTTTGCATTTTTTTGTTATATTTTATAACAAGCTAAGAATATAGTGCAATTTAAAAAGTTAATTTTTTTGTTCGTGACGGCTGTAATGATTACCGATGACCATAAATTTACTTGATTCCAAACAAACAACTTTCAGGTTTTGCGTTAATTATGTTACACGTTGTATATTTTGTATATCTTTGAATGAAAATTAATCTATGCTAAGATATGTATGTAATCAATTCTACTGTCGATTATGAAGAAATAATTCTTGGACAACTGCCATTCAGCTCAGTTAACCGTTCGCCCCGATCGAATGATGTTTTTGCGTGAGTTTTTACCTTTGCCATTGTTGTACAGAAACTTGGTAGGTGAGCTGTTTACTTATTGCAAATTGAAGCCCAAACAATGACTGATTGTTGTGTAATATTCTGATTTTTCACACTCCTATTGTTAGCCAAGGTAACCCCAATTATAGATGCCCAACATATAAGAATAGTTTAATTACACTTATTGGATTGATTAATTAAAACATCGGCACTAGGAGTTCGTTTTCATATTTTACTATTTCGTATATGTAGAGTTATAGTCGGTGTTGATATAGAGTGCAGACCACTGTGGTCTGGGGTCGATATATACAAAATGGAGGATAGTTTGGATAGTTATGGGTTATTATGAGAAAACACAATTAAAGTCAATTAACAGTTGACCAGTTTTATTTAATATAAGGGCACTTTACAGTATATTTAGGAGTACCTACCTGAATACTAAAGTACGGTCCTAATTGGTTGTCACATGATATAACAGGTACTCAATGATATAAAGGTTTTCGAAGTAGTCATTGAAACATGAGATTGTCTAATTTTTTATCTTATTATTAAATACGAGTATATTACAGTACCAACGAGCCTAGAGAAGAGTATTTATTCATTAGTAAATTACTCATGAATAAAGATTCGACTAATTAATATTTCATTAAAAATCAGTTATTGTTTTAATAAATGTCACTAAATGCAACGGTTTCGGCGATTAAGCAGAACCCGTGCAATGCAATGAATAAAAAGTATAAATAAAGCATTAGTGCGAAATCTTTAGAATTGTACTCTAATTATAAATTATAAAAGTGACCGTTATTTATGTGCAAAAGTGAAAATGTCATTATCTGTGTCAATGAAGACCTTGATTTTCAGATGGAAGAGAAAGGAAAGGAAATTATTAATATTGGATTATTTTATTTTTTCATGATCTAAGTGGTAAGTAAAGAGTAACACGCGGTACTCTAGGTTTTATGACGAAGTAGGATTGTGCATTTTTACTACCTATATGTTTTATGCAATAACCTAATAGAAGGAACATTCAAACCCCACATAGTCAATTGGTTATTTATTCTCTAGAATGGTGTGTGAGTCAATATTTATACTGATAATTGCGTATCAGACTAGCCCTTTAGCTGCCTGCGTAACCGGTTGTATAATTTAGCACCCGAGTCATTAATTGAAAAAAGAAACAACGCCTAGAAGTATATATCAGCGTGATTGTACACGGCTTTACGTAATCTCAATCAAATGCTACATCTACAGTATTAGTATCGGATTTAAAGTACTATTGTACTGAATTACGATAAAAGTAGCAAGTTAAAATAGAATTATATTGATATTAGCATAACTCCGCCGACCTAGGTAAAGGGAAAAATAAGAAGACTCAATATAAACATTTTGCTGTGCTCGATATGAATTCCATCACATACCTAATGATTTCTTCTCTTTACATTTTAATGAATATTAAGCCGTATAAAGACGTTAGGCTCAATAGCGTCTTAGGCGGCTATATAAAATGTCAAAATCAAACGGCAGTGATTATTATCTTAACCTGACTGTGCATCTGTGTGTACGTACATACATGTATTATGAATAAGTTCTTAATTCCGATTAAGCTTCTGGCAAAGAAAATATAAACAAAATAACTCGTGTTGAATAATAATTAAATATCAAAATGATATTAATTTATTCGACATAACAAATGAACTAAAAAATATTATGTGTGAAATGTTACAATTTATCGGTTCAAAGTAACAATATGGCAAAAATATAAAAATTACTTAATTACACCTAATTCCGTAAAATGCTTCAACTTTGCCTGGATTTTAAGGTTTTTTACCTATATCTCTGAACCTTTATATTTATATGGCATTTAATGGATTTAAATAGAAAAGTAGACTTTATGCTTTGCCAAATATGAGCCAAATCTTATTAAATCGTGCACCTTTTTCGAGTTACAGATGCACAAAGTAGCAGGCAATGTTGTATGTCAAAGACACAACTTTGCCTAGAAGGATAATTCATTAAAATTAGCTATTAATTTTATCAGTCTTTTTTTCCCGTTTACACAGGACAACGTTCTTGTCTCCAATAATCAATTTATAACCATTAGTGTAATAGTTTTTTTTTCGCGGCTGATGGGCAATGTTGTAGCAGGTGCCACGAACTTCCCATACAAAAATGTAGTTGAAGGTAGGGTTGTGCCAAAAATACATTTTTTTTAAATTATTTATTGAAAAATAATTTATTTACCTAAGTAATCACAATTGCAATTTGTAAAAATAAATATTTGGTTACGACTTAATAAATGAAAAGTATCTATTTCTATCAAAAATAATCACGAGACATAATCATGTTGAATTATACAAATTAGTCAAATTTCTTCCCCACATGTCGCTATCCTCACTTAAAATTTTCCACCATTAATTTGTGTTAACTAAGAAATAAACAAATTTCCTAGTAACTGTATAAAAAAAAAATCTTTAATAAACAGAAACAAACATCTAAAATTATCCTCTTCTATAATATAATCTATCTATTGCTTCATAGATTTAATACGAGTATAATTAAAAATCTACACCATACACATAATCACATCTGATATCACGACACGTTAAATAAGGATATTTTGGTTTACAAAACTGTAATCTTAATCAATGAGATCATGAGACATATTCTTCTAAAATAGATTCTATCTATTTCTAGACTGATCTAGTATGATAAAAAATCAACACAGGACAAAAATAAAATAATATCTGATATCACGAAACCTTACATAAGGTTATTATTGTCCACCAAATACAACTATAATCTTAATCTAAATGAACTAATACCAACAGGAACATAATTGAATTTGAAAACAAAAAATTAGTAGAGATAATATCTACAAACCTACAAATATTACACACTTGAAAATAGGATATACTTATTACTATTGTATGTTATATTTATCGAAATTTAAATTAAATATGAATTGTCCTCTTCGGGTAATTTGAGGATCAGGTAATACCATAATAATATCATTTAAATCTTGTACAGCACTTACGTCTTCAATGTTAGGGTAAGTGAAGACTGTTCCCTTACCACAGTTTGAGTTTTTTACTCTTCTCACAAATTGTACCGTAGGAATTTTATTATTAATGAATAAAACCTTCCCGATAAAGTGCTTAACACTTTTTTTTGAAGCAAATTTGACTATTAACCAGCTGTTTATGAAAAATCCTAAAGGATCTTCTACACAAAAATCTGTATTACCCAATCCGAAAGGGCAAAAATTTTCTTGGTCTTCTTGTTCTTGTAAACATGACGCAATATAATTATCAAAATTTTCATAATCGGAGTCATCTGCAGCATGAAAAGATGTTTTTGACGTTGAGCTTGAATCGCTACAGTATACACGTTTCCTTCTCCTTTTATTTTTGGATAACTGTGTTTGGGAAGTATTGGCTTGCCTTTTTCTTTTATTTTTTTGTGTATCTATTTCTTGCAAAACCATATTTTTATCAGGAGATGCTTCTTTGATAATTATATTAGACGTAATTGTTATTTTAGGTGTTTTCTTCTTTCTTGGGGACTTTTTTTGTAGTTCATGATCATTTCTAGGTATGTTGACTATATTGAACTGTAGGCATTCTGGTGTACCATTACAAAACGGAGCGTTTATGTCGGAACTCTTTGATAAATCTTTTAGACAATGCACGAATTTATAGGACTCTGACGCTAACGGTTGCAAGTGAATGTTAATTGCATTAATACAAAGATCACAAAGTTTAGCAGGATTATTGACCAACAATTTTAAACCAGCGGAATGGGAACATCTATCTATTTCATTGTCATTGATTGGCGGTGAAATTGATTTTTTGTGGGAGATACCAGGATTATTAATTTTCTTATTTTTTATAGATATTATCTTCGATGGACCTGGTGAAGTTGAGACTTTTTCTACTATTTGTTTATTTATCTTCGGAATCTTCTTTATATTTTTGACTTTAGCTAACTCTTCTGCTTCTTCGGTCGATATAGATTTGCCAGGTATTACTTTAAGTCTGCAGTTTTGTCCTGTCTTTAAAGGGTTGGATTGTCTATTCCGCTGTAAAAAGTCTAGAAGGTTTGCGTCAAATTCACGAATGTTTTTTTCTTGTACCGCTGGTACCTTATCGATGACTCTTGATGGATTGAAAGGGTATATTCCAGATCCTTCAAATCCTTTGCGTAAGTTTATCTCTTTCGTCATGTTTAATTTAGTCATTAATTCATTTAATAATTGTGGGAAATGACATTTGTTAATGGTGTTTGTATTGCCGTATGTAGCTTTATAATTAATTAGAATTTCACGCCAATGTCGTTTCATTGGCCCGAAAAATGCCACATCTAACGGTTGAGTAAGATGTGTAGCATTTTTTGGGAGAAAAGCAAATCTTATGTTTCGACTTTGACATATTTGTATTGTCTCGACACTTAAATGCGATGCCAAGTTATCGCCGATTATAAGTTTCATGCCGTCTAGTGAATTGGCCCATGGCAAAACTATAGTCTTGAACCAATCTTCGAAACATGTCATATCGAACCATCCTGACTTAGTACGATTATAACGAGCATTTTTTGGACCATTCACGCACCACCTAGACCATAAGTTATCAGCTTTGTATACAACGTAGGGTGGTAGGCATTGACCGTCAGCAGTACCACTGAACATGACCGATACTGCGCTTTTGCTTGCGTTAATAACCCTTTCGGGGTGTTTAGTCCCTCGTTTGAATATACACTTTTGAGATCCGGGATCATCTGTTAAGTTTGTCTCGTCAAAATTTAAAATATTACTAGCAGGAATATTTTCAAGCGATGTTTCGAGATTTTTAAAATATTCGTTAAATTCGTCTACTGTCTTTGCAGCTCGAGACTTTTTTATATTTTGTACTTCTCTTTGTGAAAAATTGTGACGTTCTAAGAATCCCCGGGCCCAGCGTTCTCCGGGCATTTTCCCTTTAAAAAGGTTAGTTTTTCCGCATTTGTTCAAGTAGTTATACACTACAATACGTAAGTCCAACATAGTTAGAGGACTGCCAAATTGTGCAGAAAGACTCACCACGTCGGCAATGTGGGCTTCCTCCTCTGTAGACAATTCAGTCGGTCGTCCACATACTTTGGTATGAACGTTTTTACTATGGTTTAGTATTGTCCGACGTGGGATACCAAACTGCTTTTCCGCTTCATATGATGACACAACTTTTTTTTTTACTAGTTCCACAGCAATTTCTAGCATTTCTTTGGAGTAATCGGAGTATTTACGAGCGCCTAGTTTTCGCCTTTTTCTTGATTTATCGTTCCCCATTTTTAAATTGTAACTGAAATAGGATTATCTACTTAGAATAAACTTAAATGTTTTGAAATTACATTAATTGTCGCCAGTGAAATAAAGTTGAAAAATCCAATGACATCATAAATATAAAGATTTATTTACTATCTAACTTTGCCAGTGACTAACAAACCAATATCCTAACTTTCACATTGTTAATCTAAGAAGGACTAACAAAGTAGGTATTCAATTCTGATTAAAATCCTTGACAACCCTAGACCCGGGCAAAGTTGTGTCATTCGACTTTCCAAAACACTGCCCAACATTACATAGTGAGTATATTTGACAAAATTCTGATTTTTATAAATAAGTAATAAATAATACAGTAAACAGAGTATATTTCCTTACCTTTGTATGTTATTACGGCACTGAAACACTTTCTTTTTAATTAAAACTCCAAAAGTTCTATGACTCTTTAAAATTTCTTGCACTCACGCTAACCGTTTTTGCACTGCTGACAGATAATCTATGTAGTTACCATAGAGAAAAATTAAAAATATGTTGTCATACTAATGTCCAATCATACCGAATGGTAGAAAAAAAATTAAAAATTAAGCAGGCTCGAGATATTGAGATCTAAATAAATTAGGCAAATTTAGGCTTGGTTGGCAAAGTTGCAGCATTTTACGGTTTTCGTTAAATATCTTAGTTTCGTGAAACACGTCAAGAGTACGTGATATCAATGAGCCTTTCTTATGTAGGTTATTTTATATTGTTACAGATAGGCTATGGAGAAGGCGAAGGCGTATATAAAAAGTTCACTGGCCGCGTCGAAGCCGGCGTCGCCGTCGCTGGAGAAACCGCCGGTGGCGGCGGCGGCGGCGACACCGGCAGATGATGAGCGCGTGTGCTTCGTGTGCGGGTGCGTGGGACTCAGCGAGCAGTACACCGTCCGCTTCAAACCTGACACGCAGGTGAATTAAACGTACCATTATAAATAAACATAATACTAGACATCTGGCCCGCCTTCGCAGTCGCACGTCTATGTCTTCATGCCGGATCCCTTGCGGCATAAGATACGGTCCTTACACTCATCTTACGCTTCCTAGTACATTACCATTTGCCCCTTCCGATATCAATCTCCAATATTATGCGATCGATATGCGATATTGTATTTACTGCCCGAGCATGTTGTCCATATTAACTTTTACAAACGCACCATGTTTCAATATAACTCTCTTTTTTATCCCTTCATTACGTAGACAATCTACGAGCGTTTCTCCATAAATTCTACATTACGCTTGCATCTTGCTTGACTGTATTCATTTCACTAACATATTCCCTCTGAACCAATCAATACTTTGTTGTGTCCAGCAAACTGCACACAACGAAGTGAGTTTCGGGCTGAACATGTTGGTGCCAAGAACCGTGGCCAACGCTGCATTTATGCTTAACACATTAATCTTTGCGAAGGAGTCGAAAGAAATTGATTTTAGAATTGTTTGTATAAAAACACGTGCAGAGGCCACATATTTCATTCTTCCTCTTTTTTACTGCGCACCGCCAAGGAGTGGAACTCCCTGCCGGCGTCTATATTCCCGAGTGCATATAACTCAGACCTATTTAAGGCAAGAGTGAATAGGTTTCTTCTGGGCAAGCTCATCCCACCGTAGATCTCATCTATGCCCTTAGGCTAGATTGAGGTTAAGACTGAGCCCATTGTAAATAAAAAAAAAGAAAATACATAGCCGAATCATCAAAATTCTAATGGCACCTTCCATTCACGTGCGAGGTGTAAAGAGAATTCCTTTCGTCTACTTGATTCGGCACAGTTCGGTGTACCTTATTTTATTTTTACCTCATGATGGATCGGTTATTCAATAGAGATGAAAGGAACACAGACCTTGCATGTAGTGCGGATAATTCATCCAAGATATACAAACTCGTTGACTTTCTTCGAAGTTGCATTCTCATCTGCAACTTTTATTCGTTCTAGTGATTTCTCTTTCAAAGATGACTCATTAAAGAATCACGAATTATCATAGAAACAAAAAACTACGCGGTCAAGTTTCCAACATATACGATAACAAATATAGGTATATTCGATTAGGTGTAACATATTCCAGTTTATTTATTATATTGGAGCGCAACTGATTAAAGCCTTGGGAATTTAATGCTTCGGAAAATTCTTTTGTTGTGCCATTATTGATTCAGATAGCTTTTATCGATTCGGCTTGACAATCAAAATGTTTAAAGTCCTGACTGACACATTCTCCCTCTTCAGTTTGATTCTATGTATAGGGAAGGGATACGTTCTACTACGTTCCAGCAGTGGTGATGATGATATTGTTGCCAATATTTGTTCAGCTAAATATAGTTTTATTAAATGACATTAGGATCTTTTTAAGACTCTCAAGATTCTAAAATTCTTTTTTAAAGCTTTTTAAATATTTATTTTGCAAATTTGGATGCTATTATTATAGTCGGGTTGGTGGCTATTCGTAATGCGATAAATCTACTGTAATTAAACAATTCAGTTGTACAAACATTAATAACAATTGGCTTCGTCTCAAAATGTTACTTTTAATGATGAATGTAAGGGAGTAAACTACTTTCTTCGAATGTGTAGCAAATTTGGTAAATCAATAAGAAGTCTTATAAAGTTTTTGTTGAAGTACCTAGCTATATGTTAAACGAATATTCGATATGGTGTTAGGTATATGATTTGACTTAAATTAATAAATATGTTTTTGCATTTTTCTATTGGCTTAAATAGCTCCAGCGAAGCTATGAAACGTCGAACAACAACGTTTGAATGAAAACAAGTAAACAAATTCAAATTTGTGTGGGTTGAAAAACATTTTGGTTAAATAAACTAGATCAATAATTCATAACTTAAAATTAAATGATTAACTTGTACGACATTTTTTTTAAAGCTGAAAGGAACATTGTCGTTCTCTAAAAAGGTCAAAATATAACTATATTGTTGTATTATGAACCGTCGATTGTCATGTCAGGGCACACGGGATCTCGAGACTAAAACAATTAAGTCTCGAGATCCCGTGTGTGTCCGCCGGAATGTGATTAATTAGGAAACTGATTTTTATTCGTCTTTGAATGGAGTAATTCTGAAGTAAAAGTAAAAGAAGAAGGTGTTATGAATATTATTTCATAAGTAATTATTTTTTTTAAACTAAATGAAATAAAACAAACGCAAGATGTGTAAGATGTCGTTTAAAATCATGATGACTAGGTGCTCCTTAATATAGAAACTTAGAGTATGAGTTTGATGAAATTTGTCTCGCTATGATTTAGTAATGTATTACTTTTTTTTTCCTAACCAATTCCCATGTGATGACAATTCTGAAATGTTCGCTGACGAAATTTCAACCAAATGTCTAGTAGTACCTATTAGCGTGTAACAACATATTGCTGAGCTAGTTACCCGTAAGTGCAACATTCGTGAGACGCGTCATAGTTTATCATCGCCACAATCGAGCTACATCAGTGGACTGGTTATAACCGGCTCCCATTTGCGACAGTGTCATTAAAGTGATTGACATTCGACACGAAACAATTCAGATATACTGTGCATAGTGAATGAACAGCTTGCAGTATATCACTCAGAGTGTGATTTCGGTGTGAAATTTAAGATCATGGTTTCTTTGAGAACTATCATGGTTATCTGATTAGTCTGATATATAAATACATATAAAGCTAGCTGTCAATCCAGTTATTATAAATGTGATACCGTTGAAATAACCGTTATACTCGTACATTTATATTTTGGTAGCGATAGATTAGACTTTTCAGATTACTAATCTTGTCACGAAAATATTTCTGTTTGTGCTTGTAAAACCCATCGTTTTCTCAATTTAACATGTCCGTAATTATGGAGTAATATATACGAATATATTTAAATGAGGTTTTGAACTTATTACCATGGTTTGCAGCTAATTGATTCCCATATTTAAGTGAAGAAATATTGTACTATTATACTCTCTTGGATTTAATTAACGGTGATACCATGTCAATGACATCCTTTTGGTTATCGACCGACTGTCGGAGTGTTATATCAAAATACAATTTTTTAGTATGTTCAGTTTTGAGCGTTAACAAGTGATTGTTTCCATACCAGTGATCTACGTACTGGTCCAATGTACAAGCTTCGCAGTTAACATATTTTTTTCAGAAACAATTAAATTTATGCAACCTTATTATGCACCAAAACATTGTTTCTAAACCATGCCAGTATTCCATCCCTGCGTGCAGAAAACCACGTAGTAAATAACGCGATAAGTCGTTTTTTGAATTCGAAATAAAAAGACTTGGTGTTGGAATGTGGTTTTTTTTTATCTCAGGATACTCTGAGCTCGATATAAATTTCTATATAATCACTATTTATGTGTTTTTATATACTGATCAAAGATGATTTATTACATCTGTTATTTGGCTCACGTGTGATTCAAATGTGTTGTCATTCAATTGTTTTGTTGTTCATGATTGAAATTTTGGCGTCCCAACAGGAACAATATTGGGACCAATTGTTTGGAGCGTAAAGATCAATAGGAAGGTACTTCAATCAATTTCGGTCTCCAATAAAACTTTAATAGGAATATTATTTATTCTGTGGTAAGTGTAATAATCGCTCGTGAGCAACGTACGATACGGTGCCGGTTTAAAAATTGATATTTTTACTTAGGTAAGCCGCCTAGATATTTGGTGAGAAGTCGTCTATTTATCCTCTTTCTTTTGCTTTTATATAAATAGATTTTTTTTTTTTATAAAATAGGTACATTAAATTGATGGAGTTGGTATATGAGCTTTAGTTTTTTGAATAAACAAATATTTATAAATAAAAATGTTTAATCTTTCTGTATTAAAATATATATATATATATATATATATATATAAATTTTAATTTTAAAACTCAACTTTAAATTTTTCTCAACTGGTAATAAAAATCTCATAAACTACATATATTAAACGACTATTTTATATCAATAAGTGATACATACTTATATGTGGCTTCACATTAATTATAAATATTAAAATAAATTTTCATCTTTGCTTTAAATATTTTTAACCTCAAAAATTTTCCAACTAAAGTCTACAAGTATCTTTGTATTACCCGTTCGTTAATCTTCATTATGCGTCGTTTTAACCTTTAGCGTGGAACAATGTTGTTACTAAGAAATAGTAAGAACTCTGTATGGTATTCTGCGTTGAAATTGTCACTAAGCGTTCTTACAGACATGCGACAATGCTTTACAGCTTACATTACATTACGGCTTATCACATGTCACTACAGAAGTCGTCTGCTATCGCGTGACAATATGTGATATGTTCTTACATAGTTTCAAGACAGTGCAATCTACCACCAGGTTCTTGTCAGGTGACAATACATTTTAAAAGTATTTGCAGTGATAAAATAAAAGTATCCAACCCTAGTATTCATGTATTTATCAATGTGTTGAAAGCAGCTGGTCTCGATATATCGGTGAAATATTTACACATTTAGAAAATAATATATTTACTAAAGTGGAGCTGCATTCGTCGCCGTGTGGTATTGTCGCTCGTCTGCAAAGCTCTTAATGAAATGAAATTCTGTATAAATGCTTGGAGTAGTGATTCCAATTTCGTGTTCTCGCCGCGGGCGAGGTTTTTACTCGTATTTAATGAGTCGTAGAGAGGTGACGGGGATGTCGAACGTCCAATTTGGGAGGACAAGGAAGTTTACCTTTACCCAGTATTTTCTCTTTTTTGAGCAGGAAAAATTTATACCATTTGACGATTTATATACTATAGATACAACGTAAGCAATCACGTTCACATCTGTGAGAAATCATCAATATATGTTATCATAGTGTTTAGGGTAAATAAAATGAAATGAAAATGTCTTTATTTAAGTAAGCTTGTTTCGAGCGCCCAAAAAAATTTTTTTCCTCTACCGTTTGTTCAGGACGTCTATTAGCCGACAAGAACAACAAGCGAAACAAACTTATCAGCTCTCTATCATAAGTAATGACATTTACATAAATCATGTCATTACCAAATCAATATAAATCTTAAAACGAACTTAATATATCAGAATATTGCTTCCGTTTCTTGCGTCTAACTCTTATATAACTATTATCCCATTTAAATATATGCTGCATTAAAATATGTGTTGATTATAAACATATATAAACAACGTTGGAACCAGACCAATATTAAGTGATGCGATTAGCTCGTGTTTTAAGGTCGGAGTTGACCTTCAACCTCTTTAGAAAGGTTAATGTAAAAGGTGCTCAGTGGTCCTATCAAAATATTATTGTGGAGTGTTTTTGCGCTGCTCTGAAAGTTAGAGCAGCTGACATCATCAAGGTTGGCTCCCAATAGTGTCCTATACATTTTATCTTCCATGTTTTCATTGTACTCCAATTTAGAGACAAGTTGAGAAGGTTTTAAAACAATTATTGTATAATGTTGTATCATTGTTATTTAACTTTTCTGAGCCTGCAGTAGGTACTTATATATATACATATATATTAAATAAAACTATATTTTACGCGGGTCAAGTAGCGGGAAAACAGCTAGTCGTTTATGAGTTTTATTAGCCATTTTCTAATTTAATCAGGGACCGAACCACAACTGCTATTTTAATTATGCAAAGTGAAATTTGAATGGATTCACTGGTGGCTTAGTTAGCGAACATCCATTTGCGTTATTGTTTCACGAATTATATTAAGTTGTAGTGGGTCGTTGACGCTCATGCACCGAGTGAGGGAAGACAATTTTGAAGAATAATTTTCGACTACTATATTTTGTTGACTACTTAACACAATATTCTTAGTGAAAATATAGCATTGTGAATGTAAAATTGACCAAATATAAAATTTATGCCGCACTTGCAATCGTTAATACTCTTCAATCGCTGTGAGGCAGCGCTGGAGGGTCAGGACCCTGGCCCATCGTCTTTAACCACCCATAAGGAAGGCCTGAGCTCCTACAGTGGGGACGTAAAAGGGCTGATTATGATGATAATATTTAATATAATTGCAATAAATGCATCCAGTGCTCTAATAATAAGAATGTCTTTTGTATGGTCAAATGTAGGATAATGGCGGAATGTAATCGCGTCATTATAGTAGATCGTGGTACGATCACATGCGGCCGTAGACTAGTGTTGACCCTTGCCAATCGATTTAATATTGTGACGGGTTCGGTGCTTAGGTAAATGAAAGGCTGACTGAGCTTGATAACATGAAATATTTTATAGTGTTAATAAAAAATACTGTAACAAAAACAAAATGAATATAAAAAACAGTTCGATTTATAATATGTGAAACTAATAATAATCGTATTTTGATAAATTCTATCACTTTTTGTATAAGCTCTGCGATTCTGTGAAAATCCAAACACGAATCCGAATTCACTTCAAAAAGCCAGCATCCGCTCAACCTTAAATTGGTAATAATGTTTCGTGGCATAAGTGAAGCGAGTTTCAAAATGTCATAGGAATAGAATATCAGAAACATGTATAACCAATCAATTTTGTTTTATATATTTTATACAAAAATGGAATCGATAGAATTTCTTCACTAAACGTGAATAATACGTGAATTCGGACACATGAGTGTATACGAATTCGAGTTTGGATTGAAATTGATGCTATGTGTTCACTGGATGAATGTTCACGAACTGAAATTCAGAAAGAGCATATCGCGTTACTCAAAATTTTAAATTACGTAAAGTTCGGGAAAAAATAAAAAGAAATGATGTTAGATCAAAGACAAAAAGTTTGCATGCGGAAACCTAGGACGAAACAAACGCTGTGGTATGAAGCATCGTTACAAAATATTTAAAAACTCATGTGAGCCTAGTGCTCGTGGCGGTTTCTGCAAAACGGGCGCTATACTAATTATGTGTAAACTTGTTATCTGTTACTATCACTAGATTGCCTGTTGAGGACAAATAGTTTGAAAAACTGTTTGTTGTTTTAAAGTCTACCGGAAAAAATGACCGGAACTGTTTTAAAAGTACTAGTTTAATAACAATAACCCTACTAGTGTTACAAATGCAAAAGTGTTTCTGTCTGTGTATCTCTTTGTTACGTTGTCACGTTGCGTTGAGCCGATTTTAACAAAATTTGATACAGAGATAGAGTTACATTAACCTTACCTTTATCCCGAAAATAGGCGTTCAAAGGGTTAAAATAAGAGTGGAAATATTGATTGGATGTTCGTCATTGTCAAAGATGAAAGTATGAAGCCCCTTTTCTAATTCAGCCGTAATAATAACCTTTCTTTTTATGTCTTACATAAACGGAAAAGGTCTCTTATTTACATTTCAAGTTTAATTTTAGCAACATGTACTTTGAGATCAGTACTTAGATTCAAATTCAACAACTTAATTTCAACAGCGTGGCTGTAACAACATAGAAATTTAGAATAACTCTTGAATTTATGATATAAATATACGCATACCTATATGTAGATACGTTGTCGTCGAAGTGCCCACTCTGTTCATTGGACCGAAATTCTGCCGCATCATAAACTCCTTGTTCATGTTCAGGTTTCTTTCCTGTTATGTGTCTGTTGTACTCACTTGAAACTTATATACGAGTATCACCAATAGCATTCCGTGGAAATGTTAAAGTTTTCACATAAAAACTCCCGGCATTTCATGTAACTTGGAGAGCTCTTTGTGGGTATCGTTTTTACACGTAGCATTTTTATTATTTCAACCTCTCACTGTTTGACGACTTTGAGTTTCCAGTTACATTTTCATAGTTGTACTATCTATTTTTATGTAAAAAAAATATTGTATAAAAATATGTATTATTAAATTCCTTGAAATTGTAACATTTGCTCACCTATCTGCAATTTCATTTGTCTCATTGACTAGCTTATTGATTTCATGCCGTTTTTATTAAGATGTCTTTTTGCGCAGTCTTACTTTAGAGCCATAAAAAATTTCAAATGATTTTGTATGTGTGGGCAGAGTTCCGAGCCATATTTTCCGTTCCTGGGCGTGCACGCGCCTCCCACCGGCTACCGGTCGGAGGGTGACGAGGAGGGGTGCGTCCGCTGCTGCTGCGTCTGCTACACGCTGCTGCGGCAACAGTGGGAGCACTACGACCGCGAGAACAAACCGCACAGCCAACGGTTCTACTGGATGAAGCGGTACGATGGCAAGCCGTTCATCGGTGAGTCTGCTGCGAACCACATGTTTTACATTTTATGTAGGTAAATGCAATGCAATGAAAGTTTCAGTTCAGATAACTTTTTGTTGTCAATACGTGTGGAAAAATTACGACACAAAATATGGCAATGTTTTCATTGAA
This sequence comes from Diatraea saccharalis, assembly GCA_918026875.4. Classification (NCBI taxonomy): domain Eukaryota; kingdom Metazoa; phylum Arthropoda; class Insecta; order Lepidoptera; family Crambidae; genus Diatraea; species Diatraea saccharalis. The sequence continues at coordinate 761,310 of OU893336.1, forward strand.
GCAAACGCAAATTTACTCATATTCCGAAGATGATATTACCTAGGTAGGGCATGGATACTGGCGAACACGGCCTGCCGATAGCTACTTGGAGGCATAGCCGCTTAAACCTGGCATACCTTCATCTTGGCAATGGGACCCGAATTCGGATCTATTTATCTAGATTCATGTATGGCTTGCTAGATTCGTACTTAAACGTGATTACAAAAGGGGCAGCAAATTATGGAGGATATATTAGAATTTAAAATAACCAAAGGCATACTCCATACCCAAGTACTTGATAAGTAAAATTTTATTTATAAGAGTTAACTATATTCTTAATTAAAATAGTGCATTAGGGGCGAAATTTGTGTAAAAAATATCAGTCAATTGCAGAATCGCTCATTTGTAAAATAAGACATTTATAGAATCGGCTATTAGTAGAATCAGTCATTTATTGAATTGTACATTTCAAGAATTGGTAATTTATAATTATTTCGCGAATCGGTAATTTGTCGACTAAACCGTTTTCAGCAAATGGCACATTACATTACACATACATTATACATTTTTAATTCTATTGGAACAGCACGTAAAGCTAGATCTTCCTATTAGAAGAGCAGGTAACAATAAATTTCGAAAACACGTAAATGAAGATATATATACATATGTACCATTGTAATATACATATTACAAAGATTTGTCTTATGCTGTATATGTTTAATGTTACTTTTTTGCTGTTGCATAATGTTTAATATGAATAAATGAATGTGGAAGTTCACAACACGTTTCTGTTAATGATCTATAATGTAAGATAAAGGTAAGGTCAAGATTTGTTTAACCGCATACTGATAATACATATGGACGTTCAAAAGATAGTGCAGAAATATAAATATTGACACAACAATGTCAATATATAAACAACCCAATGGGGCTGGGTGTTTTAATCAATGGAAATAAGTATGTTTGGTCATCTGTCGAATATTAAACTCAAAGAAAGTGATTACCATAATCTATGCAGTTGCTACGCCAGTGCCTTTCAGCTGCATTGTAAATGTTACTTGTTTTACCAGTTCAACAATAACTCAAAGACTAGACGAGTGAAAAAAAAACCTACAACCACGACCGTCGGACAGGTCGCTCGGCGAATATTTGCAAAAATATATATATTAAAAATATAGAAAAAAACTAGCTTGTTCGCTCAGTAACAATGGAATGTAGATAAATAAGTAAGATGTGATACCGACGATAGTTTGTGTTTCTATATTTACCAGAAACGGATTTGGTTTAAAGCAACTAGCGGAGCTGCACCTTGTTTCAGGCCTTCGTGACATTGTGACAGTGACAGTGCTTTACGTTATTTTAGCACCATGTAGCTTTGGTTGCCTGTCGTAAGACTGCGTTACACTTTATGGTTAGTTTTTTTTTATGAGTTTAATAATAATGATGATGGTTTCCGTTTTGCGGTTGCAAAAGTTAAGTTACATTCACAAAAGAGTTAAATATTAGGTATCTTGTATTTCAAAAGGAACGTTTGTTGATCTTATCCCTGCTGAATCCGGTTGAGCTCACGCTGTGAGTTATAGCCCTTTCTTTTTTATGTGTATAAGAAAATTATGACAATAGCTCCAATCTTAGCTTATATATTTAATGAATGTACTGATTGTGGTATTTTTCCTGAGCTCATGAAATATAGTAAAATTATTCCTTTACATAAATCGGGTAGCACATCTGACCCTACTAACTTTAGACCTATATCCGTGCTACCTACGTTTAGTAAGATTTTTGAAAAAATCATGCTGGATCAAATACAAACGTACTTTTACAAGAATAAGCTTATGAATCGACAACAATTTGGTTTTACAAGGGGTCGCTCGACAACCGAAGCCGGTGTCGAGTTAATACAAGAAATTTTTAATGCCTGGGAGGATTCACATGATGCGTTAGGTGTTTTCTGTGACCTATCTAAGGCATTTGATTGTGTTTTTCATGAAACATTGATTAGGAAACTGCATTTTTATGGATTTAGAGATAACTCATTGGATTTTATTGTCTCATACTTGACTGACAGAGTACAGAGGGTTGATATCAATGGCAAAAGATCCCCTGGATCGAAAATTAAGATGGGCGTTCCGCAGGGCTCAATACTTGGTCCTTTCTTGTTTTTGATTTACATAAATGACTTGCCTTATTTCGTAAGGGATGATCACGAAATAGTTTTGTTTGCGGATGACACTTCACTCTTGTTTAAAATTAAAAGAGGGTTACCTCTAAATGACGATGTGAACAATTCTATCGCTAAAGTAGTACATTGGTTTAATGTAAATAATCTTCTCCTTAATGAAGGAAAAACAAAATGCTTAAAATTTGTACTACCTAATGTTAAAAAAGTAGATATAAATGTTAATGTAAAAGATAAGAACATGGGCCTTGTGGATACCACAGTATTTTTAGGAATAACATTAGATTCTAAACTACAGTGGGGCCCACATATTGATAGATTGTCGAGTAGACTTAGCTCTGCAGCATATGCCGTAATGAAGATACGTAGGTTAACTGACATAGATACTGCCAGATTAGTATACTTCAGTTACTTTCATAGTGTTATGTCATACGGTATCCTATTGTGGGGAAATGCTGCCGACATACAAACAATTTTTGTGCTTCAGAAAAGAGCAATTCGATCAATTTATAATCTTAGGATTAGGGATTCTTTAAGAGAGAAATTTAAGGAAATAGACATTATGACTGTTGCTTCTCAATACATATACGAGAACTTAATGTACGTTCGTAAAAATATTAGTTTGTTTTCTATAAAAAGTGATGTACACAATTTTAATACAAGAAATAAAAATAAATTAACGGTGCCTGTCACTAGACTGCAAAAAGTTAATAACTCTTTCAAGGGTCTTTGTGTGCGCTTCTACAATAAGGTCCCAAGCAAAATACAACAATTAGATATCATGCAGTTTAAATCTACTATTAAAAAAATACTTATTAAAAAAGCTTATTATAAGGTATCCGATTATGTAACAGATAAGAACGCTTGGACTTGAGATGATCCAGCAACTGGATAGGTGATTACTTCTAAACTCATTATCTTGTTTCCATTATTATTAAATGATTATGTTATTATTATAAGACCATAGTTTTTTTTTTTTTTTATCTCTGTTTATAATGTATTGATCTGGTAATGACATGGTTTTTGTAAATGTCATTACTCATATTAGAGCTGGTGAGTTTCTTGCTCGTTCTTCTTATCAGCCAAAAGACGTCCTGAACGAGTGGTAGGGAAAAAATGTTGGACGATTCAAAAGTACTTTTAAGAAGTCTATTTGAATAAAGATTATTTTGACTTTGACTTTTTTGACTTTATGTGCTCCAATATTGCATATTTTCCATTTAATTTATTTAAATAAGTGAAATCACCAGTTGTTATCTAACTGTTTATTGAATAGAGAACTTAACAACTTCAAAAATTTAAGGGATTTAGATTTGGCGACCTGTCTCTTCGTTTTAGTAGAGGCATTGAATAGGAAGCTAAACATATCCACTAATTGCTCTGTACGCTGTAGTGGATACCCAGCTTAATACATTCTGAAAATCTCTGTTAATCAGTGTGACAAATTCTTTTTTCCTTTCTCAATCCTTTCAACCTTATCAGGGTTCAATTTTGCCGGGTAGGTACCGACTAACAATGGGTTTTGGGTAGCGTATTCGTCAGTAAATGTTATCTGTCCGTCCACTGTGGGGGGTGCGATTACGGCGACTAATCCACATCTACCCCCCCTCCTCTTTTGTCTTTTGACAGGGTTGCCGCTTTTGTCATCGAGCTGTGTTAGGTATTGTTCTACGTTGATTCTGCTACATATACATACATACATAATGAATGTTTGAAACGTAAACAGGATTTGTCATTGCCGTTTCGTATTGATATTGTCAATCGAATGGTTTTCTTGGAACGGAAAATGATTTTAATAAGTAGCCAAGTGTACATTGTGTTGGACATTTGTAGCCCAGTAGGTAGTAGCTGAAATAAAGCAAGTAGGTTGTCACGGAAAATGGTATAATTTTGTGAAAAATAAAAGTTTTTGATTGCTAATAGCTATTGAAAGTTCTTACTTCATTAAAATTTTCGGCTATTACATAAATTATGTGCTTAAGCACTTAAGCTCAAGTAATTACTTCGACTTGACTTCTAGATACGAGTGGTTGAATTGATAATTAATGTGTGTTGCCTCTGAAAGCCCGGGTTCTATTACCGCCCGCATCAATATTAAAAATGAACTTTACTTTATTGTCCTGTGTCTATGTACTTTGGTTCCTTCGTTGTTTCAGATTTCTATAACATAAAGGCTACTTTGTTTGAAATCTGAGTATCGTGTGTGATGTCGCTTTATTTATTTGATTCTAGTTTGACCCCCACTAATAAAAATATACTACGTAAACCCCTGCGTAGCCTCGAGTGAAGATAGTCCGATTTAGGCTTTGCTTTCATGATAATTAGCTTCAAGACATCTCTTTTGTCCCTTTGATATCTGAAGATGTGATTAGTACCGCTCTCGTAGCTTTTATACTGAATGCAAAATAAACTTGACTCAGAGAACGTAGCCCTCCTGTGTACGGATACCTTTGATGTTGTGCCGTCTTGTGAACTCTGTCGATTGTAAAATTTAACGTTGATGTATGTACTGGCGAATCTTCCGATGTTCCGATATCTATGTCTCATTGTATTTTACAGAAGAATAACAATTATAATTACGAGAGTGTACAAAAAAGTCAGCTTTGTTCTTTGGTCCTGTTGTATAATTGTCGATTTCTTTTGAATTTCGTTTTTTTTTTTCGTGTAAAACTACCTATGGGTGAATTTCATTTCACCTAGAATATATACACTGGAAACAATTAACTTGGGATTTGGAAAAAACACAATTCCCTATATATGGTATTGAGAATAGGTTTTTAATAAATTAGCAAATATATTATAATTGAAAATAAAATATAAAACAAGGAATATTTTATTATTATAAGAAAACGTGAAATAATCAAGGTGCAGCTTTAAATCTTTTATATTTAGAATAATTACAGGAACATACTACAGCGGGGTAACTTTAGATTTATCTCTTAAGAGTTTGCAGATCTTAAGTATTAGATGTTATTTTTTTCATTAAACCTCTATGTTTTTCGATAGAATGTATAAAATAATCTTACAATTATATAATTTCATCTATAGACACTCCCTTTAGATGGAATCGAACAGAATGAGTGAGTGATGTATATTCACTCTATGCCCAGTTGCGTACACTCTAACCCTGTTTTCCTACATATCGCGTAAACTCTTGTATGATTGGTTCATTTTCATTCTACCAATAACGAAATACCTGTAACGTAAGTGACGGTTCATAGAAACCGCTACCATTGTGTAACGAAACAATAACCTTTGTTCTGTAACACGTAACGTACCTTTTGCAACAACGCACAATAGAGAATATGGACGAATTTATTATGATCAATACACGCGTGCCAGTCGCGCTCAATGAGTAAACGACATTTACTAAAACAAATAAAGTATTTCAATTCTGTAATGAGTAATGAAGGTCTATAACGTGATTGAACAGATAAAGATACTAGTTTTTTACTTTTCTCAAGACAATAGAGTCACAAACTGCTATCAACTGATTATTAAAGTCTGAAACCGAAAGCATTTTAAGTGACGTTTAAGTTCATTTTAAGACGTGCTTAACTTTAAATACTCGTGCTAATGCTTGATGTAAAAATATAAACAATTTTACAAGTTTAATTTCCTTCTACAGAATACTGGCGTTTTGTTTGTTATTTGTCCGAATTGTTCATTGGGGTAGATTTTATCGTAACGGAATTAACCGCGGGCATCGTAGGGTTATATCTAGATAGTCTCTATCGCGCCGCGGGATTTCTTAATGGCTGTTTTATTTTTGGAGCTGACGTGACCAATTTTAATTCTATTTAAAACGGAACATTATATTTATCAGGAGGGAGTCACAATAAAAATTGATTTACGATTGCGGATAATTAATAGATTTTATCTGAATGTCGCTTGTTAACCTTTCCTTTACCGCGGTCATAAATCGGCGCCTCAGCACCGAATACCGTTATCGGTAATCTGACACCGGCACTTGAGCCACTTGACGCCTTTAAATTGCTCTCTCGCCGGCTAATGTAAACACACAGCGATAATAGTTATAGTTCTATGAAGCTTATGAATCACCCAAACAACTTAAAGTCATTTGATACTTTTATGATGAGTGATAAATTTATTATCGTCGTGTGAGCGAGCATTGTTCGCACGAAAGTAAATATCTGGCGGCGGTTGGAAATTAAAAGGTGTGTAATCGATAATTAAAATAATAAACATAAATAATTATATATATTTTAATTATCAATATATAACCAATATAATCGAAGTATAAAAGACGTATGTTTCTAAAGTAAAAAATCAATAATCACGCGTTTGAAAGTAGCATACTTTCTTTCGCGCCATTTTTTCTCCTGATCTTGACACGATTTTGATATTTTGTTTGTGAAAGTATTATAACACTTACATTGTTCCTGTTTTTCTTGTTATATAGATAGATTACTGAAAAAAGACATTTATATTTTTATTCTTCATTTTTTATAAAAGTATATTTTATAGAAAGCATATTTACGATACTCTACAGAAATCGCGAATTCGTATTACAGCTAACTTTACCTAATACACGATAAAAAAATTAACTATCTTCTTACATATCTATATAGTGTAAAAAGAAACCTTTTCAATGATATATAACACATAATATAATACTGAATAAAAAAGTTTCACGTGCATACCGATCTAGGTCGTCAGTAGTAATGTAGTTCAAGGTTATTCTTATAGACGATAAACGCGAATCGGTAACCGATAATGAACTCTATTACGATGCACTAACGGCGTTTATTGTTTGTATGTTTCTGATTTGATGTCTGTTGATTTTGAAATTTCTTTACGAAATAAATAAATGAAAATGGAAATATTATATGCTAAAAATTATTTCTCGACAAATGACCTTTGTAATGATGTATGAATGTTATGATTTTTATTTGTAATATGTAGGTAAAAACGAATTTTTGCCGCGGATTACGTCATGCATATTTTTTAGTCTTTTACGAAAGAAAGTTATCTGAATTCAAAAACTATATACAAAAACGGATTCTTTGTGAAATTATCTTTATACTTATATGCGATTATTATAGATTTTTATGGTTTTATCATATAATATGAACGTTAAAAAAAAGAGTTCGCGCGCTTTTAGACCTACGCCACTGTGAGACTCGATTTATCGAAAATACGTAATGAAAACACTTTTGGATAAGTTTATAGCAAAAGAAACATTCTAAAATAGTAATAATATAACATTTTACTTACATTTATTACAATAAATTTCCAGAATCACTGAATTACCGGCACTTTAACAACGACAGGTCAGTCACGTACCAAGGGATTCGCGCCATTGGCTAACGGTCGGTTTTAATTATTTTTTTTTGTCTTTCGTTTAAAGAGTGAGTCTAGTTTAAGAATTTAAATGAATAGGTCATGTTTCACTCTATTGAGAAAAAAAATTACCATACGTATTCTACACTTATTTTAATTGTAATAAAGGTTTTTCTAGACCTCTGACCGCGCGCTTGTATACAAGCGCATGGTAAACGGAGCACTTTTTTTTAGCGCTTGCATGCAAGCGCGTGGTAAAGGAAGGGTTAATTGATGGGCAACCAAAATGTTATCTTCTGACGTTTAATGTATGACAGTTATTTTTTTTATAAAAAAAAATCGTAACATATTTGACGTATTAAATCGCCTGTAAATTCAGAGGCTTTATTATATTTTAAGGGATAATTGTAATAGTTGGTGTCGTTGAAACTTTACTAACCCGCGCTCCGCTGACACCAATAACCACCGCAATGACTTGCGCTTGCGCACACTTCACAGACGCAACAATATTACAGTCGCATTTTAGAATTAGCGGATCCGTCAGACGCGTTAGCCCATTCAACTGCCGCCGCGTCAAGGGTCAAGTTTCGTGTGACGCAATCGCACCGCAGGTCGCGACCGCGACGCAATTTGACTGATGACCCGTATGATAATTATGTGCTATGAATACATCACATTGTTTACTTGAGCGATATGGGGGCGTGGAATATTGCAGTTTGTTTTAACAGAGATATTACTCTAATTAACATTGTTTTATGTTTTATACAAGCTCTACTAGAACAAGAATCACAAGGTTCGTTTATTACTGAGGCTGGCTCAGCATTTATTGATGGCGTGGATTTCAACAAAATTTAATTACCATTAATGAGAAATAATGGGTGAATAACTAAATGCATATTCAGTCAGAACCAAAAAGGCATAACGTGCCTTCCAAAGAATGAAGGAGCGTAACATAAAGTTGTCGCTGACCTATTTCTTGACATTTGTATGACAATCTAATCAGATGACAAATTTATATTTGTCATTGAAAATCAATACTGTATATGTGACTCAAGACGGATCTTAGCTCTCTTAGCGTTTCTCACTGACCGGTCTGGTTTGATTTATTCGATTACGCAGAATAATCGATTGATGTGCAAGCGAGTAGCGAGTGGTCGTCCCACCAGACGCCTTTGATTTACTACTCGACACTCTTTGATGTTAAATATAGGATGGCAGACTAACCAGGAGCGATGCCAGATTGGTCTTGAATGTACACGATCGATAATATCAAAATATAACATTTGTTGTTAGAATTTGTAGAATGCATATCACGACAACACATAGACTACATTCTGGGCATATACAATCAAAATTATTTTCGTATTTAAAAACCCATATATCCATGAGTTGTGCGGTGGTGTGTGTGCGCCCAACATGTTTCGAAAAGAGGAATTTAACATTGACAATAACGATGTTGGTGCTATCACCATCTTGGCAGAACTATTGTCTGATGCGACGAGCTCATAAATTAATAATATAGTAATAAATACATTGGATGCAAATCAAATCTGTTGTACAAACTGAACAAATTTATAATCTTGCCAAACTTCGTTTTAAAATCTATAAATGGTTAAGTAAACAGAAATTATTGAATTATTTACTGTATAAGGGTTAAACTATGTGCATTTCTGTCGCTTTATCCTTTTCTCTCACTCAGAACCGCCATTTACTAGAGCGAGAAAGATCACGCCGCGGAATTCTTGAGGATAATTCAATACGCTATTTTTCTTGCTCTAGCATAAGGCAGTTCTAAACGATTGAAAATGGTTGGGTAATGTTAAAGTACGTTCTCTGGCTGCCAGATGTAACTCGCATACATTCACACTTACACACACAATGATTATATACTACGAAACAAATTTTAATATAAAGTCTGATTAAAATTACGTTTTTTATTCAAATCAGTTTAGAATTTGGATACGATGCGACTGACATATCTAAAAGCTTAAAAGCTTCGACGAAATGATTAGTATTTTTTTTGTAGTGTGTGTATATAATAATGTTTTAAGATAACAACTTTATATTTGAGAAATGATGGCATGTGGCATTCGTCAGACGGCCGCCCGCATTTTCAACTCCCGCGCAGTGCCAAGGGTCAGGAGTCGTATGACGCAACACGGGTCGCGGACGCGCTCTCAATCTGAATAGTGAACCATAGATGATTAAACAGATACGAAAGCAGCTTATTAGCGCTCTCACTATTCGTAATGTCATAAACAAAAAAACCATACGGTTGATTTGATGCATAGATACTTAGTTATTGCGTTATTGTATAAGGTTACAGACAAATTGATGGTAGGGGTAATGGTGGGTAGTGCAATGAAACTCTCGATTTTATTTGTAAATAATATATATTAAATCACTTACAGCTACTGACTCTATGCCGGTTTCGATCAGATAAAATGCAACGCGAAAAAGTAATAATTCAAAATGTTAACGGCCAGTATTATTTAACTAGAAGTTAGTCTCAGTGATAAGTGCGTTCTGTTTTCGAAGTTAAACTTTCGCATATGATTTCGAACTCTTCGAAGATATCGGTTGCATCTATAGTCCTTAAGCCTTACCTATCCGCTCTGAGTGCGCGTGGTGGATCTATCGATTTATCCATCCATAGGGAAGGCCTGTACCCCAGCACTGCGGACATTCATAGGCTGGTGATGATGTAATGTAATAAATTACACACCCAAAACTTGCTACTTGAATTACTACGTTAATATGAAATTTTATTTGGTTGTTCATTTCATACACAAGGAGTTAATTATAAAATAAGAAAATGAAATGCCTATTTACTTCCATATTTCAGTTTATTGTCTTTAGCCCAATTTTATCCGATTTTGCCAAGTTTCCTATCGAGTATTGACAGAAATGTGTCGCTCACAGTACCTTCAACTAATGACTTTTAGTTTAGTGTTTCTTTTTTTTAATCGTTCCTTATTTACAAAAATATATGCTTTCCACTGAACAGGATTTAACAATTTAAAATCATATTAGGTCCGCACAAAATAATAATTACGTTTGCGTGTCGCATGCGGTCACGACATTTTTTTATATGTATTTCAATACAATGTAGCGACAATAGCGAGCGCCTCCAGCACGGCCGGCTGACACGACATCACCATTAGAGACTTGTTCAAACAACATGCCATTACTTTGTAACAACATACTTTAGGTACACTAACCTTTATATCCTGATAGAGGAATTCAGGTGCCACAGAGGAAAAACATTTCGATTGTAACGCTATTTGTTCATGTGTGGAGTATGAACAAACATCTGGTACGTAACCAACGATGTAGAGATCCGAATGAATACGGCTTTGTTAAATGTCTGAAGCAATTACAAAATGCGAAAGCTTGTAATTAGTTCAAAAATAAAATGTTTCTTTGGAGCACACGTCTGTGCATTAGAAGCAATATTAGATGTTTTTGATTTGGAGTCAGGTACCATTTGAGAAGAGAATGTCTTGCGCTAGGAAGTTCCGCTCTTCTATACCTTACACTATTAGTAATAATAAGTTTTAATTAGTCTTAGCTCATAAATATTACAAGTTAAGGCTATTGACAAGCACATGTGAAACCAGAAAAACTATTTAAATATACGACATGGGAACTTTTTATCGAGTAGAATCGGTAAGAAACTCAGCAAGAGTTGTTAAGTTTGAAACAGTTAAATTTTGAAGTTATGTTACTATATCTTGACAAATTATTTATTATTAGTGATACAACATGTTCGGTATTTTTTAATTATTTTAAAAATGCTGTTATGCCCGCATCTGAATTATCGTATAAAGGCAACGCGAGGCAACTCTGAAATTTATTGTGGTGCAGTGTGATTTATCAGAAATGGCATTTTTAGAACGCTATATCGGTCCTGACCTGACCCACATCGGCGAATATGGAGGCCCGCAGGTTTTTGTTCCGCTCGCATGATAGTTCCGTCGGCACGACGGCGGCGGTACCTACTCACCAAACGACGATGAGCAACCGCTGCCTGATGATAAAATATTGTTCCATAACAACAAGAAAAATCTCATCGGGTTCATATTTCCGCCAATTATTATATTTATTTAAGTCAACAGACAGATAAGTCTTTATATTTATTATACATAATGTATAATGGTTCAGTATAAACCTATTGTTTTAAATATTACCATTTTGTCTTCATGTACTGTGAATTCGTTTTTCTGTGATTCTTTCATTAATCTGTTGACGAACCACTAACGAGTCGTCAAACACGACCTAATATATCTATGTGTGGCCCATTGACTATGAACGGAACGGCTCACTAATTGTGCTGGGCGCACAATCAAATATTGACGGTAGAACATTCACAAATAGGTATAAACCTTCAAATTTAACAGCTGACTCGCTGGACCATTCAGTATCGATTGTGTGTGGCCTAAATTTATCAAATATTCGAGAGTTTTAATCTTCCTGAATGCTTTAGAAAAGCTATTTAATGATTAAAATTATTCAAGAGTCGGACAAAGTTAAGGATACTTTACATCGATCAAATAAATTTTTAAATGGTTTTAAATACTGTATGATAACGTTATTAAGGTATATTCTAAAGCGTTATTAAGAGCTAGTTTGAAACAAATAAAACATACGATACGGTAGCGATACGTATCGTTTAGTTTCAACACACATATAATACTTTGAGTTATTGTTCATTTTTCACCTAGCCAAATCAAAACCATTTATTCAGTCTAGGCTTTTATAAGCATTTTTGATCTGCCCTACGAACAAGAACACATCGCAAAATAATAAACAATAAATCTTCAATTTATATAATCCTTCAGATCACGCCTGTCGTGAACTATATAAACGAGAGCAAAACTATTTTCTACTTTGTCTTCGAGTGATGTGATTGCACTATGGTATGCGCAAGCGCAACACGGGTGAATCACGCGGTCGCGACCTCGACCGGGCTACAGGCGGCGGCGGCGAGTGAAAGTGCTGCCTTGTACCGCTGACCGACTCGCGGGGGTTGCCCCAACTAACTTACGTCATAATTGTACCTCGTGCATTTGTGAGGTGTTCCAAACCGCATATACGGGTCGTTCGTCTACTACAAATCAAACACATTAAACTGTAAAAAAAATCTGATACCTACTAATACTTTTACTAATCAAACACAAAAAAAAATGATACTAATTTTAGAAAAACAAAAGTTGATTGTTTTGTCCGTAAGAGATAAAAACAAAATAACTGGACCAATTAAAAAAATCTGCAAAATTGGTTCCGAAATTTTAATTTTTATAAAAGCATTTGTTTAAAAAAATAGTAAATGTCTTAACACTCGGCACTACCATAATCATGGACTACGCGGGTATTAAGGGTATGCAGACCTTTGAGTTATAATAATGATATTCAAGATCTAAAGTTTATGAAATTAATATTATTAATAATAGGATAAGATAATTCTATTTAATTTAAAAAATATCCTCCATTATAATGTGCGTATAAATGAGTCAGATTTATTTTATGTTGATAGTTTGTGTTTCGGGGAAATATCAACTGGCCTTTTTGGTTATATAATAATATTTATATATTACTATACAATAAATACTTATTAACGAGTTTCTCTGTCGTTTAAGGGTTATATAGCCAGAAAGAAATGACCCTGTTATGCCTTTACTATCGCTTGAAATATTCACTGAATGCGTGTACGAAAGAAAAATAAAATCAAAGTCAAAGTCAAAATAATCTTTATTCAAATAGACTTCTTAAAAGTACTTTTGAATCGTCCAACATTTTTTCCCCTACCACTCGTTCAGGACGTCTTTTGGCTGATAAGAAGAACGAGCAAGAAACTCACCAGCTCTAATAAGAGTAATGACATTTACAAAAACCATGTCATTACCAGATCAATATATTATAAACGTGGATAAAAAAAAAACTATGGTCTTATAATGATAACATAATCATTTAATAATAATGGAAACAAGATAATGAGTTTAGAAGTAATCACCTATCCAGTTGCTGGATCATCTCAAGTCCAAGCGTTCTTATCTGTTATATAATCGGATACCTTATAATAAGCTTTTTTAATAGTAGATTTAAACGGCATGATATCTAATTGTTGTATTTTGCTTGGGACCTTATTGTAGAAGCGCACACAAAGACCCTTGAAAGAGTTATTAACTTTTTGCAGTCTAGTGACAGGCACCGTTAATTTATTTTTATTTCTTGTATTAAAATTGTGTACATCACTTTTTATAGAAAACAAACTAATATTTTTACTTAATTCAAAATCAGCTGTAACGATTTGACAAAGGTCCACCTTCATTTTATTATAATCAGTCATACAATTTTAATGTTAATAATTATGCGGTGTTACGGAAGTCTTTATAATTTCGTCTTAAAAGAACTTATTGACTTCAAACGAAAGGCATATTTGATTTATATAAAACATATGAGGAAAAACGTATTGTTACTACCTTTATCAGATATTATTTTTACTGACATTATCGTGGACAATTTTATATTTCTTATGTTTGTTCATATATTTATTATTATTAAAAGAAGAATTACGAATAATAAATATCACGTATCGAAGATTTCACTAGTTTTCCTTATTTACTTACTCTGATATATGACTCAAATATTTATATAATAACAAATGTGTATGAACGTTTTCGTGTTTCACTGTCATCGGTAAATTCTAAAATTTTAAAAGTAGTGACTGCCTACATACTGCTAGTGGAGATGAAAAATAGAGAGATGAAAATGAGAAAATGGAGAGATGAAAAAATAATTTTACCAAACACTTTCCTGTATCTCTGCTTCACGTCGCAACCAAACATGTTGGTCGAATCAATTGTGTGGAAATAGTTCAGTTAGAGGCGGAAGCTGAAGCACTAACCAGCTTCAGCACCATTTTTGGGGTAAAAAGTAACTTATATAAAAACTACATGCGCTACTCCTGTATAATATTAATATAAAAAACAGTCTTAAGAACAGGCGGTACATTGTAACATTAAAAATCTTTACCAATTTTAATGGATATCTTCTCTTCTCCTGTGTATTTGCTTTGATATAAAAATGTTCCACTGTAGAGAACGTCCCTTAGCCCATTGTTTTAATTATAAAACTAGATAACTGATTGGTCGCCAGGTGCCGACATGTCGTTCCAAGGCGAGTACGCGGCGCAGATGCTCGGTCTGTCGGGGGGCGCGGAGGGGGGCGCGCGGGGCGAGGACGCCGCCTGCCCCCCCGCGCGCCCCGCGGACCCCGCGCCGCCCGCGCCCGCGCCGCCCTCGCCCTTCAGGAAGGAGGAGAAGGAGACCAACCACGTAGCCAACAACAAGTTCAACAATGTGAGTCGTCATCGTCAGTGTATTTATTGTGTAAAATGTTGGGGTGCAAGACATCTCTCACCCTCATCCCCAGGTGAGAGTGATCCAAAGATGTACCTTACATCGTGGAATTCGCCCGGGCGAGTCCTTCGGGTGGAATTATTATGTAAAGATCCCCGGAAGACTACCCATCTTCTATGAGTAGTAAATTTACTACTATCTCCTATATTCTTTTATGTATCGGCAACGTGGATTGACACGTGAAAAGGGCAATAATTTGTGCTGTCCAAGAGTTCGAAGGCTGCGGTCCGACAAGATCTCCCACTCTGTTTCAAGAGTGAAAGGACTTGGAAGAATGGCACATGTTAGATTTTGTGCGTTTATATTAAAGATTTAATGTATCGTATGTTTTTATTGTTAGCAGCGGTATCCGAGCGGCGTGGGCGGCGTGGGCGGCGCGGGCGGCGCGGGCGGCGGCGGGGAAGAAGAAGGCGTGCTGGACCTGCGCGCGCGCGAGCCGTCCGTCATATCCGTCGGCTCGCAACACTCTGGCGCCTCCGAGCCCGCCGGGTACCTGGACGCCGTCAGGTCATCCTCACTCTACACCCCCTAGTCTCTGCTCCCTCTCTATAATCACAGTACTGCAGCCGCATAAAATTATTTCAACAATCGACGACGCTACTTATAGTTTTATTTCTTGCTGATTTTGTCTGTATTTATTTAAACTTAAGTAAATATTTTCACTTTTTGTCAAAAGGTAAAAGTTTCTTAACATGACAGAAACTTGGCATATATTATGGATTTTTTCTTTTCATTATTAAATACTTGAATACTTCAGCCGTCTTATATTTGTTTTTGTAAAGTAGCAACACTGCAATCGCGTAAGTTCTGTATTAAAATAGTATCCGGTGTACGTTACAGATCGACCGTTTCCGTATACTCGGGCAACTCGAACAGCAGTTCTGACCGGGACATACTGGACCTGTCGATGCCGGACAAGAACTCGATGACGGAGGTGTGCTACGTGTGCGGGGACGAGTACAAGCGCGGCACGCTCTACAACCTGCACACCAAGGAGCCAAAGGACAAGGCGGTGAGATATACAACCGCGCTAAAGATTGACCGTGCATGACCGTGCAATACAACGCGAAAGTGGAAGGGAGGACGCACCTATATCGCGATCAAATTGATCGTGTGTTATCGGTGGGTGTACAGTACAAGCAAAATCAAGTATTTTACCGAATTATTTAGCGATGATGTCACAAAAAGTAGTATTTTACCGAATTATTTAGCGATAATGACACAAAAAATCCATTGGAAATATGAAAATTAGCTCAGCTTATTAGACTTAATAAGAAATAATTTTAAAAATAGCAGTACCTCTGCTACCTTAACGGCTAAGAGATTTGCCGTTAAGATAAGATTTATTATCCTTATGAGCTTTGAGTCAAGATACCAGATTATGTTATTGAGTGTACTTGGGTACGACAAGTAATTTCAAATATAAAACCTGATGAATGAGTTAAAATTAGCGTTCATAAAATACACTGGGCTCACAAAAAACAACAATGCAAAATATTAAAACAAACTTTATTTAGGTATCATGAAATATTACGTAAATATTTCAAATTTATCGCAAAGGTTCTTTTAAATGGTTGAATTCTTATTTATTTCCTAGTATTATATTTGTCGAGCGAATTGAATCGAGATTTCTTTGAAACTTTCAGAAATAATATTTAAGGCTTCAGAGTTTCCTTCAAAAGGAAAATTAAGGGAAAATAATAATTACGTAAGATACGATTATAGCCGAACGTTTCATAAGACTTGAAATGTATGATTTGAAATCTAGATAATGCTGAACTGCTACTAAACCCTCACTAAACAAGCTATATTATAATAAATTATTTAAAGTAAATTATAGCGTATGTCACCCGCGTATGATGTAGTTTCCCGTAGGTGAATATATTAGTATAAAAAAGTAACATTTTTATTTCATTTCATTATATTTAATCAATTTTGAATTCACAAAGCTAAAATGGAAAATATTCTTAATGAAAAATGCTTAATTTGATTTGTTAGCAGATATTAAGAGTTGGTGAGTTGTGTGATAGAAATCTTTTGAAGGTGGTGCAATCAGTTTTGCCACATTATTAATAGTATTTTGAGACTTTAAACTATAGTCGATACTGCAGGTTTGCCAAATATCGGCAATATCGGTACTACATATTTTGTATTATCAAAATATTAAGAATGAGTCTTTGCTTTGATGTCAATTTTCGTAAGATTGTCCTTAAAAGTTCTTAAATAATTTCTTATCATTCCACTGCCTTTCAAATATTTACGGAATATAACAATAGGGATGATGACTAATTTTTGTTTGTTTGTCCGTCAGGTAGAGTGTTAAAAAATATTAAACATGTATTTTTTTCGTAATCATAAAATTACGGCGTTACATTGGGTTGAAATTTCGCATGACGTCACGTTAGAGTACGTTTTCTACTCAACTGTGACGTAGCGAGCCCCCAGTCCTCAACTTTAATGCCTGTTATCCAAGCTATTTCTTGTTAAATTGAAGTAAAAAAAAAATGCGTATCTAATATTTTTCTATTATCTGACTGACGGACTAAATAGAATTGCATTTTTTTTACCCAGTCATCATCCCTATTATATATCAAATATAACAATTCAATTATCTCAATAATACCATATTATTGATAAACTATTACTATAGCAGCAACATTTAATTGATCAGTGATCGATATTTGTCAATTTTTAGCGAATAATTATCTGCAAATTTAGTTCTCTTAACGTTTATTTGTAGAAAAATTTACACGAATACGATAAGTGTTCACTATTTTTAGATGATGCAAGATTATTTCATTATTACAGTATATACTTCCAGAATATATGTTTATTGATAAGTCATATTACATACTGTCTAATGCAACTATTGAATTTGTTTATCACGTGTTTGTCGGTAGTAAATACTTGTGCAAATTATACGTCAGCCACACTAATATTATAAATGGGAAATGTGCTAGTTATTGTGTGATCTTTTTGCGTGGTGGGGAGTAGAGAGTCTAAGGAGTGCCGTTTATTTCAGTTCCTATATATAGCTGTTATAATTTTAAACTGAAATACAATATACTATCGTATTGTACCAACGATGTACAATTAATCTTGACATTTTCAATATCTACTTACAAAATAAAACAGAAAGTCGTGTTCAGTTTTCTATAAATTGTAATCAGCCACGAACTGAGTAGCGCCATCTAGTCAACTTTTACGGAACTCTTTGTACTGATTAGTAATTTCTGTTTATATTCATCAAAATCCTCATTATAACCACAAAAACAAATGGAATGAAAGGAATCTGGTCCTATTATAGAGTTTCAATGGTGATAATTTATTGACTTTTCGGCCTGTTATTATGCATTATATCATTTCAGCTGTTACCGTTAAAGTCTTGTCTTCTTAAAACTTCCCCAGTGTGCCACTAGATGGCACCAGGTGTTACAAGTTTTAAATACGATGATTTTTCATCGTCCCTTTTAATTAGTAAAAGTCGATCGAAAGAATGGGTTTAATTTAGTAAGCTAGCATGTTATCACGATGCTACATGACGTAATTGTCAGTAGCCGTAGAATGTGTAAGGAAATAGTATGAACGCATTCATAGGGGCAAAACCTCAATGTGAGTTACATGTTACTTTCCGTGCATGAGTAGCTCACTCGTCAATTACAAGATGTCTACATTTCAAGGATAATCTATCGCTGCTCCATTTTTCTGTCACTGGCGTTACTTTGAAACTTTCTCTAATGTACGCATTCTAAATGTTGTCCATTCTCGTCACTCCTCACATCCCTCCTCGCATTTCAGCTACATGCAATCGACTTTCATCCATTCGCTTTAACCGCTTGATACGATACTACATGGTATATACGAGTATCAAAAGTATTTTCAAGTAGGTTAACCTAATTCTAAACAATGTTGTGTATACCAGTTATTGACTGTCATGTAGGTCCTGTACAGTTATTCCTGTATGTAAAAATAGTATCTTCATATGTATAGCTGTTGGTGTACTTTAAAAAAAAAAGTAAAAATCAAACCTTAAAAGTAAAAATCAAACTTTAAAAGTAAAAATCAAACCTTAAAATTATTATCATATTTCATACTTATATCGTCGAACCCTGAATATGACCGCTTTATACATAAGCTGAATAACATTCGCACATCCAATGTTACAGTGTTTAGTTGTTTCGCTCGGTCTATCACCCTTTTGTACTGACATTCGACCCTCACGTTTTAAAGTATTCAAAATATATAGATATGAAACGCCATTATCGGCCAACCTATGTTAGGGGTCATCAGATTCGGATTTATCCGCCACACATCCGGCTATAGATTGACGATGACCGCTACGTTTTATCTTTAATTAATAATAGGATAAATACATCAGACACAATTTGTAGAACTCTCATAAAAAAATAAAATTCTATCTATCTTATATCTATCTTCAAACCTTTGCAAACGTTTTTCGCCTCCTATGTTCCATTTACCTTGTTTATAAGTTTCTATCACCCTTTCATTACTTTAACTAAATTAATCACTATAAAAAATAAGTTGGTGGTATTGGACTGAGGATGGTTTCTGTCTTTTATTGTCGTGAAGCATTAACGACTCGCTTGCCTTTGACGTCATAGTCTATATATCTGTCCCTGTCTAGTCAAAATTTAAACGTTGAAACATTGAGTGGATTATTTTCTTATATTATTTCTTGCAGATTGTTGTTTGAATTTTCAGTGTGCATAACGGAATAAAAAATGGATATTCCCTATTATCATCAACTAGAGCTTTAGTGTTCGATGAAAAAGTGGTTAATGTGTGCGCTTATGATGGACCACTTACTTTCAAATGGGTGACAAAAAAATTAGGAATGATAATTTTTATCGCGCGTTAGTTTTATTGAATTTGGCTGTGACCTCCTGGCGGCATGTCGTTCGTGAACACTCGGAACCGATTATTTTTATTTACCGGGCTTTATAACATATTGTAAGGCCCGGTACACACGTGTCTGCATGTCTGAAATCGATATGTGCTGTGCGATCGTAGGATATGGTACATGCTTGCAATATGGAAAATGCATATTTAGTATTTTGAGCATGTAGCTCAGTAAAGTCTCGTGTTGACATCTATCTCCTCGACAAGAGACGGCAAAACGGAAGCTTCAAATTTTTCTTACATAGTCAGGAGATTGCGCCACGATACCTGCGTCGCGCTTACTATGTTTCTACGCTACTTTACAGTCTTGAACTGCGGTTCCCGAGCTACCAACACCCAGCTCGGAACGACACAATTTGCCTTGAAAGAAAGAAAGAAAATACATTTATTGATCACATAGGTTAATACAATAATGGTTTAACTTAAAGATAAAAACATTTATTAAAAGTAGTGGCCAATCAGGACTCTGCCTCAGCATAAACCATACCAGTGTAGATTACCCTGATACGGCGCTGGTTATTCTGGCAGAGCCTGTGTAGCCTTGCCTTACTAGTTGCTTTCACCAAGTAGGACTGTAACCACCTTCCGCTCCTACAGCGTTATGGCTCATTAATGCGGGCGAGTTCTGTTACCGATTTTCATTCGCCATTGGCTTATCGAGCAACGGCAATGAGTCCACAAAAATCGCCCGCCGCATACGCGCAGCACTAATTGTCATGTCATTTGTAAAAATCTGTGCCGCTTGGTTAAAGACCTTCCTTAGGATCAACGCTTGCCGAGATAAGCAGAGAGCGGAGCATTTAATATAATAATATAAAACAACAATGTAATATCAACTTTATTTTCGCATTCGTAAAATTCAAAATGTGCGAACGTACTCTCTTCTTATCGATGACCTTAAAGAAGTTCACAGATTACACTGACTTTAAGGTAAGGTAACTGACATTGTGAACTATTGAAATATGATCCTTATATCTTGCAGCTTACAGATCAATTTCTACTCCACGCAAGGGAATTCATTCAATTAAACGTTAAAATTCTATCAGGAACAGTATACACATGAACAGTATATTGTTTTTACTTCGGATGTATCGGTCGATCCAAAAACAACTGTGCGCTTTATTGACGTAGCAATAGACTTTATTTTGTAGTGCCAACTAAGTATTGTATTTATGTAGGTAACTGACTGAATAGATATACGTAAATCAGACAATTTCATACATGTTGATCAAATCCTAAAGTAAGCAACTAAAGCCTTTGTTTTATGGGAAAGTTATAGTATGTCTTGTTGCCCCGATCAGTGTCAATATTAAAAAGAAAACACATTTTTCACATGGTTATATATTTCGTATATGCTTTATTATAATTTTAATATGTACCTCCTAGAATGTGACGTCATTGCCGTCCGTCTAGCAAATAAATTAATTTCACGCCGCTATCGTGCCATCCAAGAGTTATCCGCCGTGGAAAATATCTGCCGGCTGACCTTGCCCGGGGGCTATCGGCGGGTCAAACGGTTACACAGACGGCGATACAGTCGAGTGTTTGTTCTTGTTCATGAATGCCTATTATATCTTATTTTTTATTGTATTAAACTCACGAGTAGCTTATTGAACTTCTTTTCAGTGTTTGCAAACTCTTTTGTATTTTATATTGTCATAAAAAAAATATAGTAAGCAATAGAAAGTAAACAGAGTTGCTGAAATATCAAAAATATGCTATTTTCAGGATAAAATGCCAATGGAGTTTACAATCAGACAGTTTAATAGTAGCAGAAAAGCCACGAGAAGTTTGGGTTGCAAGGTACTCTAACTCCTCTGTTCCGTTTACTAGAATATCGTCTATCAGACAGTCCAGGCCATATCACTGCCTCATCCTCGTCAATGCATAGTCCTTGCATCAACAAACATACTTGATACACTAAAGTAGGACAAAATATACTTGTATTGAGAAAAGAGTACCATTAGCCTGGTTACTTTCCTTGGTTACTTTACTGAGGAATTTATGTTGGTTAGCGAACAATGTTGAAAATAAATTTCCACCCATAAACTCGATTGGTCGGGCTAAAAGTTTATGTACACGTTTCATTGTCTTGATATTATATCATTCTTCATTTTAAATGAAACATAGCGGACGCCCACCAAATGGTGATTATTCTTGTCCATAGTATACCTCTAAATGAAAAGGTTTATCGAGTCTACTCAATACAATGAGCCAATAGACTAAATTGAATTAATTATTTATTTTAATGTACATCAGCACACAATTATAATATATATTCTTTAATATTAAAATTATTTGAGTTTGCGCCCATGGAATCAGTCATTCCCCTCGTGTCTCGGGGGTCGGCCCTTATAATTTTTATAAACAACACGATTATTATTGTAGATAATTTATAAAATTTATTGTTGTTTGCGCGGGCGCGGCATCTCTGGGTCACTGTATCGTCGATAAGTAAGATCGAAAAGAAAAACTCATGCTTATATGTAGAAGGTATTTATAATGAATGCAAATAAGCCACGCCATGTTCTTTATTAACTGCAATTATTGTTTTATTTTTTTCACCAAGTTTGAACCTTACGTGAGTACAGCGTGATTTGTTAGTCAGTGAAAAATAATATTTTCCTGTGATATATTGTATCGTTACTAGATATATATTTACACAATGAAAAAAACCGGTGTTGTAATTTGATATTTGAACATTAATATTTAATACGTAACAACCAAATAATGCGATCATAGGTAGCAATCTTTATCTATGATGTTAGTGGCTAAAATAAAGAGAAAAGTATCAGAACATTATTTACAGTAAAGAATACAATGGGAGCGAGTGTTGGGTGTTTTGTGGGAGCGTGTAAATGTAAGTCGAAATGCGTTCTTTTAAGGGAACGGAGAGGAGAACGTTCGCAAAACACATTCGTAAAGATAGCGTCAGAGTAAAAATTAACAAAAGTATGCTACGTTGGTTTGGACATATGGAAAGAATACCAGATGAAAGAATGACGTAGAAGCCGAGGAAGAGCAGGACAACTTTCACGATCAAGTCGATCGCGTGCTATCGGAATGTGTAGTGAGCATGTATGAAAAGCGTAATGAAAGTAGAGGTGCACCGTGCCATTCGGTCCTCTCTGTCTATCACGGAAGGAATGCGGCATGAAGATATAGAGAACATTGTATAAACATTCGTGCATTAATTAGATTTTTTCCCCTTTCAAATCAGATTAAATTCACCCTATTGACATAAAGACGACACAGAGCAGGGTGCGACCGCCTAATCCTCTAGCCATAACTCTATCAATAAGACTACTACTACTTGATTAACGAATGATAAACAATGAACAGTATGGATTTGATAACAGTGTCACCAACACAGTCATTCAAACAAAATGTTGTCCACCAACACATTATAAAATAGTAAAACGAAACGTAATATCGTCCAAACATCGATAAAATGTCTAGAGATATAGCTAGATTTGGCGGACGCACCTCTGGTGTGTTATTATTGTGTGGACCTTTAAGCTGAATCAGCACTTCACATAGGCCCTTTTTTTCCTTTATCGAATGACGTCGACCTCAATAATAACTTATTGTTCAATGTAGCATTCATCATAATGCGTAATTTACATGTAACCTCCGTGTGTCAGACGCTCGTACGTGATACGTCAACATGTTTGTATACCGATCGCTGCCGATAAACTCCTCGCCTTTAACATTAAAGGTCGAGCCTTGTTTAATTAGCACTATGCAAAACACGACAAGCTTGGGAATTTGCCCTGAGTATTTAAACATATTGAAATAAACGTTTTTACATTAAGGCTGATCTGATCTCACCAAAATGTGCTTTTGCACAATAAATCTCTTTTCACCATAATGTTTACTTTTGATTGAAGAAAAGCGAAATATTTTATGAGTTAAGTGCTAGATGACATCCTTGCAGTTAGAATACCTATCTAAATTTGTGTTTCTCTTTGTATACAGCAACTGATTTGACATTTTTAGGCGGCGTGCTAAGGACACATCCACTCCCCTTGTTTTTTTCTAGATCTTAAAAAAATCAGGGATCAGGAAAATCCACCGCTAGAAGACCTACTCAGTGAAGAGCCCACTGAACAGGTCAAAGGGCGGGAGCGTACCACGTCGAAACCCCCTCCCTCTTTTGTGGACAATGTCTGGGCAGTCTACTGCCCACTGTGTGCACAGTCAAATTATATCAGTGCACTCATTACTTAAGTGCATTTATAATGTACAATCTCTGTCTGTCGATTTGTCGGCGGACGCCCTTGACTGTCAAACATCTTGACCCTCGTATGAACGCGTTCGTGCTATATTATAAGAGTCAGTCGTCTGCAAGTGTGCAGATACCTGCTATGACTAATTACAGTTTATGCGAGATCAAATTCTTGTAATATATTGTTTTATATTGAGTAAGGTCATAATTCGTTACTAATATATATGCTAGCAATTTAATGTTTTCACTTATTAATGCTTTAATTAACTCATCGTGGACGAGATAGTAGACTGTTGCTGTATTTATTAATAGTAATTAAGATGCAGCATCCAATAACAATAATTGCATATAAAACAGTTCGAAAGACAATATGGCAGTGAGAGCTAGTGTTGCTACATTATAACATTTATAAAGTTTTTTCATTTTATTATTATATTCGTTGCCAAGTCGTTCTGAACAATAACCAACATTAAAACAGGATAGTGTGGAGTTTGTCGTTGATTTATTTTCCTGTGTAGGACGGTGTATTTTCTTTATGAGCGAGTGTGGTGACACGGTATGATCTCTGCGGCTATCTCTCTTCTATAAATATGCGTTTTATCTTTGACCTTACACATTACAGATGTTTTGCTATGATTATTATTGCATTTAAACTAGTCTATTACTCGTGCAGGGTGATCTTGAAATAGAAATTGCTATCTGACATTATCGGTGAAAACTATTTGATCTAAAAAAATGGTAGGTATTTATCTAAAAAAAACGAAAAAATATTTTTGCCGTCGAATGCACTCGCAATTGATCAGGTTTATATTTAATTTTACATGTACAGGTAACGCTTTGAAAGTAGAGTTGAAATCAACAACCGATATTTGTCATATTGTGGCGACTCGTACACAATTTCTCCTTCGGAGAAGGGTCTAAAAAGTGTATGTAATCAAAAATGTGGTTGTAGTGACGCGACTTTGTACCGTTCGGTCCCCAGAACAAGCAGGCGTACTTCCCGATATTCGGCGAGCAGCACCCGCGGCCGCCGCGCTCGCGGCCCAAGGACGCGCAGGGCACCGTGCGCGCCTGCGCCGCCTGCCACCACCACCTGCTGCAGCAGTGGAACGCCTACCAGGTACGACCCTAACAACTATATATACATACCATACTAGTTAAGACTACGAGATCTAGAGACGGAACACTATATATTACACACGACACGAAGTATATACTTGTCTACATAGTATACAACGAAGTCGCTTTCTCTGTCCCTATATACCTATGTATGCTTAATTCTTTAAAACTACGCAACGGATTTTGAAGCGATTTTTTTTTTCATAGATAGAGTGATTAAAAAGGAAGGATTTTATGTATAATGCAAGACCACGGTTGCCGAAGTTGCTGGCGGAAAGCTAGTAATATATAAAAAGGAGTCATTTAGACAAACAAAATTATGTTACAAAATAAAAAATATATAAATGAGCTAAGAACAGCGCCATCTAGCGATCTATGTTCCTTGCGGGGTTGACAGAGGAATATTGGTATCTGCTATAAAATAAATAGTTAACCATGGCAGGTCTTGTGTGACAAAAAACCTCTACTTTTAATTAGTAAACTAATCATAGGATTTTGTGGCTCAAAATCAGAATATCTAATGTTATTTCCATGTTAATTTTATTTTATGTGGAATTTCGTGATTTTTTTTCACTAGCGAAACTTAATACAACCATGATCTCTTTGCTATTAGTAACATGGCAACAAACCTCGATCCCATTCAGACTAAAGTACAGCCTCCTAGAAAATCGTAGCAACAAGTGAATTATCTAGAACTGAGCTATATAGACTGACCCATCGTAATTTCGTTACAAAAAAAAAATCAAGAATATCACCCTTATTTCCAGCACGTAAAGTCTATTTAATAAACTAAAATACGGATATAAAATGGTTTCTTGGTAAAATGCCATATGACTACCGACGCAGTACCACTAAATTCTCAATCCAAGTATTTACTTGTAATGTTAGCGCAATTCTATCAAGGCTGTTGAGGTCATGACGTATTAAATCGTGATTTGTACATAAAGTATAGATACCCAAGTCCGGTGTTAATAAGCGAATTACGTTATTTGTGAATAATGCCTTTTCATGCAACTGCCGTTTCGCAGTTTCACATATACATAGATAAGATAACGTCCCGAAGGTGCTGTCTTAAATTTGACCTGTTTAACAGATTGCCATCAAATGAATCGGACGGGCTCTCGGTTTTTAGTTATTTTTAGTTCGAAATAATCAAATTATTAATCAAAACGAATAAAAAAGATAAAAAAATTAATTTCGTGTTGATTTATTGCGTAAGTACATTATAAGGCAAGAGAAAGCAAGAGAGATTTTCTATAATGTAAAGTAAGCCAAGTGATCAGTGTAGCGTCCATCATTCATAGGCTTTTATAAACTATGTCTCGGTGTATTTATCATCTCATTCTAACCGATTTGTACAAAACCTCAATGAAGACACTATCGTGTGTTTAACTTTTTAGAATAGGCTCTGTTTTGGGAGGAACATATTTGTTTTTTATGCACATATTAGTTGAGAACTTACTTATTAATTTTAACTACTACATCTTTTGATAAACATTAAGATCAATATCGCACACAGATGTATTCTATTCCAATTAATTCCTTTATTATTTGACCTCTGAAACGTGTACCAACCGGATCAAACTGCTAATTATAATTTGTAATAATCATATTTTTAACAGTGTCCTATCAATGTCCAATTAAAATAAATCCAGTTTATATTATTATAATGTCATATTTGAATAAATGATAATTTCCATAATTAAATTAATTTAAATACAACAACTCGATTCGACTAATGAAAACTAGTAACTAAAGTATAGGTAATAAGTTCTATTATTCGACTGAGAACTGTATATTCATTGCATACGAAATGCATACACTTCATCGTCATTTATCTATAGTTCGAAAGTAAAATTTAAATTGTTTGAAAAAGGTTGATATGCCCCATTATGAAGTAACCTGAGAATAGTAACTAAATAATTATTTTTTCTGTAATAATTTCAAGTTTTCATATTTTCTGTAATCATTGGTTGCGCGTCGAAAAAATCTATCCAATAATAAAGTAACTGTATATAACATCTTAATGTCAATTTTAGAGTTTTAGATATACGTACCGTTCTAATGCAATGCACTGAATATTTACTCAAGCAGACAGATTGGTGCTGTGATATTCATTTATTTATTGTACGATAAACAGAGTTTAATATAGGTTTACATTAGTTATGTTACAAAATTAATTATTGTTATCTCAGAAAAATGTTTAAGGTGTACAAACTTTAGATCTATTGTCTAGACAGGTTATCGTGTAATAAAAACGAATGTTACATGTCGATAACCCAAATGACTTTAAAATATATAATAAATGACAAACAACAAAATAACTTGTAAACAAAATACTAATAAGATTATATAAAATTATATTACGCTTAAATTTTAATTGTTTTTAACAATTTACCTAATTGGAATTAACGGCTTCTTTAAACATAAATTGATAATATTTATATAAGTTGAACTGTCATTTCATTTCTCATAAGAACTGCTAATGGTAAGGTGGATGTACAAAAAAAACGATCCAGTTGTATTATTAGAATTAATATTTAATTAACATCCATAACAGAGTAACGAATTTTAAATACGTTTTTATCTATTTATATCAAATTTGATAGAATTTGTTAATGAAATAGTCATACATGTCGTAATTTTTTCTAAGCGAATTTACATTTTGTGACTACATTCGTCTTAGTATAACAATAAATATTATTTACATGCTATATTATATGAATAAGAACGGTTTCATGCTTTCAAAAGAAGTCGATACGGTTTAAATAAGGCGTGAAAAATAAATACTCAAGTAGTCCATCTGACACGCATTAATCAAAAACAATGCCTTTTTGTTAACCGTAAATAGACTACACACCATTATTTGCCTTTCAAATTTACACAGATGATTTGAAGTAAGCTCTGCCACCGCGGCAGTTCGTTCTTGCCCTAAATGTATTCACTCAACTTTATGGAGATTCCTCTCAACCGTTGTGATATTTAACTTTTAAATCGACAACTGATTCATATGGAGATTGAATTTTTAGCGACGGGTCACTTCGCATCTTCGCTATAGATGAGCACGACGAAACGTAGCCATTATCCTTAAAAACTTAAAAAAAAACTATACACCGAACTGTTGAATTATTCATAAACCGCAGCCACTGGCCACGTAATTAACATAACTATTTACACCCACGTAATGCACCAATAAAAATCCACTTTTGCGCCATGACCTAACGCATAAGGAGTTAATTTTATTCATACATAACAGCGACGACGGATGACGTGCTCGTCGACACACTTCGCTTTCACAACAATATCATCTATGTAAACAGTCGTGCGCGAACGGTTTGATAGTGTACTTATTATCATAAGGAGGAAAGTCTCCTGATGACCCAAAAATACTATCACTGCGTATAATGTCAACTGCGCGCTCAGTCGTATGTGGATACGATTAGCGCGCGAACGCCTCGCCGCGGCGGTACGCGCATCTGACGGTACGCGCTGTACGTATCCGACCGTAATCGGTGATATCGATAACGTTTAGATTATGTTTCGAGTGGAAGGTTTTTAACAAAAGAAATGTATTGACTGAAACATGTCGCGTTTATGATAACAATGTTCAGTTTGTGGTGCAAATGTGATGTGGTCCCGAAGCCAATGTTGAGTGCAGTTCATATGAGGGTATCGCAGTGTTAGTGTGTGATACAGATTGTGTTACAGTGGATCGCTATCGAGGATTATAATGTTAGCACGCAAGGAGGATAACGTGCCTGTTAATTACAAGGTATACACATATTTTTTAAATATTGATAGATTTTTTTTTTAATCACAAAGCTCTTGCGCTCAATATGTGACTAATGAACATCTAATACAGAAGATGCGACTTATTTCTCTAACTATTGTTTTTGTAAAGTTATCTATCAGGCACGGCGCGAACGTGCGATCGCTCGCCGCCGGTTTGAACTAGTTTTGAGGTTATACTAATTGACATCGGCTAAGCTTAGGAGGTGTGGCGAGATGTTTGCAAGAGAGGGTCACGATCATTGCGAGGATCTCAGGGGTGTGGTTTTAAATGTACCGCCGGCTTGCACTTTATTTTACATACTAAACGATAATTGCAATATAAGTATCATATTCTAGAAATAAATTTTCTCAGTATGAAATAAAATAGTAAGAAAAAAGATCCTCATTAGTTTGTTGACAATTTTTCTCAGTATAAACCCTCTCGCCATAGATTCGTAAACCAATAGCGTAGCTCCTCAAGTATACACAAAATGCGGGACTTCAGATTGTTAACAATAACCGCCTACGTTACATACAAGTTTATAAAAATACTCTAGCCGCCTCTTAGATGACTATTAACTTTCACCATTAGGATTTTTGAAGTCTAGTTTTACTTTTTCATGATCAGCCATAAATTACGTCACACCTTAGTGAGAATGTGAAATAGTGTGCCAAGAGGTGAAAATAAATGTTGCGACGTCACATTTCAAAATCTTCTGTTCAAAAACTGTATTTAATTTTTAAACAAAATAGTTTCACAAGTGTAGTTTTAAATGGTTATTTAGTGTAAAATATGTAAGTCACACCAGGCAAAGGGAGACTCACAAAGATCAACTGTGACAAGGAGGGCAAAAGCGTCAGAAAATCGTATTGATTGATATGTGTAACGTAATATATGGTTAGTCGCTTGTTTTCTGTAGAGGGTTTTCTCTCGCATCGGGTGTATAGATTTGATTTAACTTGAAAATATGATAAAGTTTGAGCCATAATATTAGTTGTTTCGTGTATTACGCTTATAAATAATTTCTAAGTACAATGTAAACAGATACAGATAACAATTTTATGAACTGCTATTACAATTTTCGCAGTGTTTTAAATTGTTTATTTGAAAGTAGATCGTCTCAGTAATGCTATAATAATGTAAATACTCAGACCTTCTATTTAGAAGGCACGTAATACTAAACCGTGTAATACATATCGACGTCTTTCCGTTATGGTCCGTTAACCCATTTTAAATGACAATATTGTTATTGTGATGTGAGTCCAGTCGTAAATCGAATAACAAAAAAATTCCATTTTAGGATATCGCTATAGAGTGAGTCGAGTATTATAGGACATTCCAATACGCCGACCTGTTTGAGTTATGTATGCGATAATTTTAAATCCTTCATTTATTTTAACAGAATGGAGGAAATTAAATAAACGGCTTGAATATTATTTAAATAATTTAATTAATACTTATATACGTTTATATCTGTTTTAAATATTTACACTGTAATTTAATAAGTTTTTATGTTCGTTATACAAGTGCACTTGTAAATTTTAATCCGTTTAAACATTCCGTGAGGACTAAAATCGCAAAGCTACTAGAAGATAATAGCTAAATTTTAATCATATAGTATATTAACATATGATTATATATCAATAAAGGTATTATTACTAAAAGATAAGCTTGTGCGTAACTGCATGTGACTCAATACTTTATACTTCCCCTTAAATGCCTGAAATATGTGCAATAACAGGATGATCTGCCTTTTCTGTAGCATCTGAGTGAGTATAGTATTTTTATGTTTGTAAAATCCTGTTCTTTCTGGGCATAGAACCCACCCATTGCCGGTGCGGGTCAGTGGGCACCTGGTTGGCAAACGCAGATGTTACCTTTTCATTTTTTTTTTATATAGTTTTTTTGGACTATATATTTCTTTTGATCACAATCAGTTTGATATTAAAGATTTGCTTCAATCGCCCACTTAAAGTGAATGCCTATAATTGCGTTTATAATTTGGAAGGGAATGCTACGGTAGACCTGTTTTATCGCCATTGTCTACGTTGGCGCACGTTTGCGTAGCTGCGTCTTTGTGTCTATTTGATTGTCTACACGTTTACACAGATGGGCGATGTTGTGCGTAACACAGTCTCTGTCGTCTGGTGGCATTTTCAGTTTATTTAGGCTATAAACAATTTTATGTACTTTACATAAAAATATCGTTTTAAAATTATTATACATGTACCATAATGTTAAGGAATTGTTTCTACGAAATCGAAGCTACGGCAAAATATTATTTAAGAAAATGTCTTTTGCGGGATGTAACTTTAATGTCCACCATTTCTGTGACTATTAGTTGCCATTTTACATAAGCATTTTTTTTAACAATAATGTTTCTAGTTTGTTGTATCATACTTGAAATTGTGTTCTTGAGTTGCACGTAACGTGACCAGTCATTCTAATGTGTCTCCTAGTTCGTGTAGGTCATGGTTGTGATACGTATATTATTAGACAAATTATTAAATAATTTATTATGCTAACGACTTCTGAAATATAAGCAATTTTATAGTTTATTATATCGATTTATCAAGTTTATACAAAAGCACAAATTTTACTCCAATACCGATTAATATTTATGTTGCAGAAATCATAAATAACGAAAGTTACAATATGGATATATAATAATTAATAAAAAAAAAAAGATCTAACCAATATAATTCGCTCTTCTAATAATTATCGTTTGTATACACCACCTAATCTGACAAAATTTTACAGCAACTCATTTACGCTTCAGGCCACCAAACTCTGGAACTCCTTACCCGAGTCAATACGACAGGCAAAGTCTTTAGACATTTTTAAATCGCTGTTAAAATCTTTTTACCTGCCTGAAGTTTAATCTTCCTTTTCTTTCTTTCTCTCTTTTCTTTCTTTTTTTATTTCTTCTTCTCTCTTTCCTCCCCCACTTGTCGCACTGTGTTTGTCACTGGTATGCTTTCACGCTTTATATATCTATTTGTTTTGTCACTTTTATGTTCTTATAACTTTTGTTCTATTTGTCCGCGTTATTACTTTATTTTAATTTGCACTATCTGCTTATATTTGTTATTAGTTTAATTTCTTTGTTAGGTTGCCTGGCAGAAATCGCTATCAAGCGATAAGGCCGCCTATTGTACGGTGTTGTTATTATGTTTGCGTAAGATTTTTGTATATTGTCTCTTTTCTATTGTGCAATAAAGAATATTTATTATTATTATAGACAATAATTAAATTTAATAAATTGTGCATACACAATTCTATATCGATATTAATCTAACCTATAGAAAAAAAAATTCACTAGTGCCGAGAGCCCGTGTTAGGATTCGAATCCATAATTAGGTCTGGGGTGGTTCATTAGAATGAAATCCATCTCCGGTACATGCATGGTAATTCTTTTAAAGACCAATAGAGACAAGTTAATTTTCTATGTCGACCCGGCTTCGAATCGAACTCGAGACCTCTTAAGTTAGAGCCATCCTCTGGTATCTCGCTTTTTTCTCTTTTAATGGCTTCTCATAAGATTGACTCGTGAATCGCTAGACAACAGAGGTCGTCAGATGATTATGAAATGTAAAAAAAGTTTAATATAACAAGATAATAGATTAATAATGACCTCTAGTTTAGTCTGATTTCGTTATCACCAATTTAATTTATATTTGTAGGTATAGTCATAGGATAGTTTTGATACCATCTACTTTTGCATTTACTTCAATAACACGAGTGTTTCTACATTTGTTCAGCTTTTTAACTTAAATTCATTTATTGACTCTCGCCAGTCACCTTTTACTGTGACTAGCGAGCACATATGCCTGCATACACACGACCTATGAATGACTTTGAGTTGCTATGCTCTGTTCCCAATTTTACTCGTGGCCCTTTAACATTTTCTCCTGTTCTATTTTCTCTCTAGTCGGCATGTTAACATTCAACTTTTATTGTCCACATCATGTTTCTCACAGTCTATCCCACTTTTAAGCCTTATCCATATTTATTAGTTTGCTGCCTAAATCTTGTGATTAACATAACATTTTATGTCTTCTAGATGCAGCTGATTACTTAGAATCGATTATGTCTTTATTTAATACTTGACCGATAAGATTATCTTATCATTCAAGTATGCTGACTAATGATTGGTCGCTTTTTGACAGTTTCCTATCTGAATCTTCAATAAGAATAAGAGATACTTATAATATATAAATGTTGGGCAAAGGTTTCAAATTTATTATTTTAACAAACATATTAACTATCTTTAAAATGTCTAGATCAATATATATTTTATTTGTATAGATCTTCTTTTTGAATAGGTACATTTATTTATTGTTTATAGTAGATTGAAAAGTTTTAATGGAAATTGAAAAACAACATTTACAAAAAGTTATATTTTTACAATGTTAACATTTATAAGTACAATCATTTTCAAATATAATGACCTTTATTAAGAATATTATTTGATTGTTTCTTTTCCAAGTCAATATAAAACTATGTCGTTATTTCAAATTATATAAATACAGCAGTATACAGATTGCCATTACAACTAAAATGGATGTCACAAACCGTATCTCGAGTCTGGGCCAACTCTATGTATATAAATTGAATTGCGGGCAGGATATCCCTGTAATCGTTTTGTATTATGGAAGAAACGTTAAAACTGACCAATTTAATTGTAATACAAAGCAAAGAATACACAATGGCCGAGGATCAATTGTGTCAATCAGTTTTTATTTTAACAATGTAAAGTAATCAAATCACAATATGCATCCATCTGCATTAAGATTTTTTAAATATATTAGTATAAATGTTAAATTTTCTGCTGTTAATTATACTAGACAGATCCTGGTTCACCAACAAAGCGGAACTAACTCCATTTATGTATGTACGCTATTTGTATATATAATTCCAATGACCGTATCGCATCTGACCGTTGTATACTGCGAGGCTATCACACCAGTGATCTCATTCCGGGCGGTATCGACAGACCTGCGGCTTACACCAGAGGATATAAAGCGGTCACTTTTACTATGCAATAATTAAACATCATTACTCACTCATAATTAGCAATGGTATGCTAATTATGAACTTAAGTGACTGCTGTCTGTCAATTCCGCTGAATTTATCAATCTTATAAAATATCAAATGTATTTTTCCTAGAACTTGTTTCCAATGTGTAATTAAAGTGTACCTCAAGGGTTCTGCTTATGACATTTTTACCGACTGTATGTTCTTTCTTCTCTCCAGTTTATAGCTCATCAAAATTATATACATGTTATATACTGAAAAAAATATTTTTTTTAAATTTTTTAAGTTGAACATCTTATAATATTTTATTTCACTACAAAACGAAAATCGTAAAATAGTAGAATCGCTGATTGCTGGAAAAATTTAATTATTTATAATTATACCATTATCATTATTAAAGATCATAAAACTATCGAAACCTCTAGTGATAATGGTAATCTCGTAGTCTTTGCGGACGAAGGAGGGGGGGTTATCGAGTCGACCCCGCACAGCGATAACCCCTGGCTCCTGCGCCGACCGAGCACATGGTGACCGCACGGTTACTCTCATTATTAATCTAAACAATATTCTATATTATATACACAATAATTATAATTAACATATTGGAAATTAAGAAAGGGAATATAATATTTGTTATTTTATATTAACTTTCCGCCAGCG
Source organism: Diatraea saccharalis (assembly GCA_918026875.4). Classification (NCBI taxonomy): domain Eukaryota; kingdom Metazoa; phylum Arthropoda; class Insecta; order Lepidoptera; family Crambidae; genus Diatraea; species Diatraea saccharalis. Next base: position 795,929 of record OU893336.1, read on the forward strand.
GCTTCGTCCGCGTGGTCCTGTATTATACATAAGTATGTACATTGTACAAGATCGATTAGCTTACCTTCCTCTTGAATCACTCTGTATATTATTATAACCCTAATTAAAATTTGTTCAAAAATTCACAGTGTACAGATAACGGGAAGCGACTTTCTTTTATACTATGTATAGATACTGCTCGTTTACCAGAAAAATTATATAATAATTTTTTTTTTTCGGAATTTTCAATTACGAAAAAAATTACAAAATTTTACCTTAGAAACTTTTGTCGGAATAAGTAAATATCAATGTTTTTGTTTTATTGCATTGTGACATGTAATAAGTATCTCATAAAAGCAACTAAACAATTTAGTAACGTCTATGTTTTAAAATACTAGAGATGCGCCGAATAATGGCTTCACCGAATAGTATTCGCTTTAACATTTACTGAACCGGAAATTCAGCCGAATTATGTGGTTTACCATTTAATTATTTTTATTTAGCCAAAGTGTTAAGTAGCCTCCTTGTAATTAGCGAACAGTTATTTCAGAAGCAGAAACCTATATGAATAAAAACCTAACAGACTTGCTGGAGAGAGTCGAGAAGTTGGTGTTTCTGTACCATAATTTACCATATATTAATTATAAAAATTAAAATATGTATATTTATTTTTACGTATGTTTTAAATTATTTCTGATTTCTTTTATATTTTTATGGTGACAATAGTTTATAAAATAAATATTTATGATATTTGATCAATCTACGTTTATATTTTAGAGTTTGAATATTTTAAAGTTTCGATTAAGATTATTATTATGTTTGATCAATTTTGCATTCACAATTTAAAGTATTTGTAAAAATATTTTATTCAGCTGTGGGTGGATTGCCTAAAAATTGATAAAAATACGCTCAGTTGTAAAGAAACGCAACAAGTGGTTGAAAAATTCGTCAGTCCTGTTGGGTCTTGGGTAGCTCAGTCGGCCAGATTGCGAAATGTCGGGTGTCATGTCGGAGAACCTGGGGCTGGTGGATTTTTTAAGCATTACTCATTAAAAATATTTATAATTTGAGGTTCAGTTGCTTTATTTTATGAGCTTTATTGAACACTTTCTTCATAGGATTTATTTAACTTATAATGTAACATTAATCTTCCATAAGAAGTTTTATCTTTTAGTTCTACACCGTGTCATGTAGCTAATAAAATAGAAAGAAATACTCGAACCAAATATATTCGGCACCAAAACCGAATAATTCGGCTATAGTGAAAAAGATGCCGAATACGCCAAATACCGAATTCCAAACAAATATTCGGCGCATCTCTAAAAACACTATCTATGACAGTTTAAATTAATCCTACAGAGTGTTTGTGCTTACATTTAATTTTGATATGTAACATGACATCATCCTACTGTAAAATTGATTCCGATTGTGTATACAAAAGTGTACACTTCAAATATATTCTCGTGTAGATAACCGAACTTTCGATATTCTTATCTTAATTCCGAATGCACCGGTTTTGACTGGATTGAACCGGAATTTCTACACTGTAATGTGATAAGTTAAATGTTTTGTAGTGCAATGATTTTCCCTTATAGATGACAAGTTGGCATAAAATACCACAGGCTCAGATACCAATAAACCTCTTAAGATCTTTTTATTTATGTACAAAATTATTTTGAAATAATTCATCTTCTTGGTTTCTATAATAGTTATACGTTTTTATTGTTCAGTTTAGATACTAACGTATCATCCAATATTTGTTGAATTATTCGCATCTAGAAAATACGCAATACGTTATCGTTCATATCTTATCAGTATTTTATTATATCACATAAAATAAAGTACCCCTTTGCCGCGTCTGTCTGTCTGTCTTTTTAAATGCGATAAAGTGAAAAATTATAATTTTAACCGACTTTCATGCCTTTTCATCAATATACGTAGTGATTCATGAGTAAAGATTTATGCACATTAATTATTCAGGTTATGTGTAAATTAACTTTTAAAACTATCGCGTTGCATTATTAAATACTTATAGTATCCGGTATGCGTAAATTGATTGGAGTATGAGTCGCAGATATACAACCAATATCTTGGGTTTCATATAATACAAGTGTTCGTGAAATCCTGGACTTCTTAAATGATTCTTTTATTAATTGTAAGATGATTTATTTCGATATTTGATTGGTCGATGGTCATACTGTCATACATAACAAGAAATAAAATCATATAATTGATGTTTTATCTTTCTTTCTTTTTTATCTTTAGTATTTATTATATTTATAAGAATTCTTTCAGTATCAAATTTATCAATATTATGTGTGTATTACCCACGCTATTTGTGATAATAATGAGGATCGATTAGCTTACTTTTTATTTACGAGACTGATATTACTGTATTATCAGGCATCGTATTTTGATAAACGCTTTGAGTTATAGAAACGGTTCTCCTAATATGATTCCGTAAATATTTCACTAGCACTAGAACAGCACCTAGATTTTATAATCGAAGATTCTTCGCTATGATCGTTTATACAGAGGTCGACAGGCACCTCGCCGAGCGAGGGAAGCTTGTAATATTCGTAGTGTATCGTAGTGTAGTGTAGCGTGCGTGTCGGTGTGCACAGATGCGCGGCGTGCCGGCCGGCGAGCGCATGTACACGCTGCGCACGCGGCCGCCGTCGCTGCTGCCGCCGTCGCCGCTCAGCCTGGCCTCGTCGGGCGACAAGTCGCTGGCCGCCGCCACGCACTCGCCGTCGCTGGAGCGGCTGGAGCGGCTGGAGCGGCTGGAGCGGCCCGCCAGCCAGCCGGCCGCGCACGCCGCCACGGCCAGCTTCGTGTGCTACGTGTGCGGCGTGCCCGCGCCCAGCTCGCAGCTGCGCCTCGTCTACTGCTGCCCCAACCCGGAGCGCGAGCCCTACTACCCCTTCATCACCTCGCTCAAGCCGCATCCGGACGCCAGCCCGATCAGTCCGCAAGGTACGCGCACGCACGATATGCTTGTTTTGCGCTTGGAACTATACTATCATGGTAGCCGATGCCGATCCACAGAGAATATGAGATACGCGGCTAACGTAATCGACCACGAAAGTTTAAAACGACGTATTGTTTGTTCTTTATTTGCAGGTTTTTATTGTAGCTCGTGGAAACGAAGCGTTTCAGTCGTTTTTTTGAAATTATTACTATCTGTTTGACGAGGACAAAAATACCCCCTCCCTGGTGATACCGTGCATAAGGTAAACCTGTGTATCTGCATTGGAGACATACAAAGGCTAATAGATAAATGATAAACCGCAAACTCGTGAGGGTGTGCTCTAGTTGTGGCTTACCGGCGTTCCAGCTGACTGATGATCGCCTGCTCTATGTGTAACATATGACAATTCAGCTGTCCGCCCGTGAACCGATTATATATCATACAAATATTTACATTTCCGTGCAACGTTTACAGATTACAATAGACCTTTACCTCGCGTGCATCCGAAGAGAGCGCAGTGGTTACCGTGATCGGTCGGCGACCACGGTGTTCGCAACTTTTTGAGAGGCTAGTAGATAGGATGGGTGACCAAAAATTGACTGTCTCGAGATCCTAAGGCAATTCGGAGGCAGTTTACATCGTCGATCCCGGCTCCATCTGAAGTCATTAACTTAATCGATCCGCACTGAGCCCGCGCGGTGGGTTGTGACCCGTTCTCCCTATCTGATCCCATCCATAGGGAAGGCCTGTTCCCCAGCGTTAGGAACATATAAAGATTATCACAGTTGCGTTTTGTATTTGTTTTCGAGTTATTGTTGTTCGTCATAGTTGAGCATCTGTTTGTTTGTTTGTTACGCAGGCATGGTGCAGATATGTGCGTCGTGTTATAAAAGTATACCTCACAAGTACCCCGCGTACGGGGAGAACGGGGAAACGAACACAACACACAACAACTCGCATACCAACAATATTAGGTGAGGTACCAATAAAACTCATTGACACTGCAACGTTATGAGTGAACATTTCATATTGATGAGAATAAATGTGCGGCTGCAAATTTTGTTTTTCCTCATGAAAACGATTCTCCTGGTACGAATTAACGTGGCACCTGAAGGGAAATTTCGTTTTTTACAAAAGCTTATGGAACAGAATTTTCCGAATTTTCGTTCGAGGACTTATAGAATAGGCCTTCAGGTTTCATGTTAATTTGTAAGAGTTATACATTAATTGTCACTTTTTGCAAAGCGAATAATTTATACGAGATGTGAGATTCAGAAATATTATCATAGGTATTATAAGATATGATATAGTTCAGGTTCCAATTTAAGTAGCTACAGTATTAGGATTATAGATATCGAAACAACTATAGCGCAATAACACGCGGACACGGCGTAACCACGGTGGACTAAAATTGTAGCTAAAGTTTGCTAGAATTATCGCAGATTATTACTGAAATAAGGTTATCTTCAAACACCTTTGGTATTTATATTATTTGTCTTTCTTTACTTCTGCTCCACTGTCAAGTTATGTTCACGCGCAAAGCAGACCTGATACAGAAAAGTTTATTTCTGCATTGACTAGAACGGAAATAGGATCCACTCTGCACATAGGTCAAGGAGCAGGAGAGAAGAAGAGATGTTAGATCCGTTTTTATAATGTTTTCTGTAGATGACGTAGACGCACCAACGAGCGAGTGATGCGAGTACTCGCCCGTCTAAGTGTTTTCATTATAACCCAACGACAGAAGTATATGCTCGCTTCTCGTCAACATATTTCTAGTTTGTAGCGCTATTCTCTGTTAATATATCGTCGATTAAACAACCGCCTGAGCTATTTATACTACTAGATAAACTGTGTAAAATAAAAATGACGGCACCATCATATTCATTGTAACATTCGCTGTACTAAACTTTAATGAAGTTATGCCATTTTATATAGTCATATTAGTAACAATAATGTTAATAGATGACAATTTCTCTTGCAGGTTTAAGCCATATGATATAAAATCTAGTAGTTCAAGTCAATCAAATAAAAGGCCCTCGAACGCCCTCTCGAGTAGTCCACAAAGTCAAATTGTGTCCGGCGAGAATGGGCTAGGACAATTTAGGTACGTATGTGAACATAACATGTATGTGTCGTAGTTTACAAAATAAAATAAGTGCGTTTATATATTGCTATAAATTGTTTTAATTTGGCTTCCTTCGTGTTGATCGATTGACTGATCTCTCTTTCTAGATCATCAGACTTGCTTTTGTATGAGACTCGCTTCACTCGTTCGATCTTCTACCTCGTGGACACTTTGTCTCCCTGCAGTTCTCACTTGAGTAGACGTTTGCCTCGTAATTTGTCGTTATAGATTGTCCGCTCTTGTTTTGTTAGATCTGCGAATTTACTTTGCTCTCGAGGCCATTCGTTTATTCAGCGGCAAATAAAGTGTCAGTGTCAAGCTCTTTGCTTTGACTTTAAAGCCATATCCAGCATATTCAATGCTGTTTTATTTCAAAAAACAAGTTTCAGCATCATTTTGTTTCGCAAGGATTTTTATTCTGTGAGCAAAGTTCAGTTTTGATGAGACAGCACACATTAGCGTTATCCGCATGTGTAGCCCGTTTGATTTGGTGTTCTCTCCCTTAATGACCTTTTGTGTAGACGTAATTTGCTTATATGTATTTCTTTACATTTTCTATGATGGTTTAATTGATGATTTATGATGTTTCTGTTCGTATTCGTCAACTTGACCCCAACTTGTTGTTTGTAATTATTTTGTTCTAGTTCTTGCTATGTAGACCATACTGTTTCCATTATGCTCGACCATAATATCAGATCTGGGCTATGATACTTATACTACAGATTTTGTAAATCAAAGAATCGACTATTATCTCTATCATTTCGAAAAATTAATCGTCATCGTTTAGTGCTACAGTAGACATGTGTGAAGGAAGGCATTCGTGTTAGCTAACCGCTATTGTGGGTGTAGAAGCGTGTGTTCTCGTTGTGAGGGAGGGATGATAAATATTATTTAGTATCGACTTATCGTATTGAAGTATTGATATAGAATCATAGTTTAAGTCAATGAATAATAAAGCTTCTTTGAAAAATGATATTGACAACGCGGCTCAATACTTACCCAGTTCAGTTGTCGCCTAGAGTATAATCACAGAATATACTCTGCGGTATTATGTTCTTTGGTCGGCGCAGTGTACGGTGCCGTATTTGAGTATTGTTTTAGGATGCGAGGCTAGAACTAGATAATATTTGTATTGTCGATGGAAGGCTAAAGTATAATTATGTTGGTATCGCGCGTGTGGGGCAGGTGCTACGTGTGCGCGGGGCTGTGTCCGCCGCACGCGATGGAGTGGCTGTCCACCACCGCCGAGTACATGAACTCGCACGCCATGCACTTCCCGTGCCTGGCGGGCGCGGGGGCGGGGGCGGGGGCGGGCGCGGGGGCGGGGGCGGGGCGCGGCGGGCGCGTGCTGGCGTGCAGCCGCTGCGTGCGGCACCTGGCGCGCCAGTGGGAGCTCATGGACGCCGAGCGGGTGCCGCTCGAGCACAGGAGGTACGTTGAACCACGAATGTGCGCGTCTCTGTACACGTTTGTGTATTCGAGCGCGTGTTCGGTGCGGCCTTTCCGAATAAAACAAGGTGTCCACTTTCTGGAAAAATTAGTGAAAGTCGGGGAAGTAAAAGATGGTCAGGGATAGTCAGTGAAACTAGGGGAAAAATTTTAGGTCGCCTATGAGGTCAAGGAAAAAATACAATATCTCTGTTAAATTTTTATAACAACAGTAGGATAGTGGCGGTAGTAAAAAATACATCACGAAATTGTACAAAAACTAAAATTTACATAGTCATAAACATAGAGATTCCGATTTTGAGTCTTTAAATCGTACGATTATCTTAAAATTAAAAGTCGTAATTTTATTATTTGTGTCACAAAAAAAATTATTCAAGTCATTTTTTTTCGCCAACAAGTTCCACCATTGTGTGACGTCACTGTGACGAAAAATGTCCGATTAGTCATAAACATATACCTATTATAGGATCTACTTATTAATACGGAGTTTTAACTATTGTTGGCATAATATATATTAATGATATATATTATATCTATAACCATATAACTGTACCAAACCTTGACAACTAAAACATTTATTTTCAACAGAATGTAAAAGCTTACGATTGTTTTAAATTTTTTAAAACCTTTTCAAAGTGGAATTTTATGCCCGTTGAACACTGGTATATTAAATATCAAAATCAAGCTTGAGAGATCTCTATAGATAAAATCAACATTCTGAACAATGACTCCACAAATATAAAACCCCGAAAACTTTTAACAAGAGTTTCAGAACAACTTCAAACCACTTGAGAAAAGTTTTGCTATGGACAACCTTTAGGTGCTGTTTACAGCATGGTGGTCAACGTTGTCCTTATGTTGTTCGGGACTTAAGTATTTCTATCCCGCCGTCCCAGAATAACACACACTACCAACTCATGAAAAATGGATACGAAATGAGGCTACCAAACTCAATGGACGCAAATCGCTATCGGCTTTCAAATAGACACATCTAAATCGTTGTCATGCAACCTTCACCGATTTAATACGGAACCAATAAAAGAAGCTATTGAGTTAATTAAAGGCTACAAATTGTTCTCGAAAATCTAAATAATTGTCTATTAAACAAATATGACAAATGGTGGCATCGTTTCGTCGATAGTTGTGATGTTGCAGGACTAGAGTGGACATTTATACTGGTGGACCTGAACACTTTTCGAAAGTAAGGATAAAGTGTCAAGTTTATAAGCTGTAGTGTCTACACAGAAGATGTACCGGCGTCAGTCTGTATGAGATTAGAATGGTTCTTTAACAACTAAAAAACAACAAGCGGCGGGTGACGACGGGAATACAGCAGAGCTTCTAACGGCGGGCGGTAAGCCAATACTTAAAATTCTCCAGACCTTATTTGATTATATTATCCTCGAGAGCAGAACACCGAAACCATGGAGCGGGAGTGCAGTTGTTCAGGTTTGAACATAAATATAAATGATTGTTAAATGATAGTTTTTCGTACTGAAATACACGTTAATTGTATAAACTTAAACTGATAATGATAAATGCTAATGAGTGCATCTGATTTTACACTGAAAATTATTAAAAATATGTGTTCCTGTGACGCGTTGTAATGCAGTCACAAACGGTGTTCGGTATCAACGCAATGCACGGAACAGCAGTTGTCCTGTTTTTCAAAAATGGTGATGAAGACACTCTTGAAGAACTATAACTCGATCTCACTCTTGAGACTCTATAAGTTGTTTTTAAGAGTCATTTTGAACTATCTCGCTCGTAGGCTCGACGATTTCCAACCTCCCGAATAAGCCGGTTTACGAAGAGGCTATAGTACTATTTAGTACGTATTCTTGCACTGCTGTTAGTTATACAGAAAACCGAGGAGAATAATTTGCCTACTTAACTACGAGAAAGCCTTTGATTCAATCAAGACATAGACGGAGCTGCAGTCTCTCCAAATTAAGTGGACTGCGGATACACATCGCCGGGTCAATGAACCGTAGTACACCGATGAGAGCGTAATTTTGCCACTGGCAAGAGAAACTCCTTGGTCTAAAAATTTCGTATTTTTGAACACGCATGTTCTACTCATGACTCATGTTCAAACGAAATATGGACTTATGTTAAAACGAAAGTATTTTTTTTTAATGTACTGCATTTTTAAGGTTCAAATAACTAGAGGGAAAAATGTGTTTGTCATGCCTTGTCGCCCCCTAAGTAAGAGTGCCTAGTTTGCTTATATGGAAGAGCCGGCCCTGCAGGTACATCGAAGTACTAATGTGTATATAACCAGAACTCAAATCCCATCTAATTGTAGCAAGCTGTGAGGCAGGGTGACGTCATTTCTATAAAACTTCACTGCTGCGTTGGAGGCTGATTTTCAAGCTCCAGCACTGGAAAGGACAAGGCATCAACATTAATGGCGAGTATCTCATCATCTTTGCTTTGCCGATAATCTAGTCTTAATGCCCGAGACCTTGGAGGACCTGAACACTATGCTAGAAGATCTCAGTAGTCGAACCAAAGAGTGGTTCTTAAGATAGATCAAAGGAAATGTCTAGTCAGTCTGTCAGTAATGCATTTGTGGGCAATTGCCAACGTTCGGCAAGCTATGAGAAATTTCGCATCCAAATTACCTCAGTATCTCAAGACAATTCTTCGACCTTCGTATGTGTTGCCAGAATGACTTGCAAACAAAACGTGGTCGTTCACTATGGGTCTCATAAAGAAGGTTTAAGGTCATAATACAGTTATTAATGTTTCTGTACGTGATCGTATTAGGAATGAAGAGATATGTAGGAAAACCAACGTCACTAAGACTTGCACTAAGAATGATTCAGATGAAGTAGCAGTGGACGGGACACATAGCTAGAAGAGTTGATGGCTGTTGGGACGGAAAGGTTTTGGAATGGCGACCGCGTTCCGGACTCAGTGGGGAGGCCCGCCGCCAGGTGGACCAATGGTCTAATAAAGGTTCCGGGAAGCCGCTGGATGCTGGCAGCTTAGGGCCGATCAGCGTGGAGATGTCTGGGGAAGGCTCATGCTCAGCAGTGCAGTAGGCGTCGGACGGTAGTTGATGATAGTGATGATGCCCATCAAAAATACGAGTGTAATAAATTTTAATACAATAAATAGACTTGCCGTTCCAAGCGCTAGATTTCAAAAATTAGATTATTATTATTATTATATTATTTCTGAAAATTTTCCCATTGGTGTTGTTCCAATCTACTGCTAAAAGAAGCAAAGGGTACTGAAAATGAAATGTGATTTGATGTCCAAATCGAAACAGAAAGTGGAAGTTAGAAAATCAAGTGTGACTGTGCGTGCGCGCGTGCGTGCGTACGTGCGTATTTGTGTGTAGTACTCAGGTAGTTCATGAAAAATCAACGTTCAGTTGCATGAACGTCCATAATAGGTTTAATGACGCTTTTACGCTTAAATTAATGTTAAATTTATATTGGTAATGTCGCTTTAAACTGATGATAAATTTTGATAAATGGTCAGGGAAAGTCAGGGATTTTTTAAACATTTAGAGTGGACACCCTGTAAACGTTTCGCTGCCTGATCGAAATTCGTGTCTACTCAGTCTGCCCTGGTATTATGAAAGGAGAGGTTCGGTCGCATCGAATAGCCGCCTTATTCTGAAGTGTGCCGCACTGATTTTTAAAATTCTTTCACTTCCGGAAATCTAAATCGCCAAATCTAAGTCGCCGATATAGTCGTAAGGAAACGGCTAGTGTTCATAAATAAAGGACTTGCAGTCTGTTGCAACGATTGTTATGCTAGTAAATATCACTCTCTCGCTTATCGAAACGGCGGATACTGTAAAACTTTATCAGAGCTAGTGTTTTTGTGGCTTTTCTGTGTTGAATTTAGTGATTGAGAGTTGTACCCTGTGGTGTGTTCAGATACAACATTCCGTCGCCGCTGCCGTCCAACTCCAGCGCGAACGGCGAGCGCGTCATCCCCACCCCGCCCTCCACCACCTCCGAGCGGACCGTCGCCAGCAACAGCGGTAACACGATCGCGATATTCTATTTGTCCCGCAACGAAAATTAAGGCTCCCGATGCCGCGTTTCTTTGGAATAGTATTTCAAAAGTAGATGAGAAATAGAATAGTCCTTTAAAAGAGCAGGTGGTTTATCTGAGTTTTTTTTACGATTCTGGCCTGATTAAATGATATTGAATTTGAAACTAAAGTTGTGTAACGATAAAATAATTTTAGTTACTTAATAATATTGCCTCCATTCCAGTAATCCCTGTTCTAATAAATGCCACTCTTTGATTCATCAAAAGTTTAAAACAGCTGTTACGAAACATGATTTGCACTCGTGAATGTCTTTCAAACATCAAAATGATAGGTATTGTGATATATTTTAATATTATAAAAATACCCCTGGCTCTCGAGGTGGCTCTTTAACATCGATAGCATTGTAAATGTGAATATCCCAATAGTATTTATATAGATAGATGTTATTTGAACACGTGCCCGTTGTTCTGCCGCAGCGTGTACGTCGATCTACTGTTTCCTGTGCGGTCTACATTCGGACTTCACGTTGGCGCGAGTGCTGTACGGCCAGCCGCAGGGCAACGCGCCATACTTCCCCTGTCTACTCACACACCAGGTAAACAGATTGTATTCCAAAATTATTTTGTTACTTTATTGACTCGTGACTTTCATGACATATATATGAAGCGGGTTGTTACTGACGAATACTTATTGAATTAAATTATTAATCCATTATTATACCATTGACGTAGATGGCGATACCCTAGCGTCAAAACTATACATAGCATTGAAATTATCAGAAAATTTTAATTTGATTTAAAATTTTACCTGATAAATTGAAAGTATCGTCAGCTTGTTATGTTACCAAAACTATTATAATGTAATCTAACCTAAGCCTACGATATTTTATAATATGACGAAACATAATAATAATGGACGCTTGCAAAATACAATTTGAGCCAGAAACATTTTGCTAAGTGTCCATATTCTTATTTTTCTTATATTTGATAAATTATGCCAATGATAGGTACTTTTGTCTATTGTTCGATTTCGTCTTGTTAGTTATAACGCTGATATGATCATATTAAAATGTTCCTATGATTGTGATCACGCACAGAGTCATCCAAACGCAGAGCAGTTGAGAGAGAACGGTTCAGCGCTAGTGTGCACTTTCTGTTACCACTCGCTGCTCAGCCAATGGAGGCGGTGAGTCCAATATACATTTATAATTTATTATAAAAGAATGTTTGTTGTGTTTTATACTTCACATTGATATATCCTTAAGCAGAGCTTCAGGTAACACAAGGTTACACACCGGAGTCACGTTCAGCCAAAACTTTTATTAGGTTTCCTATTTATTGGGTGTCGGTATTTTTATCTTTACCTTTAAGTTGGTCATCAATTTAGCGAGCTCTTCTCCATCTGAGTCGAGCGACTTTGAACTGAGAAGAATTGAGATTCAACTCGGCAGGGGCGTTTTTCTCTGTTTTATTTCATTTAGAGATGACAACAGCAAAATGTATTAGTTTATATTTCTATAGAGGAAAAGTAGTATATAAGTTATTACTAATATATAAGTTAATACGCAGTGACGTATTTGCCTTTGGACCCTTTGTTTTGTTTGTGATATCGCACGCACGGATACGTGTCGTTGTGCTTTGTGATATCGCGCGCACGGATTGAGTGCGGGCGTGTATATAGAATGGATGCGTTTGTGCAGATACGAGTCGATGGGCGGGTACCCGCCGGAGCGGCGCGCGTACAACACGCACGACTACCACTGCCATCTGTGCGGCATCAAGACGTACAGGAAGCGGGTGCGCGCGCTGCCCATCAAGGTAACGCGTGCGCCTCATAGTGGAATGAGGGATACGCCCACTCATTTGCCTAAAGTGCAGGAAAAATCATCTTAATGCAGTTAGATAAACTATTCGATAAAATAAAAAAATAAATATTCCGATTAAACTAAATTTCAAAAAAGTGACTACATAATTTAGTATTCATATGAGTATCGAAATTTAATTCGATCTGTTGTCTGTAAATATATTTGCAGTTTTATGACTTTTAAACTGAATGAAGTGTTAAGCGATGTGTTTTGTTTCAGGAGTTTCCATTTTTAGTGCAAAGGCGGACTGAAAATTCATTATTATTAGAAAATGGCGATTACGCCGTAGTATGTTTAGATTGTTACGAAAGTTTAAGGTGAGTCGATCGTTTTCAATAATATTTTGTTTCTGTAATGTATACATTCCTGCATCGGTAAATATTGATGTGCAGGACGCAGGCGACGGACTACGAGCGGCGCGGCGTGCCCGTGGACAAGCGCGAGTACAACTGGCTGCAGCAGCCGCCGCCGCCGGAGGACTCCGCCGACGTCACCATCGCGCGCCTGCCCTCCGGGGACCGCTCCGACAAGCTGGTGACTGTACTGCCGCTGTGGCCGATACATACGTCCGCACATATATATATAGGCTCATATACAACTGGCTGCAGCAGCCGCCGCCGCCGACGTTCGGACGTGTTACGATGCCCCAGTGCATATTTTATTTTTGGAACATATATTTTTTTTTTAATTATGTTCCAAAACTAATGTATAAAATTTTAATTAATCGCGTAATTTAAGTATTCAGTACGTAAAGTCAAACTCATAAATAACTAATACAGAAGACTGACCCTTGTGACTTGTTTAAATCGTTTAAATCATTTTGCACTTTGAATGTTTCCCGCGCTTTTCCTAGTTAATTGTACTGTCAATTTACCCACGAATTACGTCATGCCCCCTGATTGGTAAAATACAAATATTTATTATTTAGCAAAAATATTCTGTAAATAATCTTAAAACTATATGAACTTTATCACACTTATTTTAATTTTTTATGTAATTACTGTTCGGTTCCTTATTATCAACGTATAATTTAATAAGAAAAATAAAATTGACAACGCGACTCAATACTTACCCAGTTCCAGAGCTCAGTTGTCGCCTAGAGTATTATCACAGTATATGCTTGCATTACGTTCATTGGTCATCGCAGTGTACGGTGCTGAATTTGAGTATTGTTTTAGGATGCGAGGCGTTATCTAGTTGTATTATTGATCGGAAAAAAAGAGCGAAATTTATGTTGGTACAAACATGATCTTCGGCTCTAATCCGGTAAAACTTTTACGATTCTATGATCGACTATGATGACAGGAGTATACTTATTATCGTTAGAATACTTCAAACTAATAGAATAATATAAAGGAAGTGTAACGATCGTTTTATTGTTTAGATACCGCAGTCGCTGGTGTTGCCGCGGAGTTCGTCAAAGAGGAATAGTCCCAAACAAGCTGCGCTCACTGAACGACGGATGCCCAACAAGATAGACAAACCAGACACAGGTATGTACTCATATACAATATATAATATGTACATCAGTTAATATTTTAAGCGCAGCAAGTTGAATTTTATTTAGATGAATATATATAATATTGTTCTATAAAAAGGTTCATAAAATTTCATGTCTGCGTCGTACATTATTCCTTGGTTTCCGTCGATCCGATATTGTTCAAATCATTTATTTATAGTTCATTAAAATGACATATGTTATCATTAAATTATAAATATTAAAAAAAGTCTACCTGACTTCTTCAAAAGTTCCATCCATCTACTAAATAGATTTTACTATTTACCTTGAAATAAAAAATATATATTAATTAAACATAGTACAGGTCTATTTTCGCCCGTAATCATATCAAAACGACGTCGACGAAGCGTCATTTCACTAACGTTGTGCAGTAGAGATGAGTAACCACCTGTGGATAGCTATTTCCTACCACATTACTGCGTCATAGATTATATGTCTTTGTATTTGTTTTCTGCCTAGCGTACGTGACTCTGTGGGAGGGCGTTGAACTTTTCGAATTTCGGCGTATTTACGACATTTCATGAATAAAAAATATTAACGAGAACATGTATGAGGATTTTCATACATCTTAAAATTTTATTTATGGTGTCCATTTTCTGTTGTAATAATCGAGGTTATTACGTTGTTTTTAATCGACACCTTTCTTATACATATCAATTCACACAATGTATCCATTTTTACCTTGTTCGTTCGATTTCCGTTTATAAAGCGTACAAAAAAATATTTTTACATTTGTAAAATCTACTATTAGTTAATTAATATTATGACAGCTAGACGAATAAGTCTAGTCAACCTTATGGTGATGTGGAGACACATGTGTTCGTGTTCATACTGATGTGGTATGTAATATTTGTCGTGATATTAATGGTCGACACGCAGATCAGACGTGCTAATCTAAAATTTAGTTTAATACCTTTATTCTATTATAATGGATACGGTTCTGCGCTTCACTTCCTCTATCTCCCCCCATCGCCCGCTATAATACTGCGGCGCTTAAAAGCTCCCACCCCGTTATCAGTTGCATGTCGTATTCACTCCACCCCGGCCATTCCATTTACACACCGAATATGAACTGCTAAATCTCGTCGACACAATGTAATAATTTTATTGTATCAATCTCTCATGCTTCAATGAATTCGTCATCAGAATGAGTAATTATCTGTCAAATACTATAAACAGTTTAAAAATTTTATTATTATTTTCACCTTTATGCTGGAAATGTCTTACGCCTCTTTCAATAGAATTTATGTGATTTTCAACTCTGTGACTAAAATTTCATAAATATTTTCGGAAACAATCATCTTTACGCCCATTAGTTGTGTTTATTATTTCTTTTTTGGGTAAAATTTATTGAAGTCGCCTTAAACGTCCTTGTCTCGCGTCTCAAACTATCTATGTATGCATAGTGTAAAATAAAGTAGCTTCCCGCTGTCTTTACGCTGAGATCTTTTACGGATAACGCATTTTAATGCGGTTTTTTCAATACACTCTATATTGAAGAAAACCGCATTAAAAACCGAATTAAATTCAAGATGAAGGTATAATACCACGCGGGCGAAGCCGCTGGCGGAAAGCTATTATATTAAGCTTAACAAAAAGACACATAAAAGCAGCGGTTGTCAAGCTTTTTGGCAATGGAACTCTTTTGGAAACCAAACATTTGTATGAAGCCCTCAAACAAAACAGAATCTAGTTTTCTAGGTTACATATTTTACTTCAATCGTTTAACATTGTTTTTGATGTTTAGAGCTTCGAGTCCCTTATAGTCCCTTACACTGCACGATCCCTTAAAATTGTAATGAAATATCATAATGTGGTGTATCTGTAACAAAGTAGAAATCGCAACAGTTTACAATGATATAGCAGATTTAATAAAAGCTTACGCGGACTACGTATGATAGTATTTCAGGTTTCAATTAATAGCGGCACGAGTGGCTCGCGTAGCAGAAAACTTATGGAAACGTGTAGGTGTTTCAATCAGCCATCCCCTCCCCCAATCGTCCTCTTCCTCCTCCCCTCCCATCCACCCACGCAAACAAGCGGAACGCGAGTTCTGAATTTTACATAAAAATAAATCCGGTCCAATAACGTTTGCACAGATACACAATATGGCGCTGTTTCCTCTTTCCACTCGTACACATCGCCAATTTTAGGCTCTATATCAGCAACAATTAAAGTTCATATTTCGGTTTACATCTCCACGAATGACGTTTCGATGTTGAGAGCAAGTAATATTATGACAGCATCACAATATATTGGTATTTCGCATAGATTGTGTTTAGTCAAGGGTCGGTATCGTTCAAAAGCGAATAGCGATAATTGTCTTCACTTTGATAAACAGAAGTGAAAGCACTGAATCAATTACTAAGTTACGGTTATATGCAGAGTAATAAAATTATACCTTCGTGGCAATTCTTCGTACCTTAGGTTGCTTTAGTGCGGTGATCATTAATATGAGTATAAACAGTCACCAGTCTCTCACGATTGACATAACTTCTGAGTATTCTTTATGAAAAATGCATAAAAAATGCACCCATTTCAGAGTACCAAGGACAGGTGCTCTGAGATGTGATTTTAACCCACGATTTTTCGCGACTGGGGGCGACTGCTCTAACAACTGGCTACCCAGAGCCTAACATCAATGTTTAGGCAATCCACCCAACCAGTCATAAGAAATATTTTTACAAATATTTTAAATTTTCGATGAAGATGAAAATTTGTTATAATTATTACATTTGATGATTTTGCATACATACTGCAAATATTCTTTATAACATTGTAAATGCAAAATTGATCAAATATAAAAATAATTTCTGTGTGTATGTTATTTATCGATGTCATTTGTGGCGAGAAATAAGTACTTTTATTATTAGTACTCTTTCATTTTTATAATACAATCAAAGTAATGTCTGCGGCTTTAGTTAGTACAAAATTAATTGAACATTTTCAAACTTGCACAATACTCGACCGTGATTTTCCCCTTTGTACTAAACAAAGTGCCCGCGCAAACTGCCCTCCGAGCGGATGACGTCACGTAGCTACATCGGAATTGATTCGCGTCAGTTTATTGTGTTTGCGATTGTCGTGTCACGCAACAAAACGGGGGCTAAACGGGGCGCCGGAGGATGGATAGCCAGGCGACAGGGGCAGCGTCGGCACCCTGATTGTGCTCTATAATATTCGAGGACAGTGAGATTATCCGTTTGTACTAAGCAATGGGGTTGTTATGTTAATTGAAGAAATTTGATCATTTGGTACTACTGCTGGCGCCCAACGTGGTGCCCATATGATTGAAAGGTATAATATATAATGTCGTATGTTACATTGATAAACTCAAACTTTTTGGAAATAATGTTATTACACCGATATTAGTTTAGAGTTAGACCAAAGTAACATTGGCGTACATTATGCATACGAGTGTAAATTTTCTGTTAATTTTTAATAATTTTATTAATCTGCATCTATGTACAAACCGACCGGAAAGTATGTATGTAGTTGAAATTTTACTCGCTCACTGAATTAAAAAAAATATCTCGATCATAACTTTTTATGAAGAAAATATTAAAAATACAGGTTGTAACCCCGACAGTTATTTCCTAATCACAATGTCGCGTTGAGAGCATCCGTGTGAATAGGAGAGGGGCAATCCCGGTATGCCTGGCGACAAGTGGGAGTCAAAGCCGGGATTATTGGAAAGCCATTTGCGGCAGTACACTGAGCCGAGTATCACAGGGAGGGTGCGTTGAGCGGTTTTATACGGCTCAAAAAGTTACTACCTTTGTAATGCGATCTATTTTTATACGATAATCATCAGAGGACGCAATGCTTTTGTATCGACGGTCTTTTTTTTCTTTAGATAGTCAGACGAACTATCCTTACAAATATCCTAAAGAGAAAACAAGATATCTATATTCAATGATCCTATCTTTTAAATCAAGATATTCCCGTTACTCCTGTGTCAAGCACCAGCACCAGCACTTAGATTTGTTCAAATAAAAAAAATAAAAATCTAAAAACAAATTAGCAAAATTGGAAAATACGAAATCTGCTAATGGTTGCACGAGCACACTCCCGTCGTGGCAGCCAAATTCGACGAGGCGAGCACAAAGCGTGCTTGATTGGACGCCTCGTGTTTTTGTGACGCGACCAATTTTGAAACGGTTAATTGCAATATTTTCAAAAGAATTTTTGCAACCCTTCCCTATCTACAAAAGCTATGTGCTCTTTTTGTGTACGCGTGATGGCGGTACGATACTAATTTACGTATATGTGATTGTGTTGCACGTAAATTCTTGTAATATGCCATTATATAACTACGCGTTATCGACGCCGTACAGACACCTGCAATGTTGTAACGTTTCACTATAGCATTGTTCACTCCTGTACTTTCTGCAGTCCCGTCTCTACTGCAAACTATTCCAATTGAAGCGGTGTGTTAAGCCGTTCTAAATTAAATAGCTAACTGCATGCAAACTTGGTGCGGTGTTCGATACAATAGAATACTTATCTTTAATATCGAGTTACATAATTTCAAAATATCCCAAAAAAATATAGCGTTAGGTAATCGTGAGTGTCGCAATCCAACGTTAACCTTTAAATAATAAAACATATTAATTTCGTACCCACGAAGCTAGGTGCGTCACCCTTTTTGCGTAGATATTATACGATTCTGCCTAAATTAATAGTTTGGAAGTAGCTGATCAATTGTTCAATTTAAATATGTATTCATTAGGTGCTTTCCCTTGAATCCTTTTACCACTGTTTTAACGAGAAAAAAGACAAAAATATAAGTGATAATTAAATATATAGACAATATAACAAATAAAAATTATCTAATAGTCTTTATAGTTTGAGGCAAAATTATATTTACTATTTATACTGAATATTTACCACAAGTTTAAAACAAATTAAAACATTATGATTAGTAAAATAATATACATAGAGACAGAAGATAGCGTTTTGAGCGTCAAAACGATTTTTTAAGAATTATTTGCAAACCTTTACAAACATTGTAAAAGTCATTTTTTACAATATATGCATATTATACAAAATAGACGCACATCTTGGCCCTTTTAATGCCCTTACTTACATATATGATTTATTTATTTTCTTTATTTTCAATTATAGCATATTTGGACTTTGTTTTTTAAAATAGACTCAATGCAGTAAAGTGATTTTCGGTAAATTAATTGAAAGTTAATTGATAATACACATCCTCTGTATTTAGTATACTCGTACACCACAGATTAATAGATTGCCAGCCATTTAGACAATTTTTACTACTTTAGCGAGCCACAAGAGAGCGGCTCGGTCAATATTTTCGCTTCCGTCGTGGGTAAAGGACACGGTTGAAAGTTAAGAGATATTCTCTTCTGAAATAAACAGAAGTCGTAGTACGTTGGACAGTCTGTTGTATTGTGAGCAGGCGGACGGCTAGCTGTAACTGCCCCGGACGTGAGGCTTAATCTATCTGGATGGACGCTGTAAAATGTTTTACTTTGCTACAGTAGATAGGTATAGTCTCTTAAGCGGGTTTGTGTTGTAGTGGCACTAGATATGGACTCTGTTTCATAGACGACGTGCTACTTTGTTAGCTCATAAATAACGAGTTTTTCGAAAAATTCTGTTACAGAAACTGATATCTTGTATTAGAGACAAATTGTAATGTTCGGAATTTTTGACAGTCCTGTCTCTTTTATTACTACTACCTTCCTAAAGAATGCAGAAGTTCACTTAGTTTTTTTATATAGATATTGCAATGCCTCTACTCTAATGTGAGTGTTTACATTCCACCACTATCTTCACACTTGATGTTCGAGCAAAGTCAGCGCATCGTTAAGCGGCATACCGGACTCTCATGTAAATAAGGATGGGAAGCAAAAGATATGATACTGGAGATAAAAGAAAGAAAGAATCGAAAAATGTTTGTTTTCCATTATTTACAACTGTTTTGGAACATTTACCGATTTATGTACTGCGGTAGAGCGTGAAAGGAAAGGAACACAGTTGTTTAATATTAGCCAATGCTACTAAATTAAATGATTTGAATGTGATGTCAAAGGTCATAACTCGCAAGATGAAAGAAACAGTTATGAGGTGTGACAGGAAAGCGACAGACGTAATGATTATGCCTTGGTTGCGGTCTGTAATCTCGGCCCTACCCCGCAAGGTATCTGGCGTGAAGATGTAAATAGACAGATTACATTTCTTTCCGTTCTGCTCTATTCACTAATTGTCTTTTTTATTTAGCACCAAGACGTCGAATTAACTAACGGATGGTAGGTAATACAGTTGCTATTAACAGGTTTTCAATTTATCATTTAAAATCTATGGTAAGAATGAAGATACATAGTAGACATATCACTTCACTCGACACTACGGATGGCGGTACTTGTGCGCGTCTGTGTGAAGTTGTCGCACCCTCGTGTGTAGTGGGCGCTACACTCGAGAGCGATACAGCGATATAGCGCGGCACCGCTTTGTGCCCGAGCCCGTTCTCCCGTCACGCGCGCCGCCGCTGTTAGTGCACAGTCTTTTGTTTGTAGGGAAATTGCATACGCTGTTAACCACCCAAAGCCTCGTTCACAGCAAAAGCGTAAGCGCTAGCACATGCAGTTATGATTTTGTACTATGAATATTTTCTTGATATCCCATACTAACTGAAAGAGTTTAATATGCTGTTTTTATATGGTAAACCACCCTTAAAAACCTTGACGATTATTCCTTAAAGTTACTTTTATATTCATCTATTATAACTCTTTTAGCCTACTAATATCATCGCTTTTGCGGTACACGATAAATACTTTAGGTAAACAGGGCGTCACAAGACTCTATCTAGTGTTGATTGATTGATGTTGGAACCAACGGCCTAAAGTGCCTTACGAAATAATTTTTGATCACCCGTTTGTTTGCGAATAAATCTGCAGGAAACATAACTCGATTTAAAAAATTCCTGGAACAATTATGTATTTTTACTCAAAACAAATGATACCGTTAATCCAACGATGCTTGCGATGCTTCTCAAAAAAAATATTATTATAAGTATTTTTTAATTTCATATTATATCTGTAACTGTGCGAGTGGTCTGACTTGCTTGTATTAAACGTGGTGCGCATGCGTGTTTTTACAAGTCTGTAGGCCTATATTTGTCCTACTAATGCGGTGTGGGTAGTTGTTTACCAGCTACCGACCCCTGACACGCCAGCCATCCATCTTTTGGCACTTGTGTTCTTTTGTTTAAGTAACATTTTACTACAAACAACTTGTGACAATACAGTGTAAGTTGGCGTCCACGAATTATTATTTTTGTAATATAAAATATATTGAATGTTTATGGTTGTCCATCATTGCACATTCCTTTTTATTTACAATACAAGAGGAATTCTCTTACAATATCCCTTATATTGTTACGATCAGTTCATCAGTATCTATGCTGAAATTCAATAATCAAAAAGGCTCGCACGCCAGTCTCAGGGTGTGTGACACCTTGTCATAAGTTGCAATGCAAATGTTCAGTTCTAAAGTAATTATAAATTTGAGTTGATTTTAAAGGATCTGATTCTCCAACAACTCAATCTTAGTTGAAAATAACTAAACGTTTCGTTACACTTTAGTATTGTTTCTCGAGTAACTCGAGTAGAGTAGCGTCCAAATGTGCTTGTTCCATTTGTCGGTCTCTTATATAATATAATACTATGTTAAACTTACGCGACTAATCCGGGTGAGATCGACGTATACCGACCGCCCGTGGAAGTGTCTTAACATATAAAACATACATAATATATTTCGATTTCCCACTATAGAACCGTCCAAGGTTTTTATAATAAAATATATGATGTAAAGTACTGCAGTGTTATTTAAAAAATAAAGCATTGTACGGAATGAGACCAGTGATAATATGTTGAATGAACTCCATAATGAAATGACATGTCTCTTGACTGTCTCTCCAAATAGTGCCAGATTAGCACCCTATTGAAACGCTAATCTATCAGAAGACTTCTACGATTCGCGTTTCATCAACAACAAAACAGAACGAAACAAAGTCAAGAAACCTCTTTACTAAACGGACTCGTGTCATAAGACTGTTGATATATAGTCTGTGGAGTGGCCAAGGCATTTTGAACCTTAAAGCTATCAAATAAAAGTCGTAAGCATTGAGGGTGGTTAAATCGGGCGTATACGGTATCAAGACGTTATTGCCACGGTAGCCGGTTTTTACGAGCGCTTAATCTCCGGGGTCGGTGTATAGTGGCCGGGCTAGTGTCCATTGTTAAATGCGACACGATGCGGTAATTGTTAGGAGTATTTATTTATGTTAGGTGAGATATTACATTCACAACCAACAATAATTATAAGATTTATATTTTGAACAGTTGAAAACTAGCTAAGCCTAGACATAATTAAGGTGCTCAATGCCTGGGTGCCGCAGTGACAATGGCTGCTGTAGTAGTAACGGTGCATGTCACATATTATAAACAATATTAAAACCTCTAAATATTTTTATTGGAAATGGCCTGTTAATTTTGCTTATCAAGCTTGTTTCGTTACATGAACAGTTAACTAACACCATATTTTCTGCAATAGGTACCATCGTAATATATATTAATAGTAAATATTTGTCATTCCTTCTGTCTATAAGGCTTTTAACTCTTCTCAAACCATGTTAAAGATTATGATGCGATTTTCGGGAGAATGCATTAGTAGTAGTAATATTTACTTTTTCTTTAAATTATAATTTGATTATAAAAAATTCAAAAATGTGTACTACCGTACAATGGGAACGTGCACCGCGCATGCGCCATCAACTCGACTTAGTGGGGGTGCAAGTAGTCTCGTACCCTTATTGTTCTTCCCCTCCTCCACCGCATTCACCTCGCCCCTCTGTTTACACGCCGAGCCGTAGATACACGCATACACATGAGCAAATACCGACCTACCATACCTACCTCGCCGTACAGGCGTGTCAACTGATTCAGTTGGGTTTTTAATAATTTACCAAGATGGGTAATGTCAGGAAAACTTCGACACTCCATACTTATTACACTGTTAAAAAAGAAATAGGTATGTAACAGCATTACAAACATATAGCAAACAAAAATATTTCGTTTGTACTGTCGTCTTTTAAATCCGTTACTTTATAAAATGACATTGTATGTTCCCTTCGGTACATTCATTAGTTCACACTGCAACGATATATGATTACGCATCACATTACGATAACTGAATTACACATCACAAAATTTGAAGCGGGTCTCCCTCCGCAGATCTATGTCGTAAAGTTAAATCAAAACCTGGTGTAATTACAATTTTCTATTTAAACTAAGAGATATCTCAGCTAGATTTCGTACTATGTTGTAAAAATTTCATACTACTTGTATATGCCACTCTCTAGACATTTAGTGATTAGCTGTTACACTTCGATCTAAAATTTGACATGCCTCCATATTGCGCTACAAACGCGTAAGTCGGTTTATTATGATTAATCAAGCGAGTCGGAGGTTAATCCGGTCGCAAAGCCGACCCACCAATTGACTCGCCCGCCACGCTCTCTCAATCGGGTCAATAAGAGTCAATCGCTAAATCGAATAGTTAATTCAATGTTACCCACATGGTACCGCATGAGTATGATTTTCGTTTAGTATCAGTATGTTCAAAGTTTAGATCTACCCTGCCAAAAAAAACTCGCTAATTGCTTTTAAAGCGACACGTAAATTATCTGAATCCGAACTGAAATAATTAAGACTGTTATTTACAATATCGCACGTTGAGAACGATAGTGACACAATGCAAAAATGCGATTTTGAGTAATGAGCGTTTAAAGTTCAAGAAATTGTAATCAGCCTCTCTAAACGACGTATCGTCACTACGCCACCTAGCAGTTTCTACGCAAACTACGTTCACAGGGATCTTTGCATTTTAAAGTTTATACTTAACAAAGAAAAATGTTGCCAAAAATAAAAAATACGTCGTTTTTGGTTAGTGACATTGTCATTTTCAACGTGCGATATAAAATGAACGGATGTCTATACTGACTCAATGAATTATGACATTATTAGTCACTGTTGTTTACATTTAATCATTCCGCTTCCAACTGTACTGTTGCATAAGGTTTAAGAATATAATAATGCCTCCGGTTCTCGCGACCGATCCAAAGTCGTCTTATTTTTTATCAAAAACAATTAAACGGCCAGTTCGTGGCGGCTGAATGCGAAAGGAATTAGATGAAGTCTGCAATTCTGCATAATCCGATCGCGGCAGGCGTCTGAGCGGAGCTTACTATCCTGGGTGGATTGTATTTTTCATGTCACATTCATGATGTTTTGAGAAACACTATCGTTGATTTGGTCGACAAAAAAAAAACAAACTGAACCGACAAAAATGAACTCCAATATTTAACAATTGTCGGCATTTACAATTTATGGAAGTAGTCAACAGAGGACCGGTATCGTATACCCTGGGTCCGTTTACACGGCAAACGATTCGTAAACACGTATAAAAGAGTCCCAGCACTATGAATTATTTATCCGGCGTGAAGTTGGCAACTGCTGAGCGCCCGCCCGCTTCGGAATATTCACGCTGACTCTCCCAGAAGCACCGTGCACGCCTTCAGTGACGGGACACTACACCAGATGTGTGTCGATAAACGTCTGCTACGTTTAACCTCGTGATTGCACAATTATATTGAATTTTGATTAATTTTGATTGTCAAACAACCATTTCTTTATTAAAGCTGTTGTCGTTTCATTAAACTTTTCATTGGTATAAGAATCGTTAACCTTGTTTATGACAAATTAAAACGTTAAAATTGTTCATGGCATAAATCGAAGTTATGATAGCCATTTGGAAAAAATAATTTTGTTATCTTTGCGATTAATCTACACAGCACTGTCATTTCGGTTATTGATATGTTAACTGTTTTTATTACCTAGAAAACAAAAGTTAATATAATATTATTGGGTAGTGTCACCTACTCTTACAAATGGCGCCCAACGTCGGGCCACATAAAACATTCCTATAAGGCATTCTGTATTATTGATATTTATTTGATTTGTGTTAACATATACTAGACTTTCTAAATATAGGTCTATGTTATTTGTTCCTTTCCAATATTATTCGGCTTTTTATATTTGTTACGCTTCATGGTTTTTCTTCATTGCCACAACGCGTTGTGGTCAAATAGCATGGCAGCCACGACACGGATTTCGCTATGTGGTTATTCTGTGACTGCCACAATGCGTCGTGAGCGTTTCCATAAGAGCCATAACACGAATTTCGCAATGTGGATATTTTACTGTGACGACAACGCGTTGTGAACAATTTTTTCCTTCAGTGAGCGATTTCGATCTTTGAATGTAACATATTTATTAGAAGTTTGACCTATTCAATTACATATTCTAAAATATTTTTTTTAGCTCATCGCTCACCCATGATAAAAAGGTTATTTTACCGATATTACTTACATATGCTGGAAACACCCTTAATGAACCTAAATGAAGACTTGTTAGGGTGAAAGTTTCTCTCAGTGATTAGCAGTGTAGACGAGCGCAGCTTTATCGTTCATCTACATCAGATACACTGACTGCAGCGCGTGCACTTTACTGCTGCTAACTGTTATTTGCATGTCATTTGTTTGCAATAATCGTTTACGTAAATTGCACATTTGTTTGATTACAAGGAATTAGTAATCAATTTATTACAGATACGATAGTATGTTATATTGTTACAATTAAATTTTCTTTTTCTAAGAAATATTTGATTAAAACAAATACATCCTAAATATATATTTGAATAGTTACATAAATAAATACACCCTATTAAACAAAATTTCTTCCACTGCGTTTTTTATTTGTAATATGGTAAATACGGTTTATTGTTCTGACTAATAAGTAATTCATGACCTTTATGAAAAGGGACGAGGAATGATGAGTTTTTGAATATGCCAAAAAAATCATGCCGATCGGAAGCTTGCTGTGTTAAACATAACTTTAACTGTGAACTTTCATTATACATGTATTGAACTTCAAGTTTTGTATAATTAAAAATATTATTACTTAAATACTCACTAGACATAGCCATACCATGGTAATAGAAACAAGAAAGTTATCACAGACACAGAGACTCGAGACAGTGAAGAAAATTTTTTTTTTTTTTACTTTGACCTGCTCAGCTACAAATAGAATCTGGGCCACTTGACTGCCAGTAGACCACAGAGGTTGACAAGAATTTAAATGAAAATTTAGATAATGTAGGCTAATGTCACATGAAATGGATTCCATCTTCCTGTCCTGTAATACTTATAGTACTGATGACATACGCGTAATCTACCAATCAGACGGCAGACCGCGTAGTCTAGTATCACTAGATGGTACGCGATCCGATGAGGTTGTCGTCCAATGTACCTACTACCACTCGAATCGAACAGTCACTGTGCAGACACAGGAATCTTTAGAAGTGACGTGATTTTTTTGGTTAATGTTTTTACGCTAACATATAAAAGATATCAAAGATACATTGAATATTGATTAAATCATAAAGGTTATAAATCATTAATCAACAGTACTTCAGGTTAATAATTGTTTTTTTTTTAAGTTATGTTATGATAATAGGGAATATACGTCTGATTCAAAAAAGGGTTAAATATATTTTATTACAATCGTTATTGCTTTAGAATAAAGTCTGTCTAAATGTTTTTCAAAATTCGTTCGTTTTCGTCTTGAAAATAATTATTAAAAAGTGCAAAATAAATGCGGTAACTTCAAAATATTTAAACGCCATGCTACTTGTCAGAGCGGATGTGACGAAAAGTATGCGTATAGGGATGTCGTTGTTACAAAAAGTTAACATCGATGCAATAACATCAAAAAATTAAGTCGCAAAATAAACACCATATTACAATTTAAATGATGTTTTAAGCTTTTATTTTTGTTTCACCAATTTGGTAAATTATATGACTTATTAAAAAAGTCTATTATACTTAAAAAAATCAATAAGTTGTTAATCGATTTGGGTAATTGAAAAATAATCAATCACTCAAAATCCATATTGATTTAAAATGTCATATCTCTAGTCGTGTACTTTAACGTCACGACGAGTGCGCCAAAAATTCCGGTGTTAAAACTGCTCGTAGCTATTACTTATTTTCATGAATGATTAATGTTACAATATTTTAGTTTTTCGGTGCCGGGAATTTTTTTACAGTTATATATCGATGTTAATTATCATATTAAACCATCTTCCAAAAATGTGCATATTCCCTATTATATCGATTGTTAAAATTATAGATAGATAACTCATTTATTTGACTTATCATTTCGGTAGTACCATAACGTGCAACGTTGTTATAACATGCTCAGTAGGTGTACAGATTATTAGCAACAGATTTCAGAAAGATTCAACTAACGTACAACGTTTGTACAGCCGCCGAAGTGTTTGATAGTCTCTGATCTGTTACTTTGAGTACAAGTGTGTACTCAAACGAATATAAAATTAAAATTTCTAGAACATTTGTGCTATGTTATATGTTCCACTAAGAATTATAAAAGAACATAGCAATCATCATTATCGTCAGCCCTTTTACGTCCCCACTGCAGGGTCTCAGGCCTTATGGGTGGTAAAGGAGATAAGGCTAAGACCTCCTTATATTTATAAATTCTCATTCTTTTTGCTTCAGGTGAGCTACACTCAAGTAACATCTCTTGTAGTAAGTCATTTTTAAGTTCTATTCTAACAGATGATTAACTCTTCGCTTATTTGTGCCGCGCAAGCGCAAGTTGCGGTATCCAACGCCGATACTGTGCCCGCCGCGAGTTCGTAACCGTCAAGCCGAGACATATTCGATGCAGACACAAACATCCGACATTCACAGGCCACGCTAGGGATGTCGATGAAATATATCGATAAGTTGGCAAATTTTATAAAATAAAAGTTATCGATATTTTTCAATAGATTTAGTAATCGGTTTATTAGTAATTTGTTTTAATTTAAACTATTTTTTAAAAATATATATGTAATGAAATTAATGTATGGTTGTGGTCAAATCGCACATGAATGAATTGAGAATATATGAATCAAGTTTATTATTAAATTTTACTACAGGTGAAATATACATTTTTGTACAAATAAATCCCACCAAAAATAGTATCATATAAAATGTTGCCAAGACGAGACCATATGGCTCATACTATTAAAAAGTTTTCAGATGGCTATATGGTCTCGTCTTTGCAACATTTTACCTGATACTATTTTTGGTAGGATTTCATTTCTTGTTTGAAAGTTGTTTATGACATATTTTTATTTTGTTCATTTCCTGTTTGCCTTCTTGGGGTATATTTTTTGCACATCAGAACTGGCTTATCTCATAGCCCAATCTCTGTTTTGCCTTTTTTCTTTGTCGGTTTAAGAGGTCAGAGGTACCGCCATAAGTATTGCTTTTATATATCTCGTGAATAAGAATTCGAATCATAATAGGTCTCCTCATTGTTAGTACATGTATACTATTATAGTTCACCCTAGTGGTTTACAACATATTGCACAATAGCAGCTCTGACTTGCGACGACACCTCAAAATTTATTTTTCATACATCGCATAAGTTAGATAATAGAAGAGGTCTATCTGACTTCAAAATCCACAAGGGTTATATGTTCAAAGGCGATGTATGTTTTTTTTTTACCACACGAAAGTATAAGAGCTATGCATTTGAAATATTGTCAGTGCTATTAATAAACTAAGTTTAGCGTTAGAGTAAATTTACGCTAAAATTGTAATTTTAGTATTAGTCAAAATTCATATTTTACAGAAAATAAGCAAACCTACTTGTCTTCTAGAATTAAATATTACTCTCGTAAAACCTCGTACTAGGTTAACCTTTCTCTGTTTTTTAAGTCTCTGTTTAATAATATGAATTTTGACTAATACTGAGTGCAGTCTCAGCGTAAATTTACTTAAACGCTAAACCTGTTCCATTAATAATACTGTGCATGTTTAATAAGTTTGTTATTGGTATGATATTCCTTAAATTTCACACCTCTTGGATGAATTTTGTGGAAGTTTCATACGGAGTTCAATCCTCTAATTAACGGGGATAAGGGTAAAAGTTTCCTGTTTTGAATTTTTCTGTTGTCTGTATACGGATATTATCTCAATACTAAATTTCAGCTTTCTACGACCTTAGGAAGTACCCTATAGGTTTTGTATTTAAGTACAGAAACCATGGTTTTTGCAATATTAATAAAATCAGAATTATAATAGCTATGCAATGGAAACTTTATAAGTTCGTTACTGAGATTGCATACCGAACATTGGACGGATCTAGTGTAATCCAGATGAGGGTCTTAAAAGCCAACGAAACCCTTTCATTTTTATTTGGTTTGGTTCGTCTTGGCAGGCTACTGCCGTAACCTCAGATAGGTACTGAAATATGCTATCATATAATTATCATCATCGTCATCATCATAATATATCATCATATAATTTATTAAGAAGTCGATTCGACAGAGTTACGGTACATTAAATATCGTTAAAATACCCTCCTAGCGACGAGATGTAAAATCTGTTAATAAAACCTTACTCACACATATTAAAAAATTTTATTACATTTGAGTTAATTAAACTTGGAGTGGAAGAGCTCGATCGATTATATCAGCACGTTTGGTCTGCAATTGCTCATACTAAAAACCTTTCGCAAAAACCGGGCATCGGATGAGTGATCAAACATCATATCAAGCTGCTGCCCGTTTTCGCTGAATGCTTGTACCCCAATAGAAAATACATTCATAGTTTGAAAATATTTTGTCTTAGGATATCGTTATATTTAATCAACTGTACCCATTTTTATTTAAAACAGCATCGTCATCTTTTTACGTTTTAAAATTGATAAATCTTGCATTCACAATGCTACATCATTTATCTTCTAAAATATTACTGAATAAATCGAACTGTTTCATCATCATGTAGCTTCATCTGAACTTATTTAATATAGTACTTTATAAACACTCGCTTATACAGATTATATTAATATGTTCCAACGGAAGCAATTACTTCGGATCATATTAGTAAACATTTGGTTTACTCGCAAAATTAATTAAATCCTCCCTATATGGATACGGTTCCGGTGATTGGTTAAAACTGTACGCTCGTTAATGTTCTAGCTTTTATTTAAAATTGGTCCATTCACATCATGTAACTTTAATGAGATATACTTCAATCATTTTCTGTTGATTGCAGTAGTCCGCAATCCAATTTGGTTGGCATACTTAATACTAATATATTATTTTAATAGTAAATTTAAAGTCGCGTTAAAGGTCAACATGATGACCGTACTTACACTACTACACGCTACTATATATTTTTAGATTATATATGTGTTTTAAACCTAAGACATTTTATTAAAGATTTTATGTAAATTTTTAGAGATACTTTACAAGGTAATTTGCTTCAGATTCTTGGCCGATGCTACGCTACTTATATACATATTAAATGTTTTTACTAACTTTATAAAATATAGTTTTTGATATTAACTTCACTTTTTTTTTTAAATTACGGATCGTCTGCAGAGCGAAGTTTACGACGATCTCAACTTTACCCCTTTAGTTTTAATTATTCACTCTCAAGTCTTTATACTATAAAAAATCAACTTGACATTTTCGATCAAAGTTTCATTATTTTATTATCTTCGTCGACCGCTTCCATTAAAAGTTCACCAGCTCTTAATATCTATATGAAATATTTATATCTGTCGAATTGAAAGTGCTGACCTCATCGCACTTACGGGGCACGTATGATTTACAACGCAGCCGATGTCGAGTTTTATTGACCGGAGGCGGCGGCGGTGGTCGTCCGTCATGCCCCGACCGCGCGACCATATGGCGGTGCCGGCAATACTTCTGAACTCTACCGATCTGAATCTGTTACATTCATAAAGTCAACCCAACCACTATGACGGAGATTGAAAATAAACAGAGCGGTTCGTTTTATGAAATAAATCTGTTGAAATATTAAACTGATTGCTGATGCGATTCTGTATATTTTAGTTTTAGCTTTTGATATGACAGAAAATTATTTTTTATTTTTATTCGTAGACAATTGACATTATTTATAAACTAAAACACACTCATCAAAAATTAAAACACATTAAAAGTTCATTACAAACTGATTTAAATAGAGTTTATAAATTATTATTCTAATGATATTATTATTAAGTATGACATGATTAGTCAGTGTCTAATATTTAATCGAGAAAAAAATCTATTTTATTTCAAATAAATTGCTCAATTCAAATAAATGATGTCAACAGTTTCATTTTGTCTATAAAGTTCACGCTTGCACGTTACAAGCGCGTCAACAGATAATAAATTGTCGTATTAGTACCCCACACCGCCTCCTCACCGTAGCGAGCGACTCGTTCGATGCAATAATCGCGTTGCCGATGCACACCGGGCGCGCTGCAAATCTCATTTTTATTAGGGAAGTAACGTGGAAAGAGTGGAAATGACACTGCACCGCCGACTTCCGACCCCTCGCCGTTTATACAGGTGTCTGTACACAACAACAAAGAAAAGAAAGCTCTAATATAGCAACTTTAGAGTGCAATGTTGATTGCGGACGATGACTAAATGCGCGCGTGCGCGGACTGATAGACGCTTGTTATACGTCAGTTGGCCGAAGGTGGCGACACCGCGTGGTCGCTAGTTGTGTACCGCGTAATGAATGTGGGAGATAGTGATGTACTGTGCGCGGAACTGTCGATGTTTTACAAGTTGTGTCTGTGAAAGGTTTTAAGGTACTGGATGTTCATACTTGGATTTAAAAAAATCTGACATATATTATGATGACAACGACCGTTAAGTCATAAAAAATAGTATAAAAACAACATAATAAATGTAAAGTCAAATAACTAAACACTGTGTCGTGAGCGTGACGAGCCGTCAGAAGCACATAATTCGTTCTAATTATACCGCTTAAAATCCCGTCTACGTTACGTCTCCATTAACCCGAGTTACCCGCGCGATCCCTTGCTGTCATAGGGCTGCCACGCGTCCTTCAAAAAATTGGTAGTAAAAATTACTTGATTTTGAGTGAATATCACCATTCGCCGGAATTACCAATAAGTAGTTACCAAATAAGTTATTCATAAAGATCACAACGAGCTGTTATTTTATAAAAACTTAATCACATGGCAATTTTATTATTCTTAATGAAAAATGCTTAAAAAATCAAATTTGTCTCTGACACTCTGATATGGGACTAGAACCTATAATTCGGGCGACTGCTCTAAAAAATAAGAAAAGAAAAAAACATTTTTTCATATTACATTAATAATAATTTTCAATATAGCATTGTGAATGTTCAATATTTCTCTAATTTTGTTTAAACTGAACCAAAGAATCGTGAGAAAACATACTTTTAAACCATTTTCAGCAACCCTATACCGAACGTTCCACCTCTTTGCTGCTTGTTTGTAAATACGCCGCTTCACAGCCGAGCGAGCGCCCGCGCCCCGTTCGTTCGCAGGATAATTAGTCCGACCGCCGAGTAGTTCCTCGCTAGAGATTCTCTAATCCCCCCTTGGAAGTTAGTTCAGTGTAAGTGGTCCTCTTTTTAGACGTCGACAATTTAATGTTCCAACTGTGTTTTCTTTTGTATATTGTTTCTTATTAGATTCGAGGATCTTCTAAGGATTGTCAAGTTGCTTTAACGTGGTCCTATCGATCACCAAACATACTCTTCTCAGAGCTTATTATATGTAACTTCGATTCACCTCTCATAATAATGATTTAATCTTTTTGATTGTGCTGCCTTTAACTTGAAGTTGAATTGAGTTTTTTGGCAAAATTCCAAGTTACACATCAAGTCAAGACTGCGTTTGGATTTACATTCAATACATGCTACAAGTTAAACGATGTTCTGGTTTATGTATGTCACGGGACATGTTGATGAAACCATCTTATGTCAAGATGGACATGAATGTATGCCATCGCGCGTGTTTCCTATCTCAGAATAAGAGAATACAAAGCACGAGGGTTTGCTTCTCACAATTCATACAACTCAATCGATTTGATCGTGAACGATTTGTTTTTCAATCTTTTCCATTTTACGCTGAACCGTGTAATACGACCAAATTATATCAATCAATTTTGATGTGATATGAATTTATGTTGATGTTAGTAGGTAATAATTTCCAGTTTCGATGTTACAAAAGACACTAGATATCTGTCGTGCCCCGCAATACAATTCTGCTTATGTTTATGTAATCCCATCTCGATAGAATCTCAACTTGCGTTATGCCATTCTACCTACTATCTGCCTGAAATCCAATATTATTATATCTGTCACCATTGATGTGTGAGGCAGATACTGTAATAATAATATTGGATTTAAGGTGGTTCGTCGTTTGTATGCATCTTGCGGAGCGACACAGAGCTGACAGTGTGGTTACTAACAGTGAAGTTTACTAGAGGATGCGAGCTTTTCAAATTCACCCGCACCGACTGCATTCACGTACTCTACGAATAGTTTCAAATTATCCACCACCGACATATCTTTCGTGTATGTCTCAGGGCTGTATATGAAGTTAATTACATATTTAAATATGGGAAAACATAAAATCAGCATTTTTTTTTATTTGTACAGCCCTACACGAGGCAGTATTTTATTTTTGCATTTACACAGAAGAGGCGGCTTTAATATTTTATTACTTTTTGCGGACAAATTTTATTTTGTATTATTATTCTGTGTATCCATATTTTCAAGCAGGATTCCTTACTAGGTAGATTTTCGCTTCCATTGATGCGTATCCGCAGGATTTTATTATTGCTGACTCCACTGTCCCAAAACACGCCATCGATTTGATGTGGTGTGTTTTCGTTTTTTTTTACCTTCCAAAACCTTTTTGGGTTATGTACATAGAAGAGTGTTGTCGTTTCAATTTTAATGAAAGTTAATTTAAAAGCAACAGAATCCGTCTTGGAGTTCCCTAAAAATCGATCGGCCGTATTACCGTCGGCACCGATTTGTCAAACAACCACCCGAGCTCGTTCTAGTTTGTCTCAGTTAATTGATGTCGTAGGAAGTATCTAAATAGTTTTGATAGATCTGTATCTAACACGAAACCAGAGCAACATAAAGTTCCTACAAATGCAAATATGTATTAAACAAATACTCTTTGTCTTTTTATAAGACTTTAAAATAAAATTAGGCAAGAATTAAGAAATTATATTATTTGACTGTAACTTTCACAAATTCTTGCTAACGTATTCTGAATACTGTATGATATCATCATAAAAACATATCACTGAATGTTGTATAAGACATTTTCAGTAAATCTCCCGAGCTCACAGTACCCCAATATCGGATACGTTGGGTTTATGGCTTTTTGTGGGTGTTTGTCGCGGCATGTTTGCTAATTTGAGAGCACCCACCCATTGACATAGGGTTGCCACGCGCATTGCCCGTTAACACGTGGATATATCACGGTATTTTTTCTAAAATTATCAGGATTGCGCCCCGGTTTCCACGATTTTTTTACCAGGCCAAAACTTCGTACGGCGCCCTTCCTCTACCCCCTACACCCCACGCTTCATAGAGCCGAATTTTATATGATAATATTTTTGCAGTGTATGTTTTTCTTTTATTTAAATTTTCAAGCATGTCCGTCCCATTGTAGCCTATATAATGTGTGCCCCCCGGTGTTGGATTTCTACGGACTATTGAACGTTTGATTGTTCATTTGGTGACCACTTTTTCTATTACAAACATTCGAAAATTTTATTATTTAACAAATGCTAATCGAGATTTTAATACGATGTCAAAAGCACAACAATTAATCCTGCATTCGATTTATATTCATCTTTTTCCATATATTTCTGTATTTAGATAGCAGCCCTATTAGCTCTTGCAGCCATTTTCCTACTTTCATAAATCAGTACAATCGCATTTAGAACCAATTAAAAAAGTAGGTCGGTCCATCAGATGCTATACGACAACGTAATCCAGATACGATAAAGTAACTGTAGAGTGATGGTGCTTTAGCCTAAACGTTCACATTCGTTTTCAGTATTCGGTTTCCCGATCATGAATCTCGATTCCGTACAGCTTGTATCGTATTAAGGACCCTGTCTAATGTTACTGATAAATCTTCTTTAAAAAAGTCTTATATTAAACAGCGAAGACCACATCAAAATCCGTTGCATAATTATGGAGACATCACATGTTTAATGGACGACATAAATGAAGAGCGAATAAGGTGTGATTAAAAACTGGACCTTAATTATCACAAAGATGAAATCCAGTAGACACAGTCCAACAATTATAAGATTGATCAATCACAAGAATTTCTCATTTATCAATCGGGTAGATTCAATGCTGTATCGCTATTTCCTCAAGAGCCAATAATATAGTATTTATTGATTGTATATGAATAGACTATGTCAATTCACACGCGTCATGTTATTGGAAACTTTTGACAAATGGCTTCCACGAACGTGGGCTTATTCGGCGTTTATATCAATTTCCCAGTTTCAATTAAAGTTGAAACGTTCGTGCAGAGCGGACTGGCGGCTTTTTGCCTACTGTTTTGTCTGCACCGATTGGAAATACGGGCGCGCCGTTATTGGGAGGAAATTAAAAATACAAAACTGCTTTTTTTGTCGATTCAACGAATGATATGCTATAACTTATTGTAGCATTTCATTCGTTGAATATATAACTTATTAATATTCCATAATTATGTAATTTAATGCCTAGCTAATATTATATTACGCCTCTATAAATTACCGAGGAAAATGTTATATTTCGTGGGTTTTAATCTTATTCCAATTTTAACAATTCAGATTAGATTAATAGATTATAATAATAGATAATTACCCTCCAATCCGCATTGGGCCAGCGTGGAGGGTCATGGCCCATCCTCCTTAACCATCCATAAGGAAGGCCTGAGCCCCTGCAGTGGGGACGTAAAAGGGCTGGTGATGTGTGAATAGATTAATGAAATTAATCCGTGCAGTATATTTGGGGTGTCAGTTAGAAAATCGTTAAAGTGTATTATTATGAGGACCTCCTGCCGTTCTTGTACCATCAATCATGTCATTTACAAAACTCGGGCGTTTGATGAACAGATTAATTGTGAAAATTGTCTTATCATCGTCGTTGGTCATCGAGGGCTAGTGTTTATTTTTAATATTTGCCTTAAATATTTTCAACGGAATGCGGAAACGGTTTTTGTTTTGAAGGATTTGGTTCCATAGAAATTAAGTGAAGATAATGATAATCTTTAGACCTGGAAACCACCACTGGAAATTTATAATAACAAATATTTCCTCGTGTTCCATGAGATAGATAGATAATAAAAATAAACAGTTAATGTAACGAAAGTAAAAGAAATATCTTAATACATAGTATAAGTAAGTACTATGTATTAAATCGAACCGAGAATAGATTCTAGATTCTCCAGCACCTTTTTAGTAGACGTGGTGTCAGTAACTGGTTACATCTATTTGTTTTAGTGTTGCCATGTAACACATTCATTCGAAGATGTGTCGATAATTTATTCTCTTCCATGTCGATTGTACGTGTCCCGAAGACCGCACAGATAATGTAGTAGTCTGCGTTCGTTTTGTGTCTCCGGTCGCGAGCATCAATCTCCACCAACAAGATTTACTACCCGTACGTGACGAATTCTTAATAGGCACCGACGCCCGTTATCATTTATTCCCTTCAGGGGACCGAGCTCGAGATCTCGAGAAAATGAAGCTTTCTCTGAGGATAACACACTGTGTTATATACTACGTGAAATAAGATATCGCCGTGACACCGATAGTTAAAAAGCTTAGAAACGGTAATGGTGGAAGACCACTCAGGGCCTCGGCTATTGGTGTTTTCGTCGTCTAATACATACCGGGAATCGGTATAACTTTTTCTTCTTATTCCGCATCAGTACCTTAAAGCGATTTAAGAAAATTAATTTGTGTGCGATTTTAATTTCAAATATAATACGTAGTAACAGTGTTATTACATTGGTTCGTATTTGAAATTAGTGAATCCTTGCCTTTTTTGTAAACAAAGTAAAGCGACCAACGTCTTAACTCCTTCAAATCATATATTTTTTTAGAACCTTCCAAGTTTATAATAGAAAAAAGTTTATACTGATTTTTATTTTATTCAATTTATCAGCGACATTTGATAAGCCGTTCAAGTTAGCTTTATTCCATATCTTATTCAATTCATTGAAATATATTGTTGAATATAAATATAGTCCCGCGTTACCGGTTCTGGAGTGAAGCTGAATAGTGATCTGTTGACAGACGCCTTAAATCACACACTCCCGGCCGATGTCGACGCACCATTCAAGGCAAATGTAGACGTACAACCCTTGAGCATAATAAATATCGCAAACAACAATCGGTCTGTTATATATAAGTATCTAGACTTATCTATGCTGAGATTGCAAACGCAATTTCTTTATCTCACACATGCGAATGAAACGCATTTTGTGAAATTCATCTTCTATCTATACACAATTTTTGTTTTTACGATGGTGCCAGTTCTATAGTGCCGCTGTCAAAACCAAATAAATCTAATATAAGAATACTCGTAGTGACTTCTGTTGTATTGGTTATTCATAGAATTGAGAAAGGTAGTTTGACACAATATAGTAAGTTTATTCTAGTTTGTGGCAGCAGAATAAAAGTACGTATGAGTACCGGTATTGATATCGATCTAGATATCAAATTGATAATATTATGCTAAAAATGTAAAGTGGTTTTGATAATAGCAGTAACACATATCAATTTTATGTAAAAATGTGGACATTGTTGATATTGAAACTATAGAAGAAGAGTTCTGTTGGTTGAAAAATGTGCAGTGCCGTAATAAGGACGGGATGTAGAGGGCGCGCGTGTGCAGTGTTGTACAGTGTTTGTGCAGTGAAATAGTGTCATGGAGTACAGAGGCCCACATCCCATGGGTAGCGTCGGGGCGCCATACGTCCCCCCAACAGGTAAATTTTAAATCAATTATAGTTTATTTTACAAATAATAGTATACAATTGAAGGCCACTATCCTTTCGTATCGGGTAACGTTTTATGTACACACACAGCAATTAAGAACAACATAAAATAAAACTATATGGTAATAATAAATAACTCATTTGTATACTCCATTGCGTTTTTCACAATGAAATTCGTCGACACGTAATGCTACAACAGCATATGTAGATTCGACTCCCTTATCGATATCGGCCGAAAAACTACGAATATATTCTGGATCAGGGTACAAATCGATGTAGGTTTTTTAATGTATATAATAATTAAATTAATAAATGTTACTGACACAATTGTTTAACGGTTATAACTGCACAAGGCTTACAGGCCTAGGCCGCAAATACCAGAGAGTAACAGTAAGTCTAAGCTGATGACTGCAACGGTTTAGGTTTTTTTAGTACAGCTATATAATATATCTTCATGTTTTGCAAAATAAACATAGTTACATTTTACACCATGGCAAGATCTTTACAGTTTACATGCGTCTTACGCTTCTTCTGATTTGTTTAGTCTTCCTGATATTTTACTTTACCATATGGAGAAACTGTTATCGACCTCCTTTTCGGAGCCATCCATCACACGCACGGTTTCTTATAACTGCATTATCCAAGCCAAAGGCTGAAACTGGATATATGTACTTGGTAGTCAAGTTGTCACTTCATCGACTTTGTATCTGATTATTTTCGTCGCTTTAGCCGACTGCAGTATAGTAAAACTTACTTTGAGAGAACAGAATAAAGCTCAAGTTGCCATAAATGAGATTACAGGTGTATTCCAACAGTGCTAGCTCTCCCGGGTTAATTGAGCGTGTCTCGGTTAGACGAGACGACGACGTCGCTGCCTGATGGATTGATCTCGGTTAGGCGTATGGATAACGCGGACACAGTCGCCCTTTATGGTTGCGTGTGCGACGGTATGCCCCGCCTCTTCTCCGCTGCTTCAATATGTTTCATAAGAGTTATTTGATTATGTCAGTTGGGTTTGGTTTTATTGTTGTTTTGTGTTTATAAAATCAACATAAAAAATAAGGGCTTTAACCTTATTACCTAAATGTTCGAGTTTTCAACTTTAAGATCTGGCATTCCTTGCTGAATCGAAATTCAGAGTTGCCTCTCGAGACGTTTTCCCCTCTTTTGTCCGATCATTAACCTCAGTGATCATCAATCACTCTTGTTTTGTCACACTAATCAGTTAAATTAACACTACAGATATTTATTATTATTTGGATTTGTCTATAAATGTTTGATGTTAAACAAGTCATTCTCTTCTTA
This sequence comes from Diatraea saccharalis, assembly GCA_918026875.4. Taxonomy (NCBI): domain Eukaryota; kingdom Metazoa; phylum Arthropoda; class Insecta; order Lepidoptera; family Crambidae; genus Diatraea; species Diatraea saccharalis. The sequence goes on from OU893336.1 coordinate 835,164, forward strand.
AATGTAAAGATATGACATATCGTAAAACCTACTAAGGACTCTGTGACATTTTATGTAGGTGACAGACTTGCGTCCTGTCATCCATTAGTTATGTGTATTAACACATTTACACGCACCATTTCATTGGTGGCGCTTAATACACTTTTATCATAAAGTTGTCTGATTGAGACACTGACAATGAGATCAATAGTTACAATGCTCGTCAGTCAGTTGCCAGAATATAGAATATAAATAATATCGATAAGTAGAAGTAATTAATTAAACTGAAGCAAATATTGGAAGGGAATTTTAATGAAGTAAGAAATGTTAATAGGTAATAATAATAATATCATTAACTGTTACCATTTTTTACTTCATTGAAATTATTGTTTATTTGGTAAAAATATCTGCTTAACTTGTGACATTCTCAAACAATCACTTCTATCTAATCGTCTAGATACGAGTGTTAGACTTAGCACTTATAATACCTCCGCCATAGGCAAATCTACGTCACCTTATACACAGGAACAAAAGAAATTCGAAATCTTATTAAGTACCTAATTTTTAGCAATTTTTAGCATTGGGGACTATTTTTAGACAAGAAACAACGCAAAAGCTGCGTTCTTATTTGTGTTTTATATTTTATTACCTTTATTTGTAAGCCAAGTAGGTAAGTCCTTATGGTGTACAATTTTTATATCAGAACAAATATCCCATTATAATACTTATTATTTAAGTTGGTACTTAGAAACATAGGAAAATATCTTATTAAACCGTCTATTGGAGATTCTCCGTGCGATTTATCTCGGCCGTTAGCCCAAGTGCCGGTACTAATGAAACACCCGCCGGCCGAGTGATGTGATGTGTCCCACTTGTCTTGATTACTACGCCACCGGACAATTCGAGGCTTTTTCTCTTACACTTTTTGTACTCTGCAAGTGAGTGGATTGAAGAAAACTGTGATTACTGCTCGAATGCCTAACTGGATTTGGGGTAGTATTGTAATCGTCATCGGATCACAGTGGTTAACTGCGTGAATATAAAATTGAAACGAATAAAAAAATGTAGTTGTTCGTGCGGGCCCCATTTATCGTAACATACCGCTAAATTACAGCAACGATCCTAAATATTAGATTTCTATGTAAACTAAGCATGTAGAAGATAGGGAGTGATAGAATACATATTTATCGGAGGGTGGATATCAAACGCCATAGTATTACGTATGTATATGTACTATATTCAATTACACTATTAATTTATATCAGCAGTTCAGAGATGTTTCTCTCTTCAGAATTAGACTACTTTTGTATTCTGTATTATTAACACTGCATGTCAGTAGAGAAATTACACTTAGTCGTTGGCTCGTATTCGGATTCGGGTAATCGAAAAAGTGTAAAGGAACAGGATTACAAATATTAAGTATATGTCATTGCGCTATAAAATAAGTTAATATATTTTTGACTTGCCATAGGTGTAATACAAAAGTGAGCCGAGAACCTTACGGTAAAGTGTACGTTGTACACCGAGTGGTCATTCCTGTGGGAATCCACTCCCGACATGAGCGGCGGCGAGGAGGTCACAGCTCGTTCGCCTTTTCTCGCCTTTGAATATTTTATCAGGTGTCCTCGGCTGGCTTTCAGCATAAATTTGTTGACGATTGATCCCGTTAAGAGGCACCACAATTTGTTGCTTTTGTCCGTTGTATATGTTAGTTTATATTTATCAAATAGGCCCTTACTTGAGACTTTATTGTGTATTTTAGATAATTTTCGGATTTAAAATCCTATCTATTGACATTCCCATCTTGGAGTACCTAAGGCTGGTGAATTTTTAAGCATGTTATTTATTATATAACATTTTGACAAAATTTATTAAATAGGTATAATAAATTTCAACGTTCATACATAGGTCAAGTAGTAATTTGTGTCATCAATTCAATTAATCTGTTTTATTATTTTAAATGGATTATGAAGTCGATATATGTATTTGTATCCAAATAGAAGGAAAACATATTACCGAATTTGCCAAAAAGAGTACTTCAGTGTAGCGAGTCCGTATGTAATAGCGGATAATGCGGGTAGGTAATAAAGTGTCGAGTGGCGGCCGCCGGGAAATGATCCCGGTAATGTCGACAGATGGGGTCACTGCGGTGGGCACGCGTCAGCACTTTCGCGGGACATAGTGGGACTGCTAAATTCAGCGGAATAAAAATAAATAGCTGTAACAGAGAAATATAAATAAAATAAACAATAACACGTGCAAATCATAATTAATTGGCACCAAATTTATATTTCTTGCATATATTAATTTTTTAAAACTGAAAAAAACTGAAAATAAAAAGATAAGATAAAATATGATCTTCAATAATTTAATTAAAAATGCGTATGCGTTATTGCGTCATACTTAATTAACTACTGATGCGTATGCGTATCAGTAGTTATATAAATATATTTTTATTTATTTATATGCAAAATAAATCTCATTCTCACATATCTTAAAAAATCCACACAAGACTGGCGACTTAAACTTTGTAAACAACTCCAGTGTATAAGTTATTTATCCTACATCCGACTGGCAGTATGGCGTCTCGTGCCCCACGTCCGGATAACCGTATAAAATAGCACGGATGCCCTTATCCCGCGGATCGTCGGCGGCGATATAAAAAAAATCATTCCCCACTCCCCACCTCTTTCCACACTTTTCGCTCGTTCAGCGACGGGGTGGAACGGAATAGCGCACTGAGAGTTAGTGTCGTGAAACATTAAACATATACTGGTAAATTATGTATCGATGTCGATTATTTATATTAATTTAGTGCTATGTTTTGAAAGTAAGAAATTTTCGATGTATCTTTATGAAATGAGGCAAAACAATGTTTATCGTCCGCTGGTTAAAAGATTTACTATCACACAAAATATAAATGATGTAACACGGCATCCATTTTTTTCTGGTTTACTATTGAAAATCGTTTAGTATACGTTCATAGGGTAACCAAAATTAAGTTATGGTCTGTGAATATTTTATAAAAATATCGACGTTATAATTGACAATATCCTGTTCAGTCCCTCTTCCCTAGAGCGTCGTTGGCAGAAGTTGTGCCGCGCGCTTGTTAGTCACATCTCGGGATTTTCTTTTTCCCTCACCCCGCCCGCCCGCCCGTTCGCGCTATACCGGAGTAGAGATAAGTAATTTGCTCGTTTCGCCGCTTTAAGTGCTACTAATGTTCGACTGGTTTGCTTAGTCTGTGTGTGTTCAGATGGTTTCTCAATGACAAGCAATTAAATATCTAGCGATGTTTTGCTTTTATTTATTGAAGTTGCTTGTTTTGTAATTTAGGGGTGAATTCTTGATTGTATCTAATACAAAGTTTACCAAAGAGTTGCTTGGTAAATGTTTCACATTCACTCATACAGCTGAGAGGTTGTGTCCTTCATAAAGGTCAATCTGAAAAAGTTCATTCGGCTTTAGAACAGTGAGAATTACCAACATTGGGTACTCTTGGAATGTTATGTTATCTACTTTAAATCCAGATGCTTGTCTTACTCGCGCGTAGAGGAGCTAGTTATTTAATAAATATAGAGTCGATATTACTGATTATAAGGAACATTGGTGTTCCGTATAATTAGTGAGGACGGTGCCGCCGGTGTAAGGGAGGGCGTCTAATTAAAACAATAACAAGCGTCCGGAGTGAGGCCGCCGCATCATGATCAATTAACAGCTGTTTTTGTATCCACCCCCGTTATTCATAATAGGGCTGCCATCATTGTGGAATTTAAGACAACATCACATTCATTGTTCACACATTGTAAACTAAGTAGTAACCAAGTTGGCCAAGCCGTTGTATTATGGATATTTGAATCAACGAAGATATCATTACTGTACAGATCGAAGACGGTATAGACCTAGTTAATTTTCCATGTTGACCCGGACGGGAATTGAATAGGTGTTGGCTCTCAATAGATTACGACATCTTAATATGGGCGTGTGAGCCATTGTGTCACTGTGAATATTACTTTAATTAGCTAGTCATTAATAGATACGAATTCTGTTTACAGTGCCTTTCTATTCATATTCAATAATATCGATTCGATTCCGTCATAGAGTAAATAAACAAGAGCCATTTTTTACACTGCGTTAATAAACCCACATAGATGTCTTCAATGAAGCAAACATGTTAATAATACGAATCCCCCACATTTGAATTTTATATGAACTCGTTAGCACAAAGTTAGCGTTCGCTAATTAGTTGTGCATATTCACTGTCATAATTGTATTATAACAGGGCTCCGGTCGCGCCCCGGCGAAACTTTAATTAAAAGTTGACGAGACAACGCCGGCTGTCGCTAGGATTATCGCTCCAAATCCTCTCCTAAATTGATCCCCCCCAGAACGTTACAAAATATACCTTACCACCCACAGAATACAGTTTACTGCGCCGTTCTCAAAAATCGACTTTACCATCAGCGCCGCAAATCACGTATTACTTCAACAAACAACCGGCGGAATCCCCGAGAAATCCGTGTCGGAGTAAATTACACTTTATATTAAAGCGTGGAAAAGCCACTTTTCCCCTCGGCGGGCGGTCGCTTCCAAAACGTGAGGCGCCCAAATGGAAATTGATTCACTGCGAACCGTAAGGTCTCAAGTGGCGAGCTGTTTCTCCAGTTCTTTAGAAGCTCTCTCGCGATGGCAATATCACCCGCTGACACCCGGGAGACCGTTTCAGTCGCGGGCTGAGGTGGGTCTTGTTAAACTGGTGATTGCTCGCTTCGCGTAGAACATGGTCCGTTGTGGAAACGTAGCGGGTCGCCGCCTCTGCGAAGTGGCGAGGGTGTACGATTACTGTACGTAATCGGCCTGATCCCGATGAAGTTGGTAACGGAGTGCCGCGCCGCCACCAACCCCCCCACCCCGGCCGCCAGGCCTCGGCCGAGTACGCAATACCGCACGGGGCGCGCAGACGTTCATTGTGATTTATTGCCTAATTTGAAAGTGTTTACTCTGCCCTTTACTATGCGGTACATTGTACGACCCGGCGAATATTTACTCTAGGAAAATGGTCACAGTTTATGTCAAAGTAACCGAGTAATAAAGAATTACATTAAATAAAGAGTTTTTATATTCACAATATCTGATGCCAAAGATACAGATGAGGAAAAAATATTTACAGAAAATTGAAAGTAATTTATGGGACCGAAAGGAAACTTAAATTTAATTTTTATACCATTTATTGTTGTCATTAATATTTTGAAGCAAAATCATCGGAAAATTAAGTGAGATATAGGCAGAATACAGTTTCATGAGCGATGAAACACTATATTCTGTGACGGGCGGGAGCTAGCCGGGGGTGGGACGCCATCGGATTGTAATGGAAATCCGCAGACGTAATACAACCTATATGGTCTGAGCTACGAGCGTCGAGCGATACTTATACCAATATTGATATTCTTTGTCATAATTTATCGTGCTAGATTTAATTCTTGTTTTAAATAAGCATTACAGTTTTAGATTAATTATTAATTATATATTTTACTTTCTTCATAAATTAACGGATTCGTTATTTAAATTTATTGTCATATTTTATAGTCACTTTCTCATAGAAAACAAGTTAAAAGTTTATTTTTTTATTTCATCTTTGTTCATTATACACAATAATTCATTTTTTTCTATTTGCCAGTAATCTGAAAAAAATTATATGCACCAAATTGACTATTACACGTCTGTACTTTGCACAGAGAGGTGGATATGTTAGCTTATGTTTCTTGTACCCCCTTTTACCCGCTGTAATGTAATAACGTGGACCGCCGAGTTCGCGTCCATTGCGCAAGTCCGTGTCCTGTCGCCCCAACCCCTGACTCCCATAACAGGTTGCCTATACTACAACAGGTAACCCCACTGCTTATCGCTGAGCCTCCGCGACCCCTCGATACTGAGCCACAGTTGGCACTCTGCCAGTGAGACTATTCGTTCCTATACTTTTGTTGGAATAAGTTCACTAGCATAAGGGTAGTTCGGTTTGAGTATTTTTTTTATAGTAAACGACATGATGCTTCCATAGAGGAACTATATCTACAACCAGATCTCTTGCGTTGCAGGCAAACGGTAGAGAGCGTTACAACAAGGCACAGTATTAATTTGACCTGCACGCTCGCTGGTTTCTTTGACATCTGATATCGCCGTCCAAATACACATAATTAAGTTTGCAGTAGTAGAGCATTTTTTAATTTATTTTGATTTTTTCGCTAAACATACAGTGATATTTGTCTGCAATTGTAACACTTGCTATATATACTATACACTACACACCATTTACATGTTTTCGCATAAATGTAAAATTTTATTGCTTACTAGTGGCCGACAGCGACTTCGTCCGCGTTTTCCGTTATTTCTTCGCTCCTAATAGTTGCAGCGTGATGTTATATAGCCTAAAACCTTCCTCGATAAATGGTCTATTCAACACAAAATAATTTTTCAATTCGAATCAGTAGTTCCTGAGATTAGCGCATTCAAACAAACAAACAAACAAACTCTTCAGCTTTATAATATTAAAGCTTTATATATTATAGATATAGATTCGCTAGTGTTAAGAAAGAAAAAAAAAAAGAAATTACATCTTACAGCATTGAATGATCGTACAAAAAAGGAGCTTTGCCTGTGTAATAAGTGCCGCATTGTGGGAAATGTAAGTATGCAGACAGCCTTACTACGGCACCGCTTGTAATTTTGATACTGTACAATATTGACCAAGTATACGATGTCCGCTATTTTTCTACGTTTATAGAGGGCCAAAGGTCGTTTCAGAGACACTTAGCGTCGTAATTGGAGTCGATTTACACTTGTACTGCAAAAATCTACGCTAAATAGATTTAAGTCTATTATTGTGAACATGGACTCATAGATACTTCGCACCAATGAGCAATGTTAAATCTTTATCAATTTTGAATTCCGAACAGGGTCTAATAACAAACCCATATCCTTACTGGCCTTTTTTACATGCTTCGTGTAAGTTAATTTAGAATCATGGATAATACGATACTTAGGTCTTGAATTTCTTTGAAGTACTTGTAGTTCATATCCTTTGAGGTAGTATTTACTATGCAACGGTGCCTTTTTACGAGTAAAACTAAAACTAAGTGTAAAATATTTAATGGCTAAACTCTGTTACAAATGATGAAATGATTACACCTGTTTTTGTAAGAGAAAGTCATCCAAGAACACACTGAATAGGTTTAATTTAATAATAGAGTGTGCAGGTGTCTGGAAACTAACCGACGATCGGTGTCTGCTCGTCGGTCAACTGTCAATCGATCCGGGAGGCTCGTCATATTAAATGGATCTGTAAATAATTGATAGAGACGGCTGCGGCCACAGACAGGGTTGGAGCCAACGACTTGTTGGTTCGAGCGATACTCACAAGTTTGGTGGCACTTTGAATGGTTCTCACTTATGCTGTGGACTGTTGATTTAAGTTCACAAGTCCACAAAGGTCAGAGAGATAATGTTGCAAGTCAATAAAGTCTTAATTTATGTAATCCACCATCAAAATAAGAATCGAGGTTTAGTTGTTTATTTAAAAAAGTAAAATCTCCCCCTGTTTATTTTGTTATAAATTTAGAACTCACGAGTCTTTAAAAAAGAGAAAGACTTTAAACGTGTCAAATTTTGAACCATAACCAATAACCGTATTTTTTTCAGCCGACAACAGTTGTTTCTTTTTCTATTCGTAGCGACACGGATGGAAATACAGTCGAACTATTGCCATATGGTAACACTCAATTTGATCCCAACTGCCACCAAATGAGACATTGTATATATTTAGTTCCCCTCACGTGTCCATTAACGAGAGATCGTTAAAAAACGAATAAAAAATCTATTATAAACGCAACGCTGAGTGTCGGCACGTGCGGTAAAATGAAAATAGTTGATATTAACTTACCCCGTCGCGCCGCGTCTCGTCGTCTTATAAGCGTTATATCAGACTGATATCGATGCGCAATGTGAAATTTTCAATTAACTAAAACTTGTATTTTATGCTCCTCATCATGCTTATTAAGTTGTTACCCCAATCATGCGCTGCATCAGCGGGGCAGAACGCTGTTTGGTGAAAATGCTGTCAATGTGCGACTCTTTTCCCGCTCGCAGAGAGGCACCTAGAGTGAGGGGTCCCGGAGTCTAGATCCTTCACGTGAATTTTTCTAAACTCAATATATTTCAAAATTATCTTGTTGCCATTTTTATTTTATCATTGTAAATCATATTTCTTTTCTCTTTTGAGAATGTCGTTACTCCCATTAGAGCTGGTGAGTTTCTTGCTCGATCTTCTTGTCAGCCAAAAAACGCCCTGAGCGAGTGTTATGAAAAAAACATTGGACGATTCAAAAGTGCTTTTAAAAAGTTTATTTGAGTACATATTATTCCGTCTTGGCCCTTGCGTAGCACTGGCGTGGCCCCTTATGACTGTTAATAGAGACCAAACGTTTGTTAAATAAAGCGATATCCGCATTATTTCCTTGATCATTATTTAAAAAAACTGTAAATATTTAAGTGTGACTATGAAAACAAATTGGATAAAGCGTCAGTGAACGGCCTCTATCTCTCGGCTGATCTGTGAGGGCGCGCGGGCCGACTTCCCGCGACTCGAATTAGCACTCGGGACTGAATTAATTACCACTCACCGCGTCGCGCCGACAAGACAACCCTCCACAATTAGGGTTGTCTAAAGTTCAACATTAAAATTATCTTGGTAGCATAACAATGTCGGTAATACAATTTTGGTTTTATTCAAATATGTTCTTTATTATGACTAATATTATATAATTGTCTAATTTTATACTATCACTTATCATTTCCAACGTAAATGTTTGTAACAGTTCTTGTTTTTAAAAAATCTTTTGAACAACCGGCGACATATTTTAAGTAGGTGATTTTTAGTTGTTATCGCATAATTACTGCTATTGTTGGTTTGATTATTTTCTGCATGAACACGACAATGCGATTTGTTACTCAAAATATACACGTGGACAATACGATTACTGTACGAGTCAATGTACATTGTATGTAGGTAAAAATAATAGTCTGGAGCCCGATTGCGATAAATTGATTTAATACAGAACGTGTGAAGTTCAGTTTCGGTTCAATTGCAGTAAAAGTCCAGTTGACCAATATTTTGGTATCGCGCTAAAGTTGAAACGTTAACTGAAACGAAAGCGGAGCTGAACCTTGAACGTTATTGGAACGTTAGAGATGTACCCGAGTACTGTTATTTTTTACCTGTTATTTCAATATAATCGACAATCGATTGACCGTTTATAGCGTTGTAGCACTAAATTTGACAGATCTAGAAGGAATGTTAATAGCGGGAATAACGAGAATTTGACTCAAGTGGATAAAAAGTACTTAACAAAGTTATCTTAAGTGGTTGTGGCTGAAACGTAGCTTTTTGGACGACTTAATCCTCATTCGTGTTGTGTGTGCACTTCGTGAATGTAAACTGAGTGAGTATTTTCTTTATTGAAGCTCAAATATTTAACCGAGAAAAGAAATTTGTATGTAAGTCGTATCAAACTATTTTTTGTTGTAGAAATGGCAAGCAATCGCAAATCAATAACGGTCCGTCAACTCGAAGCTCTTCTCGAGTTTGTAGCAGGACATTGTGACCTTGCCTTTGGACGGGTGAGGTCCAAGGAAGCTCGAGCTTTAGCGGATTGGTTGTGGCGTGAATGCGCTGAATTGCTCAATCCTTTGGGATCCGCAAAGAATAGGCAAAGGTAAGCTCGGATTAAATTAAAGTTAGAGATGGTTTTACCAAATACATGTAGAATAAAATCAAAATATATAAATCATACATGTTGTTTGTGTTTTCTAAGTTTTTAAATGTCATCCTAACTTAGTAGATACAGCATGATATAATTATTTTCCTTATTTAAATGAGAGTATTAGTCAATATGTGTGTAATTTCACATCAACAAAATTTTCCAAAAAAAGCAACATAGTGTAATGTCTAACTAAACATAAATATAAAGTCATAGAATTTAGCTATGTAGTTTAACTTAATAATATATTTTTATTATACAGAAAGAGTTATTAGGCCACCATGGAGATGTAGGGCAGATTGTCTCCACTTACTAACCTCCACACCAGCAGCACCCTCAAGACAGCACAGCCTTCTCATGTCCAAAGTAAGTTCAGCGACCTATCTCTGACTATAAACTTGAACTTTAAGATTTTATTCCTTTTTACACAGCAGTAAACCAAATGTGGTCTGGATATAGCAATAAAATTGTTTTCATATTATCATTAATGAAGAATATGATGTGATTTTATCATCAATATATTTGCATGCTAATAGTTGATGGCTAAAGGGCTGGACTTATTTATATTCTATTTCCACCTACAATATACCTCATTTAAAGGGAAATAAATATTACTATTATAATCATTATAATAATCTTAATATATAGAAAAATTAGGTATAGTATACTAGATTACTTAAAAAATATAAGATATAATTAGAAAAAAATTATTTCAGGTAACAAAACTGCCCTAAAGGAGTCAAGAGCAACAGTGTTAAGGTGTGAAGAGTTAAGGGCTCAGGCAGAATTAAATCATTCGGAATTGATTTAGCTATTGGCTGAATCTTTTAAGTTAATGGCCGGAAGTGTTGAATAAATATTTTTAATAGAAAATGTTAACAAAATTCACTATCAATATACAGGTACAGGATTGACGAGTGGATACATTTGTATTTTTTTATTATTTTCTAATATTTTAATTCATTTTTCAATCTTAGCGACTCGGTATGAAATAAAACAGGAACAAAAAAGCAGCCCTTGCCGAGTGTCTTGCCGGTTCTTCTCGGTACAAGGTCTCCCATTGTAGATTTACGAACCGATGGCATAGAGTTTCGACTTTTAAAAGTGCTTGTAAAAGGCTAGACTGAATAAACGATTTTGATTTTTTTAAATTTTGTTTTATTCACTTTTACATTTTAAATCTATTCTATTGTAAGTAACTGCTATTATTATATTCCCTTGTTGGCCCACAAACATTGTATAAGTGCATCTCGGCGCGCTTGGCCGAACTGCAGCGCCACTCGCGCGCTGCCTCCTCCGCCGTCAGCAGCATGTACATAACATGAGCTCTGTGGGCTATGTTGTGCATTCGTGATCAGCGCAGCGGCTATGGGGGTGTAATGTAGTTTTCTGTTCACCAACAGGCACCTGTAGGTAAAATGAGTATTATGTAAAGTGTAAAATTATTTATCGTGGTAACAATGAAAATTTAACCAATCAGTCCCGCGGGTGCAGTTCATATATCACATTGTTTAATTGTACATCTACATGCCTGGGAACTATTGAATTAAATTAACAAACTTACCTAAAAGATAGACATCTTCTCCAGAAACTTGATGCAACCTTTCCAAGTAGTCATTCAGAGGATGATTGCCCCACACGATACTGTCATGTGTGGATCAGGGTAACTGCAGTCCACACATAAAATATTTAGATTTGAATGGCATATCTGTAATCAAATCCAATAAACTTGCAAATTAATGTTTAGATGATGACTTATCTTCAATGATACAATATGTAATTTATTGGACACTTACTATCATAACATTCAAAGAATGGTATCTTTTCCTGTTGAGGAATCTTTCCTTATGCTCATAAGGGCACACAATTGCAACGTGGGTTCCATCAATACAACCCAACAATCCAACTTTCTATAAAACCTGAAATTTTAAATAATGGTTTCTTTAACATGGTATCATACTGAATAAAATAAATTTATCAAATGATGAATGTATACATACTCTCTTTTTATAGGTATGTTCCCTTTCACATTCTTGAAATGGAAACTAAATTTGTTTAATATAGTGGGCTTATTTAATGCCATTATCACTTGCCGGATTGCTTTAGAACCTGCAACAATATCATATATGCAATATGCTTGAATAGCTCGTACACTAAGTAAGCTTGCAAAAGTATAGTAGAAAAGTTAATAGGTTAAGTATTAATGCATATTTACTTACCTTAGTATCTACGTCCAAAGCATCCGCACGCAAGGTATATGAGGAGTTAGCTCATTAATTAAATTTCGAGCTAGCTAACTCTTTCGACAGTATATAACGCTTTATAAACTATCGATTTCCTAATGAAAAAGCTTCACTTATTCTTGTGCGCAAGTTTTCTTTTTTAGTATGCGCTCGAGCAACTGATACGTCATACTCGTGGCCCCTTTCAAGAAAGTCCAAATAGATCATTTTCACTTAATTTTAATACAAAAATATCAAAAACACTAGCGAGGTTTTACGAACGGTTCAGAAAAAGTAGCTTCAGTTCAACTTCACAGTTTGACAGCTGCTCAGCTTCAGTTGCGTTTCACATCCGTTTCAACTTTCCGTCAAATTATTATGGCGATTTTTTATAAGTTTGATTTGTAATGCAGAACAAAAAATACGTCATGTTTGTATAAGATGCTATTTTAATTATTTTTACGGCTACAATGGTGTTATAAAAATTGATAACCCTGTATTAAATTGTAGACCATTATTATCCACCAACGCTTTAAGAATAAATTAAAAATGAATAAATTTTTTTTTGTTTTGTTTTTGATTATCCAACATATTCAATATTTCCTTTAATTTATCGTTTGTTATATATTAAAGTCCTAAAAAAAATAGATAATTCGGGAATAAACTAAAATATTCTGTAGAAACATTTATTAATGTAGTTAATTTTTACCTGGTGACCCAAAAGTTAATTTTTATATTCCATAATAAATACTGCCCCAAGAGACAGTCGAGTTAAATGTTGCGCTATATTAAAAAAAGAAATCTAATAGTTATTTTAATATTGTCCCTTGCAATATATATATTAAAGTCCTCTAACTGACTTTACATAAAGTAACGCGAAGTTGAAATTCGAGTATGCGGACTAGTCTAACTAATTAAGATACGTCCTGATTCTCACGTGATCAAGTTCGCCAATACAGTGATCTCTACTTCAGTTGGCAAGAAAGTTAAGGTGCATTTATTATCGGTCCGCTGGGTGACTCCGTATTTTCGAAAGTGTTTTAAATTTTAAGCAAATTTCAAAGCGTACTTAATTAGCAGTACAGTCTGTTATCCTATGTCTACCTATTTCTTGACATTTATAAAATAATTGTGTTGTATAAATAAATTTCATATTAAATGTCCCATGAGGCACTGGTCCTCTGAGAGACTTTCATGGTAATCCAGGAGACAATTGTGGTGACCAAAGATACATCACAATATTTCCAATATTTTTTTATAAATAATTATTTTATTATTATAATTGTTACTTAAATCGATTGTTTAGCAGATAATATTACAGAATAATGAAAACTATAGACTGATTAGCAGTTATTTGCACAAACGTCTATTAAGGTTTAATGAAAGTTCTAATGAATGCCTTTTTGTATGGGTAATGTCGCTTTAAACTAATGAGAATTTTAATGAATGATTGTCCAACTGACTATTTAAACCATTTTCAAATATTAATGGATGACCAAAAGTAGAAATTATAAAAGAATCTTTAGGATTGATGCGATAATTAGCAACTAATATAATTTTGCAGTTCACTGCAGCTGTTATCGATTGATAGGAATTTAATTAGTTGCATACGATATACAGGCGAAATTATTACGTTTTAGTCTAGTGAAAAAAAAATGGGCCTGCACATTGATTGCACTCTGATTCTTATTTCCCATTCAGCATTAAAATAGCACTGGTACAAACTCTTATTTTACCTATTCCCGACTACGCAGATGTCTGCTATTCTAAATTCGGTAGATGTGCAGTATATCAAAAGTTATTTCACTAGTAATTTGACGAAATCATGATCATGAGTCTCTGAATACTCGTAACGAGTTAATGTGTGAATATGTAATAATTAAACAATGAAGGTTTAGTAGGGTTTTATGGGTAATATATGCAATGTTTATTTGCATGTATGGTGTGCACGCCGCAGTCCACTCCCAGTCAGCATCTGCAACACCTGCTGTGCACCACCACTCGCACATAACTTCACATGCACAAACGGCAAATCCGCACATCCGTCTTGTAGATACTGACTGAGTGTGGAAGTTGCTAGATACCATAGTTTCAATGTTACATTATTTATTATATTTAAATTGAGAAACTTGAAATTCCACCCTATGCTTACCCTCTATTTAATTTGTGCTCATAACTCAAATGTTCACCGAGTGTAACGTTCATTGTCTGTGGTATAACTAACGATTAACTTTTTTGTTTCAGGTATGTTGCTGTCGATCGTTACACCTTTCCCGACTGGTTTGTTTTATTTGAATAAGCATAAGTATTACTAAATGGCCATCCTAATTTATTACATTACACCGATATATGATTCAAAGCAGTGACATTTGATCTTCATTCGACACGGTTTTCCTATACCAACCAGTATTTGTACCAAAATACATTGTTTATCGACGAATTCTTTATTTTAAAACAACATCCAACTCAACATTTTCATCGCTAATGCGTGTGGTTTCCTTTTATCGGTCTACTACTTAGATTATCAGGAGACGGCATACCTACGAAAAAAGCCTTTATACCTAAACTTATGTAGGTGTAAGTTTAGCGTTTTTACTTAGAGTTGCTTTCATGTTCATCAATAAATCACACGACACACAAAAAAGAGTGTATTGTGTTTAGAGTCCACCATAATCTAAATTAACATTTAGTTAACTTCTTTTTGATCTAAAATATAGAAGAGTTTCAAATGGTCATGTTATAGAAGTAGGTACACGCATCCATCGGCCGATTTGCCCCCGGGGCCCGGTGTCAAATGGGGCTCGTCGCATCAACGAGGGTCAATTGAAACGGATGCCGCCACTCCGTGACACGGTCTTTATTTACTCTCATCTAATTGCGTTTTATAGTCACGCTCTTGTTTAACAGGACAGAGTTGCGTCATCGTTTCAATATTTACACACGCTTTAGTGTCGTGAACGTTCTAATTGATACGATATTCTGTATGTAATAAAGTAGCAACCGTAAAAATAATTGAGTTATGAAAGTTGAGGTAGCGAGAGACGTTCGTGGCGATCACATCTTCAGAAAACAGATCATCATCATTAACAGCCGTACTGGCTGGGCAAAGGCCTCCCCCATTGATCTCTACGCGGATCGGTCCTGCCTGCGCTGCCCGTTTACAGCTGCTTCCTGTATAAAATCTTCGGTCAGAAAATACATAACACGTTGGGGAATAAGTTTCTTGGTATTTAATATGAAAATTTAAAACATTTTTTAATAAAGTTTATTTACATTTAACTAAAGTGTGTAGATACCATTTTGTTCGATACTTTTTGCCATCTTGTAGGTAGAGACATGATCCCATTGCTATTGAAATTTTGGGGCTTCCGATCAAAAAAACACGACAAGTGCATTTGGCAGTCCTCGCGTGATGTTAGATATCGTAATTTACGAGTGCGAAAATTGTGGTGTTATTACTCTGAATTATTCGGCCATTTACAGTCGTTGAGTATGGCCTTACCTGTTTCCAATGTTTTACGTACTTTTTTCGATTGATATATTCCGTGGCTTCTCCGATCATAATTTCACTCAGCCTTTATGGACTAAATTAGAATCGTAAGAGCCCGTTTAACTGTTTAAAAAAGGGACAAATGATTAAATCGTTAGCCAACCTCCAGTCAAATAGACAGAATAAGATTATAAGAAAGACTGATAATGCATAGTAGAGAAAGATTTAATGGTATAGTTTGCCACGTTGCATATTTTTTTTTTTTATACAGAGTCTGCCTATACAGGCTGTGGTGATTGCTCCCTGACGAATTAAAACCGACTAAAATATTTAACGCGACCCCCACATCGAGGCGTCGTCTATTAAAATCAACCCCACCATCTATGTATTTAACTATGCGTGGTGACAATTAAACACCGGCGGCGGATTTAGTGACGGGGCGTTAATAATATCGCTCGCAATTAGAGGGGTAACATGGACGTATTTTTCAGAACAGGAATTTTATATGCAAACATAAATGAAATTATAACTCGTCATGACTGTTTCCTAAAAGGGTGAGATGAAGAAATAATTGATGTCTTTAGACTTCGTATTTTATAGTAAGGATTATGAGATAGACATATCTCATCGCTTAGTGCAGCCCCTTCCCTCTGACAACTTTCGAAGGTCGTCCCACTGAGGATTCTACGGTGTATCTTCTCACGCTCGGTGAGTCTCGTGAAGATGTAGCCTAGCCGCCTCGGGGCGTTGCTTTGAAACGTTATCTCGTTGAACGTGTGCAGATCAAATGGTAGCTGTTCTTAATGCGGCCATTATTTTGACTTCATCAATATAGTATGATTCCAGTCCCGTATTTTCATCTACTTTACGTATTTCAATATTTATTGTATTGGTTTTTTCGTCCAATCACATAACCGCTGCTTGACCCCTGAGATTAGTAATAAATAGCCCCGATTTTAAACTAAATCGTACTATCAAATTGTTTGATGCAATCTAGGAGCATGAAATGTCTGTCTTAAAAGGGTGATGATGCCTATGGCATCAATTTTTTTTTATAGATGGTAGCCACAGAGTATAAAGGTCGAATACCGTTTAGTCATGTCTACGGTTTATTCTCATTGTTTTGTGGTTAAAAAGAAATCAATCACCCGTACTCGGAAGTGGACTATTTGTCAGACGACGAATTAATGAGCTTTTACTCGCAACCGCACTGGCGGACAAATTAATCGATTTAATATACGATAAATACGTGTTAGAAACTAGAGAGAACGTCACGAAAATATTACATCTTGATATTATCAAGCGGTAAATTGATATGCCAAGTTAAAATTGTTAAATCCTACCATACTTTTTGTGAGGAGCTCGATGACGCAGTGGGTAGTGTGTTCGGTCTTTGATTGCAAAAAAATCACAGAGGCTGGTCATGAGGTGGGTGGTCAAAAGATGTTACATTTCCGCCGGTTAAAACGTTGGTCTTGCCTACGTATGCGATCATAAACACCCATCGATCCGGACTGGACTCTCTGTTCAATTGACTAATGATGGTAATGAGTAATGTTAACAAATTGTAGTTTTTTTTTACTTCTGTTATGTTCAGACAGCGTGACGAATTGACATGCTTGTCTGTTACGAGATAGTCGGAGGGCCCAGATGCTTTTACCGTTACAAATACGTATTATAATTCCGATGAGAAAATATGTTACATACAATACATCATATAATAACCGCAAATATCAGTAACGTTATTTTATGTTAGACAACATCACGTATATAGGCTAAAGCACTTGTCTTATGGAAATATAAAACAACGAAGGTGTTGAACGAACACCCTGACTGGGGACAATATAGGGAAACTCCTTTTCTATAATATCGTCACCGGGATTAAAACCCACGCTCTAGAGGTGGCGACACCTTGACAGGCTGCCACGGAGTTTGCTAGTTCAGTTCTAGTTTCTATTAAATTAAATTATAACATTAATTAACTTTATCGAACATAAATATATCTACGAAATCGCATCGGTAATATTGAAAGTACTAAGTGCAGTTTTATAGTTCCCGATGTGATTTCTCCTCCTTCAAGGACACTCGGGCAGTATAATTTATTTTCTCCATAGGATTGAAACATAATGAAACTTTGTCCTTCCAGTTATTAGTTAAAGAAAATAAGCGTGGCCTTTAAAAGTAACACCCTATTAACCTTACCGGAGCAGAATTGATTGCACATAGTAATTTGTGATGCGCATTCAGTTATTTCGGTATATAAATTAGTAATACCCCGTTACAAATTATTATTAATCTTCATTATTATTATGTATAGTGGCCGCCAGCGACTTCGTCCGCGTTTTCCATTATTTCTTCGCTCCTAATAGTTGCAGCGTGATGTTATATAGCCTAAAGCCTTCCTCGATAAATGGTCTATTCAACACAAAAATAATTTTTCAATTCGAACCAGTAGTTCCTGAGATTAGCGCGTTCAAACAAACAAACTCTTCAGCTTTATAATATTATTATGTATGATCCACTGAATTTGTTACATAAATCGTATATCATAAAAACACATGAACCATTCGAAGTAAAAGCCATTTATGTAGCACGATTAAAATCTTAGTTTCACCCTAGTTCATGACGTAGTCATTAATTATTTTACATAATTATTTTTATCTACATAATATATAATGCGATGTCTGTCAGTCACCCCTCATTTGACTAAGCGGCGTGTACTACCTCGTGCCTGTAATTTTCCCGGGACACGGATGTTTGTCCCGGGGCGCGCGTTCCCATCATTACCGTCACGGTTCGTCGACTATTCACTCATCTAGGGCTGCCACTGTTAACTCTTATTTAACATGTTGCTTAATATTTATGAAAATCTTCGAAGTAATATTTTTTTAATAAATTTTGCAGTTTGGATTCATATTATATTGATATTCTTATCTTATGAAATCGAGCTCACGCCTTGTTGCCAGTCAGGCAACTGCTTCAACCGGTGATTTTAACGAAACCGTCTAAATTTCTCAACAAGGGACTTGTTAATATCGTTACTAGTGAGAATGAATCAATCAGCGTTTAAGTAATCTACCTGAACAATAGAAAAAGAGAAATATATTTCAAATACTTGTATTAAAGTATATTATCAAGCTAAGAAAATATTAATCGTCTTATTATGTACTTTAGTACGAAGTTTTTTTTTTAAGCGAAATATTTATTTTAGGACCTTGGCTAATTGTTACTAGTATTTTAAATGAACCGATGTCTTTCTTTATTTTAAATTCAATATTTTTAAGATAAGTAGTGATAATTTATCAAATCTTGGACGCGTATTAGATGAAAACATCTAGAAGCTTATAAGACTTGTCAATATCTGAAATAAATAATCTAAATCATAGTATCTTTATTCAAATAAACTTATTGTAAGTACCGTGCAACGTTTTATCCCCACCACTCGTTCAGATTGTTCTCCCGGTGCCAGCCCTACATGTGCGGTCGGTAGTTGACATCTGACAAATACCGCAAGAGGTGTGTAGATAGTAGCGATAACGCAACGTCACGCGCCGTCAAACATATTGTCGTCATTATGTATTTAAAGCCGTTGTTTAATTATAACAGCGAGCCTTAATGTATATTCTACCTATTAGAGTATTATTAATAATGTTTTTCTAGTAATGAAATATGTGTCCATTTAATGTATTCTGTAACTACCTGGCAGTTTACCTAGTAGAACATGTAAGCATATTAAAAATGTATTACTAATTACTGTATGACTATTAGGAGAGACGTACGTATGTAGGAATTAAACCGAGCCAATATATCTTTTCGGCCTAGTTTATCTAGGGTTAACTGAAACACGTTAACTAGGTACCGTTTGTTTATAAATACATATTTATGTAGTAATACTAGTTTTGTGTAAATGTACATAAACATGAAGGGTATCGGAAAAATGTGACTCTTATTAAAGTTAATTATTAGTTTATGAAACAATCTAATTAGTCCGTTAGTCAATAATAGAAAAATATCAGATAATGTTTTTCTAGTAATGAATATTTACATATTTTTTTCTTCAATTTACATATATAGAAATTGCTTAGATAATAATAGACAGTATAATTGAGGAATGGGGGTTCGATACGTCACAACTATGAAATTATATACAAAGGTGTTACGTCATGTGACATTTCTACTCAATGTATCGCCTTAATTTATTGTAATCAATAAGAAATGAAAAACGCGTATTTAATATTCTTCAAAATGTCATCGAGAGAAATAGCCATAACTCACTTCTGGGGCCCAGTGAGGGTGCTACTAACGTCTATGGAAAAAACTGGCACCGAGCTCTTGACATAGGTACTTTCCGAAGCAAAAGATAAAAAGTTTTGGCCACCAATCCGATGACCGGCCTCTGTGAAAGTTGCTCCACCTCGCCTTCGAATTTCTCGCCAGGTTTAACTGAATCCATTTTGTTGTCTTTCCAGGTGCGAGCGCGAACAAGATCGCCAAGCGAACGGAGCTCGCGCCGAACAAGGGCGGTCCGTTCGCGGCGGCGCTGCGGACGCTCGCCAAGAACGCCGGCCCCGAAGCGAAGGACGGTGAGTCCATCATGCCAAACAACTACACCCCCACAGATCTGACGATGGGCAGCAGGTGACGATACTCCGAAAGGAGACTTGACACTGATGAGTTATTTATTAATTTTGAGACGACCAATTTTATCTATAATATTGGATTGTGTTGTCATAAGCACAAGCTCTGGCGAGCTGTTACATTCTTACATGTGTAGAAACTAGACAACAAGATATTGTCAATTTAGTATAAAATTACATTAGGATAAATTAATTACAAAGTTCGTTTTTACTTAGAATTAATAATTCTTATAAATATTTGATACTGTCAAATAGAATTTAAAAAAAAACCTATAAAATATACTTAAATTAACTATGAATTCGTGTATCTCTACTAGTATAGTATTATAATATCCGTGTCCTAATTTTTAAAACATTAGGTAAAATTGGTTTCGTTTTCGTTTCTCATATAGTGAAGTGGCACACAACTATTGTGTCCATATTTTAAGTTAACGAGAGGCTTTTGAAAATTTCTAAATTTCATCATAGTGATATTTATAAAATTGAATATAAACATGTAATCTGCTGCCCATCAACCATGCTTCGATACCTTTTTTCGTTTAATTTTCATTAATTTATAATAACTAAATAATTCCAACACTTGTTGGGTTGTAAAGTCCATAATAATTATGTATTTTTATACAAAATATAAGCAATTATCATGATTGTGATGGTTGACCAAAGAGCTCGTTATGTGAGGACCCTTTAGTCAGCCTGTGTAGTCTAGTGATGTAATTGTAATTTGTTTTTGAAGTAAAATAACTAAAAGATAGGCATAGTGGTGGAAACGTTTATAATACGTCAATTTATTTTTGTTCTACGCAGTGATTATAGGTATATCTTATACAATAAGCAGGTTTAATTGCATTTACGAGCTTATCTGTGTGAAAGTTTTGCTATGAAAAAATGTATATGTTATCACAGCGTGTAGATGTAATTCAATCACCTCGCGTCCCGTCTAGCTAGAGGATATATTGGTAATGTTGATACATACAACCTGTCGATGATCCGTGACATAGAATTTAAGCTTTATTAAAAACGACTATTTAACTAATTTAATTATCGCTGTTCGTCATATTTTTTGATTGATCATTATAACGTCCAGACAATTTTTTTTTAAACTATGTAATAAACTGAAATGGCACAGTTCGTGATTTTAAATTTTACCATATATATAATACTAGTGGCCGCGAGCGACTTCGTCCACGTTTTCCATTATTTCTTCACTCCTAATAGTTGCAGCGCGATAAATGGTCTATTCAACGCAAAAATAATTTTTCAATTCGAACCAGTAGTTCCTGAGATTAGCGCGTTCAAACAAACAAACAAACTCTTTAGCTTTATAATATTAGTGTAGATAAGAAATTAACTTTAAAGCTTTAATTATACTGTTTGAAGAATATTAAGTATTATTAATTTTGTTTAAAAGTGTTACCGTGAATTCTGAAACGCCACGCAAATGCGTTTGCACGGAAAAATTATTCTGGTATGTGTAACCATATTCTGGTTACCATTACAATATTTATTGCTCTATATGTGACGACCACTCGTATCGTAAGCGTTACACAATGATTCTAGTTAAACATGAATTGTAGTTGTCACATTGTTATTGTTAATTTTACTATTTAATTTTTCAGGTCTACAATCCTTTTTTGTTCTACCAACAAGAAAGTTTGCGTTGTTAATCTAAAGTTTTGTAAATAACATATAAACGTTTAATTAAATTTACTGAATGTCATCGTTTAATTTACAACAAAAAAAATTACTAATACGATTTGTTGTGTACCTCTGACAAATATTGTATTATAAATGGAACATAATGATACGTTCACATTATAAAATGACTTGTAATGACAACAATAGAGTATTGTGTAGGTAACTTCTTATTTTGTAAATGGACCAGAAAAAAGTAGTTGACTTTTTCCACCGGAACTGTCGGTAAAGACGTGATTGCTTAAAATGTGCTTTTATTTCTCAAGATTCATTAAGTTTTCCGAAAAATAAAAGCTCTGAACTTTAAGCAATCACGTCGATACACGACAGTTCCCGCAGAAAATGCCAATAAAAGAAAAACAATCAATAATAAGAATCAACACTTTTATTAATTAAAACGTAGAATCAATTAAAAGTAGCTGATACCCTGTCGGCTTTTTTAAAATAGGGTACTCATTCATGTAGTCAGATACTGTTATATTTTTAGTCTCTTCAAGTCTAATATTACATGTATTTTTCCTTTTCTCTTCAACTGTTTTCCAAGGCTCGCTGGATTTTCTAAGCCACTCAAGGTCTTTATGAATATTTTCTGAAAATATAATATGATTCATGAACTTGGCACCGACAGATTAATGCCTAATGTCCCTGAAGTGGGAAATGGTAGTAAATATCTATACATATAATAAAATCTTAGGAAAGTCAAAACTGTACATTGAATATTTTGTAAAAAGAATACTTGAGGTGTGATCTACAATCGATATCGAAGCCAAAAATATAGTTTTTAGAATTTTTGTCTGTCTGTTTGTATGTCCGGGCTAAACTCAAAAAGAACTGCATGGAATTACTTAAAATTTTGCATGAATATTACTATGAGGTTGGGTCAACACATAGGCACGCGGACAAATTTGCGGGCAAAAGCTCTATATATAATTAAAAGTATGTAAATCAAATTCTTACTTCTTCTTACTTATCCATCAAGGTCTTCCAATTGTTTAAATTTTGAATAAAATTTACTCTATGTCCAACTGGTGGTCTGAGCTCCATAATAATATGCGAGTCCAACATAATTAAGCAGTCCATCGTAATGTGGTTTTCTGAAATTAAAAATGCATAATAATTAAAAAACATATAGATCAGTCAGCCCGGTACCTAATATCTAAAAAAAGAGGTAAGGATTTACTTTTATATCCCAGTCCCACCTACATCTCACAACATAACATTTTGTATATCTACAAAGTTATGTACTCATACGCAGCTCTGGGAGAAAAAGAAAAACAGCTGCCATCATTCCCGTGCAAGATCCAAAATCAGAGTATCAGGCTGAAGGAAAAGGACATTTTAAAGTACTCTATTGAGGCGACTGGCTGATGAGCACTTGTCATATCACTACTCAGTAACACAATAAAAACATCTAGCCCCCTCGTCAGACGTGGCCGCTTATGTGAATTACACCGTAGGGCTCTGCTTGCCCCGATATATGAGCGTGATTATAAGTACCTATGTATGTAATCTAAAAAGTCAGGCGTATATCATTTCTGATGAGTACATATGAAATAAATAAAACTTACCAGAGAACACATCCACATAACCGCTGACAACCCAAGCAATAAGTAAGTTTCTGACATCTTCTTCCATTTCAATTTTAAAACAATAAAACACGATTAGGAAGCGTAATGGTGGCGATCGGCGGGCGATTATTTCCAGTATAATATTGTAATCTTTGATCCTATCACTGTCACTTCACTGCGCGCGCGACTAAAAGAATGAAAAATGATGCAATAAGTTCACTGCCCCTCACCCCCCGCATCCCGATTGCCGCCTAGCCACGCAAAGTTTTGCAAATGCAACATCACTGATTGTTCTCTATACTAATTATATTGTAATTACAAACGTATTTTCAGTACTCATCATAACTCGTGTTGTAGATTTTTAAAATACAATTTTTCTTGTAATGTTTAATATACTTTCAGAGCTGATTACAATATCAGAAATAACAGAACTGTAATTGTATTGCTTACAAAATGTCAACTTATGTTAACAATATTTCTGTTTCCGTGTACAAAATTATAGTTATCTTTACAGTATTTCTCTTTACCTACACGTTTTGTAGTATTGTAAACTAAAAAGTTTTTCCGTGTGTTAAGCGTGTGTGACACTGTCCCGCTTCAACTGCTACCATAGTATCGTAATAAACAGCAGGCTATTACTTGTAAAACATTAACTCGATACATACTTAATGTCAATTGGTACATTTAATGACCACGCAATATTAAGCCTATTGGCGCTAGTGTAAACGTCATAATTGCAAATGCCGATCGACCCCGATTACGTTTAAGAGTAAGCACGTTGGTCGTGGTAACGCTTCTACGACCTCATCTAGGCAATTCTGTTTAGATGATGTCGTGGACCGTTCAAGGGTAGACTTATCTAGTCGGTTCTCACAGGTCACTCTAACGGTTAGAGCGACCTGTGAGTTTGATTAGAGTCTAACCAAACTCTCCTGAGCGAAACCAACTGTAAACTGTTCTAGGTAAAACAGATTTATGAAAAAATTGGACCACACCTACAATCTACAAACTATTTTGGTTAAATTGCCTCGCAGGCAGGTCAGGTGAGCCTGTATGTCTCTCTAGCTAGACGGATCCTTGTCGAGAGGAATTTGTTAGCGATTTCGTTTATATGTACCCATGGAGAGTTGTAGATAGGTATGGTAGGGGGTAGAGTAGGATACGAGGTGTTACAGTAGTACAGTAGTAGTGACCGGCGAGTGTGCAGGAGCAGCTGCCGGCGGCGAGCACAAGGACAAGCCGGCGGCCGCCAAGCGCGCCTCCCCCCACCACCTGCCCGCCAGCGGGTTCCAGCCGTACAGGCCCGACGACAGGTGAATAGCTACACTGCTCTATACATAGTTACTTTCTGGCTATTCCGAATTATTCAATTGTTTTATAAAACTACATTTCATATATCGCCAAGTTCCCAAATGAAGTAGTTAAAGCGCTGGTAATTATAGGAATCTGAAACAACAAAGGAACTCTGATTCCTAAACTCGAAACAATATAGAAAGGTTCATTTTTTACTACCACTCGACCGAGAATCACACCCGGGACGCCAGATATATCGACACTGCAGACACCTCGAAACGGGCGGGCGTGCCACTCGGCCGCGGTTCTCTGTGGATTGTAACGTATAGCATGTGTGACGTGTGACGTGTCACGCAGACTGACCCACCCGGCGGCGGCGGCCGCGGCGGCGGCGGCGGCGGCGGGGGCGGGCGCGTTCCCGCTGCTGGAGCCGGCGCAGTACTCGCCGTACGCGCACCCCTCGCTCTACTCCAGCGCCGCGCTGCAGTACAGGTACGGTCCGCATCCACACCACACCACACGGGCCTAATTCTAGTGCCATATCTTTGGTCCGATGTAACAATATATTAACTCGTGAAATTTGTCTATGGGTTGGCTTTTAACTAAATAAACAAGGAAACGATGGAACCAATTGAAGATAGTAAAAAAAAATATTTCAAAATTACCCACATTTTCAAATATGTCAAAAATAACCCCGAACCGGCGTTGAGGTATGAAAAGGTTAATGTTTGTGAAAGAAGCGAAAGAGATATGTCAGGATCGTACAAAATGGAAGGAGGTGGCCGGGAGAAAGACGTGACAATATAGATAGATGTGAAAATAAATCATTGTGAATACTGTATGTGAAAAATAATTTGAAATAGAAAAGTTGTTAAATGAAATGAAAATGTCTTTGTCTTTATGCTTAAAAAGCAGTTTTGAATCGCCAAAAAACTTTTTGAAGTGGCAGCGGGTTGGACGTATAGCCTGGTAGCAGCACTCGTAGTGCAGAACTGTCCTGGAATGGACACCATGAAGTCGAAAGAGCCGAATAAAAAACACATGCGTTTTATAGGGCATAATCTCTTAATATTATCAAAACTATAGTGCATGTTATAGTCCCTCATTTGGTTGCTATATTTAACCATTACATAGAAGAAGGAACTTTTCCAAATCTTATGAAGCTGAATAAAGTTATACCTCTTTTCGAATCCGGTAATAGGGAAGACCATAGTAATTAAAGACCTATATCAATATTACCGACGTAAAGTAAAATCTTCGAAAAAATAATTCTTGAGCAGTTATTGCTATACTTTAGCTTAAATAAATTATTACAATATGGTTTCACAAGAGGTCGCTCTACTACTGATGCTGGCATAGCACTTGTCAATCATATGTTCAAAACTTTGGGGGGTCTCAGTTCTAGAACTCAAACTATAGATATAAACGGTACAAGATCATCTGATTCACAAATGAAAATGGGGACTCCCCAGGGATCTTTTCTAGGTCGTTATTGGTCGAAAATTTGTGACAGTATGGTTTGCAGATGACTAGTTATCTCGTTATGTCGTACGGTATTCTGCTGGAGTATGACTACAGATAAAGAGTCTGTATTTATTTTACAAAAAAAAAAATGTATAATCTTTCTTCTTATGAAGTGGCCGGGCGGCTCTTTGGAGTGTTTCAAGCTACACTAGTCATAAATTTAAATCAGAGTAATCCCAACCGTTGCCATTTTGGCTTGTCTCAGTTCTTGATGTAAGTATCGCTTTTTACAGGTAACAATATACTTGTAACATTTTACCAAAAGTTAACAAGGGAAAATGCAAAACGAGTATCGAGTAAAGGCTGCGTTGTTAATCACGCAAGACGATATCGTTTCAAGCATTTTATGAGTGAGGTGTACCGAGTATATACGGGCTATCTCGGGTATTGGAGTTACATTTAACTTAGTTAAATGTGAATAATCGAGCACTTTCATATCTTTTACGCTATGATTATTCTTCTTCTTTCCTGTTCCCATTATTTGGGGTTCGGTCTCCTCGTATATTTACGTCAGGCGACATTTATCCTGTGGTTCACATCTGCATATATATGTATGCATCTTCTGTGAGTACGGAAACTAAGTATCTATTTGAATCAAGGTTCTTGTAGGACTGGTCTTTGACCAGTATATACCGTTTCGTTTGATGGAATTCTACTGCAATTGCACTTAGCATAGTCAGTTTTCGTTCTGCTTATTCACAGGAACATTGTCTAGTAAAGGTGTACGATAAAATATATGTTCAGCTATATTTCGATATGGCGGCGATAGGGGTTGTTTTTAATGTTGTGTAAAAATTTCTCCGTCTTTTCAGATTAAAAATTCAGATAAAAATTTTGCGTTATATATGTTTCCGGTTATTCTAGCCATTTTCCGCTTCTGATTATCTGCTTCACTGCTACACAAGAAGTTTCATTTTGTACCGCTAGAGAAAAGACGTTCAATTGTTGATCTTTGTTTCTTGCTTAAGGGCGAATGTCGTCGATTGTTCTCAATTATTTGGTTCGATTTCCATTATACCGCCTCGTAAAATCTTAAGATCGAATGCACCTATATGTGTCTTCCACAAGTTAATACTAATTACAAGTAAAATTCCTTTATATGACCTGCATGTAACGTATGCATCGAATTCGATTTCGACCTACTAGTTTTGAGAAAGCTAGACGTACATTGGTTAATAGTTTTTTTTTTAGAATAAAAGACTTCAATAGAAAGTTGTCCCGAATTTGGGACAGCTTTATTATATTTTTTCGGTCTTGTGTGTCGAATTCTGTTTACCAGTTTGCAAATCATCTGTGAGGACCTGTAAATGGCTTCATATAGTTTATTTATTAGCTATGCATCTGTTCTAGCTTTTGGTATTCTAAAAATAAATAAATAAATGTCTATAATATCTTCAAATATCATATTGAATAGAAAAACATTTCGCAAAATATGTTATATCATCGACGCTAAGTCGAAGGGCAAACTATGTGCGCCCATCGGTAAAGCAGCCATGTATCGGTGCAGGCTCGCGGCCGAGGAGCAGATGTACCTGGAGCGGGTGATCCGCAGCGGCGTGGGAGTGGGATGGCTGCCGCCGTACGCGCTCTATCCCCCTCTGGCGCCGCCGCTGCCGCTGCTGCCGCACGCGCCGCACCCCGCGCACCACGCCACCCACGCGCACGCCGCGCACGCGTCGCACGCATCACACGCATCCCACGCGCACGCCACCCACGCGCATGCGCACGCGCAGCACGCGCATGACGAGCGGGAGAAGGAGCTCGCGCTGCAGAGGGAAAGGGAGAGGGAGCGCGAACGAGAGAGGGAGAGGTGAGCCTTTAAAATTTTATTTTGTTAGCGTCGATGCAAACGTTTTTATTTCAAAATATAGATCCGATAAAAAAGATGTCCTATTTTTGTAAAAAAGCAATTTGAATTAAAGAGATAAAAAAAGTTAATTGATGTAAGAAAGTGTGATTAAAAAGAGTTATATCACGGTATTGTATCGTTTTCAATTACACACATTGCAGAAAAATATTAACGGTTTCCTTGAGTTCGTATAATTCATCCAAAATTATTGTATATTTACAATCATTTGAACCTTTTGTTATACAAAATTAAGTTGAATATTGATCAAGTCGTAAACCTTGCGCTATATTATTTTATTATGAAGTACAATAGATCTTGTGACCGATGTCGTTATTTATAACATATTTAATAAAATACTGATTTCTTATATTTTCACGTGGTCGACCTCAGTACGAGTATTGCGATTAAAATGTTATTGTTTATTCTAATTTTTGGACGGACGTGGAAGTCAATCTTTACTCTTTAGTGAAAAATAAATGAACTGCAATCGCAGACAATAAATATAACCGTTTACTAAAGGATACGTCGATCTCGATTCGCAGAGAGCGCGAACGAGAACAGCGCGAGAAGGAGCAGCGCGAGCGCGAGCGCGCCCAGCGGGAGAAGGAGCAGCGCGCGCGCGACGCCCTGCGCGACGAGCACCGCGCGCTGCTGCACGCGCACCTGGCGCCCTACCGCGCCCTGCCGCCGCTCCTGTACCGCCCCTACCGCCCCTACCCGCCCTACGAGCCGCGCGCGCCCGAGCCCGCCCCCGCGCCCGCGCCCGCGCCGCCCCCGCCCCCGCCGCCCGACGCCGCCAAGGACGAGCCGCGAGGTGAGCCCGAGCCCCCGCCCGCCGCCGCGCCCGCGCCCGCGCCCGCCCCCGCCCCGGCCCCGGCGTCCGCGCCCGCGCCCGTCTGACCCGCCGACGCGCCTTAGCCGCGACACGTTTTCCCCCCGCGTTCCGATCCGCGCGATTTCCGAGCGGTCTCCTGTCGTTCTGTGATTTATTTTTCGCTCGAGACGTTCGAGGAGCGTTCGACGTGCGGTGTCGGTCGTGGTTTTGGTTATTTTTTCGATTCGATCTCTTCCTTCGCGGGGACGATCGCCTCGAATCTTAAATATATTCCTCCGGAGAAATTCTCTCGAAATCCGGCCGGAACCGATTTCGATTCGAACGTTTCCGTTTATTGTCGCGTCCCCGATTTTTATTAATAAATTTCTCGAATCGATCGGTATCGGCCTTCTGTCTGTTCTCCCCGTCCCCCTCGAGTCCACTCTTTGATGATGTATATCCGATATCGTGTTCCCGTCGAGCGAAATCTTTCCGCCGATCCCGCCGCTCTCGACCGATGATATTGAAGGCATCCGACTCTGAATATTTTGTCCCTCTATCTTAAATCGGATAGAGTGGAATCTCCAGAAACAAAATTTTTGACTTGATCTATTTCAGTGACCCGGCTTCCGTGTTTTGTTGTTATCGTTTTTTAATTGCCCCGTGATCGAGTCGAAATATCGAAATGTGTAAACGGACTTGTAAATATATAATTATTAATATGACATATTATTGTTATAACTCTTTTGGGTGTTGCAATATTGTGTATGCGATACCGAATTTAAAACGCTTAATGTTCCTAACTGTAAAACGATTATTGTTGTGCCTGCATCGCGTCGGCCAACGACGTGACCCGTGACTATGTGTGAACGATCCTGTTCTTAGTCAGTTACAGATTTTCAAAGATCGATCTCGTTCGTTGACTTAAGAAAATAATTAAGTCTCTAAGTGATCTAATTATATTTAAATTATGTAACTTTCTAAGAAGGGCTTGTGAAGGTATTTTATGTATCAGACATTTGTAAGACGCTCTCCTATTCTGAACTGTTTTATCACTCGATAGCTTTTATTAAAATATGTTTAAATCACAGTCCTGTTTCTTCTGCTTTGCTTTTCTAAAATTATCGTTGTAATTCGGTTCGAGCACAGTGTTGTCACAGCGGTGGTTCAATGAAATTAAGCCTTTATCACCTTTTGAAGTCAGTTTTATTTGATTGAACATCTAGTCTAGTCCACAATGAGACGACTGTGCTTGACGTCGAAGTTTTTTTACAGAATACTTACAATTGTGTAATTGTTTGGCTTGTCAGTTAACAGCAGGACTGCGATTGAAAAGGATTTGTTTTTGTTATTTTCGGTCTTTTGAAAACATTATGATTGTATACGACATGTTTTTACTTCCAGATAATGATAGTATTATTCCGATGAATGTTCATAATATATTGTTATGATATTAGATATAATTAAAATAAGTCACGGGTTATGTTCGTTCGTCATGCAGCAATTGTGCACAGTGACAGCGGACACACCAAATAATTAAAAAAATGTTAGAATAAAGAAAAAATTAACCGATCAAACACGAGTGCGCTGGCGCAGTCTGTACCTTCAGTACAGTGACGGAACGGAATATGGAATTGTATTTAATGTGTGACGTTTAGTGACAAGATGGCGGAGATGTGAACGTTCGCTCGGGGTGTTTATGGCTCCGCGTATTCCCTTTTACCTCTTCCGCCCCTAAATCTCATCCCCCCTCCCTTATTAGAGTGCTATATGCTTCGCCGCTGCATTTGTGATATTACCCCCCGTTTTGCCGTGCAGCATTCACCACGCCCCGAGCGAGCGAGACTGCGAATTTAATCGAACATGTGTATAAAAAAAGAAAATCGAAATTTTATAACAAAAAAAACCTCTTTGTAACGTTAACTTAGATAGTTATTATTATTATTATAATTAATTTCTAGCTTTTAATAGGTGTTCAATATTTTTCAAGTTTTTCATTTTATTTTTAAAATGTTTTTTTTTTGTTTTTACCATCGCGCGCGCAGCATTTATAAGGGCCCGAACGCCCGAGTGTCAGTGTAAATATTATATTTAAATAGTTAGATACGATATGGACAATACCTAACAAGTGAAAAAAAAAACGATGACTTTATTGAAATACACTCAATGGAATGAACATGCATGCCGTAGTGGATTTTATTTTGTGTTGCCCTCCCTCCCTCCCCGCTGCCGCTTCCCCTAGCATGTAGTTAGCGTCAAACGAAGATTTCTACAGCGTGTTTTGATGGTGTTGAAGATTGTTGTCTTATTTTGTTCCTCTATGATGCACTGTATCAAAAGAAAACCTCAAAACGATACTATGTAAATTCACTTTTGATTGCTGTATATGCCACAACAATTTTAGTGACATTCTTTGTCAGTGTGAAGCTGCAATAAATCATCTTAAGAAGATGGAGTCGAACGAAACGAACATTCTTTACGTGTTAAAATAGGGAATATGCGTCTGATTAAAAAAAAACTTAGTATATTTTATTAATGTCTCTGTAAATATTATTTAGTTTAACGTCATAGAGATTATTATTTAAAAAATGCGATAAAATCAAAATATTCGAACAAGACGGGTGTGACGATAATGTCTACCAGTGTTTTCGATATTACAAAAAGTTAACATCTGTTTTGTAACAAAATAAACAACAAATTATTATTTAAATGGTGTTTCAGCTTTTATTTGAATAGAATAGATCTTTATTTGCGTCAAACGTGGTATTTACAAAAATAGACAGTTCAACATGTTTCGCTATATTATTAGCATGCAAATATATTATTTAATACCAGTACAATAAAAATGAAATAATTATTGAAAGATAACAAATTTTTGATATAAATGTCATAAACTCATTATAATTATTAACATTACATGCCCAAGTATTGCTTAACTCTATAAAAATTATATTCAGTCAGCCATATAAACAATTTTATTTTAAATAATTTTATCCCTAATTGTTAAATGTTGATCGGCAGTTTATAATATAGCCTTACACATTCTTTACATAGAGAATTATTGTATTTATCCGACTTCGGAATTCTATCCATAACAAGACTATTAACATTCCTACGAGTTCGCGAAAACACGCTTCAAATATATACAACGTGTCCCAAAATTCAACGATAAGCAGGCGCCAAGAGGTAGACCTGCTCATGTGTACTTATGGAAAAATAAGAAAAAAATTATATCTTATTAATCTTTTTTATTATAAAATAAAATTCGAAAATTTTCGAAAGAGTTGTAGCGAATAGTAGTGCTACTTAGGTATCCGATACCAAAAAAAGATTGAACATAATTGAGAAGTTGTGGTCGTGGTAGTTGAAAATATCATAAAAGGTGTAAATTTTCGAATTTAATTTTATAATAAAAAAGATAAGATATAATTTTTTTCTTATTTTTCCATAAATACACATGAGCAAGGGTACCTCTTGGCGCCCGCTTATCGTTGAATTTTGGGACACGTTGTATAATGATGGTCAGGGCAACTAACCATGCCTCGTATAATGTATAATGGTTTATATGAATCCCGCGGCGATTTATAAGTCATTGCTCTTATGTACTTTTTTGTACAATAAAAGCTCTTTTAAGCTTAGAACTATTCCCCATATAATGAGACCATACCGCATAATGGATACACTGTACGCATGATAAACTGACAACATAACATTTCTATTCGTAATGTTTCTGAGACGTTTTAGCTCATAAACAAACCTATTTATACTGTGACAGGCATATTCAACATGACTATTTTGTGTTTTACAATAAATAGAAAATCGTTAGAAGGTCGATAATCGATATAGAGTAATTGAATAATCGATTTTTATTACATTGTCATATCCCTAGTTGTAGACATTGACGTCACGAAAAGCGCGCCAAAATATCGGTCATTTATTTTTGTTTCTTAATTTATACTGATAAATAAATATCAGTTAAATGGAAAGTATATGTATGCATATTCCCTATTCTGACGGTTCGACTCGTGTTGGTGTGCGGAGGTTCATAGGTATTAAGACAATAGTTCACAGTACAATTTGTTACACCTCTTACGACGCTTTAGGTGAGGATGAAACCATCTTGCGTTGTATCTGAGCGACTGTCATTGTGTGAGCATCAATATGGTGAGACCGAACCCCTAAATTAAAATAATGAATGTGGAATATTGTGCTACTTTTATATACTGTTTGTACCTCTGAAGGCTAAAGCAATATATCAAAAATTCATTGGTCAAAGTAGCGGAACCAGGTGAAAAAAATTACTCTGGGGTATATCTAAATCAATTGTACTACTTAATATATAATTAAGTGCTATATTAAAAATTATGTATGATTGGAACGATAGGATGATAACAAAAACAACTATGTTGCTATATTACCAAAAATGTCGATGTTTTTGATAGAACAAAATTAAAACTTAATTTTCATATATGATATAAAATATATGTTTTTACATACATGTTTTCAAAAGCTGGCTCTACTTTTTATCAACAGAGAAATAGATTAAAAGGTTCATCTTTATCAAAATTACTTTTCCTTCAGTCAGTTATGTAATAATTTGTTCTGTTTCTTAATAAATTTTATTTCTTTGTCAATTATTTCAAAAATCATCGATATTCAGTTTTCTTTAAATATCGAATATGTTTTTCTAATATTAATCATCCTTTAATGATGGTCCCCACTTCAGTTGTACCAAATTTGGTACATTACCAATTTATATAATTGGGTATTATCTGCCCCTAAGGTATTTTTTTTTACCTTGTCCCACCACGTCAAAATGGCAAGACCAACGGACTTTTATTATGCTGCTACAAATGTCGTCACGTCAGATAAATTAAGACTAACAAATTTCCCTACTTGATTTTAAATCTTGTAAAGATTTTTTAAAGTCACTAAAAAAATAGTTCCCGAAATTAAACAGCGACATCTTCGCTACGGTACTTTCTTGATATTTCCGTGACAACCCTTCCGGTTTTATTTCGTGTATAACGTCGCACAAAATCTATTGAAGAAATTGGTCATACTGTGGTAACCTGACGTGCAGACGTGTGCATATAGCACAAATTCCTAATCCATTTTTTATTTGCGAGTTTGGTCTCGTCTTCTTAATGCTCGTCATTATGTATGGATGGATACAAAGATGCGTGAATAATAATATAATATTTCGGCTCTAAAATCATGCAACTGAATTGCCTATGCAAAAACAGCCTAATGTGAGTTTAGCCTTAAAAGAGATAAATCATAATACAAATCATAATCAGGGTTACAAAATAATGTGAAAATGCCATTGGATGTTAAAATTTTGTACAACTGATATACATTAACTCTTAGGATTTTAGATAGAGCAGGGAAGCTACACCTTCAAACTGTGTCTCGATTAGAAAAAGAAATAATCGCAGTACCGTCTTACATTTATTAACGGTGCCCTATTCCTCACGAACTCATGGTTAAGCGTCGAGGTAATAGAATGGTTCAATGTTTTGTTTATAACTTTACTCTACATTTGCCAGTTTAAAGAGAGAGTAAGATAGGGTACCGCGATCGTCTTTTTCTAATCGAAGAGATTCCGATAACATTGTCGGTAGGGTCTGCATATGGAGTGGGGCAAACGCAATAGGGATGACGACTAGGTAAAAAAATGCAATTCTATTTAGTCCGTCAGTCAGATAATAGAAAAATATTAGATACGTATTTTTTTTTTACTTCAATTAAACAAGAAATAGTATAGATGACAGGCATTCAAGTTGAGGAGTGGGGGCTAGCTACGTCACAATTTAGTAGAAAACGTACCATAACGTGACGTCATGCGAAATTTCAACTCAATGTAACGCCGTAATTTTATGATTAGGAAAAAATTAAAAAAATACGTATTTAATATTTTTTAACACTCTACCTGATGGACAAACAAACAAAAATTAGTCGTCATCCCTATTCCTGTGTCTCATTTTAATTGGCCGGTTGTAGGTTTCTCGGTCAATCAAACGAGCCCGCAGACGACTCCCAAACTCCGCACGCGGACCCTATCAACTGATGTAAATATTCATTAAACTGGCAGAAAACTGAGTGGATGGCACTGACGTGCAAACTCAACGACCACAGAGGTTGTCATTATGAGCTCATTATCACACAGATTGATGAAATTCTTTGAGTAGTTATAATATCTATCCGGCTCGAAGGACTGTATTGCAAAAAATAATCATCATATTATAAAAAAAATGAGTTTATTCTACAAACAGTATCAATTTTAATCTAATCCAATGTCGAACTCCATTTTCATCAAATCTTAGCTCTTACTCTTGAAACATAGACTTAAAACTTACTCAATATACCACTCGATATAGAACCCAATGTGCGCTATATAAATAAATAAATAAATACATAAATATAAATATTTAACAACATCACATACATTGCTCAGATTCCAAGATGAGTAGCTAAAGCCCCCGTATTATGGAGTATCTGAGACAACGAAGGTACCACAACACCCAGACCCGAGTCAATATAGAAAAGTTCATTTTATACATTGACCCGACCGGGAATCGAACCCGGGACCGCAAATAATGGTGGTGAAAAAGCAGTCAGGAAATTTCACGAAAACTATTATTGAAATAAAGATAGATATTCTGATTTTGAGTTATATACATAATTCTGTGATTATCTTGATAAGCTAAAATTAGAGATCGATATTTATAAATCTAAATTAAAAGTAGACAATTTAATGTGGCTTTTACTAAATGAAAATACAAGTACTTTTTCAATCACAGTAGAACGCTTGACCGATCTACTCGTTTATTTATTAGTGCGGTGAAATAGGATCATTAGCAAAAGTACGTTGTTTACGAAAACCCTTCGTCAGAGTTCTAGCTGTGGCACTGCCGACCAGAATTCAGCCCGGCAGTGCTATAGTCGAACTGTTGTTATAATCAATTCTAAAAAAGTTACTAGATTATAATTTAATCCCCCATTTGGCAGACACAACGGCGTCAATTTACACGATATATCTTCTTAAATATAGCACATTCGAAGCTCATTCTTTTATGTCATTTTAGCATGAAGTCATAAAACATTGAAACTTTTGATATCCTGCGAGTATTCACCACTTCAAGATACCATTAAATGCCATAAATTACGCAAAGGATCTCAGTAACCACATTATATTTCAATTATGTGGAATGGGACCTTGCATACATTACAAGAGGTTTAAATTATTTTATTTGATCATTTTGGCACTACTCACAATGCTATACTAATAAATATTTTAATAAAAAACGCTTAAAAAATTCACCAGCCCTAGGTACCCGAGATGGGACTCGAACCCGCAACCTTTCGCAATTCAAGCTGGTACATTATTAAAGCATTTTTTATTAAAAAGAGTTAAAAATTGTGTTTTTTAATGTTCTGCTCAGAACTGAGTGATACTTGTGAAAGGGACTCTTACTACTATCGATAAGCAATAATACTCTAATAACTAATAAAAGCTTATAGCAGATACTATTGTTATAACCACTATAAAGAATTAAGAAGATGAGGGGAGACACCGTTGATCTATTGATACAATATATAAATCTAGGAACAAGTACCAGGGAATAATTGTTTATATTAAAACTATCTGTAGGCGACAAGAAGAGTTGCATTGTCATTTACGTGACAGTACTTAAAAAGTAAATACTGTCAAAACAAACTGAACTAATTTTCCTCGAAAATTACAAACTAATCCGACACTGTTACCTCTGTATGTGCAATGTTTTCGAATGGCCCGACCCATTCCAGACCTCGATCTGAGGGAGATATCTAAACTACATGAAGGAGACATTAAACCATCAGGCAGCAAATCTTACATAGACGCAGCTATCGACAGCATATCATCTAGCGGTTCTAGTAGGAGTCTTTTATTTGGTACACTGTCTGGTTGGTTGGCTGGAGTGACGATAATAAGGGTAGGTAAAATAGCTGCCTTCGGTTTAGGCGGGAGTATAATACTCTTACACTTTGCGAGTGAGTACGAGTATATTAATGTGAACTGGGAACGTATTCGGGAGTCGGTTCGCCACAGTCAGGCCTTGATGGAGAATGCCGTCAGGTTCGTGAAGAAGAACAGCTGCTATACAGTCGGTTTCGTCGGCGGATTCTTCTTTGGAATAGCATCTACATGACGTCATTCTTTATATAACTTTTCCCACACTGGAATCGCCTGGTCCTTTGAGCTAATATTAGTTATATACTATGTTACATAAAGGCATAAAATACACTGTTGAATAAATAAATATAGTATAAACAATTGTAAGTATAAATAACTGACGATTATTTAAATGAAATATTAACT
Organism: Diatraea saccharalis; assembly: GCA_918026875.4. Taxonomy (NCBI): domain Eukaryota; kingdom Metazoa; phylum Arthropoda; class Insecta; order Lepidoptera; family Crambidae; genus Diatraea; species Diatraea saccharalis. The sequence continues at coordinate 872,406 of OU893336.1, forward strand.
TTTAGAGAACTGTTTTTTTTTTCTTATTGTAATTTAATAAATAATACATGTACATAATAAATGCAACAATTTCTGTACATCATAAAAATATTGCGTACAAGATATACTCAAAATATTATTCAGATAACAGCGAGGAACGTGGCGCTCTACCAGTTAGCGCTTGCTTTTAAAATACTTCTGCCTTCTCATCATGTTTACAGGACTACTGAACAAAGTGGTATGAAACGAAGTTCCGTGGCTGTACCAGTCCTTAACTTCAAGGGTCTGTCGGTGTAAAGTGACAGAAGATCCGTCGAAAATATCGCGCACGGTAGAAAGCGTAGTGCCTAAGCAATGAATCATGCATCTTGGGTGCAAGATTGAATGTCAATATATTTTGTTAGTTCCAACCCAAGTAGCACAAAACACCATTATATCAAACTTATGATAGCACGAGTCCAAGCGTTAAGCATTATAATAAAATCGTATATCAACCGTATTTCTTTTAAACGACTCTTATACGTAAAATTTGGGCCCCCCCTTTGTACGACTTTAAGCTTTATAAAAGCTGTGCAATAGCACTACAACTTTTGTATAATAGCATTAATAAAGTCGGGTAAAAGCATTCTAATAGCCACAAAAAGTTCAATTAGCACTTTAAAGTGCTAATTGAACTTTTTGTGACTATATTACAATTGATATGCGTAAATCAAAATTATAATACGTTAATTTAATATTATAAAAATGCTTACTGTTTTATTTCCTTTGTAAAAAAAGTATATTTAATAGATTTTAAAAATATATAATCGGTTTAAGTTATTGTTTTGTGTAAGTGTCATGACATGTTCTCTTGGCTGGTCTTTTAAGTATTTTTTAATATTGATTTAAACAGCTCGTTATGTGTGAAATAAGCTGCAAACATCAGTTTGTGGAGTAAAATATACAAGTTTATGGTGTAAAATACACGCGCCTTCGCAAACTTCCTTTAATATAATAAAAATAATAGAAAATTTAACCTAGTAGCAAAATTTTTTGTTGAATTTTAGGCTTTTTAGCATTGTTTTAACAACATAATTGCTTTTATAGGCATCTGTGCACAAAATAAATGATTATTTACCCCTTTTCATCTGACACAGTTGACTTTAAATATTTTGTAAGAATTGGAAAAAGAAAGCAAATGGCGACTCGTAAAATTAAAGCATTAGGTATTCAAATATAGTGTAGTAGAGCTGTTAATCGTATTATGGTTAGACACAAAACTAAGAGCTCGTAATTCATCGTATAACACACTCCCATTTTAGGTACAGCCGTATTTTAACACTTCAGAAGTATCTTATAGTGCTTATAATCATCAAACGATTATTTCATTTTTATTTTGATTTTAAAAGTTTCAATTAAATTAGTATACTCTTTTTTCAGTTTTCTTTTATATCCACCTGTTTTCTTTGTTTTTCCCAACGTTTTTTGTCCATGGCGCCATCGATGCGTATAAAATGCCACCATTACAATACAATACATAAAATAATTTTACATTTTAATTTCACATAAAAAATAATTACGATCTATTTATTACTTGTATCTCTATAAATAACTTAATATTGATCAAAATATAGCCTAATGTTTTATAAAAGCATAGATTAAGAAGATAAAGGAGCTTGAGCTTGATTAAAGAATACTTTAAGAACAAATCGGTGCTAAAGTTTTACTAGTTCTTTATTCAATGTGTATATAGGATAAGCATTAAATCGATACAACCATAGGCCATTAGAAAACCTTTGTTTCTAGAAAATGACTAAATACAACTAAGTGCACTAAATAATATTACGTTAATGCTTATATAATATATAATGTTTTTCATATCACCGAAATACGATAACAGCTTTATATTAATATTACCCAATACTTAAATAGGAGTTTTGACATTGGTATACTTTTTTTATTAACCATAATATGGCATTAAGCATTATTAGATAAAATAAATGCCTTTAAACAGATTCGAAACTTGACCAGTGCTGATCAAAAATGTTAGTATGACTTTAGGACATAAATCGGTACTTATTTTAGTTAATATATTATTTATGTGCTACTTGGGAACACATTCCAAGATGGATGATATTCATAGATTCCCAACAGATTCGCACCGACCTTTAAACACTATGTATATCGCAGCCAAGTGGTTAAATCAGCCGTACAGTTGGGCGGCTTAGGCCTTTAATAAAATGGCGCCATTTAATTAATAGGCTTAAATCTAACTACTTACTGAGCGCAATGTTCTACAATACGTCTAAATTAAGGTCAGCCCAATAATTGATAGAACTCCTTGTTTACGATCTGCAATCGATAAAGATACGAACAAAAGATAATAACAAACTGCTTATTCGCAACTGGGTGTTAATGATCCGAATGATCTAATACAAGATGTTAACATACACACCAAACCTTCATAATAAATTCTTAATATTAAACTTCGATCCACAACATACCACAGAATGTATTCCGTAGCCGAGTGGTTCGCACGCCGCGCCGGTTTCAAAGTGTCGCCATCTCTGAAGTCCCGGGTTCGATTCCCGGTCGATGACCCTATGGGAATGAACTTTTCTATATAATCCGGGATCTGAGTGTTGTGGTACCTTCTTTGTCTCAGATACTACATAACACGGGGGCTTTAGCTACTCATCTTGGAATCTGACAATGAGCAATGTTTGTGTGATGTTTTTTAATATTTATTTATTTTTTATAATATTTTAAGCGACAACTGAGCTCCGGAACTGGGTAAGTACAGTGCACCGGTCACAAGTGACTGTCGCGGCCTGCGCGGACGAAAAACCGAATATTCGTTGCAGGACGCCGCGCGGTCACCACCATGCGCGCAGTGGTTAACGCGTTCGGTCTACTATGCTAGTGTTAAGTAACTTTAGCAAGGGCCGCTCATAGAATGGGTGACCGTAAATTTATAATCATAATGTTTCCGTGCTTCGGAAGGCACGTTAGGCCGTTGGTCTCGGTTGCATCTGCAATCGTTAACACACACTCATCCGCACTTGCCCAAATGGCATGGGTAGCTATGGTTAATGCATAGGAATGACCTGTGTGTGCCTCAGCAGAAACTTAATTTGACGGTTCATTAATTTCTCATAAGAATGAATAAATGAATTCACTTACTGAGAAACTACAACTAAAACATATCACAAAGGAACAAAATATACTTTTTTCTTGTTGGATGGAATGTTATTTACTGAATATTTTCTTAATAAAAAATTGATTTTTCTTAAAAACGCATTTGGATTATATCTCAAAAACTAAAGCTGATACAAAAAATCTGACTTCAGAACTGAAATCCCACCGAGAAAGTATAATTATTAGTCTTAATATTTCATGCACCAAAAATGCTGTTCCCTTGTATAAAAAGCGTACATTACACATTTTATTTATTTATTCAGGTAACAAACAGTCAACATATAAACATATTTGAAGCTATTGTTAACAAACAGACCTACAGCACCATAGATTCATAATACTAATACCTATTAGCAATAAACAGTGCACATAAAAGACGGACATCATATAAACAGGATATAACAATAAGCAACCAAAACTATGGTCATACACTCACCCATTATGAGGGGGTATTAATTATATCTTTCATATATTTATTTGCTTGTAAGTAAGCACATAAATTCACAATTTTATTTATTATTGAATTATTAATTCTCCTACTTTTCTTTTAAAAACTAATCTTAATAGTGAAATTGAAAAAGACATGTACATACATCATTTAAAAATCTACGTTTTTTTAAAAACTACATGTTCTCCTAATAAAGATATTCTGCTCAAATTAATAAAGATATAAGCGCAAAATAAAAAGTATCTTTAGAACGTGATGAGGATCGAGGAATTTTCAATGAAATTCTCTGTAACAGAGCAGCGAAATCAATATGACTGAAAATTAACTTGTACAGCAATAAAGAATCGAAATAGCGTCGCTTACTAGAAAGTGTATGTTTTTTTGCACCCTCTTCGTATTCATTACAATAAAAGCTAGTTTTGTAATTCAATTATTTCGAGAACTTGTCACAATCCTTATGAACTGTATACTGAGTTCCAAACTACACTATCAAATTCGAAAATGCTGCGAATGTAAGCGTAATATAAAATGTTCAGAGTATTAGCATCTTTGAAAACATTTCCCAAGCGAAAGATTAAGCCCAAATGTTTATATGCCTTAGCTATTATATCAATAAGCAAGTCAAAGTGTTATTTCGAATCTAAAATTAAACCGAGATCACGGTTTGAATTCACACCGGTAATGCTTGGATCAGATATCCTGTAATCAAAGTGAAAAGAGTTATATTTACGTGTAAAAGTTATGTATATAAGGTACATAACTAAATTCAAGCACAAATAAATTAGCTTTACAAAAGCTACTACTGACTTAACTATTTCTATTATAATAAACTTTTTTTTGCATATGAATGATAAGGTGATTCATTACACATATGGATGAAAGAAATATTATGAAAATTCTATGTAATATATCTAATTTGATTAATTAAAATAGTAAATTATAGTACCCTGTGATAAATTAAAAAATCGGCTAAGTGCGAGTTGGACTCCCGCGCGAATGGTTCCGTACTGTTATCTATAAAACGGCAAAAATATCAAGTCTGTTGTATTTGTATGGGAGCCAACTTGAGTATTTTTATTATGCATTTTTAAAGTGAATACCTATATAGCCAAATCTTTTGTAAACATTTTAAAGCATCCTGCTGCAATTGTCGGTATCGAGCAAAAACATTATTTATTTAAATAAAAGCAAATATTTATTCTATTTTTTAGTATTTCTTCATATAGTGGCAACAGAATTGCATCTTATGTGAAAATTTTAACTATCTATCCATCAAGGTTCACGAAATCAGCATATTCAACCAAATTCGTATTAAACCGTGTCCGTGGAAAAAAAACATGCTGTTCCACTGCAATTGAAAGTTTCAATCGATCTGATAAAAAGGTAATGAAAGAAAAATTTTACTATTCAATTGATATATTTAACTAAATTATCACCATGCCGATTCCAATAGTTGTATAAGAATCACAACCCGCATATTACATTTTTTGCAAAACGACATAACCGTGCGATTTTTAATATAAAATATATAGAATTCCTGAAATGTTGGGGTAAAAACAAATAGTAAATTCTGTAACAATGTAAGTATATCATTATTCGTCGACAATAACAAACAATATACAGGCCTCCCGCTTTACATTGACTTCGTTTTGGCATTGGATTTAATCAAAATGTATGTACCTAACGTGTTCAAGAGTTACTGCTGCAGAATCCCAGTACGTAGTTGTAACAATAGCATTCCACTATGGGCCACGTTAACGTTTTATGGTATGTCGATGGTGTTTCAATGAATAGAGTTCATCACTCTATTTATTATCCGGGGTTGAGTATTATTACTAAAATAAAATTCAATAAAATAAAACTTACTTACTTCAAGGTAATAAAGCTTTTATTTGCTGAACCTCTGATGACTGCGCTGTTTTCAACGCTGCGTCCGATGCTGTATTTTGCCATTGACAGCGATTTAAACTTCATTGGTCGAGCTTTGAATTTGAAAGATACACTCGGTAGGTCATACTTAACAAATAACATTTAACTATAGAGACTAGTAATATTCGTTAAAAATATAAATTAAAAAATACTTATTAGGGCAGATGATCCGGTTTTGGATGGGTTTTGGGCAAGATTATGACCTGGTTTTGGATATTTCAAGAATTAAAAGGAAGTGAACTTTGATATATGACTGTAGTCGAAGGTTAGTATTAGTTTTGCCATAATGTAACATTTTAAAAAGTTGAAGTGCCAAATGGCCGAAAAGGGGGCGGGCATCGGCCAAAACCTGCCCTAATTTGTGTTCGCACACTCTGTCGATACTGCATGAAAAATACTAAAGCAGAATGGAACAAATGCTATAATTAGGCATCTTAAGTAATATATTTCATGAAACAAGCGTGTAATATAAGTGACAGACTCATCCATCGACATTTTCAAAAGTTGTTTCCCTACTTCTATTAGCAGACACTATTATGCTAAAGAATGCTAAAATAAGACTGTGCTAATGTTGGAAAAATGCCATGTAAATGAAAGAATGCATTTTTTGCACACGGCTGCACGTCAGGTTACCAAAATATATCAAATTTCCACAATGATTTTGAACTCTACCTTCAATGTGTTAAGGTTTTAAATCAAGTGGCGAAATTTGACAGTTTAGTATTATGCTGCTGTATGTACATAAATATTCATAAATTTAGGTTGCGGCAAAAATGCCGATATGCAGTTTCTTATGATTATTATGACGTCATATTAATAGTTACCTACGATGTTTCATACAAATAGTTTTATCGGCTGTTTAGGCTTAAGCTTTATTTACATTGGTAATTAAAACCAATGTAAATGAGGTGTAAAACAGATGTCTAACCCACGAGATGTGTCGCTACTCGTCGTCGTCGTCGTCGCTCTTTCGGTTTCATACATATCCACGTGTTGTGAAACCGAATGCGCAGCGACACGCAACGCGGGTTAGATATATTTCCGGCTTTACCTAATACGCTTACAAAGCTGTGAAACTGATAAGTAAGTACTCGCAGGAACCCGAAGATGGTATAGAAGAGGAGAAAAGATAGTTATAGTGAAAAATAAGTAAATAAAAATGACAGAATTTTCCTGGAGAGTGACACCGGTTCTAGTACAGCCTGGTACATGAGACAGTTGGTGTTTGCTTAAAGAAAGATGCTTAAATATTCACCAATCCCAGGTGCCTGAGACGGGAATCGAACCCACGATCTTTCGCAATCCAAACGACTGCTTCCAACCAAGTGAGTTAACGGAGACCTCAGCTTAAGGCATTTTTTTTTTATAATATTGACAAAATTATAGCACATGACCGACCACAGCACTGTCCACACAACCTTTTCCCTACACCAACAAAGTAACAAATGAAGTCCCTACAATAACATACGTGTAAGTTCATAGAAATAAGATATGTTATATCTTTAAATATGTGTTATAGGTAGGTATCGGAGGTATTCGACTCTGAAAATCTCATATTAACGTGCTGCTTAAATATTATATAACCAAGACTGACGGGATGGAGGGCTGCTTCAGAGCTTCGATCTATGCCAAAATTTAAATAAAAATTACTCTATAAGTATACTCAATTATTTGGATAAAACAGGTCCTATGTACCTAAATAATTCTTCCTGTCATCGTACATAAAGATTTTAGATGTCTATCGGTCAGTTGCACAAACGTCCATCAAAGATTAATGACGCCTTTAAGCTCTAATTGATGTCAATTATATATGTCGCTTTAAACTAATGAAAATTTTAATGGACGTTTGTGCAAATGGCTGTAAGTATCTTACTAGGCCAGCTTACGCTTCCACGCTTTATATAAATGCATGCTTCTTTAGCTTTTATTGTTTTTTTTTTATTCTCAGTAGAAAACTACATATGTTCGAAAGATTCGCAGTCATTTTTATTATCAGGTTCTGTATTAGTTAAAACTTAAAAACATTTTGTTATAAAATATTTAGCATTTGCTTTTTATGTTCACAGTTCGATCGTGCTTACCTGTTACACCACTGACAACAACTATTACGGAACCACCAGAGAGACCACCCATACCACCAGACCCCATCGTTCCACCTCCAGCAGTCATAGCACCACTACCGAAACCAGTGGAGTCATTCAAACCAACAGAAGAACCAAATCTATTTACAGAAAAGCCTGCTTTTTTAACCCAACCCAAACCTATATCACATTCCCCGAAGATCTCTCCATCGTCGATACCGAATCCTAGTCCAAGTGTGACAGCTACCAAACAAGCTGAACCAGGATATCCCAATTATAACAGTTATTTGTATTCAATACCAGGATACTCTGCATTTCAACCAGTGTCTTTTCCAGGAGTGATTCAACCAAATCAGGCTTCTGTACAAAACGATGTCACCAGCAATGATTTCGTACCATTCCCAAAGATAGTCACGACAGAAGCAATTGTAGAAGAAAAAATATATACTGATGTGAAAACGCTTACAGATACCCAAACTAATCAACCACAAGTAGCCATTCCAAAGCCTCAAACTGATTTTGAAGAACATTTTACGCCCGAGATTATACCAGCTGTATCAGTAGACACAAACCAAACATCAGAATGTAAACTGAGTATAACTTCCTTGACCCAAGGCTCTGGCTCCACTGTAACTATCCCATCCCAAATACCAAACAAAGACACCAAAACAAAAACGCCTGAACGATTTAGCTTAAAAACAAGCATTCCAATAAGTAAATTAGATTTAAAATGTGTCAATACTCCACCCGATCCGGTTTTTACAAATACTGTAACCAAAAAGGTACCTGTGAGTCAGCCCTTTCAAAATAAACAATGTGATAATGGATCAAGAGTAGAAATACAAAGTAACATTGTCATCAAATCTGCCCTAGATTCAGAAAATAAAGAAGTTAAAGGAAACTCACAAAATAACAGCATCAGCACACTTATAAATGCCGCAGAAGCTATAAACAAAACAGAAACTCAATTTAAGAAACCCGATACAAAATCTGAAATATCCACTGATGTAAAAGATTTAGCTCTTCCAATGACAACACAATCATCTAATGTTATATCTAGACCATTGTTCAATCCCATAAATGTAGAAACCAATAAAACAGGTTTTCTTAATAAACCACCAGATGGGTCATTCAACGAACAAAAAAATCAAATATTGTTCATACAAAACAAGAACGCTACTAGTTCTAAAATGTTGCTAACCATTCAGCAACAAAATCCCCAAGTTTTACTTCAAAGAACTAATTTTGATTCAAAAAACCTGCAAGCTCCTTCACGATTGTCAAACCAAAATAAAAAATGTAAAGAAGAGGTTGTCAACGACGGCAGCATTTCTTCGAAAGTCGTCGCTTTGAAACGGCTCCATCAAGAAAACTGCGACGAAAATGATTTTGAAAACTTAATCACAGAAAATCAAATATATGGCAATAAGATAGTCGTGAAGGAGAAATCGCAAGGAACGTCACAAGAACAAGACTTGAAGAGCAAAGGTAAAATAGATAAACCTAATCAGAATGAGACAAAAAATGTTGTATTACAACCTAACTTTCTCTACCTTAGCAACGTGCAATTTCCAGCAAATTTAATGATGATCAAAAATAACACAAAAGTTACACAAAGTAGTGACGTGCTCAAGACAAATAAAGTACCATCAAATGAAAACAAAACATCAGAAACAACTACTGTAACAAGTAATATAGATTCTAATGCACACATAAAGAATAATAAATCCCAAAATATCACTGTTAGTAAAGAAATACATGTATTAAAATCCAGTAATAATGTTCTGCAAACATTATCAAATAAAAATAACAAAACTGATTTAGTGTTTCAAACGACTAATCAGAAAGTGATAATGAACCCTCAGATAGTATATCAAGTTCCAATGATTGTTGAATCTGACAATAAACCGTTCATAAACATGGAGTACTCCAAATTCGTAGGTCAAAATAAAAAGGATTTTTCCAAGCCCTTTGAACAAAACAAATCGAGTGATAAGCTTTTCATAGCGTGTCCCTACCAAATGGATTCAAAATTACAACCGAAGATTGTCATTACAAATATAAGACCTAAAATATCCAGAATAGAGGAAGTAAGTTCATTAGATATATATGAAAAACGAAGAAAACTGCGACGACTGAAATATCTTAGCAATCGCGAATCAAAAGAACTAAAGAGCGATATAAAAAAATCTCAAGAGAAAGAGAAAACGGAGAGTCGTAAAAATATAATAACACCTGAAAAAATGTCAGCAGAGATCTACAAAGAATTTGCAAATACTAAAATTACTGTTGAAGAAGGCGCGAGTGAAAGCGATAGTGATTATGGTGAGGACGAATTGAAAGAATACAACTCAATAATAAAGGAATTCACAGAGAAGTCAGAGAATGATAATGGCAAAGTTGAATTTATGTCTTCTCTCAGACTAGCAACACTTGAAACATATAAAGGTAAAAAATAACTAGGCAATTTATCCAACACTAAATTCAAAACAAAGGAAAAAGTAATCTAGAACACTGAATTAAACTTAAGTTATATGTACTTCATAATAATTTTTATTTCCTTCCAGAAAAAGAACTTGAACGTCAAGAGAAAATCCTAAAATGTGATTCCGTTGCATCAGCTTACATAGCAGCCGGGCGCCTTGATAAAATTACGTGTGAGGAAGATACTCTAGATGCTCCTATATTAAGGGAAGCTCTGACACCAATAAAACTTACAGAAGAATCCGAACCAAAAGAAATGGAGAACGGTATATGTTTGCAGCGGAAACAAATGTTCCTATCCCAGTTGAAGTTGATGCAAGTTTCTACAAAATACAAAGAAGGTGAGTCTTGCAGGAGTTTGACCTTATTTGGTCCCTTTAAGGTGAAAAACTTTATATTCTTACACGACTAAAAATTCAACTGTCTTAATTTATTTTATTCACTTCCTCAAACTTCCGTTGTACATGTATACTAAATTATATATTTAAGATTATTTCCACAATTTCAGGATACGAAAGAGTATGGCAAGTTATCCTTAAAGAGAGGAAACGACGAGATGGAAGCGTACATGACGACGCCAGAACGAAGCAATTAAGGTCAGACGTAGACTTGGACACGAACGGTCAGCTCCGGATACTAACAGAGATCAAGAAGAGTGTCAACGAAACTAACAATTTAATAAAAAAGCGATTAGATTCCAATTCCTACAGAACAGACGGTGACAGTATAAGAGTATTGGCTGAAAAGAACTTCTCAGAGCTGAACAGGTTATCAAAGTTGGCCGACAGAAGCGTGAAGCTCTTCAGCGGCCAGGAGACTAGAAAAAGAGACCTGAATCCTGGATTCGATAGCGAGAATATCCAAAAACCTAAACTCAAGCCGGAACACAACAATTATCCTAGTATTAACATACCCAATATATCTAAGATTATATCCTTGAGGACGACACAAGAGCAGAACACAGCAGTGTCGACTCAAGCTACGTCTATGGATGAACCACAGAGTTCAGCTGCGGGAGTGAAGGAAATGTTCAAGGAAGAACCTAAAGCGAACAAAACTCAAGATTTTAGCTGTCAGGCAGAGGACACACTGTCGTGGCTAGGGTTAGAGGCCATCATGAAGAGTTATAAAGAATTTGACACGGGTACGTAAAACTACTAAATAAAAGTTATTTCCTTCCCAATCCATCAGCTAATTGATCGATCATAGCCTCGGACATCGGAGTCGGTAACGATGTCTAATCAAACTGAGCATGTGAGCCATGAAAGTATTAGTGTTTTCGTATTTGTTAAGATAAGATTTTTTCCATCTTTTCATTATTCGTCTGTCTGAATCTAGCACGAAGGAAAGAGATAGCGGATCTGCACCGGCGCAATACGTCGCTGCGCGTGGAGTGCGCGCACGTGACCCGCGCCGCGTCGCGCGACTCGGACCGCGCGCGGGCTCTGCTCGCCGAGCGTCAGCACCTCGCCGTCGAGGAAAACAGCCTGCGCACGTCCATACAGAAACTGTGCGCTACTATCGAAGCTATAAGAAATTACTAATATAACTATTGAAACATCTATTATACATATGTCGCAGCTAACTGGATAAAATAGTCGTTCAATTGGGTAGCTAGCCATTTAATTGAATGGAGCCATTCAATTACACGCCTAGTTTTCTAGTTGAATTAATATAATATTGAGACTGTTCAACTAGACGGCTGAGTTAACGTTCTATCAGTTATAAAAATAAAAAATTTCGCACCTTTGACGTGACCTAAAGAACCAAGATAACTTCGTTGTTTATCATTTCATCTTTTTATTGATTATTGTAGCACCAAACTTCGAAATAGTTATAAACATACTAAAACAATCGTAGTCAAATGCATTGCTCACTCTCATTTTCGTTAGATGGAGTTGTGGCAGTCTGAATCACAGTACTCTCTTTTTCTAACTGTATTTTTATTAAGAATTTATTATAAAAGTTCTGCGCCCCCCCCCCCTTGAGGGGGGGCGGTCGCTCCGGTTGAAGGTTCGTTGCCTCCGGGCATGTAACCATTAGTCCAAGGCGGTGTTTAGTCAGTAGGAGTCTGACATAACCCTCACAGCCGGCTGTGTTTGTATCCAATGAAGGATTCACCGCCTCCTTCCTCCGTTGATGGGAAGGTGGTTCCGAACCCTTAAGGTTGAGAAATGAAAAAAAAAAAAAGTTTAAGGTTCATCCACTTGCGTTAACAGTGTGTACGTTAGCTACCTGTGTCGCCTTTGATGAATCATACGGACCATTAACACCCAGTCGCGAATGGGCAGTTTGTTATCATCTTTTTGTTCTGCCCTGCGATTCTGTAAATATTCGAATTCGAATTCACTCAGGTGTCCGGGTTCACTTCCAACGGCGGCATCCGCTCAACCTTGAATCGGTAATAACGGTTCGTGGCATAAGTGAAGTGAGTTTCATAATGACACAGGAATAGAATATCCGAGACACGTGTATTCAATGAATTTTGTTTTGATATTTCATATATAAAAATGGAATCTATAGAATTTCTTTGGGTCTGGATTTTTTACAGAATCGCAGGGCGGTCCTGTATATGTGATTACAGATCGTGATAAGGAGTGTTTAAGTTTTAATTATAATCACCCATCCCACTATAATATTTATTTTATTTTACTTCTAGTCCTACCAATAAATTTCGGTATTCCCGTTGAGCTGACGGTGAATTAGTTGACTCAGCAACTCGGCTGATCGAATGTCAGCTCGTTCAGAATGTCGGCTGATCAATTGAATGGCGACATTCAGAAGGGCGAGCTACCCAATTGGTCGTCTGATTATGCCACTTGGCTGCGACACGTAACATAACAATATCAAAGCCGGCCAACTGCGAGTCAACTCGCGCTAGTTGGGTTCTGTACCATTATCCATTACAAAAAAATAAAAAAACACTTTTATTATTTTCTATGACACAACCCTAAAAAAAATTACAATTTTCTATTATCGGTAGTGTTTGAGCAAAATCGCAGATGGACGGACAGACATGGCGAAACTATAAGGGTTCTTTATTTACTCCTAAAACCGTCGAACATTAATCAGAGTACACAAATTTCGTTAACAATCCCGTTTCAAATACTTTTATAATTTTTATTTTGTATTTTCTATTATATTCCTGTTCACATTCAAGGTAATCAATATTAGCCAACGCTTATGCTTTTAGATACACGAAAATTACTTATATTACGACTGTTAGTCGAAGGAGCCGACTACGTCGTCCGGTTGGCGGGAATCGTACAAGAGATTACAATATTATACTGCAGAATCATATTAAAATCGTCACGCACTCATCATAATTTCTAAGTTAAAATCAGTCTAATAACAATGAGGATATTATAATTAACTAAAAAAAGATATTTCCAGAGACAAATAGAGACCATAGGACATGCTTTAAGTTTTTTTTTTTCTTTATATGTATTGTTTTGCGGGAAAATATTATAAATAATCTCAACATATTAACCTTTAACCCCTTAGATATATAATTAGTGAAAAGCGACAGTTATATGTAACCCTATTCGTGTGACGTCACGGGCGGGTGTATACTAGAATTCATACATTTGCTCGACACGCGAAACACACGGAACGAGCCGCCGATGTAGCCGCGGCTTAATAATAGCGTTCAATCAGTATGTTGCCTTCAGGATTTTATGATTTTCAAATAAGAATGTTCACCCCCATACAAATGATGCCGTTATTTTTTTTTAAATGTTGATGTTTAATGATGTTACTGGTTTATTTATGTTACAAATGTCCATAAAACATTGTTATTAATATAAATTTTTATAAAAACTTTTGCAAACAAGAAACTGAGTTATGATAAAATAAAGATTTTGAGGTTATGTTGCAAAACAGAATAGAAATCGGATTAAGCATCTTAATCAGAAAAAAAGTATTTTAATTAATCGCTAAGAATTCATTTTCAACTTTTCAAAAACATCCAGTCGGGCCTGTTTTCATTAGTTAGAATCTTCTGGTCTCATCAAATCAAACTAAAAACAAAAACAATAATGAACAATAGCTAGTGATCAGTAATTTCTTTAGCAAATGATAGCTAACAAACATATATTTTTCTCTTTCTTAGTCATTACTAAGTATAAGTATAATTTTGATAAAATAATGACATTTTTATTGACTTTTTTTTTTCACTTCTTGTAAAGACAGTGATTCTATTTATTTATAATTACCTAATTTCACTCAAAATACCGTAAAATTATTATTGTAATCATATAGATAAAACAAAATACATTGCTATTCAGTGTAAATAGAACATTTATTTAAAGAAATCATAAGTATCTATATCAAAATTACTTATAAATAGGTTTAGTGATTAATACTATTACAATTATCTAAATAGGCAAGCATCGCAGATGTTATATAGTAATAAATTAATTGTAAATATATTCTATAACAGTGAACAATCTTTACAGATGATAAGACACTACAATGTCGCTTCTATTTGCGTTATAATGCTAATACATTACATATTTCAGTGAAAAACTATGTATGTACCTACTTCTTTTGTTTTACATAACTTTAGTCACAGATTAATAGGAAAAAGCTTAATCATAGCGTAGCCTAAATAATTTGCTTATATGAATTAACTATGTTAACATGGAATGTGCAAACGTAAAACAAAACGTAAGGTTAATATTGAAATAATTTACCTACTCATTAGAAAACTTGTTAGAATTTCTTTTAATAATCATTATAACTTCATTAACAACGAGATCACAAGTTATTTATAATAATTGCTCATTAAAATGTAATCAGTTTAAAAACAATGTAAATATCCCGCAAAGTAAATTAGGTATTATTTAACTATTATATACTATAAATTAATATACAGTGCAATATTTTGTTTAAATGTAAGAATATATAAATAAAGTGAATGAATATTACAAATTGTTTGATTCTGTAGTTTATCTACCAATTTATTAATAAGGATGTTTCGTTGAATAAATTTTATATTGTCTATACACACCCTAACAGTAGTGTCTCATAAATATTGAGTCAGTTTACACGATCAATGTTGCTTATCAACATGTGACTACATATCTAAGTAATATATTTTCTTCGAATATCAAGTGTGACGCAACTTTGTCTTAACCTTACTTTAAGTCTCATCAACTTGTCTTATCCATGCAGCACAGAGCTGTTCCGAGCACGATGAGAGCAATCCCCATGACGGACCCTAG
Organism: Diatraea saccharalis; assembly: GCA_918026875.4. NCBI lineage: Eukaryota > Metazoa > Arthropoda > Insecta > Lepidoptera > Crambidae > Diatraea > Diatraea saccharalis. The sequence continues at coordinate 887,729 of OU893336.1, forward strand.
AAGTTCAATATATTTTAATTACCTACACTCGTAAATCCAAAACAAAGGTTACTAGCTTTACATATATTTATCCTTACCTCTATTGAGAGGTTCCTCGGCACCTATTACAGCGCCAACTACAGCGGTGAACGCGAACGCGAGACTGTTAGCTGTCGGCACAGCCACTGACAACGGAGCCCGCTGCACTGCCGCTAAATACGCCAGCGAACCGCTCTGGTTTACCAACCACGGCAACACATACTGTGAGACAATATACCGATCTATGGTAAGGAAGGGCAGCTCTTATTTGCGTCATCATGTCGCACACATGTACATTTCATACAAAAGATATCTGTACAGTATATAAAATAATAAAGCCAATTAAAAAAAATGCAGTAAGGCACACACGACACATCACAGATTAACAGTATGCGTGCCGCAACAATGAAATGGACGAAAACTCGGCGGATATTTAATTTACTCAATGCACTGATTTCAATCAATTAATACAATGAATAGATAATATAAATATATAAATTGCAATCATTAAATTAGATTTATTCCAAGTCAACTCTAAACTGTAGAAATATATATAAAAGAATGTCAATATTTCTAACACCCTTATCAGAACGACTAATTACTGGATATATATGATCATTTAATAATTGGATAAATTAAGCATATAACTTTTCTTTCATACCAATATACACACGGCCGCATGTTAGGTTACTACGATATATCAAACTCCTCTGGTTGATTTTAAACGTTACCCACAAATTATTAAGATTTATGAAAGCGAGTGAAGAAATTTTATAGCTTTTTATAGTCTGATGTGTTGTTGACTGTACATAACCATCGGCGTATCCATGTTCTGAGCAAATACAAGTTCTGGCATCGTCTGCTCATACATACATCGTTTGCATATCGGAAACGATGGAAGTTAACAGTCCAGAATTTTAATTATACCCCCTCCAGCACAGAATCTAGTTACGCCTATGCGTATAATATACCTACACATAAATAATGAGCGGAGATGGTGTATAAGTGTGTATATTATACTCACACACTACAAAGAAAACCTAAGCTGCATCTAATCAAGTACTTTAATTATGTCCTCCACAGGGGATCTTTAAGAGCTACAAAACTACATAACTGATATGAGATATTTATAATTAGCTATTAACACTTACTCGCCAATTCCCAAGCAGAAAGCTGACTTCAGCCCATGCTTGCCCCAGCCACGTTTTAGCATGGACGTCTCGAAGACCTTTCGTTCCTTGACGAATAAATGGGTTAGTACAGCCCCACAACGCGCCTGTCAATACCAGGAGCCCTAAAATCATGTATGTTTATTTACTTAATTTATAATCAAATACACATAAAAATTGAAATCGGAGAATATGTACATACACTGCGTTACGTATGTCTCTGAACGACATAATTAGCTAACAAAATATAATTAAGAAGTAATTAGGGGGCTTTAAACATTCCACCAGAATTCAAAGTTAGTGGTTATAAATCCGAAGTCAGTTTTTTTTTATTTAAATTGATTGTTTTCCAATTACATTACTAAATTTTAACGTTTTCCTGCAATAGATTAAAATATATTCTTTCCAGCCGAGACTAGCGAGTTTAGAATTTTATAGAATTTGCTAACGGTAATGTAATAGAAATAGTTTTAGTTTATTACAGATACCTACTATACAAATTACAGATTACAGAAACCTACTATAAAAAAATACTTATAATTATTATAAGCATATTGTAATTTAGAATAATATTAAAATAAAATAAATTTTATCTTTATCAATGGCATTTCGATAAATCCTGATACTTACTATGGCGTATCGGTCGGTAAGTGACCAATATTAATATTATTAATTTTCTAGTCAAATAATTTGCAGAAATGTGACTATATTTCGTGGATTCCCTTTATATGGTTTGCGGAGCGGAAACGTGGATACATTTTCAGTGAGCGATGGGACCGCACGAAGGGTGCGGGGGATTCGTCGTCAGGGAACCCCGCATTATATGAACCAATGAAAATCAAGTCTTAATTTTAATGATAATTTGAACCCATAATATATTTCTGCTCAATTTTAGTAATTTTAAGCCATCTTTAAATTATTAAAATAAAACAATGTTCAACTAATTCTCATAAAAACTTTATTAAAAAACAAAATATGTATCCGAGTCTTATAAACAATTCATTGTATATAACAATATAAAATAATAAAACTAATTATAATAATAAAACTAATTTATATTCAGTATACACATCAGCCAAGTTCCCAAGGGTGAATTAGCCTTCAAGTCATGTAGAGATCCAGTCAGCACAATACATGTTCGACTACAGTTCACAATGAAGGCTTAAAATAAATTATAGAAGTCTTGACAGTTTTTAATTATAATAACCTGATGTGACGTTGAATGTATAATTATTAGGTATACTTTTATATAATGCATTATTAATGACATATCAGTACACATTAATTTGTAACTATTAATTACTATATGTCAGTTTCTTTCTTCAACATTAAAGGAGAATAAAATGTTATGGACACACATACATAGCTACTTATGATCATCCTATTGTACCCAGAGTATGTACAAAACAGTCTGTCTTTTTTTTGTACTGCACATCAGGGTACCACAATATGTATGTAAAATTTGCTCAATTGATTTTGAACTTTAATTTAAATGCATTAAGGTTTAAAATCATGTGGACACATTCGATAGTTTTGTGTAGTCTCAACATCCTGATGACTGTACATAAGTACATAATGTTCAATTTATTAAAATGTGTAAAAATTGTATATTAACTGATTAAAAACATCCTATGTTCAAGGGGTTGTTAACCTTTTTGTATGGCAACTCAAAATTAAATATATTTGAAAACAGAAACCTTGATGTTTCATTTATCTATTAATGTTAACAGAATTTACTAAAAGTCCGAATTTGCCCAAATTGGTGGTACAAAACACTTAAAATTCCTGTCAACCATTCCAAAAGTGATGAGATTAAATACACTGCAGTATAGCATAATATACAAATAAATAATATAGTCTTTTTCTAAGATTTAAACATTTTTGGTAAATAAGTGTCAATTTCATCTTGTTCATATGTACAAGATATATATATAAAACAATAAACATGAAAAACTTAAATTTAAAGCTAATTAGCTATATTGAGAATCATACAAAAAATACTAAAAAATATATTGCAATATTGTATGACTAAGTTTTATTAGAGGAAAGGGTCTTGCAAAGACCATATTTTAAAAAATAATGCTCATACAAACCTGAAAATTATACATAACTAAATATTGCACCATATAATGAAATATATCTCGACTATGAGATCCAAGACCTTACCATGAGTTTATTGTGACAATTTAATTTCAGTCATTGAATCAGGGGGGCTAAATGTCTTATTTTAAAATGTATCATATCAATTTGACATTCACAAAGTTTATACTACAACTATTAGACATGTGATAGTGATTTGGGACATTTTGTGAAAGATTGACGGAACAATATCTTTAATTTGATGTTAATTGGAATTGTCTAAAAAAAGCATCATATGAAAATATCTTTGAAAACTATTGAGAATTGTCAAACAAAAGAGCTCAACCTTTGACGGGTTTAACTAGGATTTGATTATGTTTCTTGATCATACAAATCATCATTCATTTCAAAAGCAATTGAGACTTTAAAACTTTCATGATTCCATATCACTATCACAATCTCTATACCTCTGTAAGGGACTGCAATAGATTTTGAAATAAGATACTTAGCCAACAAGATCATACATGCATGTCTCTGTCTCGCTCTAACATTTTCATTACATTTAAGAACCAAGATTTTAATTTATTATATGCAATTGAAAGTTGATAGTTACCTTATAATAGGATCTTAAATCTATGTAGTATTGAGATGTCACGATCCCAAACGTACTCCAATAGTCATTGGTTTTACATCTGTAAACAGATAGTGGTTATTATCCACCCAGTCTACAAAATCTTTACCCAATGCGACAGCACACTCTAAAGCCAAAATACAGTCGTTTTCAGCACGATGAGCTTCTAATGCAGGCCGGTTCATCACTCTCTCATAAATGTTTGCGAGTTTGTAAGATTCCTTTGGCTTCTCACCTGACCATGGGAATCTTCGTTTAGCTTTACATACATTTTTGTGGACAAATTTATAGCTGTTAACAGATCTTTTTGGTGTTGTTTCATTTACAGTCTTCATATTTAATGTATTTTCTTGTTTTAAGAGATTATCATTATCAGGTATAACTGTAGAATTGTCAGTCTCAGATATTGTAGTAGTAACAGTAGGCTCCCGAATCAATTCATAGCTTCTCATTGACTTTTTCCTAAATTCAAGTATATCATAGAATGCATGATAACAATCAGCACACATGAGATCATCAGAAAAATTTGCACCTAATTTCTCTAACTGTCTTTTCACAATAGGGAAATCAAAACAAGTACCATTTTGAGCTATCAAACATACAGGTTTTTGTAATATATCAAGAAAATTATTAATTATATGAAACACTTTGAGATCAAACTGAGACTCGTGTTCCAATAAATCGTTGCACAGCCCTGTCACTTTAGTGCAGTCCGGATGTATAAATCTTCCAGGATTCAAACACAATGTTACTTTATTTTGTACGCGGGGCGATGCACCCGGTCGTGTGTCCAAAACATGTTCTCTTTTTACCGCCACCATACTTATTTCTGTTATTTTCGTCTTATTATGTTCTTCAACTGGTAGACCCGTGGTTTCCAAGTCTAGGAAAACGTATGTAGAAATAACGGGCATTTTCTCAACGATATGATAATGATAAGTAAATTAAAAATCATTCAAAATTGCTTACCAAACGCTTCCAACATAATTATGACCCAGTTACTTTTCAGCTTATTATGCTTAATCGCACCGATAATTGCGCTTGGATTCTATTTAAACTATACACACTTCTTTATATAAAATTTGTGTTATAGTTATGTAGAAATTTGAAATAAAAAAACAATCACTGTGGATGTGTGTGACTGCTGTATCGACGAAATAGTTTCAGAATTTGAAGGAAGGCAAGAACACATTATAGTGACTCAGACACATAAGAATTGATAAAGTTAAAACAGTCTATAATAAAAACGAGCTACAAAATAAATATAATCTCCGACAATCATAACCTCAAAAATTTTTTTTTTTTTTTATTGAGTTAACGGCTTTGGGGATTCAAGTCCTTTTGAGCCATACATTATATAATTGTATTGAGAATGAAACTAAATCTTGGTTATACATATATAACGTAAAGTGGTTAGTAGTTCTTGAATTCTTTTAGTAAGTCTTTGAGGTTACTGGGTATCGTTGTTTTCTTGTGTTCCAGGTAGACGACAAGTACTAGTCGTATGCCAAATCGTTTGCATTAAATGCACTTTGGGAATCGGACAAAATCAAAAAGTCATTACTATTTATGTCACTTATGTATAAAAAGGCCTAATAAATGGCATAACATTCAGCAGTGTAGACAGAAAAGCCTTGAACCTAATATCTGTATTAGGAACTGCTAAAAATATGGTCAAACGTATGGCCAAAGAAATCAAAACACATTTTCTGATCATAATCATCATTGCTTCTTTAGAAAAATAAAAGATAACTACTAATGAAGAAGGAAGGATTATCGTAAATAAAAGTTTATACTAATGAGGAAGTACTTCAAAAAACATTAGTTTCCAAAATCAAACTCGATGTCGCTACGACACTTTCTTGATTTCTCGATGACAACCCTTTCGGTTTTATTTCATGTATAAAAGTAAATTAGTTTTCAAAACTAAATAAACAACACATATTAAATTTGTACTTTTTCGTATTTGTAATGATATCTAAGTTTCGAACTTTGCGAATTTCAGTTTTTTTAAATGTTAGTTAAAAGAAACAGAAATGGCTATCTTTGGTCCATTCGTTTCCAGCAAAATAAACATTTGATAGAGTCGCCATCTAGAGGAGGTGCTTTTTTAGTGCTTTCTTTTTTTTAATACTTCATCTCAAACGACGAAGGAATGTGTGGGGCATGCGCCAGTAAACGCCGAATCTCATGTTGTCCGTTTGTTCGCTCAGTCTGGAATAACATGTTTTTATGTACCAACCGTACTATAACATAATTTTGTGCTATACAAGGAACTTATAAGTTCCTTGGTGCTATTTTTGGGTAAGGTGTATTTTTAAGATAACCCAGATAGCATTTGAAACTTGTTTCTGTCTTGCAACAAGTTTGATACATCAAAAAGCAGACTTTCTTCAAGTTTGCCATGACAACTGCAGCAACAGAGATATATAGAGACAGAGAGACACTATACCACTATAATAGAGATCAGAAATAAAACGTTAACAAAAAATTTCTGTGACCCCCCTTTGCATACCGCATAAGTAGTTGTTTGGATTTTACCACTTTATTATTTTTTAAATTACCTGTTAAGAGGTGACCAGTGCGTCTATTACGGCTGCAAGTCCTAAGTCATCTTTTAAAAAAGGGCATGGTTCTAGGTGCTATCTTTACCTCGTGAGATAAAATCTTTTGCTTTCAGACAGGATTTCTTCAAATTCTTTCATTTACTGCTGTGATCTTCTTTCTCGTACGTGAACGGCCGGATCTTTTTTGTCACAAACGATGGAGGTTACATTGTACTATACATTGTACCTATCAACAACCCGGTCCACAAACATTTGACTTATACCAAACATATGGAGGGTTTTGAAAATTGTTTTTGGCTCCATACCTACTCTATGCAATGCAATCACAGCGATATGGTTCTCTTTATCGCACTACTATTTTAATATCAAAAAATATGTTATAATGTATTGGCGCTAAAATAAGAATAGACAATGAGCAATCTTAAAAAAATTTAGTGTTTCGAATTTTAAAAGTAATATTTCGTTTATTTTTAGTATTTAAGCAATATGTTTATTTTTAATAAACAAAATATTGCTTTTAAGTTCTAAGTACAGACTACTTATTAAAGTTTAAAATTGAGAAAAAATGGGACATTTTTTTATAATACAACATCTCACTTTCGACCCGATAAAGTGACATTTGGGTGTAAACAAAGCGTTTCTCGAGTTTGCCATGCTACGCATGTTGGTCGCTTAAGCCTGTTTTCTCCCTCCCGACTTCGCTTTTGTACAATAGCCTATGTCACCCGCGTATTATGTAGCTTCTCGTAGATGAAAGAATTTTTAAAACCGGCTAGTAGTTTTAGACGTCATGTATGATGTCCGCTTAGTAGACCACGAACACCATACAGTAGATGTTTACAGCTTATTGTAAATGGTAAAATTTATTGAGATTGAGACACAAGATAAAAACTTCGTGGTTAAAAGTTATTGGTTAAGTTATACTATTTAAGTTACAGCTAGAGTTAAATATTGTAGATAGGTCCTTTTTCGATGCTGGTAGATAGCGGTCTCTATAAGTAAAACACAAGATAAACTAAAGAAAGCTAAATTCATAATACGTGAAAACGTGACTACACAAGAATGTGCAATGTAAGAACTGTACACGCCATTTAATACAAACAAACAAATAAATCTTTCTTCTTTATAATCCTATTAATATTATAAAGGCGAAAGTTTGTAAGTATGGATGTATGGATGTTTGTTACTCTTTCACGAAAAAACTACTGGACGGATTTGGATAAAACTTTACAGCAATATAGGTTATACATCAGAATAACACATAGGGTACTTTTTACTGGGAAAACTTCTCACTCCCACGGGATACCGACTTCCACGCGGACGAAGTCGCGGGCGTCCACTAGTAGTTGTATATGTTGCCACCTTATAATTTTCGCGATTTTGCCATGGTAACGAAGGCTGTTTATCTTTCCATGGGACTGTACCTAATATAATTTAAACAAGACTTCTCTTATTTATCAAAAAGTGATTTACCTTTTACTTTAAGGATATAGAAGTGTTCATATATTTCAATTTTAAGGGTGTAAAAATCAAACAAATAAATTATTCGAAATATTACCAAATAATTAAGTAAAAAGAGTAAGGTAAAGCGAAAAATATTTTGTTTTGAGTTTTCTATTAAAATAAGAATAGTTTTTCCAAGTTCAAATCTTAAACAAATTACATTATGTTCTTAAACCCGTTTGAAATTTGTTATATACTATACTTAATTAATGTAGGTGACTGACCTACATGCAAACTAATCGTATCGACTAAATTGACCTACTTTAATTATTAATGATGGTTACGTTACGAATAAAAACTATATTTTCGAGAGTGTTCCTGATAAAAGAGAAGAAATGCTTTAAATATATAAATAAAAGCAGTTGATCGAGAATCATCGGTAAGTTTAACTTATTAAACATTAAAACTTTTTTTTGTAACGAATTTCTCAGCGTCAAAAAAAGGCTATAATTTACGTAGGCAAAATCGCAGGCAAACACAAGTATAAATAATTTGTGAAAACGCATCAAATTATAAGATTTTTTGCTATCCGTATATCAAAACTATATTAGGCAGTATGGCATCCTACGGCCGAGAACATGTAAGTATGAAGGGGGACTGATATGTATATGCGTGCATACAGCGTAGGCACATGACGAAACTTAGCGACCTAGACAAAACATTTGAATGACGCCCATAAAAAATAAAAGACTCATGATGGTAGAACGCTTTAATTTTATACTTTTGAATACGAAGGATATGGACTCATATGTTCAAAGAACAAAAGCCAATTTTATGGTATTACTGCATTTTACAGATTCAAGTAATTAAAGCAAACATAATCTGTTTGCCGCATGTGCCGCCCTCCAATACAGTCCGGCCTTGCATGCATATATGCAGTTACATATAACCAGTCTCTAATTAGTCTCGATATAATATGCTAACAGTAATATCTGACCTAACTCTCCTATAATAAAATCAATCTGATATTGGACGGTGAGTATTGTCCAAACAATATTCGAGTTTAATTTTGAACACGTTATCATTTTATATTGTTTATTGAAAAACCTAACTCACAGAGCCATGGGTGGCGTGGTGAGCAAGTTGTGCGCGGCTCGCGACGTGCAGGCGGCGGGTTCTGTGCTCGACCGTGTCATATCGCAGCCGCACACTGAGGAACACACTGTATTATACAAACTGGCTGATTATAAAAAGGGTAAAAACAAATATGAAAAGTTTTTACACTTTAGAACTAAGTATACAGCGTGTTTGGTAATACCTGTATAATCCCGAATATGGCACATACGGTATGATGAATAGAACCCAGAAAAATGATCACTAAGACTGAAACCCAGCACATGACCTAGATATTCAGCTTTTTTTCTTCGAAGTAAAACTGTACGCTGACAACCCTAAAAACAGCTGTTGTGTTGTATTTGGTCATCGACTCCATGTGCCGAACTAGTTTAAAAAATAACAGAAGTTAAATAAATCTAAAGATAAATGCCTAGAATAAATATGCATCTGAGAGGAATTTATTATTTCCAAACAAAGAAAAAGTTAGTAGTAAATGACTTTTAACTATAAAAAAACACTAATCTTGTGATTAACGGTGTTTCAAAAACTATTAATATGAAAACTTCTGTAATAATACAGTCAAAATAAAAAAGAAATTGCAAATACTTTGATTGAAGTTCAATATCTGCACCATTGCTCACATTAGTCTATGCAAGAAGGAGCGAGAGAGACATAAAATCGACGACGATGTGTATTGAGAAACTCGGGTTTCTGATGTGTCAGTAAGGTTCTGTAGATTATTTGCTTTGAAGTTTTGTTATTTTTTTCATAAAGCCGTGTTATTTTCACGAAACAATAAAATACGGACTTATACAATGATATTAATAATCTAAGTATCTCTCTTATTCTTAGTTTAAATGATAATTAAATAAAGGTTAGTTGTAATGGAAAGGTCTAATAATAAATAATATTTCTTGACGCGGAACCCCAAAATCGGTACACTTTTGATTTAGGTACATTGGTGTTCGAGTTGCAATAATAATAACCTATGTAGTTTTGGTCATCGCGTCAGTCGCGTCCGTGACTTTCATCGGCGTACTTGTGAGTTTTCAGAATTTAGAAGGTCAACTTACGTTTTCGTTCTTTCGGGACTTTTGGTTTGTTTTTCATTCTCGTTCTGTTTACCTGTGTATTATGTTTGTGTGCGGTCAGTGCAATGAATTCGTACTCAAATGCCTAATATTACGAGATGATAATGTGTGGCGGTGCTTGTGACGGTAATCTTGCTGCGGCTCGGCGGCGTTATGACGAGCGCCACGTGTCAGGAAGACCTGAAAACCATCGACGTCTTCCTTCTTACCGGTGATTCGCGGCATTTGTGAATTGGTTACATACAACTGGTTCATTCCATAGTGTGCCACAGGTAGGCCGGCCGATCACCTATTCCATCGAGACAGAGGATATGACTTTACGTCGAGAGTAACACGACACGGTCTGTGTTGAGTCGAATGGAGATGTGTGTTTTATGCGGTGGCCGGCATATCGAGACCCTGGACTGATAAAGTGGAGGTGAAGTGTAGGTAATGTTTAGAAGTGAAAGCTGAAAGAGTGATTAGCACGCTATAGGTATGTACCTATTTAATCTTAAATTGTTTTAATTACAAGTAAACTCATACGTAGTCGAGTGCGCGCGTCGGCAACATCAAAATGTATTCAAGGAAACGAGAGAGTGAGAGGTAATGAGAGAGGGAGAGAGAGCAAGAGCGAGTGCGCCGGGACGGCACGTATAAGCTTACAGGGTTGTAGCATAGTAATTGAAAACAAATTGTTCAAATATTTGTATGAAAATATCAATTTACATGAAATTGTTTTTTGACCTATCAATTGTGTTCTTTGTGCTAGGTTGTATGGCCATGTTTCGGGATTATACAGTTATTACCAAACACGCTGTATACGTATATTTAATTTATTAAAAATGTTCAGACACAAGCTTTGGTGTATGATAGATAATTATTAGTTGGAAGTTATTTTGTTACTAATTTTTTATCTAAATATTTTGTATCAATCTGACCCGGCTAGCTTTGTTGCGGTAATAAGGCCCGGCAATGAAAAAGGTTCCTGGGTAAAAAAAATCCATTTAGTCCATTCTAATCAGCCCTGCGATTCTGTAAAAATCCAAACGCGAATTAGAATTCACTCAGGTGTCCGAATTTACTTCAAAACGCTCAACCTTAAATTGCTAATAACGTTTCGTGGCATAAGTGAAGTAAGTTTCGAAATGATATACGAATAGAATATTTGAGACACGTATATTCAATCAATTATGTTTTGTATTTTTATACAAAAAATGGAATCAATAGAATGTCTACACTAAATGACTTTAATTCGGACACATGAGTGAATTCGAATTCCGGTCTGGTTTTTTACAGAATCGCAGGGCAGATGTTGGCAGATGTTAGAAAGTCATTTTTTTGCTTCAATTTCACTAAAATGGCTTAGATATGATAGGCATTAAAGATGATGAGTGGGGGCCATTTCAACTCACTGTATAAAATGAGTGATCATCCCTATTTCGAGCTAAAATACTTCTAATATCACTGTTATCATTTAGCTTTACTCACACATGCATAACACGGCGTATCTACCGGTGTTATTATGTAAGTAAGTAAAGTTTGAACAGAAAGAAAAGAGACGAAATTTCAAAGGTAGGCCTTATTGCACCGGGCCTTCATTGCCAAATAAAATTTTGTCTTAATCCGGCACTGCCTCCAGCTGCTGTACAACTACAGAGTGTCGATGCAGAAAAACTTAATCTTCAGTAATGTCTATAATTTCTAGGTGGACTACTTTTGGAGACTTATGCTAAAGGTGGAATGGTGGCTGCAGAGAAATTGATCAGGGAGGAGTTCGCGTCGTACATGTACGCGGGGGGCGCGGGCCGGGTGATCAACCGCGCTGAGTACTTGAGGTGGAAGTTCAGGGACCAGAAACAAGTTAGGATAGTTTAAATACTAAATCATCCTTTTATCAAATAGTAAGAGCATAGTAGGTATAGGTAATATAAAATTAAACCTGCCGGACGGATGTATGAATATTACAAATAAGTGGAGCCGCTGATATATTAAATATTCAACCGCTCAATATCTTATAAACAGTCTGATATTCGATTGGGCCAAAAATATTATTTTCTGGCCATGTTCATTAGTTTAACTGGCTGTCAGCAAGATTTTCAAATGGGAGTTGCCCAAAGTACATCTGAATCTTTGAAATTTGAAAATACCACGGGGCTTTCATAGGACCTCTACTATATCTGACCTCATATTGATATTTTTGTTACTTCGTTCCAGTGCGTTTGGTATTTAGTCTTAGAAGATTTGGAAATGAATTTGTAGTTGTGCTTAAGCTTGAATTAGAAAAATAGAGTCTTCTCCGAAATTCTCTATGATAGCTATCAATCTAGCTATTAATATTTCGTTTCCATCTTTCCTTATCAAAAATCCCACCCCAAAAATATGTGTTCATTATTTTCTATTATGTTTTAGCCCGTTCTCATTATTTCCGCTAAGCCAACTACGAGGGCGGGATAATAAATAGCTAGCCTAGCTATTTATTTTTTGACATAGTCTTCTTGAAGCGCTATGCACTTCATCCATCTATGCTCTAAAGCCTTGATGCCATCTCTGAAGTGGTTTTCTTCAAGCCCTTCAAAATAACTGTCCACGGCAGACATCACCTCGCTATTATTTTCAAATCTTTGTCCACCTAAAAAAATTTTGAGCTTAGGGAATAGATGAAAGTCAGACAAGAGAATAAGCTGGGTGTGGTAGCAAATCAAAATTTAATTCTTTGAATTTCGCCATCACAGTGATGCACGTGTGAACGCGCGCGTTATCCTGATGAAAGGTTATTTTTTTTAGCCAGGCCGGGTCTTTTTTCACCAATACACACTAGTAATTTATCCAGTAGATTAGTAGATCATATTCGCCATTTATGTTTTGTCCTTTTGGAAGGTAATCAATCATCAATATACCCTTCGAATCCCAAAATACTGACGCCGTGACTTTCCCCGCTGATGGCACGGCTTTTGCTTTCTTTGGAGTCGGGGATCCTTTTTCCGTCTATTGTTTAGACTGAATTTTTGATTCAGGTATATAGTGGTGAACCATAGTCTCGTCTGTAGTAACAAACCGTCGCAGAAAATCAGTTGTATTGCTCTTAAAGCGGTGCAAACATTATTGTAAACGCGTTTTTGGTCAACTGTAAGCAATCATGGCATCCACCTTGCGGATAATTTTTTCATACATAATTCTTGAGTCAAAATGTAATGCGCCCGTTCTTTAGAGATGCCTACAGTATCAGCTCTCTCGGAAAGTTTCAATCTTCGGTCAGCTAAAACTGCATCATGAATTTTGATTACAATTTCTGGAGTAGATGCACTTTTTGGACGTCCTGGACGATGTTTATCTTGGGTGCTGGTACGGCCACGTTTAAATTCAGCCACCCAATTTTTTATGGTCGCATATAAAAGAGCATTTTCTCCCAAAACATCCTTCATCTCCGAAAAAATCTCTCCACCTTTTAATCCTTTTAAATGCAAAAACTTTATTACAGCTCATAGCTCAATTTTATCCATTTTGCACAAAAAACAAAAGAATGCTTTTTGAAATGTCAATATTTAAAAGAAAAACTATACAATCGATTTGAAATTTGGAACACTGGCAGCTAATGAACCAATGAGTAAAATACTAAGCAGATTTTATATCGTTATCATACAAAATATGGGTTGGGCTAGCTATTTATCATCCCGCCTACGTAGATCATATTTTAATTTTTGAAATGCTGATTTAAATTCTAATTTAGTCTTGTTTCAGATTGTAGTGATCTAGCATTGTATGTACATATTTAGAGTGAGTGGATTGGAGATTTCTTTTGTTCCCTCGGTGACCAGGAGTGTTGGGGAACGTCGTGGACTGGTCGCAATATTACGTCATATCTTGTTTACATTTTGAAGTACCAAGGGTTTATAAGCAGAAGTAGTGGTTGTTGTTTTCCTTTTTTGATTTCTCGTTATAAAGTGGTTGGTCATATTTGCGTTTAGTTTCTTTGTAGCGTGTTGACTTAAGCTGGAATTAATTGTTTCTGCGTATTTTATTTTTTCTAATTTATTTGTCTGCGTGAATTTATTTAGTGATTGTCGTCAGGAACAGTTATTAGTTTGTTACATTTTAGAATTACCTTTTTTCCAATAATTACATTCTTCTATTAATTGTCCAGTCTTTATCTCTCTTCCAATATGTGAGATGGGAAATATTATTTTATATGTCACTTTACAGTTTTTTTATTTCAACGTAAGTAACGTTATCTCAAATGAATTTATTTAGTAAATTGGATTAAATTAATGTATTAAATTTAAACTAACATTAAAAATTATTTTTCATTATTACTGACAAAATATGTATAGTAAAAAATGTGAAAAAAAAATTTATTGTATATAATTATTATTATTCAAAATAGGCACGAAAATTTCCAGGTTGTTCTCCCAATAGAAGCATCGCTATCCCCCCACGACCCACTTGCAAAATGGGAGGATCACACAGCGTGCTGGCAGATGAGCTATAGGGGGGCACTTGGGGAGTCACTGCTGCATGTACTTATTATTTGTGACACCAAGGTAACTAATTAAAGGGATAATATGCACCATATTTTATCCTATCGTGACATTATTATCGAACCTGAAACACGTAAGCTACATGATTTTGGTATGAATGTGGTAATTTTCAGATTCACACGAGACTTGCCAGAACCTTGGTCAAGTGCTTCCCAAAACTTTCTTTGGACGTCGTCGAAGGTGAAGAATATCTAGGTGAGTGCGTGCATCGATCGACCTTAATCAATTTTGTTTGTTTTTCTTATAAATAATTAAAGTAGGTGAAAAATTATTATTTAAGTACTAATAAACAAACTGATGAAACTTTGATGTTTTCTCTGCCTACCATTCGTTGTGAAAATATGATGCATATTGCTCAAGTAACTAGTTTTCTGTTTGGTTACTAGTGACCATATTTGCATCAATGTTTAGTTAATAAAAATGATTTATTTCCTCGATAATAACTTCGATGAGTTCAGTGATAAATTTGAAGTATTTTGTTTAGGAGCGAGTTCCCTACACCTAGCCATAGCATATAGTAACAATGAGCTGGCGCAAGATCTGGTAGAAGCTGGAGCAGACGTCAATCAGAGGGCTATAGGTATGAACCTTATGATACATGAAGACATCAAGGTCAAGGCAGGTGGTCTACAATAAGCTAAGGATAGTGTTTCGTTTGTGTGAATAGACATTTTGTGACAATGACTTCGCAATCCAATCCACACTCGAAAACGCTCAGGATCCATTAACGTCCACGGTATGGTGAGTGTAACGGTCAGTCCTTTTTGAAACTGGCGTGAAAATATAGAGACAGTATAGGAAGAGTATTCATAATCATCATATAATGAATATATGAGCAATTTTGCATTCGCAGCGCTTTCCGTAATTGAAGAATGCTTAAAAAAAGTCACCAGTCGCATTGGCTCGAAATGGTACTCGAATTCTATTATTTTGCTACAGTGAGTATATTCTTATCAAAGAAGGATTTTTACAAATATTATTTGCGTCATAAATATCATTTCTATTAAAAATAATAAGTAAGAACATTGTCAACGTTATGTACTTTAATTTCTTAAGTATTTATATTTTCTATAAAATAAATATGTGATTGAATGTGTGTTTAGGCAGTTTTTTCCTACCGCGTGACCAGCAGGGCGGGGTGGGCTCCCGTCAGACCAATTACGAGGGTCTGGCGTACCTCGGCGAGTACCCGCTGGCGTGGGCCGCCTGCTGCGCCAACGAGGCCGTCTACAACCTGCTGCTGGACTGCGGCGCGCATCCTGACAAACAGGACTCGTTCGGGAACATGATACTGCATATGGTCGTCGTGTGCGACAAACTGGTACATACTGATATTATTAATAGGGATAAGAAACATGTAAGCAGATCAATAACTATAAATTAAGATGTAATAAATTCACTTTGTCGTCGCTTAATAACAGTTTATTCTCTACTGAAAAGCTAATTACCAACATGAAACTCCTGAAACATAAAGAGTAAATGATAAAAACAGTGTTAAACTCAAAACAGTCTCGTAATATTGAAAATATAGCGATGAATCTGAGAAGCTACAATTGAACCCTCTGGTCTCTACCTTGGGATGTCTTCTGAGTTGGTGGTGGTTTCTTTGCCGATACTAGCGGGTTTAGTCTGCGACTGCAGTACGGAGGTTAAGCATCAAGTCATCGGATTGGTGACCAAAGTTTGTTATCTCAAGATCCCCTGTGCTTCACATCAAGCTGTTGATCCTGACTGCATCTGCAAGATATTAGCACCCACCAATCCGCTCATGGTGTTATGAATCGCTCTCTAAAGTTCTGTGCATCAGGAGTGGGGACATTAATATAATGGTGAGGTGTGTGTACAGGACATGTTCGGGTACGCGCTACGTCACCCACGCGTGCCGGCCAGCAACGGTCGGATGAACAGGGCAGGGTTCACACCCCTCACGCTTGCCTGCCAACTCGGACGCGCCTCCGTCTTCAGGGAGATGCTCGAGCTCTCCGCCAGGGAATTCTGGCGGTATTACACCTATTTATTTATTAACCGTTATATAACTTTGTCTAGGCAGTTATGAGGTTCTGCTGAACTTCAGAAATTGTTTCTCATAGCGTGGCCATAAAATAGACTTAACCGTATTTCAGGTTGAGCACGAGTGTATAACCTATGTCCTACATCTAAAACTGTCATTGTCTCACACTTCTGTGTGTTTATCATGTTATCCTTATATCCCTTTTACCTTCTGAAAGCAGTCCGTCTTCTTGAAATTAAACTTGATGATTTTAAAATCCTTGTAGGAACCGTAAGGTTGAATATGTGGTTCCTACTTGATGATGGAGACATCTGGCAAGGGAGACTATAGGATAATTTAACTCCAGGGGACGGAGGGGGACGGGGACCGCGGTTCCCTTCCGTTCCCGTGCTAACAACACCTAGCTCGGAGGGAGACAATTATCCTTTAGTCTCCTTTGCCAGTTGTTTCCATCATCAAGTAGGTATCACACCTTCAACCTTACGGTTCCTACAGTCCTTATTTTCCGCTTCATACACAAACAAACCAAACTCACACTCAGAACAAGAAACACAGAGTCTCCCAATCCACCACCACAAAGGTTACATAAGATATATGATAAGTCTTAATTGATGGTTGAGGTTATGTGTATGCGCGGTTAATACAAGACACAAAAAACGTAACATCTCAGACCAATTAAAAAGTACTTTTTATTTGGTCTGAGCGTAACATTGTATGCTATAGGAAAAGTGGGAAAAACTGTCTCAGCATATGAAAGTTAAGGGTGAAACATAATACTTTTTACGCGACATACGACCATAGTTATCTCATATGTTTTTTCCTTTCGTGATTTTTCAGGAAACAGGTTTTAATTTTCAGATTCACTTTATTTTATTGAACAGGTATTCCAACATTACCTGCTCTGCTTATCCGCTGAACGCTTTGGACACATTACTGCCAGATGGAAAAACTAGTAAGAAAGAATTTCCTAATAAGTTAGATATTCAAAAAAGGTATGTAAATGTAAGAAAAAAGGAAACCTCAGCAGATTCAAGCCGGTTCTTCTCAGTATAAGGAATCCCGCTGTAGATTTACGGACCATAGCATAACTTTCAACTTTCTTATGTAGTTGTAACAGGCTAGACTAAATAAATGATATTCGATTTGCATTAATAAACATCAATTATGGCTTGATAATTGGTGCTACTGTGGCAAATGTTTTATTATCTTACTAGCTTTTGCCCGCGACTTCGTCCGCGTGGTAAAATACTTTGAGCAGCATTTCTAACGAATAATTATTCATTACCAGCGGCTTCGCCCGCGTGGTCCCTAGGGAAATGTTAAGTGGGATAAAAAGTATCCTATTATCTAAGTCAGCTAATACCCTATCTGTATACCAAATTTCATCAAAATCTGTTCAGTAGTTTCGGCGTGATTTAACTTTTTTAATTAGGGATGACTGAGAGTGTTATAAACGTAAGAGTAGACAATAGACAAATACAATCAGAAAGCTCCGAACTGCTAAGCTATCGGGAGTTACACGTGTTATTGTGAGTCAACCATAAAAGATATATGCTGTCGTGGGATATTATTAATATAATTTTAAGGAGAACATTTCCGTCATACATGATTTCTGGGTAGCTTTAACCATTAAGGTTGCACACGCGACGGAAGCTTAAAAAATGGAGTAACTTCTCCCGTTTTCCCAACATTTCCCTTCACTGCTCTGCTCCTATTGATTGTAGCGTGATGAAAAGTATACTATAACCAGCTCAGGAGTATAAAAAATAATTGTACCAAGTTACGTTAAAATCCGTCGAGTAGTTTTTGTTTCTATAACGGTTATACAGACAGACAGACAAAAATTTTACTGATTGCATTTTTGGCATCAGTATCGATCCCTAATCACCCCCTGATAGTTATTTTGGAAATATATTTCATGTAGATAATTCTAGACAGTAAACTTTATCAAATCTAACGCCCTAGATTCCAACTGGGACAAATGAAGAAGCACTCGATGGAATTTGTCCAAGGGACGGTCGTAGGATGTGCGAGCGAATATTTCTTACATAGACCTCCTCTATCGTTAGCACCCGCCAATCCGAACTTTACCCGCGTGGTGATGATGATGATATTAGAAAATAATCGATGATCATACGAACTTCGAACTATATCTTACGGCCGGGCAAGCTGCACTTAGACTACCAATAAGTGTGCAAACTCCCTTAATGCACAAAGAGATAAGAGAGAAAACTTTCTTGCTAGTAACTCGATTCTTTTACGCTTTTCATTAAAATTAAGAATTTACATTCTCTTTTTTCGTAATTTATAATAAACTCTAAACACTTGATGGTTCGAGTGCCATGTCTGAGTGCCAATTGAAATATAATTTCGATTAAAAGTTTGAGATAATAATGAGATTTATAAATTACATCAAATCTAAAGTAATTTATCCAGTCCAGACTGTAATAAGCACCCGTGAAAGTCGAAACTCTATGCCATCCATCTTAAGGAAATCTAACCCCTGTTTTTAGATTGGAACTCGGCCCTCTTCATAATTCTGAACGGAACCAAACAGGAGCATCTCAACATGTTGGACGGAGGCATCATACAGAGGCTGTTAGAAGAAAAGTGGAAGACTTTTGCAAGAGTAATTAACTCGATAATTTGGTTTGAACCTCATGGTCATTCACATGTTAATTTTTGAGTTGTTGGGTGGTGATCTCATGCAGAAATTAGTACTTCTTTCGCTACTGCAGAGCGAATTTTTATCATATGTTCAGGTAAATTTTGAACCCACGACCTTTCGCAATGAGTCGGTAGAGCGGTGCCCGAGGGAGGTCGTGGGTTTAAATCCCATTTCAGAGTACTAGGATTTTTTTAAGCATTTTCCATTAAGAATATTTTCCTGTAGAGCATTGTGAATGCAAAATTTATCAAAATATAATAAAAAGTAACACTCGGTTACAAAAACGGCCATTAAGGTTTAATGACTACTTTAAACTATGACCGACCCTTACGGAAATTCATCGCAGCCTATCCGATCATTCCGCCGATAAGACTTGTCCCCTGGACGTTAAAAGACCGATAACAATGTCAACATAGACTATTTGCGCACAGAAAAAGTTCCTGAAACGGCTGATGATCCTGATGCTGCACCTGCTCCTGCTGTCCGTGTCGGTGTACCTGCGGCACAACAGCGCCGAGGCGGAGGCGCAGCCGCGCTGGGGCCTGCAGGTGGCGGACGCGCGCTCCGGCGTGCGGCTGGCCTGCGAGCTCGGCACCATCGCCAGCACTCTCTGCTACATCATACTGCAGCAAGGCGACGAGATCAAGAACCAGGGGGTGGTGGCTTACTTCAAAACGTTGGTAATTATTCAATTTTATTATTTTCTTCTCATGCTCGAAAAGTCCGACTTTTTAGAGTACTAATTAAAGCCGTCTAATAATATGTTTCGTTCCAGGAGAAAAGAAGTATTTATTTAACTAATTGTGTAACCAACGAGTCTACAGACAAGATTTATTAATAAATAAAATAATGCTCTTATAAACATTTAGCTTTTGAAATTTGATTAAAAAACAATTGATTCCGTAGAATGCTTGTATTGTCTTTTAAAACTTTTCGTGAAACATTCAGTTTAAGATAAGACAATTAAGTACGAGGCTTCCACAATTATACAAAATGTTCATTTAATTTAATCAAAATAAACTATTTTACTATATTAATGTTTTTTTGTGATCGAAGTAAAAAGTAGTATCTATCGAGAACTCTCGCTAAAGCTTGTAAATTAAGGTACGTCTTAATTGTAATATTATTAGCCTTCTAGCAGTAGCGGACACTATTATACACATTTATCAAACTCATATAAATACAAAAGTCTTTCAGTTACACAGTTATTTTATTTTGTACAACGCTTCGTTTCCATTCAAGTTCGTTGAAATTTGATGGAAACGATACTCGTATATAGAGATCATTGATACACCACGTTGGGCGCCAATAAGAAATTTACTTGTTAGATTCACGAACCGGCCCAGTTTATATTCCTGACGTCGAACATCCTCCTGCTGGCCTGCATACCCTTCCGTGTGACACGGCAAACGATGCTGGAGGAAGCACTGCTCATTTTTTTGCTACCTGGTGTCTGGTTCCTACTAATGTTTTTTGCAGGGTAAGATTTTCGAACAATGTTATTAATCAATAATTATCAGATTTAAATAATAATTTTGCATGCCAAATGACGAAATACGGAATAATTACATATATATAATTATGTGTAAGTTTATTTTATATTTTGAAGTATGTTTATTGTTCATTATTAGTTTAGTATTGTTGTTGTAGTTTTATTTAAGTTACTCATCTTTTAAAATTTCTCTGTGCCGCCATCTCGTTAGACTTGGTGGACTGGGCAAAGATTAGCTGGGAGAGAATGCTATTAGGATTAAGTCCACCTTCTGTATCATGCTCGTATTAGTTAATTAGATTCAATAAATAAATAAATAAGTTACACATGCATTATACATATATCACCTTTATGTCAATTATGAAATCAAAATTCGTTACCATCGGTTCGTGAATTCAAGGTGAAAGGCCTAGTGCTGAGAAGAACTGGCAAGAAGAGATGAATAAGGGTTCTGTCTGCGATACGGAGGTTACATTGCTAACTACTGCCTGATTCGAAAGTGACGTTATACTATAGGTCCCGACTGCCCTGAAATCGTCAACTATACAAATTCAGTACAAAATCCCAGGAATCATGGGGACATGAATAAAAATTCACACTCGCAGAACGGAAACACGTATTTCAAACAAATTCTGTCTGTATGAAATTACACAAATATTTTACTATCGCGATGTAATTTGCTATAACGCCATCTAGACGTTAAAATTAATATAAGTTGCAACATTACCTATCACTCATCAAGTGGCACTGGGCCTGCATGGTAGATTATCAAATCAAATCATTTATGCAATGCAGAACACATAGATCTTGAAATACCTAATTATGTTTCAATGTAATCTGGTACTTTTAATTGCGTACAAATATTATGGTCAGTTCTTCCTGTATAATTGATTCCATGTGTAGGTAAATATTAATAAGCCGATGGTCTGTATATTTTATAATATTTTACAGCGCCGTGCGCCTGACTGGACCGTTCGTGACGATGATCTACAGTATGATCACTGGAGACATGTTCACCTTCGGTATAATTTACTGCATCATACTGTTCGGATTCTCACAGTCCTTCTACTTTTTGTACAAAGGTAATGTACCCCTTTATTTGTAAACCTTACGCGTGGCACACTCTATCTTTCGTTAAAATATTTCATGGACATCGAAATTTTCCAAGAGTGGATCAACTCAAAGTGTCTTAATCAACAATCGTACAGCGATTTTGTCGTGCGATAATTTAATCAAAGTCAAAGTATTGTATAATCAAGTGAACTCATTAAAAATAGTTTTGAATTCTCCAACATATCATTGTACATTGCAGGCTTCCCCAACGTGCAGTCTACCTTGTATTCCAGTTACCCTAGCACTTGGATGGCGTTATTTCAAATCACCTTAGGCGACTACAGTGTACGTATATTAAATGATTACTCATCAAGTTAAAAGTAAAAAGATAAAATAGTCTCAATTCAATTTCTAAATTTAATAAGTTAAGTAAGGTTTACTTTTCTAACATACATAACGTTATCTAGCCCGTCAAGTAAATTTTTACAGTTTTTTTTATTATTTATATTCATTCGCTTTGTTTACACTATTAAGTGGTTCACTGTTTGATTCTGTAGTCACAGGTATGATTACATGCTGCCCTACATCTGTGTCGAGTCTCCGCTCGACTGCAGACGAAAACAAAACGAGACGCAGAATCGCTAAGTGATATAGAAAATCGCTTTGGTGATGGGCGCTTAAAATGAAAACTTATTAGTTGCGAAAGATGTTTTGTCCTTGTATCTGCCGTTGTCTTTGATGGTACAGTCTGCGTTGCAGTGCTATTCTGTTAAATATACAGCGAGGACGGTGCTATGTTCGACGCTAAACTAACGAAATACCAAAACTGTTCTGTAGCTATTAGTAGTCTTGTTTTGTGGTTGATCCCTTGTATAGCTATTGTTCTTCTTTTTGGGCAAAAGGTGTTCATTTGGAACGGGTAGGTAAAAAATTTGAGGCAACTCACAGGTGCTTCAAAACAATTTTATGTTGTTGTGTGAATTAATAAAAAAATTCTGTTTACTGCAATATTTTTTGTGAACTATGTATTATGTTGGCTTATTGTGGGTACCCGTGGAACAATTCGGTCGTACGACGAGTTAATGTTCTTGCTTAAGTGTATCGATTAACTCCTCTAGTATTCGGACCTCGGCATGACACCATACCCGAACCTGACAAAGACCGTGTTCGCTGTGTTCATGGTGTTCGTACCGATATTACTGCTGAACATGCTCATCGCCATGATGGGGAACACGTACGCCCACGTCATAGAGCAATCCGAGAAGGAGTGGGTCAAGCAGGTGAATTGTTGAACAGTAACAAATATAGTATAAGTAAAACATACAGCATTATAAGCATTTAAATTAAAATATATTTTTGTGTATAGGTTTTTTTTTTCAATTTTCTGTCTTATTATTAACAATATCAAGCTTTGGGCTCCATATAATTGATATAGAAGGGAGAGTACTGTACTTGTTGATGATTCGAATAATGTTATAATGTTAAATTAAAAGAATTTAACATTATTCTGTTCTCACATCTAATCTAAGTATGGAATATAATCCCTCTATCTATCTATACTATAACTTGTCTTTCATTATTTAGTCG
Organism: Diatraea saccharalis; assembly: GCA_918026875.4. Classification (NCBI taxonomy): domain Eukaryota; kingdom Metazoa; phylum Arthropoda; class Insecta; order Lepidoptera; family Crambidae; genus Diatraea; species Diatraea saccharalis. The sequence goes on from OU893336.1 coordinate 911,171, forward strand.
TTTATAGAATGGGGTTGTGACCTAGTAGAGAAAATACAGGTATCTGATATATGTTCGAATAATATGAACCATTTTAACTTATAAATATTTAACATAATAAACTCTTATTCATTTGGAAAATTTTACGTTTAGATAATTGGAATGAAGAAGGGAAAACAAATTACAAAAGTTTATTAAATTATTTATTAATTTAGTTTCATAAAATGTAACAACGTTCATTAGAATAACTACCATAGACGCCCATTCGTTTTCGGTGCCATAACAAGGCGTGACGTCACTTCATGGCATGACTTTTCGCAATTCTACAAACACAACACCGTATTTCCGAAACTTTTAATTGCAAACATGCTGTTACTTCTACATTATTTCTCGGATGTTGATTATTTATAAAAAGGGCAGTCATCAAGCCTATTGAATTGACAGGATTCAAGCTAAAGCATTGAAAGCTTTGTTCAGCACGTTTCTACCACCAATGTCCATCTGTGATGTTAATGTATGTAATGAAATACTACCATTTGAATGTGTGTGTGCAGTGGGCTAAGATCGTAGTGTCCCTGGAGCGGTCGGTGGCGTCGGAGGAGGCGCACCGCTTCCTGCAGGAGTACTCCATCGGGCTCGGGCCCTCCGACGACCCGCGCTACGAGCAGCGCGCCGTCATGGTCATTAAGAGCAAGGCCAAGACCCGGGCCAAGCAGAGGAAGGGCGCGCTCACCAATTGGAAGGTGATCTAAGCCAGGACCGATCTGGTTGATCAGTAGATCCATACATAGATAATACTTACCCACTCGTAACACTTTTTAAGTCTTATTCCCTGTTATTAAAGGATTTCGGTCAGCGGCTACACCTGCGTGATTTCCATGATGACTTGACAATAGTTTTATCCCTAGAGAGTCGTTCGTTCAGTGGGAAAAAGTAGCATTATGTTAATCCAGCCTTAGGATTATCCATATACCAATTTTCATCTAACACCTTTGAGTATTTTGGAATTGTATAATATTCACAATCGTCTTAGTCTATTTGGACTTCTTAACAAGTAGAATATATATAAAAGCAGTAATAATAATAAGTTAAGGAAATTCATGCATTTTTCAAATTGCACAACAGGGTAATTTTTACAAGATTTTTCTCTGTAAAAAGAAAACTGATGAATCAATTCTGACCCAATTTAGTACCTATGCAAAAACCTTTTCAGGTATTAAAAGATCTTCGAATGTAGTGTTCTAATGACGAAACAACACACAAACACTATTTTAGGTTATCATCTAGCTGCCTAATTAACACACAATACTTTAAAATCATGTGTCAATAGATAAAATAATGACCGAATACCAAACTATTTAATTTATGATTTCAATGTTCATGTTACAGCGTGTAGGGAAAGTGACTATATCGGAGTTGCGTCGGCGCGGTATCTCTGGCGAGGAGCTGCGACGGCTCATGTGGGGCCGCGTCTCTATTTCTACACCCACTAAGGCGCCCAGGTAAATTGAATATAATCGCACGACGAGAGGTGCGGCAGTTGATCGTGCGATCTTCCAATCATTTGATCGCATTGTTCTAATATCCTATGATCAACTCTCACCTCTTTTAATTCAGAGAAATCTTTTTGTCTTAATTCAGAGAAATATATTACAAAACCAAAGCATCGCGATGAGCGTGGCGCGGAATAAGGATATATATATGTTTTCGATGATTCCCCATGCTGATATACATTTCTATCACAGTCGTAAAACTTATTAAAATTTTAAAGATTAGATCAAGTAGTACCCTCGTCGAGTCTCCTTTGGTTGGAGGTCGATCAGGACCACTTTGGATATGTAAGCGGGAATATTAGTCATAATAGTATGTTTGTGAATACAGACGCGCGGCGGTGGATGTGGGCGGCGCGGGGGGCGCGGGGTCCGCGGGGGGCGCGGGCGTGGCCCCGGCGCTGTCGTCCGCCCTCAGCGTGATGGCCTTCACTGACCTCGACCTCACCACGACCACCGGTGAGCACTATTCCACTCGTGCACCTCACTCACTCCACTCTCTCATACCACCAACTCATATTGGCGCCCAACGTGATGACATAAAAATTCCAAAGAAATTTAATTTCATGCACAAAAGCTATAACAACGTCTTATATATGGTCAAACAACTAATCCCGGGAACAACGAACTCAACATACTCGTATATGCGTAAATCTATGTATGCCACACATATAGTTTATTATTATTATTTAGGTACATCCATTTTATATCTTAGCCGTAGTCAAAAGATACTTCTTTCTATGTTTTGTATAGACACAGACACTTCCAATTTTTCCTATTTAAATATCATGGTCATGTCCTCATGGGTTCGGGTGCAGTGGCCAGCGCGCTCGGTCTGTGTTATATGTTGTTTACCGACTTTCGCAATGGTCATAATATAGGTGACCACAAATTTATTTTCTCGTGCTTCGTTAGTCACGTTAAACCGTTGGTATAAGCTGCATCTGCAGTCGTTAATATCCACTAATCCGCACTCACCCCGTGTGGTGGTCCATTCTCCCTAATCAAATTGACTCGATTCCATCCATAGGGAAGGCCCGAGCGTCACAATTTTTGAAAGCTTGTTGCTCACTTTGATATCCACCGTGCTTTAAATTCAATTCTATAAATCTATATATCCCATATAAATCTAAGGTGTGCTCTTTAAAATAGTTCCCTTTAATAACTGTTTTAATAAGTGTAACTTAATTATTTTTTCTCAGACTCGGCACTGAAACAACAAACACCAGACCTTTTAGTAAACGGTAAAACTCAACAGCCATTCCCGACTGGTGTGACTCAAACGCCGATCATCTCGTCGCCGAATCAACTATTGATTCCACCGACGGTGACGTCACCGTTACCACAATACCCTGGTGCAACGAAAACGGCACTAGAAACGAGAACAAACCCGCTGCAAAAGTCAACGGGAGTAGTTTTGACACAGTCGGGGCAAGTACAGACCCAAACGGGGCAAGTGCACACCCAATCGGGGCAAGTTCAGATTCAAACGGGGCAAGCACCTAACCAAACAGGGTTAGCACAGATTAGAACAGATGTTGAAATTAAATCAACAGATACATTAACTGTGTCAGGTCAGAAAGTTTTGGCGACTCAAACAAATATCGAACCAACACGATCAGGAGTACCTCAGATAGAAGCAGCAGCAGGTAAGAAACTAGAAAGGGACTTGATATTTTAATTATTTTTGAAAGACGTTTAATTTTAGATTTACTTCCAACAACTTATTACTTACTTTAACGAAACATGATTTAAATAAGCAACGACGTATTTTTGTATTTGCAATCTCTGCGAAAGTCAGTGATATAATTGTAAAAATACTGATATTGGCTGGGTGCACGATTGCAGGACTAATAAATACATTATTATATTTTTTTCAAACGGGAAGTCTTAAGAATTGTACTTTATAGTACTAGTGTTAATTGCAACCGTAATCTTTCAATGTTTTCTATCGATATTTTCGATACTCGCGCTGTCATTAATACAAATACAAAAAATAAAACCCATATTATTACGGTGAAGTCTCTCCACCACCGGCCAAGGAGGAAGTATACCGGGACTACCTGTTCGAGCTGATATCGGCGGTGGAGGGCGGCGGCGCCGAGGAGGCGCGCGTGCGGCGGCTGGCGGCGCTGGCCGCCGACCTGGACCATGTGCCACTCGTCGATGTCAACGTGCACGTCAGTACCTACTTTGATTGATAATTTACTGACTCCGGAAACTTCGTAGCGACTTAGAATTTGTAAACTGAGAGTCACGTGTGACCTCTTTGTTTCCCTTTGCTTTTATTTATTTTGATAAGGATTGCATAAATGTACAATGGCGGACTAAATGCCGTAGGCATCTTCTATCAGTTAACTTTAGGGTGATGTGGAGACAAATGGACGGTGGTGTGCACAATAGGAATGGAAATTTTGTTGGAAGAGACTATACTATAAGTATGCTTATGTACATAATACATATATAAAACATAAATAAATTCTTCCTATAAACGATACATATCTACATACAAAAGAATATATTTATATACTTACATACATATATTATTAAACTAATATATGTTCCAAAAGAAAGTTACGCATGTTGTTTTTAAAAGCTATTTTTGCTTTTATTGGGCCTAGTAATTATTTTAGGGTTCCACACCTAAAGAGGAAAAACGGAACATTCAAAGGATCACTTGGTTATATTTTGTTTTAACTACCGAGTTGAAAGGATGAGATGAATGCGATCAACCGGAAATTTAAGTATTTTTAGGGCCGGAAAAGACCCTTATGGACCCGTAGGTACATATATTTTATTTATGTGTTCTTACCAAATTTCAACAAGATAGGACTGTATTATAAGAGACCTCATTCAATTAGTTACTTATAAATAAGCCGATGGTGTTATCTGCGCGGGCTTAGATCGCTGCGCGGTCAGCTCGCAAGGTGGTGGCGGGCGCGGTGTCGGGTTTGTTCGGCGTCGCGGCCGACGCGCCCGCCGCCGACTGCGGCTGGCGGCGCCAGCGGCACTCGCACAGCGACAGCGACCCCGCGCCCGGTAACTGCACTACCAGTCTATAGGGTACAGTCACAGTCTGCCCGCCGCCGACTGCGGGCACTCGCACAGCGACAGCGACCCCGCGCCCGGTAACTGCACTACCAGTCTATAGGGTACAGTCACAGTCTGCCCGCCGCCGACTGCGGGCACTCGCACAGCGACAGCGACCCCGCGCCCGGTAACTGCACTACCAGTCTATAGGGTACAGTCACAGTCTGCCCGCCCGCCGCCGACTGCATCTGGCGGAGCGAGCGACTCATACTAGCTTTTAATTACAACAATAAAATGTAGCGTTCATCGTAGTATTGTTGCTGTTTTGTAAGCACCAGATTTCAGATAGAACTTTTCTTTGAACTTTCTACCTAGTTACATAATTAACACTCCAAGACCTAATTATAAATATTCTGGTATTTATGCCACCTACATGTTACGTCCAGACTCCGTCCTCCTCGGGAGAGCATCACGCAGTAGACGCGCGCGATCGGCGTCTCGCCGCGCGGCACCACCGCCACCACATCTGTATGTGCCGGCGAGGTAAAATATATAATCACTACCGAATAATATAAATAGTCTAATTGAAAGCTCGATGGTGCAGTGATTAATATGTTCGGACTTTCGCGGTCTCAGAATGAATAACCAAAAATGTATTACCTCGAGCCCCTCCGTGGTTCTACCGAGCCATTGGTCCCGGGCTTAATACCGACTAATGTCCCAGATAGCATGCTAACTTGGGGCAAGTTTGATTTTTCTATGATTCTAAATTGCTGCGTCAAATATACGAGGCAAGTTTGTGACAATGTCGCTACAATAGTGTTATTTTAAATATGAAGTTTCAAATTTGCGACAATATTGTTTGAATATTGTTATGACAAAGATACTTATTTGTAACACACCCATTATCTTCATATGTTTGCAAACAGATCTATGTATCTGGTAGCATCTGAAAGCAGTGCGTTGGAGAGCGACGCACCAATAGAAGATCAACCAAGTTCTGGCAACAGTTCGTAAGTACTTGCAATTGAGCACTTAATTTTTAGGTTTTCCGTGATATGTCTAACCAACATAAATTATAAAACCTAAGATACATAAATTAGTACATGACATAAAGATAATAAATTCTAAACCAGAAACAATGACACCAAAATATATGTACAGTGTGTTATTTAAATTACGTATACACTACTATTTTTTAATAATTCTGTTAAATGATTTCTTAGCTTTGATTTATAGGTAGGACAGATCGTAACAGAGTAATTTTCGTACCCAAAAGATAACACTAGACCCTATTACTAAGACTCCGCTATTTGTCCGTCTGTCTATTCACCAGGCTGTATCTTATGAACGGTAATGATCATTTTCACAGATGATGTATTTCTATTAAGGACATATGATTAAAAAAAATATATAATAAATATTTAAGGGGACTCCCATACAACAAACGTTATTGCGTAATTTAACTTTTCATATACATTGGTACGGAACACTTCGTGCGTGAGCCCGACTCGCACTTGGCCGGCTTTCTCTATTACTCTATGCAATACTTGTTTCAGCAAAGAGTAGATCGTAGATTGTAAAACAAGCAACATTATACTTTAGACGTGAAACATTTTTTTGATATTTTATGAAACAATTAACGCTAAAAATGGCGACAAAATTCTCAATAATATTTTTTATTAACATTAACATATTAATAACAGTAATTATATAACTTATATAATCTAAGTTAACAATAAATCTCACACTTAATCACATAAAGAAATTGGGTAACTGAGAAATTGTAAAATTATATTTAAAAGGTTATAACATATTTTTGACTTCTCTTGCTCGAAGTCTTTGTCATTATAGTGTATAAGTGAACCTAAAATAACATTTCATCTTCTTCGGGAAAAAGTTACCCTTTCCTTTAACAACATCGTTTTTTACCTTTTATGCCATAATAGTAATTTGTGGATCTCTATAATATTTTTGAACTATCAATATTTGAATAAAATCGGTTGACTAAGTTTTTTTATTTAAACGTTAGTAGGTACCTACACTCTTAAGTGGACATTTAGGTCTTTGTAACAAAGTGTACGTCTAACTTTAAAAAAAAAACATTGGCGCGAATTCTTTAGAGAGGTTTTCTTTTTTATGGAGCGTAAAAAATGTCGGTTCTATTTACTCCCTCCGCCTATTATAAAATATGAAATTCTTAAAAAGCTTCAATGATTCCCTTTCAACCGACTTCAAAAGCAAAAAAGGAGATTATATGTTCGACGACAATGTGTTTTTTTTGTATGTTTAACGATCTCTGCCAATTGTTGGGCGATTTTCAAGTTCGCAGCCTATCCAATTCAAACAAACAAACAATCAGATCTATCCACTTTATGAGTTATTGGAAAAAAATATATCGAGCAAATAAACAAAATCTTCTCTTGTAAGACTTTCACTTTTTTAATATTTTTAATGTAACCTATTATACACATATCAACTAAAAAGCATTAAATAAAAACTTTTAAAAAAATAGAAACGCCTTTAAACCTAAAAAAAGTAATAAATAATTCTTAAGTCAAAAGCGACTTATTCAAGAAAATGCTATTGAAGTCGGACGCCTATCATTTAATAAATAACCTACAGAAGACCACCACCCAACTTTCATCACCGCTTTTATTATTCTATCACTTTTTAAAATTTTAAGTGGGTTCGATTTTTTTAAAGTTTTTATTGCGACTTACACTAATCATCGATGTTCAACTTCGGCTAGATCGGTATCTGATGTTAAATTGCCCTTCAACCCGTGGTACAACACTTTGTTTATTAATAATTCGGCCTGGCATCTCTGTTCCTCATTCATTCTTTTTAATTTACACACAACGTTTGTTGCTACTGCCTTCAATTCAACATCATTCACTTCATCAATAGTTATTGATTCCCTCTTTACCCTCTTGAGTTGCGGTGTGTCAGTTGATGGTGTAGAATTTCCTTTTGGAAAATTCACATTTGCTTCATGGACTGATTCATTTTCGTCTTCTAATACATCGCAAGATTCGTCCTGAAACTGAAAAATGTGAAATAAAATAACTGGCTCAATTATTAAATTAGAAAAACTAAACTATATTTCTTGTGGGTTTCCATATAATCAAAGAGTACTTATCTATATTAATATAATGTTTAGTTGTTTGCATTAAATAGGCTCCGAAATTCGTACGAATACGTAGCGAATCCCCGCTCTTCAACTTTAATGCTACGCCATTTCTTGTCAAATTGAAACAAAAAAAAAAGTACCTAATATTTTTCTATTATATGACTGACTGACGGACTAAATTGAATTTTCTTTTTTTACTGGAATCTTTCCCATTTTTGGCGGTATTTTGGGAACTAGATGACCACTGGTTAAAGACTTCTTTTTATTTATAGATAAAAATTTACTTACTTACTTACTATATAACTTTACTATTTAACTTACTATTTATATTAAAAAATTAAATGAGCTCTATAAATCAAAAATGTTTGAAATTCGATTAGATATATGTAATACCAGCCATTATACAATATTGAATGACAGTCGATATTGACCCTATTGATTGATTACAAAATGCTATTTTGTTGACATACACAGCAGCAAACATAGACTATAACAATTTTTTATTTGACTATCACTTACATTTTCAAATTCAATTTCCTCATCGTAATTGCACTCTTCTAATTTATTATTTAGATCTATATCACTACCCAGAAAACGTTTTAATGCGAAGAACTTCCAATTTCTCTCTGGATATGTATAATATTCTACACCATCAGATCTTACACGTTTTGACAATAAATATTTTTTTAATTCTTTTCTATAGTTAGACCTTAAAGTATTAATTTTTCTTCGAACATGATATATTGTCACTTTAGGCTCTTGTTTTCTTAATATTGGCAGTAATTGTTCGAGCGCTTCATATCTGATATATTTGTTGTTATAATCAGAATGCTCCCTATCCCACAATACAGGTAAAGATCCATACTTTTCTATAAATTCCGTATCGAATAACTTAAGTGCTTTTATATTTGCTAGGGATAAAAGCTTTGGGTTATTTTCCGTGTCTGAATTCGTCTTATTATCATTATCCAGAAACTGATGTTCCATCGACATTATTGAATGACGTATCTCAACGATCGGATTTGTGTAGAATGCGAAGTAACCAATTTTACTGACGAATGCTCAATAACGCAATGGCATAGAGTAAAAAAAAACCTACCATTTCCAAAGGACTGACTCACAGAACACGAGACTGACGCCATATTGACATAAATGATAATACGCGATTTAAGGCAAAGGGACTTAGCTCGTACAGCTTTTTCCTTGGCAAAAACTGTCAATATTTTAAACTTTTTGCAATTTTGTTTTAAATTTTAACAGTTCTTAATTTGTTCATTCAAATTCTATTTCATTGATTGAAATATTTTGTAAGTTTTAAGATTTATTTCATTTTCTACTTGACTATATTTATACTAGAGTAAAACGTTGGTATTCCTGGGAATTTTCAAACATCCGAAAGATGTAAAAGATTAATAGAATTCCATATATTCCAAATCAAGGAAAATTTTCTTGATTTACGAACCCAGATATATTATATTTATGAAGAAAAACTGAACACTCAACACAAAAACACTCAAAGAACTGAACTGAATCGATTTTTGGTCGTGTGGGTCTCTAGCACGGGGTTCTCAGATCGGCATTAAAATTGGATAAAAGACAATAAGAAAGTTATAACCGGTTTACCCAGAAAAAAGCATAATACTGAAAAATTTTACCTAGATAGCCTTTAGACTAATATTTTACATTTTATGATGCAGGGCGATGGGAAGCAAGAGGAACGAGATAGATCGTTTGAGGGCAGCGAGACCTCTTTGTATACAATACGCTACAGGACAGGTCCAAGCAGAACACTCATTGTTTGTAGTAGGTAAGTCGACCTATTATGCCGGGACAGACATTCGCAAGAACAAGCGAATCCATAAGTGTAAGACGAAATTCGCTAAGATTAACTGCGAATTTTTCGTGACATTCGCGATTTTCTAAACAAAGGCGGTTTTTTTGTTACACATCAAAGCGCTCGAACCTCAAACCTTCGCGTGGTCTCCTAACATTAGTGTTACCAGCATGCTCACTCTTGAATACAATCGCGATCGATTGACATTGCGGTACACTATGTTGGGTGGTTATTGAATGAACTATTTGACATTAAGCATCGAGTTTATGTTTCAAGAGTAAGTCTAATGGTTGTGCATCTTATTGCAAGTTACAGACTTCTCAAGTTTTTTCTAGTTCGTGGCCTCAGTTAGCGTATCCTAGTAATATTATAAATAGGTTTGTCAGGCTGGCAGCGCCACTCTCTTCTATTTTGAAATAGTTTTGATCCATCTACCTAGTTCCTTATTATCAGTTCTTTACGAAATAAAGACAAATCGCAAATTAATAGCTTCGAAGGTAACCGAATCTTTGTTGCGCGCTGCTGGACCCACGTCGGCCTGGCAATAGCTAGTAATGCTCTGTACTTATAATTAATTTCAAAGCTGTACTTAACATCTTTAAACCCCATATTTACTAGTATAGCGGCGATAACTGGCTAAAGTAAACACTAGGGCATGCAACCCGGTTTTTCAGTTAACCGAATTTACAGTATAACCGGCCGATTTGCAAACCGAAATAACTTATTTACATAAAAAAACCGGTTTATTGTTATTAAGAGAATTGAAAAGGTATGAGTTTCTTTAAATGTTACAATAAACAAGTAAAAAACATTTTTGTAGTGTTTGTGTATTACTAGCTAATATTGCTTATTCGTGATTTATTTTTAACAGAAAAAAAATTGATAATATGAAATTGATAGAATAATATTTAATCGTCTTTGTCTTTATTGTTTATTTTATCCATGCAAGATACAATTAGTTAATTATTGCTTGATTTATACCGATTTGATATGAGGAACGGGTACAGCATATAATTTCTTTTTTTGTAAGTCTTATGTAGTTTCGTAAGTTATTTCTATTTGCCCAATGAACGTCAAGGAAAGTCGGATTTTCTAAATCCGAATTCACTAATATATTTAATTAAAGATAAGAGAGGAAATTACTTTTAACCTTCGGCTGACAACACTTCTTCTAATATTTTGAATTTATCGTTTTAGGTACAGGCAGCGGCGCTGAAGTCGAAAGTGCTGCACCAGCCCCACGTACTAAACACGATAAAAGAGTTCGCCCAAAAACTGCTCGGCCTCGACGAAACAGGTATGTACCTAACTACCTACATACTGAAAGTACAAATGCGGGGTACACCTGCGACCCCACCTGGTACAGGCAAGTCGGTAAGAAGCAAACATTCGCTTCAACAATCCATACCTCAAATATTACATCACTGTAGAATCAAGATGCGTCATTTACTAAGACATTTACTAAGGATTCTAGGTTTTTTACTACTCCTCCTCAAAGTAGAAAAAATATTTGTATGACAGACAATCTTTCGTTGAGCCAAACTAATCGGCTATAAGAGTAGATTTCAGAAAAAACCTACAACGGTCTCGAGCATTACTTCTACGAAGCAAAGAAATGATGTGATGAATCCCACAGTTCATATACATACTTTTCTCACTACTTGGAAACTGTTCACGTTTTATTATATTCAAAGTGGATTACTACAATTTTAACGTCCACAATGTTGGCATTAAAATGTAATTAATGAAATTATCCGTCGATACATAACATAACCTAACCTAACCTAACAATAAAGATGTATATTTTACACATAAATCATGTGATCACACGATTACTGATACTTCCGGTGATAGCAACTCTTTTGCTAGCCTGAAGTTGCTTATTCAAGGCTACTCAATAAATGAACTAACCCTAAGTAGAGCAGTATGCTATGCCTTTTGTTTAAGCTTTGTCACTGCCAATTTCGGAGAATTGCCGCCAATTGCTGGTAGATTGTGTAGTATGGACGTTACAGGATATCACCAGGCCCGGAGACCAACAGTCCACTGCAGCCGTGGGCGACTGCTCCACTGTCGAGGTTATCGAGAATGATTCGCTCGACGAGCGCATCGACAGCCTCTCTCACTTCACAAACGTCAACAGATCAATCGCTAGAAAGATATTAGACGAACATCCCGCTCGTAGGACCATCTGTATTCTTGAACAACACTACGGTTGTATGATGTATACTTACCGCTGCTACTGTCAGTTATATTTAAAGTATCTTACAGTGAAGTTTGATCACGAGAATACAGTTCTGTGACTTTAGTAGTATAGTAAATATTTAAATGTAAAGTTCTTATTGACCGTATTCCTAATCTTATTAGTATTGTAATTAAAAATAGCTTTAATCAATGATTAAACTTTATATTCCTAGTACGTTGTTAACATGTTTATATAAGATTTTATGGATTTTACCAAGTTTATAATTAGTATTAGAGTAATGTTAGTAACAGGACCGTGTAGAAATAAAACAATATAAACTATCTGTAGATAATTTATTATCCCCGTTGCACTTTCATGATATGAAAATCTGACGATTCAAATATGCAATTGTATCAAAATTAAAATATGAGTAGACCAACCAAAAATAATTAAGGCATAAGGGTATATGGCTATTGTATAGTGCAATTTCAAAACACATAAAAATCATATCTAGAAATTATAAAACTCGGGAAATAACATGTACATACACATATACATAAGAATAAAACATTAATTCCATTGTTGTAAATTCATGAACAAAATAATAATTAAATTAAGTATTTATGTATATATCAGATATGTAATAATAATACACGGTAAAAATAGAAAATGGTAACCAAAACATGTCAGTCAGTCAACCAGCCTATTGAAACTATCACTAGCTGTTCGTAAACGATTTCATGCCCCGTATTTGATAAGCTACTTACTACTCGGCAATAGTTATAGGTGCAGTTTATTTTTTAATGTAACGGTTCGATTCCTAACTCGCTAGTGATGTTTCGGCAATGTAAGTTATTGAATATATAAGACATAGTGGATGTTAACGCACCATTCATCATCATCAAGTGGACCTACGTACGGACATTCGTATCGCGCTTCTTCATTGATCTACTTCCGATGAATATGATAAAAGGATAAATGTGATTTCGCCTATAAATTGTGCCTTTTTACTTAATGCGTTGAACGTCGTATTCATTACCTTCCGCACATAATTTTATAGTAGACAGAGAAAATTAGATATTCAAGTCATATATGCGTATTCCTCAGATTAAATTTCAGAATTTATAGGGTTATAGACAATTTTTCAAAAATTATTTAAAATTAAAGTACAGAGGAGTATGTCCTCATGAAAAATATTTTTTCCGCAAATTAAAAGATAAAAGTATTATGTATACATTTTCATTTTTTAATCTGCGCCAAAACGACAACGTTTATTTTAACAGCAACAGCAATATGGCGGTCGTGCGGCTTAATGGTAATATGAATAGGTAAATACGTTTTTGATTCTAATTTACAACTTTTTAGACTTTAAGACCGCAATTAAATTTATTTTTTATTATTTTAAGATGAAGTAACCTAGTATTGACAATGACATTGACAAGTAAGATGTCACCTTTTAGATTTTTGTTTGCAGTCACGTGATACCTTTTAGATTTTTGTTTGACACGCAACTCAAAAATAGTGATATAATCATGCTAAATATGTGTAATCTGAACAAAAAGTCATGGACAATCAATATATTTAATTTAGTGCATATACCATATTTTATATTGATCAATGTCGATAACCCTATTAATGTATTCAGTTATATGGTATTTGGGTATATTTTATTTACTTGTTTTTGAATCAAACATGTGTTTAAATTTACCTTAAATAAATGTTGATATTAAATAATTAAATAAAACATCACCATTCTTCTATTGCAATAAGGTAAATACAATCAAATACCGTACAACGTTATAGCAGCCGAAAATATCGGGCAGACATTTCAATATATTGTGCAGTTTACCATTGTAATACTTACCAATCAGCACAACACTGTTCCACACATAGTTATCCAATGAGTTTTATCCGGTCGCATATTTATCCAACGGGTTTTTAAGCATTATCTCTCAACCATTATTACGAAACATCGCGTCTCCCACCTTTAACAGACTCACAACAATGATGCAGTGATATACATAATCACAAAATGAATAATGCGATATAGCAACACATTATAAAAATGATCAGATACCAAATAATAAGTTTCACTACAAGTTATAAAAACATCAATAGATCAAGTCATATAAAAAGACATAGGACAGTAATTAGGTAAATAATATAATTTGTACATTATAAGAAATCGATGCGGCGCGTAGGTCGCGCGACCGCGGCATATTTCATCAGCGGGGGGAGCCAAACTGTGAAAGGGCACATTGTGAAAATGCAAAAAACACTGTATATAATATCACATAAAAATGCATCAAATCACTACTGAACATTCTAAAAATAAAATTGATAGACCTCCGATCACAGGGAAATGTAAAATCAAAAATAATAAACACGACATAGTAATACACAGTGTACCAGGTACCAAACCAAATTCTTATATGCGATGATGAGTGAATAACTAGTAAGAAAAACATCGTTCGTAAGCAACTCTTTGAGGTGGCGTCTCAGTTCTATGATAGGGTTTACTTACCGCCGGGGACTGTGGAGAGAAATCATGATTAGAAATAAAATGAACACACAATATAGTGAATCAACATACACTTTATATCTTAAAAGTTAATACAAGACGGGCTCGCCCGTGGTGCGGTACCTTCATTTAAATACGAACAATTTTTATTACACGAGGAGAGGTACATCCGCTCATGTTACACTTATACACAAAGAGAGAATGCACAGATATCGGGAATATACATTAAGTTCTACAACCTAGTGAGCCGACCCGTGGCCGCGGCGAACCGTCTCGGTTGTTTATTTTTCTCTTTACACCTAACTTACAGCTTAAAACATAGTTGATCGATCCGACATCGTACCGATTCAAATCATACATTAATACATACATTGAACACTAAGAAATTCTCTTTTACAGATGTACTAGTACTGGAAACGATACATTCCATGGATAATACACAAGATTTACACAGTTAGTAATAATGTTTGTACATGTGTATTATGTGTACTTAGTGTATGTGTTACAGTCGTGTAGTGCAGTTACCTCGACACTCCTCGCGGCGCGAAGTATCTCACAGTCATTTGATATTGTTTTTTTCTCTACAGCATCGTGGGGTATCCCGGATTCTGTTACATCTTTAAAGGCAGTGTGGCATTTACTTTTAACCTGGACAAACTGACACGTCAACATACATGGATATATATGTATACATATTAGTTAATCATTACGGTGACATATCATATGACACATGTTAATACACAATCAGTTAAATGTTACAGTAAAAAACCACAGAGCCGTTGAATTATGTGAATATTCTAACATTCGAAGTTTAAATTCAATAAAATGGATACCTGCTGTCTCCCACAAGAAATAATATTATTTATTACTATGTCATATAAACCTATGTTTTAGAAAATACATCTGTAATATTAGTTTTTAAGATAAAAAATTGACTGGATGATTATTTAAATTTATGAATTTTATTTATTGTGGGTACATTCAAAACGGTTGCCGAATGTGTTTACTTAATACGAAATCTCTACAATCTATAAGGGAAGCCGTCTCGGTCCAATCGCTACTCCTCCTTCGGGAACTCTGCAATCAGAACAAACGGAACATGGCAAACAGGCGAACATAATGTATAAAGTACAATTTTTTTGGTATATTTTTTTCTCGTTAGCAGGCAACCCCGGCACTGGCCTACATCTGCAACACTACACACACTAAATAATCAAAACAATGAGAGCCGCGTATAGATATTGATATATGTAGAAATACAAATAAAACACTAGATGTAATGTAGATGTGACGTTAACGCGAAAATATATAGAATCTTTAGACATTATAATAACAACTATCCTTTTTTTTTAAGTAAAATACTAAAACTCTCAAATGTTTCCATATTAACTGCCTAAATGAGTGGACAGATTGCCTTAACATCATGGTAGATTTATTTTTGCGTCAGTGAAGTGTCAAATCTACATATATTTAATGAGTTCTACAATTATATATAACATATGCACAATTAAAAGCCGAATTTTATAAAGACATTTCAATAAACTAAGTTTTCAATAAT
Source organism: Diatraea saccharalis (assembly GCA_918026875.4). Taxonomy (NCBI): domain Eukaryota; kingdom Metazoa; phylum Arthropoda; class Insecta; order Lepidoptera; family Crambidae; genus Diatraea; species Diatraea saccharalis. The sequence goes on from OU893336.1 coordinate 926,961, forward strand.
AAAAAAAATAATATTATCATGCAAACTGCATTACAATCATGAATTGACACATGCATCAGTTCGTATGTAAGTATGAAATATAAATTTGACCAAAGCGCCTGAAAGTAAACACTACACCCGATAATGTAAGTTTGTATTAATAAATACGCAACAACCCCTTTAATGTTTGTTAAGAAATTACCTATATAAATACCTAACAGTTATGTTTTCAGTACATGCACTTATAAGAAAATAGGCTGTATGGGAAATTTTTGTGCTAATATATGCTCTCAGTTAAAATAAATCTTTATAATTTATTGAGATAATGCCAATACAAATCTCTATTAGAAGTCAAATATTGTTCACTTAAGTTATTTTACAATAATTTAGCAATTATTTCTGACGAACTTAATAATTTCCGATCACCTGCATGTACTGAAAATTAAAATAATTTCCCATAACAATAATGTTATTTCTTCGAAGCACTGTTACATCGGGACACATGCAAGACAAATATAAGATTATTACACTATATTAAGATATAAATTGTATCGAAATTTCATTAGTATGAATGTATAAACCGTCACAACCCAATTAGCAGCCTCCAACTTAAGTTTGACAAAAAATAAACACATATCAAATCATAAATTAAGTTCATATAAACAAATATACATGACCACATGAACATAGGTGTTTGAAACTTGAGAATGACCATGCACAAATTTACGTTAAAAAATTTCACAAGGAAAAGGATGGGGGCGTACCTGGTTCACTACGTCCCAGCGTGCTCGATGTTCTGGACGCGCGTCTTATTTCCTAGTGGTGCACCACACTCTATATCACTTGTTCGCGAGACAAACGCGTCGATCGCCGTGATACTTGACTTCTCAGCTTTTATATATTGGGAGCTACGTCTGCTCGACCCGGCTGCGATTGCGGAAGTGAGTTTACGATATTCTCGGATTACCCCCAAGGACTTCAGATAATAAAAAGGCATGGAGGTAGGAAGGTATCACGAGTGATGGGACACGATTGTATCGAATAGGTAAAACCTAAACCTTAAAATCTACCATACCGCCCCCCAAAGAGCGGTTCAGCTCTTTCAAATAAAGAGCAAGGATGAGTACACTAAATGTATGCTACTTTGGTAAAGTAATTGTTGAACAAAGAATAATAAAACTATGATTAAACGAAACTTAAATCTAGAGATCGCTGCTTTCGTGCTAATTTAAGGTTCTGGTAATAAGCGACATAATTTAGCCACAGGACGCAACAAGACTCCAGTAGAAGTATTAAGCTCTACGACTCGAACAATGCTATCATTACCCGGGTAGAGTCTTGTCACACGAGCCTTTCGCCATTGTAACGGCGGTATATGAGATTCCGCTACCAAAACTAAATCCCCGATTTGTAAATTACGATCAGTTTTAAGCCAACGATCACGCTGTTGCAATGTATGTAAATATTCGGTGTGCCAGCGTTTCCAAAAATGTTGCGTTATTTGTTGCAACAATTGCCAACGATTAAGACGATTAGCAGAAATTTGCTCCAGATTATGCTCTGGCAAACCGAGAAGCGGTTGCCCAATCAAAAAATGTCCAGGCGTAAGAGCCTCAAGATCATTTGGATCGCTACTAAGCGGACAAATCGGTCGTGAGTTGAGTATCGATTCAATTTTGCAAAACACGGTACTAAGTTCTTCAAACGTTAGTACACGTTCACCGATTATTCGTTTAAGTAATGTCTTAGATGATTTCACTGCATTTTCCCAAATACCACCAAGATGTGGTCCTGAGGGAACGTTTAAATGCCAATAAATTTCGCGAGGTGCCAGATAAGATTGAATTTTTTCGCTGTTTTTATCTAATTGCGTTTTAAGTGCGTATATATCTTTTAAATAGTTACGGGCGCCTAAGAAATTGGTACCACAATCAGAGAATATGTCAGATGGTAATCCTCTCCTCGACACGAATCGATCTAAGCAAGCCAAAAAGGCGTCAGTTGTTAAATTAGAAACTACCTCTAAGTGCATCGCCTTAGTGGTGAAACAAATGAAAACACACAAATATGCCTTAAAAGTTTTCGGCTTTCGAGCGTGAGAATCCTTAACGATGAATGGGCCGGCGAAGTCTAATCCAACTCGTTGGAAAGGTCTTGCTTGAGTAACTCTGCTAGCAGGTAAATTACCCATGAACGGGTTAACAGGCCTTGCCTTTAACCTATAACAACGCTGACATTTGAAAATCCTATGACGAACTGTACGTCTAGCTGATATGATCCAGTATCTGTGAGACAGGATCGCCATGAGAGTGGACGGACCAGGGTGGCCATAGAGTTGATGGTAATGATCGATAAGGAGATCCGTTAAGTGATGAGACTGAGGTAACAAAATCGGATGCTTGCTGTTGTAAGGTAAGTCGGCATTGACTAGCCTCCCTCCAACACGAAGGAAGCCAAACTCGTCGAGAAATGGATGAAGCCGGCAGAGACTGCCCTTGACAGGCCTACGTTGCTGTAACAATTTGATTGTATCGGCAAACGCGGAAGATTGAACCGATTTGATGCAAATTAACAATGTTGATTTTAGTTCCGACAATGATAAAGAACCTGATCGTTTATCTTTTGGTGTACGTAAGTTATAACTATAGCGTAGCCACCAACCTAAAATACGTAATAGTTTAGATAGAGAGCTATATCTTTTAATGACATGTTGAACAACTTCGTGAGATGAAATTGCAACAGTCGATGTAGAGCCTTTTATATGAGATGCCTCCTCGACAGTCCGCACGATAAGCGAAGAAACTGGAGGGGTAAAGAGCAATGTAGAGTCAGAGTGATGTGTAGTCTCGACAGTTTGCACCACATGTGCAGCAACTGCAGCTGATTTGACACCTGGCAAATCGTCAAGATCGAGAAATTGACATGAAGAAGGCCATGAATCGGGATTAGATTTGAGCCAAGAAGGACTCCACCAAAGTGAATGATTTAACAACTCGCGAGGGAGCAAGCCTCGGCTCGCGCAGTCGGCTGGATTGAAAACGGATGGAACGTATCGCCAGGTAGCCTTTGGAAGAATACCTTGAACCTGCGAAACTCTATTCCCTTCGAACGTCTGAAGCTTGTGAGGCGATGTTCGCAACCATGTTAGCACTATGCTAGAGTCGCACCATGCTGTGACTGAAGTGATGTTTATTTTATGTTGCAAAACCTTGCAAACATGTTCCAAAAGACGAGCCAATAGAACTGCTCCACAGAGCTCGAGTTTAGGAATTGTCTTCCTTTGCTTGACAGAAGCGACTCTAGATTTGGCAACCAACAAGTTCGTCTCTACATCGTCATCGCTACCACAACGAAGATATACGCATGCGGCGTAACCGCGTTCAGACGCGTCGCTAAAACCGTGAAGTTGACATTCAGACATTTGATCACGCGCTACATAGCGTGGGATACGAATTTTATTTAATGAATGAAAATCTTCAACAAACTTAAACCAAGTCTGCTGAGCGTCAAAAGGAAGTATATCATCCCAACCTATCTCCAAAAGCCACAAATTTTGTAAGAAAGATTTAGCAAAGAACGTTACAGGAGCAATGAAACCACAAGGATCATATAAACGAGCGATATTGGAAAGAATACCCCGCTTGGTTAATGTTTCACTCATACTAGACACTCGATAAAGAAAGCTATCAGAAGATGGGCTCCATTCAATACCTAAAATTTTGAAAATGTCGTCACCTGAATCTTCGAATCGATAAGGCGTCTCACAATGATCAGCAGGTAAGCCCTTAAGTAGTTCGCTAGAGTTGCTAGACCATTTCCTCAAATGGAAACAACCTTGAGCCAACACATCAGTAATTTGCTGCTGAAGTGTTTTAGCGCCATCCAGTGTAGAGCTACCACTCACGATGTCATCTACGAAAGTATCCTCCCGCAGGACACGTGCCGCCTCAGGATATGTAGAGTCGTTGATGTTCGCCAACTCGTGAATCACTCTGATAGCTTGGTAAGCAGAACTAGAAACGCCGTATGTAACAATGGTTAGCTCGAACTCCTGCAAAGGCTTATCGATAGAGTCACGCCAGAAAATAGTTTGAAACCGCTGATCATCGTGATGTATTTTGACCATACGATACATTTGCTTAATATCGCAAGTGAAAACAATTAAATAAGTTCTAAAACGTAAAATAATATCTTGAATATTTTCTTGTAACTTAGGACCCGACATTAAAATTTGATTAAGTGAAACTCCTGTAGAGCTAGGTAGAGATGCGTCGAAAACTGCTCTCAGTTTTGTAGTGCTGCTACTCTCCTTGAGCACGCCATGATGAGGAATGTAATACCTGTCAACGTGGCCATCGGATGACACTAACTTCATATGACCAGACTCTATATAGTCCTTCATAAACTGAATGTAGAGTTCACGAAGTCTAGGCTCCCTTATAAGCCGTCGTTCTAAATTGTGAAAACGTTTCAGAGCAACAAGACGTGTATCACCGAGCTGAGAAGAGTCTACCTTAAAGGGTAGACGGACAATGAACCTCCCATCAGTGTCTCTACTATGTGTGTTGACAAAGTGCTTTTCACAAACGATATCTACAGGATCTGGAACGGGCATCAAAGGAACGTCTTCAGATTCCCAAAACTTAATTAAAGTATTTTCAAGCCTAGACTCATCAGTGAGTAAGCTTATATTTTGATATTGTGTTGTGGTCACAGGGGTTGAACCCATAATGACCCAACCGAAAATAGTTGAGTGAGCTGTTGGTAAACCATTACCTAAATTTAACTTCGGACCACAAAAAATGTCACTGAAAAGATTAACACCCAAAAGTAGGTCAATTCTACCTGGAATGTTGAAAGTCTTGTCAGCAAGCTGAAGGTCGCTACATTTCTCTGGCACAATTGGATTGACCATTGCTGCAGGTTGATATCCAGTGATACGCTTAAGTATGATGGCTTCAGTGGATAAACCAGGAATGGAATCTGTTGTGAGAGACACAATGTTACAATCTACCCTGCCATGGGTAGACTGTCGATGTTGACCAACACCAAACAAATCGCAGGACTTACGACGACGAAGTCGAAGCTGCTGTGCTAAAGATTCAGTCATAAGAGATGATTGAGCACCAGGATCTATCAACGCGCGAACAATATGCACATGACCATCAATGTCTTGAACTCCAACGAGAGCAGTACCCAATAAGCCAGTAGACGATGGTTCCACGTTGAGCAAGACCTGTCTCGAAGATTCGAGATTCACATTTGAACCTGCTGATTTACTAAAATCATTATGTAATTTGGTATGATGACGTCCATTACATATTTGACAAGTGCTTTTAGATATACACTTTGATACAAAATGAGGCCTTAAACAGTTGAAACAAAGCTTTCTTTGTTGAATAAATGATTTCTTATCTCCAAGTTTTTCAAACTCTGAACAATGGTATACACCATGGTTACCACCACAGCAATGACAAGTGATACTAGATACATGCAAAGTAGATGAACGATTAACTAATGATTTTTCATTATTATTTGAATATGCAAAATTAGTAACTTCCAAAACTCTCAAGTGATTTTCTAAAAATGTTAATAAGTTATTAAAATCAGGAATTTGATTTTGCTGCAAGGTAAATTCAAATTTAGTTCTTAAGTCTAAAGGTATTTTTCTGATTGTTATGTGATATAATAGAAAACCCCAAGATATTACATTAAACCCAAGTGAATTTAAAGCTTGTGTATTCTCTTTCAATGTGTTAATAAAACGTTTCAGATTTTTTAAATTAGGACATGAAACTGAAAGTAATATTTCCAAATGTTTATCGGCTATCAAGCGCTTGTTTTCATAACGTTCATGTAAAATAGTACATGCAACCTCATAGTTGTCACTAGTAATGCTTAAATGTTTTATTAAATTTAGAGGTTCCTGTTCTAAAATACTCAACAGATAATGAAACTTTTGAATGGAAGATAACTCATTGTTTTGATGTATCAAACTATCAAAAATTGATTTGAAATTAGGCCATTCTGTGTGAACACCTTTAAATCTAATTAAGTTAATTTTTGGCAAATGAAAACGAGTCGATTCATTATGGGATTGAGCAAATGTCTGCTTCACTACAGGAATATCGGTTTTGGAATCACACATACCTAAGTCGTCATAAATAGTTTTTATGGTATAAAATTTTTCGTAAAACTTTGAAAACTTTGATTCTATGTCTTCCCTTTGTTTGTCATCTAACAGAGTAACCAAAATAGAAAAGTTCTCATCGAATTGTTTCCGAATATGTTCTAAGTCTGCGTAACGCACACGAAACATAGCTATTTGTTTAGCATTTGGAGTTGTTTGTGTAAGTCCTGTTGCTGATTCATACAGTTCTTTTATAAAATCATATGAAATTTTGAATTTTATTTGAGCAATCTTTAGATCGGAGTTCATCTTATTAGAAATTGTAAACAAAAAGAAACGAGGTTAAGTTATGAAATAATGTGACACTTGTCAGAATGAATGTCGTCTATAAATGAATGTAGTCTATGCAAGCAGTGTTGCCAATAGCTAAACTCGGAAATGCACTAATGTTCCACGAAAAATGCACCAATTTATTTTAAAAAATACGAGGGTATCCAAACAGTAAAAAGTGAAAAGAAATTACAAAGAACTAATAAATGCTTGGATATGATTCTGGATGATCTATTATTAGGAAAATTTAAGGCTACCAGGGCAAAGGATAAGGATATATGGCTGAAGGACCAGGAAATATGGTGAATCACAAGGAAAAGGATGGGGGCGTACCTGGTTCACTACGTCCCAGCGTGCTCGATGTTCTGGACGCGCGTCTTATTTCCTAGTGGTGCACCACACTCTATATCACTTGTTCGCGAGACAAACGCGTCGATCGCCGTGATACTTGACTTCTCAGCTTTTATATATTGGGAGCTACGTCTGCTCGACCCGGCTGCGATTGCGGAAGTGAGTTTACGATATTCTCGGATTACCCCCAAGGATTTCAGATAATAAAAGGCATGGAGGTAGGAAGGTATCACGAGTGATGGGACACGATTGTATCGAATAGGTAAAACCTAAACCTTAAAATCTACCAAATTTAATCACTCAATCATTACTACTGTGTACAATTGATTTCCAAAATAAATATAAAACTACAGTCTAAATTTGAAAGCAGGACACTAATGACTAATTAACCTTTTAAGTTTGCAGTTTTAAAGTTATATGACATTGTATGCTGACGTCGCCGCTATTACTCTTAATATTTAGAGGAAGATAATTTACTATTAATAAGTAAATTCTTCTAGTTATAAACATGGATTAGTTAAAAACTTTGGAAAGGCTTTCACTTCTAACTTGTGTTAGTCACTCAAAACAATAAGCGTGCACAAGTTCGAACAAGATAAAATGATTTGGCTGGAGGGGACTCTAGCTCAAAATAGTTTGGAAATCTCTTACTTTAACTCTGGTTTACATGGAACTTAAATTACAACTATTTGTACTTTTTGTGGAAAAGTGAACTATTCCATGTTTATCATATTTTGCGCAATTAGGATTAACTTCAGATCGGCAAACTCAAATGGTTAATATAAATACACCGGCCACTCGTTTCAAGCTATACGCAGTGCTGTACCATTCCACTCGGCCACCTAGCTTGCATTCGTCGTTCACTTAAAACAGTCTAACTAAACCATTATCGTAACCTTAACATGTAGCATTGCGTGTAAACTGGCTTAGTTGCCTACTTATTTTGATATACCATTTTTTATTTTAATTATTGGAAGTAAACCAACTCGGTAGTCACATTATATCCTACAAGTGAAGCGATTTAATCTATTATCGTTATTTAATCGATTTTGATGTCAACAACCACCAATCTTTCAATATTTATTTGTCATCAAATTGTTCTTAATAGAAAAACACACATTCTATTTATTTTCGAAATCAATAACAGAAATTCCGCAATATTAAAGGAAAAACATCTTTAGCTTTCGTAAGAATATAGTCGTGGGTTATACCCCTACGAGCTTCATCCCATTAGCCGCCATGACAACGACGTCAACCAGGCGTCCGGGAGACGACAAAACTAGCCGACAGAGCCTGACGAGATCGGTAGGCATCTCATAGTTGTCGCCGAAATACGTGTACAACTAAGATACTTCGATTTAGACTCGGACACTGCCTCGTGATAATAGCTATAAGGGTGCGATTTGTATTCAAAACAAAATAAAACAGATAATAACCGAACACAACGACCAGTGGTTGTCAACACGACATTGTAAAACCGAAACAAACACGTCACTTCCACGGACTTTCATATTATTATATTCCCGATAGGTTTTATCGCTAATCGTATCGAGTCAGTAGTATAGTGATAAAACTCACCACTGCTGATGGTCGGGCTGCGCGGGCTGCACGGGCGGGTACCCCGGGTACGAGTAGCCCGGGTACACGCCGCCCGGGTACATGGGGTACTGGTACTGCCCGCCCCCGCCCCCCACGCCGCCCACCGGCTGCCCCGCGTTGGGCGTGGGCGTGGGAGGCGCCTGCTGCGGCGCCGCTTGTTGCTGAAAACGCGTCCACTGTATACCGGCTGATCTCGAGATCTATATATCGAACCTTTTCAGGAAGAATATCGTAGCCGCCATTTTGTGTATTTTACAGGAGAGTTTTATTAAAATATTCCTTAAAGTATTGACATCGTCATTTATCAAGCGACATTTGTATGAATAAATACAAATGTCGCTTTGTCGCAAAAATTGACGTTAAAACTGTCGACGATGATGGTTAAAAACGTTTTCAAGCATGTCGCTTACGATAATTTTAAAATATGAATCTAAAAAGTAGAAATAAATTTTTTTTGGGTGTTTTAGTTTTTTTAGAGATGATACTAACTTCATACCAAGAAAAAACACTGGTATTAATTAGTCTTACAACCATTAATAATACTATGTTTACATAAAATAATACGTTTTTTTTCATCAGATTCTGGTACACCTATAGAACTTCGATGTGCTAAATATTCGTAAAATAAGTCTATTTATCGACTCCACACCAAGGGTGAATTAACTTGTACAATTGCGTTTTACTACTATGAAACAATAGATTCGTAAAAATATAAGAAATAAACAGTTCTAATCTTTTCTATTTACCAACTTGTCACAATAAAGTTTCAGTGGTTTCTTTTATAAAACTAAGTATATGATTTAAATAAACTTTGAAATGTGGTAATAGTAACTAATAAGTAAAAAGCAATACACATTAATTTCTATCGCAAGCGACGAATTTTATACAACTTTTGGCTTCAAAGTAAATGAGTAAGGTGCAAATGTGATCTATCTGACAATTAGTACAAAAACATCAATTTTGGAGTTTTGACGATTACGATGTTATTCCTGAAAAGGCTCGATACGTATAAGGTTCAATCCTGTGGTCCCTTTGCAACCCTGTTTAGTTACCTTCATCTTGATCTGCGCCTCGATCGCCTCCGCCTCCTTCTGCTTGCCTATGCTGCGGTAGTACTCGGCCCACTGCGCGCTATAGTCGGCCCCCCCTGAGGCCGCGTCGCCGCCGGGCCCCGGCGCGCCCCCCGCGGGCCCCCCCGCCCCGCCCGGGGCCCCGCCCGGCGCCGGCGCAGGCGTACTCGCCCCGCCGCCCGCCCCTACATCATTACAATTGCATTACGACTGACAATTTCATATGTAGAGCGTCGTTTCAACGATGGGTATGTTCCGATATACACTGCGAGCACTGCGCAGTGGTCTTACTGCTGAAAAATCCGTTCCGTTATGGACTGCCAGTACACTGCTACAGTACCCTAGGGAAATTTATGACGTCATAAATTGCCGCCATATTTGTACTGTGAGCACTGGAGATTTCGAGGTAAGGTGCTCGCAATGCTTTTGATCACGTGATCAGTCGAAACAGAATCAGAAAATGATAAGTTTCTAAATAAACAAAAAAAATATACTTACGTTTATTTATAAGATGGATTTAATTGATAAATATTTTTTTTATACAATTTTCCAATTTATTTTGAAAAGAGGGAATCTTTATATTTATATTCACCTTGCATCAACAAATTTGAAAATGGCGCCAAAAAATAGGATTAACAGTATACTGGACTGCGTTCCTTTTTAAAAAGTCACCAGCATAACTAGCTATAAAGGAACGCGCTTCCAGTATACTAAATTGACGTCATACTGTTCAGTGGTCGCAGTGTATACCATACCCGATATAGGATTGTGAATTGCATGTTTTCAACAACTTTCAAGTAATTACTCAAAAACCATTATGAATATTGTAAGAGTTCTACAGTAAGCTCTCAGATACAAAGTAACTTGCATATTTATAAATTTAAAAGAGTTATAATGTAAAAAAAAAAAATGTTTTTATATTTATTATATCAAAACTAGTAGAACAAATTCTGTTGTTTATGATGATTTACCACTACCACTACATTCTAGGTGTGGTATCGGCCCCTATAAATACTTAATACGAGATCGAAAGCGAAAAATAATGAAGTGAATTATCAGAACGATCAATTAGTGTTGGGAAGTGACCGTAGTATCATGAATAATTAAATTAAAGTGTGTTTTAGTAACAAATGATTTTTGTAATATTAAAAAGATTCGTATTGTGAATTTAACTGGCGTTAAATTTTTATCCCGAACCCTATCGCATAACAATATAAGATCAATATATTTAAAATATCAATCGCTCACCCGGCATGCCCTGTCGTTGCTGTTTGGCTTGTTGTTCTATAGCCTCCGCTTGCTGGTTGAGACCGAGCGACCTGTAGTAGTCGATCCACTGCTGCGAGTAGTCAGGCTGACCCGTCGCCGGGTTTATGGCGACCTGCTGCTAATAATATATACAAAATAATAATACAGAGGTGAAGTTTTTAACTTTGTTCGTAGCTGATCTGTGGAAATCTATCCCTACGGGAAGCTACATCGCGTGAGTTCTAAAGACTATTTTTTTTTTATTTATTTAAGGTACACCAACAGCTATACATGTAAACACATATTTTGCATACGGGGATAATTGTACAGGACCTACATGATAGCCAATAACTGGCATACACAACACTGCCAAGAATTTCTACACTTGACTACAATTTAAAAGTCGCTTCAATAAAAAAAAGATACATTATTTATACATGTATATTTGAAATTTATACATGTATAAAGTATCTTCCAAAATATGTTTTTTGATGTATGTATGCTTGGTACCTGCGGCGGTTGCGCGGCGGGCTGCTGGTGCCAGTGCGGGTTGTAGCCCCAGGCGGGGGGGCCGCCGCCCCCGTAGTACTCGCCGCCCCCCGCGCTCGCGCCCCCACCCCCGCCGCCGCCGCCGCCGCCGCCCCCGCCCATGCCGCCTCCGCCGTTGCTGGGGCCGTCTTGCATGAAGTTGATGGGCTGCTCGAACAATATTACTTTATTAAATGAGTGTCGAAACGAAGTTAAATAAAATACGAGATTAGATTACCGTCAAGGCTTCTAATTTAATTGAACACTAACCAAATTATAATAATAATGTTATAAGTCAATAAACCGTAGGTAGGTCGCGATCAAAGCAATGCGGATTTATTATAAGACCAAAATGAAATAATGCTAATCTTAATATATTATAAGGCAAAAGACCCGGTTTTGGCCACTGCTCCCTTTTTGGCCATTTGGAACTTCAAAGCGTTCTAACTAACGCATAGATAAATATATTACTGTGAACGGTTTTCAAAATGTTTCATTATGGCAAAACTGATTGCATTAATAGCTAATATATATTAAAGTTCACTTCATCAGAACTCTCAAACTGGCCAAAACTAGCTCATAATCTTATAATGGCCAAAACCGGGTAATCTGCCTTAATCATGTACTTTGTACTACAACCGATGGCTTTTATCTATAATATAAAAGTCATAGACGAACCCCGCCACTCCTGCACTGATTTTTATCACATTTCTATGTAATATTTCAGTAATTTTATTGAAATTGTGCTTTACACTTTATTGAAATTTCGTTCGAAGCCAAATCAACACGAAACCATTTATATGTGTGCATACGCTACAATATCATTCACGTCTCACCATTCCCACTTTCTCCATGATGATCCGCTTGCAGTGCTCGACGCTGTCGGGCGCGCCGCGTATGTAGAACGTGCGGTTGTTCCGGTCCGCGCCGGTCGCGCGCCGGTCCACCTCGCAGTGGGCGCCGGACTGGGCGTTTATCTGCTTTATCACCTCACCACCTGATGCAGGCACGCGACCGATGGTGGTGAGCGAAACGTTAAGATACCAAATACGAAAGTTCAACGATATTTGGGTGACAGAGGTAAAAAAAAGTTCACTGACCCTTGTCAAACGAATACGGAACCAAAAGGTTCTAAAATTTTTTTTTGTCTGTCGTGTTAGCGAGTTAAATGGATGAGAAAAAATATGTGAATATGATTTACCGCAACAAAAACGATATTAACTTTTGTGTGGTATAACCCAACTGAATAAAAGAGCTCCATATAAGAGAAGAAGGAAGCATAAGTAGGACCGACCCCTGCCGATGATCAGGCCGCACTTGGCGTTGGACATGGTGAAGGTGACGCGGATCTCCTGCGCGTCCTGCCAGTGCTGGTAGTCGCCGCGGTCGCCGTTCCGCTGCATGCGGCCGCCGCCCCCGCCCCCGCCGCCGCCGCCGCCGCCGCCGCCCCCGCGCCCGCCCGACCTCACCTCCTGTTCCCGTCTCTGTCGCGTCAAATTCCCGTTATGAAACCACTGCACGTACTTTGAAATTATCTACGTAGACGAACTTAAACTTCGCGACCTCATATACCGCTCCATCGACGATTCGCTAAGAGAATCCCGCGGAATCAATAGATGGAGATCGCCGAAATGTATTCCGGATAATGTATGTCTAAACGAGTGAGTCTACTTTCGAAAGGCGCTGCTGAAACGTTTTTTTTGTAAATTATAGAACCGCTGAAATATATTACTGCCTTTAAAGTTTAGGAACCGCTTGCGATAGATAACTTCAAATAGTACAACAGAACGCTCCGTAACGAAAATTTGAACATATAATTGTACCACAGTGCTCTACAGATAGCATATAATGATGGTGCTTCCCGCACTGCTGTTAGAAACATTCTCTATCACATTATTATAAATGTAAGGATTCGTTAAACATTGTTAGATATCTTAGGTGATTCTACATTAAAGCAAAATGTTGAAATATATCAAAAGTTTGTTTAGAAAATGTACACTAATGCTTAGAACGCTTGAATTTTACAATAGTGAGTTCAGGGTAATTGCTATAAATTAAATTATCCAAACATTAAAATTTACGAATTTTCGAAAAAAAAATAAACAATTCAAGTACGAGTCGCACTCAGGGTTTGTTGTATGGGAGCCCTTTTAGTGTTTATTATATTCTGTTTTTTAGTATTTGTGCAACTTTCATGGTTCATGAGATATTGGTGACATACAGAAAGACAGAGTTTTCTCAGTAATAGTGTTCCAGTTTTATCCTTTGGGTATGGAACAGTAAAATCATGGTTATAATATTTCTATATTAAAACAATGTTTTACAGCAGAGTTTCTCAAATATTATTTTAGAGCAAATCGTGAAAGTAAAGTACCGTCATGCCCCCACATTAATTGAAACTTACTGAACATCTACGAGTTGTTGAACTAACCGTCTCCTTCCTACAAAAATAATTATTTGTTTAATTGTAAATTACTGTCAAAGTACTCACATTAACACTGGATATTAAATCTTCAATCATTTGTCTCGCTTGATCGACTTGATGGGGTTTCCCTTGTAGATAACATCTAAAACAAAAATTATGTGTTCAGAATTATATTATAAATACAAATTTGCGGTCGCGTCGTTCGTTTGGACACTAACTACTTCAAATTAAAGTTTGTATAGTATGTTTTTTTTGTGTGATAATAGTTTGGAGGTTAGAAAGTGACATAGGCTACTTTTGACCAATTTAGGGACTAACTGACAGTCAAACTCACCTCTTGTCTCCGGGCCCATCGTCACGCTCCTGGTGGAACTGCACCCTGCATCCGGTCTCGGCCTGGATCTTCTTGATCATATCCCCTCCTCTCCCTATCACTACACCTACCGCAATTTTTGGTACTAATACCTGTCAAACGGACCAATTCACAGAGGAATTAGTAAAAGTCGTATAGATCTCGATGCAACTTCTACTTGGGAAAAGTTTTATATTCGTGAGCGATAAACGATAAGGGAGATCGGATAAAAGTGATCGCAAACGACGTCGCCGAGTGGAGTACGAATTCGTATTCTACTTTGTTAGAAATAATATATGTAATTGTCTATTTTGATTTTAATAAATCCATAAAACGAAATTTTACTTGTATGTTTTCTTGTCTTAAAATTAAATCAAAATTTAAACTATTTAAATACCGGCGATAACGCTGTCCGTCATATTCATGACGTCACTGTAATATGTACACAATTCAGAATCGTAGAGTAGAAGATTAAAAGATTTCAATAAAACAAGAACAATGCCATCTAACGATCGATTACGAAATAATAAGATATAAATAAGCTAAGAACAGCGCTATCTAGGACATATATTTATAATAAATAGGTTTATTTTTAAGACCTGACAGTTGTCGTCACAGGGACGTCGCACAATGGGGGACGTGTTTAAAGTCACGTGACACACAGACAAAAAATTACTACTTTTAATTTTAACATAATCGTGCGATTTAGTTTTTGTGCAATATTGGGGCGAGTATAGTCGCACCTCTGTCGAGTTGGCGTTGAGGTTGCCGTGGTCGTTGCCGTAGTCGTCGTAGGGCGGTCGCGGGCCCGCGGGCCCCGGCCCCGCCTGCATGTCCTTGTCGGCCAGCAGCTCGAACACCAGCTGCTTGGCGTGCTCCACCTTGGACGGGTCGCCCGATATGCGGAGCGGCTTCTCCTAAGGCAACAGACAGTTTACATTCGACATCGCACACTTTGCTCGGCTAAATCCTGTCTTATGGATATCCGAAACGGCGAAACTCCCGCCTACAGTGCCTGTACAAATTTACTTCCCGCCTTGTACAAAATGCAATTTGTTTCAGTGATAAAAACACAATCAACAAATAAAGTGGTCTGTTACTGTATTGAATATTGTCATTTTCGTTTTTTTTTTTCTTTACTTTGTATGAATGTATTTCATTTAACACAATAAAAAATAATATACATATATAATACATTTATTACCTATTTGCTATTAAGGAACATTCTTATTATTATTAACATAAGTAATTTGTAATTTATAGTATAAATGTTAACAACATTGATAAATAACATTATTAATGAGCAGTACATCCCTTGTATTTAGTTAACAAATAATATTCATTGAAGAATGAGTGTTTGAATTTATAACCCGGTTTTACCTGCGCAGTGGACGCCATATTGGGTTTACATTCGGGCCAAAGTCAAACAAATATTTAAAAAACTTTATTGATATTTATCAAGTCTCATTCAGTTATTAACTTTATTGAAAACAAACCTGGTACGTACTCCATGAACTGCAACTCCAGAATACAAGTTTTATTAATGCTAGTACTCACATACTCAGTGTTAGGTCCATCTTGTATGACTACCATCTTGGCTCCTGATTGCTCTTGCAGCTGTTTAATAGTTTTGCCGTTCTTGCCTATGATTAAGCCTACTTTCGGTCCTGGCAGCATTATTTCTTCCTGTTTACATATACCCCAAGTGTAACTATAACTTATTATGAGATATCACAAACAAACACTTTATTTTTAAACATAAATATTCTAACAACAATATGAAAGAAAGACTAGATTTTTGTTATACTTTTTTTCATGTTAAAACATTTTTTATAGCCAGCATATGCTAGCACTGGCACGATGCCTACGTACCGTGGTTGCCAGGCCCCCGCCGCCGCGCGGCATTGGCGGCATGTTGCCGACAGGGTTGCCGTCTGGATGCTGAGGGGCATTCTCCCTGCCCCGGTGGTTCACTATCTGGTTCACCAGTTCCCTGTGCAATTACAAGGTTACAGTAATGCCTAGCTAATATGTGTTTAATGATTATGATAAACAGCTTTATTTTTAATAATATGAGTTGCAAAGTTAAGTGAGTTCATGTCTCGGTCACACAGAGCAGGTATCAGAGTGCACTACTTGAGTCACTCGCATTGGGCAAGATTCAAGCACAACATTGGAAAAATATATTAAGATTTAGTTGTTATGTACTTTTCTCACTCACTTTGCTCTCTGAATTGCCTCCCTGGACCCAGTGAGTGTGCAGACACGGTCAGGTTGTCCACCAGAGTCCGGGGCCATCTGTATCTTGCAGCCAGACTCTGCCTGCAACCTCGTGATCTGTTCACCGCCGCGTCCTATTACTGAAAGAGTTCAGGATTTTAGTACAATGAAGACCACCACAATTAAGTCACAAGCACGCCTGTCTTATGATCCATTTGGGTCATTGTCAAAATGGATACTGTTTTTGTCCCAAACATAATATATCATTTGAAATCAAAAGAAATATGTATTTAAAATAAACAGATATGGTTCATTGTATTACATTTTCTTCATTAGCAATTGAAAATACTTATAATTTTTACATTATTTTATTATTATGCCTTAAATGTCCGCTTCAGTGGTCCTTCACAACACCACTTAATCAAATTATGATTTGTTTATATAACGGTTCTGAGTGAAGTCTATTTTATTTATTAGCACAGCGATTGTGTTAAATGCTTTAAAAAATTAAAAGTACAAGACATTGTCATTTGTCACATAATTCAATGACTTATCACTTGAAACATATAAAAACGACTCAATCACAATATTAAAACAGTTATTAAAGTTAGAAAATGAGGAAAAACTATCGCACCATTACAAGGGTACATTGAATGTAAATATTTCCGATTCTGAGTCATCAGAATATACTATACCACTAACACAAGTGAAGGATAAGACCCCTGTGTAGGAACAGGAAGAATCCCCTACGTCACCCGAAAAGTTTTAAATTGTTTTATTGAGAAAATGTCAGTTAATTAGTACTTTTTTTTATAGAAATAATGTGTAGTGATCTCATCCTTGTAATTAAATCAATCATTGCAAAGTATTATCAATATAGTACTAATAATCAAATAAAAATAAGAAACCAATATTTCATTAGGATTAAAATGGATGCGTATCAGAGACCCTGGTGTAAAAACTATTAGAACACTCACTGAGTCCGACCATCTTGTCGGGCACCCGTATGTATTCGTTGAGAGTCTGGTCCTGCATCGCGTTGGGCGGGCCGAGCGGTGGCGCGGGCGCAGCCGCTGACGCCGCCGCGATACGAGCCGATGCAGCCGCCGCCGCCGCAGCCGCTGCCGCCGTAGCACTGGAAATTATACTCGTGTCGGATACCAATAATAATACGATGGAAATTGTCTTTGGAGCCACTTACCAATGCACGTGAAATAGACATATAGAAATTCACACCTATGGCAACTTTTTTGTTTTTATTCAAATTTAAAAATTCCAATTTACTAGAATGGAACATTGTTCTATAGAATTTGTGATTGATTTTATTTGGTAGTCAATAAAGACTAATTTTAGGTTTGTTAAATTCATTCAGATTTTACTCATAGAGTGAAGCTCCTGAAGGATTGCAACATTTTAGAAGGCTAATCAAATGATTATTATGAAGCGAAATATAAATAAGATTAGGTTGATTAAGTGACCTATAGTCAGATAAAAGTATTTTGACAAGATATTTAAAGTTTTTCTTTTTTGTTTTCTATTTGTTGTGATAATAAAATTAATAATGATGAATTAAATTGATTATGTCAGTACTATTGATATCACTTATAGAAGATGTGTCACATAGCTATATGGTTACTACCATGGAGGAGGTTTTTTTACAAACCCCTATATTTTATTATTTCAGGGGTGATATTTTACTTTTTTGTTATTAAGTGTTTAAGCTGATGGCATATGCAACTTTCAACTACTCATAGTAACTTGTGGTTAATGGTACTGGTTTTGCAATTATAAAACTGTGTACATCATATTATAAATTATAAAACTATTGTAAAACTGTTTGTTAACCCAAATAAATAAAAAAAAACATAATAAGCTCAGCAACTATGTTGAACTTATTTATAGAAGAGGACTAAAAGTTATAAAATTCATCATCACTTTTACTAAAAACACATTTTCATTAATTTATGCATGTTTACATCAAAAAATGAGAATTGCCCATACCTAAAAAAGAAAAACAAATCTCTTGGTTGCCTATCTGTCACAGCTGATTTTCTTCAAAACTACTATAATTGAAATTTGGACATGCATAGCTCATTCTACAGTAAATTCATACCACACATTAATAAAGTAGGTAAAATACTCTCCCAAATAGAAAAATAACAAGCTCCATGTTTAAAGATAAAGGATGCATCCATAAATCAAATAATTCCAAACTGCCATGTTCTAAATCGCCCCATTCCTTCTATACTTAAGAAAATAATAGAAATTAAACAAGAAAAGAAGACAAGATAATGACCTATTATTGAAGAACAAGGGAAAGTAAGAAGCAAATAAAGACAATGGATTTTAATTCAGAAAGGGAACAGATAAATTTTGACCTCCAACCACAAACCAATATGCGTAACATTAAGAATGTTTGCTCAAGAATGTTTTGTCTACACCCAAATGTCACTTTTCTCAGGTGCCCCCATATGATATCTCAGTCTATAAAGGAGAAAAGTGATGTTTGATGTAGACAAAGTGTTTCAAGAGTTTGTCACACTGCACAGGCAGGTTATACGAGGGTCAAACTGAAAGTTCTTAGAACTGGCCACTTATAAACAATATAATAAAAAAATAATTCTAAAATTTGAAAATATAACTCTTTGCCAATATTACTGAGTATATATTTCATTCATTTGTCATTTGTTTTACGATTTGGCGGCAAATTGAAAATTGTCTGTGTCACGTCATCATGAATTTAACACGAGAAAATTTTCGTGCAATGATTTTTTATGACTTTCGATGTCATTTAAGTCAACAAGAAAGTTATGATAGACTACGATTGGCCTTTCACGATGAAGCCCCATCTCGTGCGACTGTTTACAACTGGTTTAATGAGTTTAAACGTGGTCGCACTAATCTCACTGATGATTTACGTGAGGGACGGCCTTCTACGGCGACGACTGAAGATAACATCTGTGTTGTGCGGCGTATGATAGAGACTGACAAAAGAGTGACCTATCAACAGATTCGGACAAGCTTAGGCATCGGTATGAGTCAAGTGCACAAAATCCTCCACGAACATTTAGCGGTCAGGAAGCTTTGCGCCCGGTGGATACCTCATAATTTGACTGAGGCTCAAAAACTCCATCGTGTGGATTGGTGTCGTAAAATGATTGAAAGATTTAACGGAGGTGACTCAAATGCTGTGTTCGACATACTAACAGGTGACGAAAGCTGGATTTACTGTTATGATCCTAAAACCAAAAGACAATCTGCTCAGTGGGTGTTTCCTTTCGAGGAGTTGCCAACTAAAGTGAAGAGAGATCGAAGTGCGGGAAAAAAAATGGTGGCCTCGTTCTTTGGAAGGATAGGTCATTTTGCAACAATTGTGTTAGAGGATCAAAAAACAGTTTCTGCAGAATGGTACACTACCAATTGTTTGCCACTTGTCTTGGAAAAAGTTCGAGAGAAACGACCTCGCAGTAGGATCCTCCTTCACCACGACAACGCCTCGTCGCACACCGCCAAGCGAACGATCGACTATTTGGCGACATCAAACGTTGAATTACTGGGTCACCCGCCGTATAGCCCCGACCTCGCGCCTTGTGATTTTTATTTATTTCCAAAAATTAAAGAAAAACTTAAAGGAAAGCGGTTTATGAATGCTGAAGAAGCGGTGGCTGCGTATCGCGATGCCATTGAAGAGACCCCTAAGGACGAGTGGGCAAAGTGCTTTTCCCAGTGGTTCCATCGCATGCAGCGGTGTATTGACATGAATGGACAATATTTTGAAAAGATATAATAAAACTAATAACTGGCTAATGTAATCAGTTTTTGATTTTCTAAGAACTTTCAGTTTGACCCTCGTATATCTATTTGACAGGTGTCACCAAGAAGCCAATAAACAGTTATATTTAGAAAACTGTTAAGTTCTCATAGTGATCACAAAAGGCTACAGGATATTTTTTTAAATATATGTCACTAGTTGAAGTTTATTTTCAATAAAATTACAATAATCTTATATTCCCATGCATAAAAATAAATAAAAATTAAAACTTCCGTTTGTTTCATTTACACTTTTAACACTAATCACAAACAGTGTAACATTAATCATTAGATTTTAAATAACTATTTTTGAAGTTAATGTAAATAGACAAAAACTGACATTCCCCATCACCCCTGACCTATACTACTAAACTACATCAAAATATCCAAACTCAAAGTTAGGAAAGAATCGACAATTTGGTAATAACTTGATAATATTCTTTTATTTAGGCAATTAACATTCATTTTCTTAGATACAAGTACAAACAGGGGATCATGAAGGTTAATTTCTATAATCAATTAACTAACATATTGGAGAAACCTGGTGCTTTGTGGTAACTTGCTCTATAAACTATATAAGAGTTAAAATTTAAACATAAAACCTCAAAGAACATTTTAATGTAACAATCTCACCTCATTGATTGTTGTTGATAAGGGTCAATATTAGCAGATTTCTTTGCGCTGGGTTCTGATCCGTCTTCTAAAGGTCTCTTAGTACTACTAATTTTAGCCGCAACCTACAAATAAAACACAACAGGGATTGTATTGAAATCATACAGTACACTAGGCAAAACGAGAACTTGTACATCAAAAAATGAAGGTAGGTTAGATTAAATTCTTGCACAGAAAGTAAACGACGTGAAGGTATGTTAAAAAAAGAGGAGGTACAAACATAATTTTAAAATGTTATAAACTCATTAAAAATCCTTAAAGTAACGGTAAAATAGTATCATGAAAGCGCAAAAGTAAGGTGATTATGCATCAAGCGTACAACGCTTACTTACCAATTTTGCACGCTGGAGAGCATCCACATATCCCGCCGTTTGACTATTATTTTGAAGCGTAGCCATAGAAGGATAGTCACTCATTTTTAGATTAGAGTACACATCAATCGCAAAATATGACTGCCATCAAAAATGGATTTAAAAATCCAAAAAAATATCACGGATTTGCCTCGCTACTTCGACGAAAAGACGCTGCCATAGAGATTTTTTTTGCTAATATCCAAAAACAACGTTGCCATACTGCTCTTTGGTTGGACAACGTTGCAAATATGCAAACATGTTGGCCAGCGCCAGACATTTGACCAAATACGCAAATACTTAAATAGACGCCAAGTGAAATGCGTGCACATTTCTCATTTGATGTTGAAAAGTCATATTACATTTTAAAAATGCAAATAATGGTGCATGTAAAGTTGTTTATTGGATGAATGAAATGCTGCCTTCAAAAATCAGTACCGATTACAAATAAACATTGGTTGTCGAGTACATTTATTGATTTGGATTGTGTTGGGATCACACATAATTTTCTTGGTTTCGATTATTATGAGGAAGTATTTAAAAAAAACAACATTAGTTCCGAAATCAAACTAGATGTCGCTACGGTACGTTCTTGATTTCTCCATGACAACTATATAACAAAATGTTAGTTAAATGAAACGGAAATGTCTTTGGTCAATTCGTTTCCTGCAAAAATCAACTATTGCTAAAGTCGCTATCTAGTGCAGGTGCGATTTTAGTGCTTTCTTTTTTTTAAATACTTCCTCATTCCCTTTGGTCTTAATTTCCCTGTTTTTCATGGTTCAAAAATACCCAAGGAAATTATACATTTATATATATATATATATATAAATGTATAAGCAAGGAAATTAGATATATTTATTTACGTATAGAAATTTCCATTTTAATAATAAAGTTATTACTGATTATATTAATTATACACTCTTTACATTTAGATTTTTTTTTTTAATTTGTGAATAGAACATGATAAAAATGGCTTTGTCTAGCCATACAGATAGGAGAAGAAAAATTGTTAAAGAAAGACTAGCAGAAAGAAGAAGTCTGGAAAAATTCAAAGTGACCCAAAATTATTTTGAATATTCGGTTTTTTTTATTATTGTCTTAATTATCTCATTTTTTTTATTTAAACTTTTTTAATTAATTTTTTTTTAATTATAATTACTATTATTACTTTTTAATTAATGAAATAGAGAAAATGCTTATCAACCATTTTGATTTTAATGTGATTGCTTTGATTGTGCATGCTGTTTACGCATTTGTGTTGCAGCCTACATCTGATTGTACACTTTTTTCTGCTTGTTTATGCTTCTTGTTATAACTTCATCATGTGTAACAAATCAAATAAATATTATATAAGGTATTCAAAATCAAAAACAGAGCCAGATATCATAAAAAAAAGAACACAAGACTCCTTTAAATGGTAAAATGACATCGAATACAGTGGAAGAAAAATAGAGGTCATTTTAAAATTTATTGCATCAGACAAAAGAAGAAAAAATAAAAACCTAGTCAAAATTTTATTGCTGTTCCTGCTTATCCTAATGTCGCTTTTTACAGTTATACTTTTGAATTATTAACCGTTCCAAAATCAACAATTAAACACGCACTTTTCGTGACATAAGTGAAATGAGTTCCGAAATTACACAGAAATAGAATACGTGAGACACGTATAAATCAACCTTGTTTTGTATTTTTATACAAAAATGGAACGCATATAATCTCTACAGTAAATGACGTGAATTAGGACACATGACTCACATGAGTGAATTCGAATTCGGGTTCGGAATTATTACAGAATCATGCCATTGTCATTAACGTGGCCAATTCATTTTCTCAAAATTACCATTGAGAAGACGAAACTCATGTCACTTCTAACGTTCATATTGTACCTACTCCCGTAAATCTCGGGAACTCGCCACTAGTAGTTGTTGACCATTTTCGAAATAGCGTTCGGGAAGCTCCGAAATGTCTTCTTGTCCCAAATACCATAGTATCTCAAGACAAAGGTTTTTGACTAATGCGTATTGCTAGTGCTGACGTATGGCACTGAGACGTAGTTGCTAACTGTGGACTTTTTAATAGACTCAAAATCACCCAGAAGGCGGTAGAACGGGCTTTATTTGGAGTTTCTCCGCTAATCAGAGAAGATTCGTAGACGAATCAAGGTAACCGACATCGTCTGACGAATTGCGAGACTGAAGTGACAATGGGCAGGATAAATGGTCCTTAAGACAATAAAAAATTTTGAGTAACGACCACAGTAACTGGACAACACGGAAAGCAGAGCTAAGGCAAGCCTCTCACAACATAGACAAACGATTTGGTCGGTTTTGTCTGAAGATTTGAATTGCGCGTCGCCACTTTTCTTGGCGATTCTTGTGGGAGGCCTTTGTCCAGCACTGGACATTTTCAGGGTCACATAATGATCAAGATGACGAATCTATTATGAGTTTATAACTGAAATTGACGCAAAAAGAAGTAAAAAACACATGATTTCAGTTTAAAGCTAACAACTATATTTGATATTCATATATACCTACCAGCAAATATACCAGGAAGATTATTATTTTATCATAGTTGATTTGTCTCCATTTTGTGTCAATTTACTAACCTTTACAAATTAATAATAACTTGATTACATATCTCTTTCTAATTTTAATGCAAGATAGATAATTTTCTTGGATCATCTCTAATTTCCTTGGTAGTCAAAATTTCATTACCTCGTAACTTTGGTTCCAAAATTTTTAAGTTTAATTTATTTACTCCTCAAGAAAATATTTAACACGATAATTAAACTAAGCCATGAATAGAAACCACGAAGGTTTGAACACATGTGATATGAATAAAATTACATATAACATGCATTTAAACAACTCGGCAAAAACTTAGTTAACATAATATTAACAACATTAATGTTAACATTTAAGTAATAATAGGTGACCAAACAACACACACTTGGTACAGTATTTAGTCACCAAGCACATCTAAATAATAATTAATAACCCTTTTAGATAAAAGGGTAGAGTTTTTTATTGTCTAAATGTTAAACAAATTGAAACTTATAAAAAAAATCAAATGTCATAGAAATATAAAGAAAAATTGTCATTTTTTGCGAACTACCCTCGTGTTATAATTAAAATCTAGTAATCCAAAGCCGATGTATAATTATCTGGCAATATTTAAGACATCGGCCAGATAGTTGCCATATACTTATCAGTTTCTTTCAGTTGTGAAAATCATCAAACTAATAAATAAATAGTGAATCAATAGTTAATAATATTTTAATTAAATACTTAAGTGTTTTCGCAAGGTTTCCGCCTTGAGTTATACGCGAAGAAAAACATGGATTGCAATGTATTATCTATTTAAATAGAACTATTTGCTGTGTATGCAATATATTATTTATTTATATTCATTTATATAGCTTTATGTATATATTTTGTATAACATATAAAACTGTTTCCAATAAAAATTTACTTCACCTTAATCTTTTCTACACTATGAACTTTTCTTGCACCGTGTGTATCGAAACGCAAACTTTTTTTTTTCTATGTTATGGGTGCGTGCATTTGTGTTGTCCGGTGTTTGAAGACGCTTTGGAATTCGCTTTCAATTTCTTCGTAGGGAAAATGTCGGGTGATACCGATAAAGCGAAAATCAGTGACAATCAGGTATAGTTGTGAAATATGTCTTTATATTAATTTTCTTTATAATGGTGCGCGTGTAATAGAATCGTTTTGAATAGTGAAGTGATGTTATTTCCGTGTTATATCATTAATGTTTGCCTGCGTCTCAACATGGCTGACAGAACGTTTGCTTCCCGCTAAACGCGGGAACTACGCCACGGAGGGTTGTGATATAAGTCAACATTTTGGATTTAAAACTGTGAATGCTAACGTGATCAGTTATTGAAACTGAATCTAATGGGATATATTTCGTAATATCGTATATTTTGCCACCCCCGCCCCTTTGCATTTGTCTGCAGGGCCTTTGTTAAAATGTGCAAGATATACTATGACATTGATAGGAAATCCGTATGACCTTGATATTTAATTTTTGGTGGACTAAACGATTTTTAGAGCCAAATTGTTATGTTGTCAGTCCAACGGCGCCGTCTCGTATCTCATTAGCGGCGCTCGGAACTCGGCGAGCAATGTAAATAAAACACGATCTCCTTTCGGGGGCCTTTCATGCTGACCTTATTTTTTGCAAATAAAGTTTGCACAAATTTTACGACGTAATATAGTTATTAGATGTAAATTTTGCGAGAATGTCAAAAAACTATTGATGATTTAAAATAGATTTTGTTAAATGTAAAACTGTATAGATAAATATCCGATAATGTACATACATGTAGTTGCTATGCATATAGTACACATCTGTATAGTGTTCCGACGATTCGTATAGGTGTATTGCAAAAATGTAATTTATGTCTAACATGTTAAGGTTGTCGTTCGGTTGGCAAGTAACCGATTCTAGTGAGATGCAAAGTCGACATCGCAAAAATTGGTAACACAGTGGTATCTATTGTTTATTTTCGAGTCTAATAATTAAATATTATAGACTTTATTTTCTGTCATCCATCATCACACCACAGTAAATCCTATCAAAATGATCAAGATCTATGTTTACAAATCTATCATCGATTAATACTTTTTTATATCTATTTATTCATTATATATAAATAACCTAACATTATATTTTATTTAAATAACAGTGCCAATTCTGTTATATCACACTTAAGTAAAAATCTAAATTTCGTTTCAACGGTTATTCCATCAAAGAAATATTGTATTCCTTCAAACTATAATATAAAAGATTTATTTACTTATCTTAGTTTACATCTTAGTTTACATCTTAGTTATTTTTAGGAATAAAAACATATTTGACAGGATCAAAACTTAAATTTAAGTGCAAGTGCATGTAATAGAATTGCCACTAATTATCACTTTACAACTACTGAAACAATTTTAAAAAACACTTTACATGTTGGAAGAAGCATCATTTAGGGTTGACATAGGGTTACATTTATGTGGGTGAAGTCATGGGAAAATGGCTTGCATAAGTATATAATATAAGCATAATATTATGTAGCTAAAACTTTCATTTAATATATTATAAATTTATGACTTAGATGTACCCTCATCTAATTTAAGTTATAAATTGACAAAAATTCTGTTGAAAATATCAAAGCAAAAACTGTTTAATATATAAAATTTATTATAAATCAACAATTCATTATTTTGTGTTCAAGCAAACCCTCAAATATGTTTTAGAAAATTGAAGTAAAATAACAGTAGATCAATAGTTTTCATTGATTGAAATATCAATGAAAACTAAATTTAATATATTTTCAAAGGCTAATATACATATTTTTTGATAATTTAAAAGAGGTAGTACAAACACTTCTAATGTATAGATAATCATCATGGATTAATTATAACAAAATTTTTCAAATTTTCATTTGTGAACAAACAAAGTAAGCCCTCAGAATTAAAATGAATCTAAGAAGTTCAAAATACTATGGTAAAAACGTACATAATATCATTAATTGTTAGATTTTTTGATAATAAATATCTTATCTTGTACAGGATGAAGACAAGAAGTCTGGAGCGGGTGATGGGCAGACAACAGAAGACGAATCGTCACAGGACTCTAAGGGTGAGTCGCAGGCCACTGAGACAGATGCCCAAGGTACCGCTGATGTAGATCAACAGAATGCAGACAAGAAACTGAATGATGAAGGTCAGGATTGTGTGTGAACCATCCTCACGTGTTCATCTACATCACAAACTAACCACTGGGCTGCATTTGTTTCATCTACTGTTCATTACTTGTTGATCATTCTGAATGCTTAATTGTTTTGTACTAATTTTTTAATATAATAATGAAATGCACTTCTTATATCACATATATATACTATGACTAATAAGGATTAACTTCCATTTGAATAATTGTGATTAACATTTTTATCATTAAGCTTTATTTGTTATATTATAAACTATGTTTTTAGTAGTAATATAATAGTACACATCATATTCGATGGGGATGACGACTGGGTAAATAAAGAAATTCTATTTAGTCCATCAGTTAGATAATAGAAAAATATTAGATACGTATTTTTTTTTTACTTCAATTTAACAATAAATAGATAAAAAGTGTTAAAGTTTAGGAGTGGGGTCTCGCTTCGTCACAGTTTTGTAAAGCGTGACGTCATGACATTTTAATTCAATCTATCGCCGTAATTTATCGGTTACGCAAAAAATAAAAAAAATACGTGTTTAATATTTTTCAACAATCTAGCGAAGAGCATACAATAAATTAGTCGTCATTTATTAAATGGTTATCTTCTGTGACTTTCCGATTTCAACATTACTAGTCAACATCTGTTAATAGGGAAAATGTACATTTTTTAAATATTTAATTTTAGTAAAATGAGTAACAATCACGAGCACTTTAAACGCCGGAACTTTTGGCGCAGTCCTCTCGACGTCAAAGGACGCGGCTACAGTTGGGTCATTAGAATAGGCCACATTTGACATCTCTCAACCTCAACTTCAGAACATGAACAAATAACCACATTCGGATCAGTAAAGTATTGTTTAAATAGGTACATAAAATTAAATGATAAACAGTTTCAATCTAGAAAATGTTTTAAACTCAAAGAATACATCACTATATTTGCAAAATCTTTTAAATACGAATTTATTGACAAATAATGAACTTCTTCTGACAACTTGCACCATGAAAATCTTTAATAAACTCCTACAAATTGTGTAATGGTAATGGTGTTCAAATATCTGGTTACATTTAAGAGGGCGCAAACACCAAAGGCCACTTAACTTTCAATTGGTTTTGTACCATTAAAATTATTAAAAAAACATATTTCTAAAGAATCTGTCATCCAAAATGTGAATTTATAAAATTTTCCCTATATAATCTATTGCGTAATATTATGAAATAGTTTTACGATACACTATTTGGTGTTGAGAACATTCGCGACCACAACCTGAGTAATATCCGAAACAAACGATATAAACATTATTTGAGGTAAATATCATACTTCAACTTATATTATAAAATTTTATTTGTAAAAAATTCAAGAAGTCGAGGAAATAGAAGCGTACAGATTATTACTTTATTTATTGAAAAAAAAAAATTAATTAAGCAACAGTAAGACCCATAATAAAAGTAATTCATAGTTTCCAAGAGAAATGAAATAATTTTATACCAAAACAGGTGTTAGTATTTTGTTATACACACAAACTATGCTCGATAATTGAAAAAGGTATGTATTTTCACTGCCAAATTTGGTACACAGAAATTTGTATTTCTACAAAATGGTAACACTTAACTTTTAAGTGGGTAAATTGCACATTGAAACCGGCGTCCACTGGTCTCGTCTCGAAAGCTGCTAATAATCCTAATAAATCGTATTCACGTTTTTGAGACTACTACTGCTGTACCCAAATTCACACGAGAAGTTAAAACGACACGAATTTTAATAGTAATAATAATCAATTATTTACGTAAAACGTGGTATGAAACTTTTACTTCATTACAAGTAAAGAAACTCTGAGATTATATTTCAATCCTACCAAACTTTTGTTTATATGTAACACTAGTCCTTACTGTAGAGTAATTTAATTGTAACACGTCTAATTGGTGCGTAATTCTGGACAAGTTCTTAGGGTTTTTGCATATCTCATGGAAGGTGTGTTAAGCGTCTCACGGTGGTATGCGTCTCCGTCGAGTGTGCAAAAAGTAAGAAATAATACTTATCTCAAAAACGATTTTAACTTTTCAAGAAACCTCTATGACGTCGGGCGGAGGTCACAGAGGTACGCACAGGATATAGGCTATAATATAAGTGGACGAAGACGCGGAAAAACAGCTATTTGATAGAAATTGGTTCATAATTCATGAAAGAATCGATGAATATACCTACTTACATAAAACATATACATACGCGTTGAACATGGTAAATCCTGCATAATTTCGAATTCTTCGAATCTTTTGTTTTTTTTTTCACTGATACATGTCATCTAAAATATTTATTTGGAAAAGCATATTTTGTTTTGTTATAAAATAAAACTAATGGTTTAACTTTGGTAAAAGGTCATGGGTTTGGGTTCCGTCTCAGGGTGCCGGTTAAACCAAATCTGTGCTACTTTACAAAAATTGTTCAAATTTTTTTGTCGCGGCTTGCATTGCGTTTTTACCTTTTTTGTAGTGAAATTTTAAACATTTACTCGTTTTGGCACCATGCACAAACAAATGAAAATTACACATTTACCTGATTTGAATTCGGAGTTATCTTCTTTAAAATTGAAAGTTTTTAATGATACCGAAACCAGCCAGATACAAGTGGTATAGCCAGCAAGATTTAATTACAAGTTTATGCATACTATATGCGAAAAAGCTTTTCCCCAACCCAATATGACACCTTTTTTGATTTTGAAGTCAGATGAAGTCTTCATAGTCGGAAAGGATAGGCAACCCATATTTTCTATTATTTCGGATTCTCACGGCTAATGTATAATTTTCATTGAAGGATTTATTAAGAGAGAAAAAAGTAGTTGTTGTTTTAACCAATGCATATGTTTTGTATTCTTTTATAAGGGTTTGGTTATAAAGTCTTAAGTTTTTTAAAATTATTAATTAATTATTAAACACATGAGGGGATATTTTTCTTAATCATGTCTTAGATTATTAGGGAACACAAGAGTTTATGTTTTACATGGTATAATAAACGTTCAGTTAATACGAATACGGAAGTATTTTTGAGTACAAATGCCGTGCCGATTTATTTTTGTATAATTTTATCCGCGTGACATTGAAATTCTTTGTTTTGATTGCTTGTACTGGTGACGTAATATATACTATGACACTTAAGTTATTTCTTAAAAGATAATAGAGTTATATTAATTACCAAATTTAATTTATATGTTGACCTTTTTTATTGTCTGGACTATACGTTTATAATCAATAAGTTGATGATTTCAAAATCGTAATTTAAAAAAATAATCATTATGCATGTCTAAAATTATTGTCCATTATGGTATAAATAAATGTGTCACCAGGTATTCATAAGAAAAGCAAATTAATAGTAAAAGTGTTGTTCCGGATTCATCCTATGACGTCTCATCCCATTTCTGTACTCATTACTGACTAGTATTCCAAACTCAAACTTTAAATATTTTTCTTAGTTCATCCTAAATGTATTCCTTAAACATCATGAAGCAAATATTACTATAAAAAAATATGAATAGCACAACAACGTTTTAATATTTTTTCGTACATACAATATCATATATACAATAGAAATACTTATCTAATATTTTACATGCACTATGTATGTTTAGTTTTTAAAAGTATTGTCACCCACTAGTTATATATACTTATATTCTACTTAATCTATTAATATTTCCAACTGTTGGGGCATAGAATAATTGCAATCGAATCAAGTTGAATAGTGAGAATGAGTATTATTATTCACAAGTGCAGTATATTGGTAATTTCATATCATAGGGAAACTTGCACTATGCAACAAACAGGCATAAAATAGGACATCGATTCAGCTTGTATTTTGATCTCGCTTCCATTCTTCCACATCCGCGAGCCTTAAAAGAGCTAACTCATGGGAAGTGTTTTTTTTATATTTGTTTCATTTCGTAATAAATATAAAATTAAAATTACCAAACAAAACGAATACATAAACCTTGGGTTTCTTGATAAAAACTTGAATCGTCCAAGTTACAGAATACACTTTTATTATATTATATAATTTCTATTTTAATTACTCATTCGTCATTATTAACAATCATTAATAAAATTTTGTTTCAAGTTTATATGATTTTATAATAAATGTCTTCTTCTTCTTTCTTGTTAGATGGCTTATGGCATTTCGTACAATTCTGCCAATGTCAAGTGAATAAATTAATTTTTACATGTAAAATGAAAATGAAATGAACGAAAGATAGCGATTGAAAATCGTGTAGTTTGCTTTTCTATAATATATGTGATTTACATGTTTACAACAGATTAATTTTTTTCGAACTGACATCCATAAAGAGTATATTTGATTAGCCAACATTTTAAATTACGAAAGGTGAATAACAAAAAGAAATGTTGAAAATCAAAGACAAAAAGTTTGCATGTTGAAATCCAGGAAAAATAAACGGCGGTATGGCACACCGTTATAACATTACACAAATTTTTGCGCAATTTTAGTATTCGGTCGCATAATTTAATTTGTTTTCCTTTCATTTGAAGCATTATCTGTCTGTTATTCACAGGTGATGTAAAATCAACTACGGCCAATGGTAAGGATGATCCCGCTGAAGATTCAAAAGATGACAAGAGAGAGGCTAAAGCCGACAGCGATGCTAAAAAGGTATGATACACAGGCACAACTAAGACGTATATAGTCACGTTTTTACCAATAATGGGTATATTTTTTACCAATTTTTAGGAAGCTTCGCTTGTGTGGTCCCTCGGGATATAATTACAATGACAAATTGAATAGTAAAGAATGGTTACTATGCCAATGCCAAAATTTTCACACCTATTTTCATACTTTTGCTGTTTTTCGGGAAAAAATATAATAAAAAAAAAATCACATCTTTCCTCTTTATAATATTAGTATAGAACTGTTACGTGCTAAGATTCTGGGTACGCCAATTACGCCAGATCACAATCCGACTTTATTTACATAATAAAATCACAAAAATAAACCAATAACTGTATAAGTAACTTCTTTTACTTCACAATACTATTAGATCATCTTGATAGTACACTTCATTAGTTATTGCTTCGAGTTTCGCTTGTATTCAGTTGACTAGTCTCTGAAAGAATGCTGGGATGGGTAACCGCGTATTTATACGGGACACAATTATAATGTTTAACATTTATACCTGGAACATTCTAGGTTGGCCTCGACCCTACCGGTGTATTCTAGGCATTACCAAAAAGTTCTAGAACGGCTACTGGTCCCTCTGTTCTCCAGTGACTGTCCCTTCCTCACTGACGTATACCTACCTATATGTATAACACACATAGTTCCGACGGTGTTAGTGCGATTTTAATGACACGTAATGCCATCTAGTAACGGGTAGATAAAACATTAATCTTGCTGCGCTCCGTAACAATACCTACAATGAAATGGTGCACTCGTACTGACCATAAAATCAACCTAAAAATCCAGATGCGTAGTTTCTCTTCTTTAATCTTATATACATAAACTAATACTATAGATTTTTTTTATTAAACACAGGAAGAAAACGGTGAGACACATGATGATGATGAGAAAGATGCCGTAAAAGAAAACGACAAGGGAGCTAAGAAGGCCGCTCCTAAGAAAAAACCTAAAAAAGAGGTACGTTATTTACTAAGAACAGTGATGTCAAGTAAGAGATCACGTGTCTTTTTACACGGGGATATATTCAACTTATATCTAATGACATTATAATTCTGTTAGTTTTGTTACTTGGGCTTTCACTATCAACATACAAAAAGTAGAGTTCATGAAATACTAAAATATAAAATAAACTGAGCGAAACACTGTATTCTGGCGAAATCCACAAAGGCGCCATTAATTAAAAAGAAGAAGAACCACAAATGACATTGTTTCATGACAATGTCATTTTATTAACCATGTGACATTTTTATAGGACACTGAAGAGGAGGAAGAAGACGAAGACGAGGAAGAAGAGGAAGAGGATGAGATGGATGATGAAGGGGAAGAAGATGAAGCGCCTAAAGAAAAGTGACTATTTAATTTGTTTATTACACAAAAGAAAATTAAAAATGTCTTAAGATTCGTGCTAAAACAAAGTTGTCAATTCACATGTGTTCTTATCAGGTTTACGTTTAACGTACTTTTATTCATTAAAGTTTAACAATTACTCAGGGTGAAAAAGCCAGCTAAGAAACCGAAAGATGACGATGAAGAGGGTGATGAAGAAGGTGACGAGGAGGGTGAAGAGGAAGAGGAGGAGGAGGAAGAAGAAGAGGCGCCCAAACCTAAGCCCAAGAAGGAGGTACTGATATATATATGACGAACGCAGTAAAACAATCGTAAAAAAGTTTGGTAAACTGATACATCAGGTACCCTTCGTACTTATCCTAAAATACAGTTGACACTTAGTTTGAGATTGCCTATTACATATAACATGAGTGGTAGCTTACAAGATTAGGCATTGATCTTGATAATTTATTATCATTATCAATATTGTAATAAAAACTAAATAATTCCTTTTTATTGTAGCATGTGAATGACACAAAAAGCACACTTAACACTATACTACTGGTATAATTTGTGTGGTGGTAAACAAATAAATTTGGATTCACTGGTTTTCTCTTTCGAATGTATTTTCTCTCGCTCATTAGCCTACAGAACCACCAGTGCCTCTACCAGCGGGCAAGGGAATACCACTGGGACACATTAGTAACGTTGAAGTGTCTCTTTCACGGTTCAAGACTCAAGACCAGAAGATATTACATCAGTACTTATATGGCGTGAGTATAAATACAATATGTAATTAATTTAATATCGACTGATCACGGAAGTTTAAAAAGTTATTTATATTAAATCAATGTTTCTGCATTTTGACTAATAGGAAGTGCAGTCTCAGCGTAAATTTAATCCATCGCTGAACCTTGTTTATTAATAACACTGATAAATAATAAAAGTAATTACTTCTTACTTTATACCCCTGTTACTTTGAAGTTAACTAAAATTTATGGCTAGTTATATACATGTTTTTAAACATAATTTAACAACTTTTCAATGGTTTACATACAAATGCCAATAACAATTTTTGTGTAGAATATACATTATATATAGTTTTAATATATATGTAGTTTTAAGACTTTATGAAAGCTTTAGATTTAGTGATACATTTCATAATAAATATTATACTTTTCAATTTAAAGTTATTTATTAGCTTACTGATATGTAAAATATACAAACAAGTGTACCCTAAGGATCATTCTTAGGTCCAGTACTTTGTTACGTAAACATATTCATATTTTTTATTAACTTACACTACAGGACTTTTTAAACGTGAAAACTAATATTCTTTCGTTTGCTGCAGCAACTGTGTTTAGACCGAAATGTGAAGAGGAACATAAAGAAGTTCAAAGGATACGAATGGGCCATTGGCTCGACGGAATACAAAGCCAAGCTGGAAGAAACGTCGAAGATGGAAATGAAACAGCTGCGCACCATGTGCGAAATGCTCGACTTGGATAAGAAAGGTGGGTTATATTATACAGTTGTGTATAACTTCTACTGTCAAATCACATTGATCGTGTGTTTCTGGAAAGCGGTATCAGAAGTTATTAAAACTGGTGAGTTTGTGTGACAATAATAATCAATGTCGAGGAGGAAAGGCGTATGTAAGGACCGTGCCTTATGATGCTCGGCTCGCCCTGCCTATCCTGCAAGGGTCTGAAGATACAAGATAGAGAACTCATACTCTGATATCATGCAAAATTTGATTATATTTGACCACTTTGGCATTCACAATGCTATGCTGGTAAATAAACAATGCTTAAAGTCCTTAATAAAAAAGATAATAAAATTACAGGGTAGCTCAATGATAAGAGCAAGTTGCTCGGGGTTGAGTGCCATTTCACGATATCTGGGGCTGGTGAATATTTAAGTATTTTTCATTAAGAATGTAAAATGTTGTTTGATTTAGCGGATATTAAGAAATACCGTTTACAATTACACAAGTGGAAATGTGGTGATTTAAAAATGACAGGTGCAAGAGATTGGCTCATAGATATACAATTTCATGCCGAAGCTCTTACTTTAATATAACACTGAGTATGTTAAATTCGTTTAAATAATAGTTGTATGAAGGTTAATTACTTAATTAATAGATTCAGTCGTTTTGAGGTACAAGTGATTTAGATGGTTCCCTCCGAGTTTATTACTGAATTATTTTGCATTGTTCTGGAAGACTTACTCTAGTGTTAGGATATGAAATGAAAATAATTTATTCAAATAAGCTTAATTTTGGATTTCTTGACCGACTAGAATGTAACGTCAAGATAGATACGAATTGCAGAGGAAGTTACAGAAACAATCATCTACCGCGAAAAAGAAACCCGTCTATGTATTTCTTGTTTATGAAAAAGATAAAAAGATGTATTTTTGATTAATTTTGCCTTTAATAACATATCGGTATTAATAACCTTAAAAAAAACAATAATTTTTTTTATAAGAAAATTATAAAAAAAAATTAATGGGATGGAGCGTGGGCATCTCAGGGTTTAGGATGAAACGTCGAATCGTGAGTGTAGATGTAATAAAGAGTGTGTTGTAGGCGGTAGTTCGGAACTGGCAGCGCGCCTGGTGGGATTCCTGCAGCAGCCCGTGGCCAACTCGCCGCACGCGCGCGGGCAGGTGCGCCCCGCCCCCGCGCCCGCCGCGCCCGCGCCCGGCGGCCGCCCGCGCCGCTCCGCCACCGTCAAGCTGCACAACCGCGGTAACTATACACCGCCGCACTGCACTGCACTACACTATACTACACTACACTGTACTGCACTTCACTTCACTTCACTTCACTACACTACACTACATTACACTACACTACACATGTAAATGTGCAATAGGTGTATATCACTTACATTATTCAGATCCTCATATCGAATGATTACCAATCGCACACTAATTAATCAAAACCTTTGAATTTACTACTACTTAATTTTTTTTTAAAACACATTTTACGTTTGAAATACAATTTTACTATTATGTGATAATTTAATGCTTGTATTGTCTATTTAACCTACTAATGTGACGGATTTGTTATTGAATTTCTGTGTTCTGATCGCTAGGCTACTCTGATGAGGAATATGAAACTGATCCAGAAACTAAAGTAAAAGGACCCAAACCAGTGAGAGATGGCTCGGAAGATTCTGATGTGAGTTTGAATCGTTAATCATTGTTTAAAATATTCTGTATGAATAACATTTACATTAATTGTTGTTAAAAATGTTTATTGGCTCCATTTACAAAAACAGACAATGAAGCATCATGCTTTTGAATTCTTCAAAGTACCATAAAAACATTATGGTTTCTGTCAATAAAAAGTTCGGTGGCGTGGTCTCGTTTTCCAAAAGTAGATCATCATATAGGTGGACAACGGTTTACTGTATTGAAATTTTCTGTATTTCGGAAGGCATAATAATTAATGTTTAGGAAAACTGCATCTGCAGGATGTTAAGTTGTACGTGATTTTAACGATGAAAAAAATGAGCGTTCCACAAGCGGACATATTAGAAAGTCGATGATGTCGAGTCGTTCGACTAGTCTTTCCATGAGTTATGGCCGGTTTACAGTGTTATGTCGATAAGTTTAGCAAAGAAGGGCGTGTGCGTGTTGCGTTGTGCAGGGGTCGTTCAACCCGAGCGGGTCGGAGGAGGGCGACTCGGACTTCGACCCGGAGGCGGGCGAGGGCGCGGGCGGGGCCCACGCGCGCCGCCGCCGCCCCGGGCCCGCGCGCCGCCGCTCGCACACCAAGCCCGCGCGCCGCGGCCGCAAGCCCAAGGGCAAGCCCGCCAAGGTATTCATTAATATTTATTGTCGATTAGGTAATATAAAGAAAAGAAGAGAAAAAAAATATAAATTTGGCCCGAACTCGCTCGCGAAAATCGGATTGAATGCTTAACTTTTGTGATTTTGACGTGGATACGTCTATGTTTTCGTTCTACAGGGGGGTCATTCTGTGAGCAGGAGTATATGCACTAACGCCATCTATTGGCGTATAAGTGAACTATGCTTGCTCTGCAGGGGGAGGGGCATTCTGTCAGCAGGAGTATATGCACTAACGCCATCTGTTGGCGCTAGTGAATACTTTTTTCATTCAACAAATGAACGCAACGAATATTTATTTATTTAGTGTTTAGTGTCTTCAATTTGTTTATTTATTTTTTTATCAATTACTAATATATCCATTCATACATAGACGTATCCACGCATAAAATATGGCTGTATCAATGATACAGCCAACCAGGGTTTTTTCCATGTATTTAATAGATTTTCCGATCTATATGTAAAAAATCAGTAAGACTTTCGATGAGTCAAAATTAACGTAACGTCGTATTTCAGGGCCCGAGCGGTAAACCAGGTCGCGGCCGGAGACCGAAGTCGGACAGCGACGAGGAGAGCGAGAAGTCCGAGAGCGAGAGCGAGAACGAGTCCGGCAGCGAGGGGGAGGAGTCCGACGTGAGTAAACCGTGCTCGAACATTAATGTGATCAAAGTAAATGGAGGAAATTTTGTACATTGACAAAATTGGCTAGATGCGTTTGTGCGAGCGCATTAGCGATATGTTTAAGTGCGAGTGAAAAGGATATGTAGTGCCGAGTCATTCTAAGAAATTATATCTGTTCGACGACTGAACTATATCGTGATTAGCTTGTCTCGAACCTGGGGTTGTGAGGGTTTCGTATGTTTCAGATATTCTTTAGCTACTTATCTAGAATCTGAGCAAAGCCACAATATTAAAAGAAAATAACTTACCTGTTGTTGCTATTGCCGTTGCTGTACGTGACAATAGTACATTTATTAATCGTAATCGTAATCAACATGACACCTGAGAGTCTATTCTGCTTGTTCTTGAACTTGGAAAAAATTGAATTGTTTCTATAATTTCGGAGGCAGACTTAGGTCCCGCCTCCGTTTCATCATAAATTACGAAAAAATGCGTTTCTTTGGAGGACGTATCAGCGTTACGAAAACACAAAATGTAAAAATAGGATCTTTATTTAGTGATGAAAAATTAATATGTTATGGCGTTCCCCAAGGTAGCATACTAGGTCCCACTCTCTTTTTAATATATATTGACCAGCTGTGTCGCATGTCTCTTGAGAAATGCGATATTTTTACGTATGCTGATGATACTGCACTATTAGTCTATGGTGATAGTTGGATCTCCGCAAAGGCAAATGCAGAGAGCGCACTTGCAAAAATCAAGATCTGGTTAGATGAGAATCTTCTTACCTTAAACCAAGATAAAACGCAAGTTATTCGATTTGACATCTCCAAGAAGCACCTTAAAGATCTACCTAATGATGACATTAAAATTCATCACTGTCATGACAAAGATCCGTGTGTATGTAGTAGCAAACCTTTAAAAGTTGTGAATAGTGTCAAATATTTGGGAGTGTACGTTGATGACAAACTCGACTGGCATGTACAAATTCAGATTCTCACAGCAAAGGTTCGTAGGTTGATTTATGTCTTCAAGAGACTGTGCAGTTCAGTTGATCAAAACACTCTTTTTATAATCTAAAAGGGTCTGTGTCAGTCAGTAATAGCATATTGCATTTCGGTTTGGGGTGGGGCAAATAAAACAAGCCTTTTGAGATTGGAACGAGCTCAGAGGGCTGTACTTAAGGTTTTATTGCGTAAGCCAAGAACATACTCTACGGAAAAATTATTTCATGAATGTAAAGTGCTTACAGTGAGGCAGCTGTCGATACTTCGTATTCTTTTACGTAAACATTCATCAATACCTTTTGATCATAAAATAACAATGAGGAGGTCGGGAGCTCCTGTTTGTCATCAAATAAAATGTCGGACTTCGTGGGCGAAACAGCAATACAACGCGCTAAGTTTAAAACTGTACAATAGAGTGAATAAAATTAAACCAATACTTTCGCATACAAAGCTCACTGTGAAAACCATTATCGAAAATTTGTTATTGTCATTTAACTATCACGAAACAGAGGACATGTTAAAGTAGGCAAACCAAATAGAATATATATACGCACACAAATACGACACAGGCAACACGCACACACACACCCACACACACACACACACATACACACACACACACACACACACACACACACGCACGCACACACACACACTCACGCATAGGTTTACACACAAAAGTTCTACCGATACCGATATATATATAAACAATGGTTGTAAAATGTTCATTGAGATAAGAGGAATCACTGACTTCCAAAAAACAGATTTAATTCTAGTTTGGGGGTCAGGGGCTCACAATAATTTAGGTGCTAATTTGTAACCAAAAATGCAACATTATTAATTTATATATATAAGAGAATGTTATGTTTTGGTTTGAATAAAGATTATTATTATTATTATTATTATAAGAAAAAGAATAGGCCTCTAGGTATTGTGTTAATTTGTACGAGTAGCAGTGTATACGTTTTTAAATGTATGTGTGTGTGTGTCAGGAGCCGAAGTCGAAGCGCGGGCGGCCCGCGGCGGTGGCGAAGGGCCGCAAGGGGCCCGTGGCCAAGCCCGCGCAGGCCAAGCCCGCGCCCGTCAAGCGGAAAGCGCCCACGCCGCCCGGTAACTATGCCCCGCCCCACCCCCCACCCCCCACCCCTACTGGACCTACCTACCTGTTAATTGCTAATGCGCTGGGACTGCGTTACAATAAGATAGCACAAAATGCAAGAGATAAATTATTTATTGAAGTATTTATGAATAGTCCCCAAAATATTGTTAAAATAATTGAACAACTTTCAGCTTGTTAATTTATTTTATTAATTTTTGGAATATGTGTATTTATATGTCAATATTGAGGGGATATGAAAAAAAAAAAATTTACTTTGTAATAATGCGATAACAAACCGGATGAATTTTTTTAAACATAACCCAGAGTATTAATGACATGATAAACATTATTAGATATATTTACTTTGAGTGAAATTATGTTTACTTCTTGTGAAAATCGTCTACTAGTGTTTATTTGTTAACTGTACTGATTGTTGGACGTAATTACGTCACCAAAATGGCAGCTAGGCACATTAGCAATTTGCAAGGATTGTACAAAGTAACAAACTACCTCTTTATAATATTACTAAATAATAAAACAAATTAAACTTATGTGATCCATCATTCTAAAAAAGGGGCACAATTACCTTAAAAATATGGATTTTTTAAAACTTTTAAATGTTTAACAGCCAGCTGCACAAACGTCCATTAAAATTTTCATTAGTTTAAAGCGACTTTACCCATACAAATTTGACATTGATTAGAGCTTAAAGGCGTCATTAAACCTTAATGAGCGTTTGTGCAACTGACAGTAAGCTTCGAAGACTTAATACTATGTTGATTGTTGTGTGGTGAAATACCATATCTTGCTTTTAATTGAGATTTATATTTTTTTGAAAATAAACATGTTTAACATTAATAACCTCTGGTATTGTACTATAGAACATTCTAGTCTCATCGGTTTGGCTCTAGTACTTTGAAATACACTTGTGTCGTTTGTATTGTTTTTGTCTTATTCAATGTTCTATCATCATGAGCATCTCTTAAAACTTAACGTCATTACCATGAGAAATAACTTTCATTTGTCTGATGTCAACTGTGCTAAAATACCAAAGGTCCCCAATTGACTGAAGGATATCAATTTAAGTCTCAAATGATATGGCTTTGTCGCAGCATACGGTCCTCTTATCATATTACATATGCATTAGTACAAAACCCATTCTTAGCGCCTACGTCCTAAAAAGAAGCCTCTTGCAAAATTTAAGACTCTTAGCACTTGTAGTTTCTGATATTTTGTGATGTGTGAGTGACCTATTGCTTTTATATATTATATTGAAGATATGTACAATGTAAATGTATTCGTAAAGGCAAAAAGAAGCCTGCCGGGAAGCCCGCGGGTCGCATGGCGAAGAAGGGCAAGAAGGCCTCCTCGGAGGAGGAGTCCGGGGAGGGCAGCGAGGACGACGAGGAGGGCAGCGAGGAGGACGAGTCCGCTGAAGACTCGGACGCGCCCAACGACAAGAAGCCCAAGCGTCCGCCCACGGTCCGTACTACATACACCCACACCGTTTCATACAATACATACACACTATTATTATGCAACGTATTACATATGGCCTGACACACTGAAAAAAGCTGTTAAGCTTCTTCCAGTAAAGATGCTTACTGCCTGTCAAAATATGTTGTGATATTAAGAAATGTCAGTCAATTGAATAGTCTTTTCAATTAGTTTAATGGAATAAATAATATTCTGATTTGATATAAAGTCTAATCACAATTATATTTAGTAACAAATATATAATTATTAAGAAATAGATAACAAAGTTATCATAGACGATTAGTATGGATCGACGTTCTGATCACTGTGATACTTATCCATCAGGACGAGGAGATAAAGAAGTACGTGAAGCAGATCTTGGAGGGTGCGAACCTGGAGCAGATCACCATGAAGACTGTGTGCAAGCAAGTGTACAGCCACTATCCAGAGTTCGATCTCGCACACAAGAAGGACTTCATCAAGGCCACAGTCAAGTCGGTCAGTACCTTTATTTGTCTAAATCTAATAATGCTTCTATGCGACAGATTCTGATATGACAAGTTCACCCAAGACAGGATTCGAATCCGTAACCTTTTGCCAACTGGGCGACTGGTCTATCTATTGAACTCTCAACGTGCCGACAGGCCCCTCCCAAATGTTATGCCTGGTGCCCGTTAGACAATTATAATAACTGCAAACTATGATTATTACACTTAATGGTTATTTTGATTTACACAGATTGTTATGTTTTTTTTATCCATATTGTTTTTATTATTTTTGATTTGTTTTATTTTTTGTTTGTTCCAGTGTATTTAAGATGTTAGGAGTTAAGAGAGAAGTGTAGATGTCTACATAGTATACCTATAGTTTATAAGAAGGACATAGTTATATATATTATTACAATAATAATATATTATGAAAAATAAACTGAAATAAATGGAATGGAACGGATAAACACCCGCTTTTCTTTACAAGGTATTATTTGTTTTATTTTGCTTAACTTTTTTTATTTTACAATAATATTGTGAAGACATCAGTTCTAAATAAAACTGCCAGGCCCGGATCTACGTTTTTTTTTTAACTGGGGCAGAAACTTCGTAAGGCATCCCTCCTCTGCCCTTACGCTTCTTGAAGCCTGATTTTTATATTAGGGTATTTTTATTTTATTCCATTTAGGGATTCTATAGCATGTCCGTTCCATCATACCATCATACGACCTCCGTAGCCGAGTGGTTCGCACGCCGGTTTCAAGGTGTCGCCATCTCTGAGGTTCCGGGCTCGATCCCCGGTCGGGTCAATGTAGAAAATGAACTTTTCTATATTGTGTCGGGTCTGGGTGTTGTGATACTTTCGTTGTCTGAGATCCTCTATAATACGGGGGCTGTGATCACTCACCTCGGAATCTGAACAGTGTATGTGACATTGTGTAATATTTATTTATTATTTATCATAGTCTAAAATTTGCCATTATATGATGATGATTTTGGCACCCCCCTGTCACTGGCGCCCCCACTTGCCCCTCCCTAGATCCGGGCCTGTAAACTGCTTACTTCTAGTAGTTGATGGACCAACGGTTTTATACTAAAAAGGGTAAGATTACGCAATGTGCGAACGAGATAATCGGGTCGGATACGGCCGCGGCGAGACAGAGATGGCTATAATATATGATGATGTTATTAAAAGACTTTTAGTAACATATTCTGGTTGTTTGTTGAGTTTATATTAACTTGTTGTTTGCTACGGTTTTAATATATCAAATAAAGCATAAATGACTGTTCGCAATTTTGTACCATTCAATGGTACAAATCAAATCAATGGTTTCGGAAGGTGATATCAGGATCCATAGAAACTGGCGAGCCTTTATGAAAACGTAATGAAAGTTGAGATATATACAAGGACCGTGCCTTGTGGCGTTCGATCCTCTCTGTCCATCCCGCGAGGGATGTGGCGTGGGGATATGCGATAGATACCAAAAGTTAAAACAATGAGTGCGAATCGAATTTCAGTTGAGCCCATAGTTTTTTAGTATGTATTTATATTTTCATAGCGTCACTTATCTCGAAACTAAGATTTCCAAAAAGATTATTTAAATATTGTGTTCAGTGATTACGCTGTAGAGATAAAATAACAGACGGCTATTAAAAAATGTGACATGATTAAGAGCGAAGTGGTACTGTTAAAACTTATTCCGAACTTGACTTCATCCCAGTTGCAGGTTAAGTTAGTAAATTTAGTTAGTAAAGTTACATCTGTATAAAAACATCCTAATTGGAATACACATCCTACTAAAAAGTACGCTTGTTTCCTACTACAAATTATATTCATTCATAGTATGCTCTCCGAGTGAGTACATTATCACACGAAAGCATAGATTTTAGAAGCATACTTCTCTCTAGCGCGTCTGAGAGACGTACCCATTGAAGCATTCAAAACGGATGTTTATTTGTGGACTCATGTGCAAGATACAATTAAATTCATTGAAAATAATCCTTCGCATTTATTATTTTTATTTTAACACTTATTATACTTAAATTGTAATGATTTATCGATCGTTATATATTTTGGTACGCATTGTCCCGCAATTTTTTTTATATTATGGTGAGCGTACTATTACAAAGAAAGAAATTTAACGTTTTTGACATCGCCCCATCGATCCTACATATGCAAACAAAACTAGTAGCAAGCAAAACTAGTTCACACACACACGCACCTCACACCTGTGCTAATAGCACGGAAAATAATCAGTCCTGCGATTAACTAGCGTGCTTGTTCATTATAGCGAGCATGCTCTTTTCGAATATACGTGCTAATTGTCTGCTACTAAGTAGCAATCTGCTCGAACTAGCATGCTTTTAGTACTACTACGTGGCATGCGTATTTCAGCCTTAATATCTTCTATTTGAGATCCATTTGGCATTTAAAATACACAAAAATTTACTTTATTTTGGTATTAAATACATATATAACTAGCATAGGTCGATTTCAGTCGAACGTACAAGTGCACGAATATTGTCGTTTATTTTTTGGTTAAGTTCGAAATAATCGGTTAGAACGCCCTATGTGCTGGAATCTGGTAAAAATATCTAATAAATGTAACGTTATTTGCAGCTCATATCATCGTGAGCGGTGACC
Organism: Diatraea saccharalis; assembly: GCA_918026875.4. Taxonomy (NCBI): domain Eukaryota; kingdom Metazoa; phylum Arthropoda; class Insecta; order Lepidoptera; family Crambidae; genus Diatraea; species Diatraea saccharalis. The sequence goes on from OU893336.1 coordinate 970,964, forward strand.
GTCGGCCGCATTACATATAAATAGTCAAGTAAGCCACACCACTTAAACCTTAGACTTAATACCTGCCGCGTTGACTCTATAACAATACAACGATACACGTGGACTAACTATTGTGTGTTTTTATATGGAACCTTTAAAGTGTTTGTTTTTTTTAAGCCATTTACTTTTTAAATTTGACTTTTCTCTATGATAAATTGTTTAAACATTTGCGTACAATATGTAATTGAAATGATTTAAAATGACAAAATTATATATTGAAGATTGAAGTTCACTATGTATTTTTCAGTCATAGATAGTTTATTTATTAATTTGCCGATTCATAATATTTTACTTAATAAATAAGCAATTGTAGTTACAAATACAATTATTATAATAAATGTTTCAACTTTACGCCGACTCACAACGCTGTAGCACTGCTTGCCTTAATTTTATACGAAACAAAATGTTTCAATTACATATTGTGTTATTATCTTGTTGGTGTCTTGCACAATCAAACGTTCCCCGACTAATTCCGCCGATTCTTCGTAAGAAAAATCGATTTCGTCGTCGCTATTTAGCAGCTAGAATAATGCTTGTGTCCCTACAGTTTAACAGTGGTTTTATGAAAGAGATGCCCCATTTAAACCATATTGCTTTTGTATTAAGAGCGAAAACGTTAACGCAAGTCCTTTCGTAAAACGAAATGTGAATTAGTGTTATGAGAATGGACGTGTTATGCTTTCATTTGGTTTGAATGTCTAATTATTTTTTTAAATTTATATTCCCAGTGTAATCGACTGAGGATTTAATTTCCTTTTTTAAATTACCTAATCTTAAAGTTTTATCTAAACAAAAAAAGCGGTTCATACTTTTTTAGAACAGATTTTTGAACGATACTGCAATAACATTAGATTATAACCGCAAAGCTCTTGACATTTATCAGGACATTTATCGACACTCAAAATAAATGAAACCATAACTTGACATCGTAACCAAAAGTTTGAACGTCGACGCGGTTTGGGTGTATGTAATTTGTTTCTTTTTTATGTTGTAGAAATAATTCCCATTAGCGTAAGGATATTAACAAGTAAACAGCTGTAGAATTGATTATTATAAGGGAGGTTTCATTTTCAGTGCCTATAGGAAATGCTAAGTGATGAAACACTGTTTTGATTTGTTGGAAAGGAAATTTTATTTTTATTAATACATATATAGTTTTATATGGGATAGGATCGTGCGAGAGCTTTCTAATTTACATTGCAACGTCTATCGCGAGTCAGTAACGTAATTTGTTTAGCGCACGAACCCACAACAGCTGTATCGCTGTCGAATGTTATATTTTAACTTCATATAACATTGTACAAAGTTTTGTGTAGCGATCGATGCTGCAGGAAGAATTTGTTTGGATTTTATTGTTTTTCGTATTAGGCTTTACATGGAACTCGTAAAATTATCTCATACCTATTCAATTAAGGATCTATTAAGTGTATTTTTAAGATTCATGTAAATACACAGGACTAAAATTGTTGTATTTCGGTGAATAATTAACGAAAACAAAAATTGTGCTTACTATTTTTTTAATAATATTAAAACAAAATTGTATACATACAACACAGCACAATTGTATCTGTCAGTTTGTTTGTTTCTGCTATGTTTATAACACAAGTAATAGAAGTAGTAAATTCGTTCGCCGTATATTGGTAAATCTGTTTGTTTATTTTTTTAAATAGTTTGTGTCGATATACACTGCGTTTCCATACAGAGTCGGTGTTGCCGTGTGTTCCATTTAAATCGTAAGTCCAAAATTGTATATTGAAAAAAGTAAAAATTCATTTGTAGTATATATTCCGAGCTTAGAATTATAATATAATATTATTATTATTATATACGAATAGTGGGGGCGAGAGGCGTTAGAACTTTTTTTGAATATCAGTCTCGTAGACAACACCGACCGCCTGCGTCACGGCGAAATGAATTTTAATGATAGTGCAATAAGATTTATAATTTAACGATGAACTTGTAATCATATCAGTAACTATTTACACAATTTCTTTAACTTGTCGGTATATTATACATCTATACAATATTCGACAAAGTTTCTGTTACAATACAATAGCTGTAGTGGTTGGGCAGAGATTAGCTTCTATTCGTTTAGGGTGCTCTCGACACCATTATTTGGTTGTACAATGTGTATGTTGTGGCCGCAACGTCGCTAGGTCCGTGGGTGAGCAACTTAGGTGTATGGAGTTTGGGTGCATAGTGACGTCACCAGTTGACAGTACCAATGCGTTCGCGGACAAGAGATAAATGTTTCTATAAATCTTTGTTAAGGAGGATGTGAGCGGAAGGGTATCGGATTTATTTTTATATGTGTGTGGTGAAATAAAACATGCCCCGCTCGGCCACATTCGACTATGATCTCTATTCGTGAATGCATTGACATCAAACTCGCCCGCGAGTTATTACTTTCCGTCTGTCTACGAGATCTCGCGTTGCATCCAAACTGTTAGTAGTAAGTTAGGTTAATCAACATTAAATGTGTATTTGTGAATTTTAACCTTATTTCGGTTGATGTTTCTTTATAAATGTGTAAATGGCTGAAGATCAGTAGTGGTGTAGAAACACGGAGTGATAGTGAGTGATTGTTTCCCCCCCTTTTACAATTGGAATATAGATAATAAAATAAATAAAAGTTTGAAATGTACGTTTTATTTCTTCTTTTTTCTCCCCCTCCTCTTTTCTCTATACAATATGTTAGTGTATAATATACAATTATTATACAAAATACAATTTACAGATTGCTTAAGGCTAGTTTTTTTTTTTTATAAAGTTAGACATTATTTATTTATATCAATAATACATTAACTCTTGCGAAAATTATCAAGTGCAAATAGAACTCGTGTCGAGTGATAATTTACGGATTTTAGTACTGACACAAATTACTAACTTGACATGAACTAACGGACCGTTCGTTAATCACATGATGTTTTTTCTACATTTTTAACCTCCCATCTACCTTGGTGATACATGGTGAGATGTAAGACTACCCCCCTCCCCATTACACGTGTTGTTTAGTACCTACAAAAAATCTTAATATTTGACGACGCTTTTAGGCTTAATAATAGCGCATTTGAGGAAAAATAGATACACATGATATATTATTATTTTTGACGAACCCTCACCCCCTCCTCCCTCCCCACTTCCAAGCCTCACGTGATTAATGGGCGGCCCCTAAGATAACCAATAACCAGACGCGAATCCCATTCGCGCTAAGTAATTCTTAAAGCATAAACATTCTGTTGCACAAACATTTATTAATGTTTAATGACGCCTTTAGGCACTAATGAATGACAAATTTATATCGGTAATGTCGCTTTAAACTAATGACAATATTAATGGACGTTTCTGCAACTATGTGTAAGAGCATTGTTTTTGACAAAAGTGCATTTTTTATAAATTAGGTAGGTTCATTTTGTGACTTAGTACAATTAAATTACACACCTACTATTATTTGACAATGTCAATTTAGATTACTACTATTTATGGTTTTATAATAATAAATATAGAGATCCAATAACAGTAGCAATGGACGGATTGATTACGTTTATGACTGGCAATACATTGTTTAAAGCCAATGTTTGGAATTAATTAAACACCATTGATTCAAAAGGCCATCCCTAGATTACTATCCAAAATTGTCTTATTTGGTGGCCAATAAAAACAAAATTGATCAATTATAATAATCGTAATAATAAAGCTTTATAAACATATATTTTAATCTAACTATGTATTCAAAAGTATTAATGGTAGTGACTGAGGTTATTGCCTCTATCCTAACATGAAAATATAGAGCTAGTTAAAGCTTGGTCTCGGGTTTGTGGGCCAGTTTTCTGTTCGGGCGTCTGCGGCGGTCGCACGCGTACAGTTCGTGCATCGCGTCTGGGTGGTAAGAGTACCCGTCGTATGCCACGCTCATGTGGCTGGTGGGGCTCTGCAGTTGGGAGGACGCGGAACAGTTGGAGCGACGGTCCGACTCGTTGCCAGCACTGTCCACGTCACCTGCGGAACCATAATATACGTCATTAGAGACGGTGCATATCCGACGGGAGTGTTTGCCAGTCTGGCAGTGCCGCTCCCTTCGATTTTAAAAACTAATTCTTCATCATCCAGTCTCTTATTTAGAAGTCCGTTAGCACATAGGGAGAAATAACCAAGTTATGCATCAAAATTATAATGTTTGTGATGGATGGCTTTAGACCAGCATATATATAAAAATTAGTTTCATCACGCATGCGAAATTCGAATACGCCATTTTCTGTCACTATCTACTTGTCGAGCGCGTTGCATAGGTATATTTACCGTCGCTGCTGTTGTTGCTGGGCACGTGCGCGTCCCTCAGTCGCGGCCTCCGCCTCCAGTACCTGAACTCGCGCGGCAACGTGTACGAACGAGGCAGAGATATCTGTACGCAGATTATATTCATTAAGTTAGCACAACTCACAGTATAACACAAAAACTTGCAGGATTTGTGCGTGAACTTCACTGACGCGCTTCACCGCGTTACATTGTGTTTCAGAAAATAAAATTTCATCTTATTTTCGAAACGTTAATACGACTCTGACGAAACTCATTTTTCGATAATAATTTATAATACTCGTACAACGGAGGTAGAAACTGATACTGCCTTCGATGCTCGTATAATCTTCACAAATATGATTTAACAAAATTATAAGAACGATTTAAAATTTTTCGAAAATTTCGTTCATTGACAGACAGGGTAGACTCGCAGAATTGACATTTGTCTATTCTGCGAGTCAACCCTTATATATTTATACGATATAACATTGTACACTCGACCGCAGAAATCAATTCTTAAATATTGATATATTTCTGTGCTCTCTACAGATGAGTCGATTAGTTCTAACGTACATTTGCGTGATACGCTCGACTGATTTCCACCGGTTGGGTATCATGCCTTAGGCATTTTCAACCAGTCAGCCGGATGGGTGATGTGGAGATAAAAGGTGGTAGTGTACAAAATTGAGGTGGAGATATAAATAAAAGAAATAAAACCTATATAAAATATAATTAGTATAATATAGAATACTAACGGTGTAACGAATTAGCCTGTTCAGACGCGGCTTTGTTTTAAATGTAAATTTGCTAGTGGACATTCTTGTGTCCAACGGCAGTTCATTCCACAACAGAATCGACTGATACGTGAGCTGGTGATACGTGGTGAGATTAATACACAACCCGCTGATTTGAGGAGGAACGAAGGTCTTTGGTATTAGTGAAACAATGTATGTACCGAAAATGGAACGTGAGACAAGACGGAATATTTCAAGAGCTTAGTAAAGAGAACAGAGTAGTAAGAGCTCGCATACTTCTGCGCTGCCGAATGGTCATCCATTTTAAGTGAGATCGGTATGCGGACACACGATCATATAGTGGTTGGCAATCTGAGGGTCCTTTGTGGAGTTTCTGTTCATTAGTATACTGATAGTATTCTGAAGATACTCTGTTTCAACTAAGTTAATAGTCGGTGGTGGTTGCCCCAGCAATAATATATGACCGTGACGCTCACCTGGCTGTCTATATCGCTGGGAGGTCGCGGCGTCTCCCGCGCCCCCCCCTCCGGGCTCGACTCGTCGCCGCTACTCGCTGCCCCGCCTTCCTCTTTGTTTCTGTTTCTAATGACAAATGGATATTCAAAATCACAATTCGGTATATCGTTCATAATGAAATAGGTAGTTCAAGTGTTACGCCGAGACCAGCGATATCTCTCTCTGACCTCAGCCTGTCTGTCTCGGGCCCGGATTTACGAATATTTCCAACCGGGGAAGAAACTTTATATTGCGCCCACACACTCGCTCCCCCTGCGCACAAATTTTTGAGATGTATGATTTCATTACTTTTATTTTTAACTGTATTATTAAGATGATTTTGGCGCCCGGGGCAAAATGCTTCCTTTGCCTGTTTATACGTTTCTCTGTGCGTGCGTGCGTGTGTGCGCATGTGTGTGTGTGTGTGCACTCACGTGTAGGCGGGTCCCCAGTGGCAGCAGACCTGCCTGGTGCAGGGCTGCAGGTAGTGCGGCGCGAGCAGTATCTCCGGCGTGCGGCAGCGCTGCAACTTGCGGCACTGCTCCTTCCGGCCCGCCCCCGCCCCCGCCCCGGACCCCGACCCCGCCCCCGCATACTGCTCGTACTGACCGCACCCGTACCTTCGGATCGAAATGGAAATTTCAACCACGTCTATGAAAGTTACTCCGCTTATCACAAGTTTTGCTGATTTAAACTAGAGGGCCATTTTGTAATTTTTATTCAACAACAAGAATAGTTATTTTAGGCTAAACGGCGCCTGTTGGAAATCCGGCTATAGCTTAGAACACCAGCTAAAGTTTTATTAAAAATCAGTGGCGTAACTACAGGGTGGCGAGTCAGCGAAATGCCACGGGCCCACAGCTAGAAAGGGCCCCCGGTCAGAAGAGACTCCTTACTCCTGACATTTATTATTACGTAATTAGTAAAAACGGTACATTTATTATTACGTAATTAGTACGGGCCTGAAACGGTATAGATAAGCCACTGTTAAAAATATTTTTTTTTAGAATTTTAACAGTTGTAGCTGACGGTTCAACAGAGTGACTGCCTTCCTCTCTAGCCTTGATTCTAGCTATAGAATAAGACAGCGATGTTATGAAGATATTTACTACTTTGATATGTTGTTTGGTGGATAAATTTAGAAAACTAGGCAACTGCCTAGTGCGCTCGTATTAGGGCTTACATATAAAAATACAGTATTAAAAAAAATATATTCTTTGAACACAACTCGTGAACAAAAAGCAAAATTTTCAGACTAGGTACTCCTATGGAGTTTTATTCGCCTATTAGACACTCTCTAATCGGTGTACCTACGTTAGACTATTATTTTGTTGTGATTTTTTTATTGGCGTCGTTCCAGTGTTTTGTCTAGTTTCATTGAGTCGGCGCCGGCGCCGGCGCAGTATTTAAGCAATATGGACACGTGACGTCACTTTCTGCGATGAGATCGTACGCACCTGTTGTCGTCAGTAGCGTGCACGTTCAAGGGCACATGCAGAGGCGACGTATACTCCTCCTTGACGTCGAACTTGTACCTGGCGTCGCAGTAGCGCAGGTACTGGCCCATGTGCCCGTACGCGGGCGCGGGCGAGCGCATCGGTGCCGCGAGCGCGTCGCCGCGGGCGGCCGCCGGGTTCTCGTAGAACGTTCGCGCGTCGTCGTATACGTTCGACGTCCTGCTACAAGATGCAGGGGTGGGTCGTCAGATCAACGAAATGCAAATGTTAGATCTCGGTCGATCATGAAATCGCATATAGTCTCCCTAGGTTTTCGCACGCTCAATCGGAAGAGCATTCGCGAAATCGGGCCGGTACCAGTAGATTTTCGAGTATTTTTCCGAGCTCGATATTCTAGAAACTATTCCATTTCCAAACTGAGATAACAAAATTATCCATAGACTAATGTTACTAAGAGGACCGATTCGATCGTTTGTATGCCCTACACGCGAGTGAGATAAGCTATTATTATTACTAATTATAATTTTACTAATGTATAAATAAATAATAAAATTTTGAACTGGTGGTAGATTACGGTACCAAGGTGTAAATCATAATGTCAAATGTATTTTTCAAATAATTTTATAAATGTAAACGTTGCCATAAATTTCTTTTTGTATTGTAAATGCCCAATAGTATTGTTTTGAAGGTAGCTATACTCTAAATAAAAAGACTATCAACACCTCAGTCTTATGTGAACACGGAACCTGTAAAGTGTCCGAAACGTCAATAAAACTAAATACAAACGCGATGAAACCGTTTAAAAGTTGTTTCATGTATGCATAAAGAAAGCTTATTGTAATCTATTATATTTAACCTTGAATAATTGATACCTGAGCGTCGGGTCATCGATGTCAAGTGCGGGGTGGGGGTGGGGGTGGGGATGAGGGTGACGGTGGGGGTGGGGGTAGTTCTGGTAGTGGTGGGGCAGCAGCAGCGCGCGCGCGGCGCCCACGCCCGCGTGCGTCTTGCTGCGCGGGATCGGCTGGCGCTGCGCACACAACAACTCGACTTATTTATTTCAATACCCTCAGAAGCCCTCTTCATTTTGTATTGTTACTTGCGTAAATATTGAATTCAATGTCGATCAAATCGTAGACGTTAATAGAGCGGGATGCCTGCCGATCATGGAACATGTTCATCCAATTTAGAAGCTAGCGAGCCGGGTGATCGCCCAGAGTGGTAGAATTGAGAATTATCAGAAAAATCAACTCAACTTAAATCATATTATATGCATATTAAACGTTATACCTACAATAGAAACGATATTTAATAAATGCTGAATGGATCTTTAGCGATCGATTATTATTAATTCGTTCCTTATAGCTAACATGGTCACGAAATACTAATTATTTTCAATTTATCTCCCTCCAGCCTATCTCGGTAAGAGTTCTAGAGTGATGCAGACTTGGTAATCGTTAACGTATATAACCTGCAGACTGGTGTATATCTCCTCGACGGCGACGGGCGCCGTGTTGGCTAATTTGCCCTGTTTGATCTCCTCCTCTATGACGCGCAGTTCGGCGAGTTGTTTCTGCTTCTTTTCCTGTAGTTTTTGTTGGATGTTGACGCGGGAGCCGACGCTCGAGCCCTCGTTCTCCGATGAGCCGCCCTGCATAGATACAATTAACTGTTGTTTTTCTAATATAATTAGAACTTACTTTTAATATCGGTAGCAAACACAAAACAAATGACAGTGTTATATATATACCTAGCGATAAATGTTTTGGATTTTTTGACTCGCACGATGTACGAGCTACCTTACCTACATATCGCTGCTGCCCATAGAGTTATTAACGATCATGCCGTAAATTAAATGAGTTTTATGTGTGTTTGAAAATCGAACGTTTTATATAATGTTGGTGACCTAATTACTGCAAATAAGTAAATCTGTATATTACTCTATTTTTTTTCATCAAGACGATATGTAGAGTGTAGAGTACATCATAAATACAACTCAATACAGACGTGGTGGTTGTGCGGGGCGGGCAGCGGGCGGCGCCAGAAGGCGGCGGGGGCGGGCGCGGGGGCGGGGGTGGGGGCGGGCGCGGGGGCGGCGGGCGGCGGCACGAACGACGTCGGCTTCTTCTTCTTACGACCGTTGGCTGCACTGTTTAATATAATCATGGCATCAATATATATCTATTGATATGTATCGCACATCAGCATGCTTACTCCAGAACACAATGGCGATCGATCGACATTGCAATCATGCCGTTTTGTACTCTTGATTGATTCACTAGCATACTCTGGCGCTAGTGTACTCAATCAAGAGTACGAAATGACACAATTGCAATGTCGATCGATCGCGATTGCGTTCGAGAGTAAGCATGCTGGTCCAACATGCTACAGACGTTGGTAATAAATTGCACAGTTTGTATATATGTTTCCGATCTTGGAATAAAATAGAAACAAATATGGAAAAGAGTTGAAATAAACGAATACGAACAATATAAACGAGAAATTAGAAATTATTAATTTAATTTTCTCAAAATTAGTTATAAATTAACTTTTACTTACCTATTGCTGACTGGGTTTGTAAATCTACAGTTAAACACACCCGGTATAGTGGCGTTGTCCGTCTGTAAGGGCTTGCCTGCAAACGTTTAATAAGTTTAAATATTATGTGCATCTTAATGATAAGGTCAAAAATTGATTGCAGACATTTGTAACTTTTTGGTAAAGTCTGTCATCATTATTATAATTTATAATCTTTAATATTATGTAATAACGTAGGTATTTATTAGAAGAAAAAAGTGGAATAAGGTGGATATTTTGGAAAAGTAGAGATTATTGATTGTGATACCGGGATTATCAAAATCCCAGAATGAGAAAAAGGATTTGCCTGCTATAGCATACTCTGGCGCTAGTGTACTCAATCAAGAGTACAAAACGGCAAAATTGCAGCGTCGATCGGTCGCGATTGCGTTCGAGCCTAGGGGTCTGAGGTCTTATTCTCTTAAATGACGTACCATTTTTGTTTTGCAACGACGCGTTGGTGCTGTTCGTACCCTGCTTATCTGTGCTCAGCATGTAGCCGAGTCTTCGAACGTGGAAGTATCTAAACAAACGACAAACACACACTAACTCAATTGTGACCAAAAAGCTACAGGAACTCATTAAAAGGACACTTTTTAAAGGCCACTCTTCGTCTGTGGATGGAACATGAAAACTTAGTCCCGAACTACGAGACCCATGGTTCTATTGGGAAGCTCAACAAACGGAGTAACCGCGTCAGATTTTGTAATTGAAATTACCTAATAAAGAATCAGTTTTAATATGATATTAAAGCGTATTATAGTGTCTCATTCTAAGGATCAGTCTGTGAGTGCGTGTGTATACCTGTAGTAGAGCAGCATGAAGGCGATGCCGGCGAGGAAGGCGGCGGCGGCTGCGGCGGCGAGGGGCGCGGGGCGGGCGGCGCGCCCCCCCCACCACCACGCCATCACCAGCACCCAGTTCTCCACGCACATCACGCAATAAAACGTCACCTGACATCAAACGCCATTTCAAATTAGTTTAGACGGCAATTCCGAAAGTTACGGCTGCCGATAACTCCCGAAAGTACTTCGGCGGCGGAAGAGTATATATATGCGATGATAGAACTGACCGGTAAAAAACACCTTGGAAAATGTGGGGAGGGACGGGCAAAGAAAAATAGAAATGTATCGGTACGCACCATTTTTTGTCTATGGTTCAGTTCCTGCAGGTTGACGTACGCGAACACGTACACGAAGGCGATGAGCGCGGAGAGGTACGCCTTCCGACGTCGACTGATGCGCTCGCCGTGGAACGCGTTCTTAGGAGATATCAGCCACAGGAACATTGACACCCAGTGCAAACCTGTTCAGTGGCGAAGAAAACGTACACAAAAGTTCCTGTGCTATGTATGCTGGTGTAAGGCAGCAGGACAGTCGGTCGTGGCACAATATATAATTCTGAACCTACCTTAATGTAATTGTGAGTCCGTTGTAATTAGTCATAAAAATATACATAAATGCTCATTTATAGATGCAAAACTACAAATTACTTCTATTATTTTATTAAAAAAAATATATGTATATATAGTTACCTATAACTAAAAATACCCAATATTCATAGACTAGAGCGTACACAGTGAGGGCGCACACACGCGCCGATATTGTTCCCAGCCTCCATAGGAACTGAAAACAAGTAGTTAAATTAGTGTATCTTCGGCTTAATTATTAAACTTTGTATCTCGTTTAGATCAGGCCCCGGCGACTGGCAAGGAATACCCGGCACACCTTTCTGGAGGCTGACTGTTACCTGGAATATGACTCCGAGCCAAGTGAGCACCAGCCGGTGCACGTTCTGCAGGCGCACGTTCTTGCTGAAGCTGGCTAGCGCCCAGCACACCGAGAACAGCGACAAAGACGCCGATATCACGTTCAACTCAGCGAACGCTTTATTTGCTACACAATAAATACAACAATATGGTAGTTACATGTCAAAATAGTGGATACTTACGGTGAATCGTGGGACATGGATGCGTTCGTGTAATAAGTTTGTCTAGAAGGATTCCAGGCAGAAAATCCACTTTAGAGTGACCAGTAAAGAAATGTCGCTTTGTGCGGTAACTTGGAATAATTATTAAATAAGTAAGGTATCCCGCCGTGCGTTTTGACGGAAAAATGGTGAAGTCTGGATAAACTTATGCAGCCTCTGGGTACACTCTCCGACAGACAAACCAAAATAAACCAAGTCGTTGGGTCAGGCTGTGTAGCTTGGAGTTTTTTGTCTGCTAAGCTAACAATGCCATTTCTTTATTCAATAGAGAATGAAACGTCACAACATTTACTCTTCCGAATTTCATATTCCGCCCTCTGCGTAATTTTTGCTTGTCGTATTAATATATAGATTTACCATTTGGCTCGTCGATACTCGGTTCTGGTGTAACACCGAGCTCGCTGGGTTCCACAGTGGTGTCCTTGAATAGGATGTGTAGTTGAAGCAGTAACATCGGGGCAGCTTCGCAGAATGCGTGCACTAACCGCAACATACCTGTGGGACCATCCACCAGATGCTTTATCTGAACATTGCAATTCATATAGCAATCCTTCACACCCGAAAAACTCACACAAATCTCTAACTTGATGCTTGACTCTCCTCAACTCGACTGGCACTAGTAGGCGTGCGTATCTCCACAGTACACCCAGCTGCAAACAGTGCAGGAGGATGGGCAGCCAGGGCGGTCGACCCTTACGACCTTCGTCTGCCCACCACACGTGCAAGTACCAACGGAGAGATATAACCTGTATATTCAAAATTAGGTTGTACAAATACATATCAAGTTACGCGGTAGGCCTAACTGGTAAATACGGTGGATGTGCTATCATTGTTCAAACATGCGTCTGTAATTTTCACGAGATACATTAGAGATATATGGTTCAATGTTAATTCGTATGCCACTGAAAATCCGTTGCATGCGCGTCATTTGTGTGTCGCGGGTTGTGCGGGTCAGTAGACGTTAACCTTAAGTAAGGTTGTGATACCTCAGATAGCCCATTGTTTTTGAACACGCCAGTTTTTGAACACGAAAATGAGTTCAAAGTACAGAACCATGTCCGACTTGGTTACCAAATTATTTTTTATCACTATCGATCAAATGCTAAAAAGCAGTGGTGGTATTCTTAAGCACCACTACTTTATTCCTTTCCAGATCGCTGTCCAGTTTGTCTCTCACAATCAGATACGTTAGCGTTTCAATATAAAATTAATTTTACTTCAATTCGCTTCAGGCGGAATTCGAACACATCATATCTTTTGATAACGAGTTAGTGGTTCTTATTTATTTAAAGTACAAGGAGTATTAAGATTAGTACTTGGAGTAATTGCTGTTCTAATTATTGGTTTAAATTTAAACGCTAACAGTAGGTAATATAGTGTTCTTGGGTGACATTTATATCTTATTATAGCAGCGATCAACAATTATAGCTATAATTTATGAAGCATTCAGTGGTAATATAAAATAGATAACGATTAGAGTATCATGTAGACGACTCTACATACTTTTACTCTACAGGGTAAGGGTTCGAAATATCATTCGTAAGGTGCATTAAGAGTAATGCACCTTGACGAATGATATTTCGAATTTTAATGAATATTTTTTCCGTAAATCATTATTGACCGCTAATAAACTACCTAATCGTAGTAGAATTAGCCATTCTTCATCAGCTGAAGATCTAATATATAGTCGCAGTTGAAGCAATGGAAACAAAAATAAAATAAAAGAAAATAATAGCAATCGTCAAAGTCGATCTACCCGCATTTTTTCTAACTAACCTGCGATATGAGTAGTGAAGTGATGACGATGGATAAAGCTGCTGCGAACGATCCTTTGTAGCCTCTCTCAAGTAAAGCGTAGCCCATAACGACGTCAAATACAACGTCGCAAAAGTAACCCGCCAGCGAAATCACGTTGAAAAGTACATCGCAAAGCGGTAGAAACTCCGCCATTTTGTAACATCGCACTCACGCGCTACCCTTGGTTTTTAATAGTTCCTTCATTATTTCATGGTTCTGAAATTTGAACAACCATATTCTTAATTAAAAATATTTAAAAAATCCATTTTGTCCCTGGCACTCTGAGATGGGGCTCAAAGCCATGGCCTTTCGCAATCTGGGCGACTGCTCTGATAGTGATGTACCGTGCCCGGGTGTATTGCCAAGGACTGGAAATTTTGCTGTTTCCAAAGTGGAAATTAACTGGGAGTATTGGGTTAATTTTCTATACTTTTAAATTATTTCATGTTCATTTAAATTACTTTATGATTATCTATGCACTAGAAACAAGGCATTAAAATGTCATAATAACAAAAATTCCTAGACACCTGCTAAAGTTTCCGGTAATTACCCCAGCAATATTTCCAGTTTATTGCAAGCAAAATTCCCAATTAACTTCCAAATGGTGAAAATTGATAAATGTGTTTTCTTACATTCATTAGTTTTCAGTTATGAGATATGCTTGCTCTTTGTGAGTTTTTATTTATCCTTGTTGTACAAATTTACAAACGTGGACGTAATACCGTAGGCATTTTCTACCATTCAACCTCAGGGTCATATAGAGACAAATAGTCGGTGATAATAGACAATTTTAGTCTGTCTGTCTTTCTAGTATGAATATGTGAGAATGATGAAAATAACCTCTCTATTAAGAATGATATGGAAGAAGTATTTAAAATTATGCGTTTTTATTGAGGAAGTATTAAAAAAAATATTAGTTCCCGAAATCAAACTAGATGTCGCTACGGTACGTTCTTGATTTCTTCATGACAACCCTTCCGGTTTTCTTTCATGTTTAAAAGTTTTCAAAACTCAATAAACAACTCATATTCTATTTGTACTTTTTCGTATTTGTATTGATATCTGAGTTTAGAACTTTTCAAATTTCAGTTTTTAAATATGTTACTAAAAAGGAACGGAAATGACTGTCTTTGGTCCATTCGTTTCCTGCAAAAATCAACTTTGCTAGGGTCGCCATCTAGTGGAGGTGGAGGTGTTTTTTGTGTTTTCGTTTTTTTTTTAAATACTTCCTCATTAAAAGTATGCCACGTTTTAATAAATATTATAAAAATTAGTAAAAAATTTATTAATTAATAAAAATTAGTAAAATAAATATTATCGTCTATTCGCTGGGTGCGCGATGACAGCGCCAACTAGTGATTACATTCACGTCGAACTTTGATATGTCCAATGGCTTGCGTTCAGTCCAAAAAGTTATAATTTCAATTAAATATCATAATTGGCTTAGATTCTATTCAATCTATCGTGTCGATATTTTTTATTTGCCGTCTTAAATGCCAAATTTAAGTTGGTATACATGGAGTTAATTTTTTTTTGTTAATTTATTTAATAATATTTATTGTAAATGTTTTGCTTTAAAACGTCGTATATTTCGTAGGTTACATTTTATGCATAATATAAAATTAATTCATATAAATTTATATGTTTTAATGCTTTGAAATATATTGAAAAGAAGCAACATTAACAAAGTTTCATTAATATGTCATACTTATTAATATTTGATTTCAAAATTTGCGCCAGTTAGTTAATGCGTCGCGTGGCGTGTGTAACGGAACGTTTTATTGGTTTGTTGTCACATCACAACTACGGTGTTTGATTTGACGTGTGTGTTGACATCAAGCGATAGTTTATGCATTTTGCGTAAATTGCTAGTAGTTTCTAGAAATTTTAAATTAAAAAGGTAAAATAAATCGATGGCGAGTTATACCGATCTAGTGAATAAATTCGGGAAGGAAACATCAAGGTCAGCATGTAAAAAGTGTGGTTATGCTGGCCATTTAACTTTTCAATGTAGAAACTTTATTAAAGTAAGTACATTTCTTAATGTATTTTGGGTGCTACAAAATGTAATGAAAGTTATGTGTTGTTAGGATATAAGTGTAGGATTAACTAAGAAAACAGAGTATTTTATGCAACATACATTTTGTGTTATTGTGAATTAAATGGTCTTTCTTTGACTTAAGATTATGTACATGCTTTTTAGGTTGACCCAAACAAAGAAATCGTATTGGATGTCAGCAGCACAAGTAGTGACAGTGAGGTAGAATATGCGACACCATTGCAGAGTCTCAGAGAAGCAGAGTTGCGCCAAAAATTACAAGAGAAGATTAAGAAGGTTAAAGAAAAGAAAAAAAGCAAAAAAAGGAAGAGATCTAGGTATGTTCTAAAAATTAATATAGATGACTGAAATTTTACAAAAGCTGTATTTTTTTTTAATTTGTGTAAGTTGCCACAACAAACATCTTCCTGATGAAGTAGAGACATGAAGTTTGTAAATTAAGACAAATCATGTTTCTATATGTATGTCACACAATAGAAATATTTATTAACATTCTTTGTAATTGAATATAAAACTTAGTAAGTTTCAAACAAATAGTTCTAATGTAGTCTTGTGATCTGCACCAATCACAAGACTAGCATATGCTGAGCTGGACTGCTTTTTGTCCAAATTAATGTTTTTTTATCAGTGTTTAAGCACAAATCATAGAAGATTTTTTATTAACAGGTCATTGAGTTCATCTAGTACAAGCAGCTCTTCATCATCAATATCTACAGATAGTAGTAGTAGTGATTCAGAAAAAGAGAAAAGAAAAAAACATAAAAAGAAGAAATCTAAAAAGTCCAAGAAATCTCACAAGAAAGAACATAAACAGAGAAGAAAATAGTTATTATATTGATAAGTTTTATAATAATAGCTGATTATAAATAAATAATTCATTAAGTTGTTATAGTTTCAAAAGGCTAAATAGATGTGGAACAGAATAGTATTTCAGAAGATGCATTGGAATGAGTATATGTATTTATATACACACAATATGACTACTTCTCTTTGATGTAATGTTGATCTAAAGCTTCGTCCACATTAAATGATCAATCTTTGATTGGCATTCCAGTAATATACAATCCAAGACATAGATTATGGATTGAATTTCAAATGACTAAACATTGGATTGCATGATAATCATATGTTGTAGATCTGGTTCAAGAAGTTAATAAATAAAGGCACTAGTATGAGCTCTTAAAATATTTTTTATAAAGATTACGCTATTGATGTTTTCATGAATCTTGTGCTGAAACTGTATTAATTTACAAAGAGAGATCTAATTAATATAAGTTTAACTCAATATTGTTGACAGATCTACCAAGTATATATAAAGTGAAAAAGGTTAGGTATTAATATGTCGAGACTTGCAAGGATAAAAAAAAATTAATGAGATATATAACACATACAAATTAAAATGAAACCTGAGGCTCTATTCTATTTGTCCTTGAATGAAAATTCAGAAAACTCCAAATCATTCTCATCAATCTTATTAAAATCATATCTGTGCATCAGAGACAGTGTCAGCTCCTGCCTCCGTTCTATTAATAATTATCAAAAATTGCATTTCTTTGGAGTCGTATTAGCATTTCGAAAATTGATGAAATTTGTTTTCAGAGAAATAGAATAGGCCATTATGTGTTATGTTGATTTGTAAGAGTCGTACACAATTAACAATGTAGATTCGTCTGTCTTAATATTTGTGTTGAAATCTTTAGTTCTGTTTTACTTCATGCAATGTTGTAAAATTGTCTACACATGTTGATGTATTAAAATGAACATTTTTATATATAGTAAATAAAATGCATTTTTGTATTATTCTTAAGGTCGATTTTAAACCAAATGGTTGAATGCTCATTTTATCCCCACTATATTCGAATTTTTAGTGTAAACAGTCTTCGAGCAATCGCTCATTGTTCTATCTGCATTCGTAAAGATGCTATTGAACATTCAAAGAATGCTCATTTGCTTGATGTAAACGGCACTATAGAATACGAAATGTTGCTGAGAGCGTTCTTGTGTTCCAGTGATTTGAGTACATATAGCTATCGATTACACAAGCATTCATTTGATCTAAACGTTGTGCAGAATTGTAGTTCTCGGTACGAGCAGAATGAGAATTCTTGCTTGTTGATATTCGTTTGGTGTAAACACTTAAAACGAATTTTTGTTTACACTAGAAGAACAATTAAGAATGCTCGTGTTCTTGCTCTGGCTCTTTGTACATTTGGTTTAAATCCACCTTAACATTACATGTGATCGAGTGCCAGAAATAAATTAAAACAATTATCATTGACTTTTTATTCATGAAAAATTTCTTTCTGAGGTTTAATGAATACAATCAACTAGTTTCTACAAAGTGTATTTATTACTTTATGATTAAATATGTAGATATCATTTCTAATAATAATTATAATAATAATAATTCCATTTATTACAAGCATTAACACTCATATACACAAATCAAAATAATGGATGTTTCAGAAGTGATTTCCTTGTCCGTATCAAGAATGTTTTGATTCAATCTCTAATGGCATATATGAAACTACATATATTAACTACATTTTAAACTGCTGACTACAAATCCTAAATATAGAATGATTTATTCACTAAATCAAATTTGTAGTATATGGATTAAAATTATTCAAAATTACTGATATCATATATTTGATGATAAGCTTTCTTTACTTTAAAAACACAATTTAACATCTCGATTAAACTGTTTGTTATAATAATAACATAGGCACATTAATCTCTACAAGTAGAAAGTGGGCTACATTTCACTTTCGCCACTCTCACAAGAAATATTTATTCCCATAAATACTATTTATTTATGTTATAATAAAAATAATCAGTATCTTATTCGCAAATAGTATTTTTGGGTCTATTTACCATTTATACACGATATTACTCACCTCGATTTCCGAGGAATTTCTGTTGTTGTACGTTAAAAGGGGGCCAGGATGTATTTTCAACAGTTTTAAACAACTAAAACATTTCTCACTTATTGTATTATAATTAAATAACAGTCACATATCAGTTCACACGGTGATATCCGTTTCACATCACACAAAAAGCTTAGATATTTTGGTTAAGTTATTCAAGTTTCAATCAAGTTCACGTCAAAAGTTCATTGACGGTGGCGTCATCTAGTTGGAGGAATTTGGAACACTTGAAAGCTCCGATAGCTATTGATGCGTTTGAGAGGCGCGTGCGTTCATGTCTTTTACATGGTGGATGCTTTAGCCGATTGCGCGAAGATGTTTAGTGAGTTATGGTGTTCTATTGAGACGGCGGAAGTTTTTCTTGCGACTCAAAAAGTGTTTTATGACTATTTCTTGATCGCTCAAGTGTCGTTTCGGTTTAATAAGTTTGGTATTGTCACTTACACTGCAAAAAATAATGGTCACTTGGAGTTTCATGTACATGTTAATCATTTAAAATCTAAAAATAAATGAAATTAAAGGTGGGGAAAATGTTTCTTCGCATTTTATATGAAAATTTAAACCATTTTTGACAGTAAGAAAAACAAATGAAAATCAAAGTTTTATCATTTGAATTTATCTTCTTAAAAAAATAAACGTTTTAATGATACTGACACCAACCAGTCAGTAACAAATAGCACCTAAAGCCAGAAATATTTAATTACAAGTTAATGCATACTATATGCGTAATTGAAATTAAAGGTGGGGAAAAAGTGTCTTCGCATTTTATATGAAAATTTAAAACATTTTTGACAGTAAAACAAATGAAAATCAAAGTTTTCTCATTTGAATTTATCTTCTTAAAAAATTAAACTTTTTAATGATACTGACACCAGCCAGTCAGTAACAAATAGTGACCTCAGAAATATTTTTTTACAAGTTTATGCATACTATGCGAAAAGATTTTTTCCCCAACCAAATATAATTAAGTATGTAATATCATACGTGTTGCAATAATAAGAACAGGCGCTAAGGAGTCTCAAGAATCCTAGCAATGCGAACTCCAAGGATACAGATTCCATAGCAACATTTTTAATCAGCTGTACTGGGTCTGTCTTCATCGCTGACATACTGCAGATCGATCTCTAGATACAAGAAACATTTATAATTATATATTTCAGTCAATCATTTGATGTGTAGGTTTAGTATTATAAATCTAAATAAAGCGTCTTTGGATTATGTTATTAAAATCTTTGCTATTGAATCTGATAGTTAGTGGCAGTGAGGACTGTATAATAATGAATATAAACTATAATATAATATATTATTAAAAATAACAAATCAAAGTTCACAGCTTATGCACGGGCAACTATAATGACAGTAATATAAGACAAAAGCAACGAGCAAAATCAAAAGGAAAAACCGACCAAGTGTGAGACGGACTTGCGCACGCAGGGGTCGTATAGGAAACGAGCAAAAAATAACGGTTTTTGTATGGGAGCACCCTTAACTATTAATTATATCCGTAAAGTGGTTCATATAAGTCTACATAATTCAATTTTTTCGTTTTCGAAATAAAGAGACTGACTGACAAAGCGATCGAGGGACAGACACAAATGTGGTACCTTTTAGGCTTCCATTACCCTTATGGTAGATAACCCTACTGTAGCCAGAGTTTAACGATAGACTCTTATAAGTACTCTGCAAGTCTGCAGTTTTTTTATTACATGATAAAATAAATATTACCATGTGTCTAATAACCATTGGCACAAACGTCCATTAAAATTATCATTAGTTTAAAGCGACATTAAACGTACAAATTTAATAATTCATTAGAGCTTAAAGGCGTTATTAAACCTTAATGGACGTTTGTGCAACTGACCGTAATACACAAATATAAAAATGTATAGTGAATATGCATCAAATCCAAGTGTGTGTACCTACCTCAGTGAGTGCGTACATACATTTGCGTAGCTAGTGATTTATCCTAGGCGGGGCCATGACACCAGCCATGGATCTTGTTAATAATTAAGTTATTTTATGTATGTGAGAGGGTATTTTAATAGGGTGGGCCAACAGCTTTCTAAGGTGGGCTGGGTCCACTCCCCCCCCTACCTACGCCTATGCGTACATACCTCAGTGAGTGCAATGACGTCATGCCGCTGGTACTCGAGCGAGGTAACGAGGCTCTTGGTGATCATATTGCATTGTTTGTTCACGTGTATTACGCATCTCGTGTACGTCTGCCGGCGATCAGACGGGCACTTGGATGCTGCCTCTGACGTTGCTTTGGTTGCCTGGTAGATAGCAAAGTATATCCTAATTAATTGTTGGTATATTTTTTCAGCTTAGTTATTTAAAGCCTCTGTTGGAACAAATCAAGACAGGGCTTGCTTGGGAGTTTAGTTTGGAAGAGCTTGAAGTAGTTCGAACACAGAAGATTGAATACGATTTTAAAACTAATAGATTTTGTTGATTTCTTATTTAAAAATACGAAGAATAACATAACAAAAAGACATAGAAGGTAGATTAAATATTGAGAAATATCTTTACTAGGTAGTTTTTGGGTTTGAATTTTTGTATGACTATTTAGCTGATGTAATAATATTTTATTTCATTATTAGCATTTCACCTTCACATATTAAGTAATATTAAAACCGATCATACAAATTATGTTTGATACAGTTGCATGAAATTAGTTTTATTAATTTCGTAAGCAATTGCACGTGCAAACGTTTACTATCACAATGTATGCTTTAGTATCACGACACTAGAGCTTATATTTGATCAATTTTACATTCATAATGCTATTTTGGAAAATATTCTTAATTGAAAATACACCAGCCCCTGTTTGAGCTGTTAGGTCCTGGGAAGCTCACTGGTTAGAACTGTCGCCCGGATTTCGAAAGGTCGTGAGTTCGAGTCCCACATCAGAGTAGCTGGGATTGGATTTTTTAAGCATTTTTCGTCAAGGACACGAGTAATTACGTGCGATGCACGTCACACGCACTCAACTAATTTTACCACGATTTACATGCTGGTGAAATAAGTGCCCAAAAAGTTACGATGTAAACAAAAACGTGGTCTCAGAGATACTGTCGAATGGACGCCATTACGGAAGTAGTTTTACAAGTGCCGTAATTAGTTTAGTGAAAATTCAGCCGAGAGACGCCCACTGCTGGGCATAGGCCTCCCCCAAGATCTCCAAAGCGATTGGTCCTGCGCCTCCCGCATCCAGCGGCTTCCCCTTACATCATGCATGACACTAATTTCGTAATCATCAGTGTAGGGAAAAAGATTCTACAGTTTTGGAATAAAGGTAGTGAACAGAAATACGTACGTAGTTATGTTGTTTAAAGAAGCGATTTGGACGTAGATATAGATTTACCTCCTTGATGTCCTTTAAGAAATTCAGCACTTTCGCATGGTATCTATTAAAAACCTTCAAGAGCTTAATCTTCATATGTTTGACCAGATCCCTTTGCGTGGGCACCTCGTATGGACCAATGTTTATTGGCACTTCATCTTCCGGACATAGTGACATTGTCATGTTCCATGGAAGTTGTAGGACTGTTTTGTTTGCCTGTCAAATTATATTAATTAGAATCAAGCGTTGCTGTGTCTTTATGAAGTCTTTATAATAAGGTAGGCCGTTATCAGTCGACAACTGCACATGATAGATCTAAGATCATATCTAATATTATAAAGAGAAAAGACTTTTTGTTTGTTTGCTTGTTTGCATTAAATAGTTTCCTTAATTATTAAACCGACTTCAATTCTTCACCTACAGGAAGAAAAGTCGGTTTAAAAAAATAAAAATTTTAGATGCTACCTAACTAACATACTTTGTCATTATCAAATAATAGATGACGGGAAAAAATGTCCATTAATGTCTTTGCCGGCGCTGAAAGGTGTCTAAAAGTTACTTTTTCAGATCAAAATCAAAGTCTAAATAATCTTTATTCAAATGTGCTTTTGAATTGTCTAACATTTTTTCCCTACCACTCGCTCAGGACGTCTTTCGCCTGATAAGAAGAACGAACAAGAAACTCACCAGGTCTAATGGGAGTAACGACATTCACGAAACCATGTCATTACCAGATCAATACATTATAAACAGAGAAAAAAAAAACATGATTTTATAATGATAAGATAATATAATTCAGGAAACAAGATAATTTTGAGATATAATGAGTTTAGAAGAAATCACCTATCCAGTTGCTGGATCATCTCAAGTCCAAGCATTCTTATCTGTTAAATAATTCACATACCTTATAATAAGCTTTTTAATAAGTATTTTTAATAGAAGATTTAAACTGCAAAATATTTAATTATTGCAATTGGATTGGGATTGGGACAATAAAAATAGCATATTACATCTGTAAACGTGTATTCTGCAAATAAAATTATTTGATTTGATTTGACCTTATCGTAGAAGCATACACAAAGACCCCTAAATGAATTATTAACTTCTTGCAGTCTAGCGATAGGCATCATCACTTAATTTTGTTTCTAGTATTAAAATTGAGTGCATCACTTTTTATAGAAAACAATCTAATATTTTTAGAAATGTAAACATTAAGTTCTCGTATATGTTTTGAAAAGCAACTGTTATTATGTCTATTTCTTTAAATCTTTTCTTTTAAGAGGTTTGGATTGCCGGAACATTGATGAAAATACGCTCTGTAGTAGCGAAAAAGTAACAAAGTGCTTGAAAAAAAAGTCAGGTCCCGGGTAGCTCAGTGGTTAGAGCAGTCGGTCGGATTGCGGAAGGTCATGGGTCCGAATCTCATCTCAGAGTGCCAGGTATATAGTGGATTTTTTAAGCATTTTTCATTAATAAAATACATATGTTCTGAAATATTAAAATACAAAAATTTCATACATGCAATCAACATGAATTTAAATAATTTTCGGGCCGGCAAAGCCTTTTATGGACTCTTCTCCTTTTTTAGGGTTCTGTACCCAAAGGGTAAAACGGGAACCCTGTTACTAAGACTTCACTGTCTGTCTCTCAGTCACCAGGCTGTATCTCTGAAAATTAGACAGTTGAAATTTTCACAGATGATGTATTTCTGTTGTCTAAAAACCAGAATAAATTAATATTTAAGGGGGCTTTCATACAACGAACGTGTTTTTTTTCCGGTGCCTCAAACTATAAGTACTTATAGAATTAATAAGAAAGATAGTTACCGTAATATTGAAATTGAATTCGTTGCTGAGGTCTAGGAGAGTTTGCGTACTGGAACTGTTTGTTGACGCGTTGAATTGGTCGTCCTTTGGAGTGTAGAAGAAAAACTTTTTTGTTACAGTACTGGTTGGTAAGGTGACGTCGAAGCCAGGGAATTGCTCAAATTCAGCTGTGCAGCGACATTTACTGAGATTCAGTATTATTATGGTTGCATCTGAAGAAGCATATTTAGATATAAATATGATAAGTTTGAATAAAGCTCACTTTGAAAATGCTAGGGAGACTGAGAGCCGGATGATCGTGCCTACATTATAAGTGCCTGGTGCTCACTTCAAATCTTTACCAACAAAAAAATGAAGCTATAAAATCTTTCTCTTCTAAGCGACCACTGGAGGCCAGGTTCTAGAAAATATCTACATACGCTCATGTCAAAAAGTGCTCATTATTCTACCTTAAAACCGTTTTAATATAATATGGGTTTAGATACACAAAAAGAAGTAGGAAACGCATTCTGTATCGTGACGAGGAATCCCGAGAATAAGATTGTAAAATGAATGCATCAGCACTAATTTCCTAACAAATCTGTTACTGATTGTTTTGGCTAAATCATAATAATGGAATGAAAAATAAAAACAATAATGAAATAAGTGTTAAGAACTTACAGGCTGATAATCGTAGAGCAATCGCCATAGTGTTGTTTAAGAAAATGGCGATTAGAACAGAGAGCCGTCGAAAAAATAGAAAATCACGCTCCGTTATAAATGAACGACTTCAATCTCGTCACTATCTTGCGCTCAAAGTGAACGTATTGGATCTATTTCCAGTGTAGTGTTTGGGAAGGGATATCGGTGAGAAATTAAGCTTATAACTATTCAATATTCTAAATTTTATTTAGGCATTCTCAAGATAGCCACATAATGTATAATGAAATTACAAAGATACAAAAAGGGAGGGGACACTAAGCTCTTATCTAATGACGAATTAGTCACAGAAGGTTTACTTATTCGAAAAACAGCCTTCGAACAACCTCTATTTTTTTGCAAGACCTATCCAATACCATGTAGACCTATCCAATACCTTATACCATGTAAAAGAAGAAAAAAGTATCATTCCCACTGTACATGTATTTTTTTTTTACAAAAATTGTTTTTTTCGAAATTTTGCTTTATCACTTTGTCGCCGTAATAAACTAATAAACACAAATTACAATTTCTAGTACCAATAGTTTTTGAGCTAAACCGTGGGCGGACGGACATACGGACAATCGCGAAACTGTAAGGGTTCCTTGTTTACTACGTAATCCTAAAAAAGTTTCCGATTTGGGCTTGAAGATGCATTTCAATCCTGGCAAGAATAGTGTTATATGTACACTGCGACGTGTGTTATGATTAAAGTAGTCAACTTATAGCCATTTGTGAACGTAGAGCTTGTTTGTAGAACATTTCTATCGATTATGCGATTACTTAAACTTTGTTGTTGTTGATGATTACCTATTTAACGTATATGCGTTTTCAGAGCTGGTTATGAGTATTTCACCTAGTTGCTTTTGTAATGGAACTTCTAAAACGCGTCTCGAGCAATAAAGCCCCTAAGACTAGTAACTACTAGCAAGACTAAGCAAACCAGCCTTTTTTATAAAGTCAACACAACATCCGTTTCCGGACAAGTAACATTATTTTGTTATTAATAAATAAACCACTTATTTAATGATACTCTCTATAAATAGCTCCGTTCTGTGAATAAATTAACTTGTGTGTGTTAAAACCATAATTTATAATTAAATTAAAAGTCTATTCTAATTATAAGGAGATTGACGGTTCAATAAAAAGACAAGTATAAGATAATATCTTTTACATTTTTAAATTTCAATTCTTAAGAAATCACAACACTTTATTAATAGAACAAAAGTATATAAGAATGTAGACTTAAATTAAAGCCATGACTTCGTGAGTTCATAGCATATCTAGAACCTCCACGACTAAGTCTCATTACGTATATGTCACGAAATGTCAGAGTAAAACAAGTCCGTACCCCTGCAAAATGCAGTGGGAGATTATATGGTATGAAAATCCCCGGTAATACGAGTATAATGATATGATTTGGAATGTTGAAATTCGTATGAAGACAACTCACGGGCATTGGAATGAAATGAAATGCAAAATAATTGACGTACAATGAAATATTAGTACGTCCGATGTCCTATGAATGAAGTTCGATAAAGTATAATGAAGTGAAAATTGAATTAAATGAAGTAATCTGAAGCCAAATGCAATCATTACATTAAATTTTTAGTACAAATTAATATCTTCACAAATATCATATAGTTTAATAAATATGTTTAATTTTGCATTCACAATATGGGGTATATTTAAAACATCTTTAAAAATAAATGCTAAAGAGTCACCAATCTTATTCCCAGTGTCCTATTCCCATAAGTGAGTCGCATTCAGTCATTAAATTGTAGTTATAACTCTAGGACCAAGAACAAATACCTATATCTATTCTTTGCATAATTATATAAGCGTTGTCATGGAAACCCGTTGCAACCAATAGTCACGTACATAGCAACTATTGGCAGTAATTAAGAATCTGTATTATAATCAAATTGTAATATTGTTATTATTTGTGACCTCGCAACTTTCCTTGCAATTAAAAAATTTGGTAATACAGTTATCTTAGATTATACCATGTCGCAATTAAGTATATATTTTACTATTGGTTTCAATAATATTTATTTTTAACTCAAAATAAGCTGAAAACTTTTTTGAAGTGAGTTTATTATCTTCATAATTTTATTTCATCTGTGTTTAATTGTAGCTTGCTAATTCCATTATAAAAAATAATGGACAAACCTCTGAGTCAAGAGGACATAGCGGCAATGGAGGGACAGTTGAGAGACTGCGTGGAGGAAGACAAGAAATATTGGAGGGTCAACAACGTGAAATGCGACGCTATATACACAGCCAAGACTTACGAGGAGTTCGCGTAAGTATCACTACTCGTAAACAAGTGTATTACTAGTTAAAGAATATACCTATTAACGTAGTATATAGGTATGGAAGTTGTTCGTATATAGATACTACTTGAAACACTTGGTTATCTATTACCCTTGGATACTTTAGTATTTAATGGATACTCAATCGGCAATTTACACTTGCATTAACTAATGTGACCGGCAAAACGTTGATTCTATTATATACCTATAGCACAGCATACAATGAAGGCGCTTCCCGCTGAGATCTTTTCTTTGGTTTTCATAAACGTATAGAGTGATTCTAGAGAAAGAGTTAATATGTAAGTATAATAAATACTACGACAAGAAATACGTACAAGACTACGCCTTTATGAATTAAAGATCTAAATTTTAGGCATAAAATAATCGCGTTGAGAAGTTGAACTGATGTACTTGTCGCTTTTGTGCCATGTTTATAGTTCGCTGGGTTGTGACGTCAAAAATTTTGCTGTAGAAATAATTGTTTGTTTGAACTTTAGACCGTATACATATTTGTTTTATAAATACTGGCTGTCGTCCCGCGAATTCGCCCATGGAAATTTTAGTCTATATAACCCGCTAATGATGTAGGTAGCTTCCCGTAAAGGAAAGTATTAGCAAAATCGGTTTCGTTTCCGTAGTCTATTTGATATAAGTATTTCCCCTGTATAAAAGTGTAGTAGTGTAGATAAATTATCTTTACCCTCGATTGCTCAATTTTAAATATTAATAATTAATATTTTATTTCATTTTCAGCTCTGTGATATTCGGTACTTGGTTAATAGTTAGTTAATTAACGATGGTTTCAGTGATCGCGTAGCTGCAGCTCACCTGCAGCCGCTGGAGAGGAGCGATTATAGAAAGAAAGCTGCAAAAAGCTGGAACCAGTACGCGGCCAAGTAAATGACCTTTAAACAATTAAAATTATAAAAAAATACTGTTCATTTATTAATGATAATAATTGCCCAAAACAAAATCGCAAATATTACATTTATTTTACATAATATACATATATGTATGTTATAATAAAATTTAAGAGTTATATGTGGAATAGTATCCCTAATAATATTGGAATTCCTCCTCAAATTATTATTAATAGAAAAAAAAGAACCAAGTGAATTCGCAAGTGGATTACAGAATTACTGGACTTAGGTACTGAAATTAAATCAAAATTCTATCCAAAGGCCCGAGCCCCAGCTGGGGGGACAGTAATAGGCTGGTGATGGTGAGTCTGTTAACAAGCAGCGCTTGCTGAGTTTCATACTAGGTATCGATACAAAGTCTAGTCAGTTCTATCTTTATCTATCAAAATTTATCAAAAAATAATATGCATAGGTAAAATTTATAAAAAAAACAGCCTTTGCAGAGTTTCTTGCTGATTTTTTTCAGTACAAGGTTTCCGGCCGTAGATTAACGAACCGATGGCGTTGAGTTTCGACTTTCACAAGTGTTTATAACAGCCTAGACTGAATGAATGAATTTGATTTGAAACAAAAATTGTAGAACAGGTAACAAAATTAGTTGAATGCTGAGCTACAGTTAAACAGTGTTGAGTTTGGTTATAGCAGTAAGTATAATATGCCAGGACTTTAATGTTATTTCTTCTTCATAGGATTTGACATGAGGATGACGATCTCGATTTTGGTGTGAGAACTTTCTTTCTTGGGGTGGTAGAACCGACGGTCGTTGCGGTCCATAGGCTCTAGTGGTTTGTAGTACCAACCGTATCTGAAACGATAAAAGTGACGCCGTAAAAAGCTTTACAGTTGAAATATTTAAGTGCTTTAAGATAAATTAGATTTCGGCGGCTTTGCTCCCGAGGGCTTATGGTACGTGGTCGTTCAGTGAGATAGAAAGTATTCTATATTTTAATCTATCATTTTACCAAATTTTAATAAAATACATTGCGTGCAAGAGTTCGAGAAGAGAAAACCCACTGATACGCACTTCCCTTATAGCTCATTCTCTCTATTCAATTGCATTCATAAGCGCTCTTCTTCGCGGCTCCATTTAAAGTTATTAACACTAAGCACTAGTGCGGATTGGGAAAATAAATAGGTCGTCAATGAGTACATTAATAGGTTAATGATAATAGGTATCTAACGCCTGGTTCTCTGTGGCCGGTGCGGGGTATTTACTGTGAGGACCCTTGGCCCTGGTCTGCGCCACATTCCGGTGATAATTCTCCACTTTCTCCGTCTGCTCCCTGGACTCGGCTTTCAGTTGGTCGTGGTGGGCGTAGAACTTGCCGGTCACCGGAATTGCTTAAAAATATGTAGCGTTGAATAGCACATTGAAAACGAAACGGTTTAATAATAACCCACGACAAATAATACAGAGTATGAAAATGTTTGGTGCCAATTCTGTGGTTGGAGTGCACCTACAGTAACGTAATGAGGCACTGGAGAAAAAAGTTTAACATACATAGCTAGTGGTTAAATTGAACTAGTTTAATTGCATTAATTTCAATGGTAGTTGGATGTTTGTTTGCGATAGTGAACTTTTACGTTCACTGTCGCATGCATTAGTTTCACGATATTAAAGTAGTTTTGTGTTTTTTTTTTTTTTGATGGAACTAGTTTAACGCAACTAATTTCCTTCGATTTACAGGGCGAATTCAATGTAGACGAAGACATAGATACTAGGTCTCCGGGCTACTGCTGATTGCACGCCATTATGAAAGTAGTTTTAGATGAAATTAATTTCGTGAAACTTGTTTTTAGTGCAATTCTAACATAAATAAGCGATGTTGACCATGTTCTATTCAATAAAATAATAAAAAAATACCGTTTTTTTTCTTCAGTTATATGAAACGTACTGCTCCAATGGATATAAAAGAAACCACTAGAAATATTCAAGGTTGATTGAATACATTTATCTTGATGAAAACGATAAATTTTGTGCAATTTGTAATGTTAAATAAACTCAAGCATAACAACTGGGAATATGGGAAAGGTATTTACTATTTACCTATTTAAAAAACCACGTTTAGATGGTCTAGTGGATTCGGTATAATTACAGTCTGTACTAATAGTACAGCACTTCAATATCACTACAAACTTCCCCAGAGAGTCTGCTTCAAATTACGTATTTTTATGTTCTCTAAGGCTTAGTGCTGTCAGAATATAATATTTATTTCTTTATTATGAACTTGCTGTTAACCGCAACTTTATGATAAGCCTACGTAAATCATAGCTTATGTCACCCGGGGATTATGTAGCTTTACGTAGGAGAAAGATTTTTTAAAATCGATCCAGTAATTAGGGATCCTGTTCAATGCAATCAAACAAACGATCAAATCTTTCCCAATTATTATTATTAATATATTTGTATCATTCTACCCATCTATGAATGATACAGGGACCTTTGCTGAGATAGGGGTCCATCTTGGCCTCGGAATTTTTTATATATTGTACAATGAAATAGTAAATAATGCGATGTTTATGATTGAGGAATGTATTCTCAATAAATTTCTTTCTTTTTTAGTATAGGGATACATTTGTATGTCTACCTATATACTAAACCATGTCAGCTTCAAGAAGTCACATATAAATAGTCGCGGTCATTAAAATTATTATTCAACTCACAGCCAAAGTTAGGTCTATAGATTTTGTAGTTCCTGAAGTGTTTCACCTCCCGGTATATTATTTCGTTCAGCATGTGGATGTCAATAGGCATCCTCGTGCCGAACGTGCATTTTCCATCCCCCATGAGTGATCCTTCAATGAAGATTAATAATATACTTTCATTCTACTATAATATCTGAAACTGTTATTTTTTTTTTGTGACCTACACTATTATGTTCCTTAGACATTTTATTGCAATACCCTTATATATAATATATTAGTTATGTATTAGCACTAAAAACTCTTGAATACGTTGCCATAAGTAAATTGTACATTTACGTACAGTACAAAATAAATAAGTAAGAGAAAACACTGGTGGAGAACCAGCTATAAATATCTGTCTCATCATCACCAGCCTGGCAATATTCCCTTTGCTGTGGCGCATGCCAAGCTCAGATGTAGCCGGGACTAAAGGCTTCCGAAGAACTTAATATTTCTGTTACGATACGGCACCTGCTTATGTTCCATTTGTTTTATTAGTTTATACTTGGGAGACCCCTTCCTCTTTTCTCTTTTAGAATGATTTTAGAGAAGTCGTCGTGTCGTATCCAGTCTATGAAGTGCCCAAACTTGTTTTCTTAAGTTCATAAACACAAGTGAAGGAGTCATGAATAACGAATGTCTTTTTAAGAGACCATTTTATAGATAAAAATTCACGATGGCATATGTAGTAGATGGAGAGCCAGCCCCCGTAGAAATCGTGAGCTTATTTCTGGGTACCAATTCTCGTTTTCACGTCTCGTGGTCACTAAATCACTCAAGACGGTTTGATGTTTTATTCTGAATTGTGAATCTTAAGAACTATCTATCTATTATATAAGCTTTCGATATATGCTAAGCTATGAGCATTTATAATTAAATTTATAAAAACACTCATTATTAGAATTACCTGTTTTTATGCAATGCTAAAACACAAAACAAATATATTTTTATATATTAATGTGTGTATTGTGTGTAGACACAATAAAACCGTAAATATTAGTAAAAAGAGAAACAGAATTTTACCACTTTGTTTTTATAAAAAAAAAATGTTACTTTATACTGACAATGTCATTGTTATCAAAGAGAATCTTAATGCTACTTTTAATATTATTTTTTTTTTCAGTATGGACTTGTTCCGTTATACACGGAAATATAAATGGGTAAATAATTCGGATGAAATCGATGAAATGAAACATGTGAAATCAGAGATGAAATAATCTATGTGAGAAATGAAATCACTTCCTTAATTTAAATTTATTGCATGATTGCATTTTACGTATGTCATATTCAATACTTATAAGTTGGGCCAAGAATTTTATGGCATATTAAATAGTAAATTATTGAGTTGGTCATTCTATGATAGGAGATAAATTGGCCTTAATTTGTGAATTACACTTGTAGTGCAAAAATAGTTGTATTTTTTTTTATTTTATTAGTCGTCTTGAAAAGTTATGTAATAATGAAAACAAAATTCTAATTACAATGGGATTTAAGTTCATTGTTAGTATTATCATTTTTTAACTCCTGCTATTTTGCCTTCGACTTCTTTCTAACTTGAATATTATGACGATGGCATATTCTAAATAAATAAAATAAAATAACCATTATTTAAGCTAATCCTCTTTCTTGAATTATATTATATTCAGTTATCTATATTATATTAAAAATCTTAATAAAAGTGCATTTCAAACGAGTGTATTTCGAAAAGTACCCTGTAACTACATTAAATAAGATTGTATTTACCACCTGCCAACCGGAAAGTCATTAGACCCCCCTCCCCCTCCAATGTAATCCTCCCTAGGAACAGAGGAATCTGGTGTCGTCTAGAGGGTCCTTATAAGGCCTACTTAGCACTCAGCGGTTCGAACGCGCCGTTTCAAGTGGGTGAAACATTTTGTGGTGCATCCATAGATATCGGAAACTAGATCTCTATGGGTACATCTTACACAATCTTAGATGAATTTAGATACTTTACAGGAGTCAAAAAACCATTAGAAGGACCATATGAACGAGACAGATGATTTAGAATGATAAATATTATTGACTTAGTTCAATTAAAACAAATAGCATGATTCTAATTCTAATTAATTCAAATAAGAACCATTGACAGTCTGATAATTAAAATATGGATATATTATGCATTCAGACTTTTAGCATAAGTGTACAAACAGCTCGCGTCATTGTTCAGTTCTAATCAATATAATTTTTGTGTGCCCATAGTGTGCCTGTAAGTCATAGATATGTTACTGTATCTATAGTAAAGTATAAGTAATTACCTACTTGAGTGTAAGGAATAACTTTTTAATCATAAATAATTTGAACGAAGTAACTAACAACTGTTAATAGTTATCTAGTTATTAAGTTTTAACTAGTACATATAACAATTGAGAGTTTTAACTTCATTGAAATGCCCTTCTATTGTTTAAAATATTTGCTTAAGTAATTACTTATACTCGAATATAGGACGTAATAGTACTCTCGTATGTGTGTGTCAGCTTGTATTTATTATAAAGTGTAATAGTGGTGGTGACCGAGAATCATAGACATTAAAATTTTGGAAAACATCGGTCGGTGTAAATGTGTGTAATAAATAATGTGGAATTTTGAAAGCAAACGTTAACAGACAGAGTATAGTTCTAAGTCTAGATTGTCATGCTAGTTTGTGGGAATCATCAAAGAGAATAGACTGAAGTCTGTCCTGTAGTATTTATTACAATTTTGAATATTTTTATTTTATACTAGCTGACTCGACAGACTTCGTCCTGTCAAAAAAGATTTGTAATGTGGCAGTTTTTTTGCCTACGTATTTAAAAAAATTCTCCTGAACAGAACCGTCACCCTGGTGATAGGGCGTTGTGAATAAAAAATAATTAAATAAAAACATATATAAGGATTTAAAAGTAACTAATCGCTTTATTGTTAATCATGTGAATCGTATTATTATTGCAATGTATTAATAGTAATAGTATTAAATATAGAAAAAAGAGATTTTTATGATCATAAAAACACATTACACACAACAGCATTATAAAAGTAAACTATTCGAATTAAAAAAATATATAAACATTCTCAAGGAAAAATGCTGGAAGAATCCATCTACCTGTACCCCGGAATGGGACTCGAACCCATTCGCGATCCAGGGACTGCTCTAACCAATGAGCATCTAGGACCCAACAGCTTTGCTACTACAGAGCGTATTTTCATCAATGTTCCGGCAATACATGTAATGACGTGGAAACTGATGCATTTTATCTCGCGTGCCGAAACTAATACAAAAGAAACGCGAGTTTCGGAACGCGACATTAAACTCTCCAACTATGTATTCTGTGCTCCAACGCACACACGCACATTGTTTTGATAGATATGATCTTTGACGTTAGGAACACACCTACATTGCTTAGACAACAGTGATTGCTTGTAATTTAATATGAACTTTATACCATAGCAATAAAGCTCAAATTGACTACGTTTTAGTTACAAATCATTTGTATGGGAAAAAGAAAAGGGCTATTTTTTAGGTTTTTCCAGCAATAATTCTAATTTTTCTCGCCGTAAAAACCATCCTTGAACTTCAACGAACATTTTAAAAAAAGATTTGGCCAAATTGGTCGAGGCGTTGTTGAGTTATGCGCTTACCAACACAATTTTGCGATTCATTTTTATATATATAGATAAACTTCTTGATTTAAAAATAATCGTCAAAGTATTGTCAGCCTAAGGTCCCTAGGTGTGGAGTGGGGGGCCTTTTGCGGCTATTTCAATTATACGTCTTATGAAATAGTTGTCGGTGCGGTTTCGCGGGTGTCCTCAATATCGGCGCCGATGCTATAGGCGATTGGAATTTTTGTCGGACTGCGATTATATTGACGCGCAACAGCTGTAGTAAATATAGAAATTATGCTGCTCGTTGAGCGGTAAGATAGATCCAGATATTTTTGCATAAGTGCTACAGTTTATTGCGACTACTGCGTGAGCAAATAAAGCGGTTAAATGTCGACGGAATTACTCTGTGATTGATCATGGCGTTGGCCATAAAAATGACTTTTTATTATAATTAAAATCTATGTATGTAATAACCCCCAAAGAAGCGCTAATTAAAAAGAGGAAACAACTAAATATTACTAAGGGTTTTGCCTCATTCAAAACGTCTTCCTTAAATTCACCAATATTTTCAATTTAATTCCGTAATTAAACTCTTTTCTATTAGAAAACGCGTTAACTACTGCGCTTTTGAGCAATTTGAAATCTAATAGTGACAATATTAGCATTTTATAGTCTACCGCTCGCGCTACTCTTGTGAACAAGTCTGTAGCCCAAGGTGCCTCACGCGCTCCGCGTTGCCACGAAGAATGGCAGATATAGCGTAGAGCGATTGAGTTTTTAAATTTGCTTCGAGAATTAATTCGAAGGACATTCTATTTATTAGATTTTTTCATTATTTATTATTATTCGTACTCTCCTGGATTGCTGTCTTAAATATTTCAAATGACTCAGGTTTGCTATTATGACTACATAAATATTAAAGGAAATAATTAGATTTTTATAAATAATCATCAAAACGGTTTTATTCAATACTAACTTTTACCCGCGGTTTCACCTTGAAGTTTACATGATTTACAAACCCTATTTAAATGTTTTTTTTATTGATTTGGTATTATGTAATATTTATGCAAAAATTTCAGTCCGACTAGTTTCAGTAGTTTTAATCCTGACATTAATCAAAATTGAAAAACTAATTAGAGACTAAGTATAAAACTAAACATAAAAATTGAGAAAAATAAAATATGGTGCCTGAACTAGGAACTTCCTGTGCGCCAGGAAGAAAATGTTTTTTTTTTAAGAATTTATTACTAAACTATTACTATGCAAAATAAAACGATTACATTATTTATATAATTTAAACATAAACATATTTTCTAATTTTAAAACAGGGACTCAAAGATCTAATTTCGGTGGAATAATGGTTCGAAACCTAGTACTAGCCCTGCTACTGAGTAGGGAGCGGAAGCAACTATAGACTAGGAACTAAAACTCTTTGGGTAGGATATTAATGAAAAAAAATACTAATAGCTAAATATTAACATTTTAATCAGAAAACATGACTAGCTGATAACACAACAGTCAGTAGCTAAAAACCCTCGTATTATGGAGAGTCTGAGATAATGAAGGTATCACAATACATAGAGAGTTCCGCCCGAGACAGTATTGAAAAGTTCATTTTCTAGAATGACCCGATTGGGAATTGAACCCGGGACCTCAGAGATGGCGACACCTTGAAAAAATTCATTGAGTTTGACTAATGAATCGGTCACTGGTTCTAAATCCTAAATCCTGAGATGGTAGAACTCGTTTATGTAAATGGAAAGTTGATCAAATTCTAAATGCTATGTTTATGTTAGAATATATTCAGATGTAAAACCACTATTATGTTGACGTATGTACGAAGCAAGGCCGGCTCCACCGCAATCACAGGGTTGGTAATTTTAATGGTCGGTTAACCGAGTTACTGCTCGACTCAGTAAATTAAGTCGAGATTACCAGTCTCTATACTGCTATATCCGTAATATACCGTGTACTAATAATAGCTTTCTACAGGTATAACGCTAGTTAATAATTAGCCCATTCGACAAATTGACAGGCTATTCTGTTCAACAAAAAAATCGAAAACAATTTTATTTTGCTTTTGCAAACCTTTGAATATCTACTGTTAGTTTATAGGTAGTGTGGTGAATTCTTAAATCTAATTAAACTCAATTCTTGTTATTTTGATGAAATGGAAAATTGCATACATATAAATTGGATGAAAATGAATACGGATAAATAAATGATTATGGAGGCGGAAGTTATGCCATGGGGAGCCATGTGACATCTGTAATTAATCAAATCAAAATTATTGTGTAGTTTTAAAAAAAGTCGCCTGCCAATCTGTGCTGCCAATCACAGAACATAGATGTTCTGTGCTGCCAATCGATATTAATTCGACTGAATGATTAATTATTATATACTTATGTAGACATGTGCAGCGATATTTAGACAAAAAACAAGATAACGTTTTCTTCATAAAATTAAAATTCCTTCTAAAAATCAATAAATAATTCATAATAACTTTCAATACGGTTTATATTTATTTGGCTTACGTAAATGTGACCGTGTTTCTCAATTCCGTAAGCAATTCCAGTGGCTCCGCATCCGTCTATGTAGGGATATGCATATGTTCTCTCTTCCCCACTCTGTACTATTCAATCCCATAACTCCTTCCTATTCTGGTGATCTTTTCTTCGCTTCTCTAGTAATTATCGATTGTATATACTTCATTCATTGAGCAATTCATTAACATTACAGGCTACCAAACTCTGGAACTTCTTACCTGAGTTAATCCGACAGACAAACGATCAGTTTCATAAACTCCATTAAGGTTTAATGACGCTTTTAAGCTCTAATGAATTGAAATTTCTTTGAGTCTTTAGATTCTTTTAAATCTTTATATGTGTCTGAAGTTTTAGTCTACCTTACCTTTTCTTCCCTCTTCTCTTTTTCTTTTTTCTCTTTTCTCTCCCGCTGCTCGTACTTTGTCGCTTGAATGCTTTTACGTTTTGTACATTTATTCGTTTTGTCATTATTACATATGCTACCTCTTGTTTTGTTTGTCTACGTAATTGCTTTGTGTTTCATTTGCACTATCTGCTGTTAATCTAATTGCACCAAATCTAAGTAAATTGCATTACACTTTGACACCGCAGTTCACTTCAGGAGCTGGATCCAAAACTTCAGCCGGAATCCAAATAAAACCACAAAATATACCGCCTACAGAGACCGATCTGCAGACGATCAAAAAAGACCTCGCGGAACTTAAGAAAGCATTTGTACGCGTTAAGTTTCCTCGAATCGACACAAAATTGCAGCTTACAAAAAGCGTCCAGCCAGCAAATGCTTCTTCTTTCTTGATATATAAAGACACCAATTGTAATGCAAATACTTCTGAGCTGAAGCGGATCCTCTTTAGACTCAATTCTTTAGCCCCATAAACATCCGGCACATATTGAAGGGTAAGATTTACCTATAATTCAATACACTTGAAGTGCTAGAAAAGGCGGCTGACCACCCCAAAGCCACGGCCTCTGACAAGTTTACAGGAGCCTGAGGGAAAAGTCTATCTGCGGATCAAAGACTATCCTAAAAGACATGGAGATACACCTTCAGAGAAAGTAGTGAACTAGTAATCTAGTAATATTGGTTTTAAGAAGGTGTATTACGAAAAGTTCTTGGCCATCAATTAGTGCCGTAAATGCTTGAAGGTCAATGCAAAGCGACTCAAGTATGATCACACTGTGGGCTCTCTGAGCATTTATGAAAGGAGTGTCCCTCAGTCAACGAACCACCATCCTGTCCAAATTGCGGGAGGTTCAATAAAATGAACAAATCAAAGAAGTTGGATGAGAAACACTCAACTTTTAGTTCAACCTACACTAGACTTCGAATTATGCAGGCTAGAATATTGTCCAAAGTGTACTACGGTACCAATAAGTAATCAATATCTATCCTAAAATTCTTTATTACATATATTTATTTGTTTTATAGTATTATATATATTTCATAAGAATTCTATATTTCTTTTATGCTGTCATGTCCTCTTTTTTCATTATACCAGACCGACTTTCTTGGCATTCAACTCAAAGATGTCATGATCGAGGAATCTGTCCATGCCTGCTGGAGAGTGGGTTCTCCAACCAGGGCTGCATCTCGAAGCGTCTTACTAGAGAGACCCCGTTTCTCTCGCTGCAACCAACCACTTTGAGCAATCTTCTCTGAAACCAACACTTACACTAAAGAACTGATATAAAACCAACAATAACAAATCAGTTTTTAAAGCAAAAAAAACTAATTGCCCTTACGTGAATTTCTGTTCATTGTTAGGTTGCCTGGCAGAAATCGCTATCAAGCGATAAGACCTCCTATTATACTACGTTTGTGTAAGATTTTTGTTTATTTGTCTATTTTTCTATTGTGCAATAAAGTATATTTATTATTTATTAAGGATGGAAACAGGAAGAGGTGCTAGATGGCGCAGTGATTGGCGCGTTCAGTTACAACTATTTTCCACAAGGCCGGGCCGTAGTTTGGGTGTCCAAAAATGTATTATCTCGAGGACCCCACTGCATCTGCATTCGCTAACACTCACCAACGTGAACTCGGCTTGCGAGGTGGTTACATGGTCCGTTTATCCTTCCATTGGGGAGGCATGTGCCTTCCAACAGTGGGGACATTTCAAATTCAAAAAAAAAATTATATGTAAACTAACAAAACAAAGTAGCACGGTGGCGTAGTGGATAAGCGCCGCGGCACGTGATCGTTGTTAAGCATCTTTCGCAAAGGTCTGTCACAGGATGGGTAACCAAAAAATTAATATCTCGAGCTACTCCGTGTTTCAGAAGGCACTTTAAGTTTTTGGTCCCGGCTGTATTCGCATTCGTTAATACCTGCCAATCCGCATTGGGTTAGCGTGGAGGGTCATAGCCTTAACCATCCATAAGGAAGGCCTGAGCTCTTGCAGTGGGGACGTAACATGGCTGATGATGATGATGAC
This sequence comes from Diatraea saccharalis, assembly GCA_918026875.4. NCBI lineage: Eukaryota > Metazoa > Arthropoda > Insecta > Lepidoptera > Crambidae > Diatraea > Diatraea saccharalis. The sequence continues at coordinate 1,009,709 of OU893336.1, forward strand.
CAAAACACTGGAGTATTGAAGCTTGTGATGCAGATATTAAGAATCACATCCTATACTGATCAAAGTGGCATCGATGAAATCGGTATTAAAAAACCTAGTTATAATGTTCTATTATTTTTTTCTGAGTAGATGAAATAGTGAATTATGTGGAGCACTAAATATTACATTAATGGGATTAATGAGTACTTACTTAAAGATTACTAAACCTCGAAATATTTCATTCCCGTGTTTGTCCACAATCCACCTTGATGTGTATTATACTTTATTGATAAAAATCTATTGGTTATTTATATTATATCATACTTTTATTTCATACGTGAATAGTTAAAGTATTGTTACGGAATACATTTATTCAAATATTTAAACAATAAAACGAATAGGCAATAAAAATCCATTTGTCCCAGAACTTCCTTTCATCGACGTGGCCTAAGCTTGTTTAAGATATTTTTTTATCTAACGGCGTGCGGTTACCCATTTTGTGCGCTAAATGTATGTATATTAGTGCCGCCTACATGCCCGGCCTGGAAGGACTTACATATGTACCTGCGTTTTCGTGCCATAAATGTAAGTATTCAGTTTTTAAATCACTGGACACTTTTTATTTCATCAACGTGGCTAGGTATAACTTCTATTTGAATAAGTTTATCCTCTTGATTAAGTTTTCTGATATTCGCCATTTCTGCTCTGTTTATTTGTGAAGTATTTATTACGTCGAATAATTAATACATTTTTTGTTATTTTATATTTTTGCCTTGGTTTTCATCGCCATGCTTTAATTTCCGCGGTTTCCGTGGACAAAATTTGCTATAGTAATGAAAAAAAATACACGGAAATGAAAAAAAAATCATTGCCATGCCTTGTAAAACAATTTAGTTTCATTGCCGTGGTCAGATGTTTCATTTCCGTGGCTTTTGTTTTCATCGCCATGGTATGGTTAAGCAAAGAAAACATCTTTTGCATTTAATACAGGTGATGAGTTTTACTGTACAGTCAACTACAAAAAAATGTTTCCATGTGATGAACTATCACACGTATACAGCGTGTAAAGGAACGAACAAAAACGAAGACAGATGGTGGACTAGATTTTATCTTTAGATTTTAAAAATGTTATCGTTTTGCTTTGCATTGATGTGCAAATTGAAAAATCATGTTGTGTTATGTAAGTTGTTTGTAGTTCATGCAATTGCTATTGCATGTTTTGAAAATCCTATTTGTTAATATTTTTTTGTAGAAGAATTGAAATAAATGATTCTGCTTTTATTATATTAACTTTTGTTTAATTTTACTCCTTTACCTTTTACGCAGATAAATTACAAATGGGTACTTAGTTCGCAAAATATAATATCATATTTTGTGAGCAGGTGTAGTAAGTTCACTAGAAGAAAAATATTAGGAGAATAGTAAACATTGTGAATCAAGTGTTAGTTTATAAAATATTTAATATGGATTTTCATTTCCGTTGATTGATTTCATGGCCGTGGCACACAGTTTTTTCATTGTCGTGGACTTTTGTTTCATTGCCGTGCTTGCATATTTCATTGCCGTGACCCGAGATTTTCAATCTAGTATATCTTGTTCAGTTTTTAAGTTATCTGTTAGATATTAAGCAAGAATACATATATTATCAAAAACTTAAAAAAAACGATTTCTTTTTCTTTAAATCTTTAAGGAAAAAAAAATCCATGGAAATGAAGATTTTAAGGGACTTGTTGAAATTGACCCCAAAAATGACTTCCGTTGTTACCAATATACATCACGTACTCTTAATATCCACCCTTAGGTTATGTCGCATATAAGCTGACAGATCCACAACCTGTAAGTTGGTATTATTTTATCTACGGTTATGCTAAATTATATTACGAATAGGGATATTATGCTTAAGTGATCCCTTCCATTTTTTATCTATTGCAGGAAATATAATAAGGGAAATATATTTACACCAAAATCGAAACAAGCGCAAAAAACTCGCAATAATAATTTAGTTTATAACATCTCTATTGTTTCATAAAACAACATGTGAAACGATTTCATTTACTGATTATTACCACTCATTTGACATCTTAATTTGTAAAGGGTCTGAAACGTCATGAAATCTAAAAATATATAACTCAAAGGTGACGACTGACTGACATAATGATCTATCAACGCACAGCCCAAATCACTGGACAGATCGGGCTGAAATTTTGCATGCATAAAGCTACTATGAGGCATCTCGTCAGAAAGGATTTTGAGAAATTCCACCCCTAATTGGATAAAATAGGGGCTGAAACTTTATTTAAGATATTTTACACGATATAATGAATAAATATTCGTTAGAAATGCTGCTTAAAGTAACTTTACCACGCGGACGAAGTCGCGGGCAAAATCTTGTCAAATGTAAATGTGCTACACCCGTTCAAAATAGTTTTATTTAACGATTTTATTTGGAGATAATTATAATCTTTTATGGAAAAAAAAACTTGATGAATTATGATTCATAAGTCTTTAGTTATTATGAAAGAGTTGAAATCTTTTCGTTATTAATTTCATTAATTATTCATTTCAAATGTTCTAATGGCTAAGATTTTGTAATAGGAGACGCTATTACTGGCGAGCTGAGAGACAATCGGTTGAAATATTACCAAGGGACGCCAGCGGTACTCAACAAGTAAAGATTCGTATAACACAAGAATTAATGGTTAAGGTTTTAGATTATTCAGCAGAACAGAGTTGTATTAAGTGAATTTGCGTTTTTCTCTCTCGTTGATCTCTAAAATTCAACAAAATGCGTGCATTGCAATAAGACAGTAAAGCGTCTTCGTAATAGTGGGTCATTTCAGCCCATTGTATAACAATCCTGAAATATAAATATGCAGAGCAGTAGTTTTTTAATTACTTTATGGTGCAAAGAGCTGCTTTTTCTCCTTTTTTTTCATACACAGCGTCAAGATTGAAAAATGAATTCAATAAAATATGAAGTCACTTTCCATTACAATATTAGAAAATATAAAAGAGCTGAATAGTGCCAAATTGGTAAAATTGATCTTGGATTGTACTAATTCACGGGAAACCTATGGCAATCCAAAAATTTGTGGTTATACTTGATCGTATTTCTGATCTTGTGGTTGAAACCGAAACATGATTGTATTAACTTCACTCGATAGAAAATAATTCCAAAGTAGCATCTAAAAATATTGCGAAAGGCTCTTTTCTCAATTATGTGATACATTAGAGTAATGATATTGAGTACAAATATGTATCAAAGGTTAATATAAAAGTTGGTTATTCCCAATTTTTGATAATGTTATTATGATAATTATTATAATTTATTTTGTGATATGGCACATATGGTCATTTTTTTCAAGCAACTTTAAAGTATTGACATTTCTGTCACTCCTACTGCAATTGACAGGGAAGGCTATAGAATAACGCACACTAACTTAGTTCACGCTGAGGCGTGTTGCTAGATGGACCTATGTTGCTTTGTGCAGCGTTCTGACGTACCGAGATCGCTAAAATTATAAAAAAAAAGAACATTTAAAATAAGTATTTGAATTTCGCCCTCGTTTAAACAATATATTTGGTGTAATGTACGAGGGAAGGGACCCGAGTGTCTCGAAGTTGTAAGTTCTAATCCCACCAGAGCTCGCATTTTTTCAAGTCGTTTTTTTATTATTTTATTCTAATTTTCATTTTTTTTCTGCCATAATTTTAAAAAGCAACTTTTTTTATATTATTAAACAGTATAAAATGTGAAAATAAATATTTCTTTAGTATGACGTAGGCGAAAGTCAGACTGACATTTTCATATAAAACCCCGATATTGATGAAATGGTTCCAATAAAATACATGTTCGTGTTCCAATCTCATCAAAGAAGCATTTTTGTTTTACTTTTATCTTCTTTTTCCTAATATATTTTCCTCTCTCATTTTTTTATAGGTATATGTTATTCATTAATAATTCGTTAAAATAATTTTGAATATTATTTTATACAGTAATTAAGTATTATTTAATTATCTAGTCTAGTTGATAAATTTAATTGCTGTAAAAATATATAACATAAAATTTGACAATAGGTAAATATTTCCATAAAAGTATGTGTTTGCAAAAGTTTGACATTTTCATGCAAAAACCATCCCGTAGACCGTTACTCTAGTAAAAAATAATTCCTAATCAATCATATTGTGTAAATAAAATAGTTCAATAAATAGGTATTACTTTATAAAACAAATATAAAAAAGGGAATTAGTTACTATTTAATGAATTTGAAAATTATGGTAATAGTGTACTAAATAATAATGTACAGGTTTTTCACAAACTTTTCTAGTGTTTGGTGTGGCGCAATGTCCTATGTGCTGGTCACTAGGTACTCATTGTGCCGCAGATCAAAACCGAGTTTCATGTTTTTTTTGTATCTTAATTTTTTTACCCAATATTTTTATTATGAGAAATATAATATTAAAAATTATTTATGTGTTTAAACTTAAATATAAATTATTATATTTAATAATTGTATCGATATTATTTTTGAAATTTTCATGGAAAAACGACTGGATAAATTTCACGTTAATTTGATACAAAATACCTCTAGATATCCTTTATTGGTTTGCAAACTATTGCAGTACGCAACAGGCGTAGCCATACAATTACTGATAATGAAAAACGAAGATTTTTCTGTGAGGTAAATGTACAGTGTTCCGGACTAGTACACAATTTTAAACGATACTCAATAGACTATAGTTGTATTGCAACCAAAATAAAACAATTTTAACCATACTTGGTAATTTCGATAGTGGATTGGGTAGTTTCAATAGTGAAACGTAAAGCACGAATTTGCAGAATCATTGAAATTTGCTTTGAAATAATCATATCTAGGCTGATTTCGAGTAATAAAATCGCATAATTATCTTAACATATCAAAATTAAAGGTCCAGTCTTTTTGTTTATTCATCATTTGACTTAAAAACATAACCCACCATTACGTGACGACACTTCGTTTGAATATTTTCTGAATCTGACATCTGTGAGTAGTTGTAAAAAAAATAAATAAACAGCAGCCGATTTGACAGAAAAAGCAGATTCCGAGATAATACTGTTCTTACCTTATTTAATATTATTATTTTGTCGAGATCGTTAGATAATACCGTTTTCGTTTGAATAACATCTTATTTTTTTTTATACAGGATCAAACAGTTATGCAAATTTATATGAACATAAAATTGAAACATTAATAAACACATAGTTCCCTACATTACATTTGTTAAATTGGTTGATTGTTAAAAATAATTTAATCTGTTTGTACATTACTGTTATTTTATTATTATTATTGATATTTCAATCTGTACATAACAGAATATCGTCATGAATATAGCAGACGGTGTTTTTATGGGTGTAAAAAAGTGGAATTATGATTTAATTTTAAGAAAAGAAAACGTTTTTAATTTTTTGTTTTTGGAATATTTTTGTTGTCGATTATAAACACTTACTAGTACCAAGTAAGTACTTTTGCAATCAGAGTATAACACCCTATTATAAAAGCCGTGACAAGATTTCGAACGTGACTGATACGATCGCACCGCTATTTCGTAAGACGTCGTTCTTTGACTTTCTTAAGATACTGGTAAATTTATTGAAATAAAATTTGTGAAGTCGTTTTAGCCATTAATTGTTATCAACAGAAGGTTTTATAATTAGGGAACTATATTTTTTTTTAAATCTACTTTCCGCATCACGGATGCAAACCTGTGGCGTATGGTTACCGTAATAATTGAAAATCACTCCAAAATGTTACTAAATTTTATTCCTGACTAAGGTTGGCATTAAAAAATTAGATGTGAATAATTCGGTTATCAGCATTTATTATTGTGACGTAAGTGTGGTAAAAGTTTTACGGTAAATTTTACAATTCAGTTCAACTCTAAGCACAGAGTTGAGGACAAGCTCGACATTCAAAGAAACGGGTGATTCTCTAGAATATCTAATCAGGACTCTGGGTCTGGGCAATCCCATTCTGAAAAGGGCAGGTTAGTGTAACTGGCCTATATGATAAAACTAGCTACGGTTCACTTCACATGGATGCATAAATTCAGTATCGGTATGAATATCGGAATCTTAGAACAAATTGTTGATGCCTGGGGGAATTCACACAACGTTTTAGGTGTTTTCTGTGACGTACTTAAAGCTGTCAATTATGGTGTTCATGAAATATATAACGAATCTTCATATTATGAATTTAGAGATAACTAGTTAGATTTTGCTGTCTCTTAGTTCAGTGGCTTTGTAGGAGGTTCATATCGGTGACAAAAAATCCCCTGAATCGATAGATCAACACCTATCATGGGTGTTTCACAGTGCTCAATGCTTCTTTTTTAATTTATATAGACAAATTGCCTCCTTTGGTAAAGGATAATCACGAAATAGATTTATTTACAGTGACAATTCCGTGAAGTATAACTTCACTCTTATTTAAAATTAAAAGAGGACGACCAGTTAATGACGGTGTGAATAGTTATATTCTCAAAGTAGTACATTGGTTTAATATCTTATGTGTTATTCACGTGAATTTTAAGCCTTTCATCACTCATAATCTTGCTCCATGACTATCGCTTCATTTGCAGATTGAATGGATTCTATGTAAGCACTGTGGTAGGTATCATCTGCATAAAGAAAGCAGCTTTAAACTGGCGATCCCAACGAAATTCATAAATTTTATTCTATAGAGGCAACTATTCAAATAATGTGTTGCTCAATAAATATCTTGAACAACCTCAAATAAGATGAAAGGTTGGGTTATAGTAAGTTTTTGTTATTGTTTCATTTGGTCGTATAACTTTTTACTGAGGTTATGTTAGGCCAAAATACTTATAAAGATTCATTACACCGTTATATTATTTGCCACTAGCTGGTGCCCGCATCTTCGTTCGTGTTGTCTCATACCAAAGATTTTGTAAGCTTAAATTGTATGTTGTGGATTGAGTAGGTTATAACTTAATGAACCTGTAAAGGTAGAATTATTTTTGTACCAAAATTCTACAGTCTGCTGACGGTGCCAACGGTATATATGATTAACAATAATATTTAAGATGAAATTTATAAACTTTATTGGTGTTTTTTTTTATTATTCGGGTGCCAAAATATAAAGCCCAGAGATGTTGCTAACCCTTAAAACAACAAGGCAAAGTTGGGCATTAGATAAACAGGTAATTTTCAGTTCCACACCAGCAGCTTTTATTCTCTCAACAGCATATCGAAGTCGATCAGAATTCCGTGGTTTACTGCGCTGTTCTTATATCTTTGCGTACTTCAGAAATTGTTTCTATCTCATTTTCTGGTAGATCTAAAGATTTTGGGCAATGTATGATGATGGTCAGTTTTTCACTGGCTTAACTGGATTCTAGAGACCGAAGATTCTATCCGTTTTTATTCTTAGAAAATTTGATCATGTGTCCCTATATCGTTAAAATTCAAAATGGACGTAAATCCGGAAGCGAAGATGTATGCGTGCTTTAACTACGTTATCCTCTCTGCTGAAATCTCCAGACACTCTTTCTTATCTTAACAGTACTTATGTACCTTTCACACCAAAACTCTTTGTTCCTCCTCTAATAGTCTACTCTGCCCATCCCATTTCTCCGAAATCGTTCACTCTTCGTTCTTCGTCAAATCTATTCCTTTGTGGGATGAATTTCCATTCTACTTGTGTCTACAAGAATGATCAATAAATAATAAATTAGCTTCTAAAAACAAGTTATTCTATAGCAAATGTTTCTATTTATCTGTTTATCTGTAATTAATTACTTTATGATTTATGTATTTTTATTGTAATTATTTATGTATGTATACACATACATAATTACTATAAAATTATGTATGTATATACATACATAATTACTATAAAATTAGGGAAAATGATGTTGCCGTCTTATTATGTACAAAGTTAATTTTAATATATTTAAAACTAAATCCAAATTATCTAATCAGAGCTTCTTGACACATTGCATTGTCTGTTTCTAGAGTAGACGAAAAAACGGACATTAAACCTTAGTATTTACATGATCGTTGAAATACAACGATACGTATCGCTAACCATAGATCTTTCCCTTTCCCGCGTTTTGTTGTACGCAACAAGGTCACGAACTTGCCCTGTACAACAATAGAGAGAACCCCGTGTCCACATCATCCTAAGGTTTATTGGTAGAAAATGGCCATGGCATTAAGTACGCCAATGTGTATTTGTGCAAAAAATGTAAATAAATAAAAAAACTATTTATTGTTAAGAAGTTATTTTTATCCGATGTTATAGTATAACTAGTATCTTTGAGGACCACATTATATGTTCTGGGTCTTTGACTTTTGTACTCTTAGCAGAATATATTGATCAGGCACAAAAATTTTTCTTACGGTGTCGCTGGTTGTGCATCAATCGTTTAAGTTTCCCAAATTAATTATACCCCATATATTGCCCAGGTATTAACAAAATAAGTTTCATACAAATATACTCAGTAGTCCCGAAAATTAACGTGTATATACAGATAAACAGATAATATTTTTTAAATTCGTATTCTATTATTGTTCATTAACCACCCTCAATTTCTTTCTTTTTTTGTAAATATATTCAATGTATGGACATTATTTTTTTGCAGATTTGTTATAAGTATAAAATGTGTAACAGAAATAACGCACGTCCTTTTACAACCCAATTAGAAAATGAATTTATAAAATGGATTTATAAATAAAATTAAACATTGTTTATGATACAGTTATACTTATTGCTGGGTAACGGTGTGGACATTTTACAAATAAACACAATGACGTGAAAATTACGGCTTCAGTATTTTTTAAGTTAAGGCAATAATTATGATTCTTATTTGTTATGAAAATCAGTTAGCATAGTCTTGCTATCATATATCCCATAATCTTTAGACACTTCGATGTATTTATTAACTGTATGTTAGTATAACGAAATATAAACAAACTACTTTCAGAATGTGCGTTAATTATGTTACACGTTGTATATAGATATACAGCGGATGTAAAGTATTTAATGGCGTTTAGTTCCCTGTCTGCTAATGAAATTTCACTACATACTTATATGTTTACTCATAAACTGGAAAGTAAAATTATATCTCTGCTTAGATAATAAAGGACTTAATAGGGATTGGATGGACAAAACAGTTTTTTCTCTATATTTTTAATTACAGCTACAGATGTTGTGATACATCTATAAATCATATTTTTGGTACAAGAATATATTTTTTTATAAATCGAAGACAATTTTCTTTTAAAATAAAATACATTTTCCATGACAAAAACTAACTAAGCCAATGATAAGTTTATCTGTAAAAACTTTAGTGAATTTTCATTTAATAATTGTAGTATTATGATTGTTTCGGAGTTCATAAAAAGAGTGTTTTTGGATGACTTTGCCTTTCCTTCAAGCTCTTTATACTTAATGTACTATTTAAAGTATGGATAGACTTTTAAGATATTGTTTTTGAATCAGTTCGCTTTCCAGTATCAAATAAAAAATCTCTGACGGCAACTTTGAAATCATCTATATTTATGGGACAAATAAAATGATTGTGTTTTAATGGTTTTATCCTAACCGGTCAACCAGTCCTATACTTTGATGATGCGTCAGTATTACAAAATATCATTCCACCTCCATAACTTTTCTTCAAATTATGAAAACAGGATATGTTTTATTAACTCCAGTCCAAAGATCAGGTAGAGTCCAATTCTTAAAGCATTAATTATTTTTAAACGGGCCATGAAATGTTCGACAGCAAGACAATGGTAGAAACAGGCGCGTCTACCCTATATTCTCATAAAAACGATTCTAAAATTGCTTTTTTTTCTCCTCCTCCGGCAAGTTCGATATGGATATGTGTACTAACTACAATGACTTCCAATTAATATTGCATATGGTGAATATTCGTTTACGTAAAGCCGACCTACCAAAAATTCGTACAATTAAAATGTATAATGACTCTTCTTGTAATGAGAATAAGGTATGAAAGTCCGTCTCAGTCAAACTCGGCGGGGATTAAGTGCCATGACGTGATATTTGGTTTATTCTGATTGGCCGACATTATCAGGTACACACAGCAGCAAGTCAGGTTACTACAGTCTATCAAATTATCGCAATTATTTTAACTCTACCTTCACTACATTAAGGTTTAAAATCGAGTGAAGAAATGTGATGTGATGTGTGGTATCATAAGTGATTTTATATAGTTATTTCATATTTCTTTAAATTTTAAATCTTTTAATTATTCAATGCAAAGCATTTTTTAAAATATCAATGAATTAGAATAAAATTCTGAAATATGAAACAGACAAAATATTAGTATGTTATTTTGTCGACCCAAAAAGAAAAACATACTTGTCCTTTCTAAGCCCCATAAAAATCTGGAGTAAAAAGAAATTATTCCTTTCTTTTAAAAAAATTCTGCGCCACCTATTGTGTAAGCACTTTAGACAGCTAACTCAAAGCACTCGATGGTTATAAAACGTCATTGTTATTAGTACAAAGTTTATCTGCTGGCGCTTAACCGATAGGCATTTGTTATTCTTCTGAGGAACGTGCAATGAGCTAACCCACACTAGCGTAGACACCTGTAATTATGTAAGTGGGCGTGTCGATTTCTAAAAATCATTCAGTGTCCTCAGCCCCTTAAGAAATTATAAGAAGAAAATGTTTACAGAAATGAAAAATTAATAAAAATACCATTTTCTTTACTCTCACTTATACCTATTTTGAAACTGAAGTTACTTAACTTGGCCGGTTCTTACGATTTAGCGTAAGAATATAATTTGAATTTATGTGTTAAAATAAATAGTAATATAATAAAATCAAGAAATATTATTATATTTGAACTATTTTACATTCAGAATGCTATACTGAAAAATATTTTTAGTGAAAAATGCAAAAAAATCTACTCTGTCCCTGGTATTCTGAGATGGGACTCGAACCAGCGATCTTTAGCAATCCGGGCGACAGCACCTGTGTCCTGTAGCTCTAACCAATGAGCTACAAAGGACCTAATAGGACTATCGTATTTTTCAAGCACTTGTTACTTTTTAAGAATATATATAAGTATATCAAAACATGGATATCATATATTTTCACGCGCATTATTCATGAAAGAACCTACTTTTAACGTAAATTAAAACAAAATATAAACGCGATGAAATCATTTAAAATTGTTGCAATTATTTTAAATACAACATTTCAACAATAATAATTTTAATCGTTTTTTATTGTGTGTTAATTTTTTAATTAATATTTCCAATATATTTCATTAGTAATACCTATAGTTTATGTGTATCTATGACAATACAAAGAAAAATATTCAAATGAAAAAAAGAATCAGTAATAAGAAGTGATGCAAGGAAAACTTAACACTACAAGTACAAAATACATCTTTCAAGACGTTCACTCTTTTCATATTATGCTCGCCGGATTAATGACGTTTAAAAAAGTCAAAGTCAAAACACTTTATTCAAATAGACTTCTTAAAAGTACTTTTGAATCGTCCAACATTTTTTTCCCTATCACTCGTTCAGGACGTCTTTTGGCTGATAAATGTTACTTAAATATACTGAAATTAAATTTAAGATAATTAAAATTCAAATTAAAAACCATTGCCTTAAACCTGAATTTATATATTTTTCTCGGTAAAATTTTGAGTTAAATCAAAAATCTTCTACAATAAATTATTTTTCCATTATTTATTATAATTAATTAACAAGCGAAGTACTTTGTAGTAAAGTTCGACGTTATCATAATAATCATAATCAGTTTGTGGCAGCTGCACCTGTAACGAAATATTAGACGACCTTCGACGACGAGTGGCTCGCACAGATGATTTTAAAGTTTCACTATCTTTGAGGTCCCAGGTTCAATTCTCGGTATCGCGGTTACATCAATATAGAAAATGACTCTTTTTATAATGATTCTACTCTGCGTGTTGTAGTACCTAAATAAATGAAGTTATTTTTCACTGACTTGCTTCGGAAAAACCCGTCTTATCTAGTTAAAACTAGTTTTAACTGATATACAATTTTTAGCATTCATTAATTCTAGTTTTACTAAATTCATTTAGTAAAAACAAGTTCTATCTGGGGAAAACGTTTTCTATCTAAAAACTGGTTTTAACTGTACATATAAAAGTTATATATCTTTTGAATTTGCTATATATACATCCGCCATATTGAATATTTTAATGCCAGTGTCGCTCCTCACAATTTCATAACGTTTCTATTGATACATATATTTAAACCGTAATTTTTTTTAAGCTTACATACATACATTACCCCTTAACATAATACACTCCTTTTTTATTGGCAGTATTGTGAAAAAGACTATTTAATTTGTTGCAGTCGTTTTGATCTGGAAGTTTTTAGTCTCTTGTTCTACGACTGGCCCTTACGAAAATCGCAGACCTGAAGGTGCTAACTGCTGCGCCATCAAACAATACATAATATTAGTTTTACATAAGTTAGACTTCATGGCCACTTATTGTGAACAACCGACTGGTTCTCTATCGTTTTGATGCGATATTAAATGTAATATGCAACCCTTTTAGCACGGCTCAATGGTTCACTGACGATCAGAATAAGTTTAATAAAACCCCTCATGAAACTAATACCCTTTGCATTTCTTTTGACTATTCAAAATTATTAATATATTGGAAAAATCTAAAATCGATAATATGATGTATTCGTGGGTACTCCAATACGATTTCAAGCGTCAGGCTAATATCTTTATAAATAAGAGATCTGTTTCTGAATTTATATAAGAAATTGTAGATTTATCAATGAAACAGTATTTTTCAGCAATCAATTAACGTCAAAATAGTTTTATGACTACTTGCTTTGCGTGTAGCTATGACGTAGCACTCGTAGCTCGTAGTCGCATCGTAACCCGTAGCACACGTAGGTTTAGTTTTAATCCTTGCTTTTATCTGTTAATAACTTCAATAAAAATTATAAGTTTTTATTATATTATAATATAATAGCTGTTTTCCCACGATTTACTGCATAACAGTAGTTTAAGGGCCTGTTTAATGCAAACAAGAAGTATCAATATCAGACGGTGTGGCTTTAAAGTCAACCCATATTGAAGTTTTACTCCCTCATTATAAAACGAGGACTAAAGTTAGTACTTGGTTTAAATCATAGGCCGCCTAAGGCAAATTGACAACAACAGAAGAGTAAATGCCTAATTGAGATATGTTTTTTATTTTGGTCGGATAGTGGTTAAAATTTGGTAGTAAAGTTGGTTCTCGTTTTATAATAAGACGGTTTAAGTTTAGTTTAGTTTGAAGCTACAACAGGATCAGCAATATTGTATCATTCAATCTTTTACCGTTATTCAGAACTTCATTCTGAATTTCTAACTAGATCAATAACTACATTTTATGATATTGATAGTTGAAAAGAAATTAGAAAATCATGTTATTTGATTATAAAACAGGTAGCTTATGTTTCATAAACATCCACTGAGTGACCTTCAACACGCCTCCGCATAAATAGGGACGCCATAAAAACAGTCCTTGTACAAAAACATTTATATAGCAATATAAGCTTTATTACTTAAACAAATAGTTCATAAGATTGGATGAATATGATTTAACTTACTGTCCACGCGCAAAACGCGGTATCTGCTACGGGTGTCCGCGCGCTGTGAGCCAGTCTCGCGCCGGCAGTCGTACTGAACGCATGCTTCTCGCCCGAGTCGCTTCGTAGAACTTTTACGCTGTGCTTATTGTAGTTCGCTGATTTTTGTTTTGAAGAAACTTAACTACGTTTATATGGAAGGTAGGTGCAGGTTATCATAATACTTTACACAGTAACATTTAAAATTATAGTAGATTGTAAATAAACTAACGATTAAATAATATGTGTTAGGTAAAAATTAAATTATTATTTTTGTCTGAACTGCTTTAAAAATCAATGATTATTGTTATTTTACTCCATAATCACAATGAATACAATAATGCAATACATAAACTAGATGACAACTTTCGAACGATTTTAAAATATTTGGATCATCTGCAGGCTGCTTCAAATAAAGCCTAGAAATTACACAAGCTGAAAGCTATTCAAAAGCGCTCTTTAACCGACGAATAAAACAGAGAAGATCTCCTAGATGACGTGAAGATATATATTATATTTTTTATAAAGAAAATCCATTTTATCCGTTTCTGAAGCCACTAAAATATTTTCTACATGTAATGCAAAATATATGTCAATTATTTTGTTTCTTCATATGTTTCATTTTTTAAGTTTCATGTCCAATTTTTATTCCGTCCTCCCTCCTCCCTGCTTGTTCAAGTCTAGAGGTATAGGAATTCATGTAACTCATGGTCAACCGAAATCATAAAGTTTTAGTTTGCAGTGATAAAAAATCTCAATAAAGTCATAAAATTAGGAAACCCAGAAGTTTTCGTTACATCAAGATCTTTCTTTCCCATATAATACAAAAAAAAATTACTAGCATGCTAGTGCAATCCTTAGGGAGTCGTTTAATGGTAATAAAGTATATTTGTTAATGCAGGCCTAAAATTATTATCCATATCCTAATTTTCAACAAAATCCCTTAAGTATTTTGCGTGAAAGAGATATACTCAAAAACTTTTGTACTTATAGTATTAGCAGGATATACTGATACAGAGTATCAAAATATCTTACAAGTATTATTGCTGAATTTGTAGAATTTTCTCCGTGATAGGATCAATGAAAATTTTATATTCATAAAAATACTGTGGTAGACATTAAAGCTTTTTATTTTTGATTAATCTATGACAAATTCTCATATATATTGACACGAAATATTTAAATGTCTTAAAATATATATCCCTTGGTAACATGTTCATATGAAAATAAATACACTAAGTTGATATACTTATTTTATATGAAAATGTGTTACAAAGCTGAAAGTAACATCGAATATTGGTTATATGACTTAGACGAAGAATATGATTTCGAAAAACTATCTGGAAGGGTAGTTAAGTTAGACATCGAGCTTTTCGCATGTTAATTAATGTGGCACAGTCGCACCACATCGTACAGACTACACCTAGCATCTTTAATAATATACCTTTTCAATACTTAACCAAATAACTTGGATCAAGGTAACCTTGAAAAGATAAAAACATTAAATTAAAAAAGTTTAGGAGTGAAAACTTTCCCTTTTCTCTTTTATCTTCATATTAATCGGAGCGTTAGGTAGAGTTTATTTTTATGGTTCCTTACATCGAAAGACAGCAATGGAACTCTTATTAGTGCCATCTTTTTGTCAGTCTATCCATTCATCTGTCATACCTAATTTGCTCCAAAATTACTGGATCGATTAAGTTGTTTGGTACACGTTATCTAAACGGGGAATAAAAATCGCTGATTTATCGTACACAAGGGAAAGATTTAAAACATTGGGCTACATTTGGGTGTCAATAATTTTAAAATAAAGATTTTTAAACTGTTTTTGTGAAATATAAAAGAAATAAATTAAATTTAATAGTTTTTATAATCCTAAGTTACATTTTGAATTCAACCGATAAATAACAGGGGAAACTTATTTTAAAAGAAAAAAGGTTAACAAACAGGTGTTACTGTACCAGCCGTCAATATTTATAAAGTTGGCTGTGAAATCAAATCAAATCAAATCAAAATTATTTATTCAGTCTAGGCTGTTACAAGCACTTGTGAAAGTCGAGAGCTACGCCATCGGTTCGTAAATCTACGGCGGGAGACTTTGTACCGAGAAGAACCGGCAAGAAACTCGGCAAGGGCTGTTTTTTTCTCCCTGTTTTATTTCATACAGAGCGTCAACATTGAAAAATGACTCCATTAAAATATGAAATTACTTGAAGAATACATTTAGTTCCTCCGTTAGGAAGAACGGAGCGGGCTCATATAACTAATTGGCCAATAAAACTATGAAAGCGACGAATAGAAGTCGCCTGCATTTCGCACGCGAGATCATCCACCAGTGAAACTGAGCCATAAAGGTGGTCGTCGACACGTATCGGTCGCACAACACGCAACGGGTTGTACGAATTTTTCGATGTCATATCTTTACTGCATCCGCATTTTTCATAGATGTTATTATAAAAAATCCATTTCTCAGTTTTGACATCGGAATCATGTTGACGGCAAAGAGTATTTAAACTCTACGTGTTACCGGCTGCATCTACAGTCGTTAATGTGGTTGACAGTTTTGACAAAACGCTATGAAGTACGCTCTATGGAAGTAATCCGGATGACGTCATTAGCATTTTCTTTGCTTATTTGTTTCGTGTTTGCGGTGCGATCGAAGCGGATAGTGGACGAAGTGTTATACATATTCATGCAAAAATACGTTGTATGTCGTGCGGCTGGTGCATACGCGCGGGCAATATGGATGTTCACCTTAAAGGTTTTATTTCATTGAAGCTCTATGGGGTGACAGCGCTGCGTTCAAAGAAGAGTTTGAGTGTTTTAACAGAATATCGCAGCTGTTTGTAACAAATATTTAAAAAATATCAACACAAATTAAACAGCGCGAGCTCGAGCCGCCTCTGGTCAGGGTTTGGAGCCAAACACTGTAAACAATTTTTTTATTTACAACAAACAACCTTTGATGTTTTAAATTAAAATCGACGTAGTTACTACGGGAGATAGCTTTAAAAGTTAACAAGGTATTTACATAGCCCAAAATATTAATTTCAATTAATTGAAATGGATTAGATATATATCTCTACATTGTATAAAACAAAGTCGAGTCCCTCTGTCTGTACGTTGGGGTGTTTTAAACGACACATCGGCTTTTAATGTGGTTTTCATCAGTATACACAGTGCTTCAAAAGAAAGATTTATATGTATAATGCAGTAACACGCGGGCGTAACCGCTGGCGGAAAGCTAGTTCTTATTGCAGTCGAGGGTACCTTAAATTACAAATGTGCAATAGAAGGGCCTCTCTACTGCAATAACAATTTGTTTAGCTAAGTTTATTTAAATATTTTGGGTTGGAATTTTTTAATATAAAAACAGCCTCATACTTGACATCGAACGCAACGCTGCAATAGAAAAGAGGTTCAATATAATAAAACTTACTTAAAAAGATAATAAAGGCTTTCTTTCTATCAAGAGTCGAGGCTATTTAAGAGAATAGCATAGCTCTGAGGCAAAGCTTTTTTTTTACTCTAACACAAAGCTTGTCTATTTACTTTATTTACAAGGCTATTCTAGTCTGGTTCAATAGTGCTGTGAAGTGTTCTTATCTTAGTGAAACCTTGTCATACATAGAACTGTTATGTAAGGAAGTAGATACGTATATAAATATTGTTTATTTGTAGTACTGTCGTCTCTCAAAGCTTACCCTAGTTTCCATTCGGCTGATCTTCAACGGCTATACTCATGATACTTTTTGCATTTCAATATTTATAACGGAACAGATATACCTTTTTGGGCAAAAGTAAATTAATAAATTTATAAAACTCAAATAGTAGATTTGATCATCTCAGATAACAACAAACAAGGCAGAATAATAACACACGGTAAATTAATGAAGTCAAAATTATGTTAAAGTAATATTTAGAAAAGAATTGTTTTCGCTGTAGGTTGAGTTTTCTTATCGCCATCTTTCATTTATTTCATTTTACACGTAGTAATTAATTTATTCACATGACATTGGCAGAACTGTACGAAATGCGTAGATAATCCATTAATAAAAGAAAAAGAAGAACTTTTAGCTGTACTGCTTGTATCTGGATGTTTTGATAATATTATAGAGATTATATTAATAAGAAAAAAAAATGAAACAATTTTAAACGGTGTCATCGCGTTTGTTTTTAGTTTAATAACGTTTCGGAAAAAAGTAAAAGTAGTTTTAAATTAATATATGAAATCAATAAGTAAACAATATTTTTCAGTACAGCATTGTGAATGTCAAATTGTTTTGGTTTTACAATAATTACACAAATGATATAAAGCATAGCTCTTGTCTACAGATGAATATAAGTAGAGAAAGTGGTTCAATATCCAGTAGTAGTCTCTGGGATTATTAGATTTACTTGCAGTAATGCATCCCTGGTGGAATAGGCGACTGACTTGCATTGTAATTTATTGGTTACTGTTTGTGCCAAACAGCTGTCTCTATTCATTTCTTTGAAGTATTGATTTATTGTACTATTCATATTTATAATTATATTAGCATTAGCTAAAGCCTTTGTAAGGGATTCGCTTTACTTGCTGGAACCAACTGACTTAGCATTTTTGACATTCGCTTCACTCACTCGATTTGTCCTTAGTATTTGTGTTCGGCTATGAGGATTCATTAAACCACTGGCACCGCTAGGCGTACCGCGTACGCACAAAGATGCGTAAAGAAATGTAGTGACACTACCAAGGTAAGATAAAGGGCTCTTTATACCAAATTACTTTAACAATAATATACATGTTATAGTACCAGCTGAGAAAATAATGAGTTGCATCATTTCACTATTGTTAGATGATGTCGTCACTGTAACTGATAACTATCTTCAGAACATATGTTTAGTGAGTGACTGAAATATTGATTTTTCCTGAAAGCTAACATTATAATCTTAATTTTAATTTATATTTTTGACATTGACACAATTGACATTCTAAATTTATTTCATCGTATTATAATCTCGTGTATATATTTAAATCTATTTAATATTAATTTGTTACTAACTTGACTTCTGTGTTATCTAATTTTTCATTATTTATCTTACATTACATTAATAAAATTTCTATCTTTTATTTTGGACATTTTTGAATTCTTCTTATTAATATGACATTGACAATAATCTGCCCCGCTCACTTTGGACTGGGTGACGGCTGAAAATCGGTGCTTCACCCATTCTTGGGTGATTTACGTGCACTGAGCCTTGACCCTTATCTTACTGCTGCACACAGGTATATCCTTATATAATTACGTGTTCTGTTCTCAAATGTTATTTGTATTGTACAAGTTGTGATATAGTTGTGTGTTGTTGTATGAATAAACTATTTATCTATCTATCTATCTAACTATAAACACTCAATCTCCACTAGGTAAAGAGGATGGTGCGACGCATTCCACGGTCTAGGTTAAAGTCAGCTAGACAGTTATGCTCAAATCATAACATAGTATAAAACAAAGTCGCTTTCTCTGTCCCCATAACACTATGTATGCTTAAATATTTAAAACTACGCAACGGATTTTGATGCGGTTTTTATTTCTTGTAATGGTGTCCTACGTGAAATTGGCAGAATTGTGGATGATGCAAAGTAGCCATTAAAGTTAAGAAGAAGAAGAAGATTATGGTGCAATCCAGCTTTATTCTGTTAAAATGTAGGCCTTTAAAGTTAATTCAGAAGCTGCATGTCTAAAAATGTTTATACACAAAGGTAAAATATTTCAACATAATACGCCTCAAAACCACATTGAAGCGGAATGCTTTGTTTTATTAAAATACGTTTAGAAATAAATGAATAATTAATTTCGTAAATTAATTTATTCATTCCAATTTTCGTTTCAATGATGTACTGTCACAAACATATTAAAAACGTCTCTTTGAATATCAAATACTATGTAAATGTCATCTTTGATGTGTTAATAAGCTCACACGAGCTGCTTTATTCTGTTCTGATGGATTTAGGAGGTTCTCTTGTATTGTATTAACTATAAGTTGACGTATGTAATTAGATATGCAGATTTCTACTTTTACTTTTTACTTTATATTTACCAAGTCCCCTATATTTCGGTAGTAAAAAACATATTGGATCAGCTAAGATGATTATCTACACTAGTATTATAAAGAGGAAAGGTTTTCATTAAGTAGTCTCCGAAACTACTGGATTGATTAAAAAAAATCTTTCACCTACGTGAAACTATGTCATACGCAGGTGACACACTCGTAGGTTATAATACGCGGGCGAAATCGCGGGAAATCATCTTATTTCTCGTATGTGTGCGCACATTATACGTTTAATGAAACAACTTGTTTAAAAGTTGTTATATTATAATACCAAATGAAATAAAGTTATCAAGAAATTTAATGAAAAACTTAAATTAATATACGTATGTTAAGAGAGATTTATTAATGTTTTAGATTAATTTTATTTATGACATTAAACATAATATGCATTCACTTAGCTATCTTTTATTTAGGATATGTCTTTGATATTATATAATCCTAATATTTATTTCACTTAGGTAATAACATCGTTAGGTAAGGGGACTTAAATTTTCTGCACTTGGACGCTTTAATCAGTCCTTTGTGGGCGAAAATTTGGCTGTCTTACTCTAGCCAACCCAATTCCGCACAGAAGCACAGAAGCTTTTAAGGGTCTTCACAGGCTTCGCGGAGTGTTGATGGATTGCCAGTATGTGCACTCGGTGAGCTGCCAGGCTCTCGCATTACAGATTTGCATGAGCGATGGTTTCTTCTGTTGACATACACGTCCTGCAGAGAGGGCTGTCGGTGGTACCTGCACTTCCATGTTTCGGTTCATACGGAGCAGCGACCTGGCTATTTATGGTGTCGATTGCGGTAAGGCTTCTCCCGATTGTTGGAAGTGAACCGCTTGCGCCCATCGTTATTTATGCTGCGTGACTTTAACCATGCCCTTACTTGTGAAAAAGGTAGTAGTACCATAGAGGAGGCACCTGTTAGTGTTGAGCTTTCTGGCAAGTTCCCCCTCAGCGATATTTCCAATGCATTCTCTGTGCTTTTTATCCTCTCTAGGCCCTAGAAAAAGCCCTAGCTTTTTGTAGGCTTTTATGACATTGGTAGATTAGTCCAGATTATGGACTCTGGGGTCCATTTGGCGACCATGGGGTCGTGCTCATAAGAGCACGAAGTACTGATGTATTATTTGATAAAATCTCGTTACGCTCAACCTTTATAATTATTAATACTATCAAATCCGGCAAACGTTGTTTTGTCATATAATTTAGAGTAGACCTCCTTCATCACTTAAGGGCACTAAAAATAGATAACATGCTATTCTCAGAGATACTTAATACACATATGAAATTTCATCAAAATCGGTCAAGCAGTTTCGGAGGAGTATGGTTACCAAAATTGTATGATAATTTTATATAATATTTAGAACTTTATATATAATTTTATGTATTAACTTAAACTGAGAATTTTATATATAAGATACAATGAGATAAATATTACAGTAAGTATTGTACCTTTTCATAATAGAAAGTTTTTGCTCATCGTAACTTATTAAAGTCAATTTCGAAAACAAATTTTCTGTTTTGTCTCAGGTTTTAACTACTTACTACCTGAGACTAATAATTTGGGTATATTTTCTAATAACTTTAGAATGAGAATTATGGTAGAAAAAAACATAATGTACGTAATAAAGTAATTTCATCTGAGAAAATAATCTAATTGAGATTAATTATTATCGAGAGAAGAGTGGTAATTCGATTATAGACTCTGGTTGACATTAAACTGATTACGGCCCTTAAGCGATGATGCCTTCGTCAATTAAAATGACGGTCGGCAAGCTATTCTGCAATGAATGCTGCGATGAGCACATCGCTGTCGTAGTATTAGAGGTTCAGTGAAATAAAACCTTTAATATTCTTTGAAGTAAGTACTACTCTGAAGGCCTAGTCTATTTCTCCGAAAATGAAAGTTCATCTATTTATGAAATGCTAATACAACTCCGAAGAAACGTATGGTGCACAAATGATCTTCAGGGATATGATTGAACGATATTATATAATCTAAGGAATTAACACCACAAACAGTTATAACTTTGTGTTCGACGCAGCGCTCGACACTGGTTATCTTAAAACAAGTATTATACTCTTTTGTAAAAAGTATAATTGTAATAATATTTTACACGACTGCCCAAAAAAGATGTGTTTAGGGTAAATGTATGTATGTATGATTTATTATACCATGAGTTTCTTTAATTTACCATAACTTTTGAAAGACATAATGGATTGCATGTGTAGGATATCATTAGAAATGTTACATTATCCCGAGTGAAACTGGCTATATATTTATAAAAAATATTCAAAATGGCGGATGTA
This sequence comes from Diatraea saccharalis, assembly GCA_918026875.4. Lineage (NCBI taxonomy): Eukaryota > Metazoa > Arthropoda > Insecta > Lepidoptera > Crambidae > Diatraea > Diatraea saccharalis. The sequence goes on from OU893336.1 coordinate 1,031,744, forward strand.
CACGTCATTAAAAACTCTGTTTTTTTAAATTTAACTGTATCTTTATAGTGTATCAAAAATTTATAGATCTATATGATTTGTATACGTAGTTAACTGCTCACGAAAAGGAATAGAATAATAATAAATGAAATAAAAATAGAAAAAACGACTGTCAAAATCGAATTATTACTTGTTCTTTCATTTTTGTTTCATTTGACTGTCGTGTTGTATAATTTTTAAATTATATCTAGGCGGGCCACTACTGTGGCCCTAGCACAGTAGTCCTGATGTGCGAGAAATATGCCTCAAGAAAGGGAAAAGAAAATGAACGTAATAAAAATATGTCATAAACAACATTCAAAAAAGAAATGAAATCCCTCCAAAAACATTATCATGTAAAATGTCGTCAAGACGAGACCACATGGCTTACACTATCAAAAAGTTTCCAGATCATGAAATCTTAACTTGTAACTCAACACGCCATAAGTTTACAAACCTTAACCTTAGTCAAAATATGTGGCTATATATTTTGACTAAGGAGTCACTCTTCATCCAAAAGCTGTTTCATTAATTCGCCCAAGCATCGTGCTTGGGCGAATTAATGAAAAGGCTGACTAAACTTGAGAATTGATTTTATTTAATGGTGATAAAGTAAGGGTAAAGAAAAACTCTAACAAACAAAAAATACGTATAAAAACAGTTCGTATGTTTACCTAAATATAAAATTACAATTGCTAAATATAACAAATACATACCCCTTTTTGGGTTTCCTGTAATATTAAAACTTGGACAATATTTCAAAATGTACTTTAATATTACGATTTATATTTTAATTATAATAACTTCAATATTGTAAAATTTTATATTCAAATTTATACAATTACAATAACGTGTTCACACCAGATGATTTTCATTCATAAATAGCTATTGGATTAGTCAAAATTTCAATTTACGAAAGGTGAATAATATAAATAAATGCTTTTGAAGATCAGAGACAAAAAGTTTGCATGCTGAAACCTATGACAAAATAAACGGTGGTACGGCACACCGTTACAGTTGTATGCAGCTCTTGGAATAATAGGATGTAAGTATTCATTCAAAATAGTTTTTGAGCATTCTAGCTAGAGCACAGTATAAACCTCCTCTATCCTTATCTATCTTATTGCCAAGCACAATGAGGTAGAATAGGACAGCCTTTGTCTCTAAGCCAGCAATAAATGTATTTACGGTTCCGTTTAATTAACACTTTATCCGATAATAGATGGTTAAATTTAATTAACCTTTCAGTAAGTTCGTTTTCCATGAGAGTGTTAACTGATATCCATTATGGCAGTAAGATAAAGCCGTAATAAATAAAGCAGCGTTCACACACACCGCTTATCTCTAACCTAGGAGGGAGAGATACAAAAGGAATTGTGGGTACATGGGTATATAGCTCTTTGTGAGTGACGTCTGCTTAGTGTAGATACTGCCTGTTGGTACCCTTCGGGGATGGAGGTAAATTTCGAAAAGTTTCTGTGGGCACGGGAAAGTTTATTCTTTTATTTTTAATTATGAATGTTATGAGTTGAGTTAGAGTGAGAGAGAGCATATGAGTAAAAAGGTGCACATAAGATGAGATTGTTACCCTGAATTATGGAACCAGAGTGTTTTCGTAATGAAAAGATAAAATAGAGTGTTGACCTTTTGACGTCAAATATGGTGTTGGTTTAAAAAATAATAGAAGCATTATCAGTTAGTTCGGACACGCGGTAAGAATTCCGGACGAAAGATGACAAAACTGATATACGACATGGAAGTGGAACGATGTAGAAACCAGCGATAGCCAGGATACAATTTTTACAATTAAAATCATGTGTAATTATAAAAGAATAATGTTGATGAGGCAGACTACGTCTCACATGCGAGGTTGACTCGCGGCGCTCAGTCCTCTCTGCTTACATAGATAGCCATCTTTTCTTCTTTTTTTATTTAAAAAAGTTGTTATGATCAAAATCGCATGACTTCTATATAACGTATATTATGTAAGATTACTTTTAATCTCATTCTAATCTGGGATTCAATTGTAACAATGTAAGGTTATATTTTGATAATCATTACAATGTCCGTGTTGTAACGAGCTGTCTGGTTAATGTAGTGTACGTCTGGCCGTGATAACTGAACATCCGATGCATTCACTCGTGTTTAAGATAAGAATTCTTCTAGACCGCGTTAAATTTACCGTGGCTAGCCTTTAGCTGACTGAGCGATGTCCTATCGGAGCCATGAAGGTTTTAATTAAAGCTAAAGCTGTTCTGGCATTTTTCTAGTTTGCAAGAATGTGATATTTTAGCTGACATCCACTGCAATATATTTATACCATACTCACCCTCCCAAGAACAATGCTGCATGTGAAAAATCATTAGTTTTTAGTAGAGCCTATTAAAGATTGTCCGGTGAAATAATTTTATGAAATCCTCATTTTAAAACGTCACACAATTAAACTTGAGGGATAACGTGTTTTCCACGAGGGTTTTTTTTCAAACTTTGTCAGAATCTTGTAGAAAGTTTGTTATTGAACGTTTATATTGAAGATATTTGGCAAATATAGTATTCGTATGGCATTTAAATATCATTATCCTATCTCGGTCACTTGGGATTGATAATATTTTTGGGTATTTTGCTATAAGAATAATGTGTTATTTTATTTACATCAAAATAAAAAGAATGGTCATCATTATATCGTTCGAAGTATTGTATGTAATCGTTGACCGATGAGGTGGCTGAACAGTGTTGAGCCTTGTCAAATTATCCTCGCTCAGGTTGACAGTTAAAATCCTCTAAAGAAGCGCCCCATAGAGATAGGCAACAACAAAGAATAAACACTTTTACTTTGATAAATCAGATATATCAAAAAAAAGTTTAAGTTTTATTGTATTGTATTCTACAAGTTGACCCCTTGATTTGATAATAATATTGGATTGATTATTTATAAATATGTACGTCGCCATTTTATTACGATGGCGATTTTAGATTTATATACAACTGCATTGTTATGAGACCTAAAAGCATATTTCAAGCATAATTTTAGCTCAATCAGAGACTAAAATGGAAGTGGATAAAATTTTGGATGCATTATTTCATTACAAAAAGACAAACATCGTACAGGAGAAACTAAATTAAAACTTGTAAATATTATAGAGAGGAAATTTTGTTGTTTCATTTTACTTTTTTTATTAAATTGAATACACTGAACTGATTAATAAACTTAATTAAGAGGAGTCCGACTCGCGCGCAGTGCGTTCTGCACAAATAACCGAAAGCCTAAAAGAGGTCCCCGAGTTTTACTGTAATACGTTTTACAGCTTTGTGTCACCGCTTTACTTATGAGAACCAAATTTCAATTCAATTTGTCCAGAAGTTTCGGAGAAAATCGGTTATGTATAACAGTTGAACAACTAGATAACCGAGTATTTTCAATAACACATTTTAAAATATAAACCGTGTCGCTTTAGTTGTTACACAATTGTAATCAGACCAGGGGGTCAGTCGGTTATCAGTATCAGCATACCGATAATGATCAGCATCATAGCATGAATTAAAAGTAAGTTCGTGTTTGTTTTATGGCATGAAAGATAAACCTAGACAAAAATGCACAACAATAACAATTCATTCCTAGCATGACAAGCGAGGTTATTGAAAATTAAACCATCCGACTTCTGACCACCAGTCTGAGATCCAATAAATAAATTATGCTGAATAAAAGCTCAACCCAGATAAAGCACTGCAAAAGTTAAAGTTAGTTCTTATTGTAAAAAAATCAATTAAAGGGAACAATCACTATCTTGTCTGAGTTTGTTTCGCCAGTTCTTCTCAGACACAACTCCTAAAGGAACTTGTAAAAGATGGAAAAATGAAAACGACTATTTGATCCAGAGCATACGGAAAGCTGTCGTTGCGGTCGCGGTGTAGAAGCTACTGGAATAAAGGCGGGACGTATGAGCGCGATGTGTGTACCGCAATCGACAGCCACCCGCATTGACTTTATTATAAAAATCAAAGGCAGAGGGTACAAATGGAAACATAAATTATTATCTATAACATATAGGTAAATTAAAAATAATTAACGTAAAACTAAGACAAATTACATAATTTATTGAGTGTGTATGCGTCGCCTACAATACTTGCCCCTTAGTGTTATCAACACTATCCTCTCGTGGGTTAAGTAGAGCGACGCGTGTTACCGGACGCCGTAATATACCGGTGCGCGTACGCACATCAACAACACGGATCCGTCCGTCGCCACCTGCATGAGCCGCAGTCGCCACTCCATGTCTCCAGGAATTACGTTCTACAGTTTGAACATTATGTTCACGACAAATCGTATCGGCTAAACGAGCGCCTAACAATGCCCCCTGTAGCTCTAGCCTAGGGATAGAAATAGGGCGTAAAGTGCTCACTTTGCTTTTACTAGCAGCAAAACATACTAATACGCGTCCATCTAGTAACGTAAATCTCCAATAAATGACTGCATACGCTTTCATTGATGCGTCGCAAAGTACATGTAATTGTTTTTCAATAATATCCGAATAACCAATATCATTATCGGTTAGGTGTTGCTCTTGTACTCCAGCATAACACGGAGTCCACTTAGACGCATTTAAATAACAACGCGGAATACGTAATGAACCTAATAGTTGCAGTTCGTTTAGCCAAACGATCCACTTTAAATGCTCATCGCACTGTATATAACTATTCCAATCGACTCCACTGCGATATACAGACTGAAATATTATTTTACCTTTAATAATAAACGGAGAAAGAAAACCATGCAAGTCATACACGGACATAATAGCAGTCAGTAATTGTGACTTAGTTGGGGGTTGCGTACCATTTAGAACGTCATTATGAAGACGAGCAAGACAAATCTTAAATCCGAAAGTATCTTCATTCGGATAATACATTAAACCGAGTGTACGCTCAGTGACATTTGTGGCACCTTGACTAAAATCAATTGCAGTATGCGCGAGTGCCTCAGGCGGAATAGCCGACAGCACTTGTTTACTATTGCTTGACCATCGTGCTATTTCGAAGCCGCCTTGTTTATGAATATAAGTGATATCACGCACTAGTTGAATAGCCTTCCTTTCATTGTCACAAGAATGTATACAATCATCCATATAATGATTGTTAATAATTACGTCTACGGCATCGGGATATAAATCTTGATATTTCAACGCGTTTTTATTTTTTATATATTGTGCGATAAATGGTGAACAAGTCGCGCCAAAAATTAAACTTTGCATTACACATATTTTTATATTGCTATTGGAACTATCTTGCCACAAAAATCGCAAAACGTGTTGATCATTATCACGTATTTTTATTTTCAAAAACATATCCTTTATATCGCCAACTATAACATACCTATGTTGACGAAAGCGTAACATAATACCTAAAAGAGAGTTGTACAGATCGGGACCGGTTAACAAATAATCATTCAAACAAACACCGTTAACTTTCCCTGCACCATCAAAAACTAATCTTAATTTGTCGGGTTTATTTGAATTCTGTACTCCAAAATGTGACAAATACCAAATATGGTTGGCTTTAAGTTCGTTTTCTTTAAGTTCTCGAGCGTAGCCTAGATCGAATAATTTCTGTATCTCTTGACGATACCTATTTGCATAAGAATCATCAGCTTTGAACTTCTTTAATAAACCTTTCAAACGTGATAAGGCATAGTTGTAACTGTCGGGCATACAAAAAACATCCTTATTGAATGGCAGACCGACCTCCCATTGATCACCAATATTGCGTGAACTTTCGTCTAAAATACGAATAGCTCTCAAGTGTGCCGTATTCTCACGTCGGACGGTCGATATTCCTATGCAGTCCAAGTCATACGATCGTCTAATTAAATCAGTCAACTCATTCATACTATCAGTACCTACAATGTTATCACTTACCTGTAGGAACTCTGAGTGAGCAAGATGGAACGCGTGTCCGTTGATGGAAGTGTGACTGCGACCGATGCAGCCGTGAAGTGTCCATCCTAATCGGCATTTAGTCGCGTAAGGTTCTCGCTCATTACCGTGCAATATGTCTAAGGGAGCCATTAAGAAATAATTATCTTGGCCGATCAGTAGGCGAGGCATAACACACTCTTTACATACAAATCGTTTAATATGCGAAAAATTATCACAATTAATATTATTTACTAAAGACAAGTTCTGATTTGGCAACTTAAGTTTATCAACTTGACGTAAAGTAATTTCATATACATTATTATTATCATGAAAACTAGATATTTTTGTACATACTTTAGGAGCATCAGATTGAAAAATTTCTAAGCCGAAGGCATCAACAAATTTTATAGGACTAGGTTGAAAAGATTTTAAGCCTAATTCACGTACTAGAGTCTTATCTATCATTGATATCGCAGCACCATCGTCTAATAAAGCATATGTACTCACAATACCGAGGGGTCCACTGAGATTCACTTTTACCACTTTGAGCATAACGTGCGGCGCGGGCGCGGAGACCTCGCTCGCTTGCGCGAGCTGCGTTGACTCAGGGCCCGATACGTGCGTAACGGCGGCGGCGGCGGCTTGCGCAGCCAGCGGCCCAGCATCGGCCCGCAGCGGTGGCGGAGCAGCTGTGCGCGGCAGGGCCTGCGCGCTGCCGGTGGTGGCGTTTATATTCGAAGGCTGCGTTTCCGATGGGGTGTGGCTCGAAGAAGATTTATTGTAGTGCAACAAATGATGATGTGCGAGCCCGCAGTTATCGATATTACATAGCGGTGCTGGACATTCGTTCTTGTCGTGTCTATTTGATAGGCAACAGTAACATAAATTATTCATTTTAACAAATCTCCAACGTTCCTTTCTCATAGCTCGCTTAAATACACGGCAACTCGTTAGTGTGTGTGAACACTTCTTACAAAAATTGCATACAGTTGCATTAATGTCATTTGTGGAGGCTGTCGCGAGTATAGATCGATTATTACTATTATGCCGGTTATCAGCTGTTGGCTTGCGTATGTAGGTAACAGGATCAAATTTTTTATATTCTCGTGGTTGTATCATACCTACTACGGATATAATTTCTGCCTCGCGCTTGAGGAATGATGCAATTAATTCCAATTTCGATTGTTTTTCATATAATTTCTGGTACGCATATTCAGTCCATTTGCCAATAAGTGTACTCGGAAGCTTTGATGTGACAGTAGATAACAATTCTGGACTACATAGATAATCATTCTGATTAATAGCACGTAACGTAGCCACACAGTTGCTTATTTTTATGGAAAAATTGAATATATCTTGCTGATAATTATTAGGTAACGGTGTCAACTTTTTCATCTGGTATAACAAATGATGAATTATGATATCTGGCCGTCCAAATCGTAATTCTAGTGCCTCGAGAATATGTGATGGCGAAGTATTACCTATTAGAAGGTCAGTGACTGCTTCTCTGGCTTCTCCTTTTAGAGCACGACGTAGTCGCCATATATTCTCCGACTCGGTAAATTTACACATTCGAGTTGTTTCATTATAGGCACTTTTAAAGTGCAGCCATTCTATACAGTCTCCACTGAAAATAGGCAGCTCACGAGGGGTAGACAGTCGCGTGAGTAGACTATCTTCATGCTGTTTAGAAGACGAAACCATGATGTCCTTGAGGGTGTGCGCTAGCTGAAGGATGCTGTCGACAGGCTGGGTGGAGGCCATAGCGTGACTCGGTTCTATAACTTTAGTAGCCTGCGCTGCCTCTGTAGCCGTCGCTGCTGCATTGTCTTCCAGCTTAGGCGGCTTTATGCTGCTGCGATCCAGCCAATCCTCAACTCGTGAACATATATTGGCGTCCGTATTTTTACTAAATTGTGATCCACTTCTGGATCGATTGTCATCTTCGTTTATTAGAGCTAAATTGACTTCTAGCTGCTTATTAATTAATTCAATTTCAATTTTCGCTTTGGCTTGAGCAGCTTCTAGTTCAAGCTGTTTGCGGCGGGCTTGAGATGACGTCGACTTTTTTGACGAATGCATCGACTCATTCTTCACCGATTGTCGCGTAAAAGTCGCTTTCCAATGTCCTGGATGTATTTTCAAGGATGAATTGTCGTTTGGCACCGGCACCGCCATTTTGTTGCTCTTAGCGAGCACGTGCTCGGAAGCACATTCTAATCGTTCCGTTAATTTTAATCGGTCTTTTTGCGTAATATTGTCGCGCGGTGGTGTACGATGCATGATTAATTATTATAAACGTTACTGGTTACTAGATTTGGCTCGATGGATCAATTTTGTAAAAGATGGAAAAATGAAAACGACTATTTGATCCAGAGCATACGGAAAGCTGTCGTTGCGGTCGCGGTGTAGAAGCTACTGGAATAAAGGCGGGACGTATGAGCGCGATGTGTGTACCGCAATCGACAGCCACCCGCATTGACTTTATTATAAAAATCAAAGGCAGAGGGTACAAATGGAAACATAAATTATTATCTATAACATATAGGTAAATTAAAAATAATTAACGTAAAACTAAGACAAATTACATAATTTATTGAGTGTGTATGCGTCGCCTACAGAACTGTTGATAATTTATGATAGTCAGGAGTAAATAAACAAGTAATATATTAAATTGTTCAAATATTTAAATAATAATTTAAAGAATATAAACGTTTCCATATGATAAAAAAGTAGTATTGCGGCCAATACGTATTGTTTGAAAGTAGTCAAAGTTTATTGTTCTCGAGCCAAAGCTATGCATAAATAAAAAAGAGGATCAACATCTTATTCTTAGGGGACACGGACCTTGTAAAGCATGCATACCCATGGAACATAGAAATTCGTCTTTTCTGATTTTTAATGAATGTAAAATACGCTATCTTTTGTTATTTCGCTAAGTCATTCTGTCGTCCAGGTAATTTGGTTGTATTTGGTGAAATGCATATTTTATTTTATTTAAAAACAAAACTCTATATAAAAAAGAGAATTTAGAAAATTCGTTCAACATTTCGCGAGAATTCGAATTCGAAGTCGTCGAACATATAACCTCCTCCTTTTCGATTTCGAAGTCTGTTAAAAATCACTTAGTTTGCAAGTCATAATATTATAATACCACATATATTTTGTTTGAGATAAAGAGTGAAGCACTGTCATTGTATGATAATTTTAGGGTATATATATTGTGTATTTTCTGTATTACCATTAACTCTGTGGTCGTTCAAGTACCTAGCTACGCACAATCAACAAGCATTTTCCGTACGACCCTATTAGTGTATAATACGGACAATAACTGTATACAATATATGTTGCTGGAATATAAGTAAAGTTATTAACATAGTAATATGCAAGAGGCTTTCTAAACTTAATATTAGCCGACCAAGTTCTCAGCATCCACAAGCCAAGTCACTTCAGATTAATAACGATATCTCAAACCAGCTTTTTGTAATGGATCATAGCGTCACGTAGATTGGTCCAGGTCCAACGGGCTACTTATCAAAGTCAAAGTCAAAGTCAAAGTCAAAATAATCTTTATTCAAATAGACTTCTTAAAAGTACTTTTGAATCGTCCAACATTTTTTCCCTACCACTCGTTCAGGACGTCTTTTGGCTGATAAGAAGAACGAGCAAGAAACTCACCAGCTCTAATATGAGTAATGACATTTACAAAAACCATGTCATTACCAGATCAATACATTATAAACAGAGATAAAAAAAAACTATGGTCTTATAATAATAACATAATCATTTAATAATAATGGAAACAAGATAATGAGTTTAGAAGTAATCACCTATCCAGTTGCTGGATCATCTCAAGTCCAAGCGTTCTTATCTGTTACATAATCGGATACCTTATAATAAGCTTTTTTAATAAGTATTTTTTTAATAGTAGATTTAAACTGCATGATATCTAATTGTTGTATTTTGCTTGGGACCTTATTGTAGAAGCGCACACAAAGACCCTTGAAAGAGTTATTAACTTTTTGCAGTCTAGTGACAGGCACCGTTAATTTATTTTTATTTCTTGTATTAAAATTGTGTACATCACTTTTAATAGAAAACAAACTAATATTTTTACGAACGTACATTAAGTTCTCGTATATGTATTGAGAAGCAACAGTCATAATGTCTATTTCCTTAAATTTCTCCCTTAAAGAGTCCCTAATCCTAAGATTATAAATTGATCGAATTGCTCTTTTCTGAAGCACAAAAATTGTTTGTATGTCGGCAGCATTTCCCCACAATAGGATACCGTATGACATAACACTATGAAAGTAACTGAAGTATACTAATCTGGCAGTATCTATGTCAGTTAACCTACGTATCTTCATTACGGCATATGCTGCAGAGCTAAGTCTACTCGACAATCTATCAATATGTGGGCCCCACTGTAGTTTAGAATCTAATGTTATTCCTAAAAATACTGTGGTATCCACAAGGCCCATGTTCTTATCTTTTACATTAACATTTATATCTACTTTTTTAACATTAGGTAGTACAAATTTTAAGCATTTTGTTTTTCCTTCATTAAGGAGAAGATTATTTACATTAAACCAATGTACTACTTTAGCGATAGAATTGTTCACATCGTCATTTAGAGGTAACCCTCTTTTAATTTTAAACAAGAGTGAAGTGTCATCCGCAAACAAAACTATTTCGTGATCATCCCTTACGAAATAAGGCAAGTCATTTATGTAAATCAAAAACAAGAAAGGACCAAGTATTGAGCCCTGCGGAACGCCCATCTTAATTTTCGATCCAGGGGATCTTTTGCCATTGATATCAACCCTCTGTACTCTGTCAGTCAAGTATGAGACAATAAAATCCAATGAGTTATCTCTAAATCCATAAAAATGCAGTTTCCTAATCAATGTTTCATGAAAAACACAATCAAATGCCTTAGATAGGTCACAGAAAACACCTAACGCATCATGTGAATCCTCCCAGGCATTAAAAATTTCTTGTATTAACTCGACACCGGCTTCGGTTGTCGAGCGACCCCTTGTAAAACCAAATTGTTGTCGATTCATAAGCTTATTCTTGTAAAAGTACGTTTGTATTTGATCCAGCATGATTTTTTCAAAAATCTTACTAAACGTAGGTAGCACGGATATAGGTCTAAAGTTAGTAGGGTCAGATGTGCTACCCGATTTATGTAAAGGAATAATTTTACTATATTTCATGAGCTCAGGAAAAATACCACAATCAGTACATTCATTAAATATATAAGCTAAGATTGGAGCTATTGTCTCAATTACCGATTTAGAAACTTCAATGGAATTACCCCATAAATCAGCAGTTTTCGTTTTCTTTAGCTGATTAAAAGATTTTATTATATCTTTAAAATCAATGTGTTGAAACTTAAATTGGCTATTAGAATTATTTAAACTTGCCTTTAAAATAGATTCAGCAACAGTGGAAGAGGAATTCAAAGATTGTGTAATTAAGACTGGAATTTCAGTAAATAAATTTTCAAATACTGTAGCAACTTCAAGATCTGATGTTACTTTTTTATTATCAATGTTTAAATTAAAATTTATATTCCGGGATTTTTCTCTTCCAGTTTCACTATTTATGATATTCCACGTCATTTTAACTTTGTCTTTACTATTTTCAATTTTTGCATTTAAATAATTACATTTGGCTAAACGACACACTTTTTTAAATAATTTAGAGTAATTTCGTACATATTCTTTGAAGTCCTCACTTGTGTTATAATTACGTTCATCATATAGTTCATAGAGCCTTTTTCTGCTTTTGTAGATTCCTGGTGTAGCCCACACACTAAAAGTTATAGGATTACTAATACTTATTTTTTTTGGGACAAAAATCTTATTGAATTCTGTACAATAAACATCAAAGAAATCTTTGTACAAATCATTGGGATTACTATTATGTTTCAAATGATACAATTTACTATCTAATTGATTTTTAAAACGTTCCAAGCGACTCATACTTTTTGACACAACTGTAATGTCTCTCCTAGCCACAAACGTACATTTATGCGGAAAGCTAACTAGTTGTCCAAAATGATCTGACGGTAGTTGTTTAATTATCTGTCTTGAAAGTGGTACTAGATCTGTAAAAATGTTGTCAATACATGTGGACGAAGTAGCAGTTACTCTAGTAGGCTCCTTAAACATGTGCGCAAGATTATAGGACATAAATAGATTTACAAGTCTTGTACATGAATTGGAGTTTCCTAATAAATCAACGTTAAAATCACCCCCAATCACTAATCGTTTGCCTTTGCTATATACCTTTTTTAATGCTTCATCCATAACAGTTTCAAAGAGATCATAATGAGAAACTAAACTTGAAGGAGGTCTATATACGCTCAGTACAATCAGCTGGTCCAGCTCTATACAGGCAATCTCTATTATTTCCTCAACCGATAGGCTCACTATATCTCTACGTTCTTTAAATTTAAACTTTTTATTTAATAAAATTAGTGCGCCACCACGCATTGCGTTTTTCCTAATGAACGCGCTACCAACCAGGTGATTATTGAAGTTAAAAATGCAATTATAACTTGTTAACCAATGTTCCGTAATACAGAAAAAATCAACATTGTTACAGTTCATGAATAATTCCACTTCTAACTCTTTACTCAACATTCCTTGAACATTTTGGTGCACTAGGTTGATGACTGAAAAACTCTTGGTTCCATTATTACTTTGACTATTCAATAGCAAGCAAGAGGAATCCTCTGTTGTCTTAGTATCTAATTTAAAGACGAATTTGTCGCAATGTCAGTAGGATTATTACTGACAGTCATGTCAATAGAAGAGTGCTCAATAGGAGCTCTCTGGTTAGCCAAATTTTTGGCTGTTATAGAAAAAAAATATGATAGCGAAATAGCTATTTGTCTCTTATAATAATTGGAAAGATAATATTTATCTTTAGTCAAATAAAATTTTCTAACATACTTGTTAGTGTCAATGACATGAAACTTTGCAGTATTGCATATAGTGTGCAATGTCATATTCAATTTGTATCGCAAATTATTTTCTTCATTGGACAAACTATTGGAATACGGCAACGTAAAAATCACGACTTTCCCAACACTTAATGAATTTAATTCGTTTATATATTTCAATAATTTATGTTTGTTCAAAGTACCTCTATTGCCAATAAAAAACAATAAAGTGGTATTTTCGCTGTAGTTTTGTTTAATTGCTTTTTCCAAAATATCACTAAAAGAGGAATTAGGCATACAGAAGTTTAATGTTGAATGGCCCTTATCGAATAGCAAACGGCCCATGTTTCTGCCAATTTCATCACTGAACATTAAAATATTATTTTTATAATTTTGTGAATTTATTCTGTGACGTTGGGAAAATTGTGATGGGGAGCAGTCATCAGTAACAGGTACCTGAGTAAACAGTTGTGACTGGTGGGCAGATGACTGACAGGGTTTCTGTGTAACTGTATTTATAAATTGTTTCTGAATATTATTATTGTTATTGTTACTAAAGCTGTTATTTGTTTTGTTAATTAATTGTTTATTATTTAACAGTGAATGGTAACGGTCAGCATTGTAATTGCATAGGTTAACCAACTCTGTGGCAGACCTAATATGCTCATCAATCTGAGACTGTGCAACTAAATATTTATTTTGTATTAATTCTATTGATTCATGTAATTTTTTTATTTCAAATTGAAATTTTTTTGTATCCCGGTCATACATCTGCCGACTTTCACATAATTTATCACTATATATTTCCAAAGAATCCATCAGACTACTGCGTTGTTTCCTCAAGGCAATATTTTTATAAAAACAATTATTTTTTGGTCACCCATCCCGTGACCGACCCTTGCGAAAGTTGCAAGGGTCGGTCACGGGATGGGTGACGTAAAATCAAAATGGAGACACTTCCACTTAAAAAAATAATCAGTTGAACCTATAACTTTTTGTACATTCGACTACTTTGTATTTTTTAATATAAAGAATTGTAAATCGTTTTATGAAATTCTTTATTTATTTTTCTTTATTCGAATACTTAAAATTCTGATGGGTCTTATAAGAAAGTTGTTGAAAACTGGTTATTAGTTACAACTATGCTATTTAAAACAGCCTCAAAAATGACGTTGAGCATAGCGCTGTCACAACATAAAGATTCAATAAATATTTTATTGAACTGGACGGATTTGACAAATTAATAATAATTATTATGACGTAAAGGTTCATTATGAAACGATTATGGTATATTCTACCCCTAAACCGGTTAAATAGGGCTATGAGTATCATATAACCCACGTGGGTAAAGCGGAAAGCTGTTGACATGAAAATATGAACGCAACTGCGACCTTCCGTGTGAAAAGTGATCTATGTGTGTGTATAGAATGTTCATAGCTGGAAACATGTCGACAGAGAAATTTAATTCACTAAGCGATGTGTAATGTGAGGTAACTTTCAATATTTTTTAATTGAAGCTCTCTACTGTTAGGGCCGTCACTGTATATCTATGTATTTTATTATGAGCATACATATGAGGTTAAAAAGTATTTAATACAATAACTATTAGTTCGATATCATATGTCTACTACAGAATGAAGTATACATTTATTTATTTTATCAATCTTAACTACAAAAACGAGAAATTAAATGAGGTTGAATTTTATGAAAGTAACTTTGCATATTTTGGTATTAAATTGACAAAATCATATGTACTAAATTAGTTTGAAATGAATTATTTAAGTTTTATAAGACAGAGTCAAGAAAATAATAAATAAGTCTGCATATCATAATAACTAGTCATATTTTGATTTTTTGCGCTGGCAGCTTTAAGAGGTTCGTGTCTTGTTAATTCAAACAAAATATTCGATTAGCAATTTTGAAACCAACAAATGGGTTTGTGTGTTAAGTCGACAACCCTACAACCTTAGCAGAGTGTGAACATAATTGATTACTTACTAAGTGAGGCTCTCCCTCGGGTTTGTTGCGTTAGATTTAAATGTCATTACATTCTATGTCCCTTTCACTCGGTTATTATGTACCTGTCCTTCACATCGCCTCGTACGCCTCATATTCAGTGTTTATTAACGCACTTCTTTAAAAATGAAAAGACTGAATCAGTTTCAAACAATTTAAAAATGTATACAACATTATTGAATAAAATCTTGTGAAGTTATTTATTAATCGATTGATCTCAATACAGTTTAATGAATTATTTTTTTTTATTATGCATTGAAGCAAAATTTGAAGCTTTTTTAAAATTTTCTTGGATTGAACTTTTTTTTAAAGTTTTGATGTATACATTTTCAAGTTCACTAAACAGATCTGATTAAACTTATAAAGAACACAACAAAAACTTAAAGAATAGCTTT
Organism: Diatraea saccharalis; assembly: GCA_918026875.4. NCBI lineage: Eukaryota > Metazoa > Arthropoda > Insecta > Lepidoptera > Crambidae > Diatraea > Diatraea saccharalis. The sequence goes on from OU893336.1 coordinate 1,047,040, forward strand.
AGGTTGTAAGCTATATTAATCCAACCAAAAAATATCATTGCGATCCGATGTCTAATTTGTGAACAAACAAACAGATATAAATGCCTGTACTAATTGTATAAATGTTATTTATCCTTTATGAGTTCGATTAAAAAGTTGAGTAATATTTTTATTACTTGAAAGACAGCGAATTTATTCAAGAAATTTCTTTTGAAGACACGCAGAGATTCTGAGCTTCTATTTTGGTTTTTATCGAGCCGTTAATTATTAAACTTTTATTTAATATTAAAATTAAGTTTTTTTTTTTAGATTAAACTTCAGTATTTCTTCTGTATCATAATAATTTACAAAATAACATTTTACAAGAAAGTATGAAATTAATCTAAGCGTGGCTTTAATTAGAAATTATTAAAACTCGCTTTTCAGTTAAAACTTCGTAAACCTTAAAGATATTGTTCTAGGGCATCTCGAAACTTTCCTAGTTTCCCGAGCAAGCCTCAAGAGGCTCTCAATCCAATCGAATGTATTAGTGCAGAGAGAAATCACTATACGAAATTAGCTCAGTGAAGTCATAGAGATTTAATATAATAATATTATTTCTAATACACAAAAAATATTACAGAAGTTGGCACCAAATACAAGTAACAAAATTCCATATCCGCATCAATATTCGCATATGAAAGATCCCTGATCTGTACTAATTAATACCCGATACGAATTCGATTCGCGCTGGTTACTACGAGCTACGACAGAATTCTTGTAGCACGTAGTAACCGTAGCAACGTAGCAGATTATTTGAAAATTAAATGTCATTTATATTGGACTAGTCAGTCATCAATCGCATGGCTGACTGACATCAAATTTATGAAACTCTTCATATAATGTGATCAGAAGTTTCTAACTGGCTTTTTAGGAATCGAATACCTGAATTTAATGAAGTGAAGACGTGCACACACGTATTGCACGTGTTGCAATATTTTACCCGTAAAAATAACTAATATTAATTTATTTCGTACAAATATTAAACATTTTATCTAAAACAGCTGTTTTTTTTTAATCATTGAAAAAATAGGAATATAAATACATAATGCTAAAATGATCCATTTATGCGGTAGTAAATAGAATCGGTGTTATAATGGGTCTTTAGCGCTATTGGTCTTTGTTTTCGTTACTCTCCTGCAAAGGGTTTACAATAGGGTTGACGACTGGGGAAATAAAAATAAATTCTTATGTTATTAAAGTCACATAATAGAAAATATTAGATACGTATTTATTTTTATCATCATCATCATCAGCCCTTTTACGTCCCCACTGCAGGGGCTCAGGCTCCACGCTGGCCCAATGCGGATTGGAAGGTATTGACGACTGCAAATGCAGCCGGGACCAACGGCTTAACGTGCCTTCCGAAGCACGGAGTAGCTCGAGATAGTAATTTTTTTTGGTCACCCATCCCGTGACCGACCCTTGCGAAAGTTGCTTAACGACTACGATCGTGGGCCGCGGCGCTTATCCACTACGCCACCGAGCTTATTGTATTTATTTATTTTACTTCAATTTAACAAGAAATGGCTTCGATAACAGGCATTACAGTTGATTTTTTTTCATTAGGCTCGTTACGTCACAATTTTGTAGAAAATGTGCCAAAGCGTGACGTCATGTGACATTTTAATTCAATGTATCGCCGTAATTTAATGATTACGATAAAAATATAAAATGCTTGTTTAATATTTTTCAACAAACATACTTGACGCACAAACAAATAAATAAGTCGGCATTCCTATTATTAGATAATGAATGACATTTCAACTTTGTAATTAATTATATTTATCTATGGAATTTGTAATAAGAAAAGATTTCGCGCCAATCCTCTTTCCATCTGCCACAACCCCGGCCCGATGCACATGAATGCACTGAATCAATGCATATAGTTAAATTTTCAAAAACAAATTTCTTTGTTTTTGAAAATGTCTTTCTATATATGAAATTGTAATGCGTAGTTTACTTATTTTACTTAAGATTAAAATACTTATTTTGTCATCTCGATAGTCACAAACATGAAATAAAAAAAGTTTAGGCAAAATTTACTACGCTTATTTTTTTACGCTATAATGAAGCAAGAGAAATGAAAAAAGTTTTCTAATTTACATTGACTTGCGATTTGTCAATTCACCGCATTTTATTTGAACTCATGTTTGTTGGCAGGTATAAAATGAAGGAGAGACGCCAGTAACAGTCGGTATGGCGGGCATGCCGGTGCTGGGCAACAGCGTCGGGCCTGAGCGGCGCGACCACAGCAGAGGTGAGGAAAAATGCCATGGGGGCAATTGTCAAAATTGGACTTTCTGCCCTATCATTGTATGACTTGTTGAGAAATAAGAACTTCAATGTTATAATTAATATAAATAATTAAATATTAGACTTCATTACATATATTGCTCGTGCTAAGAGTAGCCGGCAACAAGGAGAAGAAAACATATATCTTCAGTGAGAAAACAGACAATTTATAGTCTACGTTTAGTGAGACCAGTACAGGTAGCATGACAAACTCGAGAAATGCTTTGTCTACACCAAACCACTTTTCTCAAGTCGAGAGTGAGATATCGAACGGGCGCAACCGAAAAACAAGACGTTTGGATGTAGATAAAATGTTCTCGAGTTTGTTACACTACGTGTGCTGGTGGTATATTGTATGAAACAGAACGTCAAATCATATTTCAAACAACGTATTTTGTATTTACTCATAAAGCATTACAGTAGGGTATTGTAAAATTAGAAACGCAGGAACTGTAATTTGTAAATACGTAGTTTACAAATTACAGTTTCTGCGTTTTTTAATTATCAAGCGTGGTCAAACTCCCTGATGTCGTGGAAGATTTTGAAAGGTTTTGTGATCAGTTTTAACCAACATTGTAAAATATGTAAAACCCTAAATATGGTACCTGTGGCATATCGGGATTATCTTTTTTTAGACATGTCACCTAATAACCGATATATAGATAGAAGATAGAAGATAGACGATATAGATAGAAGATAGACATGTTACTTAATATTTTCTTTAGACATGTTACTTAAAATTAGATTATTTTATACATACTTTTTATATTCTTCTTTTTTCTTTATTATTATTTATGTAAATTTACTCTTGCCCATATGTCATTTTTTTGTTATTTAAAATGTGAGTTAGGTGTCTGAGTGGCATTGTGATATATGTATCGAAATAAATATAATCATATGCTTGATAATTTTAGTTTTTAGTTAAATCGAGGATGGCTATTATCGGCTCATCAATTGCTAAAATAAAATATTGTAATAATTAGTTATAAGCTGTTGCCAACCCCAATAAAATAAATAAATAGTTGCCAAAGCTTAACTAAGATGATGATTATTTTGTGCCAAAAATATTATCAAAAGTCCTAGTAAAATCAGTAATGTACAACATCCCTAGTATATATTATGTAAAAAAAACTGAAGTCTAGTAGAGTACTATAGACAAGATATAAGCTAAAGTTAAACTTATAGAACATAAGCTCAATTTGGGGTGACGTAATATTACGACGGACTTCATTAAAAAGTTTCTCAGCTATATTTTTTGGATATTTTAATAAATCGTGAAAGCTTTGTAATTGGCCGGGTTCCTTTGGTATATGAGTTATCTAAGCCTCCTTCTTAATGACGGTAAAGTTATCCTCGTTCATCGACTAAATAAATAAATATTTATATATATATATATATATATATGTATTTTACAAATGCATTGAACCCGATTCAGAGCCCAATTAGCTAAAGCACTTATACTATGGAAATTTTAAACAACGTGGTACCTTACCACATCACCCAGATCTAAAACAATAAAGGAAATATTTTTACATTGATCCGACCGGGAATAGGACCTCAGAGACGGTTTGAAAACCGCGTTCGTGCCACTTGACTATAGCACATATAAAGCTTTTCTGTTGTCTCCTAACGTTACTGCAAAAGATCATTCTCCATATTATTGATTTATTTAAATGTTTGACAAATATTACATTTTAAAATATATAACTCTTTGTTATTATGTTTTTCATGACTTTAAACCATAGAAAAAGTATATCTTTAAAACTGACCCTATATTTAAGGTAAATAAGAGTATATTTGCATATGTTCACATAATAGGCCATGTCCAGTACCAAACCAACAATAATGGTTCAAGTTTAGAAACAACTTGCATCCGGATCACATTTTATTTGTATTCCAACTTAGCAGCTATTAAAATTTCTCGTTGCCACGGTTGCCGGCCGTCGCTTAGAGAATTGCGGTGCAGAATAATATTTAATTTTAAATGCACATTTAAACATGAAAACGGAAGACCTAAATTAATGTAGTTTCTAGTTGCATTTTCAGAGAGAATTTCTACGGAACAGCGTGATTAATTTTATACTGTCAGTCGTCCAGCTGTGGATATTATTATATAAATAATATCTAAAAATTTCAACATTGTAAAGTATTTATACTTATTATTGTTTGTCACATTCACTCAACAAAAGTGTTAAACGCACGGTAAATTATGTGGTATTTATAATAAAAGTATTACTGTGTATAGTATGACATAGGCTATATATACGTGGGCGAAGTCGCGGGATCAGCTAATAATATATATATATAGATATATATATATATATACAACGTGTCCCAAAATTCAACGATAAGCGGGCGCCAAGAGGTAAACCTGCTCATGTGTACTTATGGAAAAATAAGAAAAAGATTATATCTTATTAATCTTTTTTATTATAAAATAAAATTCGAAAATTTTTTTCTTACCTCTTGGCGCCCGCTTATCGTTGAATTTTGGGACACGTTGTATATATATATATATATATCAGACAATTAAACAAAAAGGTATCATCACAACATCTAGATCATATACAATTAGAATACAATATACAAAAGTTTTTTTTTTATTAGTATGTGAGGTACTCCGCTATAGAGGTCGTCATCGCTTTTGCTGTAGTTTTCCCTGAAATTTCTTTTAATTAATAGTTAATGGTATTTAAATATAAACGTTTCGTATGTGACACTATTCATAACATGATAGGATAATAAGCGCTTTTAATGGTAGAACAATTCTGATTGATGACGTCATTCGATACACACCGCCGCGCCGACCCATCCATCTCCGCTATGTAAGTGGATGCTTTGTGACTTAGAGAACAAATTGTCTATATAAACTTTATTATTATATTGGTGAGTGGTGCGCAGCTCGAGATAATAAACTTCTGGTCACCCATCCCATGCCCGGTCCTTGTGAAAGTTGCTTAACTTTAGTATCGCAGACCGAACAAGCTAACCATTGCGCCATCGAGCTCCTCTTCATCGACTTAATTACTAACAATGCATTATTCTTATACATAATAGCAAGGCCGGAGTGATGAATATGGCACAAATAGCCCCCCCCCCCCTTCTCTTCATCCTCCGACCCGAGGAGCTGTGCATCTGACAGGTGTAGCAGCGTGTCGACCGTTTTGAATTAAATTAAATTTGAACGGCATATTGCAACCCGTTGCGACCGCTGCTGATTTAAATTGGTGATGTTTAAGAGGTCCGTAACAATAACCGAAACTATCAGATATTCGTAATAATAATTTGTCTGTAACCGTAACCGAACATGATTATCGGATAGGGTAGGATCTAAATGAAAAATACTATTGTAAAACACCACTTGCGAAGTTTGTTTTATTTATCCAAATCAGAAGCGCATTCTGGTTTTAAGGTGAACGACGACATGAAAGAATTCCATTGAATGAATGAAAAACTTTTGGTGCATGAATTTCTTCTTCAGTAAGAGGATCGATTTAGATGAATCTTGGAGTAAAATTTTAAATACATAAGTACGACAACTTCGTTCTTTTATTTTTTATTATTAAGTGCATCATACTCAAAGAATCTTAGTATCCTTCACTGAAATTATCCGAAACTATACTGACGGGGAAGACGAAATAATTTAATATCCGTTCCCGTATCTCGAAACCATAACACCTACTCTTAAAGCCGTAGCCGTATCCAGGTCTGAAATTTCATATCCATGAGGTTCGATTTAAATGCCAGCTAGTGTTGCATATCCGAACGCGTCCAATGGAACAGTGAACCTCAATTTGAAATTCGAATTTTTAAATCGGCATCGCAGATGTTGTGCCGTTTTTAGGGTACCGTTTATAAATGTCTATTTATGTACATCCCGTCTGATTTTGTTACACAAATTAAACTTTTGTAACTGAGATAAGAGAACAAAACGTATTATAGTAAGTTTCTTGTCTATGCTAATATTATAGAGAGGAGAGATTTCACAGTTTATTTGCATATAATAGACTTCGAAATTATTGGACTGATTTTACAAAATCTTTCACCCACGGGTAGCTACATCATACGATCAGGTTTATATTAGATACATAAGGCGTAAAAGTTTGGGTTTGAAAGGATAAAAATTACTAAAATATTGCTTTAAATATCTTATGTTGTTCCAGAGGCGAGCAACAGGTCGTCCAGCAGTGGATCAAGGCGCAACTCTTCACCCCATCGGGTACAGGTGAGGGACAACATATTCATATGTTGAAAAAAAAAATTTCAACTGTGTCCTCATCAGTCTATTATTGTTCTGTTGATTTTCAAAAAGCTTTCCTACATTGTTGATTTCAAAAGTCTGAACATTTTAATTCAATAAAAATATTTTTTTAACCTTTTCTTAATGGTAGAAACATATTCAGCAATCGCCAGAGGTTTGTATCGCGCCGCTGCCGTCAGGGGTTATAGCGTCTGACCTTTGCCTTTGATACTGATTGGTATACTCTTAGTTCTTCAACATATTGGAATGTCAAGTTTCAGAACGCTCTTGTACATTTTTATACCGACCTTCTAAACTAGGGTTAGCTAAAAATTTTTAATATTTGTAAAAATATTTCTTTCCACTGTTGGAGTAATCTCAACATTGATGCGCTTAAGAGCAGCAAAAGTAACAAATATTTGTGTAATTCGACTCTCAGTAAAGTATCTGTAGAAGGAAAGTCCACGGTTACGGTTCGATCGAAACAATTTTACAAATATATCTCTATAAAAATTATATAAAAGTGTTCTTCAATTATTCCGTCTTTATAGAAATTTTTGAATTAGATGCTTGGGAATATTTCTTACGTTAGTAACATCCATTAATTAAACTATTAATGTTCTCAATGCTGTTGTAAATGATACGACCGCTTGTTTTTAGCACACTGATATTTAATAATTTTATTTCATCATTTATTTTAATAGATACAGATATATATAGTATTCTAAAAATAATAATTATATAAAATCAAAGAGTATAATAAACCTGGTATCAAAAGCTATTTACATATTAGAGCACAGTTAGTCATGAACAGCTGGGGTATAACCCTTCTCCATTAATGAAATTAAATAAAATCGAATAAGAAGAATGTGCCATGACCCACCACGCGGGTTCAGCGCGGTATGGTGGGTGATAACGTCCTGCGGATGCATACAAGACTAACAGCTTAACGTGCCTTCCGAAGCACAGTCTTTGGTCTCCCATCCTATGACCATCCCTTGCGAAAGTTGCTTAACAACCGTATTGTAGACCGAGCGCGCTAACTACTGTGCCATTGAGTTCCTCTTAATTAAGTATCATAGTTATTTGTAAGTACATATTTCTAGTTTATAACTTGTTTCCAGGATCCAGAAACTGATTCCTGTCACAAGCCCGACTTGACTAGCGCACTGCCGACCCGTACCAGGAACAGTTATGATAGAGATGGATATCATGAGACAAAAGTGCCCACAATGGTATTCACATCATAATTCTTATAAGACTATAAGATCTTTCTCTCTTCCTTATGAACCACGCTGTGGATAACTTCTAAAGCTAATTTTACTTATGTGTGAATGTGATAACCCTAAAGTTTATAAATGACGACTAAAATACATCACCACCTATATATTACAAGCCAAAACTCTTAGGCCACTCTACCTTATAGGTTTTAGCCTTTTTTTCATATGGAAATGCTTTATGCACTGACCCGCCGCTTGACAGGCGGCAAGGGGTGTGTGGGAGTCACCATCCACATGGACCCGCCTCATCCTCCCTCAGACCGTCGTCTCTTTTGGTGGAAGATCCTGGGATCCTACAGGTGTTATCCTAGTATGAACAAGGGTTATGCTGATCAACGTGTGTTGTCGTCAGGCTTCGCTCAGTGGCAGTAGCGTTGTAACTCACACTGCGCCATCGTATGAGGAGCAGCGCGCGAGTCCAGCGCTACTGAGTCGTGGCGCTACTGGCACGCCCGGCGGCCGCAGCGCCAGGGACGATGGTTACTGCTCCGCCAGTAGCACGCCTCGAGCTATCGGTAAGTTATAAACACTTGAACCTAGAGCGTCACCCAAGCATAAAGGTGCAGAAATTTCCTATTTACAAAGTAGATGCTGATTGAAAAAAAAACAATAAAAATGCAAAAGTGAAACAAAAAACAATAAAAAATTCGATAGATTCGTAGACCTTTTCCTTCATGTTGACACTATAGAAATTCTTATCCCATGAAAGACATTTTCTCCCTGCATACGGCTGCTCTCATTCTTACATCAGCATGACAGGGCTCTTGTTCTGCTAATGTTAGCGTTGTTAAAGTGAGTCAATGACGCTACAATAACACCTTTTTGACAAAGTTCGTGTTACTAGATTACAAAATAATAAACTTATCTGTCACCGTTGATTTGCGAAGAAGACTTTAAATAAATAACATTGGCCCGGAGGTAGATTGTAAATGACGGACTGCAATTAATTGAGATGCAATTATCAGGTCCAGATTATCTGGCGTCCAAACAACAACGTAGACGTAGAACGGTTCTTCAGCGTATAAAAATTTAAAGAATCGAATTGTAGCTATGTTAGCATTTAATTAATGTTTAATACAGAGTTTATTTCCAAAATATACGTCTTTTTGGGGTTCTGTCTATCACCAGGCTTTATCTCATGACCGTGAAAGTCAGACAGTTGAAATTTTCACAGGATGTATTTCTTTTGTCGCTTCAACAACAAATACTAAATACCAGAATAAAATAAATATTTAAGGCGGCTCGCATACAACACTAACTATAGCTCTATGTTAACGACATCAAGTAGATGCTTGAAATATTCACAAGATATGTATTTATATTGTAACTTTATGCCCCATATTTTGGGCACTCCCATACAACAAACGTGATTTTTTTGCTGGGTTCCATTATGGAATCAAATATTTATGGGGGACTTACATACAATAAACGTGATTTTTATGCTCGTTTTACGTGCGGAACCCTTCGTGTTCGAGTCCGACACTTACTTGGCCGGTTTTTATTATTGTGATTGGTGGAACCGTTGCGAAAATTCCGTATCTGCATAGTAGGATCCAACTGATTAGGAATCTGAAAAACTGGTAATTATTCAGCCGGTCACCAACACGATGATCTGATCTAGCGAAAAAAGCTACGTCTGAGTTCTATAAGGTAGTAAGGGTTACTTCCCACCAGACTTGATGGAGGAGGACTGTTCGTTTTTCTTTGTTAAGTATAAACTTTAAAATGCAAAGATCTCTGTGAACGTTTGCATAGAAACAGCTAGATGGCGTAGTGACGATGCGTTGTTTAGGGGGGCGGATTACAATTTCTTGAACTACAAACGCTCATTACTTAAAATCGAATTTTTCGCATTGTGTCACTATCATTCTCAGCGTACGATCAAAATAAGTTGTAAAGATATTAGCAGATTTAAAAAATAAATAAACTATAAACTTAATTAGATATTTTTTAATTTCTGAAGTGGATGCGCGATAAATATATAATATAAATTTAATAAGTCCAAGCGAATTAATTAATATTTATATAGCCTTAATAATACGAAGTGCCAAGAAGTTTTGTCTTCATGATATTAAATGGACGTTTTACGCTTTAATTAAAGGTTATATTTTCATTTAAATTGCTAGTAATGACAGCTAAATATTGTTTCGAAGACAAAATAAGTTTTCAACGAAAACTTCTAATTGAGACTTTAGCGTTTGAAATTTTATTGTGTATGTCTGTGTACTGTGTCATCAGTATCAGGGAGAATGAGCTGTGATCCGCCGCGCGAGCCTTAATGTGGATTGGTGGGTGTTATCGGCTTCGGATGCGGACTGGACCAATGCCTTAACATGTAAAACTTGTATAAATATCGTATAACTTAGGTTTTGACCCTTCTGTCTCAGAAGGTTGGTGACTCCTGTCCAATTCGTCTCTATAGAAAGGGAAGATCTATGTCTATGTATGTATGTATGAATATTGAATAACCAAAAAATCATGAATTTAATGTTCATTGTGTAGCCACAATTCATCGTGAATCTATAATAATACGTATAATAAAGAGGGAAGAATTATTTGCTTGTTTGTTTGTTTGATTGAATACACTCCAAAACTACTACTCCCATTTTTACAGTACAGGAAGCTACATCATACGTCGATAACATACGCTTTAATTTACACGGGGAAATCATGGGAAAACAGCTAGTAATAAATAAAATATTGATTTGTAACGATTATAGCGCTATTTTAGTATTTAATAAACATTGTGAGTTCTCTTTTATAGCTTCATTCGTCCAGGTTTGACGGAGGGTTTATAGGAAAACAATAAAAGGGGACACTTGAGCAAACCTAATGGACAGCCTACTTGTACACGCCGTGAAACTACCCTATATAATGGTTTTATCGATATTATTGCGGTTCTGAATTTATAGACTAAAAACAAAAGTTTCTAAGCATTACCACTTTTTACATCTGAACAACACGAAGCTGCGTAATAAAAAAATTATTTTGAATTATTACACATTTAAAACAAAATGGTTCACCGATTTTTATCGCTTGTCCCTCAAACAGTAAAATTTTACCAGAAGGTTCGGTAATACCGGTATATTTATATATTAAAAAAAGGATGTTTAGTATTTTTAAGACAATTTATTCAAATTAATAAATTTAATTCAGTCTAGGCGAAGCTGTAAGGAGTATAATTATTATTAAAAAAATAATCATTGGTTTGTAAATCTTCGGAGCTGCCTCTCCCCCTATTGTATTTCATATAGAGAAGTTCAGTTCGATATCTTTATTAGATTATGAAAAAAGACATTACTATTTACAATAATAATCTGAAAAACATAGAACGCATAGATGAATTGTGCTAACAACATAAATATTTCGTCTCTAGTCAGTTTTATACAAAAACTTAAGATAAAAGACAAGCCGCTAGTAATATTGTCCGTCTGTAACGTTTGAAGTGGCAATAAATCTGTCCGGCGCTTTCCACTAGTGCTTAATATATATTTCAGTACCTTGGTGAATTCATTTTATGTACTAACATTGATAAAAATATTACTGTAGTAATTCTGGAAAATTATAAATAAGAAAAATAAGTATTTAAAAATATTGGATATCATATTATTTTAACAAAATTGTGAATCCAAAATAATGCAGTGCTCGATAATATGCACGAATTTGCTATGCAAAGAGATAGAATTGTCTTTAGAACGTATATTTGTATCATTAATGAGAATCCGCTGACCCATGAATTCCCAAGCGGGGACAATTAATTTTTGATAGATCTCGGGAAAATTGTGAAATAATACATAACCAATAGCCCGTTCAAGATTTGAATATTGTATGATGATGAATTAATACCAGAATGATTTTGTTGCAGAAAAACTGTGATGAGATTTTTTAGTATTTTGGTATTTACAAATACTTTTTTTACAAATTTTTAAACATATCCCATAAGCTATACGATCAGTGTGATCGGTATTACGAGTAGGCTACGCGTAGCACATATAAGTGTCGTAGCCGCAGTGTACCGTAGCAGACTGGTGTTCAATTTACGCCGCTTCCGATGTCTCAATAAAATTAATTATAAGAAATGAGTGTCTCTTGAAGAACTTTTAACGTCTTCGGTTATTTGGAATTCTCAGAAGAATTCCATCGCAGCCGCCTTTCATTTTTGAATTCCAATACGATTGAGGCCCAGTGGAATTATTGACGGTAATAATGGAGGATTTTTGTCGGATCGGCATCCCATTATGCGGGTTGGATGCCTGCGCGGGCTTTATTAAGACGCTTGGCATTCGTATTGCGGAAATAAGTCTGTGGACAGGTATCCGGAGGGGGTTTACGTGACTGAAATTAGGTGTCGATAAGTTAATTTTGTATGGGAAATTAGTTTTTTAAGTGCTTCTTTATTTTGACATGTCTGTTAGTATGTTATTACTTTAAAAGTTGGTGTGATGACATAATTGGACTTATGTGTTGCAGTTATCTAGAGTTTTTAGCAGAAATAATTTGTATTTGTTATAATCTGCAATTTATACAATAAAATGATAATTTATTTGTCACAATAGACATTCATAATAATGCACATTTTTACATGTCAGAATATTGTTTTTTATTACAACGCCAATACCATTGATAACATGTATCGGTCAATGTAATTTATTTCTTTTTCTTTTTTACACATACACATATATTTACATATATTTACACATATATTTTTTCTTTTTTAAACTATTTTTTGTTCACAGATCACAAATCAACGAAAGGTTCTGTAGTGACATTATCGTGCTACAAAAGTAAGTACTTTTATCTATGTAAAAAAAAGTTTTTAATAATTTCTTGTTAAAATTAAATGTTTCTTATTTTGGATCATACGATTATCTGTAGATCTTAGCTCCAGCTGTTAACACATCGTGTGTAACGTAAGAAATTCTGTCCACAGAGAAGAACTAATTAATATTAGAATTATACTTTTCTACGGGGTTGCTACCATGTACCTTATATTTATCGAGTTCCCGATATTTTGAGCACGGAGTTTTACGTTTGCAACACTACCTAAATATCGGGAGCTCGATAACTATAAGGTATGTGGTAGTGATCCCATAAAGAATTAACATTCTAATTTAAAAGACCCTGATTAAGGATATGTGGCTTGAGTCACAACACAGTTGAATATCTGATAATAATGTTTCAGTTTTGATTAGCTTAGAATTTTGAGTTATGAAGGTTTTATTCGATTGAACTTCCTTGGTCGGATAATGATTTTACTGAATAGCAAAGCAGTGATTAAAGATTTTATTTCAGAGGAGCCGAAAATACAAATAGAAGAGGAATGCTTCTTTAGCGAGAACACAAAGAAAGTTCGAGCCAACAGCATCAAGACAGGTAATATATTTAATATTAAAAACACCGGCCAAGAGTGAGGTGTGAATGGCGGCAATCGAATGATCGTATTAGGTCATCGGTTTTATTTCTGATGTTAGTCCTCATATTTTTGGCAAATCAGATATCACATGGCATTGTGTTTTTTTTATAATTAATATATTTGATTTAATTAAAAATCTGTTAAGTAGTTTTGAAAATATTACCTAAAATATTCTTAATTTATGCTAAAATTGCAATTTTAGTATTAGTCCAAATTCATATTATACAGAGAATAAGTGAACCTACTAGCTTCTAGGGGTAAAAATTACTCCTGTAGAACTTTAACCTTTACTGAGTCTCTGTTTAATAATATGAATTTTGACTAATACCAAGTGCAGTCTTAGCGTTAATTTACTCCAACGCTAAACCTTGTTTATTAATAATACTGCTAAAGTTTAATCAACTTTAAAACAGTAAAAAGTAAAGGAAAAATATTTCAGAAATATACGTATTTAAATTAAAATTACATTTTAACTTAATGAAAAATAAGATAAGAATAACTTACAAACATATTAAATATGATTTGCACAATAGGCGGCCTCGTCGCTTAATAGCGATTTCTATACTGGAAGGGCCAATGATATAATGTAATGCATATATAACGTAAGTAGGTAGGCATCCATACTAATATTATAAATGCAAAAGTAACTCTGTCTCTCTGTTACTTAATCACGCCTAAACCACTGAACCAATTTGCTTGAAATTTGGTATGGAGATATTTTAATACCCAAAAAAGGACATAGGCTACTTTTTACCGCAGGAAAATGACGCATTCCCACGGGAAAATAATCTAAATATATATAACTCAAAGGTGACTGACTGACTTAGTTATCTATCAACGCACAGCCTAAACCACTGAACGGATCGGGCTGAAATTTGGCATACAGGTAGATGTTATGACGTAGGCATCCGCTAAGAAAGGATTTTGATTCATCTATCCCCATTCAGATCTATCCCCAAGGGGATAAAATAGGGGATGAAATTTTGTATGAAACCTTGTCAATTTTAAACCGATTGGGCTGAGATATTGTATAAATAAGGCTACTATGACGTAAGCATTATCTAAAAAAGGATTTTGATTGATTTTACCCCCAAGGGGATAAAATAGGGGATGCAAGTTTGTATGAAACTTTGTCAATTTTAAGGGCTGAGACTTTGCATGCATAAAGCTACTATGAGGTAAGCATCCCCTAAGAAAAGATTTTGATAAATTCCACCCATAAGCTAAGAGGATAAGACCTTTTTTCAGGTATTTTACACGATATAATGAATAAATATTCGTTATAAATGCTGCTCAAAGTAACTTTACCACGCGGACGAAGTCGCGGGCAAAAGTTAGTTATAAAAAAATTCAATAAACTTAACATTAAGAACCTGCAAATAACGCACGCCCAACAGTTTGCCGAACTATATCCTTCTTGAAGAGTTTTTAAAATTATTTTATATGTTAAAAGCTCAATATTACATTTATTTTTTTTATTTATTATGGAATTTATACGAGTTACGTAACCTATCTCCAGAAGCTGATGATGGTCGAGAGACGTGGGGTACTGGTGCTGACTTTCTCCTGTCAATAATTGGATTTGCAGTGGACCTAGCCAACGTGTGGCGTTTCCCTTACCTCTGTTACAGGAACGGCGGAGGTATTCAAACTATTTTATGAAGACTTTTTAACATTTTATTATTGACGACTTTCTTGAAAATACAGCGTGTTAAAGAATCTCATGCATTTTCACTATTTTGCTAGGGCTCCAAATTTTGACAATGACAATGGGGGACATAATTACAAAATTATTGTACGTAGACCTTAAAAGATAATGATTTAAAGCGTGATGATTGATCATTTTAATACAATCTTGCAAGCAAAATTTACCTCACTTCTTGGTTTACGATTGAGCTGAAATTTCAAATGGGGCTGATCTGATTATGGAGCCGGAAGGTAGCCATGGGATTTCAATAACGCAATCCCATCGAATTTGGGCTCGTTTGATTTGTCTTTACAAGATTTCTGTTCCAAACAACAAAAGCTTGTCTTTAAATAAATACTTATTTTATAGTATTAAATTATATATTAACGTTAATACTTGGATGTTTTCTACCTGCTAGCAAAAGCTGACAGTGATAAACGATGTAACCGTATGTTTTAAAGAACAGTTGCCAACATACAATGATCCATAGGCTATTGATCTCCGCGAGACCATTGCAATTTCCACTTTTCTAATAAATAACTACTCTATAATAGCCATTTTTTACTGTGAAATGAATGGGGCTTTTGTTTTTAATTAGATTTATTATATTTCAGGCGCCTTCCTGATACCTTACACGTTGATGCTCGTGTTTGGAGCGTTGCCGCTTTTCTATATGGAGCTTATATTGGGGCAATACAACCGTCAAGGACCCATAACGTTGTGGAAAATCTGTCCGCTATTCAAAGGTAGGCAACAAAATAAATAAATGTTAGGCAACATCTCACAAATTGCTCAGATCCAAAATCAAGTAGTTAAAGTATTTGAATTATGGGAATCTGAAACAATGTAGGTATCACACCGAAATAATATGGAAAAGTCCATTTTTTACGTTGACTCGAATCAAGAACTCAACTCGGGAGTCGGAGATGACATTACCTTGATTATTTGAGGACCTCCATGGCCGAGCGGATCATATCTGTTCATCTCTGAGCTCCTGGGTTCGACACTCGAAACAAATAACAACACGAAGTTTTCTATATTGTCACGGGTTGTTTTGATACATTATTATTTCAGAGTAGTCACGTAGATTATAATCTTTGCCACCCGCTTACGATTCAGCTTTCCGTAAGTGAATTTTTTTTAAAATCGGTTTAGTAATTTTTTAGTTTTTCCATTATAAAAACCAAACATATGTTTCTACTTTACAGTACATATTAGTATAGATTTCCAGAATTCAAGGGCAAAAGGTATTTAGTGTAATGTTGTCTAAATATTTTTTTTATTTATAATACATTTGTTTTATTTATTCTTGAAGATTATGTTTCTCAAATAAATGTTTATCGTTCCAGGCGTCGGTTTTTGTGCGGTGATGGTGGCATTCTACGTGTCTTTTTACTATAACGTTATTATTGGTAAGTTTTTACACGAGAAAATTAAAATTAAAATAAATGTTTTAAAGTTCAAAATATAAAACCGTTTATTGTAGATTTGACTATAACGTTAACTCTTTCCGACGTATAGCGTTATCAGATGATGTTAATGAATGTTGGATGACTTCCAAGAGGGGGTTGTGCTGTCGGTCTACACGAGGCCGTTTAACCTTATGTTTTATTACCTGCTAAGTACAAACAGTATAAGTCCAGCTATAAACAGCCTTGACCTTGACGTCAAGCACAGCGTCAAAAAGGCGCTAAGGATAAACATTTAAACTCTATAACGCGATAGGGCCTAGCTCGACTTTGAGTTCAAGCTAGGAAGGGGGAATTGTTGGGAAGGAAAAAGTAACATGGATACTAAAGAAAGCAAGGATGTAAAATAGTTTGCAAGAAAGGAAAGAGGGAATGGAAGTAAGGCACGTCGATGTTATTCTTCAGTGTCAGCATTATTATATAATGACATGTAGTGGACGTGATTCTGATAGACTGTTAAGGGGCTGAGGACACTGAATGATTTTTAGAAATCGACACGCCCACTTACATAATTACAGGTGTCTACGCTAGTGTGGGTTAGCTCATTGCACGTTCCTCAGAAGAATAACAAATGCCTATCGGTTAAGCGCCAGCAGATAAACTTTGTACTAATAACAATGACGTTTTATAACCATCGAGTGCTTTGAGTTAGCTGTCTAAAGTGCTTACACAATAGGTGGCGCAGAATTTTTTTAAAAGAAAGGAATAATTTCTTTTTACTCCAGATTTTTATGGGGCTTAGAAAGGACAAGTATGTTTTTCTTTTTGGGTCGACAAAATAACATACTAATATTTTGTCTGTTTCATATTTCAGAATTTTATTCTAATTCATTGATATTTTAAAAAATGCTTTGCATTGAATAATTAAAAGATTTAAAATTTAAAGAAATATGAAATAACTATATAAAATCACTTATGATACCACACATCACATCACATTTCTTCACTCGATTTTAAACCTTAATGTAGTGAAGGTAGAGTTAAAATAATTGCGATAATTTGATAGACTGTAGTAACCTGACTTGCTGCTGTGTGTACCTGATAATGTCGGCCAATCAGAATAAACCAAATATCACGTCATGGCACTTAATCCCCGCCGAGTTTGACTGAGACGGACTTTCATACCTTATTCTCATTACAAGAAGAGTCATTATACATTTTAATTGTACGAATTTTTGGTAGGTCGGCTTTACGTAAACGAATATTCACCATATGCAATATTAATTGGAAGTCATTGTAGTTAGTACACATATCCATATCGAACTTGCCGGAGGAGGAGAAAAAAAAGCAATTTTAGAATCGTTTTTATGAGAATATAGGGTAGACGCGCCTGTTTCTACCATTGTCTTGCTGTCGAACATTTCATGGCCCGTTTAAAAATAATTAATGCTTTAAGAATTGGACTCTACCTGATCTTTGGACTGGAGTTAATAAAACATATCCTGTTTTCATAATTTGAAGAAAAGTTATGGAGGTGGAATGATATTTTGTAATACTGACGCATCATCAAAGTATAGGACTGGTTGACCGGTTAGGATAAAACCATTAAAACACAATCATTTTATTTGTCCCATAAATATAGATGATTTCAAAGTTGCCGTCAGAGATTTTTTATTTGATACTGGAAAGCGAACTGATTCAAAAACAATATCTTAAAAGTCTATCCATACTTTAAATAGTACATTAAGTATAAAGAGCTTGAAGGAAAGGCAAAGTCATCCAAAAACACTCTTTTTATGAACTCCGAAACAATCATAATACTACAATTATTAAATGAAAATTCACTAAAGTTTTTACAGATAAACTTATCATTGGCTTAGTTAGTTTTTGTCATGGAAAATGTATTTTATTTTAAAAGAAAATTGTCTTCGATTTATAAAAAAATATATTCTTGTACCAAAAATATGATTTATAGATGTATCACAACATCTGTAGCTGTAATTAAAAATATAGAGAAAAAACTGTTTTGTCCATCCAATCCCTATTAAGTCCTTTATTATCTAAGCAGAGATATAATTTTACTTTCCAGTTTATGAGTAAACATATAAGTATGTAGTGAAATTTCATTAGCAGACAGGGAACTAAACGCCATTAAATACTTTACATCCGCTGTATATCTATATACAACGTGTAACATAATTAACGCACATTCTGAAAGTAGTTTGTTTATATTTCGTTATACTAACATACAGTTAATAAATACATCGAAGTGTCTAAAGATTATGGGATATATGATAGCAAGACTATGCTAACTGATTTTCATAACAAATAAGAATCATAATTATTGCCTTAACTTAAAAAATACTGAAGCCGTAATTTTCACGTCATTGTGTTTATTTGTAAAATGTCCACACCGTTACCCAGCAATAAGTATAACTGTATCATAAACAATGTTTAATTTTATTTATAAATCCATTTTATAAATTCATTTTCTAATTGGGTTGTAAAAGGACGTGCGTTATTTCTGTTACACATTTTATACTTATAACAAATCTGCAAAAAAATAATGTCCATACATTGAATATATTTACAAAAAAAGAAAGAAATTGAGGGTGGTTAATGAACAATAATAGAATACGAATTTAAAAAATATTATCTGTTTATCTGTATATACACGTTAATTTTCGGGACTACTGAGTATATTTGTATGAAACTTATTTTGTTAATACCTGGGCAATATATGGGGTATAATTAATTTGGGAAACTTAAACGATTGATGCACAACCAGCGACACCGTAAGAAAAATTTTTGTGCCTGATCAATATATTCTGCTAAGAGTACAAAAGTCAAAGACCCAGAACATATAATGTGGTCCTCAAAGATACTAGTTATACTATAACATCGGATAAAAATAACTTCTTAACAATAAATAGTTTTTTTATTTATTTACATTTTTTGCACAAATACACATTGGCGTACTTAATGCCATGGCCATTTTCTACCAATAAACCTTAGGATGATGTGGACACGGGGTTCTCTCTATTGTTGTACAGGGCAAGTTCGTGACCTTGTTGCGTACAACAAAACGCGGGAAAGGGAAAGATCTATGGTTAGCGATACGTATCGTTGTATTTCAACGATCATGTAAATACTAAGGTTTAATGTCCGTTTTTTCGTCTACTCTAGAAACAGACAATGCAATGTGTCAAGAAGCTCTGATTAGATAATTTGGATTTAGTTTTAAATATATTAAAATTAACTTTGTACATAATAAGACGGCAACATCATTTTCCCTAATTTTATAGTAATTATGTATGTATATACATACATAATTTTATAGTAATTATGTATGTGTATACATACATAAATAATTACAATAAAAATACATAAATCATAAAGTAATTAATTACAGATAAACAGATAAATAGAAACATTTGCTATAGAATAACTTGTTTTTAGAAGCTAATTTATTATTTATTGATCATTCTTGTAGACACAAGTAGAATGGAAATTCATCCCACAAAGGAATAGATTTGACGAAGAACGAAGAGTGAACGATTTCGGAGAAATGGGATGGGCAGAGTAGACTATTAGAGGAGGAACAAAGAGTTTTGGTGTGAAAGGTACATAAGTACTGTTAAGATAAGAAAGAGTGTCTGGAGATTTCAGCAGAGAGGATAACGTAGTTAAAGCACGCATACATCTTCGCTTCCGGATTTACGTCCATTTTGAATTTTAACGATATAGGGACACATGATCAAATTTTCTAAGAATAAAAACGGATAGAATCTTCGGTCTCTAGAATCCAGTTAAGCCAGTGAAAAACTGACCATCATCATACATTGCCCAAAATCTTTAGATCTACCAGAAAATGAGATAGAAACAATTTCTGAAGTACGCAAAGATATAAGAACAGCGCAGTAAACCACGGAATTCTGATCGACTTCGATATGCTGTTGAGAGAATAAAAGCTGCTGGTGTGGAACTGAAAATTACCTGTTTATCTAATGCCCAACTTTGCCTTGTTGTTTTAAGGGTTAGCAACATCTCTGGGCTTTATATTTTGGCACCCGAATAATAAAAAAAAAACACCAATAAAGTTTATAAATTTCATCTTAAATATTATTGTTAATCATATATACCGTTGGCACCGTCAGCAGACTGTAGAATTTTGGTACAAAAATAATTCTACCTTTACAGGTTCATTAAGTTATAACCTACTCAATCCACAACATACAATTTAAGCTTACAAAATCTTTGGTATGAGACAACACGAACGAAGATGCGGGCACCAGCTAGTGGCAAATAATATAACGGTGTAATGAATCTTTATAAGTATTTTGGCCTAACATAACCTCAGTAAAAAGTTATACGACCAAATGAAACAATAACAAAAACTTACTATAACCCAACCTTTCATCTTATTTGAGGTTGTTCAAGATATTTATTGAGCAACACATTATTTGAATAGTTGCCTCTATAGAATAAAATTTATGAATTTCGTTGGGATCGCCAGTTTAAAGCTGCTTTCTTTATGCAGATGATACCTACCACAGTGCTTACATAGAATCCATTCAATCTGCAAATGAAGCGATAGTCATGGAGCAAGATTATGAGTGATGAAAGGCTTAAAATTCACGTGAATAACACATAAGATATTAAACCAATGTACTACTTTGAGAATATAACTATTCACACCGTCATTAACTGGTCGTCCTCTTTTAATTTTAAATAAGAGTGAAGTTATACTTCACGGAATTGTCACTGTAAATAAATCTATTTCGTGATTATCCTTTACCAAAGGAGGCAATTTGTCTATATAAATTAAAAAAGAAGCATTGAGCACTGTGAAACACCCATGATAGGTGTTGATCTATCGATTCAGGGGATTTTTTGTCACCGATATGAACCTCCTACAAAGCCACTGAACTAAGAGACAGCAAAATCTAACTAGTTATCTCTAAATTCATAATATGAAGATTCGTTATATATTTCATGAACACCATAATTGACAGCTTTAAGTACGTCACAGAAAACACCTAAAACGTTGTGTGAATTCCCCCAGGCATCAACAATTTGTTCTAAGATTCCGATATTCATACCGATACTGAATTTATGCATCCATGTGAAGTGAACCGTAGCTAGTTTTATCATATAGGCCAGTTACACTAACCTGCCCTTTTCAGAATGGGATTGCCCAGACCCAGAGTCCTGATTAGATATTCTAGAGAATCACCCGTTTCTTTGAATGTCGAGCTTGTCCTCAACTCTGTGCTTAGAGTTGAACTGAATTGTAAAATTTACCGTAAAACTTTTACCACACTTACGTCACAATAATAAATGCTGATAACCGAATTATTCACATCTAATTTTTTAATGCCAACCTTAGTCAGGAATAAAATTTAGTAACATTTTGGAGTGATTTTCAATTATTACGGTAACCATACGCCACAGGTTTGCATCCGTGATGCGGAAAGTAGATTTAAAAAAAAATATAGTTCCCTAATTATAAAACCTTCTGTTGATAACAATTAATGGCTAAAACGACTTCACAAATTTTATTTCAATAAATTTACCAGTATCTTAAGAAAGTCAAAGAACGACGTCTTACGAAATAGCGGTGCGATCGTATCAGTCACGTTCGAAATCTTGTCACGGCTTTTATAATAGGGTGTTATACTCTGATTGCAAAAGTACTTACTTGGTACTAGTAAGTGTTTATAATCGACAACAAAAATATTCCAAAAACAAAAAATTAAAAACGTTTTCTTTTCTTAAAATTAAATCATAATTCCACTTTTTTACACCCATAAAAACACCGTCTGCTATATTCATGACGATATTCTGTTATGTACAGATTGAAATATCAATAATAATAATAAAATAACAGTAATGTACAAACAGATTAAATTATTTTTAACAATCAACCAATTTAACAAATGTAATGTAGGGAACTATGTGTTTATTAATGTTTCAATTTTATGTTCATATAAATTTGCATAACTGTTTGATCCTGTATAAAAAAAAATAAGATGTTATTCAAACGAAAACGGTATTATCTAACGATCTCGACAAAATAATAATATTAAATAAGGTAAGAACAGTATTATCTCGGAATCTGCTTTTTCTGTCAAATCGGCTGCTGTTTATTTATTTTTTTTACAACTACTCACAGATGTCAGATTCAGAAAATATTCAAACGAAGTGTCGTCACGTAATGGTGGGTTATGTTTTTAAGTCAAATGATGAATAAACAAAAAGACTGGACCTTTAATTTTGATATGTTAAGATAATTATGCGATTTTATTACTCGAAATCAGCCTAGATATGATTATTTCAAAGCAAATTTCAATGATTCTGCAAATTCGTGCTTTACGTTTCACTATTGAAACTACCCAATCCACTATCGAAATTACCAAGTATGGTTAAAATTGTTTTATTTTGGTTGCAATACAACTATAGTCTATTGAGTATCGTTTAAAATTGTGTACTAGTCCGGAACACTGTACATTTACCTCACAGAAAAATCTTCGTTTTTCATTATCAGTAATTGTATGGCTACGCCTGTTGCGTACTGCAATAGTTTGCAAACCAATAAAGGATATCTAGAGGTATTTTGTATCAAATTAACGTGAAATTTATCCAGTCGTTTTTCCATGAAAATTTCAAAAATAATATCGATACAATTATTAAATATAATAATTTATATTTAAGTTTAAACACATAAATAATTTTTAATATTATATTTCTCATAATAAAAATATTGGGTAAAAAAATTAAGATACAAAAAAAACATGAAACTCGGTTTTGATCTGCGGCACAATGAGTACCTAGTGACCAGCACATAGGACATTGCGCCACACCAAACACTAGAAAAGTTTGTGAAAAACCTGTACATTATTATTTAGTACACTATTACCATAATTTTCAAATTCATTAAATAGTAACTAATTCCCTTTTTTATATTTGTTTTATAAAGTAATACCTATTTATTGAACTATTTTATTTACACAATATGATTGATTAGGAATTATTTTTTACTAGAGTAACGGTCTACGGGATGGTTTTTGCATGAAAATGTCAAACTTTTGCAAACACATACTTTTATGGAAATATTTACCTATTGTCAAATTTTATGTTATATATTTTTACAGCAATTAAATTTATCAACTAGACTAGATAATTAAATAATACTTAATTACTGTATAAAATAATATTCAAAATTATTTTAACGAATTATTAATGAATAACATATACCTATAAAAAAATGAGAGAGGAAAATATATTAGGAAAAAGAAGATAAAAGTAAAACAAAAATGCTTCTTTGATGAGATTGGAACACGAACATGTATTTTATTGGAACCATTTCATCAATATCGGGGTTTTATATGAAAATGTCAGTCTGACTTTCGCCTACGTCATACTAAAGAAATATTTATTTTCACATTTTATACTGTTTAATAATATAAAAAAAGTTGCTTTTTAAAATTATGGCAGAAAAAAAATGAAAATTAGAATAAAATAATAAAAAAACGACTTGAAAAAATGCGAGCTCTGGTGGGATTAGAACTTACAACTTCGAGACACTCGGGTCCCTTCCCTCGTACATTACACCAAATATATTGTTTAAACGAGGGCGAAATTCAAATACTTATTTTAAATGTTCTTTTTTTTTATAATTTTAGCGATCTCGGTACGTCAGAACGCTGCACAAAGCAACATAGGTCCATCTAGCAACACGCCTCAGCGTGAACTAAGTTAGTGTGCGTTATTCTATAGCCTTCCCTGTCAATTGCAGTAGGAGTGACAGAAATGTCAATACTTTAAAGTTGCTTGAAAAAAATGACCATATGTGCCATATCACAAAATAAATTATAATAATTATCATAATAACATTATCAAAAATTGGGAATAACCAACTTTTATATTAACCTTTGATACATATTTGTACTCAATATCATTACTCTAATGTATCACATAATTGAGAAAAGAGCCTTTCGCAATATTTTTAGATGCTACTTTGGAATTATTTTCTATCGAGTGAAGTTAATACAATCATGTTTCGGTTTCAACCACAAGATCAGAAATACGATCAAGTATAACCACAAATTTTTGGATTGCCATAGGTTTCCCGTGAATTAGTACAATCCAAGATCAATTTTACCAATTTGGCACTATTCAGCGTCTTAAGCCGAATCCAAATTACGAAGCTAATTGCACGATATAAGTTTCATTGCATTTACTTCTCTAACAATCGTATGTGTAAACGTTCCACAATTCATGCATTAGTTTCAGAACACTAAACATTCGTGCGATGCGTATATTTTTGATGAAATTAGTGTCGTGCAACTAATTTCCGCACGACATGGCGAAACTGGTGTCGCGACATCAATTGAGCATAGTAAAGCTTCGAAGTTGACGAAACCTGTATCTCAGAGATACTATTGGTTGCATGCCGTTACAAAATTGTTCCACTAGTGCCAAATTTAATTTCATAATGTAAATCCGGGTTTATGGATTCATTGCGCTAGGCAATGAATGCGGCAACAGCTCACGCGCCGTTCTGCTGGCAACGATATGTTCCTATTAGGGTGGGCGTTCTACTTCCTGGTATCGTCGGCGCGTTCTGAGCTGCCGTGGGTGCACTGCGACAACGCATGGAACACGGAGCACTGCTGGGACTCCGGCCGCCACAACTCCACAAATCGCACCGAAGATCTCAAGTACCAGGGTCCGCTGTCACATTTCACACCAGCGTCAGAGTTCTTTCAGTAAGTTGTGTATAAGATAAGCCTCATTTTGTAAACGATTAGGACTATATTAACAGCATTTTTTCTTCACTCCATTTTAAGCATTTATATTTTCTCGGTTATGTAGTGACATCAGTTTATGTCGTTAAGAGCTGATGAGTTTCTAACACATGTATGCATTACAATGTCCTAAATGGGCAGTTAAGCGTATTTTAATAAATAAGCATATAACTAATTTTTGTTTCGTTCATCTACTGCATAAATCTTGGCATAAAGAATCGACCACTTATGGGTCAATTTCCCATTAGTCGTTTAACCCCAATCAAGGTTTTTGCGTATATTGTACTAGACTATTTTGGACCGATGACTATTAAGATTGGACGATGACATGAGAAGCTGTATGCAGCCCTGTTACATGCCAGTTAGGGCTGTAACGGTGCGTAATACCACACCGTTTATTTTGTCCTAGGTTTCCGCGTCCAAACTTTTTATCTTTGATCTATAGCCTTTTTTTCGGACTTGTTTTTGAATAATGTCTCTAATATATAAACGAGTATTTTATTTTCTTTATTCAGTGTTTTTCTGTTATAAAGTGATAGTAATATGAGAAATTAACTTGGAGCACATATTTTTTTTAGTCGTGCGGTATTGGAGATGCAGCATTCAGAAGGTCTGAATGACCTAGGCCTACCGAAGTGGCAACTGGCCATGTGTCTAGGGCTGGTCTACGTCACCCTCTATCTCTCACTCTTCAAAGGAGTCAAGAGTTCTGGTACGTGAAAAAAAAATAACTCTATTAAAACTGATGGTTAGTAGAGATTTAGAAATATATTAGCATTTTAACGTAGTTTTAGTAAATTTCATAAAAGCTACCAATAGCTTATTATGTTTATCCCTTGCTGTGTTTTGAAAGGCACCTCGACTAGCACTACAGTAGTCGTAAGAAGCCATCTGTGCTGATGCTGCTCAGTGAGTTAGGATGTGTTTTGTCCTAATTCAAAATGGCATGTTCGCGTGATAGAATAAGAAGTTCGATAAATTATAATTGTGATCCATTAGGAGACCCCATGTTTCAGTCGTGGATGCTAAGGCCAGTGATAATTCCGAAATTATAGGTAAAGTGGTGTGGATGACGGCGACCATGCCGTACGTGGTGCTGTCGATCCTGCTGGCGCGCGGGCTGCTGCTGCCGGGCGCCACGCGCGGCATCGCCTACTACCTGCAGCCCGAGCTCAGCCGGCTCAAGGATACACAGGTACCATACTATCCGTGATTCCTTCTTTTTGTATTGTGTTGTTATTCCTAATGTGGTTTCAGAAACTAACACATAATTGTAGAATGTGACCAAAAATTGTGCATATTCAATGGGGTCTCCTGTGAGCGGAAGGATTATCGCTCGGCTTTAGTATAACTGTTTGGTAAAATTTTTTTAGCCTAATATGTTAACATAATATTTTTATTTAGTTTTGATTCGTATGATGATACTAGATATGAAAAAACAGATCAATAGTTTCGATTAGAACTCTTAGCAAATCATAAATCGAAAAAGGGAAGTTGCGGGAAATAAAAAGAAAAAAAAAAACAAAGTAAACTGTCATGTTAGCATAATGTTCTCCGAATGGATAGGAAACTTAAAATCCAAAAGGAGAAGGTGAAATGTTCGACGGCAATATATGTTTTTTTATGTATGTTCATCGGTATTTCCTCCAATTGTTGGCCGATTTTCAAAATTCATTTTTTATTCAATAGTTTAGTGGACCGAGATGGTTTCATTTAAATTTTATCAATATCGAATGAGTGGTTTTCTTTTTATACGCAAAAAAATACGCTTTTTACCAGATAGCACCTAAATATTTTGATGATGTGTATTGTATTTCATGTATTTTAGCTAAAAAACAAAAGATTGTGTATTTTGAATAAAGTAGGTATTTTAATCCATATCTTCTTGAATTGTGAACCAATTTTTATCAAACTAGCTGTTTCCCCGCGTCTTTGCCTGCGTAAATTATAGGCTATGTCCAACGCGTAACTTCCCGTTGGTGAAATACTTTTATAAATCGGTCCAATAGTTTCGGAGCCTATCCAATGCAAACAAACAAGCAAGCAATTCTTTCCTCTTTTATAATATGAGTATACATAGAAAAATAATATTAGTTCCCGAAATCAAATTAGTAGCTGCTACGGTACTTTCTTGATTTCTCCATGACAACCTTTCCGGTTTACTTTCATGTAAGAAAGTAAAATAATTTCAAAACTCAATAAACAACTCATATTCTATTTATACTTTTTTGTATTTTTATTGATATCTAAATCCCGAACTTTACAAATTTCAGATTTTTTAAATGTAATGGCTATATGTGGTCCTTTCGTTTCCTGCACAAAATCAAATTATGGTAGAGTCGCCATCTAGTGAGGTCCTTTTTTATTGCTTTCTCATTTCATAAATACTTCCTTATTAATGAGAAAAATTACGTCGAGCAAATAAACAACATCTTCTTGTTTTTCATTATATTGAATATTTTTATAGACATTTAATATTTTTTGTGTTATTTATTATATAAAAAAAATATCAATATGTATTTTTTTGTAAATAGAACCGATCACGAGGTTTAAAAAGAACCGATTTCAAACTTTAAAAAAGTGATACCTAAATAATACTTATGTCAAAAGCGACTTATTCAAGAAAATTGTATTAAAGTCGAGCGCCTATCATTTAAATTATTAACTTACAAAAGACCTCTGAATTAAATTGCATTTTCTTGAATAAGTTGCTTTTGGGATAAGTATTATTTGTCACATTTTTTAAATTTGAAGACTGATTTTTTTAATGTTTTTTGTAGTATTGGATATTGGTTTTTTGATATTGTATCTCTTGATAAGGTGTGGGTGGACGCTGCAGTCCAGATCTTCTACTCGGTCGGTGCTGGTTTCGGGGTGCACCTGTCGTACGCCAGCTATAACACCTTCCACAATAATTGTTACAGGTTACATTTATTATCATTGTTATAATTATCTTAAGCTTAATTAGAACGAAACTAAAATATCTACATTTAAGACTTACTTCAATGTATATGATTTAGAGCTTAGAGTATTGATTTCGACTGCCAATCAGTGTTTTGTATTTAGTATAACAGTGAAACAAAAGTCATAACAAAGCCGAAAGATACGTGTTGGGGTCATCAATACTGACAACTTTTATTCTAGAATAATCCTGTGAAACCATTTATTGGACATCAAAGTGAAAACAAAAAAAAAACACTTTTTTATGAAAAACTCTTTAAAATGTTATTATGAAATTTCAAATAAACAATACAAAAAAAAAAAACAGTAGTTATTCATTAATAAAGCCTTAAAATCATAACTCACGATGTATGTTGCATACAGCTGTGCCCTCCTCGTAGGCAGTATTATCCAAAACTAAATTCTGTCATCTGATCACGTTCTTGTAACAAATTAGGCACTTCAACCCTCAATTGCATAAAGGATCTTTAAGCTTTAATATCAATGAATGTTTAAAATTTCTTTCCTATTGGTAAAGTCTTTATAAAGTAATGACATTTTTAATGGACGTTTGTGCAACTGGATTAATGAATTATGGACGGTACAAAGATCGATTTCCTTCAGTCGTGGCATGGTTTGCTTGTAGGGTTCTCTAATGGTGGAATACCCGGAGACTCCACCATCTAATGGTGGGATGTTATGTAGCTTAGGGTTGCTCAATGAAATGCTGGGTGTTATTCTTCAAACTTTCGATTTTATTAGCAAATTATATATATCAAATCTCTTATAAGTCATTTCTAAGATACTGACTCTATACCCGTGTCGATCAGAAAGAAAGATTATCAACCAGCAAAACACGAACACGCGAATTCGCAACGCGAAAAAGTAAAAATTCAAAATATTAACGGCCAGCATTGACCATAAATCGTCCGGAGAGTAAACCTACTTAGAGTAATGTGCACGGACCTTATTGACTGGAGTTCAATGACTCCTTGTGAATTAATGAAATTGATAGTGACAACAGAATTCAGTGTAACGAAGTATTATGTTTTACAAATACCACATAAAATAATATATTGCGTTTAAAAAAATTACGAATAGCTATGTCAGAACTAATTTCGAACAATAGATAGAATAGATAAGTACCTACCTTAACGGTTGACAGTGTTATCATGTACTTTAGTACACCTCTGTTTGTGAGCGTTACATTGCGAGCCGCAAATTGTAATTTGTTATTTTCAAAAAATTTATGTTGTTTCCTACTTGTCATTTTTTATGGTACATATTTTGTCGGTTGTCGGCTTCGTTATGATTTTTGTTCCACGCATGAAATGTATGAAGTTATAATTGATGAGAATAATAATTTGTATTTGATCTTAGAGACTGTTTAGTGACGACCCTGGTGAATTGCTTCACGTCGTTCTTCTCCGGTTTTGTAATCTTCACATACCTGGGATTCATGTCTTACAAGCAAGGAGTACCTATATCCTCGGTGGCCACTGAAGGTATGCATAAAGCTCGAATGAAATGGGGTAACGTCAGAGAAATGCATTAAGCACTACCATCTGTATGTAGTAGTTTTCTTTGAAAGCATAATCACTAAAATTCTTTAAGTGTTCCCTCATCTGGATCATGATACCCGGAAAGCCGTAGACAAGTTACCAAGACATTGTCCCGTAACGAGACCGTCAGAAGATTGAAATATACTAAACGAATTGCATTTAAACATTTGCTGTGCTCCACTAATTTACCCACTGTTGCAATACTGCTAAATATCGTAAAACGGTGTTTTATATAATATATCATAGATTTTTTTTTAATACAAGTAACAGTCACAAAAAACTCTTTAACTATAAGTTGGTTATAGTAATATAATGGTGCATTTTGGAAATGAGTGTGTGAAAGTCCCATACATCTTAATGCATTGCTCCTATGCAAAAAAAAGCTTCACGGTTTGCGGGCAGCTTATAAAGAGCTGGATCAAGTTGTGATATATATCACATATGTGTTAATATTTGATTTATTTCCAGGACCTGGTCTGGTGTTTCAAGTGTACCCCGAGGCAGTGGCCACGTTGCCTGGTGCCAGTCTATGGGCGATGCTCTTTTTCTTCATGCTAATCATGCTCGGGCTCGACTCTGGAGTAAGTATATAGATTTAATAGCAAATTTTCACATCATAAATAAAACAAAAGAATTACTCGTAGTTATCAGATAGTAAAATCAACGTTAGCCTATTAATTTCTCTACTGCAGAGCACATGCCTTCCCTATAGAAGGAAACAAGTGAAGAGGACGGGACATAATCTACTACATGGACCCAGATTTGTTTGGATTCGATATACCAATGGCCTCACGTGCCGTCCGAAGCTTGGATTAGCTGCAAATAATGATTTTTGGTTCCCCAACAGCTAGCTTTTGCTAATTGCATAATCTCCATAATTGCATACCTAATGTGCTATATACCCATAGCGCTATCGAGACCTTCGTTCATCTCTCATTTATTTATTCTGTTACGATGTTTTTGTTATTGTAAAAACGTGTTTTCTTTCAGTTGCATTTTAAGTATATAGAATTCTGCAATTTATAAGTTTTAAACCCCATAAATAAACAATATTACATTTTATTAGTAAAAAAACTATCATTATTATGGCAGATGGGTGGTCTCGAATGCGTAATCACTGGGCTGTTGGACGCGGCCCGAGCGAGCGGGGCGAAGCACCTCCGACGGGAGCACTTCACGCTGCTGGTGGTCTGCGTGTCCTTCTGTGTCGCCTGCATTAACGTCACACCGGTGAATATTATATTGCAGCTCCGTCATCCGTAAACACCAATATCCCACGCCATTGACAATATTTACTCCCTGAGATCAAAGATATACTGTGGGATTTAGAAACCTACTTTGATAACTATTAATTAAAGTCGATTGCGTCGGACATGTTTTTTTTTTGTTTCATGCCATCGAAGAGATATACTTAACTCTCATCCTAGAAAAATAAATAGTGCAAAATCTAAATGAAAAATATTTATTCAGTCTAGGCTATTACAAGCACTTGTGAAAGTCGACAGCTACGCTATCGGTTCGTAAATCTACGGCGGGAGACCTTGTACCGAGAAGAACCGGCAAGAAACTCGGCAAGGGCTGCTTTTTTCTCGCTGTTTTATTTCATACAGAGCGTCAATATTGTAAAATGACTTCATTAAAATATGAAGTCACTTTCCATTACAATATTAGAAAATATAAAAGTAAAACAGTATTTACGTCAATCGAATCACATGTCTACTCAAACAAGCTCACTGATATAATTAAATATACATAAAAATAAGCCATATTTAACACCAAGCACTTTTGTTGCTTAAATATTCATTAACAGTATAATATCCTTTACTGAGTAGACAATTCTTAATATGGGTTTTAAATTTAGGCAAGGGTAAGTTTAAAATTTAATACAATAATAGGTATTTTGTTGTAGTGTATACCTTGACCCATAAATGTTGATAGAACCTTCTTTAGCCTGCATGACGGCAAAACTAGTTTATCTTTGTTTCTAGTATAAAAATTGTGTACATGACTATGTTAAATGTAATTATTAATATGTTTTCTAACATGAAGTATACAATTGTATATCAATTGAGAGTCTACTGTTAATATCCAGTAGCCTCTCAATTGATAGAGTGCAGATGAAGTTTCGGTATTTTATTTACAGGGT
This sequence comes from Diatraea saccharalis, assembly GCA_918026875.4. Classification (NCBI taxonomy): domain Eukaryota; kingdom Metazoa; phylum Arthropoda; class Insecta; order Lepidoptera; family Crambidae; genus Diatraea; species Diatraea saccharalis. The sequence goes on from OU893336.1 coordinate 1,078,840, forward strand.
GGTATCTACATGTTTCACCTGTTGGACACATACGCTGCTGGTATATCTCTTCTATGTTCCGCGCTATTTGAAGCTTTGGCCGTTTCTTGGTTTTATGGTTAGTATGCAACATCATCAGCCTATTAAGTCCCCGTTCAGCACATAACTTCCTGGACGGAATCACATACCACAAGGGTATAGTGTGGATTGGTTTGTGTTAAAAACTACAATCGCGTACTGGGCCAACGGTCTAACGTGCCCTCTGAAGCATATAACAGCTTGAGATAATAATTTGATCAACCGACGACTGGCTTGCGCAAATTGTATCTAACCTCTGTATGAATACAAATATCTACACTAATTCGATTGTTTGTTTAATTTTTCTATGAAAAATATCAATAAATTTAATGTAGTTTAAGTATCTGTTATTAAAATTTTTGGAGATACAAAACAATCCTAAAAAAATAACAATGAGTCTTTTTAGGATTAGAAAGGTTCTCGGATGACGTCGAAGAAATGTTGGGCTTCAGACCTGGTCTCTACTGGAGGATATGTTGGAAGTTCGTCAGCCCAATCTTTATCATTGTAAGTCAAATTTAATTAGATAAATAGATGCATAATGTATTAAAATTGTCGAAGTTTAAACCACGCTCCCATCCTTAATCTTAAACATTATTCCAATGTTAGGGACGATGGAAATTTAAATAATGCATTAAAATATTAATAAATAACAGCCTGCAAGGGAGTTGTTTACCAAATATATGACGGCGTGATCAAGATTGTGTGTAGCGTATAGGTCTACCGGGCAATCGATCATAGTAAACCATGAAAATATGATGTCACAACTTTTTAGAAACATTGGTAAGACGATAGAGTCCGTGACGTACGACGTGTGTGTGCGTGTGCAGGGCGTGGTGGTGTTCGGGCTGCTGTACCAGCAGCCGCTGCAGTACCAGCAGTACACGTACCCGCCGTGGGCCGCGGCGCTGGGCTGGGCGCTCGCCTGCTCCTCCATACTCATGATCCCCTGCGTCGCGCTCTACAAGATATGCTCCACGCCCGGCACCTGCCGAGAGGTCACCACCTCAACACTTATCGTTTATTACAAGTAGATAAATATCATTTCTGCCTGTTACCTAATGAGGGATAGACCGTCTCCCTTCCTCGAGAACGTCTCTCCGTGTTAATCATTCCGGTTGAGGTTGAGCGACCGTTTTTAGACCCGGAGGAATTCTTCAGGAGTCATCAAAAGCTGATATAATATGTCAATATAGACGTATCTGTATTTTTATTAGTATGCGAGAAATGTAGAAACTTTTCCAGCGCGGTCCAGACTGTATCTGTGCGCTATCTTTAGTCATTTTTGCCATCGATTGTTGTAGAGATGTTACTGAAGCGCTTTTTGATGGATAGATTGATCATTCTTTTTTGTCACTGTTATCACTTTACATAAACTTCAAGTAAAGTAACTTGGATAACGTATCAATTGGCGACCTTGTCGCTTAAAGCGAGGATTGCAAGATGAGGATGAAGAAAGAGGTAGATACGGCATATTTCATTGTTATATGGTAATAAAATCAAAACATTTATTTGTTCAAATATTGTGAACAGTTGTTACATAAGTTTCATGCTCAACAATATTTTTGCCTTATAGAGTAGGCGTGCAAATATTATATTTCTAATGTCACACTAATTATAAAAAAGAAAAAAGTCATATACTTAATTTAAGTTTGATTACAAAGTCCGTCATATTATCCAAATATAAAAATTCTACAATGCCATATACAATCAACATACACAAACTTTTCAATATACATAAATCAAAGAACACCAGAATAGGTCACTTACATAATCAATATTATAATGTTTAATGTCAGTTTTATAAGATTAAAAATAAATATACAATAATAGAATATCAGAAGATATTAATAATTTTTTTATTGAAGTTATTTGTCATTCAAGTATTCATTAATCGAAAAGTATACTCGTTCTTCAAGCCAATGGCATAATAAGTTTTTAAATATAATTTTTTCACATGGAAGTTTCCTAATATTTTGTGGCAGCTTTTCTACACTTTAATAGCCATACAGTACACATTTTTACTAAAGAGGGTTAAATTATTTTTTATTTCTTTGTTCGTGTATGACAAAATATTCGGGGTAATGTTTTACAAAGAGGCACATCTCTGTTATATACATGCATGGTAATGTTAGTATTTTATGTTGTCTAAATAAAGGCCTACATGATTCCCAGCTTTTTATTCCACACAGTGCTCTGATGCACTTTTTTTGGGTTCTAAATGCTCTTTCTACGTCAACACTATTCCCCTATATTATTAAGCCATAGCGCAAAACTGCTGCAACATAGCCACGGTATGACTGTAGAGCTATATTAAAAGATGCGTTTCTCTTGATTCTACCAAGCGAAAATACATTTTTTTTACAAACGCCATCCATATGATTTTTCCAATTACAATTTTCGTCTCGTACAATTCCAAGTAATGTAGTGGAATCCACTTTTATCATTATTATATTCTAAATTAATATATATTTTTTGACTTTTATAGTTATGAAATTGTAATAGTGATTCATTAAATTTGTTCCACAGCGCTTAGCCTGCTGCATATCACCGGAATCGGAACACGACGCCATCAGAGGCGGCGCTCCAGTATCACGTTTCACATGGAGACACTGGTTATATGTATAAATCATGTAATTTGAGCACTTCGACCTTTGTCAAGGGAGGTAATATAATAATGATAATACATGAAATCGAATGGCTCTACGTGAAAGACGAAAGCAGCCGCAACAATCATAAGGGGAAGGAAAATATAAAAACGACCTCCTTCAAATTTTGTAAATGGAAAAATTTCCTCCTGTTGAGGAATATTAGGTGAATTTTCAATACTCTCTGTATTAATAAGGAAAATACAGTCCTTGCTCAGTTCCTTTCCAGTTTTTTTAGTACATGATCATCCGCCGTGGGTTTCTAAATCGATAGTGAACGTACTTGTTTCTCACAAATGTTTACTCCCTAACTATCTATACTGAATATAGGATACTGCATTTGAATGTATTCGTAATTGTTTGTTACATATCACAAATGTTTATTGTTACAGCATATCATATATTTTTATTAATATAATCTAACGATATGTTATGTCTGTTTATGAGTCTAACGCTGGAGCATTTACTTTGTATATTCTGTAAATTGACATTTTGGAGCAATGTAATTAACTAAATTATGATTACTTACTACAATCATATCCAATTTCGACCTAAAAATTTACTAAAGCGTCTAGTGATATATCAAACTTGTTTCACATCAGAAAATTAAATCATAAAACAAAGTCAGGATAAAAATTGCGAGGCTGATGATTATTATTTAATAGTACTACAATAATAATGTGATTCGGACCTTAAAATGATGGTTTTCTACACTACCTCGATCCGATTCAGACCCAATGACGGTTTTCTACGTTTTGTTTCATCTACTACGGCAACATATTCCTTCGTTATAAGTTTAAAAAGTGTACATTCATAATCATATTTTTAGTTTATTTCCATATTTACGAGTAAATAGTTTAAATTGTTTAAAGTAGCTTCACAATTATCTCTAGTTTTGACAGTTGTTGTAACCTCAAAAGATTATGAATATCCATGGTCTCCAAATTAAATAATGCCATTAGTATATTTTAAACAAAAACTAATTTAAGCTATTACAAAAAGTGGGTAGACGCGACATTTAAAAAAGAAACACGTGACAGGTCAATCAATGTATGGAAAGTAGACATATGATTCTTCAGATTGTGGTTTGATGTAGATGCTGATTTGTGTTATAATTAATTTATTTACAGGTAAAAATGCTCTATGTAAAGTTATACTTATACCTATACAAACAAAGGTATTTATTTAAGTAAAAGAGTAGGATATTTTATAAAATTAGTGAAAAATTAGAAATCAAAGATGTGTACTTAATGTATAGATAGAAACAATTATATTTAGTTAATGTTGTTAGATATCTTTCTATTTATATATTTAAATGTATTTAATAACTTATTTATATCATAATACGTTGGCCAGTCTCCATACGGGACAGTTTATGATAGAGGCATCAAGAAACAATTGAGACCTGAGATCAGGTAATGGCTTTGCTATTTTGTAAAAAAAAACTCGAATTCGACGTCGAGCACAGCGCTGTGACAGTATAAATGTTCAATAAAATAATGCCTACTTCAAAATAGGTATAATAAAGGAATTATTCCATTCAATCTAATGCTCTGAAGCGCTGTGCTAGACGTCGAGGTCAATTTTCAATTTTATTACAGAATAACATAGCAGTATAATAGATACCCGGCATAAAAGTAAGTGTAGCGTAGAAACTAAAAATATCTTACACAAAACATAGCCGGCCATTAGATGATTTCTCTGGATCATCATCAGGCCAAAGTTGCGGATGACAAAATCAAATTATCTGGATAAAATGAGATCCATTACAATCTGGCATCAATGTGATCAAGATCACGGATTGACTTAGTTCTAGATTTATTGTCTAATGGCCCGAAAAAAGTTAACTGTCGTGCCAGTACAACTGCCTACTTAATTACTTACAAAACTATCGGAAGCGGATTCGTTCTAAGACGTGGCTATTTTTATTTACATTTTAAAATTAAACAGTAATGACACAGAGCCAATATCTAACTAAAATAAATGACACTATACCATAATCACAAAGCGACAAAAAAATTTCATGTTCTTTTACTACCAGACATTTGATGTTTATATATTACCTGTTGAATGAGAAAGTATTTAAAAAAAGAAAGCACTAAAAAAGCACCTCCATGGCGACTCTAGCAAAATTTGATTTTTGCAGGAAACGGATGGATCAAAGATAGTCATTTCCGTTCCTTTGAAATTTGCAAAGTTCGAAGCTTTGATATTAATTCAAATACAAAAAAGTACGTATAGAATATGAGTTGTTTATCGAGTTTTGAAAACTAATTTAGTTTTATTCATGAAAGAAAACCGGAAGGGTTGTCATGGAGAAATCAAGAAAGTACAGTAGCGACATCTACTTTGATTTCGGGAACTAATGTTTTTTTATACTTTCTCATTGCAATCCGCTTCCGTTGAGTTGAAATGTGTCATTTTATGTCATAAATGAATATGATGAGTGCGTAATAAAACTCGCATATCAAGGTAAGCCTAAAATATATGAGTTACATCTCTCTTAACAAATCGTCCTTATTTGGACCAAAATAGCAAAGTAACTGTGACAAACACAATAAATTTGTATGTACATATAATTATTATTGTATCGTTATACTTATGTATGCCTGAATAACGTACACACATGAAATGTTTTATGTATAGAAAAAAAAACAATAAAATAACTTGTTTAGATTTTATAAATATTTTAGCTAGAAAGCTTTCTGAATATTTTTGTACGCGAGTGTAAGGCTAATTATATTTTGAAAAAATGTTTATAATATATATAAAGTCTTAAAAATATTATAAATACCTATACTCGTAGAATTAAATAATAGTCACCTAACTGATTACTTCCGGCCAAATATAACTCTGTATTTACTTATTTAAAAAAAAAAGTTTTCGTAGTTAAGTAGTATTTATTTTAGGAATACATAATCCTAGACTGTTTTAAGCAGTATTTTTTTCTTCATAATTAGATAAATAATTCAATCCCACTAATACAAGTACCAATACTATAACATCAGACCGCGTAGCATAATGGACATATGCGACTGGAGATAAGCTCGAGAAACGGGACATGAGTAAGTTTTGCCTGTACAATATCACACTCTACGTCTCGCTATTACTCGTTTCGGGAGTTTCTAGATTTATCATGCGACTTAGACAGGTTTTAACAAAGAACTTATTGTTCAGGAAGTTAAAGCTTAAAATCGAATTCAATTTATTTTTGTTTTTCGACCCGTTTTTCGAGTCTCTCGAGGTCGTCATGCTACGCACGCGTGCTTTTGGCTCTAAATAAATTTTATTTTGTAATTTAGAAACAATTTTATTGAGGAACATACCTGTTTGTAGAATATTTAATGAAATTTTGTAGCTTCGAATATTGACTTTAAAACATCTTACTTTTTCATGATGAAGTACCTCTAATAATAGAGCTTCTTAAGGAAATAAGACAGTATAAGTTTTGTAAATAGTAAACATTATATTTTTTATATTCTAAAAAACATAACCCGGCAGGCTTAGTTGACAGCTCGCCCAAATAAATTTCATCTTTCTCTCTTAATATTGCTGTTTTGTTTACTGTTGAGCTGAGTTTGAGCTGTGAATGTAGACTTTTAGTGAACGAGTCTTAGAATTCCTAGAATATTGTAATCTACAACGAAGTTTATATAATATAAACCTCTCAAGTATAAATCTATTAACTATAAATACTACATGAAAAAATGTATTCATAAAAAAAAAAACAATTTTAAAAAATTGAACCGACTTCAAAAAATCGTAATAAAGAGAAACGATTGAAAAGGGAAAAATAATACAACAAATTTTTATTCGCGATAGAAAAGAAACAGAAAAAGTGTCACCAGTAAGATGTAAAATAGCATTTTTTTTAAATAGAAGTTTTCGCCTACCCATATTACGTATTTCTAACTTATAATAAATAGAAACCTTCGCCTATATTTGGACATATTTACCTGATAAATATATTCTGTGATGGTAGCAGTTCTAACCTAATCAAACTTTTTTTTTATACCGAGGGGAACTGACCTTATCATGTCGTCGACGGCGGTCCAGTGCAGTGGGCATACCGTGCAAAACCCCCCGTACTACCCTCTCTCTTGGTCCGGCACCTGGTATCTTAAAATAAGTCCCAGGTGGGACCTAATCTAACCTACTATTCTGGTAACAGTTCGTTTTTTAAGTCATTAACGCGTTTTCACTAAACTAAAGAGTTCCCTCAAATCTGACGCCTAAATGTTTATATAGTTTATATATTAGAGTTAAGATATAAACAATGAGATTGTTTGAATTTTCGGATTTTTTACATATGGACATTGACGACTTGGGTGTTCGTGTAGATACAAGAGCACGATTATCTTTCTTGGTTAATTACCTCAAAATATATATTGTTGTTATTTTCTCTTTACGTGTAAAGGCGACTAATGTGACATTGGCGAAATTGTGTAAACACAAATAGGCCATACATTAAAAAAAAAAGAGATTTGCTACTTATTCCAAATTGATTATATTAATTTATTATACCGTGTAGTGGTCTCCTATGTGAAATTGGCAGGATTGTGGCTAACAAAAAATAGCCATTAAGATAGAAGAAGAAGACGAACTAAAGCATGCAAAATCATAGACAAATATTGCCTACATAAGCAAATGTTTAGTAAGGCTCAAAAACCTCCTTAAGCTATTCTTAATAATAAGTGATTTCTAGTTAAGCTATGCCTTTTTCCAAGGTAGTTATTAAGTTTTCTCTTATGTTGTTTCCTAAGTTGAAAATAGTAAATCAAATAACAAATTATTATTTCAATCCAATGTCTAATTTACGAGAAATACGTTGTCTCAACATAAATACACACATACGTACAAAGAGTAAAAGTATATATTTGGGAACATACCTAATGTACATTCACAAAATGTAACACATGTGTTTAGAAGCGCATTAATGACCGATATACATGAATATTGCGCCATATTCCAACAAAATTACATACATACAAGTCGAATAGATAACCTCATCTCTTTTAAAGTCGGATAATTTTATAAGTAACTCAAATTTTAACAGATAATATCTTCTAAACTACTGAACCGATTTTGATGAAACTTGTAGTGTACCCTAAGTTGAAAGTCAAGCATTTAAACAAAAAAAAGTCATTGCAATCCGTCATCTAGTTTGTGAAATATCCATGGACAGACATACATAGATGAATACATCTAAATATAAAATTTTGCACACGTGTTTAGAAGGTCATACAGACAAATACAAATATAATGCCTTCCAAATAAAATTATATACATACACGTCGAGTTGATAACTTCCTTTTTTTGAAGTCGGTTGAAATACGGAAAGTACTTATTTAGATCATTTAAAACTTGGTATATTTACCCACAAAAAAGATCTTGGTCGGATACCCTTGTCAGAGTGGTCGTGGTTGCCTTGATAAGGATGGGTATCAAAGATAGATACTCCTAAGGTCATAGGACTTCCCGAGAGTGGCTCTCCAAACGACACATCAAAAGATAGCGGAAAAGTTACCCAAATACCGATACCCGGAAAAGATTATGTAGATTCTGAACCTGAATTGGAATTCACTCATGTGTTAGAATTCACGTCATGAAGTATAGAAATTGTACAGAATTGCTATGCAGAAATAATATGGTTTAATCGGTAAAACGGTAACAATGCAAATTAGATTACTATAAAATAAGTAATTAAAGAAATACTCCAACACTTACTATTGAATTTACTTAAATTGCTCCCGGTGAGTTAAAACAAGATATTATAATATTGTATAAATTATATTAGCGTTGTGCATTTATATAATTATTATATCTACTGTAAATAGTTTTATCTAAAATAAAAATGTCTTAGAGTTGTCTGCGACAATCATTGTAAACTGTGTTCATAAAATAAATGTGTTAGATTACAAAGTTGTATGATTATTTTGCATTTACCTAGTAAATAAATACAATATTGTATAATATATTCTATGAATATTTCTAGCGTTTACCTGTTGCCATTATGAAGTCACTTACCAATAAGGCTTCGCTGTATGAAATAAAAAAGATAGAAAAAGGCAGTCCTTGCTGAGTTTCTTGCCAGTTCTTCTCAGAACGAGGTCTCTCGCCGTAGATTTGCGAAAGTATGACGTAGTTTTTGACATTCAAAGGTGCTTGTAACAACCTAGACAGAATAAATGATGTTGAATTTGAATATCGAGTTAAATAGAAACACGTTTATTGTATGGGTGCCTTAAATATTTATTTTAATTTATTTTTAATGGGCCTCCAAATGGGCCAAAATAAAGTTAAATATGTTTAAAGTTTTCGAGCCGGACCTATAACCGCCCAGGGCCTCCTATTCAGTTAGTCCGCCGCTGTGCCTGGGCCCCGCGATCGTTTGGGGCCGTCATAGTCCCTACTTGATTACCAAATCACAGATAACATAATTATGTACTCAAATCTTGCATCATGGATGGCTAGGTAGTTATTAAGTCTGGTTTATATTATATTATTATTTATTGAACATAATACATAATTATATAGGTACGTTCTTTATCTACTCTATTAAAAAGGAAAAATAAAAAACCCGACTGCGTAAAAACGAATTTAAAAAATACATGAAAAAGTTATCTATCGAGTTACTTTTTAGATATCTATCAAGTTCATCTATCAAGCTTGGTGGTAAACTTTTTTTTGTTTGGAGACTTGACGATGAATAAAAGTTATTTTTTTTTACTAAAAATATTTGTTCTTCATTTTTTTTGTTTGTATATCGTTTATACTTTAAATAAAAATTTAAATCAATAAGTAAGAAAATTAGCGAGAATGATTGTTTTGTTAAAAAAATTTAAATCATATATCCTAAATTATTATTTAAAATGAAAAATGATAAAAGGAACCTAAAGATCATTTTAAAATACCTATTCAACAAATTCAAAGTCAAAATAATCTTTATTCAAATAGACTTCTTAAAAGTACTTTTGAATCGTCCAACATTTTTTCCCTACCACTCGTTCAGGACGTCTTTTGGCTGATAAGAAGAACGAGCAAGAAACTCACCAGCTCTAATAAGAGTAATGACATTTACAAAAACCATGTCATTATCAGATCAATACATTATAAACAGAGATAAAAAAAACTATGGTCTTATAATAGTAACATTATCATTTAATAATAATGGAAACAAGATAATGAGTTAAGAAGTAGGTAATCACCTATCCAGTTGCTGGATCATCTCAAGTCCAAGCGTTCTTATCTGTTATATAATCGGATATCTTATAATAAGCTTTTTTAATAAGTATTTTTTAATAGTAGATTTAAACTGCATGATATCTAATTATTGTATTTTGCTTGGGACCTTATTGTAGAAGCGCACACAAAGACCCTTGAATGAGTTATTAACTTTTTGCAGTCTAGTGACAGGCACCGTTAATTTATTTTTATTTCTTGTATTAAAATTGTGTACATCACTTTTTATAGAAAACAAACTAATATTTTTACGAACGTACGTACATTAAGTTCTCGTATATGTATTGAGAAGCAACAGTCCTAATGTCTATTTCCTTAAATTTCTCCCTTAAAGAGTCCCTAATCCTAAGATTATAAATTGATCGAATTGCTCTTTTCTGAAGCACAAAAATTGTTTGTATGTCGGCAGCATTTCCCCACAATAGGATACCGTACGACATAACACTATGAAAGTAACTGAAGTATACTAATCTGGCAGTATCTATGTCAGTTAACCTACGTATCTTCATTACGGCATATGCTGCAGAGCTAAGTCTACTCGACAATCTATCAATATGTGGGCCCCACTGTAGTTTAGAATCTAATGTTATTCCTAAAAATACTGTGGTATCCACAAGGCCCATGTTCTTATCTTTTATATTAACATTTATATCTACTTTTTTAACATTAGGTAGTACAAATTTTAAGCATTTTGTTTTTCCTTCATTAAGGAGAAGATTATTTATATTAAACCAATGTACTACTTTAGCGATAGAATTGTTCACATCGTCATTTAGAGGTAACCCTCTTTTAATTTTAAACAAGAGTGAAGTGTCATCTGCAAACAAAACTATTTCGTGATCATCCCTTACGAAATAAGGCAAGGCATTTATGTAAATCAAAAACAAGAAAGGACCAAGTATTGAGCCCTGCGGAACGCCCATCTTAATTTTCGATCCAGGGGATCTTTTGCCATTGATATCAACTCTCTGTACTCTGTCAGTCAAGTATGAGACAATAAAATCCAATGAGTTATCTCTAAATCCAAAAAATGCAGTTTCCTAATCAATGTTTCATGAAAAACACAATCAAATGCCTTAGATAGGTCACAGAAAACACCTAACGCATCATGTGAACCTCCCAGGCATTAAAAATTTCTTGTATTAACTCGACACCGGCTTCGGTTGTCGAGCGACCCCTTGTATATAGTATGAAGTTAGTTTACGATATCTGTTTTAAATGAGTCTCACAGATATATCAGCTCTAAGATCAACGCAGAAACCTTAATTTGGAAGCGCGGCGAATCCTATGCTATTTAGAATTTATTATCTATTTATGTAGCTCGCACTCGGGCCTGCACGCCTACGATAGCCCAAAAATAATAAGGCTTGTTTCAATTATAATACATTCTATTTCACACCTTAGGGTTATTTATACAAACCTAATTTTATTCGTAGACTAGCACCTCATGAATTAACTACATATAACTAGATTTAGCTCAATATCATGTTATATCAGAAAATAATCAATGTATTTAGCCTGTCCCTAATTTGTAATAAATGAATACTCTTTGAAGAAAAGTTAAATCTTTAAATATTTTTATGTAATGAAAAATATGTTTACTACCCCTATGTCCAATAAATAAAAAAACAAATTTGCATTCCATTTCACAAAATGAACTTATGCGTAAAAATGTAATTTGTTTCGTAAAATGGCATTTTTGAAAATATTATAAGAAATGAAAATCCATAAATTAATATATTTTATTTAAATATATTAACAAAAAATCTCATTATAAAAATCTAGATTTTAGCGTAATAAAAGTTCGTTGCTTTTGCTTGTAAAGAAACGGTATCAATGGCAGACTTGTCAATGTTGTGGTTGGTTTATTTCTGTAATTTTTTTACTAAATAGTTTTCCTGGGGTGTTTCGCGTTTTAATACCAAAATACGTTATTTATTCTATAACTAATATTATGACAGAACTGCGAATTTTGTAGTGCTTATGCTAAATTAGTGGCCAATGTATTCATCAAAAGATAGGTAACATCTCCAATCGATTTATCTACAAAAATAGCTGAGATTACCGTGGATATCTTGTTATCGATATGTCAACAAACTTATGAGTTAAAGGTAAGCCATAATAATTACTTTAAATAACAAAACTTAAGATATACACGTGCGTACGATTTATCAGAACGTAAATTATTGGTATTTCCAACAAACCATAAATGGTTCTTATTATTGAAAGGGAACCTATTTACAACTACAGAATTTAAGAAACGTAGGTTCTGTGCCTTTTTTTATATCTATATACTGTTTATAATAACTAGGGTCTAACAAATCTTTTTAAATCCTTCATATCTCTTGTCTCCAAAGTATAATTAATACTTCTATTAGGTATTCTACACATGTGCAAAAAAATTTAGAAAATAAAATAGATAATTGTGTAAACAAAAAACATTAGGTTATGGCATGTTTGCATACACATTTTTAGTCCAATAAAACCATGTTATTATCACTGAAGAGCAATTTTTGATGTAAAATGCAACAACACACTTAAAAAACTATTGTAAGTTCTTTCATTATCGTTGACACAGCGCTTAAACAAGGTTATATTTGAGTCTCAAATGTACCGTGCATGCTAATGAAGTGATTCATACATTAATGTGAAGTGCTGTTTCATAACTCTGTTCAAATATGATTAACACATGTGTTGCTTGTTTGTCTTCAATGTGGCTAAAAAAATATTTTGTAATACTTTCATGGTATCATAATGTTTCTTGTTAATGGTAAGTAAACTATATATAAGAAAAAAGTTATGTATAATTTATGAGTGCTTTAGATCCAGTTTGTATACTATATCAATAGCTATAAGTCTTAACAGTCTTATTAATAAACAAGGTTTAGTGTTGGAGTAAGTTTATGCTGAGGCTGCACTTGGTATTAGTTAATATTCATAAAATTAGACGGAGACTTAGTAAAGGTGAACCTAGTATGGAGTTTGTAGAAGGTAGTAGAAGGTTTGCTTATTCTCTGTATAATATGAATTTGGACTAATACCTTGTTTATTAATAGTACGGTTAATAACAAAAGTTTAAGTAAAATTTTGTTATTAACATATTTTAATTATAAACAAATTTTGCTGATTTGTAATATCTCCAAAAGAATTTACCTAAACTAATTATCTCACCACTATTCAATATAATTTTTTCTTTTTTTATATGGTAGGAAAATTATATTAAGATATTTTTATTGCTAATGCACCATAACCTATTACTAGTATAAAACGTATTCTATAAGAAATATCAGTCAATGAGACTTACATAATGCAAACAAATATCCAAACACAATAAATTTTGTATTTATTATGTTATATGGTAAATTAGATAAATAAATGTGTTAATGAAGAATTCTGTGTCACTATAATAATTCCAGAAATATTATTACAGGAATCACAATGTCCTTAGAACGAGAAAGTGGGGGTTCAATGGCCCAAATGGGTCAGATGCCTCAAATGCCTCCTTTACCTATGAATGTGGGCACATCAAATGACCCACGTTCACAACTGCTTCAGGAGATGCGGGAGCAGAACTTTGATCTGATCCGGTTTGCATCATATAGGACGGCATGCAAATTACGATATGTTCAAAAGAAATGCAATTGTAAGTAATGCACTATTAGTAGGTAGTACTTAAATTGATATTATGTTCTATATTGCATACACTGGATTACTTATTTAATTGTTGCCTGTTACTCAATACTGTATCTGTATGTAGCATACTCACAGATTTATTACAATAGTAATAAACAAGATAGTGATATATTAATATGATACACATATTATCATTTTAACACCTACCTAATCCTTATGAGTTTTTGTTATAAATTTAATTAAGATTCAATTCTGAGACTTTCCATCCGCATGGACCCTTCCATAAAATAAAAATAAATAAAAATAGCCTTTATTTTCTGACTTTGCACATTATAGTTATTTATTATTTCCGCCGTCATCGGCATCTGTACCACCAGGTTGTCCTTTGACAAAGGCTTCCTCGGGTTCTGGACTCTACCATAGGCTAGTCTAAATAATCTGATGACTCTCTTGGGGGAAGGGCCTGGGAGCCAACAAAGACTAAGAGGTCAGTGCTCCACATCCCCTGTTCAGGCCAAAAGCCACCCTCACAACAGAGAAGACTTGTGTGCATTGAACCCAGACAGTTAGGGATATACAATAACCAAGTGGTTGTCAATCACCTGCTCTACCTATTTAGAGGGAAGAGATGCGTTATCTCTCGAAACACCACCATTGCCGATGGCAAATGTCACCAGGAGAACAGTTTCACCTTTACCGCACACCCGCTCCGCCAGTCTTGCAGGCCGATCATCTCACGCAAAGCCCTCTTCAAGGCTCAACCTGACGCCTGCGCTCGCCTTCCGGCCGGCTTTGAAAGAAATTCCCCAATGGTTCTCTGGTCCTGAAACCCTGACAGAATGGAAAGCAGGATGGATCCAAGGCTTAGTGGGTTGTCCCAGCTCAGTCGCGATTTGTATGCCCCCCCAGTCTTGTTTGACCCAGAGTACCGACCGACAGAGAGGAAGGCAGATAAAGGTACAAAGTCTTACGGGGGTGGACAGGCCTCAGATAGATTCTTACACACCGACCTGTTCAGTCTTACGTACTCTGTACCAAGATGTCGGTCTCTTGCACGCCGCGCAGGCTCCCTCCCTCCATTCCGATTCAAAATCCGCGAAGGGACTATACCGGTAGCCGAGGATGCACCGGCATGTCTAAATCCAACCGCGCAGGAATCGGTGGAGGTTGTCCAACTGACCCTATAGTGTTCACCTTAGTTATAACTCCTGAAGATGCTCTTTCTAAAGAGTTATAGTTGGTAGTTTTTGGAAGAAGGAAATGATCATGTAAATAGGCTAGTTGACAACTTTTATTTTATAAATAAATAGTCCATTAATATCTGAGAAATCATTAAAAAAGTAACAGATTAATAGTTTCGGAGTTACGGTGCTATGTTTTTGGAACTGCTGCATTTCGGCCGATAACGCTCCCTATAAATTCAAGGCACTAAGGCGTATAGGTGTTTAGGCAATCTTTATTATTTGTGCTTTTATGTTTTTAGATATCATAATGAAAGTTGTTACATTTTATGTAAATAATTTAATGCCTTATGTATTTAAGCAAATTTTGGTAATGTATTCCCCACTTTTTACAAGTTTTCAGAGTGTAATATTATCCAAATAAGTGTCATAAAATTCATTTTGTTAAATATCTATGAGTCAAATGGTTCATATTTTCCGAACATATAACAGAAACCTGTATTTTTACTTATAGGACACAAGCTTGTTATATGTTATGCTATTATTTCAGTGCACGTCATAGATATATGGAATGTTATAGAGGCGTTTCGAGAAAACGCCCTGAACACCTTAGAGCCGAACGCGTGTGTGAATGTCACCCGGCTGGAAACACTCGTGTCATCCTTGTACCACAATCTGAACAAAAGATTGCCGCCCGCGCACCAAGTGTCGGTCGAGTCGTGCTCGGCGTTGCTATTGAACTGGCTGCTGTCGGCTTATAGTACGGGGTAAGATTCATAAGTCTATAGTTGATAAGTGATCCAGTAGTCAGCACGTTCGATCTGGGTCTCTACTTTAATAATGTAAGAACCGTCTTGCTGTTTCAAGAATACCTTTCTTTGACATAGTTTACTAACAAAATGTCTACCCCAATACCAATCAAATCGAAACCAATTCAGTTAAGTGGTAGATCACAAAATAAATATATCTAATAATATTGATATATCAAGTACGACATAGTACTATTAATATTGGACACAAGGAAAATAGTACGTGGGCAAAAACAAAAGCATTAAAATGCACTGAGATGTCCTTGAGATTAAGTTTATGAGAACCAAGTTTCTGAAGACTTTGTAAAAGTGTACCGCCGCGTAAGTGCACAAACCTGGTCTTCACTATCTTTAACAGCTATTTATTCAGCTTTGCAATATCGTCGACATCAGTGCAGGACGTTCTAGTGCTAAAAAAAGGAAACTTATGTAATATGTAAGTACTCTTTGTCACTTGTTCACCAGAACTTGCAGTTCCTGCATTGAAGCCGACGAAATTGGTCATATCGAAATCTACAACTATGTGCAGATGTACAAATTAAAAGTATCGTTTGTTACAGAGAGAATGTAGGCAAGATCAGAGTGTTTTCTATTAAAGTGGCTCTTGCAACGATGTGCGCTGGAAAATTAATGGACAAGCTGAGATGTAAGTTGTACTGGAAAAGAAGGCAATTGGTCCACTATGTTGTTACTCTATATTGGTAACCAAATTTTGAGAATTTTCGAAGACCTCAAAATGCATTAACGCTAGTATAGATATACATACATAGTACTCGTACGAATTACCATGACACCTGAAGGCCTATTTCTCCGAGAACGAAATTTCGTCTATTTTCGAAATTCTGATATTCAAATGAAATATTATTTTGGTAAATGAAAATCCGATGCTTAAATAGTCTTCAGGAATATGATTTTAACAAAACTTTCAGACAGATAGAACAAGCCCTTAGGTGTCATTTTAATTTGTATGAATTATTTGCAAGCTGAGCTTAATTTTATGTGATTTTATAGACATATTCTCTCAATTGTCTGATGGCAACGGTCACTTGTTGATGAAGCGTCTGTCCGAGTACCTAAGGGAGGTTTTAGCACTCCCCGCTGCCGTTTACGAGTCACCATCTTTTAGCTACAATGATGCATTGGCACTCTCCATATTCAATCAGGTAACTAGAAAAATTAAATGCTTTTAGAGCTTTTGTCTTGTGTCTCACAGAAATTAGAGTCCGGTTGTCAAAAATCATGTCTTATATAAATTTTTATTTAGTGCAATATTTATTTATAGTATATATAAAGTAGATGGATGTTACAGTATTTTTGATCACTTTTAAATCTGTATTGACGTTGGACTGTAATATTTGATTTCGAGTACTAAGTACTACAAGATTTTTTATTTCTTTATAGAATGGCAAGATAACGGTGAACGATTTTCTGGACACGTTGATGTCAGATCCTGGTCCTCCATGTCTAGTGTGGTTACCGTTGTTGCATCGATTAGCTAGCGTCGAAAACGGTGAGCAAATGTAATATACAGGGTTAGCTGCAAATGAATAAATAAAATATCGATAACCGCAAAGGAATGGCAAACATCATAAATAAATAATGCTCGTACAGTGACTTTGATAATTCGTAATGTTTTTCTTTCGTAAAAAAAAAATTGAATCGAATTTACTGTTCGAACGTTAATAATACGCCCATCACCAACATTACGCGGGCGGAGTGTTATCGATAAAACATAGACCTATAAATATCACGATGGTACAGTAAAAACTTGAAGAATATTCTTTTATTTATTCAACGGACTTTGTATTCTATAATAAATATAATACTTGTTAAAAGTTTAAATGTTATCGTTTATGACATCAATTACTCTGTATAACAATGTGTTATGTGTTCTTTAATTGCGTGTAATTAATATAATAATAAAAATTACATTTAATTAATCATATTTTCAAATACAAATCAGTCTTGAAATTGAGCATTGAGTCTTTATAAGTTATAAATATGTATAGAAAGCTATTATGTTAGGTTTGGATTTAAAATTAATTTGAATCTTTACATCGACCAAGTTGCAGGTTTTTAGCACTATCATATTATTAGTCATTCGAGGTATTAAAATTATATGAAGTTTTGTCTTTTGGCGTCGCGATATGTGAAAATAAACAGTTCGGTATCATCACAAACGACGTCGATCATAGGAATATGCTTCTAATGGTTCAGATACGAAGACCGAGGGACCGATTCTATAATAGGAATAACGTAAGGGCTGTCGCCCTATGGATATTGTTAATTAGTTCGAAAATTAAATATTATCATAGTACATTACGATATTAGTGCGTTATAACCAATACGCACGTATATCGTACGACGTTTTTTAACACATTTGCGAGGAAACAGAAAAAAAACATTAAATAAACTCAATCTGTGAATGTACACAGTTGCTTTCCCGCCATTTTAAGAGCGCGCTAGCGCTGCCTACTGATTGGCGCCGCGCGGCGATTAGTTCGAAATTTGAATCGAAACGCGCGCGAAATGGCAAATAATACTGTTATGGAATTTGTATGGACTATAACTTAACTATTTGCTCTGGTAACACACGCGTTTTTTATGACCCGCATAACATATTTAAAACCGGTGGAATTATATCAGCTTTACGAGCTTAACACCTTTGTTAAAAAGGAAATTAAAGAGGTGGGTGAGGTTGGTATCTGGTGATGTTCGCGTGTTCGTGTGATCCGGAGGATAGAATGATAGGAGGATAGGAGGACGGGTGGACGATATGGTGGACTCATGGTGGGTGTGGTTGCAGTGGTGCACCCGCTGGCGTGCAGCGCGTGCCGGCGCGGCTCGCTGGCGGGGCTGCGCTACCGCTGCACGCGCTGCGCCAACTACACGCTGTGCCAGGACTGCTTCTGGCGGGGCCGCGTCTCCGGCGTGCACACCAACGAGCACGAGGTCAAGGAGTACGCCGCATACGTGAGTACACGCGCACGCATCCATCGCCGATGTACCAAATATAGGAGCGCCTTCGCCGTCATGAATGTAGTCACTGATTTAATCCGACCTTTTTAGTGTACTGTTTTTGATATTTATTTTAACACCGAAAGCTTTAATCTCTGATGCGATCTAACGCCATGACGTTTTAATCTTACAATATGAATCCAGAATAGAATTTCTTCCTTTTCTTTAATTTTTCAAATGTTAAGCTACGAACGTTAATGAGATTACTGAACTGGCTTTAGCTTTTATGTCTAACCGAGTAAGGTTGCAAATCGAAATTAGAGTTCGTCATTTTTCACCAATTGTACATTTACTATGTGCTTTTCTTTATTCAAATCAAGAAAAATTGTGTGTGCATAGAAATCACCGTCGAAGCAAATAGGTGCAACGTTACGTAAATCATTCCGTTGCGTTCCCGAGCGGGCCCGGCCCCAGCTGCCGCGGTATCCAGACCAGCCTGAACGAACGCTCAACCTCAGCCACATAGTGTGAGTATCGTACGATGAATCATTCAAATAATCAAAAACCAGTACTTATGTTTATTGAAATGTGACAACGTAAATACATGAATAAAGATATATTTTGCTATACTAATATTATAAAGAAGAAAGATTTGTATTGTTTATTTGCATTGAATAGGTTCCGAAACTACTGGACCTATTTAAAAAAATATTTCACTTATGAAAATCTATTTCATAAGCTATAATTTACTAGGGCTAAGTCGCCAAAAAACAGTGTAATTTATAAATATTAGACAATATAACATACATTACTCAGATCAGATCTCACAAATAGTTAAAGCCAAGTTCTATTATGGAAATCTGAGGCAACGGAGGTATCACAACATCCATGACTGGATGTAATTTTATGTACGAGATAATACCTAATAAGTTAATCATATCTACCTACTTAATAAGTTAGGAGTATTATTTTGTTATAAAAAAAAACAGCCTCCAGCTATATAAATCGTACGGGGTTTACATAGGCTATAATTTACACGTGCGTAGTCGCGGGAAAACAGCTGGTATTAAATAAAACTTTTTGGAGAAAAATAATCCTGATGGCTTAATACCACCATATGAAAGTTTTAAAATACTTTTCCAAAAGTGTCAAGTGGCAAATTGTGGTTTGTCGCGTTCAGGCCGCCGTCTCCGGTGCCGGCGCACAACGGGTTCCCGGAGTACAGCGGTGGCGGGGGCGGGGGCGGTGGCGGGGGCGGGTACGTGAACACGGGCTCGCTGGACTCGCGCTCGTCGCGCTCCACGCACTCGCACCCCGCGCAGCTGCGGCCGCTGGACGACGAGCACCGCCTCATCGCGCGGTACGCGGCGCGCCTCGCGCACGAGACCAGGACCATGGTGAGTGTGCGCGCGTGAACATTATTTGCGACGTTAACACTTTGAACAAGTTATTTTTTAAGTTTTTTTTTTGTGTGCTGTCGTGACACTTGTAGATCTATGTTACAGAGTTTTGCAAATAACCCTGTATAAATACATAAACTCGATTAAGATTTCCTTTAATTGATTACAATATAATTTTACATAATACAACATTGTCTAACACTTACTGTGCTATTAATAAACAAGGTTTAACGTTAAAGTAAATTTACGACGCTAAATTTTGTTTATTAATAGTACCGTTAATTACTAACACTAAAATTACTTCGTTACATAGTTATGACGTAAATGACGTCACGATCAGTCCTAACCGATCTAGGTCTGGCTCGAATGTAAATTAAAAAAAATACTATCCTATTTTTTATATTTCCTGAAATAACTTATTTTTGTTGCAGCCTCGCGCAGGGCGGTCTGCGTCGTTAACTCCTGAACTGGTAATTATAATACTAATACCTTTATGCTATTTCAATTGTAATCTTTATTATGCTTAAGTAGAGTTGTAAACGGCTCACACTTGACACCTTCAAACCGAAAGTTATTTATATTTATTAATTGTATTTTAAAAGAAAGGTTCTCGTCAGTATGTTATTTTATGAATGTCTGACCAATAACTTCTTAGTTTACGTAGGTACCGATTTTAACATACTTTTTTTTTTATAATGTATATTTCTAAAATACGTTCGATTTGTCTATACAGGAGCTCTGGTTCGAATTAATGATATTAAAATATATAATACTAGCTTACATGACAGACGTTGGCCTGTCTTATACTGGGTGGAACAGAACGACCGACACTCCCGAGAAACTGCCTACAAGCGTTCGAAATCGCACGCACACATAAACACGCTCACCGACGAGCCGCCTAAGTGGACCTAACAAACAGGACGCTCAGTAACGCGTAGCGCGTCGAGATGAGGGGTCACGTTATACGTTCCGCGATCGTTTTTATTTAAAAAATGAAGGAAAGATTAGGAAAGGAGTAGGCTTATATGAAATAAAAAATAAGATTTTTGTATGATCTGGAAATATATTTTAGTCTGGAAACATATTTTAACCGCCCAGTTTTCGCATATGTTATTTCTATATCATGTGGTGATAATAGAATAATATAAGTAGATATCACCGTCTGAACAAATGTGTATGTATATTGTTTGTTTGTTAATTAGTTATTACAATTCGATTGATTGATAATGTCAGAACTCCTTTTATATTTTGTAAAAGAAACATTCAAAACGACAACCCTATGGTTTCAATGGAGCGTAGGTATTTATTTTATCAAATAGGCTTAGTTTCTATACTGTGTCTCCCGAGATTCCTGGAGAGTACTATTTGTCTTTAATGTGATGTAAAAAAAATATATATGTCTAGGTCAAATAGTTTCGGAGATATTAAATTACGAAGTTTTTGGAAAAAAATGAGTGTTTTCAAACCTGAGTCAGTTTAAGATTAATAAGACCGCTTTCATACAAATTCTACTAGACAATCACTAAACAAATCACTTTTTTCCGCCTTCCGCGGTCGTCGCGAGCAGACGTGCGCTTGTTGTTTATCATCAATTTAAAATATTATTATAATCCGTGCCATTTATGACAGCCCATATTCCATATACGACCTCTCTAAATGCGACTCGTCCCCGCTGACATTGGACACATTGATTAACACGCGTAAAAACAAACGCAAACTACCTGATTCAGACACTGAACTAAGACATGAACTCATGGATTTTCGTAACGAAATGTTGGGATTTCTTCGTGAGTTTAGAAAGTCTCATGACGAGGACATGAACCGTATTAGAGATAATGTCTCCGAAATAAAAAATCAAGTCTGCTCTATAAAGACCATCACGGATTCCATAATAGTTGAACATAATATCGTCAAGACGGAATTGGATACACTGTCTGCTTCTATGGAATTTCATTTAAAGGAACAGGATGACTTAAAGATTAGCTTCGGCAAAATGTCATCGGACATTAGACACCTGCTTAATATGCAACACGACCTCACTGAATGTAAAAGCACAATTGAACGATTACAAAATGAACAATACATAACACAACAACGTGAACGCATTCACAACCTGGAGATCTGCGACGTTCCAGAACATGCTGGAGAGAATGTAGCTCGATATCTAATCTCCATCGCGAACTGTGTCGGGTTAAAAGTCTCTGAAGACGACTTGATACATGCACACCGTTGTCCGACCCGTGTACCTAATAAACCAAAGAATATCGTCGCAAAGTTTAAGTCACTTCAATTAAAGGATAGCGTCTCCGCAACTCGACGACCAAATTGCGCCTATTTTACGTGTGGAGGGTGTGTGGCTGGATACTACTCCAGCCAGCCCAGCTCTGCCAGGAACGCCCCGAGCGCCTTCCCATCTGCGATGGCCTCTTGGAGGTTGCCCGGCGAGCCGAGGTACTTTGCCCGGTAGTTGGCCACTCCGTTGCATTCTAGCAAGACGTGAGTGGCTGTTTCTTCCGCCTCCATGCATCCTCTGCACAAGGGGCTGTCAGTGACACCTAGATTGAAAAGGTGCCTGTTAAAGTTGCCATGACCAGTAATAGCACCCGTTACCAGGCGCAAATATGGTTTACTTAGCTGTAGGAGGGCTTTGGAGAGGCGAGCGTTCACTCGGGGTAGTGCAAGTTTGGCCTGCCTGCAGGTTTCCAAAGTGTGCCAGTATTGTTGATGTAGTTTACTCGAGTGTTCACGTATCCTACCAATTAACCAGCTTACCGGAATAGGAATGATCGGTTCCGGGCCCATTGGTGTTGCATCTGATCCTCTGCGTGCCAGTTCGTCAGCTGCATCATTTCCACGTGATCCACTGTGTCCTTTTATCCATTGGATAGTAATTATATTGTGTGTCCCTACCATGTTTAGAACCTGGTGACACTCCTGTAGAAGACTCGATCGGACAGAACTTCCTTTGAGAGCCTGTAGGACTGATTTACTGTCCGAGAAGATCCGGGTTTCTGATCCTGTTACCTTCCTTGTAGTTATCGCTCTCGCCGCCAGGGTGATCGCCATACATTCAGCCTGGAAGACTGTATTGTATGGGCCGAGGGGCAGGAACAGATGTATGTTAAGGTCCTCAGAGAATACACCAGCCCCTGTGCCTGTTAAGGTTTTGGAGCCGTCCGTGAAAACTGTGAGGGCCCTGTGTGTTACCTTTGGATCGTCACTGTCCGTAAGATGTATCTTGTATTTCTTGTCAGAGATGAAGGTGGATTCGATTCTGTCGCAAACCGCCTCTACAAGCGGGGTGTTAAGCCATTCCTTCAGTAAGCCATTGAGATGTTTAGCGGTATCGAACCTTACCAGTTTATGATTTTTTAGTCTCAACGCTGTCTTGGCCGCTTCCTGTCTAATATAAATATGTAGCGGTGTAATATTCAACATTACCTCCAGAGCTGCCGTGGGCGCCGTGCTCATGCATCCCGTCAGGGCGCAGCACGCCTGCCGTTGGAAGCTCTGCAGTTTGTTTTCACAGGAGGACTGAGTAGTTTTTGGCCACCAAACAATGGCACCATAACTTACCATCGGTCGTATTACTGTGTTGTAAAGCCACAAGAACAGTTTTGGCGCAAGTCCCCAACGCTTCCCGATCATTTTGCGGCATTGCCACAGGATGACGCTCGCTGATTTAATTTTGTGTTCTATGTGGCTGTTCCAGTTTAACTTACTGTCAAGGGTTATGCCTAGATACTTTACCTCCTTGGACAGTTGTAGTGTTGTGCCAAATAGTTTCGGTAGTTGAAACGTGCCTACATTGTGTTTGGTTGTGAACATTACCAGTTCCGTTTTTGCAGGATTCACGGTCAGGTCGTACTTTTCACACCAGCGTTCGACTCTCTTCAGGGCGGCTTGCATGGTGTTGCAGGTTATACCAGCATGGGTGCCTAGAGTTAATATTGTGATATCATCGGCATACCCTATGGTGTAGAAATGGTTTGCATTCAGGAGTGTGATCAGGTCGTTGACCACCAGGTTCCACAGTAGCGGCGAGAGCACTCCCCCTTGGGGGCATCCCCGCGCCACCAGTGCCCCCGTACTGTCCTCACCTGCCACCCGAACTATCCTGTTGCGTAGCATATTCACGATCCAGTCTATAACTTGTGGCTTTACTCCATGTCTTTTGAGAGCCGCCTCAATGCTGGTGAAGTTGGTTCTATCAAAGGCACCTTCGATATCGATGAAAGTGCCAAGACAGATGAGCTTGTTGTGAAGGGCCAATTCTATCTTACCGACTAGTTGATGGAGGGCCGATTCTGTAGATTTACCTGCTAAGTAGGCGTGTTGATGTTTATGTATCGGAGAAATGCTCAGTGCACCACTTCGTACATATCTGTCGCATAGTCTTTCCAGAGTTTTGAGTAGGAAAGATGTTAGACTGATGGGCCGGAAAGATTTGGGGTTAGTATAGTCGGTTTTTCCCGGTTTGGGTATAAATACTACCTTTACTTCTCTCCATCTGTGTGGCGTGTATCGGTGAGCAAGACACGCTTGTAGTATACAGGTGAGTGCTGTGACAATAGTCTCGCCTCCCCATTGTAGTAGTGCTGGGAAAATGCCGTCGCTTCCTGCCGCCTTAAAGGGAGAGAAGCTGCTGATGGCCCATCTCACCTTTTCAGACGTTACAATTTCTGTTGCAAGGCGCCAGCATCTTTCCGTCGGTGTCGGCGTGACATCAAGCCATACTACCTGTTCAATTGATTGACAGTTTGGGAAATGGGTCTGTAGTAGGATATGATTGGATTCATCCTGGCTTTGGGACATCGTGCCGTCAGGTCTTCGGAGAGTTCCCAACGTGCCAGGACCTTGCTTCGCCAAAATTTTCCTTACCCTATTTGCCTGTGTTGTGGAATTTATCTCTTCGGTGAAGCTACGCCAAGAGGCTGTTTTCCAGTATCTAATATGTTTTTTGTACTTAGCTTTAATGGCTTTGTAGTTGTCCCAGTCCAATTCACTCCGGGTGTTCATTGCTCGGTTAAATTTCTTCCTCACCTTGCTTCTTATTTTCTGTAGCTCGGGACCCCACCAAAGGTGTTTACCCGAACCTTTGGATTTCGGAAGCTTGAGAGGGCAGGCCTCCTTGTAACATTCAAGGATGCAATCGGAGACCATATTTACCTGCTGTTCTATTTCTACCGTGGTGTCGATTCTACCATTTTCACAGCTCGTACACAGTTTCTCTGACACCAAACGATTGTAATGGGTTTTGTTAGTTTTTTTGGGGTACCTTTTAGGGACGAGGTCAGTGATCGGTACCTGTAAGTCGAACCGAATTCACCGATGATCAGAGCATGACGCCTCTTTCGATACGTGCCAGTCCGATATCGCTGGCCCAGTTTCCGGGGTCGCGAGAGTAAGATCAATTATGGAGCTGCCGATCTTGCTCACAAAGGTGGGTTCGTTTCCTCTGTTCATTATCAATAAGTTAGTGGTCAGAAGGAATTCAACAAGTTGGTTACCTCTGATGTTGTTTTTCTCCATTCCCCACAGGGGGTGATGAGCGTTTGAATCCGTTGCGATGATCAGTTCCACATTTTCCTGCGCGCAGAAGCGGACCAGTGAGGCAACCTCCTCTGGTGGGACTCGCTCCTTTTCGTGCATGTAAGCAGACGCTAAGATCATATCGCAGTTATAATTATCATGTTTCATTGTCAGCCTTGTGGCGCAGAGATCTCTGGAACAGAAATTCGTTAAAGGCTGTGTTCTAATGTCTTTGGTAGTGTATATACAGGTTCTTACGTCATTAGTAGTGGCTTGAATGAGCTTACCTCCCAGACTGGAAAGTCCTCTTATCTCGCCACCCCTGATCCACGGCTCCTGGATCAGTGCGACCGCTGTTGTATTTACCTCCAACCATCTCCGAAGCTGAGCCGTTGCGGTGATGCTGTGTTGGAGGTTGGCTTGCAGTATCTTCGCACTACTGCAGTGGGACGCCATCGTCCTCGCAATTGACGTCCTCGATCTCCAGCTCGCTCAGCCCCAGGAGGCATCCCTCACTCAGAGGCGATGAAGCCTCGTGCGAGGGACCGGGGATGGCGTCATCTGGAATCGCCGCGGACGTGGCGGTGGCGTGTGGTAAGCCGGCGTCGGGCGTGGGTGCCGGTGTGGGTATGGGCGCAGAAGTGGCAGCCTGTGTTGGTTCCGGTACCGATACCGAGGAAGTCGCACTGGGGTTGTTCGTCGGCGGAGTGTCGACGTACTTCCCTCTCGCGTCCCTGAACTTCAGGTACACGGACCCCGTCATAAAACAGAGTCTGCGCCCCTTAGCCAGGATCGCGGATACGTCCTCTTCAGGTATCGATAGGAGAACGAAGGTTGCTTCGAATTTTGGCTGTAGATGAACACCGTTGAGCAGCCATCTTTCGATGTTCAAATCTGGATTTCCGATCGCCAGGCATTTGCCTAGCATAACCCGATCCTTGTTCCAGAGTTTAGGCAGGACGAAGCCGCACCTAACCCGTTTGGGGATCTCTTCCGCCCTAAGGACAACAAGATTTCCTCCATCTGGGCTCTGTACGTTCCGTACCTGCTGTCGTACCCACTCTAGGGTTTGTGCGTTGCCGCATGTGTACCTTAGACACCCGTCAGCGTAAAGCGGTTTCCCACGAAACACCAGGGCGACCTTGGAACACTCGCGGAACGCAGTCTCACTGGCAATCTGCATGATCCCCCCCTCAATCTTCTCCTCGACTAGCTCGGACGTCTCACGAGAGATGTATCCCTCGCTCGACGTCACAGCGAATCGAGTTTCCGATGTGGAGGCGGTCACAGTTGCCGATGTTGCGGAAGCGTAGGAACGCTTGGAAATGGAGTTAGAGCTGGGTCCGGTTGACGGCTCCGTCTTTGCCTTTTGGGCTCTCCCCTCGGAGACACAGTCTCGTCGAGTCGGGCCCTCTTGGCGCTGGACTTTGCCTTTCCCTTCCCCTTCCCTTTCCCCTTTGGCAGTGGGCGGTCCCTCCCGTGACTTGGCTCCGGTCCCGCCTGGGTTTGCTCAGGCAACAAGTTGTCTGTCGCTCCCCCATACGTTCTCGGTGCCTTGTCCCGACTGGTAGTGGGCATCGTTTGGGCTTGCTTGGGCAGTGGCAGGTTACCCTGTTTCCCACCTTTCGCTCCCCCTTGCGTTCCCTCCACCGTGCCGGTGTTCGGGGCAATTTGGTTGCTAGAAGAAGCTGACATTCGGGATTCCCTCCTGCGCTGCTTCTTCCTTTGCATCCGTGCCTTCTGCTTCTCCTTGCGTTTGGACACTTGTAGAGCAGTCTGGGCAGTGGCGGACAGAGTTTTCTCTGCCGCCTTTCCACCCTTTTTGCCCACTTGTGTCCAACCTGGCTCCAGCAGTGTGTTTGTCCCCTCATGGGGTGTAGGTGAAGTTTGTGAGCCTTCCGGTTTCCCTTCAGGCGTGTTGTGCTCTCCTGAGGACGCCATTAAGACCAACTCACGAGAGGGTGTATTGGTGTCTGTTTGTGACGGTGATTTGAACCTGTTAGTGTCCATGTTTTGTATGGTGTATAATTCATCCAGTCCGCTTCCCACCCTCCACGGAGCCCGCACATCTGGGAGTGTCCTATTAAAAGGTACACTAGGACTACAGACTGGATATAGATGTAGGGAGTTAGTATTCAGGTGCGACATCGGAAGCTCGAAATGAGTGGCTGGGTTACCGGTTCAGAGTCCCCCAGTTGTTCCACTCATCCTCACCTCGTCAGCATGACCCTTACTACCTAGCACAGAAAAACTGCACCAGACCCCCCCACATCTCGCAGCGGCCCTCTGACGGGACGCTTGACCGTTTCCCCTCTGGCGCTACCCAGAGGGGCTACCGTTTTGGTTGAAATCCGGACCAAAGAGGGCGTGTTGCGTTGCGAAGGTACTACCGCCGACCTCGCTTCGCTCAACCCCCCAGAACTCCTTCATCCCCCCTTACGGCGATCAACTGCGCAGGCCTTGGCGCAGGAGGGGCTAGTTAGTCTATCGGCTGGCCCCCCACCCACCGATAGAACCGAGGCTTTTGTCGGTCAGCCTAAGGAGTTTTGTGGGAAAGGGAGGATCAGGGTAGGGATATGTTTATCAGGAGTGGATCATGGGATACATAGGTATGAGGATTCCCTTTCCGTGTTGGAGTGCACTGGAAAGGTAGCGACAGATGATTTCGCTACTTGGATCCCAGGGTAGATGGCGTTGTGCGGTGCCTGTTAATGGTTCCAAGTATTACCGAGGTGAACGACGTGGACGTACACCTGTCACTTGACGGTAGATATATCCTGCTCAACACCGCACACTTGAGCATATACCAGCCGCCCTTCGTTAACAATTTTTTTTTATTAGCACTCCATATTCTCTTTCAAAAATAAAAAATACTACTGAAAGAATTACTTCGATACGACAATTAGTTTCCGATTTAGAAGTAAAACAAGTTGTAACCGCACGACGCGGGCTGCCGGTGACGGTGTGACGTCATTGCACAACACGCACAGTCTGGCTCACTTAGTCCGCTCGCAATAGCGCGCCTGTATCGTCGAAATTTTACCTAAATACTTTTAAAAATGTCCAATCCAAATATTAGGAAATCATGTGTTGTGCCTAAATGTAAAAATACAACTACTAATTCGTCGGGAAAGTTGTTTTTTATAGACATCCTTATGATAAATAGACATCTTTTCAACCTCTTTTTTTTTTACATATAAAATGTGAAAGAGAACACTGTATTTAATATATATAACACTTGGTAGCAGTCGTTGAAGGCTCTTCGCTTCGACAATGTAGCCATATTAAAAATGCTACAGTATTTTAACAGCCACCTCTGCTGGCGGCACAATCTTCGCAGGTTACATTTAATACTTCTTGATCCTTTTCATTACATTCTAAACTGCAATGATAAGGTGTGGTACGTACGCGGTGTTCTGGCGTGATTCTACATTTAACTGTACATACATCACCTACTCTTTTAACTTGAACATAACCAATAGCATCATTGCCATAGCTGTTTCTTGCTGATCTGAAATAAGTTTCAAATAAAAATAAATAGCCTTAAGTATTTTATTAGTAAAAAAATACTAATAAATAAATAAGGTTTAGTACATCTGTTCAAACTTCTATATTTGCAACAAAAAAATAATTTAATAAAATGGCCTTAAGTATTTTGTAAGTAAAAAAAATACTAATAAATAAAAAAGGTTTAGTACATCTGTTCAAACTTCTATATTTGCAACAAAAAATAATTTAATAAAATGGACTTACGTATTTTGTTAGTAAAAAAAAATACAAACAAAAAAAGGTTTAGAACATCTGTTACGTTTAACCCACTACATCTACATCCTAGGTACCTATCCTACTTCCTACTTATATTATAAATGCGAAAGTTTGTGTGTGTGTTTGTTTGTTATCTTTCACGCAAAAACTACTGAACAGATCTGGACGAAATCTGTAATAACACATAGGCTACTTTTAATCCTGGGAAAATGTACAGCTCCCGAGGGAATCGTGGGCGAAGCTGCTGGCGGAAGCTAGTTTGCAATAAATCTAATACAAAACTATAATACATATTTGTCTTTAACGTAAAAATTTAATAGTAGGTAGGTACTTCTACTATTTGAGTTGCATTCTTCCATTGCGACATGACATTAGTTGCGTATTTTGTTTTGATAAAACAATTTAGAATAGATAAACTATTAAGCATCAATAGTAGCAAGGAAAGTTTACTTACCTATGCATTTTTATTCCTCGCATTTCGGCGGCAACGAAATTACTATTTGTTAATATATAATGCGCAACTTTTAATCCATCTATTTTATTTAGATTATCCGATTGCCCTTTTTCGAATCCTTTGTCTATTTTATTAATCGAATAATATTTAATATTATTAGACTATTAACTTTATACACGGGCGAAAACAACAAAATACTGCGCAAGCTATTATATCTACTATAACCGCTGGCGACTTGATACTAAGCGGGGCACGGCGCGTTGTGACATGACGTCACAAGCGGTCATGTGGCTGTTAGCGGGATTCGATATTTTTCGAAACTTTGAATGCATATAAAATCAAAATTACTAGGTATTTTTGACTACAACAAAAACTAGTGTATTTGTATACATAAGGGCTTTATTGAGACAAAATTTCAAGCGATTTGGCATACCTAGTAACGTTACAGTCGCTCGCATAGTAACTCTAATGTTTCATTCGATGAGGTATCGAGTTTCTTGGATGATCTAAGTTTCTTCGAACTATCACAATACAACTACACACATAACTCAAAAGGCAATACACTTGATCTTTGCTTCTCGAACCTTCCATTAGCTATTACAACGTGTACCCTACCCCTATCGTCAAGGAAGACGCACACCACCCCTCCCTAATCATAGTAGTTCTTGATCTACATATCTCGCCTCTGAATGAGGTTATTCTCCACGGTATAATTTTCATAAGTGCGACTATAACAAGATAAATACATTTTTTTTAAATAAGGACTGGACGAAATTACTACAGACTAAACCAATGGATAGCGCTCTTAACACTTTTAACACTGTTCTACAGGAATGTGTCACGTTATACGTACCTCTTAGTAGGTTTCCTAACTTAAAGAATTATCCTGCATGGTACACTCCTGCGCTTATTAAGATTAATCGTGAAAAAATTAAAATGCATAAGAAGTGGAAACGCTTTAAAAATTCATTGGACTATGACGAGTTCTCTCTACTTTGAGCCAGAGAAAAACGAATTCAGTCGCAATGTTTCATTAAGTTCACGCTTAACGCAGAGGAACATATCCGACGCAATCCTAAACACTTCTGGAAATATATAAAATCTAAAAAAAAACACCTCTAGTTTTCCAAAAAATATAAAATTTGTTGATGATTATGTTAACGACGGAAATGAAATATGCTCTGCCTTTAACCGATTTTTTGAGAGCTTTTTCATAAAACCGAATAATGGTACTTATAATCCTCTTTTCGACTATACACCCCCAAGCCTTGAAATACTTTCTAAGATTAACATAAATTACGATACTGTGAATAAGCACTTGCGCTCATTGGACATCTCAAAAGGCCCCGGCAGCTACAGTATTCCTCCCATTTTTCTTCAATCATGTGCGGACACAGTAGCATCACCAATACTAATACTTTTTCGTACATCTCTTAGTGAATGCGTCTTTCCAGTGATTTAGAAACGAGCACAAATTATCCCTCTGCACAAAAAAGGCTCACGCTCATGTATTGAAAACTATCGACCCATTTCAATTCTAAATTCCAAAAGTAAAATCTTTGAGGAAATAGTTTACACAGACGTTTATCACACCATAGTGAAAGGTTTACCCAGTACACAACATGGTTTTTTAAAGGGACGCTCCACTATGTCTAACCTGGCTTTGTTTTCGGATTACGTGATTAATAATATGGAAGACGGTGGTCAAGTTGACGTGATCTACACGGATTTCGAGAAAGCTTTCGACCGTGTGGATCATAACATTCTTCTCCACAAGCTTGAACTCCTAGGTATACACGGAGACTTGCTTCGCTGGGTGCGCTCATATCTAACCAACCGGTCCCAGGCGGTCGTTTTGGGAGGCTACAGATCGGATTATATTGATGTACCCTCTGGGGTTCCCCAAGGCTCGCATCTTGGCCCCCTCATCTACAACGCTTATATTTTTAACATAAATACTTGTTTCAGTAACGCTAACCACATAATGTATGCAGACGACAAAAAAAATGTATATGCGCATTCGCTCAATTTCTGATTGTGAGCTTCTACAATCAGACTTAAATAAACTTTTTGAATACTACTCAGTAAACAGAATCACAATAAGTATTAAAAATGTCAGTGCATCAGCTTCACCCGTAATAGGAAACCTATTACTTTCTCCTATCATTTCAATAACGTTGTATTGGAGCCGATCGATGTCGTGCGGGATCTTGGCGTTTTCTTTGATACAAAATTTCTTCGAACCGATTACGTATCTAGGATGGTTAATAAAGCTTACAGAAATCTGGGGTTCATTATGAGAACCTGCAAACAGTTTAGTAGTTCTTTGAGCATCTTAGTCGTTTACTATGCATACGTTCGTAGCATATTGGAGTACGCAAGTCCCATATGGTCACCATGTTACAAAACCCACATTCACCGCATTGTAAGGATTCAAAGGAAGTTTATAAAATATCTAAGCTTTAAATGCCACAAGCCCTTCACAAGCTATACTACAAGTTGTCGAGCATTTAACTTGCTCACTCTCGAAGCACGCCGCCGAACTTTAGACGCATGCTTGGTATTTGATATAGTGCGTGGTCGTTTTGATTGTCCCGAACTCACAAATCATATCTCCCTTTGCGCACCGACACGTCGTACCAGACACACGCCACTGTTACACGTACCACATCATACTACCAATTACGGTAAGAATGCCGTTTTCACCCGTATTGTCAACTCATACAACAAAAATTTCTCTGGAATCGACCCTTTCACCGAATCTAAGCACTCATTCAAAGACAAAATATACACACACCTAAGCACCAGCATTTAGATGTCTTATTTCTTCTATGTTCTCTCTACGGTATAACGAGTATGAATAGACCTACTCGCTCAGTGTTTGCTTGCTTTTTATGTGGTTCAATTACTCACTGTATTAAAACTCAGTTTAATTGCTTTTCTTAATTGTTATAATGTTAAACGTCACATTAAAATTTATATCACTAACAGTAGATCTTATCATATTTCAGTATTATTTATAAATTAATTAGTTTTAAGTAACACCTGGTTGCTAACGACCTCAATATAATGTAATCGTGGATAGCTATAAGTGGCTTAGATTTAAATAAGACACTATGTACAATATATTTAGTATAAAAGCTGTTGTTATCCCAAATAAAAAAAAACGTGGCAGTCAAAATGCTTAAATCGATTGACAGATTAACAGCCGGTTTCTGATTTTAATCATTTATTAAAGTAGTTAAATTATACATCATCCATTAGCATAAAGTACACTTGTGATAATAATGAACGTTTATCACAAATGTACTTTATGTTAAAACACTAAGCAAGGGTTTGGTTACTTATTTAAAATGTATTTAAAAAGAAAATTCAAAAACAATTGCGTGGTAACAAAATACGAATTCGAAAAATAGATAAATTGAATTCGTCCCTGGTTATCAAAGGCAAAGCGAACCGGCGTCCATTCACTCATTCACTCGTCGTGCGCGCGACTTTTTTGTTCTGTCGGCGTCGGCGCCTTTGTTTCAGTCACCGCCGGACATTTGCGCGTGAGGCATGTTAATGCATCGCTGCCACCGTACCGCTGTGAAGCGACTTTTTGTCGATTTTTGTTTTGTTCTAGTGCATTTTTAATTAAATTTTTGTTAATAATATACTACAGTGCTTAGCTGTCTTCAGAGAAGAATTGGACATTTTCAGTATCGACTATCATTAAGATATCGGCAAATAATTAAATTAAATTAATGTATTTCGCGGTCCGTTGTTATCTGCGCACAATCGATATTGCGCATGCGCGTTATAGGGCTTTCAACACTTAGAAATTTAAAATTTTTATTCTATTTTTACACCTTCTCTATTTTGAAATATTTGTCAAATAAAATGAACGTTTGCATGTAACCTAACTTGAAACTTTCGGCTGTGTCGGTCATTTTGTTGCTCCCTGTATAAGAATATTGAATTCGAACATATTTATTACATCCTATTTAACGATATTTGCAGCACGCATCAAACGTATTAATAATGTTACATTAAACATTTTTTAATTATCCAAAGCACTAACGTTAGATTAGAAACAATTTATATTCTTTCAAGATTTAGTGAAATCGGTCCAGCCGTTCACGTGGGACGGCGTGACCGAGCGGGATAGTTATTCATTTTTGTATATATATAGATTATTTCTGTCAGGGTCGATCGTCGTCCGAGGGCTCGGAGGTGGACGCGGCGCGGCAGCAGCGCGAACTGATCTCACAATTGGAGGCTAAAAACAGGGAAATCATGAGAGAGATAGCACGACTGAGACGGCAGCAGGAGGCGGAGGCCGCGGCGGGCGGCGCCCCCCCTCTGGTGTCGGAGCTGCGCGCGCTGCGGCAGCGCAAGGACGAGCTGGAGGGGCACCTGGCCGCGCTGCAGGAGTCGCGCAAGCACCTCATGCAGCAGCTCGAGGGGCTCATGCGGATGCTCAAGGTGACGTGTGCCTATGTGTGCCTCCCTCTAGGTAGTCGCTCTACTCGCTGGTGGCGGAGCTGCGCGCGCTGCGGCAGCGCAAGGACGAGCTGGAGGGGCACCTGGCCGCGCTGCAGGAGTCGCGCAAGCACCTCATGCAGCAGCTCGAGGGGCTCATGCGGATGCTCAAGGTGACGTGTGCCTATGTGTGCCTCCCTCTAGGTAGTCGCTCTACTCGCTGGTGGCGGAGCTGCGCGCGCTGCGGCAGCGCAAGGACGAGCTGGAGGGGCACCTGGCCGCGCTGCAGGAGTCGCGCAAGCACCTCATGCAGCAGCTCGAGGGGCTCATGCGGATGCTCAAGGTGACGTGTGCCGTCACTGACGATCGCCCTCCTTCACGGAAGGTCGGAAGCAGGCGGCGCAATTGCGTAGAACTAAGTTTTTATGATGTTTCTAGATCATTCGTTCCGAAAGCGTTTGCGACTTTATACGCTACATAATAGAGATGACGATTATTTTTTGTTTGTTCGTCCGTCAGGTGGATTGTTGAAAAATATTAAACACGTATTTTTTTCCTAGTCATTAAATTACGGCGATACATTGAGTTAAAATGTCGCATGACATCACGCTTTGGCACGTTTTCTACAAAACTGTGACGTAGCGAGTCCCCACTCCTTAACTTTAACTCCTGTTATTTAAGTTATTTCTTGTGAAACTAAAGTAAAAACAAAATACGTATTTAATATTTTTCTATTGTGTGACTGACTTAATAGATTTTTTTACACAGTTGTTATTCCTTGTTCCATAAATCGCCTTGAGAATCGCTATACATTTCAAAGCGATTGCGTTAGATTTAAATTTTAATTAACTAGGCCCGCGACAGACCATCCTATTAGTGATTCGTCATTGCCGATAATGGTCAGTTTTTCAAGGCCAGCGCTCCCTCTTTTTCATCATCATCAGCCCCTTTACATCCCCACCACTCACCCTCCGCGCTGACCCAATGCGCAATATACCTACACAGTACACCACTTAAACAGTACACCAGTTTCAATATTTTGTTCGTTCTATGTAAACCATAGACACGTAATTTACCTACTAAAGAAAAATTACTTCAATAAAAAAGTTACTATGAATCATACATTATATTACATTGTACTGTTCTTGTAGGAGGATAACAAACAATTTGTTTATTTACTGTTTATCAATTTTTATTTGCTCAAAATTCGCTTATTCTATTTGGGCTATGAAATGAGAAAACAAAATATATTATTTGTAATTTATTTGAATATTTAAATGTTATTATTTGTTTTTATATGTCACACGTTGATTATACTTCTTTATGAATTATGTCACATTATTTTACTTCATTTGCATCTGAAATAAAAACAAAATTGCATTGCTGTAGAGGTATCTATATTCTAGAAGAATACTTTGAATACTTGTATCTCACTATGTACCTAATAATGATTATCAGAACAAGTTTTCATCACGGGAAGAGGTCACCGTTGTGGGCACTTGTGACTGTCAATTTTTAAGTACTTTTCAGTGATTTATACGAAATATAAGAGAAAGTTCCTAAATAACGGATTGGATAACAGTCAAAAGCACGTTAGTTTATATGAAAAGGATAAAATTCTCCTGTACTATTTAAACCTTATGGTTTCGGAAATTAAGTCCCAAAGAGAAATGCCGGAACCGGCCACGTTACATGATAAGTAATTATGTATCTATACAATGAAGGCGCCTAAAGTAATTCCGTTCCTTTATATCATCACTAGCTGTTTTCTCGCGACTTCACCTGACTATACTATAGTCTATGTTACCCGCGTATTACGTAGCGGTCCAGCAGTTTCGGAGTTTATACAATATAAACAACTCTTGTATTATGAAAATCTAAAACAGCAAATTTACCGCAACACCCAGACTTGACACGATATTTTTGAAACAGTCATTTTCAATATTGATTCGGACACGAACCCGTGACCTCAAAGATACATTATCCATTATAATATGTCCAGTGTGCATATAGAAATAAATAACATTAAATAATCATTGACTCACCATAGATTTTTCAAAAGCGACGCAGACGTTTGATGGCGCCGGATAATATATGGGCTGCACGATCGCTTTTTTTAAAACAACTCTCCAAGTCCTTAAATCCATCAACAACGCAGCTTATAGTTTTATCGTTGAAATCTGAAACACGTATAAATGGAAGTACCTTAAATATTCTATGACTACACCATGGGGCTGATTGTTGATTTTAAAATCTATCGCAATTCCTCCCAGTTTATATCGTTCACGAACTTCGTGCTAAAATTATTTGACGTGTGATATCGTTAATTTAAAGTGACTTGAGATTTTCTAAGTAATGCGCTGAGCGGCGTAGGAGCCCGAGATTGTCAATTTTTGGTCATCCATCCTATAACCGCCTCTTTGCAAAGTTGCTTAACTTCGACAATGCGACAGAATGCGTTAACCAGGATCGAGCCCCCTCATTATTAGACAAACAGGAAAATTATTATAGAATTAATAAATAAGCATTGATTTTATGTATAACCTTGTTTGAAACAATCTATTATTTTTGATACACTTTTTACAACACAAAGAAATGGATCGCGCTCGTCACTCATTTGCGTCTCATCGCTGTCGTCACTCAATTCACTGTCATCGCCATTTACAAATTCATCGAACAAATCGATAATCATTTTCCAGAAAAAAGACTCGAAGTCCTCAATATCCTCAGTGTCCCACACTTCAACGCTATCTTTGTTTGATGATTTATTTACATTTTCTTTCTCTTTCACACTCTTTTCGTTATTCACAGCGTTCACATTCTGCGCAGGATTGGCAGAAACGATCCCCGAGGCGATAGTGATTATTGCCAGTACTGTTATAGAGCGCATTTTGGTTCGTGTTTCAGTTAATGAAACTGTCAAACTATTAATGCTTACATATTTTAATTGTTCTATTTTATATTAGAATCCACGGACAGCTATTTACGGCGAATGCTAGTTATTTTTGTTTTATTGTCCCATAAAATAAAGTATTTTATTTTGATTATAGTAATATTCAAAATATTATTGCTTTATAACTGCATTTTTAAATATTTTTTTATTAAATTCCGATATTTATAGTCTTCAGTGACGTAAAATTTGTTTTCATACATTATTGAAAATTATTGAAATTATTATATTTTCTCTATTTTGCATTCACAATGCTAAACTGAAAAATATTCTTAATAAAAAATGCTTTAAAAAAGTTGTGGGTTCGAGTCCCATCTCAGAGTACCTGGAGCTGGTGGTTTTCTTTACGCATTTTTCATTAAGAATAAATTTATTTTAACTTTATATCCGCAAGCTTACACTTAAAACTAATGTTTATTGATAATATGTAAATAAGAGTACGGGGTCAGTTCACAGGCACAGGCTGGAATCTGTCCAGACAGCTCACTAACGTTTATTAGTAGATTTTTGTCAGCAATTTTAGGTGATTGGATTTTGCATTTGTCCCTAAGTTAAACATTTGGCGGGATAAGAGTAACCGAAAAATGATTTAGAGTTTCTGTGCTTCGAAAGGCACGTAAGTCATTAAAGTGCACTGAGTCCGCGCATTTTAGATTAATGTTCTTGGCTCCATTAAAATCACACAACTCCTGTACCACAACTCTGGGGGACACCAATAAGCTGATCAATATACGTACTCTTTAACTATATGCCCTTTATTAGTCAAGTTGCTATAGTTTTTGTAAAAAGACGTCACGGAACATTTAGAAAGTTTTATATTTTTTTAACATTTACAATATTGTCGGATTATATTAAAGCACAACATTTCGGTGGCGCAAAGGTATAGATGTACCAGAATCTGATGGCACACAATATATATATTTATGGAATATTTGTGGAAATGCCCATAAAGCTTAATGTTTATAGCAAAATTTATGAATAGAAGCTGGAGATCAACGAAATTGTTTTATATTAAAATGTGTTTATGGATTGACCGGTAACTAGCTATGACTAGTTTTGATACTTTTTTTTACTACAATAAAACGAATTATGAGTAAAGGAGAAAGATAATAATACATTTTTACATGGGAATATAGGAACGGTGAAAAGAAGAAAATAATATTGCAATATTAGTAAAGATTAGCAATAAACAAACACATAAAGTGAAACTTATTATATTTATTCCTGTGAGATACCGGGTCAGGTAAAATATTATTAGGTCTTTTTTGTTGGGTCCGGTGCTGTCCATATATACATATTACTGGACATTGCTATTATTGAATTTACAGGTATATTAGAATAAGGCATATCTTATCTAGAAATCACTTAATACTAAGCATATTTTTCGTTTCACCAAACTTGTAACGTTAGGTAATGCCTTACTAAGCACTTGTTTAAGTGCTTAGGTAGGCAACATTTGGCTAAGATTTTACATCCTTCAGTTCGTCTTCTTTTTTTATGTATGGCCTATTTGCGTTTACACGTTTTCGTTAATTTCATATAAGTGGCCATTACACGTAAAGAGACAATAACAACAATTTAAATTTTAAGGTAATAAACCAAGAAAAATAATACGTCGCCTTGTACACCACGAGCACCTAAGTCGTCAATGTACACATTTAAAAAGACAATCTAATTGTTTATATCTTAATTCTAATGTATAAAAACTCTTTGATTCCAACTTACTTAACTGATTTCATCCCCTGACCCATCTATTTTGGCAAAATTGTGCGAAACGCGCAGATAAGCCATCGATAAAAGAAGAAGAATAAGACACATATATTATGACCAAAGAGTAAATGTATATTTCACATTAGCAAAGTCGTTAGATGTCTCCTTGTCGTTGATGAAACGCGTTTTCACCTTTGACTATGCCCAAATATTTAGGTGTCAGATTTGGGTGACCCTTAAGTTTAGTGAAAACGGGCATCTTTTTTTTACTGCTTTCATGTTTCCCGATTTGCCATCAGATTCTGATACACCTATCAGCGCGTTCAGTTTGCGATGTAGAAGTTAACTGACTTTCGCAAGGGCCGGTTGTAGAATGGGTGACCAAAAATTATTATCTTGGGCTCCTACCTAAGCCATTGGTCCCGGCTGCACTTGCAGTCGCCAAAACCCGCCATTCGCATTGGGACGGCGTGGTAGGTATGTGCCATAGCCCATATATTACAGGATATTGCTATCATAAGCTGACATTAATAAATTGAAATACCCGTATTTAATAGAAGTTTGTTGTTTATATTAACCACCTTTTAGATGAGTATTATTATAATCGGATAAGGCACGCTTATACGATTCGGCTTCAACCTATTGAATAACTTGTCATTTTTATAGACATTGTGAGCTCGGTTCAGCCTAGATACATTTAATGGTAAAACCCTGTTATAAAATTCCTGAGTGTTAGAAATTTTTTATATTAACTTTTAAAGTTAAAAAGGAAACAAAAAGATGTCTTTCTCTGTGAAGTTTGAATTTTGGCGGCAATTCATAACTTTCATCATAGCATTCGATTTTCGAATTAGTAAAGATATTGCTATTTCGCTTTGATTATATAATCAAATATCCCATATTGTCTAAGCTTTAGTAGCTTTTAATCGGTTGAGAAAGTAATAGAAATTGCGTGCATTGAGCTAGACCAGACGTAGACTAGACTAGTTTATTGTACTGAGTGTATACAGACCTTAACTGTACTTATTAAAAACTTTAAAGTTTATTGATTAGGAAACTCTGATCTGTGTATAAAACTTGAAAATCTATTTCTTTCATATAATCTTGAACATGTGCTCACGTAGCCCACTAGAGTAACTACTACTTCATCCACTAATTAAGATAATTAATTAAGAACTTCCTACAAAACATTGCGGAAAAATAGTTCTTCGCATATAAGCACGTTTGTGACCACGAAAGACAATATGTATCAGTTATAACAAGTTAGATAGTAAATTGTGTTATTTGAATCATACATTTAATTCTAAAGATATGTACAATTCAAAAATATTTTTGTCCTTAAAAATCTGAATCCTCTAACATATTATGTGGAGGCTACATCTGGAATCTAAAAAATGGATCTATGGACCTCATGATTAACGTTATTACAACACATATACTTACTTCAACGAATATGTACAAAAGTACTATAAAATTATATTTTTAAAAGTGTGTTCTTTGGCTAAGTGTAATTATTTGAATGCAAAAATATAAAATAGTAGAAATTAAAATAAAATGACATGGAATATGTGATATAGGAAGAGTTAAGTCACGAAATACTAACTATCATTTAAATATTTATAGTTAAAAAGTAACATCAAATCTGGAAGTTGTTAGTAGATAGATAGATAGATAAACGATTTATTTTTTGCTACAATACACACACACATTACATTTCATTCAACTGAAAAATAATTAATAAGTATGTAAGGTTAGACAAATGAATATTCGAAAACAAGTGCATTAGTGTTTTTTTTTTATTTATTTAGTTAAAAATTCAAGTTTCAATTGCACTCTTCAGTTGTATTTTACATTCATAGGCTAGACTGTGATCAAAGAGCCTTTGTTGATAGAGTTCTATGGATAATGATACGTATGGTTTATATACTTTCAACGCTCACATAATACATTGTTTTTGGGTCATTGGCCCTTTTTTTCGTTTTCTACCCACTACAATCTGAAGGAGTTAGTTTGTCTTCTGTAGCGTCTGTGTACTATAAATACATACACGCACTAATATTTTCCCATATGTAAGCTAGAATTTAATATCATCGTCAGTTGTATTTATTTTATTGTACAGAGCGCCAACACTGCACTACTGTCAATGATATCTGTTACCAACCTTGAACCAACCAACCATCCTTTTTGAAGCCTTTTTTACTTTTTTTTTTCTCTTTTTTTTTAGGGCTGAGTGACAACTATATATTTTGACATGGAAAACAAAAATACGTACAAAATTAATAAAAAAGTAAAAAAGGATCCGGCTCGAAGGACCACTATGTTAACGATAGCTCTAGATAAAGGATTTATGATGAAAAACTGGGATTTAGGGAACCAAAATAAGAAGACCAGGATAGAGCTGAGTGACAACTATATATTTTTGACATGGAAAACAAAAATACGTACAAAATCAATAAAAAAGTAAAAAAGGCTTCAAAAAGGATGGTTGGTTGGTTCAAGGTTGGTAACAGATATCGATAATTCTTAGGGCAAGTTCCACTCCTATGACTAACCGACTGTTGATCGAATAAAGCTTACTTTCTCTCACTTTATTGGGTTATCAAAATAAAAACACATTTCCTTTTACGATCTATTTAATAATATATGCAAAATATTAAAAAAAAATCTTTATTATTATTTATTCTTTATTGCAAAATTATAGCAATTGACGGACTTAATGCCGGGGGCATTCAAATAGGTAACAATAATTTATATTTTTTGGAATCCATATTAATACAAGCTTAATATTCTATTTCAGAATCCAAAGTTTATCACTGTTGCGATATGAATACCTGGAAAATAATAGATTTTATTAATATAAGGTACTTATCTAAAATATTTCTACGCATATAAATAATAAAGTGGAAACACATTAATGTCATAGTAATATAATAACACAAAAAAACGATTCACGACACGTTAATGAGATTCCACGTCTACACATCACATGTGTTACTCAAATCTCAAATTAGGAGGTCGCGTGTACCAAATATGATCTTTCAATTAGTTTTGTACCAAGAAATAACGCCCTAATAAGCTGAAATTAAAAATTAGAACGTTACATCAAATGTTTATAGGCTTTTGACAGTCAAAACGTGAAATTATATATATATATTTCGATGATTTTATTTAATTAATAATTCTTTCGATTCCTCCTAGCACTCTTTACAGAGAACACTGACAAAATATGGATCACATAGTAGCTGAGGGCTGTATGCAACACTTTTATAATAATCATAATGTTTTATGAGTAATTAATTAAAAATTTGTTTATTACACGCAATTTTACATCTTCTGTCCTTATCATGTATTTCATGCCGGGTGCAATAATGGAGTTTATTTCGGAACTTTGCCCGTGTAAATTATAACCAATCTCAACCACGTGTGATGCGACTTCCCATAGGTGAAAGGTTATTCAAAGATGCGAGAAGTATATTTATATTTATTTGATTACTTATGGGGGAGGCCTATGATCAGCAGTGGACGTAGGCCTCCCCCATAAGTAATCAAATAAATATAATTATACTTCTCGCATCTGATGAAGTATATGATGTTGCTATATATTTATAATGGTATATTTAATGTTGTCATACTCATAGTCATAGCTGTCGTAAACTGGCCAATTGGATTCGTCATATATGTCTTCGTCGCTCCAGTTCCAAAAATATTTCTTAATTATTCCTTCTGTTTCGGAATCTGATAAATGACCAATCCTGGAATTCACCGTGAAGTCATAACAATTAAATTTTTTTATTTGCCTTTTGTACAATATGTAAAATACAATACACATTACTGAATAGTGATCTTAGACGACGTATGTACTTTCAAACATTTTTAAACAACTGGAATCGAATAGAGATAAACGATATGATACTATTCTCAAAACAACTCAATTCAAAACAAATTGTTAGTAAGTAGATAAAGATGATATATATTGCCCAGATATTTTTATCATATATAAAATTGAACTTCTGTCTACGCCGTAACGAAAATCACGCTTGTTTTATGGGAGTCCCCTAGAATGTTTATTTTAGTTGGCAACAAGAATCATTATCTAGTCATGACACACAACAGACAGCAGAGTCTTATTAATAGGTTCCGTTTTTAGTCCTTACGGAACCCCAAAAATGACTTACTTTTTGACCGCCTGTTGTATTAGTCCTTTATAATCTGTCCATCTGGCTTGAACTGCTACCAGTGTCGTGCACATAAGTATCAAAACTGTGAACCTCATACTTGTAAACCTCGTACTGACTGAATCCAATGAATTTCGAACATATTTATATGATACCTGTAGAGGACACCGAGCCATGCCGCGACGTCAG
Organism: Diatraea saccharalis; assembly: GCA_918026875.4. Classification (NCBI taxonomy): domain Eukaryota; kingdom Metazoa; phylum Arthropoda; class Insecta; order Lepidoptera; family Crambidae; genus Diatraea; species Diatraea saccharalis. The sequence goes on from OU893336.1 coordinate 1,122,007, forward strand.
CGCCGCCAATGGACGATCGGAGCAATCTTCGCTTCCCGCGCGGTGCGGGGTAGCGTAACCCCACTCCAATTAAATTAATTAGATCAACTGATTAAGTTAGGATATTTATGCAACAATACCAATTGTACCTAAGTAATAAAATTGTCAACAATGAATGAGTTTCCGATCGCCACGTGAAGGAATGTTTTATTTGAAGATCCTGCTCTGAATCAGCATCGTTAGAAACTTTCCTAGATAATACAGTCCACCACCAACATTACCAATAGTTGATTCGCGTCATATCTAAAGTTCGGTTTACACTCCAATTAATATACAGTGGCGAGTTAACTTGCCTATTAGGGGAGTTATTTTTGTTATGCAAGATGTACGGGAAAATTAATAAACTAATAGCTATTTAAAACTACCTCATGTATAAATTTTAACCCATTATGTGACAATCTAAATTACTGTTCCTAAATAAAACATTATTTAACGTACATTTTTGCAAAACCTTACCTATTTCAGTTTTGTATATTACGTGTGCAACTGTAAGTAGATAAAAAGCCGTTTTTAGAAAACATATAAAATATAAGAAAGACCCAAAATATTTTTTATCATTCTTAATTAAAAATAATGCTTAAAAAATCCACTTTGCCCTGGTACTCTGTGATGGATTTTTGAAACATTTTTCATTAAAAATATTTTCCAGTATAGCATTATGAATGCAAAATTTTTCAAGTATAATAATATATCATTTTACTATTAGAGGTTAATTAGGCTAGACAATAGTCAAAAATTAGTATACACAGCATGATTTACTGATAATTCTCACCGGATGATCTATACAATTTTATGAAAAAAAAAAGTGTATTCGGTGTTTTATTTTGGAAAATACTATTCTTGAGCACACATTGCATTGTTAGGATCATTCTTATCAGCCTAATAATGTCCCAACTTCAGTTCTTTCTTATGGATGTATGAAGTCAAATTAAAACGGGCTATAACTCAGAGCGCGGGCCAAGTACAGTTTGACGGGTGTTACCGATTACAGATAAAGTCGGACCAAATCGGCTTAAAGTGCCTTAGGCAAGTAGTTTAAAGTAAGAAATTTTTGGTCACCCATCCTATGACCGGCTCTTGTGAAAATTGCTTAACCGCTGCACCATCAATCTCCCTCGTGTTAATATATTCCAATGTTGTTGTTAACAGACGCAGCAATCGTCGCCGCGATCGACGCCAAACTCATCTCCACGATCTACTAAGAGCCCGCCGCTGCCGGGTGCGCAAGCGCAACCTACTGCACCGGAAAGGTTAGTTATGAATTTATTACTTTTATTTGTAACCTTTCTAACTGGTTTTAAAGGTTTTAAATTCTTTAATAATATTCAGCTTAGTATTAGCATAGATAAGTAAGTAAACGTAGATTGCTAACTCTTAATACATTAGGTTTGACACCGCCTAACTCTTAATTACCTCACTAGCAATTCGGGTTTCTAGGAAAAAAAAATCTATTTAGTTCGTGAGTCTGATAATACAAAAATATTAGATACGATTTTTTTATTGCTTCAATTTTAGAAGGAATGGCTTCCATAATAATAGGCATTAACGTTGAGGAGTGTGACGTCTTGCGACATTTCAACTCGATGTATTGCCGTAATTTATTCTTTAATAATCTAACCGACAGACATACAAACAAAAATTTGTCACCATTCCTATAATATTAGGTTAAAAACGGAAAATTTATATATTCAGCGCGTATCGTTGGAACGTAATAGCCTTAATACCTTTAGTCGGTTATACACCGACTCTACGATGTGGCCTAAAATGGGTACATATCTGCACAGGAAATACCTTTTCTCTCTGACTCTGAACAGATTATTAATATTAAGATATACTACTCATAAAAATTAACGTGAAAACTGGAAGCAGTTCTAATTCCCTGAAAACAAAAATTTCCTCTACTTTCGAAATGCTAATACGACTGAAAAGAAACCCATTTTTCGATAACTTATGTTGTGACTGAGGTAGACCTGACACCATCTCTAGATGCGCAGGTAATCTTCGCGGATATAGTTTAAACAAAAAAAAACAGATTTTTTTGTTCAATAATGTTGAGTTATTGAACACAACCCTAACTTAAAATAAGATGTTGCACATCCCTATGCCTTACTCTATGGTTGTTGCGTCGATTCAATCGCGTGTGCTTTTGTCATGATTTCATTAAATAAATTAGTTTTAAGTAATTTTGCTTTTTATTCTTCAATAACAACTACAATGGGTCTCCAGGTGTCATGTTAATTCATACTAGTAGGATGTAATAGTATTTTTGGTATATGTAAGTGTTTATATACTCACATCCATTGTCAGGGAGCCCAGTACCCGGGGGACGGTACGCAGCGCCCCGCAGACCCCCTCCCTCGGCGAGAGGGAGCGCATAGACATGACACATAGCCTTGGTGAGTTATCATAATATTATTACGAATAAAGTGCACGGTAGTAATCCGCAAATCTCTATCAATATAATGTTAATGACAATGAAAATTTAAAACAACACTTAATTTTCTCGAATACTAATCTTAAACCGGGTTAATCGGCAAATCCGTGTTTCTCAAGTATTGTTAACATAAATTGTTAGGGTTCGCAAATAGCCGATATATATCATGCATATAAAAAGCTGCTATTTATGAGCTGCTAGTGACTTTATTTAATATTTTAAATCAAAAGTCTAAAATAAAGATTGGGTTTGAATAGTTCAATATTTATTTGTCTATTATAAAATAATTAAAAAGCGGTATGCGTTCGAAGATTCCCAGTAACGTGTAGAGGAAAACCCGAAATTATTAGTAAGTAAAATTGCTACTTAGGGCCAATGTTGCTAGCGTCACATTGGGTCGGTTAATTTTCTAGCTGATATTAAATACTACTCAAGCTAACAATAAATACTATAAATATCAATCGATATATATCACTGTCACGAATCCTGTAAATAATCAATTATATTGCTTATCAGGTGGCATGGATAGTATGAGTAATGAGAACAGAAGTTTCCATCAAAATCAACGACCTACCACCAGTGAGTATGATACATGTACCCCAGATAATATATATTAATATTATACTGTACTGTACAAAGCTACATCATCGGTTAGTAAATCCACGGCGGGAGACATTGTATCTAGCAACTGTTAAGGCCACCTTTCCTCCACTACTTTGTATTATACACAAATTAATTGAAAACTTATTTACACGGCTATACCTATAGTCTATTCTGTGTGTTGTGAAAACCATGTTCGATAGTCTGTCCGTCAAATTAATATAACGGGGAACTTGCATGGCAATTCTGGGGCGTGGTCAAGAAATGTCAAAAGTGTATATACATGTTTAAAAACAACTGTGATGTGGTCACATTTAATAATACCAGTTTTTGGGGTAATTGTGAAGAAATAAACAATAGTATTATAACGTTTAAATATTTTTAATGAAAGATGCTTACAAAATCCACTTCGTCCATGGCACTCTGAGATGAGACTCGAACCCATGACCTTCGTCTTATCTTTCTTCATCTTTATCGAAAGTTGAAATATTTGGCTGTTTGGGTGAATTGCCTGAACGTTGATGAAAATACGCTATTTAGTGGCGAAAAAGTAACAAGTGCTTGAAAAATTCGCCAGACCTGTTAGGTCCTGGATAGCTCACAGTTAGAGCAGTCGCCCGGATTGCGAAAGGGTACGAGTCCCATCTCAGAGTCCCATGTACAAAGTGGATTTTTTGAGCATTTTCGTTAAAAATAATATTATTACTTATATACGCGTTTTTTAAGCTGACCTGCGCCGACGCTTCGGCCGGGTTGCACCGGCCGTGGTCACGACGAGACTGAAACAGCAAGTTTACGCCTCTGCATTCGAGGGTGAATCTTCTTCCACCCTCAGATTTTTGTATCCGACTACCGTCACAAACAACACTAACGCTGTCCCTATTCCGCACTTGAGCCGTATTCTGGAGGTTTACCGATTGCGAGAAAAGAGGTTGTGTTTTAGGAAATACTGGATTCCACACTTGTGACAATTTATATCCACCTTCCCCATTGAAGTTATTAGGGTGTTTCTAAATTCCAATCGCTTGACCACGGCCGGTGCAACTCGGCCGAAACGTCCTCGCAGGTTAGTTTAAAAAAACGCGCATAATACCAAGTACTATAAGTATTTGAAATGCAACGCGATAGTTTAAAAGTGAAAATATTATTACTTTTAAAAATTCAGTAACATCATTTACTTAATAATAATTTAAATATTATAATTTACCATGTGATCGAGATTATCTTTCGGGTAGGATAGGGTTTTCTTAGTGTATACGTTTATGCGTGACATATAACGTCGTCTGTTCAGTGGGCATAGACAATAGGAGTCTCCGCAGCGACCTCCTCTACGCGGCGGACTCCGTCACTAACGCCATGTCCACTCTAGTCAGGGAACTTAATTCAGGTTTGTGCCCCTTTTTTTGAACTACAATTAAGTTGAGTAAAATTATAGTTTGGTAGTTTTAAGTACGCATTCGATAAAGGTAGTTTATAGTGCGTGTACCATTTTAATATTTATTATTTATCGTGAGTTAATTTAGTTTTGTTGTTGTGACTAAAACAATGTAAACAATGTAATGCAATGAAAAATAATGCTCTAATGAGTTAGAAACACAAATGAAATCACGAAATGAAGGAAAGAGAAGGTCCTACTTATAAAGCTGGGTGCTTATAGTCTAAGGACTAAGGTTCAATTAATATATATATTGAAATCTTCCCGTTAAAACTTAGCGCGATGTAGTTTCCGTACATTGTACCTCAATGTCATCTGTCAATTGTAAAAGAACTATGTAAAACCAAATAAAGTGAAAATACATAAGGTATTTCTGTTAAATTAATGTTTCAGTTTTAAGCTTTATGTAGTTTACGATATCCTTTTCTTTTTATTAAAGCTAAAAGTAGAATTAAAATTACATGTACTAATTATTTTATTTAAACATAGTTTATAATTTATTAATAAATGTGCAAGTCATAAAATATGAAAATGCTTAGTTGTGCGCATATTCGAAATATTTCCTTAATAAATTACGTAATTAACATAAAAAAATGAAGAAATATTAACAAATACTTTAACTGATATATATTTATTACTCATAATAAGTTTTACGAGCGTACATATTCTCAATATCAATATTAATGGTTAGTATATTGAATTTTGATCATATATAATTTTAATAAGGATACGTACTTACCTTAGACATTTTATAACGCGCCTTAAGAAAACGTTCTCATTTTAGATATGTACGAACTAAAGTATGAGTCGTTCGTACATATCTAAAAGTGCTCTTCTAGATTTAGTGCGTTTATTACAAAAGTACGCTCCTTATAACGCCTAATGTGTACCAGCCCTTAAAACTACGTATAGTACTAGTATACTGATGAATTTCGTATGTCTAATTCTTTTTGTTTTTAAACTGGAAATTGATCTTACACTGTCACACTTAAAGGTTAAATTTCCAATTCCGCAATTTTTTAATGCGTTTTAATTTATGAATTAGTTTATCTAATCATTTGATTAATAATTATACGTATGAAGTTGAAAAATGAATTACCTATACTATGAATAATATTTAATACACTCTTTATGTACCTACCTTGATGTTTATTTTGGGTTAAAATTAAAGTTAACTCTTATAGAGTAGTTATTAGATAGATAGATAAATGATTTATTTCTTGCCAAAATACACACACACATTACATTTCATTCAACCGAAAAATAATTAATAAGTATGTAGGTTAGACAAATGATCATTCGAAAACAAAATGTGTGTGTGCGTCACAGCAGTAAAAAATGGTCCCAGCTCAGCGTCAATTATTCACGCGCATACAATGCGAGCAAATCGCTGATTTTCAGCTGCTACCAAGAGTGAGCGCAAACACGGTACTGCAAACTAACCAGGCTTAAATATCGATGAAAATCAGATAAAACCATCCTAATATATATATTTTATAGATAGAAAATAAATAAAATAAATAGTGAAATATAAAATACATTAGCAAATATTTTATTGAATAATAATTACTATATTTATTACAAAATTCAAATCAAATTATTATATTATTTAAATCAAGTTAAATTATATAATTATTTATTAAAGTTTAAGATTTATAGAACTATATTTTGCAGAGGGCTCTGATACCGAAGACACTGTGAAACGTGAGCCCAGAAAACAAAGAGGTGAGTACACGTAGCATTACTATCCAAACAGCAAATATATTAGTAAAAACCCGACATAAACCCAGATGCGATACTTCTTTTTTACATCAAGATGTTTTTATCCCGGCTGCACCTGCCTTTAAAACCCACCAACTTGCACTGGCCCGCGAGGTGGTTTACAACCCATTCTTATTCGATTCTATCCTTAGGGAAGACCTATATAAGACCTACCCGGCATAACAAGCTCCGATTCCTTTGCTCAGAAAGCAAATCCCTGATTTTTAGCTTTTAGAGATAGATAATGTAGTTATATGTTATTAGTGTTATATTTCAATGTAATATGACGAATGTCTGTCATGTGACGTCCGTCTGCTACATGACGAGTGTCCATTTGTTGGTAGACTTCGAGGAGGATGATGACAGCGATGAGCCGATGCCGCGGCCACAGCCTCCGAGACACTATCTACACGATAACAACCTACAGGTGATTATGTGATCAACATTATATACTACATAGGAAAAGTGTTAACCGGTGATAAAAAAATATGTTCGGTACTATTTATATCTGAGATAAAGAAAGGTTTCAATTAAAAGGTTACTACTTTTGATCGCCGTGCTGCAACTACTAAATTATATTCGACATAAGAAATTCAATAAGGTACATGCGCCAGTTAAGGGCCGCGTTGTAATCAGGCTCACCGTCCACATTTCATTTGAAAAGAAATGTAATATTTTAAAATACAATTTTAAAAGAGCCTTGTTACACCACGGGCGTTAACTGCCGCAGGTACCTTTGCATTGTTTACATCGATTGCTGCGTGAAGTAATAACATTTATTACTGTTATGGCAATTAATTTTGCTCGTGTAAATTGTTTTTATTTTGACAGCTTAATTTTTATTTTTTTAATACCTGCACTGCACCTTCGTTTTGTTTTTCTTTTATTTATTTTAAATGTGACGTTCTATTTCAGAGCATGGCACCTAGTGTTAAGTCACAATCTTAAAGTTTGCTTACGAGTACCGCTAAAGGTTTGTTTATTTTTTGATTTTTATTTCGCTTCATTATTGTTTCGCGCATTTATATTTTTTTACGTTTACATCAGAAATATGATCTTCTAGAAATTTTGTAATCTGTCATCTGGTTCCTCCTCCTACTGTAACGGTTTATATTATAAGTTTTACACTGAAAATAACTAAATCGACTCTTTCAAAGTACTATTCGTACAAAGGCCTATTTAATTTCTCTAAAATTTAAACACATATTTTTATATGACGCTAATACTAAATAAACGCATTTTAAATTATAAGATGGTAATTAATACTTATTATTATTATAAGAATGACTCGAATAATTCAATTTAAGGACAAAGTATGTGGAGTGGATGATTTATTATTTGACGCATATATACAAGTAACAACATGTTTTTATTGTTAATTTTCAGTATTTTTGTTGTTTGTTTATTGCAGGATACTCCGCCGCCCCTCCCCGCGCGCACCGGCCACTACTTCCCCCGCACATAGTATGTACTGCACACTACACAACAATACACAACTACACACATGTTACATACACTCATTACTGACTGTCTAATTATATATATAGTACTGACGACCATTAACACGTTTACCCGATTATACATAATTCATTTTGTTAGATTAGTATTTTTCATTTTATGAAAACGTAATTCTGAATTTTAACAGTTTCATAATTCAAAGCAAGTTGATGCTCATTGTTAATAATAAAATTGTTGTTATGTATTTTTAATGAAAAAATTAAAATTTACTGGACATTTGTCTATCAACCGCAATGTAACTCAAAAGGCACAATATAAGTAGTCGAGAAATTTCTCGAAAACATGTCGACATTCATAATAATATCCTATGTATATTAAACATAAAGTTCAATTTTAAAATTGCATTATCATATCATACGTGTTGTTGTTCGTAACAGTACTTAAGTTAATTAATATAACACTCTTACTTAATGTAACTATGTATTTAGATACTAGAATTATGTGATTTAAGTATTTCGATAATGTTTTGTTAGTGGGAAATTGAACTTAAATTCACTAGTGTTAAGTTTTGTTTTTATTGGGACGGTTATTTAATTCGAGATAATGGAATTCGATAATTCATTATAATAATTATGACATAATATGGGGCGTTTTTATGTCCCTAAAAGATAAAGGCTAGTTTATATCTGTACATGAAAATAAAAATATTGCGTTTCTAATTTGAACTTTATTATCAATACTACCGAATTAAGACTGAATAATTTTGAGGTAAATTACTCATGTAAACGTTCTAAAGTGAAATACGCGTCGGAGACATTTTTTGCAGAATTATTTTAAATTATTTAACTAATCCAAAAGTTATAATAATATTTATTTTATTTTTAATAACTAAGTGTATTTTGTACATAATAACAATTTAAAATATTGTTTTTGCAATCACAAATTGTGTCTAGTCTCGAAACTGTTATTATATTTGTATGTTGGTGCGACAAAAAAAAGATAATTTCAGTTCAGGGAGCTAAATAATATTGAGACTAATCCTTTCAAGCGATCTTACATATAGAAGTGGTAAGATTTTTCTTACTTCTCGTTTTGTCCGTAAAACAAACATCTATTACTCATGCAATTTTAAATATTAAATAATATAATAGAGTTGTTACAAGTAATATTGTTTAAAGTCTCTTTATTTTTTTGCATAATATGTGTATCGTCCTCGACGAATTTCAGTATTTTCCACGGAATTTAAGAGTTGAGAATAAAGTTCAAAATATATGATGGTAATATGACAGTTTGTGGCTATCGGATTTACTTAATACCTATAACTTTTTAACGACTTTCTTAAATTAAATTCTTCGAATATACTATTCCTTTTTCGTCTTCCATTCGTCAATTCCTTCCAGCGTGTACAAATATGTCAATTTATACTTCCTTTGTTGTATTTTTAACTCGTATTCATTGGAGCATCACTGGAAATTGTACCGTTTTATTAAATTTTTTTTAACTAACTTCGCTTAACTCATTACTTATGTGTGTAATTGAGATGCTTAAAAATAATAACGGTAAAAAAAACAATATTAAGCTACTGTCTCGGGCTAGACTCGAGCCAAGGACGTCTCGTTAACCAGGGAGCCAATTCTATTCCAGTTCTATTTTAGTTGGAATTGTATCGTATGTCACTTATTGTTAGTAGAATAGAACCCATTAAAACTGTAGTTTCGTTCGGTTTTGATTCGTTTTCGATTCGATTTAAGCAAAATTTATTTAGTAGAATTGGCCCCCAGTGCTCTTCCTAGTGAGCTACCGGTGACCTAAAGCAACTATACATAAGTATACTCAAGGCGTCGACGTTACTTGCTTGTGTGCGTGTTATATATCAGTGAATAAATGTCACCTATTTAATTTACTGTGATAAATATTATACGCACTGTGAATAGAAAATTCACTAAAATTAGTCAACAGTTGAAATATCAAATAAATAATAAAGTTATATTCTGTAATAAAATCAGACTCGAACACGATGTCAAGCACAGCGCTGTCAGAGCACAGAGCTTCAATCAAATAGAACCTACTCTAAAAGGTCAAAAAGATTGCATTTCATTGAAGTTGTATGTTTTGACAGCGCTGTGTTCGACGTCGATTTAATTACAGAATAGCCAATCAATAATAGCAAAATAACATTGGTGGTCTGAACATTGAAAATTTTTTGAGACAGAATATTTTTTTTTAACTGTTGTATACTAAAAATATCCTTTGTAAATTATCTATGATTTTTTTTTCGAAATTTTCATATTTTAGAATATCTAAAAATAAACTTTTAATTTCTATTAAAATTATAATTTTTTCCCAACGCTACTTTAAATCCCTGCTTAAATGTCAATTTAAAATATACGTACTAACCGAACGATTAAAATAGATTCCAATGGAATTTTGCTCATAAAATGTTTGTTTTAAGACTGAGTTGATGAAACATTTTTATTAATATTAGCAACCACCGAAATGTGAAATTTACTATACCAAATTTGCTTAAACCAAATTACACTTCGCGCTATTAGAAGAATTTTTCATTTAATAGATTTTATTTAATAATTATTTTGTTGATTTATTGATTTTTTGTTGGGCAAATAAAATACTTATTCTATACGCCCGAAATTGTATTCGTATGTTCGGTAAGATGCAACTCATGTGACTCACTAGTGTACCTATGCAGAAAGCTAAATTTCAAATCGACCAATCAGAATGAAACAAGCATCTCGCCATCGATTGATCCACCACCAATACCCACGCTATGATCCCTTTGAGTTTGAGTAAGACGGAGACCTAACGCGTTGTAATTTACACCTTTTGGTTAAAAAAACAAGGCTCATTGTGCGCCATATTAGTTGAAACTTACTGTACAATAATAGTATATTCCCAGGCTGAGAAAGTTCCCTACACTGTCAGTGGGTTCGATTCCCGTGTTGATGGATAAATTGATTATAATTTTATCCAAATATTTTTTCAGTTGCTTTTGCAAATTTCTATTCAGCATAGGTTCTTTTTTTAATATTTGGTATGATTATATTACGTAATTATGTATACACATAAACGTGGATAAATGTAATCAGATGGATTATAAAAAATATTACAAGTGATTAAAAGTTTAATATATTTCCATGGGGGAATCTTTGTTCAGTAATTTGTAAGTTGTCATTACTTATTAACTTTTCGCGTATTAGTCCGAATTTTAATCCGTAATTAGAATCAGTTCAGTAGCTTAGGTGTGATAGCGTAACATACACAGTTACTTTCTCATTTATATTAACTAAAGATAATAATTATAATATGTAATATTCAGCACATAATGAAGGTTACATGCGCGTTAACTTATAAATAATTAATCTGATTACATTTTGCCCAATATCGTGTACAAGTCTCAAGTGACATGTATACAATTTATGTACAAAAATGTATACATGTGTATCAAACAAATCAATACAAATATATAAAAAAAACTTTTTATATAGGCATCTACTTAAATACCATATATATATATATATATATATCGTTTGTATTTTAAGTATAAAAGCTTCATTAATCATTGGTATATTAATAAAAAAAAACAATTATAGTTCTTAAGTTCGAACGCTTTAAAATTGATAATGGCACTGCTCTTAAGTACGATTGCATATCATTTTATTTTTAAGTGTACTAGTGCAATATTTTGTTTTTAAATGTTTATAATTTGTGATGTGATCTTGCCCGATTTGTGAGGGTGTTATGTAAAGGATGATATTTTTTGTTAATTTTTAATTATTAAATTGAAAGAGTGTAAAAATAATGAAAAAAAAAACATTTTTTTACGACAAAATAATTTTTAATGCAACACGAGCAAGGAAAAATTTTGTAATTTAATTTGAGAAAATTTTTGTTTTGTAATGTACCTATAGTTTTAAAAAATGTTTGACCTTATCTTGTAGCTGTTTTAATTCATATTATATGAAAAAAATCTTAACACGAAATTTGTTACTCTATTTTATGAACTCTTCTGTCAAATTATCAAAATTGAGTTATTACGATTATTCTTAGCGATGTATTTAATTATCAAAGCAATGTCGTAACATTCTTCAATATTTTGCTCATACTTCAAAAATACGTCAAGAGAGTTGCCCACTAGTGCGAGTCAACTCTATTAAATCAACAAGTGATTATAAACTTTGATCATTAGATAATTAAATCAAAAATCAATAGATACGTTAGAAATCTAACTCTTTAGGGCTGTAACAAAAAAATTATAGACGGTTAAGTTTATAATCGATTTGGTTGTCGATTGTTAATGAGCGTGTAATAAAGTTTTTAAAGTATTTCCATAAAGATCTTATTACAATGTGAAATATAAAAATATGTTTTCAATATGATCACTGGAGCTTGCCGATGTTTGTACATGAACAAAGACTCTGAATTGTTATTACAACCAAAGATAAATTTAATTTGAAACGGAAACGTGAAAGACTTTTATAATGAATTACTTCAAAATCGTCATCGAACTGTCGATAGCTAATGAAATCTGAAATTAAGTTTTAGAGAATGCGTATGTATATTTCAATGTAGATTTCTTTTCTAAATACGGTTTGAATAAACGAACCGCATTATACCCGTGACGAGGACATGATTAAACTTGACATAGACCACAATAAATAAATAAAAGTGTTAAATGTCTGACCAGAAACAAAACCCGACAATAATTTTGATGAAAGAAAAAATAATTTTCTATAAAAATGTATTTCACTAAAACAATATGATATAATGTCTTTAAATTAAATACCATTTGCATTTCTTATTGTAATATTGCTTTTATCATTTCTGGTCAGTACACATATACATATAATACATATAAATACAATAGTTGTAACATTTGTATGAAAACAAAACCTAAAGTTACTTATATAATTACCATAGATGTCTTTTATACCATTCGAAACTGATAGATTTTGTAATAGAATAAGTAATAGATGTATGATTATTGATATAAGATATTTGAATATATATATCTACTATGTATATGATATAATATTATTATTGTAATAAGAATGCACAAATTTCTAAAAACACACAGATCATATCGTATTGTGACGTCATAAATTTTATATAAACTTCCATTTTGAAAAAATAATTTACGTTTGTAATGAAGAAATATGCAGGATGTTACAACCTATTACAAAAATAATACCTCATTCCTCATCGATTGTTTTTTCTCAAAACTACCATAGCTACAAAATTCAGCCGTAAAAAAATTATCTATGACTAACTCGACTATTGCTGACTCAATGGGTATTTTCGTAACATCCTGTATACTTTAAATAGATTTGCATTGAAAATGATAATACAAGATTTACAGTCAACGGCACCTGAGTTTTTATAAAACTTTCAAGTACTTTTGAGACATAATTCTCCCACTGAAATAGTTCTTTCATTAATCTCCCAATGCAAATTTATCTACTTCCACTGTTTTTATCTCCATTTTGTATACGTTTAGATATCATACGTCATTATAATTATATACACTATATAGTTATATATATATTATAATCAAAATTATCAAACAATGTTTTGTATTTGTGTAATTTAAAGCGTCGTTATTAAGGACGGGCGATCTCGACGAAGAATTACTTTTTAAATATCTATGTACATAGTTTAGTGCTATTTCAACAGAATTTATATAAATCTCTTAACCCGGTGATATAATATTAAAATTAAAAAGTTATTTCATTATTTAAACCAATATTTTTATATAAAGAAAATTATTCAACATAGAATAATTAAATACTACTTAATCTAGAATCTAAAATGTTTTTTAAATACGATTTCAGGGCACACTGGGACAGTCCTACGAGAAGCCGATTTATGAATATTAAGATGGCGCGTGAAATCAATATCACTAACTTTAAACTGGAAAAAAATATTTATTTTTCCTTTTCTTGTTGTAATAATACCCTTCCTTATATAAAGGATGTTTTTAATTATTTTATTAAAGGAAACAAACAGTCTTGTACATAGACATTATTATTGAGCACTTTTACAATAAACGTAATATTTGCGAGTGATTAGGAAAAAACATTTTTGCCATACATCTCGTCGGCACAGTTTTTTGACTTCTAAATATGACAGGAATAGTGAGGATATACTAGTTTGACCCAGGATAATCGATTTGCCCTTAAAACACTTTAGGCTTAATCGATTGGACCTAAAATTAAAATTGAAATCGAATTTGACCGATAATATATTATGTTTACGACAGAGTTTGTTTTGAAATGTTCAATTAAGCTCAAAATTACTGCGTTTTTTATCTACTCTATTCAAATGGTGTGTGTTGAGGTGTTTCTCTCTAGATGGAGATTGTAAGGTTGTGATTTCAACGAAAGGATCGATGCCACAGAGTTTTCCAGTATATTAGTAACATTGGTTTATATCTATCTATATTATATAGGATTCGTACGTCGAGATCGCCTGCCTGAGAGAGGCTTGTACTTAAAATGTTGTAAGTTATATTGCAATTGTAAACATTCCATCGCTTGTGAAAATTGTGTTTCATTTACCTATCCCCTAAACTATAGACTCGTTTGAAAGTTGATTTATTTAAGTATACATAAAGTTCATATAATATTGTGTGAGTACACGAACACGTCTTCTGGTGTAATTATTAATTCCGGTGGCATTTGTTTGTTTTTAGAATTATGATCTTTATACAATGATAGAGTTTCAAATTAATGTATTTTCTTCAAAAAGCCATTTAAGCAGTTTTAGTAATTAATCCAATTTTTGAATACATTACATGCAAACAATATAGAAACCAAAACTTGCGTTTACTTTGAAATAAGACACAAATTATATAGTGTAATTAAAATATCTGTATATCATGGTGGTTTCATCCATATGGAAGGCTCCAGCACACCAGTGGAGAGCTTCGAGGCTTTAAAAGAAACTTCTTTAAAACATATAACTATTTTAATAAACGATGTGTGTCAGGCTAGCAGCGCTACCCTCTCCGATTTTGAAATGAATTCTGCTGACACACACTATTACACGAAATACAACTTAATGTATAGCAAAATTAATTACATGTATATTTACATCTATTTTCCTTACGATAATTATCTTAAAACAATTTTTCTATCAATTTTTACATTAATAAATATCAACCTAATCTTATAATAATTAGACTAAAGTTTCAGTATAGCATTAATAGTTACAGATTTTTATCTATAATGTGAAAAAACGCAGTGGGATATTAAAATCTATTGAAGTTAGCCACAAATTGGTTGGTACATCGGCGACAGTCACTGATAATTATTATTCGAAAATGTAGAAAAACAGTGTCCTGTGAGTATGATTTAAGTCTTAGAGCAAGATTTTAAACTAATGAAAAAATAATAAGGCTCTTGGCTTGGCTTCTCCAGAATACTCCACTGGGAATGAAATATATAATTGTAAAGCTATTCAAAGTCTCGTAACGGTAGAGGCTTCGCAATCTCCCTCCTTTATCTTGCCACCGTCGCCGGCTAGTTCGGCGTAGATCTCGTCTATGGAGCGCATTCTCGTCTCCGGTACACACATCAGTATGTACACTGTGCTGGCAAAACATACCGCCGCGAACAACCCGAACACCAAGTGAAGGCCTACGGAGTCTAATAGTGGTTGGAACACTCGCAGTTCCACAGACACGATGGCGCAGGCGAAGGAAGTCACTATTGAAGTGACCGTACCGCGTAACTGGAAACAGAAATAAATGCGTAATTGTCTTATTTTTACGCAGCTGGCAGCGACAGAGCATAGCACGACGATAGGATGATACGTTTATTCATTCCATTACCGTGCATGCGGCACGAAAGAATGACTGCGTACCGCGATCTGCTCTTTTTTTTGTAGATGTTTTCTCTTTAGGTAGGGGTAGGGGTGGGTGAAATATGTTGAGCCGTCGGTCCCGGCTACATCTGCAGAACGGTAACACCCACCATACCGCACGGGGCTACTCAGGAGGTCATGACCCATTTTCCTTATTCGATTCCATTCATAGGGAAAGGCTGAGCGCCAGCAAGTTAGCAGATTTGGCATTCTGTGTGATTCCCCTGCTAAGTGACAATATACTCAGACTGTCGTTACCTGGAATGAGAACATCTCGGTCATGACGACGAAGGGCACTGGCTGCAGGCCGGCCGCGTCGCAGTAGATGGCGAGGCACAGCGCCAGCGGCGGCACCCACGCGCCCCCCGCGCCCCCCGCCCCCGCCCCCGCGCCCCCCGCGCCCGCCCACACGCAGGCGCCCGCGCACGCCATGCACACGCCCGACACCAGGCACGTGCCCGCCAGCAGCGGCTGGCACAGTACCACAGCGTTAACGCTCACACTTGTGTCACTTGACAATATTTTCGGTGACGGGCAGTAGAACACGTAAAATGCGGAAGTCTTTCTCTTAATCAAAATGTAAGACTTGTTTTGGAATAGAAACCAAAAACATCATTAATCAAAAAAGTCGTTATTGCATGTGCGTCAAAATTTATAATAAGATGCCTGAACAATTTAAGAATGGATCTGAGAGCTTAATGACAAAAAGACTGCGAGAATGGCTCGTAGAAAAATGTTATTATAATATAAACACATTCCTGAAATTAGATAATTTTGCATGTTAATTATTATTAACTGAATAGTAATCGCTTTTAAAATCTTGTAATACGTATTCTTAGCAAATAAATACTTTGATAATAAAATGAGGGTACCGATAGGAGGCGTACTTTCTCCTACGCCATTGATAGATAAACATTAGATACTAAAACTTAGAAATGGTAGATCACTACCAACCTTTCTGCCGCACCTCTCCACCAGACTAGAAGCGGTTAACGATCCTATCATCTGTACGACTCCTAACACGATCGCCTGCTGGTTGGGCGTCAACACCCAGCCGCCCTGACTCGCCCTGCTGAAGATGAGCGACGCGTAGTGGAGGACCGCCACGCACCCGCACAGCTCACGGGCCGAGTTGATCGCCAGGGTTACGCGGAATGCACGGAACGTACCACGGTCCGTCACTGGAACCGTAATAATAAATGAACCGTTTATATATCAATGTTCCTATAATCTGGATGTGTAAATAAATTTAAAGTAAGTTTACTAGCTATCGTTTACGAACTTCATGGAGGTTGCTTGGATAGCTCCATAGACCGAGGATTCAATTCCCCGTCGAGTCAATGTAGAAAATGAACTTTTGCGTAGCTAACTTCGTTGTTTCAGATTTCTATAATACCAGTGCTAATAGCTAAGTACTTCATTTGGTATCTGAGTTACGTATAGATCGTCGTCTAACATGTATATAAATAATAAAATAAATATCGACCACTCCTCATTCATGTGTAACTAAATTAGTATCTGTGACAACGAAGCTTCCACAACACCCGATTCCGAGAAGATATAGAAGTTAATTTTCTAGATAGACCCTTGAATCGAACCCAGGACCTCGAGCGATGGCGACTTGAAACCGGCGTACGAACCACTCGGCTACGGAGGTCGCCAACTGATTTACAAACCTGCGTCAGCGTACAAATAGCTTTATAAGTATTAACGAACCACATCAATTAATCGTGGACTTCGATCTAGGCCGCGGAACATCAACAAGCTTCTATAATTATTGATCAACTGAATCTGAACTAAACACTGGAAGGTTGCCCGTCAACAATAAATCGCATATGAATCAATTTGTTGGCTCAACGGTGTTATTGTTGTGGACGAGATCGACAACCAGCTGCAAGGATCAACAAGATAATTAAGATAACGGCACAACAGATGTTGTATAGAGCCCACTGGCCCTGCGATCTTAAACACTGCGTAGACAGCTGTGGCGTAGATGACATCGTCAGTGCGTAAATTCCAGTTAAATCCTGCATGGTTTAAAAGAGTGGCTTATCATAATTAATTGACAAAAGTTTTTACTTCTCTGACTTAAAAATTCCGCTATTTTATAGCGTATTAAAGCGAATCTAAAATAGGTCATCATACCACAGGACCACAGGTTCATTACTCTACACTACAGAAGTCTTTAATTATTAAAATGTAAAATCTATGTATAAAATACTTGTAGGTAAGATTTTTCTGAAATTGGAACCTACCTAAATGCGGCTATTCGACAGATTACGTGCATTGTAGTATACCCATTAAATCCTCTTTGTTTTCATCCATTAAAAGTGGTATTTAAGTACATTACTATAAAATTGAAACATGATTGAAATCAATTTTATGATTTAATAATTAATTAAGTAGTTGATTCATATTTTAGTAAACAAATATGTATAAACAAAAATTGGTTATTTGATTTTCATCAATATACGGACTTCTTGACTAATTAGCAATGTTATTCTGTTAAAAAAGCTGCCTCGAACTTGTGGATGAATGCGGCGCTGATAACTTAAAGGTTCCATCCATAAAATCTACTACAAAAAGTAATAAAGGTTTTTTAAACTTCATTTTTCAATTAGCAAATTAACCAAGTTAAATTTCTTACACTGCACAGTATTAGTACAAATAATTCAGTTGCAATGTTAAAGTAGAACGACACCGAGTAAACAGACATTCTTTATAACGTCATGGGAACCGCCGTGTTTGGTAAACACGGTCGAGTTTCGTTTACACATTGTTAACTTCCAGAACCATTATTTTTCAATATGTTGGGAACGAATGTGTATGTCTAACCTGATTCTGAAGTTAGGTGACTAAAGCCTTAATTATGGAAATCGATAACTTATATCAACTTGCGCCAGTTTCGACTTCGCGACCAGGGACTTCAGATTCGGATTTATTCTTAATTATTTCACCATGAAATTTTACTATTAACATAGACTTAATATATATTTGAGGTGGTGGGAACATTATCAATGAATTTGTTTGACATCGATTAATCTCTTAATGTAATCTATGGTAATGGAAAGTTCACAGTCTAATATAATAACTGCATCAATGTTAAATTGAAAAATTTGCTTCTCTGTATGACATAAAACAGGGAACAGCAGCCTTTGCCGAATTCTCCCGCCCTATATAGATTTGGTGAACCGATGGTATAGCTTTCGACTTTCACAAGTGCTCGTAACAGCCTAGACCCTAGACTGAAAAAAATATATTGAATTTGAATAGGCTGGTCGTAAATAATTATTGGTAATGCTCACCGAGGGTCTTGAGGGCTCCCGCGAATTTGCCAGACTTGTTCAATTCCAACTCCAGCTGTAATTTCTGTAGCTCCGATTCCACCACCGGATCGGTTCTATCTCGGCACCTTAACCACGCCACAGCGGTTCTAGCTTCCTGTGAAAACAACTATATTTGGCGCAGAGGCGACGTAAGGCGTGGACGGAGGAGTCTATGCATGCCTTTTCAAATAAAACGGAGCAGAAATTAAATAATATATATTAAATTCAATAAATATATATTAGACAACATCACATTCTAAAGCGATTATCCGAAACAACGAAGATACCAACCACAAACCCAGATTCGAAACATTATGGGAAATGTATTTTTTTTTCCGTTGAATCCGGGACCGTAGAGATGAGACAACCTATACCATCGGCCACGGAGGGCTAGAAAATATTTATATCATAATAAATAAATAATATCGATTTTTTTATTTCTGACTTTCTTTTTTATAATAAAAGTATCTAAAATGCCTCCTTTTTCACCATAGACCACCATTAGACGACGCAAAATGCGCAGAACCCGACTTGTTCCGCCGCCGAGTTCTATAACTTGAGCCTGTAGCTCCTCGAGCTACTTCTAAAACTTGCAGGGGATGATAAACAGCAGTAATAATATTTCAAATTTAAAGAAATCTATACTCTCACCTCAGTCTTTCCACTCTTCAATAAATACGACGGTGTGTCCGGCATCGACGTGAACACCAGTAAATGCACCAGTGGCACCGCCAACAGGACCCACAGGATACAGTGATAGCTCATGTACGTCCCCATCAGATACACAACCAAATTGCCCAGGTTCTGCGACAACACCACCAGACTACCGAGCGTACCCCTAATGGAGTCATCGCTGATCTCCTTGATGTATAAGGGCGTGACAACGTAAGATCCGCTTACGGTGAGTCCCAGGAATGCTCGGGCGGTTATGAGAGCCCATGTTTCCGTGGAGTATATTTTTAGGGCCCAGCACATCTGAAATAATAACACTTTATCATTGAATACTTCATGGAAAGCACATTAAACCATCGAGCCTGGCTCCACTCGCGATCTCCACTCCGATCGGGTCCACTTGGTGGATTATGATCACTCGTTCTGCCTATATGATTATGTCGACTTGCACTGAGGAAATTGAAAGGCTAATGACGATGAGGTGATGGAGTGAGCCCTCAAGGAGGGCAACATCGAAACCCATCTAAGTTCACTAGTAAAAACCAATAGGTTAAGCAAACTTACAGCCACAGACAGCGATGTGATCATGAGTGCGATCTTCCTCCCACAGTTGTCGACTATAAATCCAAACAGGAACACCGCTGGGGTTCCCACAAGGTACACGATAGACGCCATCCAGGATATGACTTCGGGATCCAAAGGTTCTTTGGCTGGGGTGTCATCTGACATTAGCCGAGGCCCCATAGGAGACATCCAGCCCACACCGGTGCCATATGAGAAAACAGGCAGGAGCACTATAGCAACAATGTGAAAATCACGATCTCATACATAACTATAAGGTACTTTTCCCGCGATTTATAACCTATGTCAGCCGCATATGATGTAGTTTCCCGTAGTTGAAAGAATTTTAAAGTGGCATTATCGGTTTCTATTCTATGTGCTGGCACAAACAAACTTTCTTCTTTATAACATTAGTATTGATGACTTATAACACGACTTGATTATTTGACTATAAAATAAATTATTATATTTTTATTTAATTTGTATTATTAATAATAAAAAACATTATATTGCAATACAACAATTGTGTCGGAATCCCATTTAAAACCTAAAGATTTATTATTATATCTAAAAAAAAATTACAACATGCTTCATTATTTAATTTATCCTTTTTAGGAGAATGATATTTGCTAAGTTAGGAGGACAGAACTGAGAACCTTTCACAGTTATAACACAAACTATATTCAATGCAATTAAACTGGTGAGTTTTTTGCGCCTCTTCGTCAGTCAATAAACGCCCTGAATTTGTGGTAGGCATTGACAAAGGAGCTTTAGTTATTAGTAGGTAAAGAATATTGAACGATACAAAATTATTAGAATATTGTTAATTTCAAAGCTTATTTTTATCGAGTATATCTTATTTTTATCGAGTTTCCAATATTTCGAGACTGTCACAAGCGCCACCATGATCGCGTATTTATCTGATTCAAGAGTACTTTCAATGAAGTTATTTGAATAAAGGAAATATTTATGTTCATAGAGATTCAGCAGAAATTTAATAAAACTGGCTTTGATTTTATCTATATTGTTTAATTGGGATTTTTTTGGATTAACAGTCCCACAGACCCACAAACAGACCCACGTCTGACCTAACTTATCACAAAGAATATTATTAAATGAGATAAGATCAAATTAAAACTATCGTAGATCAAACAACTGTTTACATCTCGGCTAACTAATTCGAACTTTGCACTGCACTTATAAGAGCTCACTTATAATAGTTAGTATTGCGAATAACGAAGATCAATGTCGTATTCGTACAGCTATGCTATATTGTAACAAAACCAGTCTAGACTTCGACGACTAGCACAGCGCTGTCATAGCATAGAGGTTTAATTAAATAAAATCTCTGTGCTCAACGTCGAGTTCTAGGCCTTTATTATAGAAAACCACTAGATAACACTGCAGATAAAGAATATAATATAGAGTACGTTCTCTTCATACGACGTACGAACCGAACACTTGAACCGAAGTCTTGTATGTGAGCACGTCCGTCGTCCGTGCGTATGCGTCGTCGCACGCACACACTGACATAAATTATCAATGTTAAAGGTGTTCAAGGTACGGTGTACGGTGTTTATTCTATATTTGATAAAAAATCACATATTTGCTACAGTAAAAATACGTAAAGTTCTCTTTTCTGTCTTTATTATAATTCTGGCTATTGTAAAGTTGTTCAGTTATACAATTTAAAGATTTTCATTTTGAGTGTAAAAATAGTAAACAGTATAGAAAAATACAATTTTATTTTATTTGAATAAATACAATACATGATTCACGAAAATGTTGAACAGATCACACGATGATGGTAATAAAAAAATTTCAATTTTTCACCCCAAGAAATAATCAATAACCGTTGTATGATCCCTGCTGTTTCTTGGTACTATGGTGTTTGCATTTTTGACTATTGAAGTACCTATAAGCAACAGCACTACGCGTTTAGGTCATTATCGCTCGCTCGGGGCTCGAGTTTGCGTACTATTCTTTTTTAACTATGCCGTTTAAGCCGTTTTTTTAACACATTTTTTTCTTACGGTTTTAATAAATGTAATTGATTTCTAAGGGGTCCGTAGACCAGAGTAGGCTAGGATATCCTGACATTGTGAAGGTGAAATTGGTAACCAAGATGGTCTATGTAACTAATTCGTTACACTTTCATCAATTATGTTATTTAATAATATTTATTCAGATATTTTACATTAGGAAGACTATAGAAAAAAAGAAGAATATTTGTTAATAATTCTACGCAATTCTCATTGTTATTTGACTTAAGGGAATTATTGTTTGAATCTTTGTACGTGTACAAAGGACCGTCTGGCGTCCTTCTTATACCAACCCCCTCTCCTACCCTCCGTGAAGCCGGATTTTATATCTTGATAATTTTCTTTTATTTCATTTAGGGTTTTCGAAGCGTGTCCGTTCCAACATAGCCTATAATTGAAGATATTTGTAAAGAAAATAAGTATTATAAAATGATGATTTTTATTACGAAAATATTTATTTGCACCAGTGGGTGTCAAATGTTTAGAAGCTCAATATTGCAGTGGTTAGTGTGTTCCTACGAGCACTTATTTCTAGTAGCTTACGGTCGCGGTGCGCTGGTCGCAGGATGGGTGACCAAATGTTTACTGTAACTTTGGAAATAACATTAAGCCGTTTGTCCCGGCCGCATCTGCAGTTGTGAACAGCCACGCATCGGCATTGGCAACGATATAAGTTTTAGGGTTGTGTCCTACAATTAAAAATAAACGCTTCTGTTATGTGCTGGAAAATATCTACCATTTTAACATATAAATATTTAACAACATAAATATGAGTCTCCTTTTTTTGTAGTCGGTTACAAAACTATCAATATATTTTCATTATTTTAATATAAAAGTTTATTTTTTTATAAACGGGAAATATTTAATTGTTTATATTTAGATTATTCAATAATAATCTCTAAACACTACTGTATTGATCGGGGCCCCCGGTACTGTATTGATTTTTAGTTTAATAAAAACTTCCCACAATTCTTTTTATTTCAGAATTTACAAAAGTCAAAAAGAGCGGTTTCTTTTTCCCGCGTAAAGCATGTCTTTCAAAGTTGGCAACACCCCACATCGGTTTTCGCGGGCTGCATTGCAGAATTTCTCCATTTAAGCCATTTATTTCAATAGGAGAATGCCACAATAATAGATGTTTAAATTCGCGCAGTTTATACAAACATTTATTTTCTTGTGTGAGAAATAATTACCCTTCATAAGTGGTCTCAAACAAATTTTTATACGGGGCGCCGCCAAGGTACTACGCTACGCCAGAACGGGCAGCTATATCATACGCGGGTGACACATATAGGTATACGAAGGCGCAGGAAAACACTAGTGAAAATAAAATACAAATATAACTCGTCTCGTTTCTAATATTTTCATATAAAAATTTAGCAATAAATAGTTAGAAAATTGTTTTATGACAGTATCTCTAAAAGTATATGAATTTCTTTACTTTATTTAAAGCTTCATTAAGTTATCGTTTTAGTAACCATATATTCATAATTCATATCAATACCTATAATATAAAAAGAAAGTGTGTTTGTATGCTTTTCCTTTTTGCGCGTCACTATCGGAGCGCCCTTCGCTTGTATTTTTTTTTGTGAAGATTTGGGAGGCTGTTTTTAGTGATACCATCCTGGAACTAAGCGTTTCTAAAAACGAGTACCTAATTTTTTTTAATTCACTATGGTGCAAAATCTGTTTAGCCCTGTATAAATTAAAAAAAATATATTGTATTGAGTTTTGTTTAAATTACTAATATTATAAAGAGGAGAGATTTGTTTGTTAGTATGCATTGAATATGCTATGCTGAGTATGCTCCGATACTACGGGAACGATTTAAAAAAAAAAAACTTTCACTTACGGGTTACAGCTGCATTATTAGGCTATAATTTAAGCAGACAAAGTCACGAAAAAACAGCTAGCATGTTATGAGTTTACATCTAACATATTAAATGATTGGAAAATTAAAAATGCAGCTTAAAAGTCAAATTTTTGCTACAGGATTGCTACCATTTTAAAATTTTATACACACTTTATGTATCAAAAAGCAAACCATTATAATAAGAATCACAATAAAAATGTATACACACATGCTTAGTCGAAAGACCGCGTACAAAAAGCTGTTATAAAGTCAATATATTGATGTTCGTTTAAATTAAAAAGAGGATTACATTTGATTCATTGAGGTGTTGCATTTTATAAGCGGTCAACTCAATTTAGAATTATAATCCTTAGTAATATTATAAAGAGGTAACATTTCTTACTTTGTGGGTTTGTAGGGATAAATCTTATATTATAGTTTGAAAACTGTTAATTCTTTTATTATACTGTCTTTATTGTACAAAAATTTCATACTTAAAATAAGCATTTTAAGTAAAAGTGGGCTTTTCTTTACAAAAGACCTCTTTCAGCCAACCAAGGCATATTCGTGAAAATTATAATTTTTCAAAAAATACTAATAATAAAATTAAATTAATATAAAGTAATTAGTAAATCTCGTAGTAGCTCGGTGGCGTAGTGGTTAAGCGCTGCGGCCCGCGATCGTTGTCGTTAAGCAACTTTCGAAGGTTCGGTCACGGGATGGGTGACTAAATATTATTATCTCGAGCTACTCCGTGCTTCGGAAGGCACGTTAAGCCGTTGGTCCCGGCTGCATTTGCAGTCGTTAATACCCTCCAATTCGCATTGGGCCAGCGTGGAAGGTCATGGCCCATCCTCCTTAACCATCCATAAGGAAGGCCTGAGCCCCTGCAGTGGGGACATAAAAGGGCTGATGATGAATTAGTAAATCATCTCGAATGGTCCTATTGTTAGTTTATCCTATTCTTTATTATTATAAATGTGAAAGTTTCTTTGTCCGTCAATCACGCCGAAACTACTGAATGGATTTTGACGAATTTGGTATACAGATAGGGTATTAGCTGACTTAGATAATAGGATACTTTTTATCCCACTTAACATTTCCCTAGGAACCACTCGGGTGAAAGCTATTTGTGCGTAAAAAATGTAATAAGAACTTTTTTAGAAGTGTGATAAGAATATTTTATTTAATTTTTATATACTTAGAGGGAATAAGTACTAATTTATTTACAAAATATATTAAAATACAGAGAAAACGTCTTCTGTTCTGAAGTCTTTATGCATTAAGCGAATGGCAGTTTTACAACTATTAATAATGTTAAAAAAAAAAGATTTATTTTTGCGTTTACATATCCTATACAGAGTGAATCGATTTTAATAAATATTTTTAGTTTGAAATGTTATATTCCCAAAGGAGTTCCTTATGAAGAATGGATCACTAGTTCTTGTAAACATGACAAATTAGATAGATAAAGATAAAAATACGTAAATAAATATTTTTTCAAAAAGATTCAAACGTACATTAAAAAGATATACAATAAGAAACATTTGAAGTTAAGTAGTTAAATAAAATCATGGTCAGCTTAATTGCAAATAAGTTGTAAACGACAAAATTTCTCAAACGTATGGCAGTCCGTTACCATTAAAAGTTTCGAAAAGTACCGAAATTGACACGAACAGCAAAATCCGCACCATCCGGGTGCGCTCAACATTCTTGTTTTTATTAGTATTAATTCTGAAATTACCTTTTTTTTTCAAAGTCACAATAACTAAAATGTAACAAAAGAAGATGATTTTTAGACTGCACAAAAGATGATTTTTAAAATCAGCAATGCAAAGGAAAAGATAATAGGTACCTTTGTGTACTATTATAAAAATACTTACTTAAAATGGCTATTAGAATTTGATTAACTTTACTGCCTTCCGAACAATATCTTTTCACTATAAATTTAAACATTTTGAAAAAAAAAAATAAACACCACACTCGAAAGAGTTCTTGATTTAGAATTTAAAAATAAATTAAATAGAAGAACAAGGTTTATTGAATGTGCACTAAACACGAATTTCCAATTTAAAAAAAAGTATATTTGAATCACAGAGACATGGCGCGTATACTGCTAACCCGCCACCGGTAAAGGCGAGTGCGTTCTGAACATAAGTCCATGATTGTGAATATCGATGCCATGTTCTAAGTAAGGGTCAGAGTGACACCATACGAGCTGGATATACTCACGAGCCAAGTCTGACATTTAAATAGTCTTATTAATCCCTAGTAAAATTACAACTGATGTTAATTATGAAGGTAAGTAACAGATTCATAAGTTTTAACTGGCTTGAGGTTGTATGTTCGAAAGAACCTTTACATTTGACGTAAATTCGTTAATTTTTTCCGCGAATCGTAGGTACCTACGATTATACTTACGATTTTCAATTATTTCTCCTGACTTCTCCCGCCTACGTAAATTATAACCAACCGCTTATACCCGATATAGCTTCCCGCAGGTGAATTTTAAAAATCGGTCCAGTAGTTTTGAAACCTATCAATGTAAACAATCAAATAATTTCTCCTCTTTATAATATTAGTAGAGATTGGAAGATCATATCGCTGAACTACTTTTACTTAATATTGGTATTTTTCCGTCAAAAAATCCATCATTTTGTTAAACCACCATAAATTTTAGATATATTTACATCAATTTATTTAAAGACAGGATATACATGATTTCATTTTTTGTTCGTATAATTTAATGTCATTATTTATGGATAAGATGACATGGATATACTTTATGATAGCATGCATGTGACCCCCTTTAGCGGATTAACAACACAAGTAAATCACGAAAAGCAGTTCTGCAGCTATATAGGTATGCCGCTACTCAAATATAAATTGCTATGTGCAATAATGTACCTACTTTACTTTGTTTATTTTTATTTTGTGCTGTCAAAAGCTTGAGAAGCTTTACACACACAAAAAGAACCGTTTTTATTACAATCTTCATAGAGACAATATCACGTACTGCAAATGTAACGACTCAATTACACTGATCGATGGGGTCAACACAGCGCGAGTGATCCATAAAACAGTGACCCATCATAAAAGCCACGAACAGAAGTCGCTTGCACGCCACGCACAGATGTCACGGATCACTGAAACTGAGTCGCAAAAGCTTTATACTCTTGTCTGCATCCGCAATTCATATTTTCCTCCTTCTCCATAAAATTAATTAATTAATTATATGCAAAATATAATTATTATATATAATGGAATGCAAAATACGCTTTTGTATTTTAATGATATCAATGGGAAATAGAATCACCACAAGCCCATACGTTGTCTAATAAAAATAATTAAAAACGGATCACTATAAAACAATCTATGCATAATTTACTTGATCATGAAGTATAATTAATTCTTAAAGCCGTCGCTGGGCTTTAAATCAGACTGAGTTTAACTGTCTTGACATTCTTGGTCAGAAATTATGCGCACACGCCGAGTTCTCGTGTTTGTGCCCAATATCCGTTCTGATAATTTATAATCATTATCAAATAAAACTATTGGGTCGGAGAAAGTTTAAAGTATATTAAGCGCTTGACAACTGCGAATTTTATGAATAAATAAACAAAAACGTTATGTTTAGCGAGCGAAATCTGTCCGTGGTATTTCCAAGAATAAATATTAATATTTGACCAAGATTTGATTAATGGTGGTAATAGAAAACAATAAGTAGGTAAGTTTTTTTTTATAAATTCATAACTATACGGTATCCAGAAAATACTATACAATATTGGTATACCAGTCTTTAAACTAAACAAAAAAAAGTCTAATTCTAATTTGGGTTTGTATTAACGTTTTCCGTAGTCACATGTAATAGAAAGAAATATAACAATACCCCTGTATAATATAATAAGTTTATTTGAAGGCACACGCCTCTCCTCTGGAACAATAAAGTCGAATCGAATATATAGAGAATGAGAATATAGGCTATTCACAGACCGACCATAGAAAATGGAAAAGAGGAGGAAATCCCACTACTAATCTGATTTTTACAAAACACGAAGTTAAATTTAAATTTTCGGTCTCCCGTCCGATGATCGACCATTGCGATAGTTGCTTAACTTCCGCAATAGCAGAGTCACTGCGCTAACCACTGTGCCATCATGCTTGTCCTTCATAGGGTAAGCTCGACCATCAATTTCATAAGATGATTTTATCTTTCTCTTTTTCTGTCTAATGAATAACCAGTCTCCGATGTCCAAATATTATAACGATAGACGCATTGTAAAGGTTGCAGACACAACTTAATAGGTTAATAATGATTACATAACGCGACAATGGCCTTAAACTTGAATATATAAATATATATGTGGAGGTAATCACGCATTCGTTTGGACATATCTACATAAAGAATGCATTAATATCAATAATCGCACGGTCGGGGTCGTCGCACCGGCGACCGAGACGCACTCTTACCCAGAAATTAAAGTTACATCACAAAATATACGGAATGATATTTTGTTTCTAAACGCAGCAGGTTTTTATGGGTGACCAATCACCATAATCTTAATTAAACTAATAATATAACTTGATAATTGTAATGTTTTGATATACATAAAACGTTTCCATATTTATCATGGTAACTAATGTATTTTTAAACTAATTGACAATCAATATTATATTGACAGTAGTAGACTGTCATTACTACTTAATTCTTAAAGTTAAACAATACATTCCTGGTACGATCCCACGATTCCATTTAACATTAACACACAGCCACATATTGTATCCAACAGCGGTTGGACCTGTGCATTAGGTTAAGTTAATTTAATAGTTTTCAGCATTAAATTATAAAAAAAAAAATGTATACTTTCCGCGACCGGAACTTGACTAGGTAAAATAAAACCAATATGGTGTGTCATTATTCTCCGTTTGCGCAGACCTTATCTACTAATTACCACGATGACCAATATTATGATTCAAATTTTGCATACCTATAATATAAAACAGAAGACCAGTACAAGTGGAGACCTTAATATCTTAAAACCAGAACAAGTGTATACCTTATCACTTAACAGCATTAATTAAGTATTACAAGCAAATTAATTAAGTGTTAAAAGCAGATTAGGGTGGTTTGCGCTTTACTGACTACATGGCCTGAAATAAATGTTTTCAATCTCAGTCATAATCAAAAGGGTCATGGTGCATCTTATCCCCTTTTACTATGGCTGAGATAGAATCTATAATATTTCGTCCGATGACGCGTAATTTGAATCATTTCGATTGACCAGAATTTGTCGCATTATTTAAACATAAAAAAAATACAGTTAAATAAAATTACGTTTACAACTTGTGACGATTTTACTATCTGTCTATCTTAATCCAAGAATTAAAAAAAAGAATAATATTGTAAAACAATTTAAAAATAATCAAAATATAAAAATATATATTTACAATACTCTCAAACTTAATTGAATCTGCATACAATAACATAATTACAACTTAAAACTAAAATTAAAACAAGCAAAATATTATAAAGAAAAATAATAAATTCAATAGGCACAGTCTGGGCAAAACTGTTGTATACTCAGTAAGTCTATTGTTCATGCGCTTGCGCATTGCCGACCGAAGCGGGAAACCGGTTCTCCAACAAAACGCGGGTGGCACAATTGAGATACGACCGCAGCGACAGGACATATTGTCGTCACTTACATTATTTCTCACTAATTACTGTCTCCTTGATTGTGAATTTTTGATTTAGTCATCTACAAATATAGTTTATGTGTTTATTCCCCATATTGGGTAAGTGTTGAAAGACTTATATTCACTTTTGCTGTAGTTTTGGTACATATTGGAAATGCATTGTCATTAAAGGTTACCTTCACCAATTTAGAAAGTTATTATTACCATTAATTCATTTAAATAATCACTATAGATTGTGTGTGATTCGCTTTATTGTTGAATTGTATACGTATTTAATTAGTTGTTAGTGCTTAATATGTTTTCTTATAATTGAGCGACCTTCATCGTCAACCTTGTAATTATGCCTTTTGCTTTAAACTTTAAAGTGTAGTAATTAATAATAATAATAATTTATTGTCGACATGATACATTGTAAAGATGGTAGCTATAAAAACATGATACATATTATTTGTCACGATTAATCATAACAATGTTGTTCTTTTACATGTTGTTGTTTTATGTAAACTAATACATGACCTGAAAGTTATTCATAGGTACAAGATATATTAAGTTTTAACTTTCAATTCCGATTTATTGGCCTTAAAGGATTAAAATATTTAGGTTTATATATGTTTTTAAATTACTTACAACAGAGCAGATAAAACATTCACCAAACGGTAGAAGGTTAAGAACTAGCACAATCCGTGCAAAAAAAAAGTCCACAGAAACACCACTTCTACAAGTGTTTACACTGAATATATATTAATATACATCACATATGCAACCAATGCAAATTAGTTTAATTTTGATCCAATAAATCACAAACGAATTAATACACTTGTGCAATTCCTATAAAATTTATATTTTTTATTGACGGTACATAAAAAACAAAAATCCTTTACTTTCCGTATAAGTTTGAAACTGTGTTACGGCAAAGTAATGATTCCCGTACTTATGTTACGGTGCATTTTTGAATAGTTATTATCTAATACAATTTTATAGTAAGTAATAAAAGTAGTTGTGTCGTCGGCATCAACACATAGTAAAAGAAAAATTTATAGATGCATAATCACCGACTTCACATACGTAAACAAAAAAAAAACGAGACCCAAAATTAGGTAAAATAAAACAATGCAATGCGGTTGAGTTTATGTATAAATAAAAATATTAACAGTGTGATTAACTCACATACAAATAAATAGACATACGTATACCTAATACTTAGGATATTTTATAATATAATATTCATATATTTTTTATATTAGGCACAAATAATTTTACTTTTAAAAATTTATAATACTAATACATAATTTAAATGTATTACATAATTTAAATATCAAGACTAAAAATTTACTTTTATCAAGTTTTCAATGTTATCATAGTCACGGTCTAACAAATATTCTCGAAGTATCTTTTTGCATAAGTATTTAGTTTTGTTCTCCAATTCAATACTTTCGCTGATACGATTGTATAAAAAAGGACACAAAAAATTTGGAAAACGTTGCGCAAAGGTAGTTCTACAAAAGGGAACCTTATAAACTGCACAAGTTCTACGATCTGACTTTTTGTTACGATAAAATGAGTGCTGTCGCAAGATTGCCGCATTAATAAATAATTTTCTCACTGTAAGAACTTCGAATTCTTTATACAAATCCGATGTAGGGTGTTTAAGCCGTCTAAACAAGATGACTTTCAAAATTATTCTTTGGGCCCTTTCAAGTTTTAATAAAGTAGTTTTTGGGGCACCACCCCAAGCGAAGATGCCATAAGAAATTAAAGATTGGCATAAACTATAATAAACAATTTTAATTGTATGTTTACATCTTAAATGTCTAAGTTTTTTAAAAATCGGTATTAACTTACGTAGACGTCCCTTCAAATTATCAACATGGGTCTTCCAATTCAAATTTTTGTCAATTGAGACGCCAAGATATTTTATATTGTCGGTTGCGGTAAGGACATAACAATTACAATTAATTATATTGTTGCAGTCATGTGCTCTCAATATTAGATTAGTTGCAATTTGTAACTTAAAAGTTGTAATGGAAAAGGTTACATATTTAGTTTTTAATAAATTTAGGGTTAATAAACTATTATTCAATAATTTCATTATCAAGCCCATACCAGTCTCTGCCTTAGACCTCACACTATTCCAAGTTTTCCCAGTAAAAAGCAAGACAGTATCGTCTGCATATGAGATGATTTTGCAATTTCTAAGATTTGCGTTACATATATTATTAATATAAATCAAAAAAAAGGGTTGGACCTAACACAGAGCCCTGAGGTACACCAAAGTTTATTGGCTTCTTAGAGCTACATGTACTTCCTATTTTAACAGACTGCAATCTACATGACAAGTAATCTTTTATTAAATTAAAAGGCAGACCCCGAACACCGATTTCATCAAGTTTACGAAGCAGTAAGGGTATCGAAACAGTATCAAAAGCCCTGGCCAAATCAAGGAATATACCTAGACACTTTAGTCGTCCATCAAGACTTCTGACCACGTGAGAAACTAGAGAGTCAATGGCATCGGTAGTAGACCTATTACGCCTAAAACCAAATTGATTTTCAGACAGAATATTAATCTTAAAATAAGTAACTATGAGTGAGTCATAGTGATTTTATAAGTAAAATCATAACCTAAAAAGGGGGGTATGTGACGATTTTACTATCTGTCTATCTTAATCCAAGAATTAAAAAAAAGAATAATATTGTAAAACAATTTAAAAATAATCAAAATATAAAAATATATATTTACAATACTCTCAAACTTAATTGAATCTGCATACAATAACATAATTACAACTTAAAACTAAAATTAAAACAAGCAAAATATTATAAAGAAAAATAATAAATTCAATAGGCACAGTCTGGGCAAAACTGTTGTATACTCAGTAAGTCTATTGTTCATGCGCTTGCGCATTGCCGACCGAAGCGGGAAACCGGTTCTCCAACAAAACGCGGGTGGCACAATTGAGATACGACCGCAGCGACAGGACATATTGTCGTCACTTACATTATTTCTCACTAATTACTGTCTCCTTGATTGTGAATTTTTGATTTAGTCATCTACAAATATAGTTTATGTGTTTATTCCCCATATTGGGTAAGTGTTGAAAGACTTATATTCACTTTTGCTGTAGTTTTGGTACATATTGGAAATGCATTGTCATTAAAGGTTACCTTCACCAATTTAGAAAGTTATTATTACCATTAATTCATTTAAATAATCACTATAGATTGTGTGTGATTCGCTTTATTGTTGAATTGTATACGTATTTAATTAGTTGTTAGTGCTTAATATGTTTTCTTATAATTGAGCGACCTTCATCGTCAACCTTGTAATTATGCCTTTTGCTTTAAACTTTAAAGTGTAGTAATTAGTAATAGGTTCGTAATAGTATTTCGTGAGATCTCATCTACATCATTATAGACGTTGATTATAAACGTATTGCAAATAAATGGATCTCACGAAATAATATTTTTTTATAGTTAACTACCTACTTATGGTTTTATTCATAAGTAAAGTAATTTTATTGCTAAACTTGTATTGTTTGTCTGCCTCATCATTGATATCTATTTATGCTAGTCATTTCATCTGCACTGAAAAACTCCATCTCACACCGCTTGCAGTATCATGATGTTGCAGTCAGACTATAAAACTGAATAGTGTTGAAATGTCTGGTTTTGCACTATTACAGGGACCTATCCTCTGGCAGGGTAAAGAAAGGTCTGGATTGTGCTACACACGTTATTCGGGAAACCTTTACTTCTGCACCAGTCGTGTCTGTATTACTGGGACCAGTGACCGGAGATCTGCAACGTGCGATATTATCTGGATTGCCAGGACAGTGGTGACCAAGAATCTGCTACGAGACGGTTGCTTAATGTCACGGACCCACACCCTAAATTTTCAATATTTCTTTAAATTTAATTTTTATAAAACTATTTTGGGGACCTACCCTCTTGTACGTAATTAAATAAGTTATCATATCTGATATAGTCTATTTAATTGGCTTAACCGCTACAAACTCTCATACTCAACGTAAACAACCTAAAGAATCGAACATGGATCTACTACAAATAGAAACTGATCCTCAGGAATCAATAAATTTTGTCAATAAATACTTTTCAAATGTAGGTAAGACTCTTGCCGATGAAATTCTATCCGATCGAGATGCAACAATCCCTCACAACAAATGTGTCGGTAAATCTACTCCAGTTTCTACATTTGCACTTATTAATACTGAGCACAATGAAGTTTATACTTTGTTAATGGGTTTAAAATTGGATAGCGCGCCGGGCTGGGATCAAATTCCTAGTAATTTTTTAAAAGCTGCACACGAAGTAATCGTTCCAATTATAACCCATCTGGCGAATTTATGTTTTCAGCAAGGAGTTTTCCCTCAAGTTTTAAAGCTAGCTATTATTACACCTGTCTATAAGGGAGGAGATAAATGTGACATGTCAAATTATAGACCGATATCCCTTCTTTCTGCTATATCAAAAATTTTAGAGAAATTAATAAATTCTCGACTTCTAAATTACCTTAATAAATTTAATTTGCTGTCAATGAACCAATTTGGTTTTAGACAAGGGATAGCTACAGAAGATGCAGTACTTGCTCTAACTTCTGTCGTTATTGAAAAAGTTGACAAAGGAGACAAATGTATGGCTATTTTCCTGGACCTTAAAAAAGCTTTCGATACGGTTTCAGTCACTATACTTCTGCAGAAGCTGGAGGAAATTGGAATAAGAGGATCACCACTGAAGTTGTTTAAGGATTATCTACAGGGCCGTACACAAATGGTTAAAATAGGAAAGGCTCACAGCTCGGAAGCTCCGGTCGTTTATGGAGTACCACAAGGAAGTGTTCTAGGTCCGACGCTTTTCCTTCTTTACATTAACGACTTCTGTAATTGGAAAAATGGAAACCTTTTTTCATATGCAGATGACACCGCCGTTATTTTTGCTGGGAAAACTTGGGACAACGTTAAAAAATCTGCTGAAATAGGAATGACAAAAATATTTTCATGGCTAAACTCGAATCTCCTAACGTTAAATGTCTCAAAATCTAATTATATTTGTTTCACAAAAGATAAACGAACTCAACCACCTGAAGATTACAAAATTAAAATACATGCATGTAAAAACTTTGTAAATTGCTCCTGTTTAATGTTGAATAAGGTACCACATATAAAGTATTTAGGTATATTGGTGGACCATAGACTATCCTGGCATATGCATATTGAATTAATAATGAATAGAATCAGAAAACTTATTTACACTTTTAAAAAACTAAGACATACTGCCACAAATTTTATTTTAAAACAAATATATATATCCCTAGCAGAGTCTATACTGGTATATTGCTTATTAATCTGGGGAGGAGCAACAAAAACTAAATTTATTGATATTGAAAGGGCACAAAGATCATTACTAAAAGTAATGTTTTTTAAACCATATAGATGTCCTACAGACAGACTATATAGAGAATCTGAGATCTTAAGTGTGAGGAAATTATATATTCTAAAGACATTACTAAGGAAACATAAAAGTCTTCCTTTCAACAAAAAAATGCAAAATAAACGTAAACGACATCAAGTTGCACCTTTAACAATAGTAAAATCAACTTTTGCACAGCGACAATATAATATACGATCGGCTCAACTATATAATTATGTAAACAAACATCTTAATATTTATTCACGGACATATCATGATTGCAAAAAGCTCCTCACTGATTGGTTAAAAGAAAAAGAATATGAAGAAATTGAATCTATGCTATTAACAATAACTTAATATTAAATAATAAAATAGGAAAACACACACACACACACACGAACACACACATACACACACACGCACGCACACACCGCGCGCGCACATAAAATTACAAATAAATATACACTAGATGCACTAAAATTAAAATTAAAAAGTTCTCTTTTTCTCTTCTCTCTTTTTTTTCGTTTTTTTTTTGTTTCTACTTTTATACATAAATATAAAATTGTTAAAATCTCACATATACAAACACAGTGCTATGTAAATGGAAGAGCGGGATCTCCCAATACAAGCAAAGATTTGCTTAAAAGGAGTCTCCAAAACCTATATGTATGTGATATTGTCTAGATGATGAAATAAACATTTTTCATTTTCATTTTTTTTTTCAAGATATCAATTTTAAACATTGAATGAATGTTACAACATTTTATCGTCATCTAATAATTATTATTTTAATTAATCTAATATTACATTTTGATTATTTACAGGCGGCTGCCGTCCGAACGTCCACCCCTATATTTCAAACCTTAGAGATACGTTACGTGCTGTAATTACAAGCGTTCAACATTCAACGAATTCCGTTTATTTATATCACAGTATAATTTTATTGTGAACTGGCGCCTACCTGTTTGAGACCTTAGCATGACCGCTATCTTATTTTAACCGACTATGGCGAAGCAAAAATGAGTGTTATGGTCTTGACCCGCTATCAATTTAATTCAGTTTCAGTCGGATCAATTTAATTTATAAGCTATTTGTAAATTTTACAAAACTCAAATTCCTACAACGACTGGACCATATAGCATAGGTATTTTGAATATTCACTAAAGTCCATACCATTCAGTTGTTATAGTTAAAGGGTCCGAAACTTCAATAAAACTAAATACAAACACGATGAAACTGTTTAAAAGTTGTTTCATTTATGGATAAAAAATAAGAAATCTATAAATATAGAGAAATTGGGAGAAAAATACAAAAAACAGTAAAACAACTGTTTTATTTTTTGACTACTGTTTATTTACTAGCCAACAAGTTATCAATTTATAAAATAATAATAAAAATCTAACATCACTGATATAAAGCTAAAGTAGCCAAAGAGAGGTTATATTTTGCTGCATAGAGTTCACAGTGTCACCTAGTAGTCAAAGGTAACTGAAGAAAATTATCAAATATAAAAATAGTGAAAATTTATACATTTAAATTATGAATTATTAAATCAGGCCAAGTTAAATGAAATGTTATTGGTTGCTAAGCGCCTGACTAGATTTTTTGATACAAAGTTTGGGAACCACTGGTGTGCACGCTACTACACGTTGTTGAAATTCAGTTGTGATCTCGTCGTTTATCGAGATTATCTGTTCAGCCCTGTGGATTATGCCACGTATAGATGAATTCCGCCATCGCTGGTAGGTAAATTAAACTTTTATGTGTGATGAATGCAAAAGCTGACGCAGCACTCATACCATTTCCATCTAACCGAATCAATCGGCATCCGAGACCACTTCACCCACTCGCAGACCGAAAGGCCCATAAGATGGAAGATCGTATGGTTTAGAAGTATAATATGAATGATAGAAACCAAATGTAATTTTTTTAAATGTTAATAAACCTATTTGGTCGGTATTCTACATACCTACGACAAAGTTTAGTCATGTTATCAGAATATCTGTCAGCCTCAGAATAATGTCAGCTGAAGTGAATTGTCACAATTCAAAACATGATTAGGATACTCATTTAAAATTCCAAATTGAGCAATGGTAAGATTGTTCCTTCTTCTTTTTGCCGTGGGAAGTGCTAAGGAGTTCCTTGGATTGGACACGGTGAATGTGGAAAAAGGACACGCAATTTGCAGCGCGTACGGGCACAAGCTTGTGACTGCTAAATTTGGAAAGGAGACACATTTGCTTTGTTTAAAAATGAAAGCAATAGGTGGTACAATGTGTTATATTAGTTAGAATTGTTTAAACTATAATATCTAGCATCTTCCACATGGAGTCAGTATCTGCAAGACAAACGGCAACTAATCCCGCAACTACCACTACATATGTTCCACCCTTCCACGGAGCAACCTCAGAATACGACTCAAGATAACGTCTGATTCTAAAGACTTATAGTTAACTACCTACATTTAACCATCTAATTTATTTATAGTTCTTTTTAATCAAGTTGGTAGCATTAATTCCACACTTTTGAATAGTCGCAAAGACATCCAACAAACCATATTTTTTCCGACCACATATTTTCCGACCTTCGTATTTAAAAAAACCCGGCACGTAGAACGGGCGCAGGAAACTCTACGTTTAATAAAATCTACTTATTCCCAAAAAATGTTCCACAGGGTCTTCTCCTCTGACGTCACACAAATCGGTTTTATTCCTGGATGCTGAATCCCTCGAACCTGATGGGGACAATGACATCAGGTAACAAGAGAGTATCTTTCACGGTAGATCCTTTTAATTTAACTATTTCGTTAGACTTAACTTTGAGTTTTATGATGATAAATAATAAAAATCGAATGGCCATAGGAGATAAATCCCTTATCGTCAAGTGATTTGAAACAAAGAAATAATCCCGAATAAGTTATAATTAAGAAGGAGAGAACAAATTTATCTCTGTAATGGGATATCGATTGTTTTAATTTATTAATTTATAAAGATTTCCCGTTATAAAAAAATTTGAGATGCACCGAATAGTGGTTCCACCGAATAACCGAAAGTAGTCGGTTTAAGCTTAACCGAACCGGATATTCGGCCGAATAGTATAGCGTGTGTACAGTCATGTATTAGCGATATGCTACACGCTATAGTACGAGGAGCACTGAGAAACACTGGCAATTTTTTTTAATTTAAAAGCAATCAAATGTTAAACGGAATAATTCATTAATTCTGTAGTATAGCGAACGATTATTTCGGAAGCAAGGAACCTATAGGTATCTAGAAATATGCAACAGACTATATTTTTGTGATTTGCCCCTTAAGTGTATTTATTAAGAATAGAAATTTTGATATTAAGTTTGAAGATAAATGTATACTTTATGAAGTAAATATATATGATAAGATCTTTTTTTGCTAGAATACAAATTAATAAGGTCACAAAATTAAATAATGAAACAGGTACAGTATTCTGCGTGAGTACAGGCGTGCAAATATTGTAACCGTAATATTACTCTATTAAATCATGCAATTTTCTTAAAAGATAAAGATTATTTTACACTACGTTAGCTGTGTTCCATAAGCCATTTTGTCAGTTTTGATTTAAATTCATGCATATTATAAAATTTCATGTCATCTGGTAAATTATTGTATAAAGTTATGCACATATTGTATACATTACAAATATTTTTATAAATGTCCTTATGACGAGGAGGCTGGTACAATAAATTTATATATTTTTGTATAGTCCGGGGCATAGCTTTTACACTTTTAGTTCAGTATTTGGAGTTGGAGTGAACAAATAAACATACATTTTTATGTACATACAGGGTACAGGTAAAACATTAAGCTTCTTAAAAATGATTTATAACTATTTCTCTAAAGTCTGTCAACATAAACAGCTGCTCCCCACAATAACACACCATAGCTCAAAACAGACGACACATATCCATGGTAGGCGGTTAAAGCAACTTCAACAGAGACTGTTTGTTTAAATTTTTTTATTGCGATTATAAAACGGTTTTATTTTCCATATATGTTTGTCAATTAACAATCCAAGAATGATTTTTTATGATTTTGTGGGATTTCCAAAAAATCAGAAATCCAAGCCAAGAAAATAGAAATATTCGTACCGAATATATTCGGCACCAAAACCGAATAATGTGGCCGAATACAAATAATAAAAGATACTGAACACGTCGAATACCGAACACCAAACGAATATTCGGTGCATCTCTAAAATATATACTAAGTAAACTTCTGAAAGTCACCATTTCGTTTATTAAAGGAAAAATTGATATATTTATATTTGTGGAACTTTGTAGCTGATAAATGGGATTGAACACTTTCAAAATTTGATGAATTTCGTGTTAACAATGCTATAGTAATATTCATTTTTAAAAATGGAATGTACTTCTATGGTTAAATGGTTAAAGCAGTCGCATTGCAAAAGGATGTGAGTTTGAATCCCGTTTCGGGCACCTAGGACTGGTGAATTTTTGACGCATTTTTCTTTAATTAATTTTTCACTATAATTATATAATTTGTTTTCATTAAAATAGCTTTTAATGCAATTATTTCGCGCAGTACGCCATCCTTTTCATCGATCATCAATTGCAACTGCAATTTGCACTTTTACTACAAATCTAATTAAAATTCCAAAAGGTCTTTGTTTAATATATTATTAAAATTTAGGTCTTTCTCCCTGGCCGACGTGACCATGGCGTACGGCTTTCCCGTCATGGATCCCGCCGCGGGATCCGCCGAAGGATACATCGGTGATGACCACCAGTTTTACGGGGTGCTGCATTTAGGTAATATCGAATGCTTCCAATAATCTACAGTTTAATTTAAACCTATGTTTAAATAAAGAAGTATGTATAAATTAAGATCACATATTTATAAAATACTATAAATTAATTTTTTCTTTCTATTACAGCTGTCATAAAAATTACCTTTATAAGAAAGTATTTGATCGATTTATATCGACAATAACAAATCAGGTTTTGTAAATGTTGTTCCAAATATAAGGTAGGTAAACTATAATATAGCGTGGAGGGTCATGGCCCATCCTCCTTGACCATCCATAAGGAAGGCCTGAGCCCCTGCAGTGGGGACGTAAAAGGGCTGATGATGATGATGATATGAAATCTTGATGGATATTCTGAACACTATCTTAAGACTTAATGCCAAAAAGGCATTAAATAAGTTAAGATTTAATGTCTCTTTGGCATTAAGTCCGCCAGTTGTCTATTTTACTGAGCAATTAAAATTAAATAAAAAAATGTAAACCTAAGGATTTTAAGTGTAAACTCCTACAGCTATTGGTCTGTGGTTAGCGCGTTCTGTCTGCGACTACGGAGTTCAACCATAATCACATATACTTACCTATATTATCTTGATTTCCTCCGTACTGCATCTGAAACTGTTAATACCCATTAAGGTCCATAACCCATGGACCGGACCGTTCTCCCTATGCGATTCTATCCATAGACCTGTACCCTAGCAGTCGCTAAATTAATACGTTAATGATGATGATGAAACGGTTTTGTTCTTCATAAGGAAACCGGACCCTCCACGCGGATCCGTACGGAAGAGATGATCCGAAGAAGTTCTTCGGCGCGTTCGAGAACGACTGTATGCCCGGGCCGCGCACACGCCGTGACAATACCCAGGTGATCAGGTGAAGTTCAACATTGACACACTGCGAGCCAGACCTCAAAAGAAGGTTTCGTGCTGAGAATGTTGCATTCTTACAAAGGAGACGTTTGCCAAAATATATGGCGCTTTGGACAAGATACCATGTAGACCATGGAAATGTAACTCTATTATGATTATTGGTATAGTCATCGTGTTCATATCGGTGGAACCGCCCTTAGGTAAATAAAGTTGAGGAAAGAGGAAGATACTGTCTTCTAGGGGATGTTTTGTGAATTTTGTAATAGAATATTGCAGACTTATTTTTTTCTCTTATTGGGGTTTCATTATCTAGTATTTGATAGTTTTTACGCCTCATTCAAGTTAATGCCAAAACATTAAAAATAATTATCGTTATGTTAATTAAGGTGTCGTTAAGACATCATTACCATAATTACCATGAATCACCTATAGATCATATTTATTTTTAGACCTACCACACTATTACTGAAAAAAAATAAATTAAATGAAATAATAAAAAAAATAATTTTTAAAGTACAACTTAAATGGGCACAAAATCTTGTAGTAACGCTCCCAACACTATGAATTAGTGCAGTGATGTATCACTTACCGTCTCGGGAATTGGTTACTAACCTATATTTTACAGAAAGGGCGCAGTTAAAGTCAAAGCATTTAATCAAAGTATTTTTGTCTAAATCAAAAGACAAGCAGTTAACGCATTTCCTTCGGTTGCAGACAGTGGCGTAACTATTGATACCCGCCTGAGACCCATAACAATGTTTACCTCAATTCTCCTGTATTCCCTAGGTAATTTTCAGGCTGCTACAAACTGAGGCCTGTGGCAATTAATTTGATCATTTTGCTATCCTATTGTAACGCCACTAATTTCAGGATTTGAACACAACACTTTAGTATCTTTTCTTTTTCTTCAGATGGATTTCCTTGAACGCCTACCATATTTCCCTTATCATATTGAGGAAGACAAGAGAAGACCAGGTATCGCCCGCGCCAGGATATGTGACCTGTTACTTCTCGCTGATAAAAGGTTCTATGAGAACGACGCGAATTCGAGCCTGAACCACGTGGTCAGAAGAATGATGCATGCGGTCGCTCAAGCGGATGTGATATTCAGGAATGCAGATTTCGATGAGGATGGTGTGCCTGATAATATTGGTGAGGAAATGATGAATCAATCTATAATAACGTAACAACTTAATCATTATATGCTTAGCATTCAATCTCTGTTGAGGGACAGAACTTCCTTGTTATAGAAATTTGGGACGAGAGCCAACTAATGAGTCGTAGCAACTGCAGAAGCTGTCGGAATTAATGTTTGTAATATCTTAATCTGGAACACGGAGATTTTCGAAATAGCATTGTTACTGTGTTGTATCAAAGCCGAACTATTGAAAGTAGGCTCTGATGAACTGTGCTTGTAGATATAAAAAATATGATTTATTTTTATGCTGGAAAAGATCTAGAAACATCTTCTGATATTTTTGTTTAAAGACGAAACACATGTAGAACATTAATTTTCATGCAAGAAAATTAATTTTCTACATTCCACCATTATAACCTAGAATCCTGTATCCTGTATAGAACTTAATTTTATTTTTATAGAACGCTGTTAAAAGAACGAATTGTACTGATCAATGCAGAAAATTCTGTGATATATGATGTAGATTTTCGCCTAAAATGCTTTTGGTGCTTAAAAGCCCGCAAGCATCAAAAATATAATACTTTACGGATACATTCCATAAATGTTGCTAAGCAAATCAATTACAATATATGAAGACAGAAGAAACAACTACTGAAATCCTTCTGGATTTCAAGGAGTGCCGCCTACTGGTTGAAATACTTTGGTGAGCTGAAGTGAAGTGATCCATACAACCTCCACATGCATAGCTGGCTTAAACTAATGTCAGTCTGCAGTAAACACTCATAGATAGAAAAATAAGAATAGTTTGAAATAGACAATTGTTTATTCAATAAGGTTTCTCCGTGAAGTACATCTTGGTGCTGACGTCGGAGGAGACCAATGCGAGGGTGTTCGGCGACTTACTCCAGCATCACTCCATCGACGGGCGGGATTACCTGATGAGATTCGCGAGGCTGCGTCGTCTGTCCGAAGTCTGTTTGGGTGTCGCTTTTTCCGGACATGCCTTCCACAATCGAACGCTTGGTCTCAGGTGGTAGTTTATTACGTTTTCTTTTCTTTCTCCAGTTTCCAGAAAACCAATCATCACAAAGCACAGTCTTTCGCTTCCTTTAGGATCGGTGCATATATCAGAACTTACAAGTATATAATATCACAATCAATCTCGCACTCGACGGATGATCCGTTGCGTACTAACGCATTCCTGCGTGAAGGACTTGACACATCATGCGTCAGATTTGCACCGACCCTTACATTTACTACTCTTCATACAAGTACACCAGTTTTCACGAATTCTGACATCGTCTTACGACATATTCTGTCCATTGAAGTTTTTGAGTTGATTATTATTATTTAAAGAGACAAAGTGGGATGCTTCGTTTCATATAATGTATGGTAAAAAAATCTCATCTAGCCGAGTCACCATCATCACTGACCTATAAATGTCGAGCGGATAGGAAGAATGAGCCATGACAGGTGGGTCACGTGGGCCCAGAGCGGAATGGTGGAATAACGGCAGAGATCAACGGTTTATCGTGCCTTCCGAAGTACTGACGAGCCCGAGATTATAAATTTTCAGTCACTCATCCTGTGACCGTCCCTTGTAAAAGTTGTTTAACTTTCGCATCGCATACCGAATGCGCTAACCACTACGCAATGGTTCTCCTAGCCGTTTCACTGAGTAAATTCCAATTTGTTATATAATAGTTTCACATCACTGGGCGGCGGTATGGGCGGCGCGGCGGGCGGGCTGTGCGACCGTCGCGCGTACGGCCGCTCGCTGAACACGCTCGCCATAGCGCACGCCACCGCCAACGCGAACGAGAGGGTGCCGGAGAGGATCGCCGCTCTCACTCTGGCACACGAAATGGGTGGGTAATAATCGTGCTGGTGCCTCACATTCGCACTGTCTTGTGCGACGCAATTAAAGCTTAACTGCAAGACAGTGTCTGTTCCTTAGCATTCGGCATTTTGTTGATCCACTAAGACTACTGTTTCAATCTGGTGCGGTTGGAAGCTGCGAATATTTTTAAGTTTGTGGTCGGACATACTTTACTCACAGCGTGTATCTGCAAATCCCAAAGCAGCTTGCAGCATGAAGATACACAGTAAAACCCGACCCACTGCACTTTTATTTTAGAGTGTATCATATGCTGTAATGGCTATAAATGGATGTGGCTAATGATCTTAATCTGCAAAGAATCATACGCGATAAAATTAAAAAGTAACATATACGAAAAACTTTATTACATATATAGTTTTTTAAATTTTTATTAGTTTTTCTTGTAAGTCTAGAAATGTTGACTTATCTTGATTCAACATCTCTGTGTAGGGCACAGTTTCGGCGCCCATCACGACGATAA
The DNA here is from genome assembly GCA_918026875.4 of Diatraea saccharalis. Classification (NCBI taxonomy): domain Eukaryota; kingdom Metazoa; phylum Arthropoda; class Insecta; order Lepidoptera; family Crambidae; genus Diatraea; species Diatraea saccharalis. The sequence goes on from OU893336.1 coordinate 1,166,353, forward strand.
CTTCCCTAATCCCGAGTGTCGCGGCTACCTGATGGGCTCCCAGTCCAACACAGCTGAGAGCGGCATGAACTTCGAGTTCTCGATATGCAGTAAACGGCTTATAGCGGCCACACTCAGCAGTATGAGCTACTGCTTGTCGGAGGAAGATCGACCTTATTGTGGAAATGGTACTCCTTAAACGCCAATTTGGAGACTTTTTTTCCGAAATTTAATTGTTAAGTTTTGATACCACCAGAGTTAAAAACCCTGTATGTTTACAAGCTACTGAAAAACACCAACGTGCTGTAAGCAAATACCTAAAAGGACGAATCAATTAAGTGGAATCTCTCAAGCCAACAAGCTAAACATAAACACTAATAATTTATTTTCTTTAAATTTTTAAATAATTTCAAATCGATGGCTGAAAATAGATACTAAGACCAGATCGATTAGTGAAAAGAGTCCCTTAACAACAGCGAATCGAACACAAATAAAAATTAATATAACATACGACATCACATACCTTGCTTAGATTCCAAAATGAGCAGAAAACGAAACGTCTAAAAACACTCAGACTCGAGACTCGAACGCGGGGCCTCAGAGATAGCGACAACTTGAAACCAGCCTGCGAACCACTCGGCTATGGAGATCGTCATACTTCACAAACTCATATAGCCAATTTTGGTCGCAGATTTATGAAAATTATAACACATCGTGGCAGTTACATAACTAAAACGGCACACTGCGACTGTGTTAAGATTATTTCGGCTTATTTTATGTCATTCCTATGACTATTTCGCAACCAAGTGGTGTTAGCCAACTAACGTGAATGTCGTGACACCACTCTGATGTCAAACTGACAAAAAAGTGACCTCAATGAAACATCAATGTGAGTGTCGTGACACCACTCTGATTTTTTTACTGTGTGTGTACGACCTATCCCCATTTCTGTCGGATCTAGGTTGCTACGATTGGGTAAACTGGAACGGCGGGCGGCACGATTACCTATAATTCGTATAAAATAAGTGCCGTCACTATGTGTCCAAACAGTTACGTGGCGTTACTAAAAATGGCTATATGGGTACTTACTAAACACATATGGATCCTGTGTTACTCAAAAATAAGTATTTTCCGTCTTTGTTTTGGTCGTCGCCGGTAATTAAAAGCCACGCCGTTGCATAACCGTAGGTCATATAATAAAGTTATTTAATGGCATATATTGGTCAGTCTAGGTAAAGCTTTCCCGCCGGCTGTTGTGACGTCTGATATTACGTAGTAAACCATAACGTGATTGTTATCTGAAGGTATAGTGGAGGAAGGCGAGTCGTGTGACTGTGGGTTGCCGTCTCGTTGCGTGCACAGGGACCCGTGCTGCACGCCGCGCGCTGGCGGCGCGCTCATTTTCGAAGAAGGGTCAGATTGCAATTTATTTGTTATTTTTTTCTATTTATTTGGGTAAACAAACAGTTACAAAGTTTTTATATATTAATTAGTAGTTGTATACTATTTTACTAACTGACACCAGCAACGTTTACCACATATTTATCTATTACATACAATTAAGAGTGGTAGTAAAGTATATAATGAAGGTGTTATGGGTGTCATACAGAATCATAGAAAGAGAAGGGACAATACAAGTTACATGTTAAAATAGTTTTGTTACACTAAGCGTTATTTAAGTAAATATACTATATTGTGAACTGTACATGAATCTACCGCAATTGGCCTTACAATTAAAAAAATAAAGAGAAATCAAATTGAAACTTACAGTTATAATAATTTCTTTAAAACTAAATTTACTTATAGTGGGTGTAAATTTAATTTTAAAGAAATTGTTATAACTGTAAGTTATGACCAGCAAACAACCACCATTGTGTCAAATCCATTCTAATGCCCGTTTTCACGAATTTAGAACAAGCCATAGGTTATCTTAACTAGAAATCACTTATATAATATTACGTTTGGCATAAGCAGATTTGTCGTTTTACCAAATCTATAACGTTAGATTAGGTAATACCTAACTAAGCATTCGCTTATATAGGCAAAGTTTGTCTATGATTTTGCATTCTTCAGTTAATCTTATTTTTTTATGGATGGTCTATTTGTGTTAACACTATTTCGTCAATGTCACGTTAGTCGCCTTTACACGTAAGGAGAAAAAACAATAATATATAGGTATTTTGAGGTAATAAAACAAAAAAAATAATAAATACGTGGTCTTGTATGTACACGAACACTCAAGTCGTCAATGTCCATATGTAGAAAGTGCGAAAATTCACACAATTTCATTGTTTATATTAATAATTTATACCAATATATAGATACTCTCCTTGATTCCAATTTACTAAATTGATTTTATCCCTTGACACATCCTTTATGGCAAAATAGTAAAGTAAATGTATATGTAACATTACGCAAACACCCAGCGCTAGGCGTCGCACAATGCATGTCCTAACTTTAAGCATTACCTAAAATCGTTATGTGGTTCCTTGTCTTTGGTAAAATGCATTTTCACCATAAACAATGCCCAAATATTTAGGCGTCAGATTTGGGCGACTCCTGAGCTTAGTGAAAACGGGCATTAATCTAACAAAAGAAAATTATCATACAGCCTATCAATCAATACAGAATTTTATAGACATATTTATTATATTTTCAGTATACATATTGTTTTACATTGATGAAATGATTGAAGAATTAACGTTTTCGAGTTTAGGTCCAAATATTAAAATCAAATGATTCATCGCAGTTTACTTCAGTTTTTGATGATATCCTAAGATTTTATAAATTATTGATAAACGTACCTACAGAAGTTACGCTTACGCGGCAAGGGTTTAGTTTAGTATTTACCTAAAGTATTTATCTTGTTAATAAAGGTTGTCACTTTGTATGCTACATTATCGATACATATGAAAGCTATATTAGTGAATCTATTGCATATAACTTATTCAGGGCTCTCCACAAGGAAGGCTGCTCGGTGTCACCGAGCGCGTCGTGCCACCCCTCACAAGGACTCTGCTGTACCTCAAACTGTCAGTACGCTAATCTCAGCAGGAGTGGCATCGTCAGTACCCACTTCTTTAATAAGGGGACGTCCATAAATTACGTGAGATGTTTAAGGGGGGGAGGGGGTCGAGGCAAATCTCATCTAATCTTACGTTGGAGAGAGGGGGGGTCTCGGCAAATATCACGCAATTTTTTTTTCTGATTGAAACAAAAACAAAAAAATACTATTTTGGTCCATTTAATCTAGATTGTACATGCTTAAGATTTAATCTTAAGCGTAATCGTATACGATTAAGATCATTCACTAATTCGTTCAAAAGAAAATAATTTCATTCATACTTCGACGCTATACATCTACTGAATGTCAAACCACCATATTTGTAGGGTTCTAACGATACTTTCGATATGGAGTAGGTATCGATACTTTCAAAAGCTATACTCGATACTGAGTATTCGATACTACAACAAGGCAAATACTCGCAAGTACTCATCAAATTGCATTTTGAAAAATCTCACGTGAGATTGGGGAATGGGGGAGGCGGTTGAATAAAATCTCACGACATCTCACCAGGGGGGGAGGGAGGCTCAGAAAATTAAAAAAAACACCTCACGTAATTTATGGACGCCCCCTAACATATTTACATGCCAATGTAAAATTGCACCTAAGTAGGGGAAGATTGGCACCATTCGTACACTTTTTAGTCAATGATTTTTAAAATATTGATAATCAAATATAAATTACTCAATTACTTATTAAAACATAAAGCATACATTCTGCTCCTTATTTAAAAAGTTCAAAGCCGATATCTTGCATAATATATCAAAGGATTGAATTTTACTAAAAGCTTATAAATGTCCGAATCTACCCCTATTACGGGGTACAATCGTACATGGGGCGGGGAACATTCAGACAGTGTGGTAACTTCATATATATTAAGTAAAATAACAAATTAATTAAAAAATATCGTTTTTATTGATCTCAAACTTATCAACGATGTAATAAACTAAACGACATATGTCTATATGTCGTTTAGAGTCTAATTATCTTTTTTACGAAAACCGTGCATCCATTCTATATCAGCGAAGCCAGTTTCATAACAATTTTGTTAAACATTTATATTTCAAAACTTTATCATAATCATTTGATAGTGTTGTGACTTCCAATATCGTGATTCCGAAATGTGTTTTTGAACTTTTTCAATTGATTAGTCTTTTTAGTAAAACTATTTGTTTTTTACTATATAAAAACACCTTTTATAGATGCAAAAAAACTCTTTTAATGAATATTGGGAACGTGTCTGCCTTTTCTTCTTAAAACTCCGATTATTTTTTCTAAATTTTCTGATATAATAATAAAAATTGTTAGCACACAGGGGGTTACGGGGTACATACATACGCGTACGAATGTGCCCTTGCTGGAAATGTACGAACGTGCCCCGAAGATCAAGAATAAAATTATTTTTTCTAACACAAAACCCACGTAGAAAAATACACATAATAGATATATTATTATTATCTTAATCGTATTCACTTACGATTAAGCAATAATCCAGTAAAATTTGACGTGTAATTAAAGCACGGAAGATCCAAAAACATTAAAAAAGTATTTACTAAGAGCATGCCAAAACACTTTAAGTTCTCTAGTTTCGCTCGCAGTGACTTCATGTGTGGCTAACTTCGGGGACAACTGGCAGTCGCCGGCGCCTATCCACTGACACAAAGTTGTAATAAATAGACTTTTCTACAAGATGAAGTAGTGACTGTATGAAGGTTCCCCGTGTACGAATGGTGCCAAACTTCCCCTATGTATGAGTAATTATAAAATAATGAATACAATTCTGAGGTCTGTGGCGAGTAAGCATGATTGTACATTATTATATATACATAAATTATAATAATCTAACTATAATAATTATTGGGAGACCTTACAACATTGGTGTACCTAGATTGCGTATCACGTTATGTGAACATTTTGAAATGCAATTGCCCTTTTGGGACGGTCATACTTACCCTTTTTAACAGACCTAGAAGTCGAAAAGGAGTAATTTCTGTGTTCGTAGAGTAAGTATGCGAGTTTATTTATGGTCACCAAATTTTCCGCGATTTTTGCCTGATTTTTTTTAAATATGCAAATAATTAGAAAGTGATCGGCCTATAATATTTTACAAATCGTTTCAATTTTCAAAAACAGACAAAAAAGGTTTTATTTAGATAGGTATTTATTAGGATTGCAGCTCCCAGGAGCGCGAATGTTCCTGTAACAATACCACCGAGTGTCAGTGCGGTCTCGGGGGCCGGTGTCTGGGGGACGGCTCCTGTCACGCGGCCGAGTGCGCCACCTTGGGACTCAGGGAGTGCGAATGTCCCAAGAAAGGGCCGGTTAATATTTTTTACGTTATGAGAAACACTTCAAAGAAAATGAAAGTCATAATATATTTTTTTTAACTAACTTATTAGAAGTAATGTACTTTTGAATAGTTCAATATTATCTACCACACTTTCAAGACGTCCTTTAGCTGATAAGAAATACAAGCAATACACAGCTAGTTGCGCAAACGTCCATTAAAATTCTCATTACTTTAAAGCGATATTACCGATACAAATTTGACATTCATTAGACAGACACACCAGATCTAACCGAAGATTTCAAGAAAATCGATTTTGAAACTCCTAAGCTTTTCCATATAAGGGGTCGTCCATTAATCATCTGATGTTTTTTCAACATATTTAACTCCCTCCCCTCCCTGACACATGGTGAGGTTTAAGACTAGGTGCCTCGATTTGGGTGGATGGGTAATCACGTGTGTTTTATAGTACCCACAAAAATCTTAAATTGTGACGTCGTTTTTCGGTTTAGTAATAGCGCGTTTGAAGAAAAAATAAATACACTGATACTACTAGACACTACACGTCGCTTGTGACATTTCTTGATTTTTTATTAAACCCTCCCACCCTTTCGAACCTCACGTGGTTAATGCCCCTAAGAACGTCTCATTTCTCAGTAGTCAAAAAAGGTAGCGGGTTTGATAACCATGTAACCATGATATACAAGGAGAAATTCGCTACTTGAGCATTCTCAACATTAACATTCAATAAAATAAAAAGTAAACCAAACCTTGGTTTACTTGTTATTTTCTTCATATTTCTTTACAATATACTTTCAGTAAATTAACTGAATCGTACGTGTTGTAGGGCGGTGTAGTATCAGAGTTAAGGATGTGCGGTATCTGCTGCAAGTTGAACGACACCGGCGGCTCGGAGGGGGAGTGCGTGGGCGCGGAGGCGGCGGCCAACAGCGCGATGCTCACGTCCGCGCTGCCGGACACTTGGCCAGATCCATACTATAGAGGACGTGAGTTTATACTTAACTAAGTGTTTCCACGCAACACGTAAATTAAAGCCTAGTCACCCTTCTGAACTAGCTTACCGTAGGAGGCCGTTCAATATTCACGTGAGGCTCCAAACGGGGGGAGAGAGTTTGTCAAAAATCACGAAATATCATACGGGGGAGGGAGGGTGTACAATTCTCCCAAAAATATTACTACCAAACCTAGTTTATGAATAAAACGACAGGTTGTGATAGTGTAGGCAAATGATGTATTGGACATGAACAGACAGTTTATAAATACATTATTGTAATACGACTCGATACCGAGTTTCACAAAACAATCAGCGCCATCTATCGGCGATCAGTGTGATGTAATACAACATAAAATAATATTAAAAATACTTCTATGCTTTAACAATAACGGAACAATAACAAAAAATAACGCTAGAATATGAACATACCGCCCGCCATGGACCGAGTCCATTAAGTAAAAAAAAAAAATGTATATAATGAAATTTATCGATTGATAGTGGACTGTAAATAAAAAAAAAAATTAAATTAATTTTAAAGCATTTCATGGAAAGTTTCAATATATAAATAAATCTTATTATAATACCTACAACCTTGAACGAAAGAAAGAAAGTTAAAACAAAACAAAAATATACTCAAGAAAACAGTCGTGTAGTAGGTTCTTAATAATGATTTTCTACTACTCAGATTTTGGAAGAAATATGAGCTTTGAAAGAGGGCGTTTAATAATGTGTTCCTTACATTTGATACTAACGACTCTAGTGAGACTATCATGTCCTGGATGTTTCTCAACTATTCTACCGTATAACCAGCGAGTTGGGGGTAGCCCATCATCTTTGATGAGGACTATATCTCCCACGCTTGGTTCAGCTGTTTGGTCTTTCCACTTGTATCTATGTTGTAACTGTGTAAGGTATTCTTCAGACCATCTGCGCCAAAAATCTTGAGTAAGCCGTTGAATAAGATGCCATCGTTTCAAACTGCTCATATTTGAAGTTTCAAAATTCTGTTCTGGTACAAGTAATAGCGGCTCGCCCACTAGAAAATGACCTGGCGTCAATGGACAAGGATCATTTGGGTCACAAGATAAATCTGTCATCGGTCTCGAATTAAGGCATGCCTCAATTTGAGCGAGTGTTGTTGTCATCTCTTCGAATGTCAATGTATTTGTACCTATAACTCTTACAAGGTGAAACTTAGTCGACTTTACTGCCGCTTCCCACAACCCTCCAAAATTTGGAGAGTGGGGAGGAATGAAGTGCCAAGTTGTTCCATTTGAGGACAGCCAGTTCGCGATTTCTACGGCAACAGACGAACTTTCCACATCAAATAACTCAGTTAGTTGACGAGCTGCGCCCACGAACGTTGTGCCATTATCACTCCACATTTCGGCGACGTGACCTCGTCTGGCTACTAAGCGCTTGAAAGCTGCCAGAAAAGCTTCAGAGGTCATGTCGCTGACCATTTCCAAGTGAATGGCTTTAGTGGCCATGCAGATGAATACACAAATATATCCCTTAGTGGAGCGATGACCTCTACCCTTCGTGGTTCTGACACTGATGGGACCAGCATAGTCAACTCCTGTTTTATGAAAAGGACGGTGTGCCGTAACTCTTGCTGTTGGCAACTGCCCCATCATTTGTTGATTAACTTGTTTCGAATGACGAACACAAGTGATACACTTATGGATAAACTGACGTACCAAACTCTTAGCACCAATTATCCAATACTTGGACCTCAAATAATTGAGCATCAGTTGCGGACCACCGTGCATGGTTCGTTGATGGGCATCGTCAATCAACAAATTAGTAAAATGTGCTTTGTGAGGAATTATTATGGGATGCTTTGTATTTTCCTCCAAAGAAGCGTTTTGTAAACGCCCACTGACTCTCAAAATATGTTTTTCATCCAGATATGGACTTAGCGAATTGAGCTTACTCTTTCTACTGATAATTTTAGATGAGTGTAAACTTTCTATTTCCTCTTGGAAATGATTCTTCTGGCATATCCTTATGCAGGTAAGTAAAGATTCATTTATCTCTTTTGCTGTTAACACATTATTTAATCTGTTGTTTTCTTTTTTAGTTTTGATCCAGCGCAAGACTCGTAAGCAGATGGATACAACGCGGGTAAGTTTACGAAGAGAAGAAAATCGTGATAGTAGCTCTTCGCTTTCATCAGTATTCTCTATAGCTACATGGCACGTTGCCTTAGCTTTTTTTTCTTCCAAGTGAGTATCTTTGAAATTATCTTTGCTGTACTTTATGTGAAGATTATGCAACCATTTAGGCCCATGTTTCCACAGTTGGTTCTGGACGCAGTCAGAGGCATTAAGTCCCCTAGATGCACAATCCGCAGGATTGTCCTCACTAGAGACATGATACCATTGACTTCCATCCATGGTAGTAAGAATGTCAGATACCCTATTTGCAATAAACGTCTTCCACCTACTGGGGTGACTACTAAGCCAAGCTAATACTATGGTCGAGTCGGACCAAGCATGAATATTGTACTTAGGTACGTCCAAAACTTTTGCTACTTCATTTAAAAGTTTAGCAAGTAGAGAGGCCCCACATAGTTCTAAGCGGGGTATAGACACTTGCTTAATTGGCGCCACACGTGTTTTGGATGTCACCAAGCTAACATGAACGTTGTCTTTTCTGTCTACAACTCTAGCGTATACGACTGCAGCATAGGCGACATTGGAAGCGTCAGAGAAACCATGTAACTCTAATACCTTGTCATTTTTTGACGAGTTTATCCAACGTGGGATAATGAACGACTCCAAATTCACCAGGTCATGTCTGAAATTCAACCAATCGGCAAGTAAACCATCAGGAAGACGATCATCCCAACTGATTCCAGATAACCAAAGTTGTTGAATAAAAATCTTAGCTTTGGTGACCGTGGGTGCTAACCATCCAAGAGGGTCAAACAACTTGGCTATATCCGATATCACTCTTCGTTTGGTTATCAGAGCATCAGATACCGAGCCTAGATTGACTTTCACGCGAAACTCATCTGCTTCTCTATTCCATATCAAACCTAGAATTTTTATCACCTCATCAGTTTTGAGTTCTAAATTCTGATCTGATTTTTTCCCACCAATACTTTGGAGGAGCTCCTTATTATTACTAGACCACTTTTGAAGGGGGAAACCAGCTCGGCCCAGTAACTCAGTCAATTGGTTATAAAGCTGAGTTCCTTCCGCCACGGAATGACAACCAGTCATTAAGTCATCAACGTAGAAGTCTGAGATAACTCTACTGGCTGCTTCTGGAAAGTCTCTTCCTTCATCATGTGCTGCCTGTTGAAGAGCACGGACGGCTAGGTAAGGAGCCGACGAAGTACCAAAAGTTACTCTCGTCAAACGGAAGTGTTGCATTGGCTCATTCGGATTTTCACGCCAAAGTATGCGTTGAAAATCAGCATCTTCATCGGCAACCTTGACCTGACGATACATCTTCACAATGTCAGCGACTAGCGAGATAGGATAACATCGCCACCTCATCACTAAATGTCGCAGTTCAGGTTGTAGTTTTGGACCAACCATTAAATCGCCATTCAACGAAGAACCATTAGTTCCCTTACATGAAGCGTCAAACACTACACGCACTTTTGTGGTATCTTTGTCTTCGCGAATGACGGCATGGTGGGGTAAATAGACTGCATTTTCGTTGAATCTGTTATCACACATTTGCATATGACCCATTGCTAAATACTCGTGAATGACTTTTGAGTATTCTGTTTTGAGGGTCAGATTGCCTGACAACCGCTTTTCAAGCATGGTAAACCTTTTGTGTGCTATACTCTTGGAGCCCCCATATCTAGATTTTGGGTTCTCGGTCTTAAAAGGAAGTCTGACGATATATCTTCCAGCGTCGTCTCTTTTGGTTGTTGCGCTAAACAATTCCTCGCAAGCTTGTTCTTCTTGCGTGAGGATTTTCTTAGTCATGGGGGGTTCAGATTCCAGTTCCCAAAAACGCTTTAATAACTCGTCACCATCAACATCTGTTGTGGTAATGGCGTGGAAATTAAATTTTTCAACATTTTGTTGGATATGGGTATCTGAATCTTCTACTACCCCAGACAATATCCAGCCAAACTTGGTGTTTTGAGCAACGAAACGCCCACCATTTCCTTTGATTATACCTTCCATGAGAATTCTGCTGAACACTTCAGCACCCAAAAGAAGATCTATGCCACCCGGCTGATTATAGTATGGATCAGCCAAATCAAAGGAAGAAAGTTTCAGGAGCGAAATATCGAAAGAAACATTTTTGCTTGGCAACAAAGTTGTTAACTTGTTCACTACATGAGCCTTCACAAACAAAGAATATGAAGAATCACTTCGCGATGTGATACGTAAAGTTACAGCAGACTTAGACACGAGTGATTGGGTACCACCTAAGCCAGAAACCTTTACAGGTTCTTTAGTCCGTTTGAGGCCTAACCGTTGAGCCGCAGATTCTGTGATAAAGGACGCTTGAGATCCTTGGTCTAATAAGGATCTCAGGACGCTGGCCGAACTGCTTTTAGTAGGTTCCGCTACCGTTACTAAAGCAGTGGCTAGAAGAACTGTACTACGACCTGTTGATATACGACTTGTCAGCACTGTCTTCTGATCTGAAAAATCATTTTCTTCATTATCTTCTGTCTCTGACGATGCATCAGTTACAACTGCAACCACTTTGCTTGTTCCAGGAGACTGGTTCTGTTTGCCTACTTGTTTGGGATGTAGAAGGGTGTGATGTCTTTTTTTACATAAACGGCAAGTGGTTGATACATTACACTCGTACACCGTATGTTTACTACTCAGACAGTTAAAACACAATCGTTGAGATTGAGCAAACTGTCTCCTTGAATCTATGTCTTCTTTCGCAAATTTCTTACAATTGCTTATTTTGTGCTTATCCTCACAAAATGCGCAATTAAAAACTATAGTTGTGACCGTGTGTGACTTTGTGGTCTCAGCTTCACTATTATGCTTTTTATTTGCAACTTTGTATTCCAGAGACCTGAATCGTGTATCAAGAAACTTCTCAAATTGTTTATAATTCGGTAATTCCATAATCGACACCTTAGCTACTTCAGCCTCCCATTTAGCCCTTGAATCAGGGTCTAATTTCTGGCTTAACACATAAATGAGAATTGGATCCCAAGAGCTAATGCTGATCCCTAAATTTTCTAAAGACTGGAGACATTCTCCAGTTGTGTCATGTAACTGGCGAATAGCACCAGCAGATTCATTTACTAAATGTTTTTGGGTCATTAGCCTCTTTAAGATGCTGTTCACTATGGAGCGCTTGTTTTCATATCTAGCCACAAGACGATCCCAACATAACTTGTAATTATCCGCAGTAACCGAAATGGATCTCACCAGAGCCTCAGCTTCTCCAGTAAGTGAACTTTTTAAATAATGGAGTCTTTGTACGTTCTCAAGGGATTTATTATTATGGATTAAAGAAAGGAAAAGGTCTTTGTAGTTCGCCCACTCTGAGTATTTGCCCGAAAATTTAGGTAAAGAAATCTCTGGTAGCTTTACAAATACTTTTCTACCCTCTTCAAATCTACATTCCTCATTTTTTTCATTAGTTTCAGCAACCTTAGGTTTAAATTTAGCTATCCCATCTTTCAAAAGAGCCTTGTAACTTAAATATTCATCCTCCACTTCATCATAAACATCTTTTGAAGCATATTCGGTTTTAGAAAAATCATCCTTTTTCATCTCAAAGACGATTTCACGATGAGTATTTATGAACAATTTCCATTGAGATTCCAAATTTTCTAATCTAGCCTCTATGTAAGATAAAGACAAACGTTCTCTTGGCGTCTTTTTATAATTAGATTTACCCTTTAAAATTTTAGATGCTAGATCTTCTTGGGTTTTTAACAATTTATCGGAATTCATTTTTACTCAACAAATAAATTAATGTAAACACAACGAGTTGCAAAACAATAAAGTCGAAAAAACAAGTTACAACTAAGTATTTTGTGACTACAAATAACATACACAAATCAGAACTGAAAACAGTACAAAGTTAAGATTAGAAACTTTTCAAAGTCCATTAGAACACTGTGACATTTGTCAAAGTTCAGTTGAAATTTCTTGATATTCTTCTAAGTTCAGTCCGCAGAAATGTAAAAAAATTGTAAGTGTTTAAACTTTTAGCACTTAGGAAAAATCGGGCATAGGTTCCCCGTCGGAACGTTTTTTAACTAACTATTCTAAGTCCCTGAAGTAGCTTGAAATTTTCTAAGTACAAATTATTTCCAATGCACTAAGTTAAATTTCCTTTAGTGATAAGGTTCAATTTTACTTACAATTTATCGTCACTCACACACGTCACTATACCACAAGTTTACGTCACTGATGATGATGACGCTCCACGGGGTGCTCCCCGTGCTGTGAAGTTGGCCCTCACGAAGTCCGCTGGATGTACGAGGAGGTGCTCCCCCTGCTCCGAAGCTGGTCCGTGCAATGGTCTCTTCAGGTGGATCACCGAGGGGTGCTCCCCTCGCTCGGATGATCCTCGGCTGTCTCCTTTCTTGGAACAGCTGATAAGCGCTAGATAGCGATCCACTATCTGTGTTAAGCGCTTGACGGAGTACAAGTGTAACAGGCAACTTCTTACCAAATCCGGTCCGAAGTACCATGTACAATTCTCCCAAAAATATTACTACCAAACCTAGTTTATGAATAAAACGACAGGTTGTGATAGTGTAGGCAAATGATGTATTGGACATGAACAGACAGTTTATAAATACATTATTGTAATACGACTCGATACCGAGTTTCACAAAACAATCAGCGCCATCTATCGGCGATCAGTGTGATGTAATACAACATAAAATAATATTAAAAATACTTCTATGCTTTAACAATAACGGAACAATAACAAAAAATAACGCTAGAATATGAACAGAGGGGGTATTAATATATCACGTGTATTTATTTTTTCCTCAAACGCGCGATTACTAAATTGAAAAGCGACGACAAAAATTAAGATATTTTGTATGTGTTGAAAATACACGTGATTTGGGTGGAGGGGGAAGAGATAGTCTAAAACCTTAAAATGGTAAAATGTTGAAAAAAATCACGTGATTAATGGACGGGCCCAAGGTTTAATATCGGTCCAATAGTTTCGGCGCTTATTCGATGCAAAGAAACAAATCTTTTCCCTTTATAATATAATTATAATTTAAGTACAGAATAATACTTGTATCGAAAACTGTTACGAAAAGACAATATGGAACAGTTCTTTTTCTACATTAACCGGAATCGAACTCGGGACCTTACAGTCGATGACACCTTAGATCGGTCACTCTGAGACGGAGGTCCTAAGTGAGTTATTAATGTACTCGTAATAAAACAAATAAACGAGATGGGACTCGATCCTATGACCTTTCGCAATCCGGGCGACCGCTCTATTCACTGAGCTACCCAGGACCTAACGGAACTGACGAATTTCTTAAGCACTTGTTACTTTTTGCTACTACTATATTTTTCTTTATAACATTTGAATGCAAAATCGCTCAAATATAAGATCTATCAAAATTATATTTTTTCTCTACGACGACTCATTCTATTATCGTATTTAATAATACACTAGATTTTGAAGAGCCTGAGCCCTTCAGGCACAGTTCAAGTGTGATAATAAGTGGCGGCATGTGTATGTGTCAGCGAACGTGTCGGTCCGGCTGTGCGCGGGCGCGGAGGGCGCGTGCCGCGTGGCGGAGGTGCGCGCGTGGCCCGCGGGCGGCGCCTGCGTGGCGCTCAACGCGGTGGGCGTCTGCGCGCCGCCCGCGCTCTGCAAGCACTCGCGCGGGCCGCGCTCCAACCTGTACCCCGACATCATGGTACTGTACCCACACTATCTAGTTGCTAGAGTCACCCGCGCTCCAACCTGTGCCCCGACATCATGGTACTGTACCCACGCTATCCACGCTCCAACCTGTACCCCGACATCATGGTACTGTACCCACACTATCTAGTTGCTAGAGTCACCCGCGCTCCAACCTGTGCCCCGACATCATGGTACTGTACCCACGCTATCCGCGCTCCAACCTGTGCCCCGACATCATGGTACTGTACCCACGCTATCCACGCTCCAACCTGTACCCCGACATCATGGTACTGTACCCACACTATCTAGTTGCTAGAGTCACCCGCGCTCCAACCTGTGCCCCGACATCATGGTACTGTACCCACGCTATCCGCGCTCCAACCTGTACCCCGACATCATGGTACTGTACCCACACTATCTAGTTGCTAGAGTCACCCGCGCTCCAACCTGTGCCCCGACATCATGGTACTGTACCCACGCTATCCGCGCTCCAACCTGTACCCCGACATCATGGTACTGTACCCACACTATCTAGTTGCTAGAGTCACCCGCGCTCCAACCTGTGCCCCGACATCATGGTACTGTACCCACGCTATCCGCGCTCCAACCTGTACCCCGACATCATGGTACTGTACCCACACTATCTAGTTGCTAGAGTCACCCGCGCTCCAACCTGTGCCCCGACATCATGGTACTGTACCCACGCTATCCGCGCTTCAACCTGTACCCCGACATCATGGTACTGTACCCACACTATCTAGTTGCTAGAGTCACCCGCGCTCCAACCTGTACCCCGACATCATGGTACTGTACCCACACTATCCGCGCTCCAACCTATACCCCGACATCATGGTACTGTATCCACGCTATCTAGTTGTTATGAGCCTACCACACGTGCATGCTTGACCACAGTTTTACTTGCGCAAGCCGGCTTTGGGGTTTGCACATGCTACCATTTTACCAACTACACGCACAGTGTTCAGTGTACAAGCCGGCATGCGCAAGTAAAACTGTGGTCAAGCATGCACGTGTGGTAGGCGCATTAGAGTCGCCCGCGCTTCAACCTGTGCCCCGACATCATGGTACTGTACCCACGCTATCCGCGCTCCAACCTGTACCCCGACATCATGGTACTGTACCCACGCTATCCGCGCTCCAATCTGTATCCCGACATCATGGTACTGTACCCACGCTATCCGCGCTCCAATCTGTACCCCGACATCATGGTACTGTACCCACAATATCTAGTTGTTAGAGTCGCCCGCGCTCCAACCTGTACCCCGACATCATGGTACTATACCCACATTATCTAGTTGCTAGAGTCACCCGCGCTCCAACCTGTACCCCGACATCATGGTACTATACCCACATTATCTAGTTGTTAGGGTCACCCGCGCTCCAATCTGTACCCCGACATCATGGTACTGTACCCACATTATCTAGTTGCTAGAGTCACCCGCGCTCCAACCTGTACCCCGATGATATAAATGAAATCACATCGAATAATTAATTATTTTACTTACCCAATATGGATATAATTCTTAAACGGGATCCAGCAAATATGGAAATTAAAAATACGGCGGGATTGGTTCCCTTGTTCAGAGATGCAATTTTAATATCAATTTTGTTTTTATATTATTTAAATATCAACCAACCTTTCCATTTCAAATATTTCCATCTTTACGATACACTAAAGTAAAACATTATTTTATATTACAGAGCATCAAGCTGTTTGGAAAAAAATCATCGACAAGACTAATAACTACTCCGACACATTTGTTGACATCCTTTATTGCTATAATATTTGCACAATAAATAAACATTTCGAAACAAGTTATATTTTAATTCGCTATTACACATCTCTACAGACACATAAATTATTTACAATTGTAATAGAAATATTATTTTTATATTAATATATGCGAGACAGAAAAATCACAGAATTATGTGCTTTACAAGTAAAATATATGGTTAATCGACTAATGAATGTCGCGAGAGTAGGGGGAGGAATGGATCCCCACCACCACTACTTTAACAGGTTACAGAGAAAAGTACATCCCTGCCACTTAACCGCAAAAACTTATATATAATTATAATTGACTTTATTTTATAAAGTTGATTATACATTACGGTAATTGGTTGTTTTTTGAAGTTTACAAGAATGTATAGTGTAGTATATAGTACTGGGCGTTTTTGTTTTACTCGCGAAAATTGTAACAGTCCGTAACCCGAATTAACATATATTTTAACAACAATCTAATCGCTAATGAATATACTAATTCGTATTAGTTACACCGCTTAACAGCCAGTTGCACAAACGTCCATAAAAATTGTCATTAGTTTAAAGTAGCATTATCCATACAAATTTTAAATTCATTAGAGCTTAAAGGCGTCATTAAACCTTAATGGACGTTTGTGCAACTAACCGTATAACTCGAGAACGGCTTAATCATTGTTACTGACTTTTTAACATAGCGTTAAGTGAACAAATTAACGATATGACATATTATATGTATAAAGTTATGACATATTTATATTATGTGATTGTAAAAGTGACTTAACATTACACATATGTGGGGTCATCTAATAATTAAGAAATTGATATGTTATTTATTAACACAAGATATACTTTGTACAAAAATACAATTTGAAAAATTCAGCAGTCTCAGATCTTGACGAGAATTTCTCGAGAGCCATTCCATCTATCTTTAAGAGTTTTAAGTACATCTTTTTATAATAAACTAGCTGACCCGACAGACTTCGTCCTGTCAAAAAGATTTGTAATGTGGCAGTTTTTTTGCCTACGTATTTAAAAAAATTCTCCTGAACAGAACCGTCACCCTGGTGATAGGGCGTTGTGAATAAAAAATAATTAAATAAAACATATATAAGGATTTAAAAGTAAGTAATCGCTTTATTGTTAATCATGTGAATCATAATTATTATTGCAATGTATTAATAGTAATAGTATTAAATATAGAAAAAAGAGATTTTTATGATCATAAAAACACATTACACACAACAGCATTATAAAAGTAAACTATTCGAATTAAAAAAATATATAAACATTCTCAAGGAAAAATGCTGGAAGAATCCATCTACCTGTACCCCGGAATGGGACTCGAACCCATTCGCGATCCAGGGACTGCACTAACCAATGAGCTATCTAGGACCCAACAGCTTTGCTACTACAGAGCGTATTTTCATCAATGTTCCGGCAATACATGTAATGACGTGGAAACTGATGCATTTTATCTCGCGTGCCGAAACTAATACAAAAGAAACGCGAGTTTCGGAACGCGACATTAAACTCCTCCAACTATGTATTCTGTGCTCCAACGCACACACGCACATTGTTTTGTGATAGATATGATCTTTGACGTTAGGAACACACCTACATTGCTTAGACAACAGTGAGTGCTTGTAATTTAATATGAACTTTATACCATAGCAATAAAGCTCAAATTGACTACGTTTTAGTTACAAATCATTTGTATGGGAAAAAGAAAAGGGCTATTTTTAGGGTTTTTCCAGCAATAATTTTAAATTCTTCTTTTTTTTCTCGCCGTAAAAACCATCCTTGAACTTCAACGAACATTTTAAAAAAAGATTTGGCCAAATTGGTCGAGGCGTTGTTGAGTTATGCGCTTACCAACACATTTTGCGATTCATTTTTATATATATAGATATCAATATAGCACTGCAAATGCATGTAGTAATACAATTTTCTCGTGCGGCGGTTTAGGTCCGATTTGTCAGTTGGGTCAGTGTAAAAAAATAACTTTTCTATATTGTCTCTAGGTGTTGTAATAGCTCCGATGTTTTCAAATTTTCAAAACGGATGTCCTTCGGCTATTCAATGTGAAATCTGTATGCGATTGTTTCTAATAATTTATTTATTAATGTATAACTACTTCTAAAGAAGTTTTTATATTTTAATTTTATTAATACATTCCACACAATTTCTCCAGCATCTTGAAGTAGCAATACTTGACATCGAACTCCATGTCGTACCAATAATTGACCGCTAAGCATCCGTGACTCTGGCGGACGTGATGGAACCATAGACTAGGCAAATACAGACAATCACCTTTGTCTAAACGTATATGATATTTGTGGGCTTTCTGATAATCAGGGTATTTGCCGTAATCTGGATGAAGAGGATCTGAAAAAAAAATTGTGACAAAAATTAACGATAGGACAATATGAGTACAAATGAAAAAAAAAATAGTCTCCAAGTGTAGCACATTTAACAATATATCCTGTAAGTTTCTATGTCTATAATATACGTTTTATATATAAGAATATAATAAAACGTCTGTGATGTACCGTATTAACAATTTTGATATAATGCCATATATGTGAATACAGTAAAACATAACATCTTTTTTTCTACAACTAATATAACTCACAAATGAAACTGAAAATGCTAAAGTTAGAAGCGCGACTAATGTCGGTCTGTCAGCATTATTCAAGTAGAACACCGGCCCTGCAATTCTGCACCTGAGTGAATTCGAATTTGAGTTTGGATTTTTACAGAATCGCAGGGCTGATCCCCTCCTAATGTGAAACGGACGTACATAATGATATATATTAATTTGTTTGGTCACTGTCAAAATTGTCAAAGTAAATGGACATGACATGTCATATTCCTTGGGTTGAACTGTACAATATTATATGAAATAATAAATAAAAATCAAACCTATACAAATCCAAGGTAACATAGCTTCTTCGAGCTCGTCATCAAGCTTATCTCCCTCTATTCCACTTTGATTCACATTCATTTTTTCCACTGGTATAATCTCCCATTTGCCTTCTATTAGTTTAAATTCAGCCCGAGGGTATCTCTTATAGGGAACGTACGGCAAATCAGTGGGTGGTATCAAAATGAAGTCTTTGTAACCGTCAATGACACAATATATGTTCTCATAAGGATCTTTGTGCACTGAAACCAAATTATTTATATTTATATTACTATTAGAACATATGTAATTAAAAAAACAAGTGCCTCCAGCACCCGATTAAGACAGAGCGCGGGGATCTATTGGGGATGAAGTTTGATATAGAATTTTACTATTTCTATTTTTTTTTTCAAAACGTATGCTTTAATAACCGAGTCCAAGCGGACGAAATAGAAGTAAGTAAGAATGGTTCATTCGAGTTTCGATATAGAGGAATGATTGATCAAGCAGACTGTGAAGTCAAAGACTTAAGACTTTGATTGCTTAACATTAGATAACTTTTTAGAACACTGTAGAGGGGGAACAGCTGCCCCTCCTGCGCCCAGCGACGCCCTTGTCAACAATTTTGGGTTTAATAATTTATTTAAAAAATAAACCACAATTTACAAAAAGCGAAGTCGCTAAAGAGTATGCCAAAAGTTGTTCTGTACTATACAATAAGTCAAAATTAGTAATATATAGTGCATTGGAATGGAATGCAATATATAGTGCATTGGAATGCACTATATATTACTAGATCAACAACACCAAAATTTAAGCAGATATCACAGTCGAAATATAACAGGGCCCTTAAGTTTATTCAAAGATCTTTGTTATTTGACCTGTTTATATATACCTGATACTAACTAGATGTGACGGCTCTCTCGTCCCCCATCCAGAAGTTAATGGCATCAGGTGATTTGTTGAATGCCTCATTAGCAAATGGAATTTCTCTTTTCACGTCCGCTAGAAGTTCTGTAAAATCTTCAGTTAAATTGGAGTTCTGTTTCTGTATGTACGGAATCATGCCTGGTCTAAAATACATAAGATCTATTAGGATATTTAATTATTTTATTTACAGGTTGTGGAAAGCGACATCAAGACTTCAATTTAATAAAGTATAAAGACCTTTGCTAATAACATTTGTTGAACCTTTTTTAATTCTTATCCCCCCACATGCTACCCCTCGGTTCATAATATCATTGTGGATAAGATAGTAAGAATGGAGTTGAATGATTGTCTACACCCTGTTGCACAAAAGTCCATTAAGGATTAATGATGACTAAGCTCTAATGAATGTTTTTAATTAGAAAATTTGTTTGGTAACATTTACTATTACTAATACCAGAGTAATATTTAAATTATTTTTTTTATGTCATTTCATTAACGCAAAAGATGGTTTAATGTCTAAGACGGGTATTCCCAAGAGGAGGTAAAACTGCTGTATAATTACCTTATCTTACAATTTTCTTTTTTGCTATTCCTTTATATTTTTGAATAATCTAAGCAGTTTTAATGTGAAGGTGAAGAGCAAAGGCAAACTGTCAGGGTAAAGGATTTCAACATTGTCTGTTAAATGAGAGTTTGGATTTTTTTTTTCTAAAAATTAAAAACAATTCTTTTTTGTATTTATCAATTACCTCTTTTCTTCCAAGTGATCTAAAAATTCCTCCATCGTCATCTCAGTTTCAAATGGCATTACAAAATATTCCACCCCTTTGCTGTCCATTGTTATTCCATCGGCAAAGCCATTTGGCGTTAAAGCCACTGACACCTTTTTATTTGGGATCTTGTCTCTAATAATCAAAATAGAACGGGTTATTGTTTGGTTTAAACACAGCTAACAAACAAAAACATCAAATTGAGATGTGATAACTTAATATAGTCAGATAAAGATTTAGTAAAGATAATTTGAAAAATAAAATTGATTTGATTGTAAACTAGTCAGTACGACAGGTTACCACTATATGTCAAATTTCTCCAGATGATTTTAAACGCTTTCTTTAAAAAATAATGAATAAAATCAAATAATGAATAAAACAAATTTATATAACTTGATGTGCCATTGACTGTACCTAGCCCTCTTTCTAATCTGACTCAAACATTTTGTTCCTATCATAAGCTGCATTGCAATAAAGATTAAAATAAATCATAATTAAAGATCAATGATAAAAAATACTTTGGAATTGCTATTTACCTAAAGTATTGTATACTCCATTTCTTAGTAGCAGACCAGCTTGCGCAGCCGCCTTTTATTATAACTGGTAGATTCTTCGATACATAATCCCTCTGAAACTCCAGGGGATCTAATTCGTTAATTTGAGTCACGTCGGCATCCAGATAAAGTGCTAAAGTAAAATAAAGTATTCGATTATATGAATCTGTGTAGGAAATATTTTAAAAAAGTTACATATTATTATTTATTACATACCGGTAGTCTCTTCATTAAGAACATTAAATGCTTCAATTATTTTATCACTCATTTTTACGCAACATAATTAAATTGAATTCTCAAAAAAATTTAACTCTATAATCTAACAAGTAGGGTTTAAATTGTCTTTGCTAATAACCACTAATAACCTCAAAACAAAATACCTGCATATTTGATTTCTCAATTTGACATTAACAAACAATGATACCCCACCCAAAAACTTTTGACATTTTTCTCGATTATGAAGCCAAGGAACATAAATAAAACAGACTCTTCTGACATCTACTTTTTTCTCTAATATGTCGGAAATCATAAATTTACTTGGAGGAAAAGAGCGGTAACACATTTTGTTGTCTTACTTACTTCGTGTTAGTACCAGAGTTAATACATTCCTATAATCCTTGCAAATTGCTAATGTGCCTAGAGTCTGGCAAGCGAAACGTGTCACAAGAAAAGGGCGGCAATTTCAAAAATTCTTAAGCAGTAAACACTGAATGTAGTACTGCAAAATAATTTTGATACTTTTATTAATTATATTTAATCTTAACATTTAGATATCAATTAAAATTATTTGTTTTGGAACATTTGACTAAAGCGTGACTGTTCTTAATTGTACAGTTAACAGCATATCAGTAGGCCTATTCACTAACTCAACTGACAACCAAGAATCGTCATCACCGTAAAAAATAGACACTTTGATTGTGTCAAAATCACTATTTCGTATTCTCTATCAATGATGAGCAATTTCGAAATGTCAATATCGGCATTCTCCACTGGACTCCATTTTGACACTTGATTTCGTATCGATAAACTGTATTAAAGTAACATTGTTGCAAAGCATATTTGAAGTCGTCGCATAGTACCTCTTAAGCCATTTGTTGTTAAATTAAAGCGAAAAAAAATACGTATCCAATATTTTTCTATTATCTGACTGACGGACTAAATCGAATCTTTTTTTTAACCCATTCGTTATACCTATTGGCTAACAGCACTTATAATATTAAAAATTCATATTTGTCATTAATTAAAAGGGTGTTTTTTGCAACGACTTCTTTGTTTTTTTGTAATGAATATGGGCGACTCTGGCCACATTTTTTTAATAAATGTGATGTTAGCCAATTTTGATTTCTGGCCCTTATATTTATAATGTGTTCATAACACATACATGTCTCCTAAGGGATTTTCATCACAACCTTTTGCTCTGATCCAGAACCACTATCTATCAAATTAAATTAGTCAATATAAACACCAGATTACAATAAAAAAAACATTTATTTTTGTTACAATTAAGTGCCATGGATAAATTACATAATACAGGTGTCACAAAATCATCATGTTAATCACAATAGAAAATTTAAGATAAGATTTTGACTATGAATCAGACTAAAAATACTTTAGTCTGATTCATAGTCAAAATCTGTTTCTAAATATTCTACACCTGATAACAATGACAAGGAATCATCAGAGTCACTCTCTTCACTACTGTCTGCACCAACAGATATAATAAATTTTTCAAGTTCGTTTTCAACAATGCCATCTTTTAATTTGTAATCATTTTCGACATTTAAAACATGATCAGTGTATTTCTTCCAGTCACTAGGGGTAATTAAGTTAAAACACTCTATTATTAAGTTTTCCATTTCCTTTCCTGGTATTCCAATGTTTCTGCTTGCAATTTTTCTTTTTGCTTGACTCCAAACCATCTCTATTGGGTTTAAGTCACAATGATACGGTGGCAGCAATAAAAGTTCATGATTATGTTCTTTTAAAATCTCTTCAGCTTCATATACAGGCAATGTTTTCTTATCATTAACCAAACACATTAACTCTGCCTTTGTCTGATATTCCTCAAAATGTATTCCATTATTTACAAGCCATTTACGGATATCTGCTTTGGTATTAGACATTATAGGCGGTTTATTGATTTGTTTTATATGGTAGCTGGCATGGCATTATCCATAACAATTACACTGGGCTTACTTAAATTTGGTATTAATTTTTCTCTGACCCATTTCATAAAGTTCGATGAGTTCATATCATCATGATAATCAGCAGATTTGGATTTACTACTGAACACTAATAATGCACCAGGCACAAAACCTTCCTCAGATCCAGCATGCACAACAATATGCCGTTTTCCAGAGGATATCTTTGTAGTGACACCAGTTGTTGAAGGTCCTTGCCAAGACTTTTTAACTTTATAATTCTGATGTACATAAGTTTCATCAAGGTACACAATTTGCTTTCCTTCGTTTCGTTTTATATTTATTTCTCTCAAATACTTGTGCCTCCATGCAGAAATCTGGTATTTTTCTATAAGCATAGAACGTTCATTTTCATTGCTTTTAAAAGAAAATCCATTCTTAAGCATAATTTTTCGTAAAGTCTCACGGCTACCACTGAATCCTATTGCATCTTTTAATTCATTGTGAAGGCTTCTTAATGTTGGAACAATTTTTTTCACACAGTAAAATTCATTTACTTTATTCCGAATTGCACTTAAATCAAAATTATCTAAAGCAGACACTGTTGGTTGATGAGGTCGTTTTTTCCCAGGAGTGTCCCATTTTCCTTTATTAATTAATGCTTCATTTTTTATCCTTCTTAGTGTCCTTATACTTACATCTATAAAAGATTAAACACTTTGAAACAAAGATATGTTAAATGTATTTAAAAGCAAATAATGATAGACACATACATCAAAATAATTTAAATACCTATTCAACTATGAATGCAATTTATGTTTAATTTAGTTAAGTTTATGTGCATATTTAGCATGTATAACAATTACATGGTTTGATTAGTTTCATGAATTCTGTGAATTTCCTTGTTAAACAAAACATTCTTATGACATCATTGGATGTCAACAATAAAAACCAATACATCATAAAAAACCTATGTAAATATTATAGGAATACTATCAATCTATCTTAAATCAAAACAAGAAAAGAGACCTGTCATTGAAGAAATTTTTTGTAAGTACTGCGTTTCCGAATTCAGCATTTCTTGTTTTTCTAAAGTTTTTATTGCATTTATCTCCTCCATTATTGGTTGAATATCACCATCACAGTTATCTGAAATAGAGCAATATTTTATAAAAAATATCTGTTTAGTTAATTACAGAAAATTAAAACGAAAGTATCAAAATTATAATACAAAACTAACCTAAAAAAGATACAACTTTATCTAATCGTTGTAATTTCTCCATGAAATTTTTATTTAATTCAGTTTTCACTTCAGTAAACTTGTCAATCATGATGGAAAGAAGTTTCCTCGATGAACTTTTTATCGGCTTCGACATAATTTTTAACCAAAAACACAAGTTCAAATTCGCAAAAACAACAAAATTCAATATTCTTGAATTGTCTAACGTAGTGTCAAACTGACAGTTCTATGTTGTTGCCATATGAAAACGGAAAAATAGGTGGTGTCACGTTTCGCTTGCCAAACTCTAGCTGCCATTTTGGTGACGTAATTGCGTTCGACAATCAGTACCGTTAACAAATAAACACTGGTTGACGAGTAAACTTATTAAGTTTGGTTGTGTTAAGATAGCACACCATTTTTGTTGTTACTAATTATTGTTGACCAAAACAGTAACTGCTATTATGGTTTTCACAATAAGTAAACGTAATTTCACTAATAATAAATATACCTAATGTATCTCATTGTTTCAAATGTTATGTTATTAATCAATTTAGCATTCACAATGATATACTGAAAAATATTCTTAGTGAAAAATGCTTAAAAAATCCACTTGTCCCTGGCCCCCTGTGATGATATTCGAACAAACGACCTTTCGCAATACGGGATAAAAAAATCCATATACCTCAGTATTTACATATTAATTGATCTTTTCCAAAAAATCATACAATAAATTATCAAACAAAAAGTTAAATTAAATTAAATTATTGTAAGATTATCGATAAATATTTGAATAATAAATGAATAATTTATATATTGCATTTTGTGCTATCTATACTTTTTATTTTCATATGATGTTATATAAAGAAAGTTCCACTGCATTAACAATATAAATAGGCAGTGCCGGTTTTAGCACTACTGGCGCCCTGGGCGAAATTTCTTCGGCGCCCTCTAACTGCAATTCAATTACAATCAGTTACTACTACATACTACAAATCAGTTACTTGTCTTTTTTTCGCCGACCCGGCCTATTTACTTGTAATCTTCCCTAAATTTAGGTAGATTGTTAAGTTGGCAGCATTAGAATGGAAAGTAGTGTTCAATCGGTTTAATTTCTCGGGAATCCCCGACTTTCCGACCATACAGAAACAATGTGTTTTTCTATAATCGGGGATTCCCTAGATTTATCTCTTTTAATTTTTGACGAAGAAGAACACAATCAACAATTATCTTCTTGCTCGACATAAGTGGACACTCTTAAAACAATTATTCGATTATTTTAAAACAAACAAACAGTAATCAAACGTTTAACGCTACGTTACGATGCTCTTGTTCCAACTATATAGTGACATTAGTTTTATTTAAAAAGTAGACATATAAATAGCGTATAAGTAGCTGATTCATTTTTGACGGATCACATCATAAGGTAAGGACAGATTCAATTTTACCCTAACAGGGTGTCACATAATTGTTATCTATAACTTTGTGTAATTGTTGTAACTTTGTGACAGTGAGTTTGCAGTGGGCCACTACTTATCAATTATTTTGCTATTTCAAATAAGTGGACAAGTAGCTGGATCCGCTATATTCGGGACAACAGTATCAACATCATCAGTACATGTATTTGTTGTACATCAATAACAGATTTATCCTGAGCAGCATCTGTAATCATAGCACAACTTGCTCCCTTACGGGATTTTTCATCCACAATCTCTTGAGTAGCTATTCCATCTGACTTGCCAGACAGAGGTTCCACTGCCGATGCATTCGTTTGTATTGCAGCATTTTAGCTTCAGCTTAACGTTTAAACATGCTCAAACGAAAATTTTCTTAAATGACCGAGCGATAATGCCCGCCAATGTACGTCATATTACCTAATAAAATACATATCTTCGTATTGGTAATCGGTATGTTGTTCTGTTTTACCATAATATAATATTTTTCTTGTTAAGTTTCCTTTCAAATCATGCTGAAAGTGAGGCAACTTGAAAATAAAAAAAAATCCTCAAGGTTCTTGTTCTTTTTTCGCCGACCCAGTAGGCCTTGTTCAATGAGGAAGGGAACTATAAGAGGGCGCCTGTGGAAAATGAGGAAGTATGAGAAAAAAAAACATTAGTTCCCGAAATCAAACTAGATGTCGCTACGGTATGTTCTTGATTTCTCCATAACAACCCTTCCAGTTTTCAAAACTCAATTAACAACTCATATTCTATTTGTACTTTTTCGTATTTGTATTGATATCTAAGATTCGAACATTTCAAATTTCAGTTTTTTAATATATTTATTACTTAAAAGGAACGGAAATGACTGTCTTTGGTCCGTTAGTTTCCTGCAAAAATCAACTTTTGCTAGAGTCGCCATCTAGTGGAGGTACTTTTGTAGTCCTTTAATTTTTTTTAATACTTCCTCAATATACAGAATCAGAAAGAAGCGCCGGACGAAAAAGCAGAAAGAAGCACCGGACGAAAAAGCCAAAAGGGGCGCCGCAAGCCGCGGCGCCCCTTTTGGCCGGCGCCCCTGGGCGGTCGCCCAACCGCGCCCTACCCTAACGCCGCTACTGTATATAGGACTTGTTCATTAATATGAATTGGGCACAGAATTGTATTATTTTCACAACCATAACACAATATACAAATATAATATTTGAAACCATTTTGAAACTGATGTGTAGTGACGCAAACAACACATATTACACTATTAAAGAAATATATTATGAAAAAAGTAATGAAAACCGTGTTAGTTGACTCTTGTATACTAAATTTCTTACAAAAGAATTTATTCGGTCCACAATCATAATATTAATATAAATTCAAATTAAAACAATACATAACAAATTTAAGACAAATATTTCATTGGCATGGGTTTCTTTAATATTCCCTTGATAGGAGGGCCAGACGGCTCCACTGGTTGCTTCGGTAGTGGCGGAGCCTCCATGGGCGGAACCGTGCTGACGGCATCACGAGGCGAAGGCGTCGGTCTTGTCCGCCAGAAAGCGCGCGGCATGAATGTGTACGAAGCGTCTACGGCGGTCACTTTAAACCATTCAAAATTCAAATTATTTTTGAAGCTATTCAGCTATTTTAATCCAATATTATTGTAACTATGTATACCACATCTCTTTTACCATAACAATATTTAGGCCCTATGATTTTTAATCTATGTACATATTATTTGAGATTTAATATTAGATTTTACTTCATCTTAGAATTATTTGAATAAAAAAATATATCTATGCTTTTTCATTAATGTTTAATTATGCTTATACAAGCCTGTAAATACTAATAAGATATTATGTAAAGAAAAAGACAAAATAAAATAAAATTACTATATTAAAAAAATCTGCTGCACAGATAAAAAAAAGAAACAAAAAAAATCGTCTTACTCTTTGGCTTCTGGTTGGAGTACTCCAAAGAGTACAGTAATAATACGGAAAAAGAGTGCCCTCTCGCGTGTATTTAGTGCCAATCAGAATTGAAGCGCCATCTGCATTACTTCCCCAAAAACTATTGCTATATAGGTATACCTATAGTAGGTATGTATTATAGTTATAGGATTCTTTCTTCGCGCCACTCGAAAAATACAAACTGTAAAGACTGTAGTAAAACTTTTAAAAGAAAATTGAGCATAATGAACAACTTTCTTTTAAAAGTTTTACTATGGTTTTTACAGTTTGTATTTTTCGAGCGACGATAACAAAAAGAGGACAAAAACTTGAAAAAGAAACGACATTGTTCACTTATTATAAGTTGTTTATTTCGATAAGTTAAACAAATGCATACAGCACATGATCAGCATAGTCATTCATAAAAAATACAAGTATACATTTTATTATTTTCTGTTTTTGTATTGTTTCCTCTTATTATAATATACTTGCGCTGTCAATTTGGTCTCGTCATCACCCTGGTAATTAATTCTTCCACTCAAAATTCTATTTACTGACTTGCACCAATTATAAATAATTAAATGTACAGTTGTTTTAACAAAATGTTAATAAAAACAATCAGTGTGATAAGAACAAGAACACACAGGAGGCAGTTACAAATAATTTTACAACAAAGTATATTTCCTGATATATTACTTTTGGTAAAAAAAAAAATTAACGTTATGTGAGTAATATTTTGCATATCACGGAAGCAATTTTCTAGTAGAGTACTTGGATAACATAACCAATTTTTATATTCTTTTGATTTTATAAATGTATTATGTAGGTTCTCTCCATTTTTATCTTGCGATATATTGCTGCATGCATTGCATTTCGCCTTTTTCAAATATTTTCTTAATGCCCATCCACATACATAGTTAATTTGACCGGCGTCACTATTCTCATTAGAGCCCATTATAATATTTTAATTAATAAATATTTCACTATCATTTTTGGGAATATCAGTAGTTTTTTAAATTTCCTGTTAAAAAAATTATGTTTTGTAGACATTGATTATAATCTGCCTCACAGTTTATTTTGAGTGAATGAGGCGTGTTGAAATATTTAATAGCAATGATTTATACGCTCCTTCAAATCCAACAGTGTTAGGAGCTATGTTTCTAACTCCTGATATTCCCAAAGAAGTTTTCAATGGGGTCTTGATTTAAATTGTTAGTCAACAAACAATCTAACCTATAGTTTTGATACAAAACCTTCCAAATTGCCTCCATGTTTTCAATTGTTTTTATAAAATTTTTGGATGAAGGAATTACACTTTTTGTTGCAATGACTTGACCAGCAATATTTTGTTTTTTTTTTATGAATTTTACACTATGCAAAATTTTTTTTGCTCTAGTCCATAACTCGTGATGGGTGAGATTCGCTTTACCGGACCTTTATAAATTTTTCCATTGGGAATGTTTAGCGTGTTGATATTTAGACTGTCAAATAAATCATCAATTAATAATGTTATGTTCACCAGTTGACGACACTCTTCTTGCAAATCTCCTCGCACTGTAAGGTGCTCAGCAACTACAGCAATACTGTGACTGAATACTTGTGTTGCTAATTTCACTCTCATTTTATTATTTTTTTCAGGATCAATGTGTTCCTCCGTTAGTTTATTTAATAATCTTAATTCTCCATAGCATTTATCTGCCGCATAAACTTTTTGGTAATATAATCAGCAACTGTAAAATAAAAAAGAAACCTTTTGTGTACTGTTTATAATAAAGGTCCATGATAATAGTTTTTAAAATTATTTACTATAACTGTTTAAATTAAATACCTTGTGGAGGTGCGTTCTTTTAGATCTGCTACACGAACTATAGTTATGTTCCCTGATGATATCTTCTACATAAGGGATGTACTGAGAGTCAACTGAAAATTAAAGATATATCTATATTATTAATACCAAAAAATAATCTATGTCTTCAACTAGTATTTGAGAACGAAATCAATTATTTATATCAGAAATGATTGTAGTTTCTACTTCTATTTAGTAATTTTTTCTCGCTCTTACATTTTCCACAGAAAACTACTGACTATATATATGTTTAGTAGTATAACTTGTAGTCTTTAGTTGTATAACTATATAATCTTCATAAATTAGATTATAATCTTTGTATCAATTTTTAGAGATTATAATAAAATTGTAATTAAACATTGCTAAATATATAAAATAATGGTTATATTAATTACTTGGTATACAAATTAAACTTAATGAGAAAAAAAACTTTATTTGAGTGATATATAGAATGATGGTTATATCAACAAAAATTAAAACAGGTGAACTTTATATAAGTGCTAAATGAATTGTTTTTAGGCGTCTTGAATATTATATATGTTGATATAAAAAAAAATGAATATTACTTAATACAAGTCTTATTTTAAACAAAATTCGACCTCCGTAGGCGAGTGGTTCGCACGGTTTCAAGGTGTCGCCATCTCTGAGGTCCCGGGTTCGTTTCCCGGTCGGGTCAATGTAGTAAATGAACTTTTCTTTATTGACTCGGGTCTGGGTGTTGTGGTACCTTCGTTGTCTCAGATACTCCATAATACGGGGGCTTTAGCTACTCATCTTGGAATCTGAGCAATGTATGTGATGTTGTTAAATATTTATTTATTTATATATTCATTCACCTCCACCTAATATAAGATCACACTGAGCTAATTAAATGTCTTGTTAATGTCAGTCAGTAAATGTCAATAGTCATTATTTCAAATGTACATTTTATAATAATAAAATTATTGATATGAAATTATATAAAAAGTTATTATAATAATTAAGCATACCCAGTATACTAGTGTGTATTAATAATTATTTATTTACCTGAAGAGGACATTTGGGAAGATTGCAATTTATCATGAGATTGGTTGCCATACTTTGAAGAATACAAACTTTCCTCTGTCATTGTTGGAAACAAACCTGTAATAAAAATGAACATTTATGTAATTTCTTCCATAAAAAATAGATTATTAAAATCTTTATTTTAAATTTAATTCAAATTTATAGTTCCAAGTTAAATTTACCTGAACTTCTTGACAATTGACTATTTTCTTCATTAGGAGCAACTGGGAGCTCCTCAAGAATTCCCCTTGAACCTGGAAATTATAAAAATACTCTTTTGAGTTTTACTAAAACAATAACTATACATGTCACTGGTTGGTTGGATATGTAATGGTTATTGGTGGTAATTTTTATATACAGTAGAAATTAGAAAACATCATGTGATTGATCAATATATTAAATTGAATCATTACAAATCTAGCTGTGCTCGTGACTTTTAGGAAAGTGTATGTATAGAATTTAGTAATATTATAATTTGTCCTGTTACTATTACTAAGCCAACATAGATTTGGAGTTTTTTTTTTGTTTTGTTTATTTGGGTCAACAAACAGTTTTACAATAGCATTCCAATTTATGATATGATGTACACAGTTTTATAATTGCAAAAGCAACGTTAACTACAAGTTACTATGAGTAGTTGAAAGTTGCATATATTATCATCTTAAACACTTACTAAGAAAAATGAACACTACACAAACAAAACTGTTACAAATATGATATATATATTACTTTATGATGATATGGCATTGCAATTTAGTTCACTTATTCTTTCTTAACTAACTCTTTGAATTTTGTTTTGTTTAAATTGAATATGTCGATTTCATGTAAACCATTGTTATAAAATTTTGCTACTCAATGCACTGGAGATCTCTTGCCTGTATTTGTACAAAATTTAAATATAGCAAACAGTTAGTGTTTACGCAGGGAGCTCGTTTGCGCCCGCTTAGGTACTAAATAATTAATTTTATTTATTAATTCAGTACAGTCATACTCACTGTGACATATATTAAATAAGCCAACCGCTTTCAGGTATTGCCGTCTAGATTTTAAATCTGTCAATCGGGGCCATACTAATTAATGTTCACATGACACACAAGCACATCTGCACCTATATGGAGTTTGTCAAAACATACCCCATCCTTTTTTTATTCCCATTGTTTCATAATGTTTGTTTCATTACACATTTTTATGTTATTCCCAAGATTTGTGCCTAAGCGATTTCTAAACTTTTACTGTATTTCAAAATAAACATACATACCCTGTTAATGCACTGATGGGACAGCCAAAGCATTCAAACGTCTAAAACGACTTGTATGTCTGTCTATAAAATGAATATCGCAAACTTTTTCTTTTTGTTTCCAGTTTTCCACCAACCAATGTAACCCAAGCTTTGAAACGTTCAGGAAACTTCAGATTTTGGGAATGAGTGCATAGTGACATCTGAAACAGGAAGTCATGGCAATATTATAGACATTAAAGATATAGTCATTATATAGTTATTATCTCATTCTTTCCACTTTATACGGTGTGTTATAGAAACTTATTGGTTATTTTTGTTTCGTTAGTGTGTTGATAAGAAAATAAGAAGGAAAATAAATAATTGATAACCTCATTGTTAGTGTCTAGATTTTAAATTTGTCAATCGGGGCCATACTAATTAATGTTCACATGACACACAAGCACATCTGCACCTATATGGAGTTTGTCAAAACATAGCCCATCCTTTTTTTATTCCCATTGTTTCATAATGTTTGTTTCATTACACATTTTTATGTTATTCCTAAGATTCGTGCCTAAAGCGATTTCTAAACTTTTACTGTATTTCAAAATAAACATACATACCCTGTTAATTCTCTGATGGGACATCCAAAGCATTCAAACGTCTAAAACGACTTGTATGTCTGTGTATAAAATGAATATCGCAAACTTTTTCCTTCTGTTTCCAGTTTTCCACCAACCAATGTAACCCAAGCTTTGAAACGTTCAGGAAACTTCAGGTTTTGGGAATGAGTGCATAGTGACATCTGAAACAGGAAGTCATGGCAATATTATAGACATTAAAGATATAGCCATTATATAGTTATTATCTCATTCTTTCCACTTTATACGGTGTGTTATAGAAACTTATTGGTTATTTTTGTTTCGTTAGTGTGTTGATAAGAAGGAAAATAAATAATTGATAACCTCATTGTTAAAGTCAATTAAAAACATGATGTGAGTTAGCTGCATTGAAGTTTAATAGATTATTATTATGCTTACCACTAGGTGTCGTCCGAAAGAACAAAGTCGGGGCATTACGACAATAATAATCTTAACACAAAACAAACTTAAATAAGCGTCCTGTCGCGATAAAGTTCTGAAACTACAGAAATCCACAGCACAAATACACGGTAAGGTGGAGAAGAATAAATCTCAACTCGACACACTTAACTTGAGGTTTCGTAGCCACTAGAACAAAATGACGAAGACAAAATACAAATATATGAACGCAAGAGCACAGTAATCGCCATATTGATTTTGACAAATTGATCCAAATAAGTAAAAAATTTCGTCTTTTCGAGAGTGCGTGTAGCGTCATCTAGTATTGTTTATGCACACCTGGTAGTACTCATAATAGTTTTGGGGAAATAAAATGGATGTCGCTACTATCTTTGCAAAATTATGGCTACTAAGGGAGTGTCCCCCCCGTGGAGTACTCCGATATAGATAGTGCACTTTGTGCTCTAGGCCCTGGCAGCATATTCAGCTCGAAGAACTCGTCCACGCCTCGCTGGTCCACATTAAGTTTGTTCGCCTCATGAAGTTGGCGGAGTCTCACCACTTTGTCGAAACTTTCAAGAAAAGTCTTGGAAGTATGATTGATGACGACTGTGTCGAGTACCCCTGTTGCCGTCATCATAGTTAGTGCGAAAAATGATAATTAATAATCACTACCGATTCCCGAATTATGTTTAAGACTTTCCTGATTTATTTTATTAGTCTAGAAAGTAAGTTATCCTAAATCTGATTAAAATTGTATAACAATTCCGATTTACACTCGTTAGGGGCCATGTAGCCCGGTCCGGGGGCCCCGTATTGATACACCCAGAACCTGAATGTGAAGGAAATGTAAGGAGAGGAAGATCTATGAAAAATTGATAGACTGTATGAAAGATAATATGTGTAAAAAAGCAGTTTAGAAGAAAAATATATTAATATATTGACTATATAAATATATTTTGTGTTGATTCTAAAATATATACCTATAATTGGGAAAAGGGTAAATTGCACAGATTCTAAATATGGTAGGTTTTAGCACTTATATTATCAAATAAACCCAAACAACCAAACAATCCAAATCCGAGACATTATGTAATTGACCCGACCGTACCTTACAGATGCCAACTGAGGTCGTATATTTTGTTATTTCTAGTAAAATTATATTTACTACTCACTTAACTGCGCGCATCTGGCAATAATGGTCTCTTTGTAACGATGTTTTTTAGTCATTGGATTGCCAATGAAGTTGAGATCCACTAGGCTGACCAACATACAAAGATGATCAGCGACAGCCTGCGAAAGCAAAGTATCGATATATCGTCTTTATTTTCACGGTTTTTTTTAGTTTGTCCCCATAAATAGGAAAAACAAGCAATAAAGGTATGAACGACTATAGATGCAGATGCAGCCTGGACCAATGACTGACGTGAATTCTGAAATACGTACTGAGTAACACAAGATAATAAATATTAGTTCACCCATCTAAAGAACGGTATAGTGAAGGTAACTCAACCTTTACGCATTGTTCTGCGATTTCGGATATTAAACAATTTTCGCAAAGGGTCAGTAGATAAACGACAAAAAATAACCATGATCTAATGGTCCTGGCTGCATTTACAGTCGTTTGAACCGACCAATCTGTACAGCTTTGTTAAACCGTAATAAAACCAGCCTCGATCTCGAAATCGAGCACAGCGCTGTCACAGCAGAGCTTCAATAAAATAAAACCTTTTTTTACATTTGAAAGGTTTTATTTCATCAAGCCTTATGCCGTGACAGCGATGTGCTCAACACGTCACAGCTGTAAACGATATTACTTTTGCCACAGTACAAGATTTTAAAAACCTTTATGATTATCTACAATTGAATCGTCTTTTACTTACCTGATAATCTTCCAAGTTATTCTTTTTAGCAATCAGAACTTCTAGTCGTCTCAATGGCCTAGCCCAAGCCATGTCTGTAATTTTATTTTCTGACACATTTATTACGCGGAGTGATGACTGTAAACAATAAAGTCTTAAAAACATTTTTACATAACGAATTTTCCTTGATAAGTGTACAATAAATTTATATCTACATATTTTTGAAAAAATAAAACTAATAAAAATAATATTATTGTTTTATTCTTATTTTTTAAGTCGATGAAATTGTATATCCTTCCAAATTAAATACTTAACATTAGTATCGATGAAATGCATTTTGAAATGATCGCAATGATTCTTTTATTCTTGATTTACTTAGCATTTGTAAGTGTTTGTATTTTCATACACTTACAAAAAGCTCACGTGCCTAAAAGGCCATATCGATGCCTTACTTTCTCAAACTCGTATCTTAAAACAGACTAGTGTTCAGGAAACAATAAAAAACGTTTATTTTGTAAAATATCAGAATATTGGTTAAAAGTTTAATGCAGTAAGTTAGAAATATACCTGTGCTATGTGTGTGGATAGCATAAAGCAATTAAAATTATTTACTCTAAGGTTTTGGCCCGATTTTTGAGATACGAGTTTGCTGCACTCACAGTTACCTTTATATTGGTAACTCGACATAAAAGATAAAAGTTTGTTGCATTTATCTGAATTTAAAGTAATAAGTAAAAGTAATTTAAATGATTGAATAAAACAATAATAAGAACATATTATCAAATTTTTATTTATAAAAAAATTATAGGTAGTACGACACTAAACTAATCGTGTGGCAAATTGTCGTAAAAATCATGATAATCAGCTGGGATCATCAGTTTCAGGTCTTGTAGATCGTCATATTTTCTTTTAGTAATAGTTAATCGCTCATTGTAGAGGCTTGGTATTGTTGTCATATCATCATTAGTCTGCAACTGTTGCCGCAATTTACGTTGAGGCAATTTTTGCCACTCTTCGTCAAAACTTAATTTGTACTGTACTTCATTTTCAACTGTGCTCAGAGCTCGTATATTCACGACGCATGGGTCGCCTTTTTAAGTGCCTGGCCTTATTGATTTTAAATAATTTATTGATGAAAAATCTTTAAAGAAGCTGTAATTTAAATAATTAACTTGGTACGGTTGTGACAGTCTGGATTGCTTAATTACTGTATTAAAATCAGCTGGCACATACAGCTCTTTTCCTTTCTTTTTGCGTTCGATGGAGGCATGGACGGAATCGCATTCCATTTGTGTGTGTCCTACAACTAGGTACTTTTGTTGTATCTCAGCATGATGGACCTTTGCATAATACAACAATGCATTTGACAGAGTAGTGTTTCTGTTTTGGGCACAGCACCCGTCGCTATAAATGACTATTGGCCGTGATTTCGTCGCTGCGCCTGACAAGTTCCATATGTGTATTTTTTCAAATATTTTTTTTTTCACTCATATTAATCTGCCTTTTATTCTCTATGTGCTGATAAAGTCCTTTTTGTGATATTCGACCTAAAAACGAATTTAACTAATTCCATTTGTGTATTGACCGTTTGAAAAAATCAGTATGTGCAGTCATGCACACAAAGGATTTGTGTTCGCTTATTAGTCTCCCACCAAGAGCGTTAAAGATCTGACTGTTGTGGTGTACACAACATTAAAAAACAGATTTACGGGTAGATACACAACAAAACTGGTAAGTACACAGTTTATTTACATCATAATGTTTTTTAATTATTATCTCCTCAAGTTTGAGATAATGATCATTTATAACTTGTCAATTTTAATATGTAAAAACCTAAAATATGTGCATCGCAGTTTTATTACTTATGTCATTGTTATATTTATAAGAGAAATATGGTTGATTATTTGCTAACTATAAATACCTATAATTATCAGAATCTTGGCAAATACTAAGATTACATTATAAGTTAAAATTCGATAAAATTCCCACTTATTGCCGGTTTGTTACAGTTTGGTTATTAGTTTATTACCGTTTTGCTTTTTACAGCTAAACCCTTGAGTTGATATTGCTTCTTATCTGGCTATTAGGTTTTGTCTCGTCTTTAAAACTTGAGAATTTTGACGACCTGTTTGGATGGTTGGCAGTTACATTTTTGATCTAACGTCTTGGGTTCGAATCCAGGTAGCAATAAGGTTATGTGTGAGCATGAACGCTTGTTGTTGCTGTGTAACGTATGTATATATACAGCATAATTGTTTGTTGCACCATAAGAACAAAATAAAAATAGGGTGCTTTATCGCCTACCAATACATGCAAATCTGAGAATTTTTATCATAACATACGTCATAGGAATGTAGGTAATGTGTGTATTTAGGTGCTATATTTATATATATTATATTATATTTATATATATATGTGCACTAAGTTCGTAGTTAATTATAGCAAAAGATGCCTGCTAACCTACCTGTGCTGTTTACCTAATTCTTGGTTTTTGTTGCTTCAGGCGACATGGCTTTTAACTCACATCCAAGCAAACCATCGTCACGAGCACAAGTACTGGTAAATTTGGCTAAAGGAATCATAAACAGTAATCAAAATAAAGATTTGAATATATCCTCGGATATTATTTTGTCAAGTAGTTACGATCCAACGCAATGCTTGCGAAATTCAGACCTGACCCAAAATAATAATATTGCCGATACAATCTCAAACATGTACAACTTGTCATCTGAAAATATAGAAGTTCCTCTATTTGAAGAATTAAAGGACGTTACGTATGAAAAAAATCTTGATCCTTTTGTAAGTACATTAGAATTCATTTCTAGCATTCCTGAAAATACCGACAGTGTCGAAATTCAAAATAATGAGATTCCTCTCAATTTAAACAAAAGATATATTCTCGATGAAGTGACAGGCCAGATAAGAGAGGATATGGATTATTTTAAAGAAATTTTATATAGCGAAGAATACTACCTCAAGAATACTACCTAAGATGAGAAGACAGGGTTATTAGAACCTAATTATAATACAGTTTGCATAAACAGAGAAAACGATACCAAACCATCTGAAACTGAGTATTCAAGCAGTGATGAGGAGATAAATAGAAAAAGAGAGTCTAATAGGCTAAAGAGAGTACGTGGTGAAAAATATATAGGAAGAAAGAGAAAATGGATTGAAAAAGAAAAGAAAGCAATAAATGAATTAGTACCAAAACCTAGGAAACATCTGAAAGGAAAACCATGTTCTCATTCTTCTATATCGAAATCTGATAGGAGCTTTTTATGCGGTTTGATTTCCGAACAGAAACGAAAAGTAATATTTCATTATTTTTGGAGCTTAAATACTTGGGATGCTAAAAAGGCTTACTTGAAAAATCTTGTTTGTATGCGTTCGGTATTGAGAAGACGTAAAAACGCGATTGTTTCAGAGGATGCATCTCAAAGACAATTGGCCTATGACTATTATTTACCAGATGATCAGAATGTCACTGTAAAGGTGTGTAAAAGCTTTTTTGTAAGCACTTTTAACATAAATAGCGATACCTTGTCAGAATGGATTAAGAAGCTGCAGGAAAATCGAGAAGGAGGAAAGGATTTAAGATCTAAACATGAAAAACGACAATCAAAGATAATAAAAATACCTGTTTTGAAAACTGTCAGATCAACTGCTGTTAAAGAATGGTTGAACTTACTTAATAAAGTACCAAGTCACTATTGTCGCTCTAGCAGTAACAGAGTTTATATTGACGATACTTTTGAATCAAAGTCTCACATGTTTCGAATTTATACAGAGTGGTGTAAGGATAACCGAAAACCAATTATTGGTCGCAAACTGTTTAATAAGGTGTTGGAAGAGGAAAAGATTTCTATTTATAAACCAAGAAAGGATCAGTGCGATATATGCTCAGCCAGAAAAGAAGGTAACATCTCAGAAGAGCAATACACATTACACATTCAAAAAAAAAATGAAGCTTACAAAGCACATATTGATGCTAGCAGTATGCGGTCATCCGAAGTGCTTGTTTTGACTGTTGATGTCCAATCTATCCTCCTTTGTCCAAAGATTTTGGTATCGGTTCAATATTATAAGCAAAAGCTTCAAGTTCACAATCAGTCAATTTACGTTAATAATGATAAAGATGTTCATTTATATGTTTGGCACGAAGGAGATGGAGGTGTTACGGCTAATGAGTTTACAAGTTGCTTAATACACTTCATAGAAACTCAGTTAAACTACAAAAAAATCATAATAATTTCGGATGGGTGTTCTTATCAGAATAGAAATAAAGTTCTGTCATCGGCTCTATTAAAATTAACAAAGGAGACTGCATTGGAGATTGAACAGATAATTTTAGAAAAAGGTCATACAATGATGCAAGTGGACAGTGTCCACTCAACATTGGAGAAAAAGTTTCGTCCCCCAATCTACACACCAAGTGACATATTACTCGTATGAGAGAAGCTCGACCAAAGCAACCATGTCATGTTCACCATGTAGATTACACATTTTTTAAAAATTATGAGAAAGATGCTTGCCTTGATTCCATTCGTCCTGGTAAAAGGGCAGGAGATCTGACTGTAAATGACTTACGAGCTCTTCTGTATAAAAATGGTAGTATCTTCTACAAGATACGGCACCCCGATGAATGGCAAGTCCTACCTCAGCGAGTTCGTGCCTACAACCCAAGACCAATTATTACTCCACTTTACAACGAGCCCCGAAAACTTGATAAAACTAAATATGATAGTCTCCAGTCATTAAAACCTTATATGCACCGCGATTATCATGCTTTTTATGATAATCTCCATTACAGAGAGTAACTTTATAAATTATTTCTATTATGATTAACTTACTTAGATTGTAAGGGTTAATTACCTTGTTTTGTATTATCATTTGATTTTGTCAAGTTTTATTTAATTTTTTATTTCTTTTTCTTTAATATTTTTAGTTTAAAATGCTGTGATAAAGCACAGAATATTGCAATTGGTATTATATGTGATAATAGAAATTAAGGATTAAGTGTTAAAAGGAGCCATATTTTAAGATCTCATATATTCAATCATTGTAATTGGTAATTTAAGGACGACTGATTATTTAATAGTTCAGGTGTAATTCCTATTCATTTTGTTATATTATGTTATTACTAAGTAAACCAAAAGAACACATAATTATAAACCTTAAAATATAAAAGTGTCACATTGCCAAATCCTATGAGTGCATAATAATGCACATAAGTTATTTTACGGACGGCGCTAAACCAGTTATGTGCAGTTTTTGACTATAAAAAATTCTAACTCCATAAATAGCTAATGTTTATGGTCAACTGTCTATTAGTAATATGTCTTAAATAAATGTGTTTGAATCTGCATTATTAGTTTTTTATTAATTCCTTCCGTTTATTTAATAAACAGTTTTTTGTTGTTTTCCAAAACCTTAGTAAAATTACATATGGAACTTGTCAGGCGCAGCGACGATTTGTCCTCTAGTTTTTGCAAATATTCTATCAAACAAGAAGTAAAGATGTTAGAGTCCATGCCTCCTTCAGCTTCATGCCAGACATAGCATGAAACATTTTTGTCACTTTCATTGTAGATGGTAAATTGGTGTACACACAGTTTGGTTTTAAAATAATTGGAACCCGCTGAAAGCAGAGGGATGGTTTGCACTGCTTGCAAGTCTACAGTGAACATCTGAATATCACCGTTTTTACATCGTTCTTTATCGCTTGCTTTTTCTTTTCGTGCTTGCTCTTTACTTTTTATATGTAGCTGATATTCATCTTCTGGGACGTTTTTGTTTTTGTAAGCAAAACAAACGTCGCATTGATCTTTTTTTGGTCTGTAGATACTTATATTAGTCTTGTGAACTGCATCTAAAAAGCATTTGTACGTCGCCTTTTCGCTATTATCGATATCATGTTCTGTTAAATATTTTTTGAAATCTGTGTATACTTCTGCCCATGTCCTATATTGAACGTCAATATATTGTTTGTTGGTGCTCTGTCGGCAATAATGTGACGGCATTTTTGGTAGGTTGTCGAGAAAAGACTTTACATGATTAACTTTAGCAATATTTTTTTTTTGTTTTGACGTTTAACTGGGTTATTTTTTTTCACCATCCCTATGTCGCTTGTATGTGGATTTTTAGTTACCCAGTTGGACACGCTCCATTCGCCTAGAGATAATGTATTCAAAAACATTTTTTTACAAACAACTTTGGTATCCCCAGAAATTTTCAAATTATAAGTTAAAGTGTTTGTCCGTCGAGAAATAGTACCAGTTGTTTGTAAAGCAACTGGTTTATGCGATACCATAGCAACAACATACGCTTTTTTTTCGTCCCATGAAAGTGACCAAAATGTTTTAAAAATTTCCTTTCTGTCTTCTTCTGATACTTGGTTGCATTGCTTACCAAATTTTTTTGAGCATGTTTCTGAACAGCAACGAGATTTTAAAGTTCTTTCCTTTCGTCTTTCCATGACACCAGTCACTTCTTTGCTTCTTTTGATCGATGAATATTCTTTACCTTGCATTCTCTTACGTTTTCTTTGATTCCTAGTCCAGTTCAAAGCATTTCCCTGACCTTTTCGTGATTTCTTCTTTGTGATTATTCCAGATGATTCGTCCAATAATAAATATGAAGGTCCACTGTCAGATAAACTTGATTCAGAAGAAAGATCCTCAGATTCACTTGGTGAATAGTCGGATCCTGAGGTAAAGTTTAAGTCATCAAAGCTTGCTGAAACAAATTGACCCGTTCTTTCATCCAAAACGGCGTTTACTGGTATTGTAGTATTGGTTTCTTGATACTGGTCCGTAAAAACAAAACGCCCGGATTTAGGATCCAGGACTACTCGTTTCTCTTCAAGAATTTTTATGGCAGAAGGTTTTTCAGAACTTGTAGTAATGGTCAGATCATTACAAGGCTCAATAGTGAATGGATCACTACTGTTTACTGTCATCTCATCACGATTGACTCCTTCAATACAGTTGTCCATAGGTGTGTCATTCGTGAGGGCTAAATTCAGTAATGTTCTACTACGGGAGCTCGCCATTATTTTCTGCAATGAAAAGAAATGGCTAGAGTATTGGCTAGATATTTCTTTAACTAATTTAGCTGGCCAGCAGGCTTATCACCTAATATACAAAATTAAAAAGGAGTCATGCAAGTAAAGTTGTCGGTCACGGATGCTAATACAACCTTTACTACCAGTTATTCAGTATCCACCAATCCGGACTAGGCCATCGTGGCAATGGGAAGAGACCCTGCCTAGTAGTGAGAGTTCAACATGGTTTGTAGTGTTACCTACTTCAGCAGTGTAGCTCTACAAGCGACTAAAAAACCCACTGTAATAAACGGACAGACAGATAGACGGATGAATTTCCTGGGCTTATTTATATTCCTATTAAAACTGTGATAAGAAGCCTTAAAAGTTATATCGACGGCACATGAAAACATTCAAACATTACTTACCGGCAAAAATCACACTGCTACTCACAATTTCTTACTATAAATAATTATTCTAAGCTCACTACTAGATAATTATGTATGTATTTAAAATAGTGATATGATAAATTAATTCAACAGAAACATATTTTTTCATTACACAAATTTTTAAGTAACTGTAGCACACGATTATAACAACAGCAATGCAAGAAGCGAAATGACCTTCGTAGTTTAGCTATTCCCAAAATGGTTGAAATTATTTCTAGAAAGTTCTTCATAAAACAAAGCCACCCTTCTGTCAATATTGGACCTTAAGAACTGCGTTATCAATAGTATTGTTTCAAAAATCTAATCCTATCTCAAACTTTTCCCGCAATGCTATAATTGCGGCAACATCGCAATTCAAGAAAGCGGTAAACAAAATTGGAGCTTCCTGCATGACGATTAGCTTCACAACCACGTATTTCAAGATACGAGTTTGACGCAGTTACTGAAATGGGTGTGAGAGAGATACCTATATTTTTGGTATTGCTTACGAGGGTCAAACTGAAAGTTCTTAGAACTGGCCACTTATAAACAATATAATAAAAAAATAATTCTAAAATTTGAAAATATAACTCTTTGCCAATATTACTGAGTATATATTTCATTCATTTGTCATTTGTTTTACGATTTGGCGGCAAATTGAAAATTGTCTGTGTCACGTCATCATGAATTTAACACGAGAAAATTTTCGTGCAATGATTTTTTATGACTTTCGATGTCATTTAAGTCAACAAGAAAGTTATGATAGACTACGATTGGCCTTTCACGATGAAGCCCCATCTCGTGCGACTGTTTACAACTGGTTTAATGAGTTTAAACGTGGTCGCACTAATCTCACTGATGATTTACGTGAGTGACGGCCTTCTACGGCGACGACTGAAGATAACATCTGTGTTGTGCGGCGTATGATAGAGACTGACAAAAGAGTGACCTATCAACAGATTCGGACAAGCTTAGGCATCGGTATGAGTCAAGTGCACAAAATCCTCCACGAACATTTAGCGGTCAGGAAGCTTTGCGCCCGGTGGATACCTCATAATTTGACTGAGGCTCAAAAACTCCATCGTGTGGATTGGTGTCGTAAAATGATTGAAAGATTTAACGGAGGTGACTCAAATGCTGTGTTCGACATACTAACAGGTGACGAAAGCTGGATTTACTGTTATGATCCTAAAACCAAAAGACAATCTGCTCAGTGGGTGTTTCCTTTCGAGGAGTTGCCAACTAAAGTGAAGAGAGATCGAAGT
The DNA here is from genome assembly GCA_918026875.4 of Diatraea saccharalis. Taxonomy (NCBI): domain Eukaryota; kingdom Metazoa; phylum Arthropoda; class Insecta; order Lepidoptera; family Crambidae; genus Diatraea; species Diatraea saccharalis. The sequence goes on from OU893336.1 coordinate 1,209,970, forward strand.
GCGGGAAAAAAAATGGTGGCCTCGTTCTTTGGAAGGATAGGTCATTTTGCAACAATTGTGTTAGAGGATCAAAAAACAGTTTCTGCAGAATGGTACACTACCAATTGTTTGCCACTTGTCTTGGAAAAAGTTCGAGAGAAACGACCTCGCAGTAAGATCCTCCTTCACCACGACAACGCCTCGTCGCACACCGCCAAGCGAACGATCGACTATTTGGCGACATCAAACGTTGAATTACTGGGTCACCCGCCGTATAGCCCCGACCTCGCGCCTTGTGATTTTTATTTATTTCCAAAAATTAAAGAAAAACTTAAAGGAAAGCGGTTTATGAATGCTGAAGAAGCGGTGGCTGCGTATCGCGATGCCATTGAAGAGACCCCTAAGGACGAGTGGGCAAAGTGCTTTTCCCAGTGGTTCCATCGCATGCAGCGGTGTATTGACGTGAATGGACAATATTTTGAAAAGATATAATAAAACTAATAACTGGCTAATGTAATCAGTTTTTGATTTTCTAAGAACTTTCAGTTTGACCCTCGTATTACACGTTTAGTACAGCGTATTGAGATAAGAGTTTGCTGCAGTTATGAATCAAAACGATAGCTTTAGATAGACAACAAAAAGCCAAAATCATATTTTTTTAAGATACGAGTTTGAGAAAGTAAGGCATCGATATAGATTATGGCGCTATTTTAACGAAACTACATACTTATATACACACGGCTACACGTCAGATTAACACATTATGTCAAATTTCACCACATGATTTTAAACTCGATTTGATAGATTTTCATAACCAGACGTGCTGTTGACTCTACAGGTCAAATTGCTAACTTCCTTTTTTTGAAGAATCGGTTCAAAAATCAAAATGCAAACTTACGCCCAGTGACACCATACTACGAGGATCAAAGCATAACCCGTCAGCGTTGTCCGTGTTCTGTTTTTCAATATGTAATTCCTCTAAATACTTTAAGCCGTCGAGATTTTCAACAACACTGATGCTATTATTTCCCAAATACAATTTTTTCAAGTTGTAGAGTTTCTCCAGACCTTCTATTTTCGTAATTTTGTTCCATTGTAAATGTAAATGGGTTACGTTGTATAGTAAATCAAGGTTCTCTATTTTGGTAATGTGATTGTTGTGATAGTATGCGTATATCAAATGATTTGTGTTTTTCGGTTTAAGCTGAAGAAATAAGAAAGAACCAAATTAATTATGAATTAACGATGATCTAATAAAATTAAAGTAATGTACCTGCATATATCAATTGACATATATTGAAAATGAACTTACAATTTTGGCTAGACATTTATCATGCATGAATAAATGGGTGGGTCTTCTAAAAGTTTCTTTATTTTTCATTCTTGCTAACTTCTTCGCTTCTTTTTTTATAATATCCTCAGTTTTTTCAATAGAGGCCGATTTATTTGGGGTATTCATAATTCATTAAGATTTCAGAGGCTTTATCAAAGAAAATTGAAGTAAATATTGATCAAACTATTTTTGAAAATGGCGCTGGCTTAGTCCAAAGATATTTTTTTTTTTTTTTTATTATTAAGAGCATTGGCTACCAAGGCCATCAGCTTAATCCTTTAGTGCATACATATAATTAGAACTAAACACTACTACAAAATCCTTAGACTAAAAAACCCTTAAAATTATGTTATATAAATATTAAATATAATAATGTAAATATTAAATGTAAGAAAGAAGAATCAAATTTGATATAATCATTTACAGAAGACCAAAAGTATTACTATAAAAATGATAAATTATTACATACAAATCAACTATTTTCAGCATGTCCTGCACATTTTTTGGAAAAATTTTGTTTTTTAGATGATCTGTACACAAAGAAACAAAAAGAAGACGCTGCAAGTTAAAATATTTACAATTAAAAAATAAATGCTGAAGGTCACATATTGTCTCTGTACAATATTTACACAATGCACTGTCGCTTAATCCGAGGCGGTGAAGATGGGATGGGAATTTACAATGACCTATTCTTAATCTACAAAATGATGTTATGAAGTTCCTATTCGGGGTAGTCAATTTCTCAAACCAGGCTTTAGTGGTGGGCACAGGGACAATTTCGGCATGCCATTTACCCTTAGTAAGACGTGAATTGGCTAGGGATATAGACCATCGTTTGATCATATTTTCTTTTAGACGAATTATTAAATCACTATATGGCACTTTGTAATCATTTATCAGTGTTATATTCTGTGTAGATCGTGCAAGTTTATCTACGAGCTCGTTCCCAAATATGCCGGAATGTCCCGGTACCCAACAAAATTCAATTAATAAATTACATTGATTCAATAGTTCAACCAGGTTTCTAAGTTCATAAACTAAGTAGTTATATTTCACATCAATACATTTATCCTTTAATGCAAACAGTCCACTCATAGAATCACTAAGTATTATAAATTTGAAAAATGATGATGAACTGAAATTCAATAATATATATTTAACAGCATAAATCATGCCTAAGATTTCAGCAGAAAAAATTGAGAAATTGTGATCACATGAATAAACTTTACCAATTTTATTACAAGAATCGTAAAATGCAAAACTAGTGCGATTATTTGTTTTAGAACCATCAGTATAAATTTTTATGTAATCTTTTTTCTCGCTCAGAAACTCATAAAAGTCTTGTTTTGAATCGAATCTCGTTAACGTAACTTCAACATCACGTAGCATTACTTCAAAGTTGTAAGAGAAACAAGGAGGTTTAAACGACCAATAAATTATATCTTGAAATTCAAAGTTTAAATAGGTGATTGATTCTGTAATGGAAGGCATCGCAGGTATAGGAATATTATTATAATTAGGGATTGCAAAATTTTCAAGGTAACGACTAACTAAAACATTGTCACGACTAATTAAATTCAGACAAAATTTTTCTGATAAATAACTTCTTCTTATATGTAAAGGCGGTACTCCAGATTCGACTTCTAAGGAATTTATAGGAGAAGATATCATAGCCCCTGTAACTATTCTTAGCCCTTTATTTTGAACAATATCTAGTTTTTTCAGAAACTGTTTGGATGCGTGAGCATAAAAAATACTACCATAATCTAATTGACTACGAACTGTAGAAATAAAAAAGCTTTTCAATATTTTTGGATCAGAGCCCCAGTTAACCCCAACCAGAGATTTCAAAATATTTAAACGCAATTCTGCTTTTTTACATGAATATGTAATGTGGGGACCCCAAGATAATTCTGAATCAAGTATGATACCTAAATACTTCTCAGACGTTTTGTAAGGTATAAGAGTATTATTATAATATATACGAGGACTGACAGGGCAACTATAGGCAAAGAGCATAACTGAACTTTTGTTTACGTTTACTTCTAGTTCTAATTGATTATTTAACAAGTTACTAAGATTGGTAAGACAATTGTTCATAATTCGTTCACCCTTACACAGATCTTCACAGTCTAAGTATATAACAACGTCATTAGCATAGAAAGTATATTTAACTAAATTCGGTATAAGTTTCATAAAATTTACAAGACTTAAAATAAAAAGTAGTGGTGAAATAACTGATCCTTGGGGGGTACCTTTAAAAGACTTACACGGACCGTATAAACTATCCCTAATTTTTAATGTAACGGAGCGACCATTTAAAAACTGAAAAATCCAAAATAAAACTGGACCAGGAATACCTAATGAACTTAAAGTTTGAATCAAGTACTCGTGTTTAATATTATCGAATGCGCCTTTTATGTCTAGAAAAACGGCGATAGTTATTTTATTTTTTCTAAGATTACTTTGTATGTCGCCTAATAAACAACCTAAATTGTACATCGTGCTCTTTCCCTTGCGAAAACCAAACTGGTAATCAGGTATAAGAGAGTTATGTTCGATAAACCATTCTAATCTATTTTTTAACATTGTCTCAAATAACTTTGCTAAGCACGAAGTCAAAGAGATGGGTCTATACGCATCTGAGCTATTGCCATCCTTATTAGGTTTTAAAATAGGTATTACAATCTGAGTCTTCCAGATAGGAGGTATAATATTATTTTTCCATAGTTGATTGTATATATTTAAAAGAAGACGTTTTGCGTTTTCAGAAAGATTTTTAATGACAGAATATGGAATATAATCAGGGCCTGGTGAAGTATTCTTTTTATTATTTAAGGCAGCTTCAAATTCAAACATATGAAAGGGATTTTGGATCCATTTCGCTGACTCACTTCCCTTGGATGTGAAGTACGAATCTAAATTATAGGAATTTATATCAGAAGAATTCGAAGGAGTTATATTATTTAAATAAGCCCATGCGTTGGACTGATTATCAAAATAATGTGACCTAGAAATATTTCCTAATTTAGCAAATTTAAATCTTCTAATTTGATCCCAAATTATTTTAACAGGTGTAGTTCTGTTAAAGGAATTACAAAAATTGGCCCAACTTGAAAGCTTTTGTTCAGCTAATATTCTTTTCTTTTTAGCATCGAATTGCTTATATAAAATATAATTTTCTAAAGTAGGATATTTTTTAAATGAGTTTAGAGCGAGTTTAGCTCTTTTAACTGCTAGAGAACAAATATCATTCCACCAAATAGTAGGCTTGCGTTTTCTGTTATGGCAACTGAATTTTTGTTTTTTAGGAAATGTCATTAAAATATTACATAAATTTTCAATAAATGAAGTATAGTTTGTTAAAGGATCCGATTCTAAAGTAAAACAGGAAAAAACATCATCACATAGCTGGGAAAATTTTAACCAATCTATTTTTAGAAAGTTAACATCAGCCAAGTAAGAAGAACTATCTGAAATATTCTGAGAATTTACGTTCTTTGCAGATGATGAAAAACTGATATGGTCGTGATACAGAAAGCTAATTAAAACGGGAAAATGATTACTGCTTATCAAATCGTCGTAAACAGAGAATGTACAACTTGAACTTACCGCAGGTGATGCAAAAACCAAGTCCAAAACGTTGCCGTTCTGATTATACGATGCAAAAGTTGTGACTGTGTGATCATTTAGGCAAATAAGATTATGGTCGTCAGCAAAAGAATTAATTATATTGCCCCTTCTGTCGTTATACCTAGAGCCCCAGGATGAATGATGAGCATTGAAGTCACCAATCAATAAATAGTTTCTGTTTTTAATATATTTATATGAATTTGAAAGCATTTCTAAATCAAATTTACCCTTAGGTGGAGGAGGTACATACACACATAGTATATCAACACAAGTGTAGCCAGTCTTGACTGAAATTAATAAATTTTGAAAGTGATAATTTGATGGTGTATTAATTACTTTATGAACATGCTTGTCTTTGATAGCAACTGCTATGCCACCATGAGGATGATCAGAATCACGTCGAATAATTTTGTAACCAGGCAACTTAAATAGCTTTGAAGTATCAAGCCAAGTTTCATTTAGAAGAATTAAATCGAATTTGGAAGAATAATTATTGAGAAAATATTTAAATTGGTCTAATTTAGATAAAATGCTGCGACAATTCCAATGACAAATGTGAAATTCATTAATACCAACCTCACTGTCCATAAAATTAGGAATTAAAATTGGAAATAAGAGTTTCTTTTATGAGTTTTGATGAGATAGTGTTACCTGAATGAGCATCTTTCTTATTTACAGCAATGTCTACAAGTGTTTTTGTTAATACATTTAGCACATCATCTGAGTTAAGAATATCTGTAAATAACAATCTTTTCTGTGGTGCATTAAGTAGCTTCAAGTGATGTTTTGGTGTAGAAGTATCAGATCTTGGGATATCTGAAGTTACTGTCTGAACTTTAGAGGTGACTGTAGCATAAGTTTGTTTGCCACTAATTCGATCTTTCAGTTCTTGATTTTTGGCTGATTTAATAGGGCAAGTGTTGCTGATAGCCATGTGAGTACCATTGCAATTGATGCATTTAAGTTTGTCTTTATTGGTGCATTCTTTAAAGAAGTGATTCCCAGAACATATAGAGCATACTTGAGAGCTTCTGCAGGATCCACGGCTGTGTCCAAATTTGTAACAGACAAAACACTGGCGCACAGGTTTGATATATTCCTTTACATCAAACCACATAAAATCATAAGTCACATGATCAGGACGAGTTGAGCTCAGAAATGTAACAAGCACTGTTGGTGTAGGGGAGAATGATCCATCCTGATTCTTCCTCATGAAGCGTTTCACACCTATTACTTCATAATTCGATTTTATATTTGTTAATAAATCTTCCTCTTTAATTTCTTGTGGTACTTTTATTATTCCTAGACTTTCCAGACGATCATAGGGAATTTTTGCTTGCCAATCATGTTTTTCTAATAAAGATTTATCTAAAAGAAATGCATTTGCATCTTTTTTTGTGGAAAAATAAGCTTTGAAAAGGAAATTGCCAATGCGTTTTACATACATCAGACCAGTACAAGATTTTAATATGTTATTTATCTTCATTAAATCAAGTTTTGTGTTGGGAGAGGATGAAGATATTAATAATGGATATTCTTTTTTGCAATCTTCTGTGTACATATGGACATAGTCTTTGAAAACGCCTCTTTTATTTGTGATAAAATTTGCCGCCATCTTAATCGGTGGTGGACAGTCTTCTCCGCCTACTAATTTTCTTTTGGATGCAGGCCTGCCGCCACTCTCTTCGTTCATTATTATGAAATCGTATATTAATCAGTTTACATATACGTAAAGATAGGAATAAAAATTTATTCAGCTAAAAAGGGCTTGTGAAGGAATAGTTTTAAATTTTATTTCAAATATCCCGCCTAACACTTTGAATGTTCGCGCCCTTTGTCACAGAACAATAATACTCACAGTCCAAAGATATTTTTTTTTTGGTAGATTTAATTAGTCCAAAGATAATTTCAATCAAAGACTAAAGTTCATATTGATGCTATGATTTAACTCTATGGTTATTAGCTTGTAATGAGGAAGTATTTGAAAAAAAAATTAGTTCCCGAAATCAAACTAGATGTCATATGGTACGTTTTGATTTCTCCATGACAACCTTTCCGGTTTTCTTTCAAGTTTAAAAGTAAATTAGTTTTCAAAACTCAATAAACAACTCATATTTTATTTGTTCTTTTTCAAATTTCAGTTTTTAATATTTTTGTCAAAAGAAACAGAAACGACTGTCTTTGGTCCATTCGTTTCCTGCAAAAATTAACTTTTGCTAGAGTTGCCATCTAGTGGGGGTGCTTTTTTAGTGCTTTCGTTTTTTTTAATACTTCCTCATTATGCCGTACCAGCACTCTTGCTAGAGAAAGCAAACTCGTTCTCGCGAGTTTAACGAGATTGCAAAAAATGATTTATTCTAAGTGCGGTAGGGCAAATTTATGCGAGTCCGGGGGGTAAAAAGGCGAAGATTAACACTTTTACAGTATTTGTATTTTCAATAGAGTCTTTTAAATGGCTGGTTATCTGGCCAGCACATTAATAAGACGAATAGCAAAAACTGTGTAATATAATTAAACTTTTGTTTGATATAAGCAGAGAAGACTGGTTGCTTTTTTCAATTCGTATTAGTTTAGATACATCAAAGTTTAGTTTCTTAAAAGATTAATACCTGGATGACTAAGCTATACTCGGCACTTTTATAAATGAAGAAATTATACCTAACTAAATCACCTCTAAAAGCCCCTGCATACTTAATGTCATGAAAATTGTTGGAGCCGTTTCCGAATTTCAATACAGTAATTGCTCTTTTATATACATATAAAAAAATATAATTGCGTCAAACAATGTTAAAAACACAAAATTTTATTGAAAATACCCGTAAAAATATTTTTTTATTTCATAATACCTATATTTTATCCTTATTAATAAAAAATGTGATTTAAATAAATACAGTAAAAAAGTAAACACACAAAAGTTCCAATCTCGCGAGATCCCGTAATTGGCGAGATCTCGCATGAATACCATTCTCGCGAGATTGCATTCCGAGTGGTGATGAGTCTGCACTGAACTACTTAATTTCGTCCATTTTTTTTTATTATAAACATTGTATATTGATTTGTCAATGAATATGTATGACTTTGCAACTGGCGTGTTAATCAGTGATTGAAAAATATATGAGAAAAAAGCAGTCCTTGTTGAGTTTCTTGCCGGTTCCTCTCAGTATAAGGTCTCCCGCCGTAGTTTTGCGAATGAGGAACTATTTAAAAAAAAAAAATTAGTTCTTGAAATCATACTAGATGTCACTCGTGAGTTTTGGATTTTGTTTATGATATTCATTCAAATTTTGGTTCTGACGTTAAAAAAGTAAATTGAGTATCGAATATTAATAATCGTTTTGTGTTTCTTATAATATCTAACTTTCAAATTAATTTTAATCGTAAGTTTACGTTGTTTATTATGTTATGTGTAAAGGAGCGATGTTTGGTTGATACGTCAACATTAGTGATGAGCCAACTTATTGGTTGCTCGTAACTTGCATCCGAATTCAGGTTTGGAATGAAGAACAAAAATCGGAGCGCAGAATTCAGCTTGTATTTATTTGTATGTGTCATTATGCATCCACAAACCGAATTATTATTAACAATATTATTGTAAGAACCAAAAAGGACATTGGGTATGTGCTGTACGAATGAACTTAACACATGGCTCGACGTCCGCTGTCGACATGCAAGATCAGTAGCAATAGTATAATAACTGTACGTGTCTTTGTGATTTTGAAATTTAAAGTTATAACCCTGCTATTCGTTAAGAACAGACGTTACTTGTTGATTGTTGAATGTTTATTAAGATGATTTAATTATCAATATAAGATTTAATAACTGATCATAGTTTTTTTAAGTCTCAATTTCGAAAACACAAGTTATTTGCACGCTCCACTTTGCATAAACGTCATTTTAGCCAGAAGTCATGTTTTGATACATATCGGGTAAGTATATAGATAATAAACGGATTTTTTATTATAATTATCGTTTTTATGACTTTTGTTGCTTATTAATAAACCTTATTCATTCATTCACCATACATAATATAAAAATATTATTGAGACTTGATGTAGTTTTGTTTTTGTAAGTTCAACAAATAACTAATAGCAATAAAACTAACTTACTAGTTGTTATTGTTTTCAGAACTTTTGTTAAATATTAAAATGAAAAATTCCTAGACCTACTATGGCATAAGTATTTTATTTATAAAATATATTTAGCGGTAATATTATTGTATACCATAGCTAAATGCCACTTTTAATTATATCACAGCATTCATTCAATTGATTTCCATAAATTAAAAAAAAACCTTTGTGCTCACTTCCGTTATATTAGTTTTCATTTTCCTCTATACAAATGAAAAAGAAAAATAAATTCAAAGATTAATTCGTATTAATCGATCAGCGTTTGCATAACTCAAACTAATTAAATTTCAACTCGATATTAATCCGAGTTATCAGATCCATAACATCACTGACAATTCTATTCTCTTTGGTTTAACGTCATGAATTGACGTTTAGATCCAACTATTTGTGCTGCCATCTAGTGACATAAATTTTTGTACTTTCTTTATTTTTTTTTAAATACTTCCTCATTGTTGGCATATTTTTTTACTTTTATGAGTACTATGTAACAGCCTAGACTGAATTGATTTTGATGTTTATATTAATATCATTCAACATGTGGATGCATAATGGCACATATCCAAATTCTGCACATAAAAAAAAACAAGCTGAATTCTGCGCTCCGCTTTTTGTTCTTCATTCCAAATCTGAATTCGGATTTATCGAGTCAATTGAAGTTACGAGCAACCGATAAGTTGGCTCATCACATAGGTATAATCATGTTAATATAGGTATAATCATGAAGCTAAAGAAATAACTGGAGACCAAACTCCTCCATACCTACTTGAAGCATAAAAAATTGACCTTGAATGCTTTCTTTTTCATTACTTAGGTCCCCTTCCTCTCTTTCTAATAGGATGTCCACACAACTACAAAGTAAAAGAGACAAGTTTAAACAGTAAAACATTAAGGCAAAAAAACATATCTATCAAATTTTCCAAGGTAGATGTAAAGTTTACACATGACATTAATAGATCGAATTTAGACTCTCCGTCAAATATGAAATTTACTTTATTAAAGTTCTGTACAAAAAGTCTTTTCTACTGGACCAAATCTTGTATAATTTGTCATCCTTTGACCTAAACACAGATATACAAAGTAATTATATTTGTTTTTATTAATAAGGGTTATTTTCGGGGGAGAAATTAGGAAATTTAAAAAAGTTTTGCTAACCTTACTGTCTCGTACGTATAATATAGTTTTTAATGAGTCTCGTTATGAGGTTCTCAAACAAAAAATAAATAAATTTTGAGTTTGATTAAAACTTAGCAGTGTGGGAATTAGAGTTGGCGAAAAACTCTTCATAATCATCACCAGCCTATTAATGTACCCAAATGGGTCCATTCCGGATTGGTGGGTATTTAGAACTGCAGATGCAATCGGGACAAACTGGTTAATCCAGGATGCCATTTGCTTCCACAACCTAGGACTACACATTTCTGAACCATTTTTCATGATTTGATAGCGAGAAACGTTTATATATGAATCACAATTTTCGAGTCGATGAAATTAGTAATTGTCATTCTTCTCAATAATATTTATACATCAATAAATTCGTTAACGAATGTCATCGTATCCATTCTATGTGAAACGGTCTATAGTGGAATATAATTTTACAATTTAGAGGCTTTAATAATAATTCAAGACATTCAATTGCAAGTCTGGATTATTGATTAATGAGATTGACATGACGACGGTAAAAAGACAATATTTTTTATTAATTTGCAGCTATGTATCTGCCTTTTGATTATAATATTTGTGTACTTTTTTTATTATAGATTTTATTTAATTGTAGTTAATGCTTTATAACCCTTTTGTTTAAGTTTTTGTTATATCGGATTGGATTTCAGAGTATATTTAATGTATAATCTTATTTCTGATATATAAATAAAGTTTCAAGTCCTATGAAATTAGTGACGTGTAAAACTATACTATTAGTACCAATTGTCAATAAGTTTATGAAACATAAAATTAGCGAATAGCATCAATGACGGGTACAAGTTCCGAGAAAATTTAGATTTATGAGATAGTCACCCTGGAGTCCAACGAAAGGTCAACAGAGCTCAAATAACTTTGCTACAACCAATAGTTTTGAGTTTGGCCTCCAGTTCTTTAACTTTATCTTCATGGGTATAATATAAATAAAACATCGTTCCATTATACGTAACATAATACATAACTTAAACTTACTTTTTAAATAAATTAAAATGAATTTGAAAGATAGATATTATAAGAAACATGATACGATGTCATATTTATTAATTTTTGATACTCATTTTACTTTTATTGCTTCATAAATAAAATTTGTAAGAATATCATAGACAATTATCTGAAAACCGCTAGTGACATCTAGTTTGATTTCAAGAACAAATTTTTATTTTTTTAAATACTTCCTCATTATACTAACCAATTGTTACGGCCTAAAAGAGTAAGGGAAATCGGGACACACCGATCACCCCAGATAGGGTTTCTTACTATGTAACTCTTTTTACACTACCCAATTTTCAGGGTAAAAAGCTCTAAAAATGGGTTAATGTAATTAGGGCTTAACTTTCTAACCCTTATTACACCACCTTTAGTAAGCGTAATGGAGTCTAGAAATTGGATAAGCCTTTTAAGATGCATCCTAGATATCGAGTTGGCAACATTGCTAAAGGGCCCTGCTAAATATTTTTAAAAGCTTCTTGGGCTATATCTACCCAAAGAAGGGATTCTAAGGCCCAATAAGTAAACTGAGGCCCCGTCATCACCCATATACTCGCTTTTTATTTGACTGCCTACTCTTTGCCATTCAATAACGAACTCTAAACTTTACTCTATGACGGCAATATTGTACACTGTGAACGGCTGAAGACCACAGAAGCCAGGGCCGGTAAAATCTTTTTGAAAAAGAAAAGAAAAAGTGTACGCTGTGCAACACAGTGTACACTTTTTTGTGTAGTCTTTGAAGGCAATCAACAAAAATATAACCTTAAAAGTTTATAACTAAAAATGCCCTTAGATTATCGTAGATTCAATGGACCCGAAGATAGTGTTTCATACAAACGTTACACAAACAAGTATTATAAAGGTTATGATGAACTTTATAAGGAGCTGGTGGATGACAAGGGTCGAAGGAAAGACGGTCGTGCACTAGATGAAGCCCGAAGCATGTGTATGTTTTGTATGTGTTCACTTTTCATATCGATATGTGTTACAAATTATATTCAATTAAAGAAACTATCTAATGAGATGTTTGTAAACAAAATTGACAGTCTTTGTTGTCAATGAATCATTTGTCTTCCGTTTTATCTATCAACGCGGGAAAAAGGGAAATTACAGAAGAGGCTGATAAGTGATACTGAGCTAAACTTAGTGATACTGAGAGTACAATACTATTTTTACACAAAGTGTTTAACGGTTAGGAATAGTTTATCACAAAATTGTGTGGCTTGGGGCCTCAGTTCTCTCTTGTCTACCCTGCCAAGGGCTGTGAAGAAAGAATGTTATGTTTTAATATAAACTGTTGGAAGTTACTAAATGAAATGTTGTGTTTCAGTTGCACGCACAGATTTAATTTCTCAAGCAAAAGGTTCTGCATATATAGAATTAAAGAAAACAAAAGTAGTATGTTCAGTTTTTGATCCTAGAGAAATTCCTCATCAAAATGAATTCAGGTTTGTACTTTGACATAGTCATATAGAACTAGTTTGCTTGAATATTCACCTCTGTTGATCAGAGGTGCCAAATTAGTGTTTCTAGCACTTTCTATAATTCAATATTTAAGAAAAACATTACTTTTTAACAACCTTACAATAATTGTCCCATTATAATAGTTCATGTTATTCTCTGTTCCAGTCAATTAGGTCAGCTTTACTGTGAAGTGAAATTTGCACCATTTTCATGTGCACAACAAAGGAGGCCACATGTGGATGCAGAGGATAAATCTTTGTCTGTTGCATTGCGACAAGCTTTAGAACCAACAGTCTGCAGACATTTGTTTCCAAATTATCAGGTGAACTTATATTATTGAAGTGTCTTATTGCCTTACATCACATTATACATAATATTATAACAATTATTGTATATCCCTTTACAGGTAGATGTATTTGTCTACATTTTAGAACATGATGGTGCCTGTTTGGCAGCAGCAATCAATGCTGCAGGACTTGCATTAGCTAATGCCTCAGTACCCATGTACGACATAATCACTTCCAGTTCTGTAGCTATTATTGGCAAAAAAGTATTTGTTGATCCAACAGAAGCAGAGGAACACCTTGCTATGATGTCACCAGAGACAGAAGGTACAAACCATGGCATCATCACAATGTCAATGTTGTCAGAATTGAAACAAGTGTCAGACTTTGTGCAGATTGGATCAATGGACATTGAGTGTGTCACTGAGGCTATGGATATTTTAGAAAAAGAATGTGAAAATATTGTGCCCAATATACAAAAAGTTCTTGTACATAATGTTGTACAATCTTTTAATCAAAGAAAGCAATTAGAGGCAGAAGCAAAGGAGAGAGAAATCGCTTTAAATGTAAAAATGGAAGAGTGGAAAAAATTATTAAATGCTGGATGAAGTTTAAATTGTGTTTTATTTCTTTCCTGTCATAAACAAAATGCTAATACTGACTATAATTGCATTTTATATATAAATCTATCTATATCCTTATACCTAAATGCTTGTGTGGTGGGAAAATTTTTTTGCAGTAACATGGTATTTTTTTTTTGGTGCATGGATCCTACCACACTTAACAAGGTTATTATTTCGTCTAAATTATGTTGATTATAAAATGCTCATGTTTTAGTTATTTATATCATAGACAGGTAACTTATCATATTCATAAAACACAAATATTTTTAGAATATCACCAGTCTTAAAAAAACTAGCAGTGAGTTCAGCACGGGACCAGGATATGTAGACTTATACTAAACTTAAGTTATATATTTCAAACTACTGGTAATTTAGTCTTCAGGCTTCTCTGGTGGAGGTCCGCATGGCTGCAACATCCTTTCCATAAGGTTAAACTTCACACGAGCTTTGGACTCATTTTCAACAATAGCAAAATAACTTAGCAAATCGGGATGACCCATGTAACTGCAACAAGAATCTCGGTGTTGGTTCGTTAGCCATTCATATTTTGTGGTGTCTGCGTGCCCTGTGCCTATGTATTTGCTCTGTAGATGCTCAAGTTGACTGTGGATATTGTATCTTTCACCCATCGTCCTAAAACAAATTTACAGAGGTTAGAAAAGTGATTACTTGAGAAATTATTGTTTGATGTTTACAAACAAAACCTCGATGACATACTTGTTTTATATTTTACTAAATTCAAAAGTTTTTCTGAGTTGTGAAAATTAATAAATAAAGCCACGAACGACCAACAAGCCAATTTTACAGATCAATAAGAGATCTACTACCAAAGACTACAGTGTATAATAAGCTACTACAAGGCTACTACGATACGTGATCTGTGCACGATACTAGGGATGTCGATATTAATCGATTTTTAATAAACATCGATGTTTATATATCCTTATAAATATTAATATATCCTTAGGATCATCTAACGTGCTCTAGATTTTCTAGCAAGATCATTCATCTCGTATATCAAGTTCAACAATTTTTCATTAAATGTCACCGGTTGCACTCGTAACTGGAGTAACCAAATAAATAGTTTTTTCTTTGCTTGCATTTTCCAAGGAAGTTAAAAATAAATCTGTCAACTTCAGCGCTATTTGGTACCCTATAATTAACCGATAACGTCCTTCAATGACTATTACGATTTTATACGTTATTTTGAGAACAAAAATTAATAAGTTGCCTTTAAGAAGATTACGATACTAACTGCTTACTGATTTAGTTTTGCATTGAAGGTATAAAGGTTTAAGAAGATTCTTTTTTCGGTGTCGGGTAGCTTCGCGTGTATGAGTGATGACCAGTGGTCGGAATTAGGTAGAGTTATTCATGTACTTACACTGATTTCATACAGCGAAAGAATAAAGTGGATATGCCTAAAATCTCGAGATTAATTTTAAAGAGCAGAAAAAAATCCCGTGATTTTTTAAATAAAAAGTTATTTACTTTTACACAATTTAAACTACTGCACGCACGACGTTGCCAAACTTACACCAATGAAAGAAAGACATAAAGAAAGAATAAATAAAGAAATCCCGGGAAGGTCCACATTAATATCAACATTTCGATGCAAGTACATAAATAACTCTACCTAATTCCGACCTCTGGTGATGACTTATGCTAAACTAACTAAAGTTCGTCTCACGAAAGAAGTCCCTCGGATCACAATGTTTTTGCTTTTATTACAAAGGA
The DNA here is from genome assembly GCA_918026875.4 of Diatraea saccharalis. Taxonomy (NCBI): domain Eukaryota; kingdom Metazoa; phylum Arthropoda; class Insecta; order Lepidoptera; family Crambidae; genus Diatraea; species Diatraea saccharalis. The sequence goes on from OU893336.1 coordinate 1,225,337, forward strand.
ATAAGAGTTATTCAGTGGGACTTCTTTCGTGAAATTCTAACTCAACTACTTTTTATTTCATTTTTCAAAATAGGGATAATCGATTTTGAATAATCAACGATGTTGAAAGCAAAAAAATTAATGTCTTATAGATGTTAACAAATTAATCATCAATGTTTACTCACGGCCTCATGCAAGACCAATGAGTTTTTTAATAGTTGATAATATTAATTTCAATATAAATTAATTGATAATACAAAAAACATCGAAATTTTGATAAAAATAAAATCAAAATTTTGTGTATGCAATATATATACATCTTGATATACGAGTACATATTTTACATCAGTTGATATAAAATATTGGAATATGTAATTATTTGTTCTGTTTCCTAATAAATTTCGAAAGATTCACTGTATTTTATTTCTTTGTAAATTATTGTTCAGTTCGGTTTTCAATAAATATCGAAGATCGATGCGGCGGATATTTAAGAACTAATAAAAGAGGAGCAATCATGGAGGAGACATTCGTAAAAAATATGGTTTAAGTCCTCAACATCAGTACCACTACTGCATAGACTACTGTCAACTACTCCCAAGTCTAGCAAGATGAGAGGCAGAACGAAAATGCCCTAAAAGCATTCTAATGAGACTTGTAGCATATTTACTTAAATGCATTCTAAAAAACCATGGTTTGTGAGGTATTAACTCCTGAATAGATTAGTAAGTTCTACCTTTAGTATGGCTTGAAGTATCCTATATTGCTTCCCACGATTTATACAAATATGATTTAGGGAGAAATAAGATATCTTGTATTAATATTTTATAAGTTTTATAGAGGAAAATATTACCACATTCCACCGCATCTTTAGCAAGTTTGTCCGCTATTTCGTTACCAGTAATGATGGCCAGGTCGGTATCCAAACGAAATTCAATTTTTAAAGCCTTTTATTTTACAGTTAAGTAATAATTTCCTACATTCAATTATATACGTGTTAGAGAAATGGGATTAAAAGGAAGTTTTTTTAATGCTTGTAAAGCACTTTTAGAAACGGAAAAAATTATAGCTTTCTTGAGGTTTGCAAGTAAAATATAATCTAATGATTTTAAAATTCCATAGCACTCTCCTGTATAAACTGAAGTTTCAGGTGGTAATTTTACTTTTCGTATTATATTGTATTGTTCATGATAAACACTAATTCCAACTAATTCGGGTATATGTTGTTTAGACGCATCCCAATAGATATAATGCCAATCAGGCTATTCTGTATCAATAACATATTTAAAATTAATATTAGTGTTAAGGTCATTGTTAACAATGTCTAGATTGTAGTGAACTTCAGGAGCAATAACAAGAGATTCATAATTTACTAAAAAAATAGGCAGGTACTGTGTACGGTGCGTAGGTGCTTGTAAAGAAATAAATTTACAGAAGCTAATTACTAAACAAGGAGGGGATTTGTGTATCCAGTATGAAGAATTTACAAGTATTTCAGATAAATCATGTAAATTACAATACAAAAGGTTATTTGAAAATTGGAAGGAGCGAAAAAGAAATGTGTCACATAAAAATTGTCTTCTTACTTTTAAGGGGGGGTTATACACATTCAACTTGGAGTGCATTTATGGGACTTGACATTATGGCTCCAGTAATGATACGCAAGGCTTAGATTGAATACTGTCTAATATTACTCAATCTTAACATGCTGCATGGTTCCAAAAAGTAGGTTCCATAATCTAGAATACTTTTAATAATGGTAGTGTAAAGAAGTTTAAATGTAGTGGGATGGGCACCCCACCAAATGCCCGAAAGGCATCTCAAGATGTTTAATAAACGTTTACAATGAGCAGAAATATAATGACAATGTGATAAGCCAATTTAGAGTCGATAGTAATTTCAAGAAACTTTGCTTCGTTATTTACTGGTACTGATTTATAATTATAATATATTGAGAATGGTGGAGGAAGACGCATCCTTGTAAACAGGACAGCACTATTAAATATATAGAGTTTTAAAGCAATTTCATCTAACCATGACTTAACTCGTCTGCGTACTGTAATACATTTGCACAGTCTATGACAGAAGATTCCAAATCAAAGTTGTAAATATTGTAAAGTAAGGGGCTCAGAATCGAACCTTGTGGAAGTTTCCATGATTATCTAGATTTACTACTGAAATTATCACCATTTTTAATTATTATCATTCTTTCCGAGAGAAAATTAATAATAAAATTAGATAAAATTCAAAGAACTTCTAATTTTAATAATTTATTTCTTAAGATATGGATATCTACATTATCATATGCAGCAGATATATCTAGAAACGTAGCAAGGACAGATTGATTATTGGAAAATGCTAACCTGATATCTGTAGTGAATATAGGTAAACTATCCTTTAACCTTTATTTTTACCTTTCCTGAAGTCATATTGACTGGATACCAACAAACCTTTTTTTTATGGGATAGGGGGCAGACGAGCATACGGATCACCTGATGGTAAGTGATTACCGTCGCCCATGGACACCTGCAACACCAGAGGGGCTACAAATGCGCTGCCGGCCTTGGAGGAAAGGGTTGAGGGATAGAGGGAAGGGAATAGGGAGGGGGTTGGGCCTCCGGTACCCTCACTCACACGACGAAACACAACGCAAGCGTTGCTTCACGTCGGTTTTCTGTGAGGCCGGTTTTCTAACCTATTCTTAACTAAATGTTCGGCTAATTTAGAAATTACTGAAGACAAAGCTATATAAGTATTTAATTTATAAATACAAAACGGAGTTTAGTCGTGATGTAGTTTCCGATATGGATTTCGCTCGGACATAAAAGGCTACATCATCTGCGTATTATAGAAACTGATAGGAGTTCATTGAAAGTTCCATATCGTAAGTATATATGCTGTAATGTAAACCATTAATAGTAATAATGATAATTCTTCATTTGCTATAAATTTGGACTAAGAACTGATCCTTGAGGTAGACCTTTTCAAACCACCCTTGCTAGAGAGTAACCTTGGGATCTTATCAATATAGATCTGGATGATATCAAATTGTATGTGAAATGGACTAATGTCCCTGGAATGTTCAGCTGTTGCATTTTCTACCTGAGCACCGGAATAAGAACATTATCATATGCGGACGCAATAACCCTACTGTTCTTTTTACTTAAACGATAGGCGAATAACTGTCGTAAGGATGCTGAGATTATCTATTGTATTGGCAAGCATGTCGCGACTTTCTACAATCCACTCGAGACGGTTTTTCATGATATGTTCGACGATTTTTAAAAGAACAGACGAGAGAGCTATAGGCCGAACAAGAAGAGTGTTCAGATGGATTTTTTGCCTGGTTTTAAAAGAGGTATAGTAATTTGCTTAGATAGATATTCCAATGATATAACTTAAGGAGTATGGAATCCCATCTAAGTCCGAGGTATTGTCCTTTAAGCCAGAAAGTGCTTTTTGGAGCTCTTCAATCGAAAATAATCCATCTATTATTCCGGTGGAAGGCTGTATGACATTGGTGTTGATATGTAGGCAATCAATATTTGGGCCTGATGAGGGAGCCAGATTGTCTGCAAATGCTTCTATCCAAGTCGAAGAAACAAACACTTGATTTCGTTCTTTCATTCACACATGACGATCTATCCATCCATATTATCCATATTATTAAACGTTCTATATTACACGTTACATTCTATACGGTTATTAAAATTGCATTATATGTACGTCAATGTAAAGTGTTGATTTCATAAAGATGTTTACATAGCGTTGCGAACTGTGATCGCGGTTATTATAAGTGATTCGCCCAAACATCAACCTTAAGCGATTTACTTAAAAGTGTTGTGGAAAAAAAAGGAACTTATTGCCTTTAAATAGGTATTCTCTCAACTCCAAATAAAATAATAATATGTAAGATAAAAAGACTTATGTATTTTCTTGATAAATATTTTAAACAGAAAAAAAAACAAACTGACAATGACAAAGAATATAAAGAGAAAAAACAAAGTGGCCTATCAAAAAATATATGAAAGAAGGTTGGTGTGTAAACTAAATAGTTCCAACACTTCCCCTACTTCTGAATAAATTAATAGGCCATTATAAATGTTAAATTAAACCTAATCCTTTCGTTAAACACTGATGTCTTTGCTTCGATAGAAACTTGGTTAAGACATCTGCCTTCATTTCATTTGTCGGAATATATTGTATACCAATAATACCACTAGCAACAGTATCCCTAATAAAATGATGTCTAACATCAATGTGCTTTGTTCGTGAGTGATGAACGTTATTTTTTGTTAGCAGTTGAGCTCCCTGATTATCACTATAAATACAGACACCATTATCTAAACCAAACACTTCCTTCAATATGTTTTTGAGATATATGGATTCTTTTGCAGCATCACTAAGTGCCATATATTCGGCTTCGGTTGTTGACAAGGCGACCGTTCGTTGTTTACGTGATTCCCATGATATAGGTCCATTTAAATAAAATACATATCCAGTGTAGGATTTCCGGTCTTTTAAACATGCACCAGTATAGCCCGTAAGAGTGAGTATATTTTTCTTCTGGAATCGGAGTTTAAGATGCATTGTCCCTTTTAAATATCGTAGAACTCTTTTTGCTGCATTCCAGTGAATTGTCCCATAATTAGAATTAAACTGGCTTAACACACTTACTGCATGTGTAATGTCTGGCCTAGTTCCTACAGATAGATACATAAGAGAACCAACCAGTCTTTGATAAGGCAAATGTTGAGCTGCTTCTTTATCTTCATTTGAAGGATTCACTAACTTTAAATTAGGATCAGCAGGTGTACTAGCCGGTTTTGCATCAGTCATAGCAAAATTATCTAGTACCTTTTTAATATATTCTTCTTGATCAATGGCTATACCATTTTCCTCTTTTGCGATTCTCATTCCTAAGAAATGTTTTAAGTTTCCTAAATCCTTGACCTTAAAAAATTGTTTAATATCCCTTTTAAAATTTTCTTTCATATCAGCATTATTACTGAGAATGCAAAAATCATCAACAAAGATTGCAACAATTAACATGCAAGTTTCATTAACTTTATAATATAGGCAATGATCATGTTCAGACCTTTTCATTCCAAGTTGCATCATTGCTTCGTTAAGTTTAAGGTTCCACTGTCTAGGCGCTTGTTTTAAACCATAAAGTGCTTTCTTTAACTGGCATACCTTCCCCTTGTTGCATTCTTTAGTGAAACCCTCAGGTTGTTCCATATATATTTCTTCATTTAGATCACCGTTAAGAAAAGCAGTTTCAACATCCATTTGATCCATTGTTATATTCCATTGTGCTGCGAAAGCAAGCAGTAATCTAACTGTTGAAAGGCGTGAAATGTTTCGTCATAATCTACGCCGTAAGTTTGTGTAAAGCCTTTGGCTACTAATCGTGCCTTATAGCGTGTGTTTTCTCCGTTTTCATTTTTCTTTATTTTGAATACCCATTTACAACGGACTATTTTTCTATTTTTAGGTCTATCCACAAGGACCCAAGTTTTGTTAGTTACAAGTGAGTCATATTCACTTTGAAGAGCCTCTTGCCATTTATTTTTATCATCAGAACTAATGGCTTCCTTAAAGGTTGAAGGGATATCATCTTCTTCAGCTTTGTAGAGAACTATATCTTCTGACCACTTTTTCGGGATTCTGTTTCTCAATGGATATCTCCTAACAGGTTGAGAAACTTGATTGTTTGTACTATCCGAAATTTCAGTAACACTGTCATAAAATTCTTCTTCAGTGTCGTCATTTCCAGTTACCTGTGTGTGTGTTAAAGGTTCAGTTTCGATATTGTTGATTTCTCCTTCAGTTAGTATATTTTCAGAATTTTCTGTAACTATAAAAGGTTCAGTAATAATGTTGTTGACTTCTCCTTCGTTTGGTATATTTTCAGAATTTTCTGTAACTATAATAGGGACGGATTCTGATACTTGAGTTCCAACTTTATCAACCATATTATTTTGATCACTTGACTGCAATTTGAATAAAAAATCATTTTCAAAAAATTTTACATCTCTTGTCTTAATAAGAATTTTTGGATGTTCAGGATCAACTACTCTGTATCCCTTAGTTTCGGTGCAATAACCTACAAATATGCATAGTTTGGCCTTAGCATCAAATTTCTTTCGAAGAATTTTAGGTATGTGCGCATAAACTCTGCATCCAAATATACGAAGATGTGAAAGATCCACTTTTTTTCCTGTCCAGATTTCTTCAGGGGTTTTCCCTCTAATAGCCTTAGTCGGTGAGCGATTTTTCAAGTAAGTCGCTGTATTGATTGCTTCTCCCCAATAACTTTGAGGTAGAGCAGATTCTGAGAGCATAGATCTGGCTTTCTCTACTAAGGTTCTGTTGACTCTTTCAGCCAGGCCGTTTTGCTCTGGATTGTGAGGCACAGTCGTTTGGTGAACTATACCGGACTGTTTCAAAATTTCTTTCATTTCCGAATTCAAATATTCACCACCGTTGTCAGAACGTAGAATTTTAATCTTTTTGTCAGTTTGGTTCTCGGCTAAGCTTTTGAATTCGCGAAATTTTTCCACAACTTCTGATTTTTGTTTAATTAGGTAGGTAAATGTTTTTCTAGAAAAATCGTCAGTGAAAGTCACGAAATATGAAGCACCTCCCAAAGATTGGGTACTCATAAATCCGCAAACGTCACTGTGAATAATTTCCAACAAATTTGTCGATTTTGAATCTGACGTTTTGAAAGGTTGCTTTGATAATATACCTTCCACGCAAGCAATGCAATTATCTTTAATAGATCCAGCAGGCTTTGGATACCTGACACCAAGAGCTAAGTTTTTTCTAAGCAATTCCATAGATCTGAAGTTCAGATGACCAAGGCGTTTGTGCCATAATTCAGCTGAATTTTCTTTAACTTCTGTTAAATTCGCGTGAGCAGTAGGTAAATCAAGTTTGTACATACCATTGATATTTGAGGCTGTGCATAAAACTTTTCCGAATACCTTACACGTTTCTCCATCAATAATTTTTCCTCCAGATTTCGAAAAAAGTACGACATTCCCTTTCTTTACCAATGAGTTCACTGAAAGCAGGTTCGTTGAGAGGTTCGGAACATGCAAAACATCGGTAATATTGAAAGTGTTTAGTTTTACAGTACCAATGGCATCTGAAAGAATTATTTGATCATTAGCTATTCTAATACTTTTCGTGACAGGTTTAGTATCATGTAGCCAATCACGTCTATTAGTCATATGACTTGTAGCCCCGGAATCTATAAACCAGTTATCACTCTTTGCAAGAAGCGACTTATCAAAAATTGGTTTACACATAAAAGAGTTTACAAAAGTTTCACTAATCTCCAAATTATCAAAATTAGAATTAGTCACGGACTGATCATCAACCACAAGTGTTACCTCGCAAATTTCGGCCTTTTCATCTTTGGATTTAGCTTTAAGAATTCTACAATTTGGTTTTATATGCCCTGGTTTACGGCAGTAATTACAAAATATGTTCTTAGTGTCTCTATTAAATTTGTTGTTGTAACACTAAAGCACTATCTTCAGGTGTTTTACTGCAGGTGGCTAGATCTCGGCTGTCTTCTTTCATAAGTGCAGCAATGACATTGTCTGATGTTAGTTCAGTGCCAGAATGTTCCAATGCCATGACGAGTGGCTTAAATTGATCGGGTAGATTACAAAGCAGTATAATTGCAACAAACGAATCATCTACTTTGTGGTTTATTTGTTCTAATTGTTGGTGTGTCGACATAATCTCATAACAATAGGTTTCCATATTATCAATATATCGACAGTTCATTATTTTTTTCATTAACATGAGCTTTCTAATAAGTCCGCTGTCTGCGTATGCCCTTTTTAAGTTATTCCACGCTTCAAATGCAGATTTACATCCCATTATTTTAGAGAAGACTCTTTCATGACAGCACAAGCCAATTTTAGATCGGGCTCTGTCATCAGAGCGTTGCATTTCTGGTGAGCTATTGTCAAAAGGTGGATGCTTCACGCAATCCCATAGTCCACAATCAATCAGCATCATCTCCATTGAGAATGCCCATGTTGCATAGTTTGAACGCCCTTCTAATTTGTTAAAAGATGGAGTACTTACTGTATGTGCAGTTGAAATATAGGATACTACACTACTATTACTTGCGTTTGTATGAGAGAAAGGTTTTGTACAAGAATCTCCTTCCATTTTTTTTTATGTTCGAATTGCAAAAATTTAGAGTATCAGAGCTCCTGGGCCCATAACCAAAAGGAACTTATTGCCTTTAAATAGGTATTCTCTCAACTCCAAATAAAATAATAATATGTAAGATAAAAAGACTTATGTATTTTCTTGATAAATATTTTAAACAGAAAAAAAACAAACTGACAATGACAAAGAATATAAAGAGAAAAAACAAAGTGGCCTATCAAAAAATATATGAAAGAAGGTTGGTGTGTAAACTAAATAGTTCCAACAGAAAATAGATAGTTATTATATCACTGAATCACGAGTGTTCGCGGTTCAGGCAATTCACTAGTTGTTGAACAACTGGCTATCGCGAATAACATCCATCCCTAAAGGTTACCTGCCTGCCATGTATAACAATCAATGTCAAATTTTTTTGGGTTGTTGGTTACTTTCGCAAATAATTATTGTCTCTAAATAAAACTTTTCCCAGATTCATTTGATTTTTTGTCATCCAATCAATATATTGTTTGTGATGTATTTATAGTATTGATTGTATTGACAGGATTTTGCTAAAGATCGACGTAATAAATCGTAGGTGAAGAAAGGTGACGTTATGGGTTTAATTGATGATGTTTTATTATTATTTTGTGTATACCTTTAAATATTTTATGAATATTTGATTATAACAGATAATTTATGTGTGATTGTGGCGGTGTGGCCTATCTGTGACGGTGTTCATAATCGTCTACTTCATAACCAAATATACTAACAGTTTCCATGCTTTCTAATCAGTGTTGCATTGATTTAAAGAGATAAGGAAAGCGTTCATTACTTTATTATTTATTATAATCACCTTTTCAAAAGATTAAAAAAAAATAATTTTAATTGTTTAAAAATAATAATTATGTTGAAGTGAACATATTTTCTTCAAATTCCTATAGCATTAAATACATTATTGTAACAGTGACATATATTTTCAGGGTCAGTATGTTGAGACGACGGACACTGTTTTTAGCCATCTGTGCATTTGCAACAACATGGATGCTATCCGCAGCGCAAGGCCAAGCTCCTGTGCCACCATCTTCATCTTCATCACCAACAACTGATGTACGTAATTTTTTTATTACTTGCTGTTAATATATAACTTAAATTTAGTGACAGTATTGCCTGGAGTGGATGTTCAATGATGGTATTTAAAATATTAAACTAGTAGTCAACAAATTGATTTTTTAGAGTTTTAAATGGGTTAGTGTTTATTTACCATCTGACCTAGTTAGAAGTAAGACATGCCTTAGAATCTGCCTATTCATTTTATTAAAAAAATCTCAAGTTGTTATAATTTTGTAGCAATGAGCGATGATAACATGAGCAAATTACGTATTTTACTGTTCAGTACTTGACAAGACAATGAATAATATATCATCAGTTTAGTTATATCTTATAATTTTATCTTTAAATTTTATCTTTTTTTATGGCTAGAAATAAGTAGGAAGATTCAAACATAACCATGTTAATTACTGCAGACGCAGTGGAGACCAAAAGTAGTATGCTCTCCTAAATATAAAAGGCTTTAAAATAATCAATTTTCAAACCTAATAGGGAGTAAAGTCTTTATCCACTTCATATAATTATCCAATAAGTAGTTAACATATTTGCTTACAACAGACAACTGATATTATATGAAAAAATTTGTGTGTTTGAAATATTGTATTCATTAGTATGATTACAATATTCGAAGAGAAAAAACTAGCATATGTATTTTGTAATTACTCAATCACTAGTTTAGATTGTAATTGTGATATAAATCAGTGTTAATTAAGCTACTTAACATAGTACAGTATTCTGCTAAAGGTTTAGTTTCAACTTTTAAATGCATTGTGTTGACATTGACTGACCTTTATAATGAATTGTGTAAGATTGCATTTTCTGTTATGTCAGATTTATTAACATATTGTTGTACTCCAAATGAAAAAAAAAACACTGTATTTAAATTATGAGTGTTGTTTTTTTTTCTATAAATGGAACTATATATTTAGCAACCTAGGTATCAAAGTTTGAAACATAGTACTATGGAAGTATAATAGATGGCGTTACTAATGCATTAAAATTAATGTATTGATATTGATTTATTTTTCTAAACCATATTTAATTACAAAAAACATAGATTTGTTTTTTATTATGCTAAACCCTTATGAATATTAAAAAATAATCCTACTTAATATAAATATATATAATAATTATTTATATTTACTTACCTAAAAATCAAAAAGAAATGCCTTGATGATTACTCGTTTTTGCCTTACAAAACATTAAATTATGATGATTTCATATTATAAATACGACTAGGCCCAGCCCATCCATATAGACCAACTGCCTAGGGCCCTCGTATTTAGCGCTAAATACGACTGAATCACGGGTTTCTAGTAATTATCATCAGCCCTTTTACGTCCCCACTGCAGGGGCTCAGGCCTTCCTTATGGGTGGTTAAGGAGAATGGGCCACGACCCTCCATGCTGGCTCAATGCGGCTTGGAGAGTATTAACGACAGCCAACGTAGCCAGGACCAACGGCTTAACGTGCCTTCCGAAGCACGGAGTAGCTCGAGATAATAAGATTGGTCACCCATCGCATCCCAAAGTTGCTTGACAACGATCGCGGGCAAAATTGATCAAGAGCGAGTCGGCCTAGTGCACCATGGGTTCAGTATTAAAATTTTAATAGTTAAATTTTAAATCATAGATTTCCTCAGGTTTTCGTGTAATCTACATATAGATATTATTTTTAAAACTCTAAGTAGTTTTGTAGATGAAAAAAATATTTTTTCATAACATTATAAAAATATGCATTTTAAGGTTCTCAAAATAACTTGTTTCATTTGATATTTCTCACACAGTTTGTCCAACATTTTTTATTGAGTAGTGCGCGTGAAATTAGAAACCAGTAAACTTATATTTTTCTAATTTAGCACTTTTTTCTTTCCGGGGATCGTAACCGTAACAATATGATCAATTAATACAACAATAACATACGTTGTTCACATGTCAAAAATTAAGTAGCATTCAACACTTGTGTTAAGCGAATCGCCATGCGTCCTATTAGGAACTTACTGTATATCTTACGCTGTTAGGTTTTTATGTCTTCTTGCTTACCCAGGGCCGGATTAGCCACGTAGCAAAAGTAGCAAATGCTATGGGCCCCGCGAGTTTGGGGCCCCGCGCAATTGGGAGCCAATTAATCATTTTTTCAATTCAGTGTTAAATAATGCAAGAAATAAAATAAGCCACGCTTCTGACTTGTAATATTTTTAAGTATGAACATAGACTGACAAATAAAACTCAAATCACAGAATATTATTGAGAAAGCAGCAAAGGAAGACTTTTCTGTTTTGGAGGGAATTTGCTACGGGCCCCGCTCTGACTGAATTCGACACTGTGCTAACCGCTAAACGAGTATGCCCTTGCTCAATTTTTCATCGACGTTATCTTTTAGGTCATTCTCTCTTTCTTATCTCTACATATTTTATACACAGCGTTACTGCATCAATTCTATACGAGTATCAGGAATGTGTTTATTTTCCTCAGATACTCCGACTGCATGACTGTTTCTCCGAAAACAAAATTTCGTCTATTTTCGAAACGCCATGACTTGTTTATAATGCAACATAGACAGGAGCTGCCTCTGATACACATGTAGCCTTCACGATATGATTTTGACAAAGTTATAAGAAAGATTCAAAAGTTTTCGCGTTTTCGTTCGTGAACAAATAGATTAGGTCCATATGGCAGTTAGCTTGGTGTATATAATGCAATATTATAATTTAATCAACGTTTAACTCATGAGTTCATATCATGAGCATAGGTTATATATAAAAGTTTCATTTCATTGAAGCTCTACTGTGGCAGCGACCTTTGTTGTCCAAGCTGATTTAATCATCAAGTAGCGTAGCTGTGATTTCTGGATAAAGATTTTGATGCCAAAAACTGATTTTTTTCCGTAAAGAGGGCAGTCGTTTATAAAATCTACTCTGACATAACTTTGTATCACAGTTGTTATTACAATACTATTGTTTTCTAAAAGTTAATCGATTAGGAAAGGAACTAATTTTACCCGTCATTCTTCACGGTACGTTCGTCATGCACGACTCGTCGTGAGGTTTTTGCAACTCTGTTAATTATAAAACTGGGTAATGATTCTTCCAGTTGATTTAGATGATTTAGATATTTGATAAAACGAGTGTATGGAAGTTAAGCGGATGTATTTGTAAAGCGTCAGACGTCATTCTTGGAAAATATTCACCGAAGAAAAATTTTGACGTCCTATAAATATATCCTTATGTTCAAGGAACAACCCATCAGTCCATGCGGCGAGCTTTGAATAATTTAGGAAGCGAAACGGATGTGTCAGGACCGATAGTAGAGAGGCTCTTTTGGAAACGGATGTGTTTTTATAATATTTCTTTATGTCTTGATAGATTTCGAGAAATTTATAAAAGGAGTCGTTCGGGAGGACATTATAAATCGAAAGATTTAACTCTGCATTACATTAAATTTGTAGGTATATTAACCGTAATTTTAATCGAATTTTGCTTATTTGTCCACACATTAGCGTGTCATCATGATTCTTTGTTTCTTATTAAATCCAGTTCTCTTGCTGCCACCTCTTGCATCCATATCATTCACGCTTGACGGCTAGGTTTGTCGAGTACTGCATTGGTTATTCGTTTGATATTAGTGAGTTTTTGTATTTTAGATTTATTCAATACTACGTGATCGTATTTTTTTTTGAACCAAAACGAGGCACAGAATAACATTTACCGTATATAGCGTCTTCTATAAAATATTCAAATTGATAAAGTAGAACATATAATCAGATAGGCTAAGGATTATTATCGTGATATTGAGCTACGTGAGTTTATATGTACATAAAGATATACCGCAGTTGAAAAGTATTTTGTGCCGCTTTTGATTGCCCTGTCGTCAATACATCTACAGGTCTAAATCAGGGATCGACTACATTATCTCTTTAAAAATTTCGCAATTTTTGAAAGATGGTAAACCTCATTCGTTTTATATTGACATAGGGCACAGTGGAAAATTTTCCAGAGAGAATATAATATTCTAAAGTAAGTAATTAACAGGTGGTTTGTAAAATTAATCATTGTGACAAGTTTAAAAGAATGATTGTGCATGCTATATTGCATTTATTTACATAAATCCTCTATAATTAACGCGAAAGTAAAACTGTTTATCTAATAATACTCTGATACCTATACCATAGTAAAACATTAAACCGACTTTGAAAAAATCATAATATTTTTATTAAACATATCTGGCACCGAACTCAAAAAAAAAATTGTTGGTTGGTTATTGAAGATAAAAATTTGTATTATTATTTTTTTTAAGGTGATAAAATTTTTAAAAATTGCTTTTTATTTCTTTCTTTTTTAATTATAGTAGATATCATGGTTCCATATTCTTACTTGTAACTTCTAATAATAAATGGACACCTTCATCTGTATTTAAACATACTTATATTTACCGGATAAACATTTTCTGTAGTGGCAGCCGTTATAACTTAATCTAACCCAATAGGTATTCTTGAAGCAATTCTTTTTAATTCGGGTTTCAGCTCTAATCAATCGACCTACTGTTCTGGTAACAGTTCGTTTCTTATGTCATTTAGTAAGTTTTCTCTTATGTTGTTCGCTAAGTTGAAAATAGTTAATCTAACAAAATATTATTTCAAGTCAAGTCGGTTAAAAAATTCATCATATTTTTACTCGCTCTTATAAGTCTGTTTAATTATTACTCTTTTTATAAGTGGCTTAAATATTGTTTGTATCTTCGAAATTCCTTAACCGATTTTGATGAAATTTGTAGTATACCCTAAGTTAAAAGCTAAGCAATTGAAAATAAGAATCATTGCTATCCGGCGTCTAGTGTGCGAGATATCCGTTACGCCATTCTAACGAAATTACAAAAAATACTCACTCGGGTAGTTCAATGGTAAGAGCTATCCGTGATGCGAAAGATTACACTTGTGGGATCGAATCCCATCCTAGGCACTTGGGACAGTCGAAAGTTTTAAGATAACTATATCACGTTTTTATACTTAAATAGTTTAAGAATATCGAAACGAAAAATATGCTTATTTTTTAATCTGGAACACAACAAGTCCTAATTTTTTTAAACCTTACACTAACTAAACACCTTTGGATATAAACTAAATATGTATCTTAAAAAGAAAAATCCCGGTTTGGTAGCGTAACCAATGGATAAAAAAAAAGATAATTATTTCTTGTGTTCTCAGAAATTGGTGTTGAAATTGAAAACAAATTCAGGATCACTGGAGATTGGAAAAGCGAGTAGAAAAAAGAACTCGCGAAAGTTATTTTTAATCATTTCTATCAAACTGATATAGCTCTTAACTTTGACGTCAATACTCCACTAGAAGAGATGCGATAGCCAAAATTTAAAAAAAAATTGAAATATTTATATTTGCCCATATGACGCGAATCCTAATCCAGTCTGCAATTTTGGCATTGATTCAATACTAATAATAGTGTATATTTTTTCTGTGTTTTTCACGGCCACAGTTTCGCGTGGATGCCTCATTTTCCTCGTCAATTGGAGTGGTCGTGTGGTAGTCGCGTCGCGTATCTAACGACGCGCGGTCGTGCCGGACGCCACAACACGTATGACGTTCGTGGTGAACGAAATAAATATTTTATCAGGAGATCGTTGAATGATAACATTATCGATAGCGGTTTTCTCTTTTGAATTGGTATACAGGTGAATTTAGTTATGAGCTAGACCGCGAACTGAGCGGACGTGTTTCGAAAAAAATATATATTTGGAAAGTTTTATTAGTGAAAACGCTCTTTATTTTGCATTTTGAAAATGAATGTGACGGACCTTATGGATTTGTTTCCGAGTAGTACGGTGGTGCCGGATTTAACTACAATGTTTTCGGATGTGGACACTGTGTTGCCTAGCATGTCGACTGTTATGCCTATCATGTCGAATGTTGTGCCTAGCATGTCGACTGTCATTCCCGAGATATCGACTCTGATGCCGGAGTTGACGACGACCTTTTTGCCGGAGACCACAACGGCCGCGACCGACCTCAGGTCCTGGCTTACAGACCTCGTGATGAAGGTTAGCACTTAATAACGCTATTTTCTCTTTCTCAGACAGTTTATCTTGTTATGCTAATTGCTTAGAATTACGGTTCCCTCGGAATGCACAATTGCACACTTAGAGTTTGTGATAGATCATGTTTTCCTATTAAATAATACTTTTTGTACAAGTTTGCAACAGGTTTATTATATTTAGACGTTACGGTTGATTCTTATACCGTTATAATTAATTTTGACTGCATTTACGAGGTGTTTTCATTACGAGTTCTCATTATAATGGTTATATTTTTCTTTTGATCGGTTCGTTGAACTAAATCGGAGTCTTATTATTAAGAAGTAGCTGTTTTCCTGCGACATCGCCCGTGTTAATTATACCGCATGTCCTCTGCGTATGATGTAGCTTCCAGTAGGTGAAATAATTTTAAACTCGGTCTAGTAATTAAGGAGCTTATTCGATGCAAACAAACAATCAATGAAATGTTTCCTTTTTGTAATTATTTGTGTTATTAGTATAGACTAGCTCTCGAATATAGTATGCAATTTGGAAAATATATTCATATTAAAAAGTGATATGTATATTTAGTAAAACTAAAGAATAATTGAAAGAAACAATGGAAAAAAGGATATGTCCATCTTGTAAATCAAAACTGGGTGATTAAACCGCGGTATCGGAGGTGCCATTCGATAGCTGGACGTTTTAGGAGATGCGTAGAGCTTATTTATAGGAAAAATATATAAAATGCAAGACACTGCAGCCGAGGGCTTTAATTTTAAGAAACTTATCGTCCCGATCTACTGTTTATGCACATTTTCGAACTTTCAGTCCCTGTCCTATCTTTCTCGGAAGAAAAATCTGGGAATGATTTTTTTTATTCTACTTATTTATAACTTTATTGTTAGTTATTCTTTAACTATCTCCTGCTTACATTGAAGTGACAGAAACTCACAGAAGACAACTTAGTTGTCATCACGCAAAAGACATAAAAATAAACTAGTGGCATAAGTTTATTATGGCTTTCATGGAAAGCGATAAGATGGTAATTTGTCACTACTTGAGTGAGTTGGCGGATACAAGCGCCCATGCAATTCTGTAATACGAGAACCTGGCAGCACACCGTGGTGGCATACTGGGCAATCCATCAACATTCCCCAAAGTAGCATACCCATTAAAAACCACCGATTTCCCTCGCTACAAGGTGATGCACGGTATCGGTCCTAAAAAGGACCATATTCGCCCCGTTCCCCTAACCTAACCTAAAGATTCAAATCTGAAGAACGATCCGTGAAGCGTCTCACAGAAGTATGCGTTATTCTTTATTACAATAAGGAATTTGCTTGAGTGTACAGGAACGAATATAATATACATAAAAAAATAAAGCCAACTTCAAAAGACCCTAACAAAAGTAAAAATTAATTAAGGAGCTTCTATTGAAATCGCGCGGGGTTTTTGGGTAGCTTATTAATATTGACCGGCCGACTTTACTAGAAATATGCCAGATAACCCATAACAGATCCACACAGTTAGCTTTAGTTTAGGATCAAACAGAGGTTATTATAATTAGTTATAATAATTATTTATGTCTAAGATTTTGCCCCCTACATTATAGCCCATGTCACCCTCGTAGGATGTAGCTTCCTTTAGGTGAAATAATTTTCATGATCGGATCGATATTTTCCAAGATTACCCTCACACAAAGTACACACACACACTCTACCTCTTTATAATATTAATGTGGATTGTATGTTCGTATTTATTTATAAAGTAGGTTTTCAAAGTCAATTGTACTCCACCACCATACATTACATTGTTGAAAGACCAATGCACTTTACATACTGTTATATTTTTCTCTATAAAAGTAACCAATACGAGTATATTTGAGCAGCTTGTGATACGATACAATGTTTCAATTAATATTGCATATTTTTCGGTTGAAATATTTCGATGTTCTATACTAAAGTATTCTATATTTTATCTATACTAATATTTAAAAATAAAAGAGAATTCATTCTATTGTTTTTTCTGTTTGCGTTGAATGGACCTCGAAACTAATGGGCCGGAAAACAATAGTCGTTTGCAAAGATACAATTTATCTGTCATATTTTTATAATTTTCTGATAATATTACATTTTCCTTCTGTGCCTTTTTCCTATATAAATATCTGTTGTCATATTAACCGTTAAATGTTTTCCCGCGACTTCGCCTGCGCAAATCATAGCCTATGTTACCAACGTATGTTGTGATATGATACGTTGATGTGTTGTGGTTTCTCGTAGATGAGAGAATCAGTATTTGAAGATTTACCCCTACCCACAAACAAAGTTAGAAACTTTTACCTGTTTATAATATAAGTATTTATAGATATAATCTATTCTGTACGCTAGTCGTAAACAAGGTTGCGGTGTAGGATGCGGCGTACATATTGCACGCATACCTATTTGCATTCGAATTAGGCGTTCGACGCAAAACAGGTTTGTTATGCAACAGATGATTGACCCGTTAATTTTGACCCTCAGCTTGAATCAATAATATTATTGATTATTTTGTAATTGCAAGTGAAAATTAAAATTCTTTCATCTAAGGGAAGCTACATCATGCACGGGTGACATGGGCCCGTTAATTTTGACCCTCAGCTTGAATTAATAAAGTTTTGTAATTGCATTTTTTTATAGTAACATAAACTTTAATTTGGTTAGATTGCGACTACGTGGGTTATGGGAATTTCGGGAAGGTTAGTTATGTGAGTAAACAATAAAAGGCCGATGATTTAAATCTATAAATAACCAAATTTTTAATAAGGTTAAAGGTTATCTGTGTCTAGAACTAACTGTTGTCGTCCGCATAAATTATAACCTATTTCACTTGCGTATGATGTAGCTTCGTGTAATGGAAAGAATGTCTCAAATCGGTCCGTGGCCTCAATGCTGTTGATTTTTACTTAACAAAAACATCTCAATACAATCTCAACTACTTGTTAAAAACGATAAACTGTGACATAAAGGTTTGTAGTTGAAGCGCTATTGCCTTTCCATAATTACGCTAACATTAGCAGAATTGCTACTGTAGCTTCGGAGCCTATTCAAGGCAAACAAACACCCTTCCCCTTTATAATTTGCCTTTACGTGTACAAATAAAATGCATTTTAAAGATTCGACCTTGGCATCGTGAAAAGTACTTTGGAACCAAAACACAAACTATTTAGTTTGACGTACAATTCGTGTTGCTAATGACTGAATAATGATAATATAATTGCTCTGTGCTAATCTTATTGATAAAGTCCAACATTGAGCGTTTATTGTTCTAGTCCATACACTTTTTGTTGTTCGGCATCGCCTTAGGGGCCGTCCGTGATCACGTGACGGTTTACAGCATTTTTAACTCGCATCCCCCTTGGTGATACATGGTGAGGTTTAATACTACCCCCAAGCCACCTTTTCTGTTTAGTTATCGCGCGTTTGAGGAAAATATTTTTTTCCGATCACGTGATGTATTACTACACCCTTCGCCCCCTTGTGATATTTTCCGAACTCTTTCAGGGTCTTTAGAATATCACGTGATTCATGGACGGCCCCTTAAATTCCGGGATCAAAAAAAATTTCCCGTGGCTGTTCATTAGAGCACTGCAATTTTCTAATAAAAATCAGCCTAGAACTTGACGTCGAGTTAGCCCTCTCGCGGCGTAAAGGTTAAATAATATAAAACCTACAAATGGTAATAGAAGTTGTATCTTATTTTATTACCCCTATCGACGTCGACGACATGACGTAACATAAACTCGAGAAAGTTTTGTTAACACCTGTCTCGAATCGAGAATAAGATAGCGTCGATTTGTGCATGACAAACTAGAGCAATATTCTACATTGCTAATGTAAAGTAGACAAAAGTCTCGTCGCCTTAGATTAAGGAAGAGAAAGAAGATTGATGCGATCTACGGTAGAGGAAGAGTCCAAACTTTGCTCGCCACATTGACACAACTCGTAAAGGAAAATCGTTTTAGTTATTCGCCTAGCGACATTGAGAGGTAATACATGTAGCATTTTAGTTACTAATTATGAATAAAAATATATCTTGAAAACACGGTAAATATCGAAGATCTAGTATGGACTATCTCCACCTTGGTTTAAGGTTGTGTAACAGTTGTTTATCGGCCCTTAACCCCACAAGATTTCAAGGCTTCCGTTATATTAACAAACATAGTTTCTATCGCGTGACAGTTAAGGGTTAACGCTATTGTGAGCAAATTAACGATAACCATTGGATATGCAGTGAGTGGATTCTCGAGTTCGATTTTATTTTGGGCTACTATTTTTTTGTGGTGTGAATGATAAGCAGTTATGAAGCACTTATAAGGTTCGATAAAAAATTTTCAACTGGCCAAAAAACCTCAAATTGATAAATTTCCTAAGAAATGTATAAACTTTCGTAGGGTTCTAAACGAGAGATAAACTGTTTCATTTTTCGCTCACATTTCCGTAAATTTATCAGTTTGCGACGTCTCGTGGTAAATTTATAAACTGACGTATATCTATTCGTAAGATTCTGAACGATTAGACCAATCACAGAACAGCTTTTAATTATACGCTTCTTTGAAATACGGCAAATAATAGACTGCTCCCTGATTAGTTGATGTTGACAGTAGCAATGCTTGTGTCCTCACTATCTTCGCCATTTTGGCTGACCGCAGCTTCTAGGTCACACATGGGTCTAATTTAGTAACGTTAGCAAAATAAAACTACTATTCTTACAGTTCCAACACAGTTACAACATTAAAAACTTAACAAAAACACACGAGCCCAAACCGGTTTGTTTATGTTCTGTGACGAACAATAGCCGTGGAGAGGAAGGAGAAGTAACACTTGACTTATTCGACCAATCAGAGTGCACAGGGTGTTTGGTTATTGCTTACAATTTTTACATAAGGGGCTCTATCTCGCTTAAGAAACATTCCACAGTTATGACTCATGTGAATTAGTTTAGCGCCATTCCTTCTGTTTTCAAAACCATCACTAAAATTAATTAAAGTATAATAGTTTCTGAAAAAAATAACAAAATTCAAGTCCACTCCCCTTGTCACAACTCTCCTACCACCGAGGTAAGTTGTGACAGGTACCGAGGTAAGTTGTGACATCATTGTATTTAAGCTATAAGATATAAAAATACCATTACATACGACATAAATAAATCAAGCACGTTTTTTTTTATCAAATCAGTACTTTAATCAGTACTATAATAATAAATTTGACTTGGAAAACACACACTGAACATGTTTGCAAAAAGTTGTCCCAGTATTCATGTGCACTGTACAAACTTAGTAGGATCGCGAATCAGTGCACGGTCCTTACAGCTTATCACGCGTACGTAGTTTCTACTGTTCGATACGGTTATATGTTATGATTATATTTTGGGGATATTCGACTGATTCTGTAACTGCCTTTAAAGCCCAGAAAAAATGTGTTAGGAGCATATTTTATTAAACTAAATATTATGACCCTGCCATCAATCTATATATTCGAAGTTGGTATTTTTGTCAAACAGGATCAACAACTATTTGAAAATAAGACGAGATTGCGTCATCGAGACAAATTGTGTACGATACCCTCTAAGACAGCTCAGTTGAACAAAAGTATCTTTTGTATGGCTCCAAAAATTTTTGATAAAATTCCAAAAACAATACGTAATCTGGATAATTGTAATGTTTTTAAAAGAAAACTTTATAAATTATTAGTAGCTAAAACATATTATAGTGTAAACGAGTATCTAGCTGACAGTACTTTGTAAATAGGGTCAAACTGAAAGTTCTTAGAACTGGCCACTTATAAACAATATAATAAAAAATAATTCAAAAATTTGAAAATATAACTCTTTGCCAATATTACTGAGTATATATTTCATTCATTTGTCATTTGTTTTACGATTTGGCGGCAAATTGAAAATTGTCTGTGTCACGTCATCATGAATTTAACACGAGAAAATTTTCGTGCAATGATTTTTTATGACTTTCGATGTCATTTAAGTCAACAAGAAAGTTATGATAGACTACGATTGGCCTTTCACGATGAAGCCCCATCTCGTGCGACTGTTTACAACTGGTTTAATGAGTTTAAACGTGGTCGCACTAATCTCACTGATGATTTACGTGAGGGACGGCCTTCTACGGCGACGACTGAAGATAACATCTGTGTTGTGCGGCGTATGATAGAGACTGACAAAAGAGTGACCTATCAACAGATTCGGACAAGCTTAGGCATCGGTATGAGTCAAGTGCACAAAATCCTCCACGAACATTTAGCGGTCAGGAAGCTTTGCGCCCGGTGGATACCTCATAATTTGACTGAGGCTCAAAAACTCCATCGTGTGGATTGGTGTCGTAAAATGATTGAAAGATTTAACGGAGGTGACTCAAATGCTGTGTTCGACATACTAACAGGTGACGAAAGCTGGATTTACTGTTATGATCCTAAAACCAAAAGACAATCTGCTCAGTGGGTGTTTCCTTTCGAGGAGTTGCCAACTAAAGTGAAGAGAGATCGAAGTGCGGGAAAAAAAATGGTGGCCTCGTTCTTTGGAAGGATAGGTCATTTTGCAACAATTGTGTTAGAGGATCAAAAAACAGTTTCTGCAGAATGGTACACTACCAATTGTTTGCCACTTGTCTTGGAAAAAGTTCGAGAGAAACGACCTCGCAGTAGGATCCTCCTTCACCACGACAACGCCTCGTCGCACACCGCCAAGCGAACGATCGACTATTTGGCGACATCAAACGTTGAATTACTGGGTCACCCGCCGTATAGCCCCGACCTCGCGCCTTGTGATTTTTATTTATTTCCAAAAATTAAAGAAAAACTTAAAGGAAAGCGGTTTATGAATGCTGAAGAAGCGGTGGCTGCGTATCGCGATGCCATTGAAGAGACCCCTAAGGACGAGTGGGCAAAGTGCTTTTCCCAGTGGTTCCATCGCATGCAGCGGTGTATTGACGTGAATGGACAATATTTTGAAAAGATATAATAAAACTAATAACTGGCTAATGTAATCAGTTTTTGATTTTCTAAGAACTTTCAGTTTGACCCTCGTTCACACAAACAGTTCGTTTGAAGCCACCTCTTTTGATTCTCTATTCATGTTCTTATAGCATCATCACACGAAATACGAATTGCCCTAATGATTTACGAGGGCGAGTCTAGGGCGAGTCAAGGTCATCACTGAAGAAATATTTGCTAGCAAGCCACATGCTGTGTGTATAGTTACATTATTAAAGAGCTTTTGACGTCACGCATGGTGCTGAAGACCTTTTAACCTCCACCTAGTCTAATATGCGTCGGTGACGTGATGTAGTGCCTTGGATATTTGCCAAAATTATTTTTCGACCACCAACGAAAAATATGAACGGAAATATAATTTAGTATTATTTAAGGCGATTGACTAAACACTAAAGTGAAATTATCTTGTTAGACGTAATTCTAAATATGACATTTTGAAATTTTATCATATTTAAACTTGTTTTTAATCAATTGTGGTTAGCTTTCAGTTGACTTAATTTTCTTCAACAGCCTGATTTGTTCTACTGATATTATAAAGAGTTAAAGTTCTTTACTTTGTTTGTTTGTTTGTGGCGGGTAATCTTCAGAAATACTAATACGATTATAAAAATACTTTTACATACGGGTAGCTACATACCCTGTAATTTATGCGGGCAAATAGCAAGTCTTCAATAAACATCATAGTTCAGTTAATATATACAACATTGAACATCTTCACCCTCCTAATCATTTCTTCCTCTGCCGTAATTTCGTTGGTAATAATATTTGTCTATAAATCACAAATAGTAAACAGTATTCCTTGGAATTTTGCGTAAACTCGGATTTCCTTCCCGCCTCCCTTCCGGTCATTGGTATTAAGGCATCCACCTTCTATAATTGTAGCGACAGTCCGTGAAGGTTGTGTGTCGTGTCTACAATGTTCGCGTTTGTTTGAAACGGTGATTAATTCGCGTTCCTATAATATTTCTCTGTCGAAACTTTTGTCATGTTCATTAATTATCAAAAGTTACTATCTGCTTTGTTGCCTATCTGACACTCGAGACTGATTCAATACATATACATAATGTTTGCCTTGTTCAATATTACAAAACGTAACCGATATGTATTTTATATACGAGTAATTTCCATTACAAACTAATGAACCCAGTTTAAGTTGCTAGAGAAATTTGTAACCCCCCCAGTTTTAGCACTCACTTTACCCGCAACCGTGCTTTTTGTCAAATTCCAAGACCCAATTATTTGGCCTCTACGTTGATCGCAAGTCAGTCGACTCTAATAGATACAGAAGATACTTGATTCTAATATTTTCATCCGCACTTCTCATGAAATTAAACTAAGTACTTAAAAATGGTTATTTTATAAAATATTTTAGTTTTAAATTGTTTCAGAATCTTTGCAGGTCACGTATCACACTGAATAGTGTTTATAAGTAATTTTATTTTACAAAAGATATGATGTTACTAACGCGTTACATGAGCTCAATTTGCATCTTTTGAAATGGCATCTTTGAAGCTTCTTTATTCTCTATGAAACTTATGTATGTTTTATACGTCAAGTGGTTTTATAACGCTAGGTAGAATTTTCAAACGATTTTGCGTCTTTGCCATTAATTCTTTATCCAAATTGTAGCAATTTTCCTCTTCAAACGATGATGTCACTAATGACTGTTCGCCTTATAATAGCTTTTTGTGGTAGAACGATTAGTCAAATGTATATATATATATGTGGTGTTCAGGTCTTGGGTATTGTAGTATGAGAATCTGATGAAACAAATTCAAGAAGATAAATTGGGCTGTTCTGTATATTTGTATCCTATTGATATTATAAATGTGAAAGTTTCTTTGTTTGGATGTTTGTGTGTCAATCACGCCGAATCTACTGTACGGATTTTGATGAAATGTGGTATACAGATAGGGTATTAGCTGGCTTAGATAATAGGATACTTTTTATCCCACTAAACATTTCCCTAGGGTCCACGCAGGCGAAGCCGCTGGCGAAAGCTAGTAGGATATAAATGTCACTTTCAATAAAACGTTCACCTTATCTATGCTTTTATTTGAATCCTTCATTGTCTCTGTCATTTGTTAATAGATTACCTCGTCATTAACGTCTATTCCATGTTGAACGTCTTCAATTCATCATGTTCCTCTTGCGCTGGTTTCATTATTTCGAGTGTCATAGACACGTGCGTGGTACGTGATACCGATGATCAGTCAACCCGGCGACTTCTGGTCAGTGCGTCATGTAATTCCCATTGTATTCTTTTCCCATATGATTCGCCTTTGTAGTTTTTGTTACAATATCAATGGCTGCTTTTTGTTTTTTTTTGTATTGACATTTAAATTGATTGTAGTCTTCTCACATTCAAACTTCGAAAAGTTATATAGCACATTTTTTTTATTTGCAAAATTTTATGTCTTTTATTTTAAATTACTAAATCTTTCTGCTTTCAATATGTATTTTATTATAACAGTATATCATGTATTTCTGTAGGTGAAAGAATATATAAAATCCGTTCAATGCTTTCAAGAATCTATTCAATGCAAAATTTGTTATTAACGTCAATAGACTCAAAAGTCAATAGTCCACAAAATGTAATTGACCTACCCATAAATAAATTTCAAATTCATGTAAAGAATATACTTGTGAGTAAAGGCTATTATAAAGTTGATGATTATTTTAAGGATCGCAATGCATGGAATTAAAAGCCTTCGCTTTGTTCTATAAAGACTAATTATATGTTCAACTTATGTCCTACAGACTTTGAAAGTTGTATTTACTATTGTGATAAATTGATAATACATATTATTTTGGTAATGACATGATTTATGTAAATGTCATTACTTATGACAAAAAGCTGATAAGTTTCTTTCGCTTGTTCTTCTTGTCAGCTAAAAGACGTCCTGAACAAGTGGTAGGGGAAAAAAGTTTTTTGGACGATTCAAAAGTGCTTGTAATAGCCTACTTGAATAAAGATATTTTCATTTCATTTCATTTTCATTTCATTTCATTTCATTTCATTTCACTGTTGTTTTGAGTGCTGTATACTCCATTTACTATAGCATTAGACAGAATTTAAATAGAGTTCTTTCGAAGGTATATTTTGTGACAAAATATCAATTAATATGTTACTGTTTGTTGCCATTTTTACTATATATCAAGTTATTTACGTATTTAACTGTTACCGGTATATATCATATAAATTTATGAGTATTTGGATAAATTAAATGATATAATATCTATTGAGATAAAAAGTTATCTTTAAGATCCTAAAGAAGCAGTAGTAGACAGTTTCGGCAGGTTTCTTATTTCACTATAACTCTACTGATTTTAAAATGTTGCCTCATCCCTTTCATACATTACTGCAGTACAGCTTTTTAATTTTGTCAAATTATTATATATTCTTATTTGTCAAAATACGTAATTTGCGATTGTCATTCTTTGTCAAAGCTACTTTTCGTTGTTTTTGCCGTTTTCCGTGATTAAGTTGTTAATAGTTGTGTTATGATAATTTATTCAAACAAATTATCTTTTTACTTATAATAATGTTTTATTTGTTTTGTAAGAAATTTAAATAAAATGAACTAAAGTGATTGTCTATTATAAGGTTGTAAATCAATAGTTTTGTCCTGTTAATTCTGTATGTTTATTAAAGTAATCCTAATACATTGTCCTGAAAGAAGTAAAAACGCCTAAAGTAATAATAAGATATGAGTTTAACTTTTCATCATAGAGTGCTATGATTTTAAGTTGTTAATGTTTCAATGATATACAGAAAGTGCCAGCCCAATCTCAACCTTTGGGTAGGTTTTTTGATATTGTTTAATAATTAAATTGTTAGTTTATAACAAAACTATAATAACAATTTATTTTTTAAGTTTGTCTTAATAATAAAATGTTTTGCACTCCTGCTTCTATGATCCTCTTTTTTCTAATGGTATAGTAAATGGAGTATAGGTAATTTGATATTTTTTAAATATAGAAACATCCACATTCTTTTATACTGTAAAGATATTAAAATAATATACTATGGATTTGGTTTAGCGCAAACTAAAGTACATGTGTTCCAATTAACATTGGTTTATTTTATATAAACTTATTAATTACTAATGCCATCTGTTGATACTGAAAATATCGATCCATCTCCAAAGTGCCATTAAATGTACTAAACAATGATGATAATATTTTTTTAACATCACACAACCGTAATTAGTTAACCAATTACCGTCAATTAGTAAGTAAGACAATATAATAATTTGTTTTTGTTATGACAACACGAGGACTCGGTTATGATAAGAGACAATGGGGCGTGTCCGTATTATGTAATGGTATAAACTTGTACAATAATGAACTCTGTATAACCACCCGTATATGTATTTGTCAACTGTTGCGTCGTTTAATTAATACGGAAGTGAGATATGATATTGAGACGCTCGATGCTGCAGTGGTAAGCTTACGTTAGGTTCGGTCTGCGATGGGGCGAACGGAGCGGTGCCCGATCCCGTTCCATCGCCACTAACCCGAGTGAAGGTACATCGCTGAGTTTTAGTGGGTATGCCCTGTTTCTTGTCTGGCTCTTCTTAGAGTAGGTCCACAGGGAGAGTCTCACATAACCCGTGAAACCCGCGCTGGGTGTAACGGGTACAAAAAAAAAAAAAAAAAAGGTTCGGTCTGCGATGCGGAAGTTAAAAAGTTATAGAAATTCATACTTCGTGAACTTTGTTCACACGAAATGAAGACTCAAAATAATTATTAAATGTTTAATTCCTTGTCTATAAAGTTAAGGAAATAACAGTGTCGCGTGTACGTACTGAAAGTAATTCGCTACACAAGTATTTGCTAATTCTATCTACATATTTTGTGTGTCTGAGATTATATTATATCTTCATCACCTGTTTTTTTTTGTTGTTAAGTTTTAAAATTAGTTTGCTTTAATATTAGTTACTTTATTTTTATGATGATTACAACGGATCTGGGTGTTTGTTTCTTTAGTCAAAAATTAATATAAATTAAGTATACTTTTTATATTTCATAATGATACTAGCCCCTAGTTACCTTTGCATAGATATTAAATATGAAAAGATAGCTCCCGGTCGCCATGATTCTAGCATCGTCTTCAAAAACTGTTTTATTTTAGCAAATTTACAAAAGATGAAGTAGGTAATATGAATGAATCACATTTACAACTTAACCTATTATTACATAGGTTCTCAGATTTATAGAAAAATGTCATAATATGGCTAAAAAGGTGAAAAATATCCAAATTATATTACTTAAGTTTTATACAATTTAGTTTATATAAATAAATTAAATAATATTTGTGATTTCAATTTTTAAATCCGTTTAATTAATATATAAATCTTAAACAAACATCACATACATTGCTCAGATTCCAAGATGAGTAGCTAAGGCCCCCCTATTATGGAGTACCTATCTGAGACAACGAAATCACTTTAAGACCTGAGAAAATATAGACAAGTTCATTTTCCGACCCCGACCGGGAATCGAACCCGGTACGTCGGAGATGGCGACATCTTGAAATCGGCGTGTATATTTTTCATAATGATATTTTCAACATTTAATCATATCGAGATAACGTGTATACAAGAGTTCACAATACAACCGTACACAATAATGTAGCACCGGTTTAATAATAAAATTGGTTTTCCTTTCTTTTCAGAGGTCCGCGATTAAAGGCAGCTTCTGGCAAGGATTCATAGCTTCCCTCTCTGTAGTTATCGTGTCAGAGTTAGGTGACAAGACATTCTTCATAGCAGCCATCATGGCCATGAAACATCCGAGAGTAATAGTCTTCGCTGGAGCAATATCCGCATTAGTATTCATGACTATACTATCGGCAGCTTTCGGATGGATAGCTACAGTAATACCTAGAGTCTACACACACTATATAAGCGCTGCTCTGTTCTTGATATTTGGTCTGAAAATGCTAAGAGACGGATGGAAGATGGACCCGAACGAGGGCCAGGAGGAGTTGGAGGAAGTCCAGAGTGAATTGAAGAGGAGAGAGGATCAGGTCAGTGAATTATAATGTATTAGAAACCGATAATGTTGGCTAAGCTAAAAAAGTATAACATGGGAAGATATTAGAGGTTGCTGAAGCTAATTGTCACCGTATTTCTGGTTTTTCTGTCATGAAATAGCATAATTTGATTAGATTAATGTTTATCCTAATTAATCGTACGATGCCCATACCTCTGAGGTCCTTTCCACAAGGAGTCACTTTAAAGCTACATAACTATACAATCGTACACCACGCTATTCAAGTGTTTATAAATAATATATTTTTCGGTTTCCAGAGATTTTGAGTTTAGTTTTTGGGTAAATCAAGCTCCTCACTAAACTAAGATATCGGGGAAGGGCGCATTGCCCGTTGTCAACATGAAATACCCTTCCCCTTTTGTAAAGAACTGTGTGTATAGTGCAATGAACATTTTCAGCAAAATGCAACATAAAAGTTACAAGTTCTAGTTCAATAAATATAGTGAAATTTTGAGATATATTCTATTTAACTTCGAATAAGAAATTAAGTATATTGCTGACTTAATTAACTAATCTCGTATACCTTTTAAATGAAGAGGTAACAAAAAAATGTTTTCATTACGAGATTGCACTAGACGTTTTTCGTCACATAGAAGAATATTATATTGTTCACAGTCAACGGCATATCAGCTTATACAAATAGGTCAATTTCTGCACTCTATTTCAAAGCTTAATGTTTTTGGATAGAGTTAAGAATAAATTGGAGGAATTGAATATATTATAGTAATCGTAAAGCACATCGGAGGTTGTTACAAGCCGTCAGATCTCTACAACCAATGCGGAACTTTATTTAAATTAAAAGTTTATATTTAATTGGAGAAAGTTGAGCTTTGGGTGTATATAAGCAACTAAACAAATTTGAACTTAAGATGTATAAGCCATTATCCAACAAAAATTAGTCAACACGTCTCGATTTCAAGTTTTCCCCTCGGTGATTGTCGATTTCATTTCATTTCATTGGCCAGCGGTATAAACTGAGTACTAACTTTAGTCCTCGTTTTATGTTTTAAACTATGAATTAATATTATCAGGTTTATTGTTATTTAAGAATATGTTATCTCGATGATGAACGATTGTAGTTTGTCCTTCGATGTTCACCCGTTTCCAGTATTTAATGAAAATTGGCGGATAATATATTTTGCACAAATGTTGAATTCCTTTCTTATCTGTTCATAATTTTTATACCTACTTTCTCTTCATTTATAACTTTATTTTATGGAATTAGTTAAATTTAGATGTGAGAAAGTACCTTATACTTAAAGGGGAAGGGCATTTATGACCCGTTGTTCTATCGACAAATGCATTTCGTAATCAATGTTCCACCGACAAACGCATTATAACGCGTTGTGCGCGTGCCATAGACAAAAATGGAGGTTATCCAACCGTGATGATGCGCAGGAGCCCGCGACGGAACGTTCGCGGCCATCGAGTACAGGCTCGCCAACGTCAGACCGTTCCCAAAGCCCTGGAATTTCGAGTACGCTAGAAGCAGGAGCCCCCGGGCCCCCAGAGGAGCCCCAAGCGGGCCCCTCGACGCAATCCGAACCGTTGCGGGTGATCTTATATCATTTTGCCTGGCAGTACGAATGACACCTTAGTTTTTTTTTTCTTTTAGCCTAGCTTCCTTTTTACGTTCCGTTTCGCACCGATCATTATTATTATCGTATAAAAAGCTTAACGACGGCTTCTGTTTATGTAAATTTATATGCAAAGGAATTCAGCATTTGAATATTCTTGTGCTTTTGGAGTTGATACCAGAAAAATATGTATAAAATCATTAAACCATAGTGTGCAGAGGTTAGAGTTGAAAATCCAATTACGATATTATACTTTTAGTCGTAACCAGATTGACAGATGTATATACTTAAAGTAATTTCTGTGGCGTCTGAAATTCTTATACGTATTATAAATATTAAATTTATTTGACCGAATTTTCTGGTATTACTTTCAAAATTATTGCTATCATCACAATAAATCGTTTTCAAAGCATCTTGATCCATTTATATTTGAAATATTAAGTTGTCATTTACTTTGTTTGCGAATTATAATTCATTCTAGTACATTTACGATAGAGTATAAATTTATAATAGAATTTCTCCATAATGAGTGAATGTACGATAGATATGCATAAGTATCATAAGTATTATAGAAATTGCATGCAATTACGTTAAAATCTTAAATTATTAAATATCTGAGATAAATGGACCAGGTTCACAAATCATTAAGTTTGATTATCCAGGTATTACTTTGTACTGGCAATAGATGGCGTTGATGTTTTGAATTTTGATATAATTATATTACTAAAAGGCAGGTAACAAATCAAGAGATTTTTGTTATTTTATCTTGACAACAGTGTTTATCTATTTAATGGCAAGTAGGTTATATAATTAGTGGTGTTGTTTAAACTAAATCTAGCACACAAGAGTTAAGAGCAGATATAGATAGATATATTAACGAATTCTGGCTAGCATCAGATTATAATATAAATAGTCTGATATATTTACCTAGAGACATTTTTTTTAGAAATCATATCCTGTGTATTAAAGGTCGAAATGCGACAATTATTATAATCAAAGGATTGAGAGTAGAGAATTTAATTAAGAAGGTTAAAACTGGTTGAAATCGCACATTCTCTTTTATTTATATTAGTATATTGCTTAGTATATCAAATATGTATTCGAATTAGTGTCAATGACATGACATGGTATCATTGTAAGTAGATATACATAGATAACTGTAACGGAGACAGATGTATATGTTGTTTCATGTTTGTTAAAATATATATTTGAAGGACTTTTAATATGCAACCTCTTTATAATGTTTGATAAATTTAGATTACACAAAGTTATATTTAAAGAGAAATACTTTAAAAATTCGTCGTCAAACGGTTATGGGTTTGAATTCTCTATGAACCGGAAGAAGATTGAATTTTTTAAGTATTTTTTATATATGATTGTAATGAAATGCAACATGATTGTACTTTTATG
The DNA here is from genome assembly GCA_918026875.4 of Diatraea saccharalis. Taxonomy (NCBI): domain Eukaryota; kingdom Metazoa; phylum Arthropoda; class Insecta; order Lepidoptera; family Crambidae; genus Diatraea; species Diatraea saccharalis. Next base: position 1,256,714 of record OU893336.1, read on the forward strand.
ATGTTTTGTTTCGAGGCTTTATTTAAATTTCCAATTTTTAGCATAATTATTTGCAACATAAATATCATAAGTCTAAGGCAGGGATCGGTAATCTTTTCTGATAACGGTTCAAATTCTACCACAAATTACTAAACATACTTTTGAGTTATTTAGTTTTAGATATTGTCGTATAAAAACTTATGACAATAAAAATTTTGATTAAAATAAAAAATGCTGTAAATACCACTATTAGTGTCTATTTTAATTTAGCTATTATATTGATGTAATGTTTTAGGCTGCCGAGCCCTGCTTTAGAGTATTTATCAACAAAACTACACAGTATTCTATTGGAATGGACATTGCTTTCTCCTAATTACCCACTGGACTATTTTGTGCCTTTACGATAAAATTAAAATCCCTCCGAAATTCGCAGGACGAGAAAGAAGAAACCCTAGACATGCTAGAACAGGGTCAAGCTGAGAACAGGCGTAGGAGACGGAACGCCTTAATAAAGATATTCCTGCAAGCTGCGTCGCTCACGTTCCTGGCGGAATGGGGCGACCGGTCGCAGCTGGCGACGGTGGTGCTGGCGACGCGCGAGGACGCGGTGGGGGTCGTGGTGGGGGGGTCGCTGGGCCACGCGCTGTGCACGGGACTGGCCGTCATCGGCGGCAGGATGGTGGCGCAGAAGATATCTGTGAGGACTGGTCAGTATATACGACATTACTTTTACTCTAGTTATATAGATTTAAGACTTATTGATGACTGCAAATGCAGCCAGCTGGCTACAACGACTCGACTTTTCCATCGAGACATGGAGGAGCCCGGGATAATATTTTATTTTGGTCTCCCATCCCGTGCTCGACCCCTGCAAAAGTCGCTTAGCGACAACGATCGCGGGACCCGGCGTTTATCTTCTACGTCACCGATCAACTAAGCTTTAATAGAGCTACAATAAAACTTGTTTATTAACAAAAATATGAATTGAAAAGGAAACGAAGTGGTACTCATATTAAAAAAAGTGCTCAGTAAAATTTTTTTGTCGTAATAAAAATAGAGGCGAGGAGGTACTTGCTTATTTTAGCTAACCGATTACTTTTTTTCTTACAAATATACACATGTATGCTAATAATTACATCCATTTTAAAACTATTGTTAATATAATGCATTTTAATCTTTGTTATCGACTGATAAAGTAAATTTTCCATATCTATGTACATGAGTATGGATTATTATAACAGCTTTTAGTTTAGTCAAGTCATTCTATAGAATCTTTGATAAGTAATTTGATTCCGTTATAAAGTACCATGTCTATTTTTATATATAGTATCTATTTTTATATTGTTTTCTTTTACTCAACTCATATGTTTCGTTATAACTTCGCCATCTGGAGGTATTCAATTGGAACTAAGATATCGTAAGATAATACTTGAGTGACCTCTTAATAATAATCTCTGCATCCGGCTCGAAGGACCAATTTAATATTTCTTATTTTTTTGTTCCACAGTTACCATAATTGGTGGTTTAGTGTTCCTGTTCTTCGCGGTGAGTGCTCTGATCATCGGGCCCGGAGAATGAGCCTTGTCTTAATGTAATGTAATGTGTAAGTGACAATATATATATTGTATAATAGTTGTATAAAAGAAACTGTTGATGTAGTTTAATCTCAAGAATCGAGAATGCATTTAATGTGGTGGAGACAACACTATTGTTAACTTGCTTATTAAATTGGCTTATTTTAACCGACTTCAGAAAAGGAAATGATTATAGGAAGCAATTTATGTAATATCGTTGGAGTGGCTCAAAATTCATACATGTATTTATTTATTCTTTATGCACAAACAGATGGAACTTAATGCGTGTGACATTTTTTAGTCTACGTAAGATTCTAAGCACTAAATTTTAACAGATGATTTCTATATTAATTATATTCAGAATTTTTGAAGGTACATTGTAATAATGTGATATATTGTATTTGATGTTACTTTTATAAAATTCTGTGGTCTATCTTGCGTTCTTCTGCATATATAAAAGAAACCCTGAATGAATAGTAGTGAAATAATACGGACTGTGCAAAAGTATTTGTATTAGTGTGAACGTATTTGAATAAGGCTCATTTTGACTTTCGAATTCGTAATGAGCTCAAGACACTATTTCATTTTTGAATGTCAACTTTAGTGGTTATTAATTAGGTGTTATTTTAACGTGTAGATAACGAATATCGAACATAGGGAAAGTAAGTGTTGTTATTATCTAGTTTTAACTGACGAAGCTAGGAACGGTCTGTTGGAGATTGAGCTGATACCTACACTATACATACTTGGATTTGCTTTTTTTAAGATAGTGAAGACCTTGCTTTTCTTATCTTTCATATATACAAAGACTCGGATAAACTTGTTACAACTACAGATACAGTCAAATTGACTAAATGATAATTAATTTCGAGATTTTACTTTTCGAGACTTTCGAGAAAGTTTGGTACTCATACGATTGTAGGTATTTTTTTTAAATTATATTCACTACGTATGTTTACTGTCGTTTTTAAAACTACCACAAAATCCACAGAAGAGACCAAGATAATAACTTCCTGGAAAAATTGACTTAAATACCTTGCCTTAAGACTTTGTTTTAATATTAAAAAAAAACATAATTACAGAAAGACGGATTTTAATTGTACTTTTGTGTTTTTTTTTTAAAAGCTAATATATTTTTGCACACGCCCCTTTTAATTACAGTACTCAACTGACATGTTTGTTATGCGTAGACGATAGAGATTGTATAATTGTTTTAAAAATACTCCCAAATAGTGACAGCATGGTTGCATTGTCACTGTTTGATCAATAAGTGATTAAATGTTGTCAAAGGATTAAGTGACATGGAAATTAGACAACTACTTCATTAGTCATATGTTTTATAATTTAAACTAAAAGAATTATAGAACGCGGCTTGTGTGTTAAGCTACTTAATTTTCAACTAAGGACAATTCCTTAAGAAATAAGATAGACATTATATATATATATATGGGAATATATATGAATATGAAAATATGAATATATATATATATATATATGTGTGTGTGTGTGTGTGTTTCTATACAATAAATAAATAGACCAATAACAAAATATTGAAATTGAAATATTTATTGTAGTTTATAGACATATTTTTGTTTGTATTTCTATATTAAATGAAATTATCAAGTTATCAATAGTGTTGGTCTTTTAAGAACGTCATTACATTTAAGTATTTCGTGCTATTTATTACAGTATCAAATCTATAGCCTTTATCTAGACATTCAGATCAACGACCATTGTTTTATATCAATTGTCGATCTAGAAAATGACCGATGACGCATTTACAATAAGAAAAATGACGCATTTACATAATCTATAAAAATTCGATATGACATTTTGACAGCTAGTAAGCGAGACATGCACGTGCTGATTTTATGATATACGTAATTGGTGCTGCTAACTGTAGCATCAATTGATTTATAATATTAATATGGGTGAACGAGCGAATGACACAGAATCTAAATCAAATACAAATTTATGTTTTTATTATTATGTTTAAATTAAATAGACTGAGCATCAGAAGGCAAGGCCAGAATATCGGGCTAGAAACACGTTTGTATAAAGTACGGTGTGCAAAAAAGTTGCCATTTCGAACTTTAATATATCTCAATCAATTTAATGAAAAAGGCATATGCTTTCAAAACGCCAAGCCACTTTCAAGTGGTCCTCGGCCTTTTATAAAGATTTCCATAACACGAGGGCTTTTTATTTATTTTACATAGCTGAGCAATTTATTTATTTTACATCGTTCCACAAACCACATTTTTAAAAAGGAAAATCTCAATGCATCATTGTTCCAATAATATTTTAAACAGTTAGTCACACAACATAACACTAAGAAATGATTCAGTAAAGTGAAACTATTCCGATCAACATGATAAGAACAACACTTGGCAAACTCAAGATTTATAGTTCCTAAGAATGATGAAAAATTAGACGAATCGTCCATAGTTAAAGTATATGCAAACAGCATATTTGATGTTCAGACACAGTTCTGACAAACTCCAAACTGTACGTTATAGACAGATAGCCGTAATACAGAGGTCATATAAGTGTGGTTTACTTATGACGTACGTAAGTGTGGATGCATCAATAATAATAACCGCAGAATGGATTCAGTGTGTAAGAGTTGTTGCAGCGTCTTCTTTATAATCAGGGTTGCCAGATCGTATAATTGGTTACGAAATATATATAATTCGGTTATCTTGCTATCATAGATAAAATCTTAGCTTGTAAAGATGGATAAGAAACTGAGTATTCAGATAAACTAAAAAAAAAAAATAATTACTGTATAAAAGTTATATCTTGAATTGTATTCTATTCTATATACCTACGTAAAGTGCATATTATAAGTGGATATATAATCGGTTTTGTACCTATGACGGTTTCAATAATTGTCTGTCGAGTATGTATAGATTAAAAAAGTATAGCGCCATTTGTTTTTCCATTTTAAAATGGCCAAGCTTGTCTAAATGACCATCCTGACTGAATTTGTTGTTCGTACGAATTTGAATTGTTATTTGAATTTAATATTTAGCTTGACGAAATACTTTGATAGCGTGATGTTCCTGGGTGCTATTCACACGTTGAGTTGCTATAAACATATAATAGAACTATTACAGCTACTTAAAATTAATTTGACGACATCCTTAGTTTATTGTGTATTTAAAATTGCGGTATGTTCAATGAATAAACTATTTAATCATGCAATAAAAAAATAAGACCTTTCAGTTTATCTTTGACGGGTCGTTTTAACACATATGGACCAATCACGAAAGACTGTTTGACCAATCTGTTTTCACTTCCTCGTCACTGATTGGTGGATATAATAGAGTGAACGTCACTAACGTGGCGTTGGCGTTGACTTGTGTACTGCCAACGTATATTGAATTATAATTATAATTGATGATTGAAAATAAAATTTAAAGGTATCAGTGGATATAATATAAATTTGATTTTATTAGGTTGAAAAATTAATCATGCCCTTTATTTTAAATGATGAAATGAAATATATTATAGTGACTCAAGTGTGAACATAATAATAGTTTTCGTACTTGTTGCTGTCTGTGATGTTTATTTATCTGGTATTCTTATATGTAAAAATCTGTCATTGTATTTTGAGATGTACAGATTATTGTAATGATACGTATTTTTTTTGGAATTTAAATGTATCGTCAATTGTATCAGTGTCCAGTTGTTCACAGATTATTTTTCTGCACGATAAAATGTTATCTAATACAGATAACTCTAAGCGATATTTTTGGTTACGTCAAAAGTACAATCGGCAGCACGTCAGTTGTTACCCAAAAACTTATGTAATCGAATTCATGCCTGAATCAAACAGGATAGAGTTCAAAATTTGGTTATCGTAGTATCTAGTCGTGCTGCTGTGTATACTTCATAAATTAGCATAAGAAAGTAATATAGTATCTTGACTTCTCTGCTTTTGACAAAAGGATAATGTTTGGATTTATTCTATTTGTATAAAAAAATATTTTATGATGAATCGGTAGAAACTTTCAGATTTCAATCGATCTCTTTCAATACTTTTTTTTTTAAATGTAGTTGTAAATATTATTTCTATTAAAAGTTTCAATAAAAATACTTTTCCTGTGCAATAATCTAGTACGATTTTTAAATAACACTGTTGAAATCATAGCAAAGGGGTATATGAACAAATGTAAAACAATTAGGACATACTATTAGGTGAGTGATTTAGACGTCACGCAAAAATGTGCCCAATGCATTAGATTTTAATATTATTTTAGAACGAATTACGAATATTTGTGACAATTCGTATTTGAAGTGAGACCTGCTGTTTTTAACCTACTTCAAAATCGAAAAAAAAGGAGATTGTATGTTCAACGGCGATGTATGTTTTTTATTTTTTAACTTTATTGATTGTGTTTACATAACTGTCGTCTTAACGGAATTATCATAGTTGTATAGACACCCCGCTAGATGGCGCTTTTCGAATATAGTAGACATGTAAAACGCAAACGCCGTCGATAAAGTTAACAAATAAAACTATATTAGTAACTTAATTAATAAATGAAGAGATTTCCATTTTTTAACTTTAATATAAGTAATATTAAAGTGCCCTTTAAATAATATTTTTTGTACGATTCCTGTTATAAATTATTTCAATATTGGTGACATGTTGTGTTGTAAGTAAAATAATGTAAATGTGAAATTGATAATGACGACGTCTCTAGATTGTTCGAATGAGTTTGTTTATTGTTTAATTTTAAATTAAGTACAAAATATTTTTTAAATTGTGTACCACACATCATGTAATTGCTTTTGCTAGACGTTGAATAAAAAAAAGTATTATTTTTATGTAAAAATAAACAAAAATTATGATTGAAAAAATTCGATGTTTTTTTTCCTAATTCCAAATCTTATTCTTCGTACGCAATAGTTAAAAATTGGCGGGAAACTAGTTCTTTATTATAAGATAATTAAATATTTGTAGAACTTACAGAAGTTTTTGTGAAATGATCTTCGTAAGAGTTGATTTAGTTCGATATTTAGACCTTCATTTGGAAAGTGAGTTTGTTTCACGTCACTATGTACAGAGCGATGTATAGACTCAGGTTTTGTAACAAACTCTCAGGATAATAGAAAAGTAAGTATTTTAGTATTGTTTTTAGTTGTTGTTTTTTTTTTAGCACTAGGACTATCAATATGAATAGAAATATCGCGGTTCGCATGAGTTATTGAAGTTATATGCATCATATCCATCAGCCCTTTTACGTCCCCACTGCAGGGGTTCAGGTCTTCCTTACTTAAGGATTGGGTCATGACCCTCCACGACTACTAATGCAGCCGGTGCCAAATGCCAAATTTTTTTGGCCATCCATACCGTGGCCGATACTTATCCAATCCGCCGCTGAGCTACCAATTTTATGATATTGCTAATTAGTAGGTACATATCACAGATAATAAATGAAATAATAGAGATATTCTTATAAAAAATTTATTGACTATATTTTATCGGTGTCATTAAATTAGTCAGTATTTAATTTCTAACGTTATCATTTATCATAATCTCAGACGTGTGTACTTAAATACCAGATGATATGTGATAGCACCTGTCTATGCAGTTGATCGATCGTTTTTTAAACGTTTTCATAACTAAACTTTAATCAAAACTTATCGTTAATTATAATAATGAAAGATTTCTATCAATAAAACATGATGATTATCGATGATTTCTTAATATGATTTTCTACTTTCAACGCATGTCTATTAATCTATTGACTAGTTGTAACTAGAAGAATGTAATTCTATTGACTAGTTTAATATGGTACATATTTTTTAAACTAAAAATGCCTTACTAACAAGCATATTATAGTAGTGATAGCAAATTCTGTTACTCGGTGGAATTAATTTAGTTTTAATACTTTCAAGTTGAGTTTTCAATTCTGTAAACAACTAAGACAATAGAAGTATATTACATAATACAGAACTGTATTCAATAATAGCTAAAAGGATTACAGATTTAAAAAGACCTTTATTACCTGTTGAAGAAGGTCTTATTTAATTCAACTTCTATTACTGTGAAATTTTTAACAGAAAAATAAAGCTGGAATTTAATCTTTTCACTCTCTTTTAATATTGGAGTGATGTGCAGAGAGCTATGTATCACTAGACAACTATTATTATAAATTGCTTATTAGTAAGGGTATTAATACTTATGTAATGATAATATTAAACAATAAAAAGGTAAAAAAATAAAATAAAATAAACATCACAATTTTTTCCCAACAATATCGTCATACTTTGTTACAGGCAAAAATATTATTAAGCATATCATCCAGTAGAACAATGACATAAGTTAAAAAATGACGTCAGTTTTAGCATTCATCTTGCTATTTTGTAATAAAAGTCTCCAATTACTAAAGACTTCGAGCCAGCGCTTACAGCATAGAGGTTTATGAATATAAAGTTTTATTCCTTTTTGAAGTAGGTTTTGTTCGATCGAAGCTCTATGCTGTGACAGCGCTGTGTTCACGTATAAATTTTTACAGAGTAGCACTGTAATCGTCTGCGTCTACTCCACAAGACCCGCGGCTCTAACGCGTTACCGAAACCCTGATTGATCTGCCAGGCTGACAGATCAATCAGAGCTTCAGAAGAACCGGGATCGGTGGAAGAGTCTGACCCTATTGTAAAAGTGATTAATATATTTTTCACAATAAACACGAATTTGAATGAATTAAGAACTGTTAATAGTAAGAATACTTTTGTTATTATAATAGCTAATAACAGTTCTCGATTTATTTCATTCAAATTCTTGTCAATCGTTTAAAAACATCTGCTTATGTAATATATTTTTTTCAAGTAATAATCACTTCTCTCGAATATAAGATACGAGTGTGAAAATATAAGTCATCGTTCTGTCGGACCTAGGTATAGTACGATACGTATTATGTCAGGTATACGGCGATGTAGTCGTCGCAGGCGTCGAGCACAGCGCGGCGCAGCGCGGGGTCGCGCGCGTGCAGCGCCGCCGTGTGCGAGGGCAGGAACAGGCACATGCGCCCGGCACCGCCCCACGCGTAACTCTGCACCCCTACACCCATACACCCATACACTATACATACACTACACCACCACCGCGTGCGAGGGCAGGAACAGGCACATGCGCCCGGCACCGCCCCACGCGTAACTCTGCACCCCTACACCCATACACCCATACACTATACATACACTACACCACCACCGCGTGCGAGGGCAGGAACAGGCACATGCGCCCGGCACCGCCCCACGCGTAACTCTGCACCCCTACACCCATACACCCATACACTATACATACACTACACCACCACCGCGTGCGAGGGCAGGAACAGGCACATGCGCCCGGCACCGCCCCACGCGTAACTCTGCACCCCTACACCCATACACCCATACACTATACATACACTACACCATCACCGCGCGCGAGGGCAGGAACAGGCACATGCGCCCGGCACCGCCCCACGCGTAACTCTGCACCCCTACACCCATACACCCATACACTATACATACACTACACCACCACCGCGTGCGAGGGCAGGAACAGGCACATGCGCCCGGCACCGCCCCACGCGTAACTCTGCACCCCTACACCCATACACCCATACACTATACATACACTACACCACCACCGCGTGCGAGGGCAGGAACAGGCACATGCGCCCGGCACCGCCCCACGCGTAACTCTGCACCCCTACACCCATACACCCATACACTATACATACACTACACCACCACCGCGTGCGAGGGCAGGAACAGGCACATGCGCCCGGCACCGCCCCACGCGTAACTCTGCACCCCTACACCCATACACCCATACACTACACCACCACCGCGTGCGAGGGCAGGAACAGGCACATGCGCCCGGCACCGCCCCACGCGTAACTCTGCACCCCTACACCCATACACCCATACACTATACATACACTACACCACCACCGCGTCTGAGGGCAGGAACAGGCACATGCGCCCGGCACCGCCCCACGCGTAACTCTGCACCCCTACACCCATACACCCATACACTATACATACACTACACCACCACCGCGTGCGAGGGCAGGAACAGGCACATGCGCCCGGCACCGCCCCACGCGTAACTCTGCACCCCTACACCCATACACCCATACACTATACATACACTACACCACCACCGCGTGCGAGGGCAGGAACAGGCACATGCGCCCGGCACCGCCCCACGCGTAACTCTGCACCCCTACACCCATACACCCATACACTATACATACACTACACCACCACCGCGTCTGAGGGCAGGAACAGGCACATGCGCCCGGCACCGCCCCACGCGTAACTCTGCACCCCTACACCCATACACCCATACACTATACATACACTACACCACCACCGCGTGCGAGGGCAGGAACAGGCACATGCGCCCGGCACCGCCCCACGCGTAACTCTGCACCCCTACACCCATACACCCATACACTATACATACACTACACCACCACCGCGTGCGAGGGCAGGAACAGGCACATGCGCCCGGCACCGCCCCACGCGTAACTCTGCACCCCTACACCCATACACCCATACACTATACATACATTACACCACCACCGCGTGCGAGGGCAGGAACAGGCACATGCGCCCGGCACCGCCCCACGCGTAACTCTGCACCCCTACACCCATACACTATACATACACTACACCACCACCGCGTCTGAGGGCAGGAACAGGCACATGCGCCCGGCACCGCCCCACGCGTAACTCTGCACCCCTACACCCATACACCCATACACTATACATACACTACACCACCACCGCGTGCGAGGGCAGGAACAGGCACATGCGCCCGGCACCGCCCCACGCGTAACTCTGCACCCCTACACCCATACACCCATACACTATACATACACTACACCACCACCGCGTGCGAGGGCAGGAACAGGCACATGCGCCCGGCACCGCCCCACGCGTAACTCTGCACCCCTACACCCATACACCCATACACTATACATACACTACACCACCACCGCGCGCGAGGGCAGGAACAGGCACATGCGCCCGGCACCGCCCCACGCGTAACTCTGCACCCCTACACCCATACACCCATACACTATACATACACTACACCACCACCGCGTGCGAGGGCAGGAACAGGCACATGCGCCCGGCACCGCCCCACGCGTAACTCTGCACCCCTACACCCATACACCCATACACTATACATACACTACACCACCACCGCGTGCGAGGGCAGGAACAGGCACATGCGCCCGGCACCGCCCCACGCGTAACTCTGCACCCCTACACCCATACACCCATACACTATACATACACTACACCACCACCGCGTGCTGAGGGCAGGAACAGGCACATGCGCCCGGCACCGCCCCACGCGTAACTCTGCACCCCTACACCCATACACCCATACACTATACATACACTACACCACCACCGCGTGCTGAGGGCAGGAACAGGCACATGCGCCCGGCACCGCCCCACGCGTAACTCTGCACCCCTACACCCATACACCCATACACTATACATACACTACACCACCACCGCGTGCGAGGGCAGGAACAGGCACATGCGCCCGGCACCGCCCCACGCGTAACTCTGCACCCCTACACCCATACACCCATACACTATACATACACTACACCACCACCGCGTGCGAGGGCAGGAACAGGCACATGCGCCCGGCACCGCCCCACGCGTAACTCTGCACCCCTACACCCATACACCCATACACTATACATACACTACACCACCACCGCGCGCTGAGGGCAGGAACAGGCACATGCGCCCGGCACCGCCCCACGCGTAACTCTGCACCCCTACACCCATACACCCATACACTATACATACACTACACCACCACCGCGTGCGAGGGCAGGAACAGGCACATGCGCCCGGCACCGCCCCACGCGTAACTCTGCACCCCTACACCCATACACCCATACACTATACATACACTACACCACCACCGCGTGCGTTATATAAATAATAACGAACTATGAAAATAGGTGTGTTCGAGATTACCCCCGATACGAATTACGCAAATCAAGATGTGCTAAACAATGTGAACATTATCATAACTAATGAATATTTCCTGATAACAATTCTAGTGTTTCTTGGTATTTTATTATTGATCGGGGCGATCACAATATGCAGAATTTTATATAGAAGACACATCGAAAGAATTGTACAGATAAGAACATTGAGAAATCAGGTAGAAAAACTGACTCGAGAGAATAGCGAACTATAAAATGATGATATAAAGCGATAATATAAAGCGATGACAATATAAAAAAAAAAATCGGAAAGCAGCCGGGAGAAGTTCGTGTCCAATAGAGCTGCTGGGAGCTGTTCCTGACCTGTAGAGCTGCCGGGAGTTGTTCGAGTCTAGGATCGAGATATGTTCGATATAAGGCGAGATATAAAGTTTATTTAAATGTGACGAAGTGAACTAATAACGGTATGTACTCAGTGAAATGTAAGTTTTAGATGCGACGAACCGGGAAGATGATTTTATAAAGCAGAGAAGATTCTATTAATTATATTATAATTAAGAATTTAATTTGAAAAGATATTTTATAATATTTCATATTATAATATCGAGTAATATCCAAATAATGTGATCGGTAAACGGTTCCAAAAACAGCCACGCCACCTTTTATGACGCATCTCTTCAAGGTGTAGTTACCGGCCTTTTATGTTACATAATAAAGTAGAACATATATAAAACAGATATCTATTTAATCAAAGACGACCTTGCCTAAGAGCATGTTGCAATTTGCAATATTTTCTTTTTTTTTTACATGTAAGTATATATTTTGCATGGAAAAAAAAAATAATTTAATTTTAATCGTTTGTGTATAAACTAACGGAAGAATGTGAAACAGTATTAAGGACTATAAAGAAAAATTTAAGTCTTATCAGATTTGAGAAATCAAAAAGAATAGAAATAAAAGAATATGTATTAAGTATGGATTACATATTTGTATGGATCTATTGAAATAAAATACTTTTCTTTCTTTCTTTTCTAAGTAAGTTAGAACAAGCTAGAATATTAACGGAAAAATTCGATAAACTGAAAGATACGTTAAAAGGATTTAATTTAGGAAAAGACCTATTACAATTGTAGGATTTAATAAGTGAACACTATACTAAAATACAAGCGAAGAAATAAGTAGTGAAAAAGGTAAAATAAAAATGGAATACTTTAATTTGAAAAGGCACATGCGCCCGGCACCGCCCCACGCGTAACTCTGCACCCCTACACCCATACACCCATACACTATACATACACTACACCACCACCGCGTGCGAGGGCAGGAACAGGCACATGCGCCCGGCACCGCCCCACGCGTAACTCTGCACCCCTACACCCATACACCCATACACTATACATACACTACACCACCACCGCGTGCGAGGGCAGGAACAGGCACATGCGCCCGGCACCGCCCCACGCGTAACTCTGCACCCCTACACCCATACACCCATACACTATACATACATTACACCACCACCGCGTGCGAGGGCAGGAACAGGCACATGCGCCCGGCACCGCCCCACGCGTAACTCTGCACCCCTACACCCATACACTATACATACACTACACCACCACCGCGTCTGAGGGCAGGAACAGGCACATGCGCCCGGCACCGCCCCACGCGTAACTCTGCACCCCTACACCCATACACCCATACACTATACATACACTACACCACCACCGCGTGCGAGGGCAGGAACAGGCACATGCGCCCGGCACCGCCCCACGCGTAACTCTGCACCCCTACACCCATACACCCATACACTATACATACACTACACCACCACCGCGTGCGAGGGCAGGAACAGGCACATGCGCCCGGCACCGCCCCACGCGTAACTCTGCACCCCTACACCCATACACCCATACACTATACATACACTACACCACCACCGCGCGCGAGGGCAGGAACAGGCAGACGATGCAATAGTTACCATAGTACTGCAGGGGCCAGTGATGGGGCGAGTGTTTCCTCGCCAGCAGGCAGGAGGGCACGGCGCCGGGCGGTAACACTCGTGCGGGCCACCACGAGCACGTGCCCAGCTTGTGCCACACCACGTCTTCATACCTGGATCATGCCGCTCTAAATAATATGACTTTCTAGTAAAAACAAAGTTTGGAAAGAATCTTGAAAAACAAAACACTTAACTATGATATTACGACTCGTGATATAATAACATACCCTACTCTCGGTCCCCACATACAGCTCGGACACAACTCCATATTTTCCTTATCCTTGCGCACTGAACTGATGACCCTCGTGCTGGACAAGATTTTTTCTACAAACGTTTGTTTTGGCGCTTGCTTTGGTGGTTTCTTGCGATCTAAACAAATAAGATTTTCTTTTAGAAAAATATTAGTTTGAAAATAAACTCAAACGAAAAGTGAAAATAGCTTTAAAGTTTTATCTATTGATATTTATGATCGCGCAATATATAAATAGGTGTAAAGTATCGAATCGATAAAATAGCTATTAAATTTATTCAAACTCCAACAGAGCTACAAGAGTACAGTCTACTCACGAATTATGGAGACCAGCCAGTCCCTCCTGCAGGCGAGGTGGAATGATGCTGGGCAGTTGGGACACTCCCTCAGCTTTTCCTGTTTCCCGCACACCAGGCACCAGGGCGCGTGCAATGTCACCGGTTGCTTTTCGGGAGATGTATTCTTAAAATAAATATATAATAAGGTACTGTCGCCAAATAAGACTTGAAGAATGTATTTCAATTGGGATTGTAGCAAGCTGGTAGTCAAAAACAGGGGCCTTATTAGGTGTCAATACCTTATTCTAATATTTGGTACCACATCGAATTGTAATTAACAATGTACATTTTTTTTACGGTTTATAATTTTTATAGAACCTTTTTACCAATTGTATTTTAAATTTGTGTTATATACATGAATACTTATTTATTTATTAACATTATATTGATTATTTAATTGGTCATTTTCCTCCAGATACACTTTTGTAGAAAGCATTTTTTTATCTCTGATGTTAAAAGGTTACAATAGTAAACACGTGTATTTGCTTTATGGTAACGACGACTATTAAAAATTCTGTATAACACAACAATAAAAGTACTCCGTCTGAAAAATAATTTCAAAAGTCAACAATGTGTTTATTTACAAATATTTTTTTATATTTAAGTAGTATGCAGTTATTTTAGATGTAATGGTTTCATTTGTTTTTCAATAGATTGTGTTCTCTTCATCATTTATAAGGATATATTTTGCTTTTAGAATCATTATATGTTATTAAATTAATTATAAGTATTTAATTTGTATACCATGAGTTTGAAAATGCCGTTTTATTGTTATAGGTTCCTAGAATTGACATAGAAACTTCATGGTTTGAGGTGTTCGAAAGAAACTTTTTTCTACGATGTTCCTCTTTTAAAAAAATTGAATTATTTGAATATCGACTTTCAATTGTTTTTGTTATTCAACAAGAAAGAGGGATGCTGTGAAAATTCGAGTGATTTTTAAAAACGAGTTCTGATGCGGAAGTAACGCGGCAGAAACAGTCCGCAATATCAATGTTGCGTTTGAAGAGGGGTCTGCTAATGAACGCACCGTGCGATTTTGGTTTAAACGCTTTCGTGATGAAAACTTCGACTTAAAAAACGATGATGATACAGGGCGTGATAAGGCCGGTCTTCTGTGGCGCATCCACGATAAGGGTTTCACCTGTGTGGATCCTCCCAACACGATGGGTAGGGGACCGGAAATTGCACAGTTGCGCATCTCTGGTTTCTAACCGGGAGTAGCCTGGCCGGTTTGCGCACTGGTCGGGCATTGCACGCTCCCGCCGTCGTGGGGGTGCATCTCGAATGTCTTTGAGATGTACCCCCAACCCGCGGAGGGACCTGCCCTTTTCAAGGCGGGCCGAAATGGAGGCGAACCGCGCGGAGTATGGCCTTCGGGCCGATCCCGTACATCGCCTTCCATGCGAGGGACATCGCTGAGTTTTAGTGGGTAAACTCCTGCTTCTTTTCTAGCCCTTTCGGGGGTGGGGCCGCAGGAGTGCCACATAACCTGTGGAGCCCGCGCTGAGTGAAGCGGGTATGAGTAACGCATTTCGCAGCGTCAAAAAAAAAAAATGGTGGAGGCCGATCCTAGTCAAACTACCTAGGACTTAGCGGCATGGTTTAACGTTACGTTACCCACAAAATTTACTAATTTGCGTCAAACCAATAAAATAAAAAAATACGAAAAATGGGTGCCTAATGAATTTACTGATCTGCAGAATGAAACGCGTGTTGAAACTTGTGTTGCCTTGTTGAATCGGTACAGAAATGAACGAATATCGGAACGAATTGTAACATGTGATGAAAAGTGGATTCTTTATGATAACCGTAAAAGTAAAAAATGCAATGGCTGACTCCAGGTCAAACGCCACAACAGTGTTCTAAAGCAAACTTACCAATAAATAGGTAATGGTAACTGTTTGGTGATCTCAGCATGGTGTTATACACTATAGTTTTCTCTTCTCCGATCTGGTCAAGTAACAACGGCAGATATCTATTGTGACGAACTCTGAACAATGTTGGCAGCACTAAAAGTAAAACAGCCCGGACTTATGAATCGATCTTCACCATTATTGCTCTATGACAACGCAAGACCTTATATAGCACGAGAAACTGTTTTGACCCTTCAAGAACTGCAGTTAAAAACCATTCGTCATCCTCCGTATTCGTCAGACCTTGCTCCAACGGACTGCCATTTATTTCGTGATTTGGACAATTATCTATGTGATAAGAAGTTTTCTTCCCAGGAGGCAATACAAAATGCTTTCACACAGTTTGTGCAGGCTAGAGCCTCAAAGTTCTATTGCAAAGGCATAAATGACCTTCCTATTAGATGGCAGTAATATATAGATAATAATGGTAACTATTTTAATGAAATAAATTCGTTAAAAATTAAAAAATTATAAATTTCGATTTTCAGTGCAAATTGGCAATTTCATACTTTAACCCCTATTATTAAAAAAATGGTGAATTACTTTAATTTCAAAATAAAGGTTGACTGTGTAAGTTGTACCTAAATACTGTATGGTAGTTAATTTTAATTCTGTGTTAACTCATGTTATTTAAAGTGGTGGTATTTTTAGAAGTCACTTGGATTATATGGATTGTATACAATGCAAGTGATTACTGGAACCAAAGAGTATGTAAGAATAAACTGGAACATTGCTTTCACTGTTGAAATTTATAAAAGGATAATCAGGTATAAAAGATCATAATTAAATTATTATGTACTAATATATAAAGTGGATACCTTTCTTGTTTCGGATTCCTATAACACAAGGGTTTTAGTTACCAAGCTTGAGATCTGTGAGTTTTTCATATCTAAATATATATAACTCAAAGGTGACTGACTGACATAGTGATCTATCAACGCACAGCTCAAACCACTGGATGGATCGGGCTGAAATTTGGTATACAGGTAGATGTTATGACGCAGGCATCCGCTAAGAAAGGATTTTGATAAATTCTACCCCCAAGGGGATAAAATAGGGAACGAAAGTTTATATGAAACTTTGTCAATTTTAAACCGATCGGGCTGAGACTTTGCATGCATAAAGCTACTATGACGTAGGCATCCCCTAAGAAAGAATTTTGATCAATTCTACTCCCAAGGGGATAAAAGTTTATATGAAACTGTCAATTTTAAACCGATCGGGCTGAGACTCTGCATG
The DNA here is from genome assembly GCA_918026875.4 of Diatraea saccharalis. NCBI lineage: Eukaryota > Metazoa > Arthropoda > Insecta > Lepidoptera > Crambidae > Diatraea > Diatraea saccharalis. Next base: position 1,274,001 of record OU893336.1, read on the forward strand.
CATAAAGCTTCTATGACGTAGGCATCCCGTAAGAAAGGATTTTGATAAATTCCACCACTAAGGGGATAAAATAGGGAATGAAACTTTATTTCAGGCATTTTACACGATATAATGAATAAATATTCGTTAGAAATGCTGCTCAAAGTAACTTTACCACGTGGACGAAGTCGCGGGCAAAAGCTAGTTGATTATAATATGTAAGAAGTTTTTATTACAAATATTATAAACATACCGAACTGTCTGCAGAAGTGTTCGACTGCTTATTGACAAAATTGTATCTCCAACATTGCCGGAGATAATTCTCCACTTCTTTTTCTGTTGCTACATTTTTGAAAACCATTTCAAACTTGTCCTCTGTACTAGCATCTACGTTTAGCAAGTAGTCAATGCAGTCTTCGTCCCTATCTTTACAGGTTTGTAAGCAGAAGAAATAGTTATCAAATAGCATTTCCTTGCCTCGTCGTACAAACTCTTTAAAAGCATTCTCATATTTGCTTTGCTTTAAGGGCATATGACGCATATCATATGTTGTATTAAGGTCTGGCTCCTTCAGTTTTGACAGTTTCACATTTAATGGCACAATGTAGTCTTCTTTGAGCTTTCTCTAAATAAAAAAAAAATGAGACAAACTTTAGACAAACAGATATTACAGATGCAGCCTTAATAAAGCATGGTTTGTGTTGGGTTCTTTATGATAATAAATTTTTAACCCTCAAAGTACTCTCAAATATTTGTCACTCAAGCTAAAATTCAGTATTACCTTCTTAGGTGATTTATTTTCTACAGACTTCAGAACTTGCACTTTCTCTACACTTTGTTTGCCATAAAAAGGTCTGGAACGCTCGGCCAAATGAAGACTTGTGTAAGGCAACCACATTCTCTCTTTGCGACGACTTATTTCGACGTAATAACATAATTCTTCTGTTGCTGTAATACTGCCGTCTTCATTAGCAGATATCCCTAGAACTTTGGACAAAATTTTTTTTTGACAATTTGATGGTAGTGAAATAAACAAACATCATGAACTAATAAACAATTCAAAAATATTTTTTTTAGTTAGGTAAATATTCGTGAAATACGTAATTTCATAGGCTGAAGAGACCAACCTTTGTCGTCGAAAAACAATCCTTTATCATCTTTCACAACTTGAACTTTGGCGTAAACTTTATTACACATTCTTGCGAGAGCTATGTCTCCAAGTTTCCAATGGTAAATACTCATATTTTCAGTTATACTTATTAACAAAACTCTTGCATGAACTTTCGCAAAACTTTAATACTACAAACTTAGATTACTTTAAATATTATTGCCCTTATTAGCCTCATCTTAGGGCTCATTTTCCTCCAATTAAGTATTCGGAACAAATCAAAAGGCTATGTAATAAAGGTTTTTATTTCTTTTTAATAGCCATGGGCTAGAGCTAAATTTGCATCTTCTCATCAGCGACATCTAGTGCCTAATAGATTACTTTTAATTTCATAAAACATTTAGCGACTTATGTGACATCTAGCGTCGAGTAGATAAGTGCAAGTTATATGCTTTGAAATGTTAACTTATATTCATACTTAATTCATAGATGGCGGTAGCAGAATTTGAATGAATGAAGTAAGAACTGTTAATAGTTAAAAAACTAGTAATATTATTACTGTCTATTATCAGTTCTGGCTTCATTTACTTAAATTCTTGTCTATTGGGAAAACAAATTTGCCAGAGACCAGGAGGAATTATTAGGCTTTTTCATTAAGAAATTTGCTTAAATTATGAAATTTACTCAAGTACCATTTTCATACCAAAAACAAAGTGAACATTAAATGGTTTCTATTCTATTCTCGTCAGGATTTGTGGATTTCCCTAATTTTAGAAACTATCGATAATGCAACTTCTCAGGAGTAGAAATCTATAGCATGTCTTGAGAAACAAATTTTATAACGTTCGGGGTTATCAAATGTAATAGGACTTCAGTTCAATGTAGGTTATAGTAAAAATTATATAGTATTTTGTTATTTAATTAAGGTAACAAATTGACATAATATAAAATCAAATAAACTTCTTGCTTTAAACTTTTTAGAACGTTATTTAGCTGTAATCTGGATTTTTTAACGATATTGGTCATAATATTGCGTCAATTTCACCTCCGTGCAGTTAGTTGGACCTGCGTGGGGATACCCAAGGCGCGAATAAAGCGAACCGATCTTGAAATAGTAGAGTGGACACCCGTCTTAAAGAAGTGAGAAATTTTTTTTAAATAGGTACTTACATTTCACATAAATTCAATAATGCATGCGTAACGGCGACGTTATAATTACAATGCCAAGTTAGTTATCTTAGGTACCTTCTAGTGTCAACTATATGACATCAGAGTAACTCTACACTACTCTACATAATTATCTATTTTATATTAACACTAAATATTTTGTAACAAGGTAATAATGTCACTCCAGAATATCTTTATATGTAGATATAAAACGGAAACACGCGGGCGAAGCCGCTGCCGGTAAGCAAGTTATATAATAAATCGTATTTATTTGGTCATTGTCAAAATTGTTAGTAAAGATGGATATTACTTTGTTTTTACTGTAAAATATTAAGTATGTGAAATGAAAACCATAGGTGCCACAGAAATTAATGATGACCATACCATAAGTATGAAATGCCCTTCGTGCACCCTCTCTCTTTTGGAGGAAGGTCCTGGAATCCAGCAGAGTGTTTCATTTCCATACCCCGACTGATAAGGCAAAAAAAAACCTGTTTCAATCTTCCCGAAAGCACGAATGACTACATCTATAGATTTTGCACGTCTGCAATAATAGTTTCTGTCTTGCAAGTGTTACTTTAGAAAACTCAATAGATGTTTTCCCGCCAACTGGCACCACCGTTTTTACGCAAGCGAAGGCTCACGTAAATAATAACGCATGCCACCCTCGTCTAATGTAGCCCGTAGATGAAAAACCAGTAGATGACCGCCACTGTTCAAAACTATCGCAATCAGTTTCAAAGGTACACTGTTTTATAGAATTATATAGATACATGGTTTTAATGATCAAGACACCCATCGAAAGATTGCAGTAAGCGTTCAACTCAATAACAATTTCTCAATAACATTCACGGATATTTGCGTTTGAAATTAACGATATCATCCAATCGATATCTTAGAAAAAACGTTGCGATCGCGATCGTAGTTATATGTCAATTAGTTTTAGCGTAAAGTTCGTGAATATCTTTCAAATATATATTTATAGATTTTTAAATAAGACTGTTTGGCCCCTAGACTAAATTTTGCGTTTTTAATTTGGAAGTTAGTAAGTAAGCAATATTATAATTTATTATTTGTTACATACATGAAATATACTAAGGTAAGGACTATTTCAATCGCCTACGTAATACGGTAAAAACAAACATACTAAAACAAGATACTTTTTAAATTCAGTTTAGAGAGTGTTACAAGAGAATTGGCACAACTAATCTACCGACTATTTAAGATTACATAAAAATAGACAACAAACCAAACTCATACAGCCATCGTTTAGTAAAAATATAAAATGTTTACGATAATAAAGTTATTATAAAATGATTTTGTAGCGTAAGAAACTAGCATCCGCGCCTCATATATAAATACATATCTCTCCCTAATAATCAGTCCCCCATCGAGACGATTGGAAGCTGCGTGGACCGCCTACCGAGATGCGACCAATCACAGCGACCGACCGGTTACTGGCACAGTTCCGAGTGTGTGCCGTTCACTGGCTCAGCACAATCACTGACTTATCGATAATAAACAAGATACCTACGCATTTTGTGGAACTTGCTTGTTATAATAGTTAGGAGTAGAACAAACAATCCCTAATAGTTAGGGAAATATTCTCTAAGCTACGTAATAGGGATGAAGATTTGTAAAAAATAAAGAAATTCTATTAAGTCCGTCAGTTTGATAATAGAAATATATTAGGTACGTATTTTTTTACTTCAATTTAACAAGAAATAGCTTAGGTAACTGGCATTCTAGTTGAGGAGCGGGGGATCGCTACGTCACAGTTTTGTAAATAATGTACCAAAGCGTGACGTCATGTGACATATTAACTCAATGTATACTTCAACAATCTACCTGACAGACAAACAAATAAAAATTTGTCGTCATTTTACTAAAATGGATTTTAAATATTTTTTTTTTGTAGTGAACAAGCTGAAATTGTCGAATAATATCCATCTCCGTGTAGTACGTGTTTTTCCTACATCTTTTTTATTTTTAACCGACTTAAAAAAGAAGGTTATCAATTTGACTTTTAGTGTGTAATTTCGTTGGAATGGCGTAATACTCATATACCTATGTTGGTCTTCAAAACAGAAAAGTTCTGGTTAGTGTAAATATATGTATACCAATTAACCTCTCTCAACCCAGACATCAGTGTGTAATGATTCTTTTTCGTTCTATTACTTAGTTTATCTTCGACGTTTGAAGGTTAGAAAAAAAAAGAAAGAAAAACTGTAACATGATCTTGTATAGTTAAAATACGATATGTATAAGTTCACCGTAATGAATAAAATTTGAAAATTTGTGCACTGCCTACAATATTTTCTGTATAGGTATAGGTACAATACACAAAGTTTGATGTTACAAATGTGTACCTATCATATTTTGTCATATATCGGAAATAGTTGAGGTATCACATGTTTTCCGGTATGTTCTTTATTGTGGAATGAAATAAAACATATTATCATATATGGATCAAAATAATATGTCAGTGTCAACGAAATGTTTTAAATAAGAATATGGACATTTTTATTCATTATAAAGTAAACCTACAAATAAGTAAAGGCACTAACGCCATCTATAGATGTTTAAATACATCGTAAGTCAACTTTTATGTTATAGATACTACCTAGCTGTTTTGTGCGACTTCAGCCGCGTAATTTATAGCTTACTAGCTTTCACCAGCAGCTTCGCCCGCGTGGACCCTAGGGAAATGTTTAGTGGGATAAAAAATATCCTATTATCTAAGTCAACTAATACTCTATATGTATATCAAATTTCATCAAAAGCCGTGCAGTAGTTCCGGCGTGATTGACCGACAAACATCCAAACAAAGAAACTTTCACATTTATAATATTAATAATAATAGGATATCACTCGTGTATGATATGGCATTCCGTGGGCTCAGATACACATATAATAGTAGAAGAGATAAAATGAATTTTTACCTTTTTTATTTCGTTCCTCTGATTTTGAAATGTAATAAAAGAGAATATTTTCTACTTATAAAATATTAAAAATACATACAGTAGCAGTGGCGCAGCTACCAAGGGGCTAGGCGGGGCAGTGCCCCGGGGCCCTCAAGCTCAGGGGGCCCTCGAATCTTTACCAGAAAAATCTCAATCGAAATCAACTTTTGAAAATTTCTCCCATTTTCAAAATAAATATGACAACTCGAGTTTAATCATGGCAACTCAGTTGTGAGAAATTCCAAAGTAATAAAAAGTGAATTCCCGTAAATTATTTGTGTGGGTTGACAGAGTTATTAATGTTTTCATCAATTTGTCGGATATCAATATCTGCATATTATTATTTATCGATATGCGTTTTTGTGACTCGCGATTGTGAACTTCGAGTCAAGATTTTTTTCGAGAATGGTTAAAAAGTTAATGTATCAGGAGTAAGTAAGCGTATGTCAATAAATTTTGTGATGCATTTAAACGCAAGCAACGTTGGCTTTCTTGGGAAAGTGAAGAAAGTAAACAAAAATTGCCCAAAATTGACAAGTTTTTTAGTCAGCCTTCTGCAAGTACATCTGGACAAAATATTTCTATTGATAATTTTTGTAAATAGGTTGCATGGCGATAGGTTAAATAACAGTAAGCTGGTGCAACGTATCTATGAATAATAAATATATAAAAACCCTTAAATCTTTTCTATTTCGTTTTATTGCCAAATACCTACACGAAGTATAAAAATAATTGTAATTTATGTTGTTAGTGTTTAATAGTTTTAATACCTGCCCATGCATGAAAAAGAGCTGATGATAAAGTTGCTTAGCATTTTAAAGTATTTGTATATTTAATGATTTTACTTCAAAAAACATTATCAGTTTTGATAGCAATGGGCCCCATTTTTTTATTTGCCCCAGGGCCCTAGGTTACCTAGCTACGCCACTGTACAGTAGGTACCTACCTATATGCGGCAGATGTTCAGAACAACTCGAGGACAACTTTCACTTATCATTCATTATTATGTCACTAGCAATGTACTTAATTTCATTTTAAGAAATGTGGTTTGGGCATTTCATTAATGCGACTTTTAAGTCTAAAGTTCAAAGCTAGAAAACTTACTGCCACTGTGCTAGCACTTATATATACTTAATAAGCCGTTTGATATTGTAAATCATAAAATACTTAAAAAAATATGGCGTTTGATCCAACATAAATAAACTACTCATTGCTTAGATAATATAAAACAGATTACATTGAAAAATGAAATCTCAAAGTTTTTAATGACAGTAAAACGGTATTATAGTGTATATTGATGTCAAAAATGATCTGAGATCAACATTTACGGGCCAAAATTGATTAAGTCGGTCCCATCTTGGACACCTGGGACTGCTGAATTGTTAAGTTTGTTGTTTATAAAGATGAATGTAGTATAATTAAATTTTTATTCTTTAATATCCATATAATTTAATAACTAAAATATACAAATAAAAAAAAAATGCCGTTATGTCCTTGCATGTTCTGTTTTTCGGACATTACTTCAGAAAAACAAATACCTACAGTACATAATGATCAGGTAACTGCTTCGAGGCAGGAATTTTTATAAGTTTTCATGTGTGACACACTATTCCCATATCCATTGTTAAAAAACAGCATATAGATATCGCTTTTGCTATGCCTTTGGTATGTATCTAGGTGATAAGAGTCCTAGGTCAGCTATGCTATTCTGAATAGAGTCGACCGTCACGACATAGAGTTTCAACGAACGAATAAAACGAAATAAAAGTAGGTTATATTTGACTGAGCCTCTATGTAGTAACAGCGCTACTGTCGTCGTCGAGTTCTAGGTTTTTATAACACAAAGACAGGTCTTGGTGTTTTCGAGATATCTGTAGTTTCTATTTAGTTAAGAAACTTTTTTAGTAGTTACCTGTTCATTACTAGCGCGATCACCCATGAGAGGGGCGATTGAACCGTTCTCAACTTTTTACCTAATAGCTCGTGCCCACCTTCCGGGACACTCGATAACAAAAGTGGAAAGACAACATCACAAACAAATTTAAACACTTATATTATCAAGAGAAACATATAAAAATCCCTTTTTCTCTTTTTCTAGGAAACGTCACCGTGAGACGGCGTTTTATTTTAAAATATTTTTTAATATAGTCCGTCCATGGAACGGTTATCCAGCATATTTCTGCTTAATTGTCGTTCCATGATTCATTATTCAGATGTTGTATGGACAAGATCTCAGAATTTACTCAACATACAGTTACTATCTGCATAACAATGTTATTTGCTTAAATCTAAATAATAAGGTATAGTTAAACACACGCTGTATAAGTTCGGTAAAAAACATCACTTATTTTCTTCTATGTAGACGTTAGCTTCATAAAAGCTGTATAAAAGACAAATATTCAGATTCTGATGAAGGTTATTTAGAAGGAAGCTGGTTAGTATCCGTTTGCCAAACTTATACAGACTAATTCTGAATTTTCAACTACTATGCAACTAATAGCAATCTGAGTTGCATTTATCTGAATATAGTTTGCTTAATTGTCCTACTTATGATTACTATCCAGCTTAAAGAAAGCTATTCAATTTAATGCAAAATTTCTCCAGCTTATAGAGCAATTTTAGCATAAAGAATTTTTTATTATCCAGAATAAAGCTATCACTTCAGCTGTTATACAAAGATTATGAAGCTATAAGCTGCTTATTGTAATAATATTTTGCTTTATCTAGCTTATGTGCTGGCTGAGTTGTTACCCGCGTATGATGACGCTTCCCGTAGGTGATAGAATTTTTTATACCAGGTCCAGTAGTTTTGGAGTCTATTCAATGTAAATATTAATTAGTACTACATTTGAAAATTTAAAGACCAAGAAAAATAAACCCTGCCAAGAATAAGCGAGCGATATTTTGTTCGTAACTGTACCCTCTTTGTCAGCATCTGTCGTGGTTTTTGTCGGGTGTCGATTTTGTCTGGTGTTTTTTTTACTGTTCCCCGGCGGCGGTACGTCATTGTATCGATCTCCGATCGCACAGGTACCTATGAACTTTTACCTTTTGACCGAAAAACTGATCAATACTAATCTAGTTCGAATGAGGTTGTTAATTCGACTGAACTATTTTCAGTTTTATTTCCTAAATATCTTCGCCAATAGTGGACAGATTTTGATAAACCTATATTGTTTTAAATAGGGCATATTCTCAAGAGGCTCATCATAAATAAGTGAATTTCATTCTGATTGGATTAGTATGTACCTAATGTTAAGTTATTACAAAATAAATAAAAAAAATAACACATTTTTACAATTAATGTTCTTTTTTGGTTCTATTTTGAAAATATATCAGGCTCATGCGCACATCCTCTAACTAAACGAAGCTTGAAGTAACGTTTTTATAGCACGAGGCACAGGATAACCTGTTGATGTTTTTGTGATCTATTCAGTAAAGTGATTCAGGAAGTCACTGCTGTAGGCTGTTTTTTTTTTTATTTTATTTCTTTATTTTAACAAAAGTGGTTTATGTTAATTACGAGCTCAATAGCCAAGGGAAGCTCAATAATACCGTGGTTGGCGCGCCTGGGTCACGATACGGTTGGTAAACAAGTTTCGATATGACCGGTTATAGGATGGGTGAGCAAAAATTTATTATCTCGAGCTCCTCCTTGCTTCGGAGGGCACGTTTAGCCGTTGGTACCGGCTGTAATCGTTAATACCCACGAATTCGTAATTGGTCCGAATGCCGAATGTTGGGTCATGGCCCATTCTCCCTATTCGATTAATAGGCCGGTGATGATGCTAATAAAGTAGCTAAGTGGCTCGTTAGAGGTTTCAAGGTGTCGCCATGTCTGAGGTCCCGGTTTCGATTCTCAGTAATCATTGATAAACGTGTGAATACTGTATTATTCGGAGTTGAGATATTTTTGTGTAAAGCTTGGAAATAATTTGTTTTTGTTGTTAAATTTTTTGGGAATGCTTCGATACGCACTTCGGACGATACGATATCGATACAGAAATCGTGAAAGGTATAAAGACTTGAAAAATTATGTCACAATCACAAGTAATATACAAATGAAAATTATTACACATAAAAAGCAACTAACGAAATGGGCTATGTGATGTGAACTTCAAGATGTATCGGAGAGCTCGCCATTTCTCCGAGTGCGATATATCAGAATACTCGCGATATATATCGATATTTGACGACCTCCGTAGCCGAGTGGTTCGCACGCCGTTTTAAAGGTGTCGCCATCTCTGAGGACTTTTATATAGTCTCGGGTCTGGTTGTTGACTCGTTGACTTCGTTGAGTGTTGTGGTACCTTCGTTGTCTCAGATACTCCATAATACGGGGGCTTTAGCTACTCATCTTGGAATATGAGCAATGTTTGTGATGTTGTCTAATATTTATTCATTTTATATATATCCGATATCGCTATTGGTGGATGACAGTTTTGTCAGCCTCTAGAGATTAAAGCGCTTTTTATTATATATGTTTTTTATTCTTGTCTCTGGTATTATGCGTCAAAAGTATTTTTAAACATATTATTTTAACTAGCCAACTTCACTTTAATTAAAATTAAATAAAACTACAGTACACGCTCCTCTGTCGATAACAATTATTTTAATACAATCAGCATTAATATTTAGAATAGTTCGCACGAGATACGTTTATAATTGTATCGAACGAGACGGTCAATGACGGCGTGACTCACTCCATCTCGCCGCGCACGCGCATGTCAAACGCTGAAGCGATTTATCATACAAGTATAATAAACGTGATAGTTTGTGACTATACTTGTTCATGGGAAATCGATGGATTTTAATAATAATATAATTGATTTACTAGATTCTTAACTGCACGCATCTATATTTACAATCTGTAACTGTACACAGCAGAATAGCACATTTATGTAAATAATTTCAAAGTTTAAAATTGACTACAGAAATATATTCATTAAAGACTGACTTTTGCCCGCAAATTTGTCTGCGTAGCGTTTTCAGAAGATCAGTAGATTACTTATTAAAGTCAAAAATTATAAACTAGATTATCATAATTTTTCCAAATTAAATATTGATAAAAAGTAAGTGGCACACTTTCTCGTTTTAAGCTTGTAACTTGTTATTCAAGGTAGTTGCATCGTGCGCAGACGGGCAGCCGAGAGATGCGCACGCGCCGGAGCAGCTGACCTCACCAAACACCGACCGCGATGAGTTGATATTTTAAAACAACACTAATAAAGATAATCAATAATGCTGGCTACGAGTAATGGTATATAAAAAACAAATTACTTATGTATTAAAAAATAAGCAATAATAATTTATAGTAAGTAACGACTAAATATAACAAATCCGTACAATCTGATATTATATTACACTGCAATGTAATGCATTCTTCTTTTTATTGTAAACTGTGAGGTGTTCTTGTACTCAGTTTTAAGTAATGTTGTTATAAACTACTGTTTTAAATATATCTATTTTGCCACTGTTCACTTAATATTCTAAATAAATAAAAAGAAATATAATATATTACTTACGCTATAAGAAGTGACACTCATGAAAGACTCGCCAAAAATCACTACTTATATAATGTCAGGATTTTTCAATTTGTTTGTCAAAAATGATCATATTGATTAAAAAATAAAAATGATTAACTATTTACAGAGTGAGTTCAATGGCATAGTAATGAGCACGTTCAGTTTGCGATGTGTCAACTGTCACAAGGGTCATTCATGGGATGGGTGACCAAAAATTATTATCTCGAGCTACTCCGTGCTTCGGAAGGCACGTTAAGCCGTTGGTCTCGGCTGCATTTGCAGTCGTGAATACCAATCAATCCGCATTGGGCCAGCGTAGAGGGTCATGGCCCATCCTCCTTAACCATCCATAAGGAAGGCCTGAGCCCCTGCAGTGGGAACGTAAAAAGGGCTGATGACGATGATGATGATGATAAGATAATGAGGATCAAAATTATTATCTACATGAGAATTAGTAAAATTATTGTCACACTTATTCTATAAATAAATTGTTTTACAAGAATAAATCTGAATATGGTAACAATAATTATAAATAAAAAGAATCTTATTGGACGTGATTTCCCATTTAAAAAGTTCAAGTATCAAGATCGTGTGAGCGGTGCGCACGCGCCACTCGCGGCAGATGTTTACAGCATCTGTCTGTCATCTCTGCAACCTGCCGCCGCCGCACAGCTGATCGCTACCTGGTCGTCGTAACTCTACTTTTTTAACTTTTAGAACTCCTTTACTATTCCACGTTGGAGATTTTTTCGAGATTAAGTACTAAGGTTTTAATTTTGTTGTTAACCGCCACCCCACCTGCCGCGTGATTTTGTTATCTCATTCTTATTGGAATGAAGTTAGTTTGTTCGTAATGAATAAGTATTTTCTACGTTATGCTTCAAGGAAATTTTTTAAGCATTTTTTTTTTGGTTCGAGTCCAATCTCTTATACAGGATTTCTAAAGCATTTTTTAAATTTAAATGTTTGTAAAAATATTTCTTTCGGCTGTTTGGGTGTATTACCTGAACATTGACGAAAACACGCTTTGTAGTAGCGAAAAAGTCACAAGCGTTTGAAAAATTCGTCCTGGTCTTGAAACCTAGGTCCTGGGTAGTTCATTGATTAGAACAATCGCCTGGATTGGTTGGAGTTTCATCAGAGTGCCAGGGACAAAGTGGATTTTTTAGCAGAAATGGCCTACTGGGAAGCCGCTATTTGGTCGCCAGGATAGCTTACTCGCTTACACAATCATCGTACCCTAATGTGGGAGGTAATATTAAGAGTGTAGTCAGAATGAAAATACCTTTGCATGCATGCAGGGTTCAGATCGAGTTCCAGCATGCGGTTATTACCAAATAATGAAAAATGCCGTTGAATTATAGACATCGAATGTATGTACCTATTAAAATTATACAAACTATTGCATAAGTAATTGACACGATATGTTTACATCAGAATCATTAAAAATGTACTCGCAGGTGTACGCTATGCAGCTGTTGTTTTGCCAAAAAAATGCCGCAAACTTACCCGTTGACCTAATTTCATGTGTTTATTTGCTTGAATGTTAAATAACAATAAAAAGGTTTTAATGTACATTAAACCCTTTTATATTGTTATGCAAGTATACATATATGTCGCATCATCTTTACGAAGATCGTTTGATTTAGTTTCTTTTATTTTAATCGCTAGTTACTCGATTACTTAATACTCGATTGTAGAGAGAGCGTGATCATCGATACTTTTGTGACACTAATTTTGACAGTTTGTTAACGAAAAGCAATTTGCCGCCATTTTGGCAGACATTCTGTTTCCGATCGCCGAGGAGTAAAGACATCTGACGACATCACGCTCATCTCGTTATATTTTCGCGTGAAAAGTGATAAAATGGAACAAATCCACGTTGATATACACGCCTGCAGTGTTATTTTAAAGATATTCCTCCGATATGGACAATCGTTATATATATAATATTATTAATACTATTTCACTTAATTATTAAAACAGAAAATGGAAGTAGTTAAGTAGTTAGTTACACAAGGTTTACATTAATCATAATTATCACTAGCCCATTAATGTCGCCATTGTTGGGGCACAGACCTTCTCTATAGATGGAATCGAATCGGAAAAGGAGATGACCCATCACGCGGGCATATTTAGTATGGCAGCTCCGGTGGGAGCATCGACTCAATGTGTCTTCCGATGCACGGAGTTTTTGGTTACCCGTTCTATATTTATAGCCAGCCCTTGCGAAAGTTGCTTAACTTGACAGCTATGGTCTTCTGCTTCTTTTTTTTTTTGTTAATCGCTTATCTGCGCATTTCGCACAATTCTGGCAATGTCAAGTAAATAAATATTTTTTTACATGTAAAATGAAAATGAAATGAATGAAAGATTACGATGATTTTCCAGGTATGGTCAATGATGACATACATATAGTCTATTATCTGAAATGTCTGTATGAAGTAATGGTCAGTGTCATAATATTATTGCAAGAAGAAATTCAAATGAACCTCAACCTCAACCGTGGGACGGTAGATTTGGTCGACTGAAGATCGCAAATCTAGGTAAAAAACCTATTATTATTTTCTACATTGACCAGACCGAGAATCGAAGCAGTAACCTCAGAGATCACGACGTATTGAAACCGGTGTAAACTGTTCTGGGGTTACATATAACATAGGGTCATTCACAGAGAAATCTTATGATAGGTGGCAGGTGGGAGGCAGATGGGCATTTCTGCCCCACGCCAGACCTCTCTCACAACTAGAGGCACTTATTTATTTACATTTATTAGTATTAATTTATGTATTTATTTAACCCCCACCAAACTATGCTCTAGGTTAATTCTGATAATGTTTACGTAATAATTGCATGTCAATAGAATAGGGATAAAGGATATATAAGGTAGGGTAGAAAAAAAAAGAAATTCTATTTAGTGAAATAGTAAAATTAGTTAAAAAATTTGGCTTCAATTTGAACAAGAAATGACTTAGATAATAGGCATTAAAGTTGAGGAGTGGGAGCTCGCTGCGTCACAGTTTTATAGAAAATGTACAAAAGCGTAACGTCATGCGATATTTCAACTCAATGTATCGCCGTAATTTATTGATTACGCGAAAAATAAATAAATACGTACTTAATACTATTAAATAATCTACTTGACGGGCAAACAGTTAATTAAACAAGAATTAGTCGTCATACCCATTTCAAGTATTTGCATGTTGCTATTGTCACCGTTGATGTGTGAGGGGGAAATAGGGATGATGACTGGGTAAAAAAATGCAATTCTATTTAGTCCGTCAGTCAGATAATAGAAAAATATTAGATACGTATTTTTTTTTACTTCAATTTAACAAGAAATAATATAGATAACAGGCATTAAAGTTGAGGAGTGGGGGCTCGCTACGTCACAGTTGAGTAGAAAACGTACTCTAACGTGACGTCATGCGAAATTTCAACTCAATGTAACGCCGTAATTTTATGATTACGAAAAAAATAAAAAAATACGTGTTTAATATTTTTTAACACTCTACCTGACGGACAAACAAACAAAAATTAGTCATCATCCCTATTACATGTATAAGTATTGGATTTCAGGTAGATAGTAGAATGCAATTATTTCATAAACATTACCAGAATTGACTTGCTAGGCCCTCATAGTCGGTTCTAGTCATATTTATAGTCAAGACCTGTGATATAGTAGTGGGGGTATTAATAGGCCGATGATGATGTTGCTGATATATATATTTTTAAGCTACATAAGTAACACACAAGCATTTAAACAATGTGTCTCCTTCACAGCCTTTGTTTATAAACCGAAGTACACACAATAAGTGAATCAACCACTGTCTGATGGCACATGAGTCACACGTCATACGTCACATGCTTGGTGGTAGATGTTGATAGGGCTGTCAACCGCTGGAGGCGAATTTCACGGGCTGTCTCTATAGAGAGAGACATCGGTGTGTTTTATAGGGCATGTCTCTGCCTTTTGACTAGCCTCTCTGAAGCGGGTCCGGCAGGGGTAGGTTCCACATAACCATGCCGACCTGCGCCGGAAAGCATGCGTATTTGCATTTCCCAAGGCAAAAAATAATGCAAACGCGCTTCACTATTACACACTTTTATTATCTATTGACATACAGTAGTGCTATTCTGTCATAATCCTATTAATATTATAAAGGCGAAAGTTTGTAAGTATGGATGTATGGATGTTTGTTACTCTTTCACGAAAAAACTACTGGACGGATTTGGATAAAACTTTACAGCAATATAGGTTATACATCAGAATAACACATAGGGTACTTTTTACTGGGAAAACTTCTCACTCCCACGGGATACCGACTTCCACGCGGACGAAGTCGCGGGCGTCCACTAGTGTTTTTATATACCTGTACTCGTTGTCGAAAGTAGCGCTGTCGCTTCAAAGAGTTTAAATTAAATAAAACATACTTCAAAAGGTAATAAAGGTTTAATTTCATTAAAACTCTCTGACGTAGCATCTGTACGATGAGTTATAGATACATTTATTTAATTACACTGCCCAACAAATATCTACTTCATAAAATTTTCCAAGAAAATTATTATCACGTTTAATGTATTTTGGTGTGGTCATTTCATAAATATCACTGTTTTTTGTGTAGCAGCTCTAGTTTTTAAGATTCTTCAAACTACCCGCATTTTAGGTGACGGAACAATTTAATTGAGTTTCAACGAGTGCATTATTTCTTTTTTTCACAATCAAAACAACGGCTACGAAGAAGAGACGTTGTTTAAACGATTCAAACAGTTTTTGTGTTATTTGTGGCGAATACACCTTTGCAAAGTATCGTAAATCGATCACGGACTTCGTTAAATCTGCCTATTTCAAGTACTTTGGAGTGCATATTTCCAATCTACAGAAACCATGGGTGCCTAATACCGTGTGCCAAAATTGTGTTGTCTCTTTGCGACAATGGTCAAATGGAAAAAGATCAGCTCTCAAGTTCAAGACACCCATGATCTGGCGGGAACCTCGTAATCATCATGATGACTGTTATTTTTGTATGGTTAACATTACGGGTATAAACTCTGCAAACCGGGATAAGTGGTCATATCCGACGTTGTCTTCTGCTCAGAAGCCCCTTACACACTCAGACCAATCACTAGCACCAGTACCATCGACATCATCAACAAGTTTTGAACCAGAAAATATAGAAAATGAAGAAGAAAAACAAGATTCCGAGTCTGATTTCACACCTAGTCAAGAGACAAAACCTCAACCATTCAATCAAAGTGAGCTAAACGACTTAATAAGGGATTTAAATCTATCGAAAGAGTCTTCTGAAATTTTGGCATCTCGTCTGAAAGAAAAAAATCTACTTACTCCAGATACAAAAATTACATTTTATCGTACTCGTGAAAAAGATTTACTTCCATATTTTTTCTCTGAAGAGAATTTAGTTTACTGTAATAATGTTGAAGGTCTTATACAAAAGATGGGTTTACAAAAATATATACCAAGCGAATGGCGTCTTTTTATTGATAGCAGCAAAAGAAGTTTGAAGAGTGTACTTTTACACAATGGAAATAAGTATGGTTCTATACCTATAGGACACTCAACTTCTATGAAAGAAAGATATGAAAATATATCTTTAGTGTTGGAAAAACTGAAGTATGACGAGCATAGCTGGAAAATTTGCGTAGATTTGAAGATGGTAAATTTCCTCCTAGGACAACAGGCGGGTTATACTAAATATCCGTGTTTCATATGTTTATGGGACAGCCGCGACAAAAACAAACATTGGACTCAAAAAGTATGGCCACTAAGGGAGTCAGTGATTGTTGGTAAGCAAAATGTAATCAATCCACCTTTAGTAAATCAAGATCGAATTATATTGCCACCACTTCATATAAAACTTGGTATTATGAAGCAATTTGTTAAAGCCATTAATAAAGATGGCGAATGTTTTGCTTTTCTCTCAAAGAAATTTGCTGGACTGAGCAACGAAAAGTTGAAAGCAGGCATTTTCGATGGTCCACAAATTAGACAATTGATAAAAGACCCCAATTTTGTCGAATATATGAACGAACTTGAAAAAAGAACGTGGAAAAGTTTCGTTGCAGTAATTCAAAACTTTCTTGGGAATCATAAATCAGAAAATTATTTTCAATTAGTTAACGATATGTTGTCCAATTTGAAACTTCTAGGATGTAACATGAGTATTAAATTACATTATTTACATTCTCATTTGGATCGATTTCCTGAAAATCTTGGAGATTATAGCGAGGAGCAAGGTGAAAGGTTCCACCAGGATATTCGCACGATGGAAGAACGTTACCAAGGGAGGTGGGACATACACATGATGGCCGACTACTGCTGGAATCTTTGTCGGGATCAAATACAGAAGCCTCATTCAAGAAAATCTTATAAAAAACATTTTTTCCCCGAACCGCAGTAATTATTTCAAATAAAGTGTGTGAAAAAATCATAATTTTATATTAATTTTTAACCTACATGTAAATTTTAAACTAGAGCTGCTAGAAAAAAAACAGTGGTATTTTCGTAATCACCACACTTAATTTAATTGAAAACATGTGGAAATACTCTGGAAAATTTTTCAGTGTTGTCCTGTTTTACTGTTCTTTTTCTGGTGACAACCCTAGTGCAAATATTTTTTTATGTTTCGGCCATCGTAGACGGTGAATCATGCGTATACGCACTTTCGATTTCATATTTACTATGATATACGTATAACTTCAAATTAGTCATAATGAAATGACTTTGTTCTAATATAGTAAAATGTGTCTAGACATTCAATTTGTTTATATATCACTCTCTGTTCGTGCGATAAGAAAAAAATAAATGTCCAATAATTATGTAAGAATAATAAAAGTAGCTCGGTGGCGTAGTGGATTAGCGCCGTGGCACGCGAACATTGTCGTTAAGCAACGGGTCGTTCTCGGGATGGGTGACCAAAACATTGTCATCCCGTGCTTCGGAAGGTACGTTAAGCCGTTGGTCTCAGCTGCATTTGAAGTCGTTATACCCGCCAATCCACATTGGGCCAGCGTGGAAGTTCATAACCTTTATAACCATCCATAAGGAAGGCCTGAACCCCTGCGGTGGAGACGAAATAAAGGGCAGATAATGATGTTGAATAATTATAGCAAAGCTAATCTAATTAATATTCTTAATAGTAGCATTTATTCGTCAATATGGTAGTTGGTACTAACCTACATGTATTATATATAACACACCATTATAGTACAATGATAAGAACACCGCAAAGTTAATACTCATTCATATTTAGGTATTATGATTCATTTGACTGTCAAAAACAAGGCCATTAAACTGTTTAAAATACTTACCCACGCAATTATTCCTATAAACATGTTTATTGATTTATTTAAATTACATAATGTTAAAAAGATTTAAGATACAGAAGAATCTCTCTTTCACATACTCGTAACATAACATAAATTATTGGTATTAAATATGTGAAGTAAAAACTTGGAAGCCGTGTTCATGAAAATTTCAAAGATAGATAGGTACCTATAAAAGGCATGTCAATATATTTTACATAGACACTGAAAACTCTCTTACTATAATAATAAGGCAATAATGACACCCCTGAACACTAATATACTTTTAAATTCAAAAATAAGTATAGTAACTACTCCGAATAACTCCTCCTTGTGTCGATATCCTCAACGCTGAGGGTCTTGATCGCCATGTAACACTTTTTTCGGATTATATTCCACCACCTGGATCTGCATTCTGCAGTGCAGTGCACTAGCAGTTCAAACAACTTATCTACTTTAATAACTAAGAACCACTAACTGATTATAACAACAGTCAGTGACATTATTCTTTCTAACGGTTACCCAAACGTCTGCACACCATGACGAATCAACAAAGAATGATAACTAACTGCTCCATGGAAGGATATTTAAAGTGGGTAGTATTACTTTTTACCTTATCCATTAAGGTAAACATAATAAGTTTATATGGAAAGGAATAATAGAATGCAACCTATATGACTGTAAAATACCCGACATCATAAAACAAGTAAAATTACCCCGCTTTTCGGGTATTTTACCCGACAATTGGTAAGCACTGGAAATAGCGCAGTTAATCATGTTAGAATCAGAAACAGGGCGGCAAGGTGCGGCGTGGCGGCGTGGCGCATGCGCCCGCGCACCTGCAGTGTCGACGAACTCCAATTGATGTTTATCGATGTTTCTTTTTGTTTTAATCGATACCGGTTTGTTATGTGTGAACACAACAAATTATGTGTCAAAATTACAGCTTATATAGTACATTATTAATGCATACCTATTAACCCTTTAACGCAGGGTAGAAAAGGTTGGGCTCTAGGCAAGCGCCACATCCTTTTATGGTCTTAGGTACCACGAAAAATGTAGCTATCCTGTGTCGCTAGGTCTTCTAATCAATTCAGTCCCAATAATTTTTACAAAATTTTATTCAATCTTGAGTCTCACTTTCTGGTTGTAGATCGAGCTGATGCGTACTTGAATGACAATATAATATACGTACCGTTAACAGCATGTCAGGCCATAAAAACTGTCACATTTCTCTATTTGCTTTCAAACCTTAATTAATACATTGAGGGTAGAGTTCAAAATTAATTGCGGAAATTTAACACATTGTAGTAATCTGAAGTGCTAATTTAATTAAATTAGGGTCATTTGATAATCTTTGGTCTGGTTATTAAATAATAACTTGTTCATTTTCCATAAAAATAATTTTAATTGAAGTTTTTTCTCTCGAGCTCCCTAATAATAATAACATATTCAGTAGTAGTTACCTTGGGTGTTTTTGCTAGGAACCAAGTGACGTAGAATGTGTATCAAACCTTCCAAAAATGTCAAAGGGCATTTAGGTTAGGGCAGGAAATTGCTCAGTTCCGTATCTCCTGCCTTAACCCGTCCTTTTGGGGTATTCACCTAGGCAACCCTCGGGCATACTCTTGAATTTCTAATTTTTTTTAGGGCTTCATTGAGTTTTATATATTTATAGTTCAATTTTAAAAAGCGATATTTTGTTTGGTGTCCTGTTAATTTCAAAAAAGAGGTTCTAAATGCGACTGTCATTTTTTTGCCTTTTTTATAGAAAACGGTACGGAACCTTTGGTGAGCGAGTCCGTCTGTACTTGGTTGTTGTTTTATTCTGATTATTTGTTTTACGATGAAAATGTATTCTCCCATTAAAATTTTATCGAAATTAGATGAATAAGTAGTTGTTTTAAAAACAAAAAAAAAACTAGAAAGACTATTGTCGTTGTCACAAAAAATCTATCATTTTTTTAAGTAACAAAAAACAAACTTCACAGATATCTAATAAAACTACAAATGTTGTTGAACACCAATAATTCTCGCCAGGAATCAAAGGAAATTTATCGAATTTGTTAATAGATTTTATAGTTTATCGGATTTTTTTATTATTGAGCTCTATAATATAAAGAATATACAATCTTATCTTCTATTCAATTAGATCTAGAATTAAATGTGCAGCAGCTAATAACACTAGCTGGCTATAACGGGTACAAGTTATAGTTGAGTGTACTGGCGACAAATAATAGTGTCCAGTGAAATGAAATGAAATGAAAATATCTTTATTCAAGTAGGCTATTACAAGCACTTTTGAATCGTCCAAAAAACTTTTTTCCCCTACCACTTGTTCAGGACGTCTTTTAGCTGACAAGAAGAACAAGCGAAAGAAACTTATCAGCTTTTTATCATAAGTAATGACATTTACATAAATCATGTCATTACCAAAATAATATGTATTATCAATTTATCACAATAGTAAATACAACTTTCAAAGTCTGTAGGACATAAGTTGAACATATAATTAGTCTTTATAGAACAAAGCGAAGGCTATTAATTCCATGCATTGCGATCCTTAAAATAATCATCAACTTTATAATAGCCTTTACTCACAAGTAAATTCTTTACATGAATTTGAAATTTATTTATGGGTAGGTCAATTACATTTTGTGGAACTTTATTGAACATAGCAATACATTTACCCAGAAATGATCCTCTGGTTTTTTGAAGTCTGAAGCTTGGAACGGCAAGTTTATCTTTATTTCTTGTGTTAAGATTATGAACACTACTTTTTTTTGTGAAGGAATCGTAATGTTTTCTTGTATACATAATATTCTCATAGATGTATTGAGAGGCAACAGTCAGAATATTTATTTCTTTAAATATTTCTCTTAGAGATTCCCTAGACCGTAAATTATATATAGCACGGACAGCTCTCTTTTGTAAAATAAAAACATCCTGAATGCTAGCCGCAGAACCCCATAACAATATACCATACGTCATTACACTATGAAAATAACTAAAATATACCAATCTTGCCGTTTCAACATTTGTCAAGAGTCTAATTCTAGTGACCGAGGTGTGCAGTGATCAGAGCGTTGCTCCAACGGTGACCGTTCAATGGCGGGGCTAAACAGTCACCAACGTTAAGCTGTTTGAAGGAAACTAATTTTATTACATTCATTTCGCTTGCAGTTGCACGTGTAAGCCTCCAGCAGGTTAATTCTAGTAATTTTTTCGTAATAATAGAACGTCAATAGAAATTTCCACAAAATGTAATTGACCTACCCATAAACAAATTTCAAATTCATGTAAAGAATATACTTATGAGTAAAGGCTATTATAAAGTTGATGATTATTTTAAGGATCGCAATGCATGGAATTAATAGCCTTCGCTTTGTTCTATGAAGACTAATTATATGTTCAACATATCCTACAGACTTTGATAGTTGTATTTATTATTGTGATAATACATATTATTTTGGTAATGACATGATTTATGTAAATGTTATTACTTATAATAAAAATCTGGTAAGTTTCTTTCGCTTGTTCTGCTTGTCAGCTAAAAGACGATTCAAAAGTGCTTGTAATAGCTTACTTGAATAAAGATATTTTCATTTCATTTCAATCACAATTACTTGCATTATGTTATTGTATCATCTACCTAAAGTCAAATAGTATTGTATATCTGTCACCATTGATGCGAGAGAGAGACATTGCACTAAAAATATTGAACTTCAGATTCAATTGAGATGCTATTATTACGTATAAATTGCAGAATTCGCATGCATTAGTTTACTGTCAATAATGTAGTGTTGTGCGATGCTCATATTTTTGATGAAACTAGTTTCGCGCAACTAATTTCACATCGATTTAAATGGCGGAACTAGTGTTGCAACACTATCTGCGCATAACAAAGTTAATATGTAGACAGAGTCAAGTGTCTAAGGGATATGTTGATTGCATGCCATTATGAAAGTAGTTTCACGTGCCGAAATTGGTTTCGTGAAATTAGTTTCGTAAATTAGGCTTTACAGTAGTATACATCTGATCTGACTAAACTACAAACAATAAATGAAGCGCGGGCAATGTCTGCCAATCAGAGTGATTCAAATATCATGCTATAGGGTGATTCTCCAATATTCACGCGGGAGCTTAAAGGAAGTATGTGGTTGGTTAAAAATTTTAAAAAAGAACGAAAGAAAGAAATGCTTTAAGAAATATTAGATTGTCTCTAGAGTACACACGTAAGAACTATGTGTGAACGTTAATACTGTACACGACAAGTCATTTGCAGCCGGGACGCTTGCTATTAACTAATATAAAATCCGGCTCTCCTTTTTTTATTTAAAATCAAAGCAAGGTTAGAGACACTTTTTTAAATTACAGTCTACCTTTTTATTATAATTTTAAACAGCAGAAACAAAACGCTACCGGAAATCTAAAGAACTATTTGAACGCAAAAAAAGGTATTTCTCGAACCAAGGTGCATCCACAATCGTCAGGTCTCATACATGCATGAAAATATAACGACGCGGGAGGTCTTCATAAATTGGTCACAACAAGATAATAACCGTTTTATATTGACACACGATCGGTAATAAATTTGAATGACATTGCGGGTCTTGTTAATTAACGTCATTTGAATTTGGAATCGCCTAGTTCCGTTGCTAAATGGTCATATTTGAGATTTGGGTTTGCATTTAATTTACGTAAACATCGTATACCGGATATGAGATGCATATTATCAGAATCCTTAATTAAAAATAAAAAGAATGGACAAAATCACAAACATTATCATTTAAAACCGAATAAATAATAAAAATATAGATTCCTTAAGAAATATTTCTGTTTAAGCTTGTTGGCTGTTTTTCAGAACATGATAAATAAAAAAATACCGAACCAAAACTATTTTTTAATTATTTCTTTATAAACCATTACAATTTTTGTAAGATTTTAAATGCCAACCCTAGTTCTATACCAGAATTCTTAATATATTTTCTAGAAGTAACTTTGTCATTTTTATAGAAAAAAAAAAGAAACTTTTTCACCCAATCAAGTAATTGCTAATGCATTTGAATCTTGTGTAAATAACACCCGCGTGACGTCTTTTAAAAATAGAAAGTATAAATAGCACAAAATGCAAATAATTAAATATTCATTAATAATTGAAATATATGTAAATAATTCTCAGAATAGTTTTTATTATATTTGATTATTTTCGCATTCACAATGTAACAATGGAAAATATTCTTAATGAAAAATGTTTAAAATCCACTTTGACCCTGGCACACTGCGATGGGATTCGAACCCATGAGCTTTCGCAATCCACGCGACTGCTTTACCCACTGAGGCACCCAGGAGGTAGCTTTATCGAAAGTTTAAATATTTATTTATAATATTTCTTTTGGCTGTGTGGGTGGCACAGCTTGAAAATTGATGAAAATAAGCTTTGTAGTAGCGAAAAAGTAAAAGTGTTGAATAATACGTCGGTCTTGTTAGTTCTGGGTAGCTAACTGGTTAGAGCAGTCACCCGGATTACGAAAGGTCAAAGGTTCGAATCCCATCTCAGAGTACCAGGGACAGGCACAGGGAAAAGGTGAAATTAGAGGTGAAAATATTGAGATATATGGAAAGAAAAAGAAATATGAAAAAATACCCTTTACTTTGTAATAACGTGAAAAGAAACGGAAAGGACAATTTTTAAAACAAAGCAAAAAGTAATAATGATATGAGACACATTAGATAGGTATAATTATTTTTAGTGAAATTAGCATTACTTATTGTGAAAATCATAATAGCAGTTGCTATTAGTCAACCATAACAAATAACAACTAAAACTTAACATTAACAATCGAAAATAACAAAAACATAACAAAAATAGATGTTATCTCAACACAACCCAATTCAGTTAGAGTTTATTTTCAATTAGCAATTTGCTGGGATTATATATTATAACCTTTGACATATGACATGGTTATTTTGTTTTTAATTACAGTTTATTTCGATTTAAGTTCCGTATTTAAAACACTGACTATCAGTGTTAGTACCCTCTCAACCTGCTACAAGATGTTTTATTAGAAAAGAGAGAGTTCAAAAATAATTATATTTTTTGTGCTTCAAAATGGCATCAAGATTAACGGGATGTAATCGGACAATGAGCTTCTACAGCACGTGTAGCCGGCAGGTGTAACCCAGGTGTTGTTACATAACGATGACCCTTCCATGATCGATATCTTCATCCACCGCAGAGCAAATGTATAAAAAAATACGTGCTATTTTTCCTTATGGCAACTCCTTAAGCGTATGAATATTTTAGTGGCGTTGCAACATTCTAGATTCTACGTAGAACAAATCGATAGTTTTAGTCTTGAATTATTCCACATAAAAGTATATTATCGAATATATATTTGATGATATGCTTTATCTACTACTCGTAGAAATTAACACGAATTCTGAAGGCCTCTCAATTTCTCTGAAAACGAAATTTGGTCTCCTTTCGAAATGTCTGTGGCTAATATGACCCCAAAAAAAACTCATTTTCTGACAATTTATGACGGAACGGAAACTGGACCTGATATTGCCTCTGACATTTCCGAATTTTCGTTCGAATACAAATAGATTACGGCCTCAGGTGTCATGTTATTCGTACGTACGATTTAGAAGTATTTTATTATTGCAGAGTACATAATAGTAAGCTGTTTAGCAAGGGACATTTTTTTATTCGTCTGCTTGAATTTGATTTTAGGATTTTGTTTCGAAATTAATTTTAAAACTGCACGTTGTTGAGAATCAATACAAAGTCGGCCGCCATTTTTTTCGTATATTTCTCTCGATATTATAAGATAGTTACTCGAGTGCTAACATATGTTAATATACGGTTTTATTGAGATTTCTTGCAATCAAACCTAATGCCTTAGCCAGTCACGAAAGTAGGAACTTTGTAATACACAATATATGTATATTACACTAGGTTACTTGAACAATAAAATTATCTGGAAGTACTTTATGATTTCTTTAAATTAACTTAAAGCATTAAAACTAACACATTGTTTAAACTACTGGACGTATTATTTCTCAATTAAAGGAAATTTAATTATTTATTTTTCCATCTCTGTTCAAACTGAATTAAACATAAAATAATTTAGTTTTATTATTCAAATAACTATAATGTTAGTTATTTTATATTTTTAAGAAAAATAGTATATTATTTTCATTGAAGGCTGTAAGATTACATAAAAGTCCTGAGGCTAGAATCTCCCCTAGAGTGAGGTCGTTGGCTGAACAGATGTGGGCGCATCTGTCTGCGCACGCGTCTCGCTCCAGCGCATCTAACGTCTCCGAAGGGCCCTGTGGGAAACAACAAATTAATACATATCATACATGAAGTTCTAAAACAGAAATATCCATATCTATTATTAAAAAAAAACAACTAGGTAACCATCATAATCAAAGGGCGTCACGAGTTTCGATCAGAGTAACCGACTCCTAGAAAATGATGGCACTAAGATCTATATGAAATATCCCTAAATAATCTTGAATGAAGTGGCAAAAGTAAAAAAGAAAGCAAATAAAATTGTGTGAAATCTTGATGCCGTTTGTAAGCATTAGGTACTCCCTTAAATTCTTCATAACGATCGGATCATGTCGATACAGTGTGCATTAAATTTTATATGCGTGTGAGCTTATTCTGGCGTATATTTCTCTTTTTGCTATTTTTTTATCGTTTTGGTACATCAAATTAGTAAAGGCATAAAATATCATTCATGCCTTTAAAATATACCCCATATTTTTGGGCTTTAAAAAAAAGTCAATAGTCATATTTTTACCTCAAATTTTGAGCTGAAAGCCCTAAATTGGTAAAGCTCATCCGCTTAAGCGCGATCTATTGTATGACTAAGAAACTTTGAAAAAATAAATTGGTTTACCTGACATTACCTGAGCGTCTACGGACTGATTTGTGTCATTGTCATTATTGTTTTGCTTGCCCTAGGAAAAAATGATTTCAGGAATAAATAATTACACTTTTAACAATTAAAATAAAATGTTATGAACTTGCTTATAAAAAAAATTGCATAATGTGTTCGATTCATAATAACAAAATAATCTGTCATCATTAATTAAACAAGACGCTATTGAACTAATAATATTTGGTGTTAGGTGAATAATGCAATCGGAAAGTGCCTTTGAAATGTCATTATTTCGAACCCCCCCTATCGTGCGGTATATCGTTTAATGAGAATGAGCCTAAGATAGTTCCGTTCTGTCACCACTGTTTCCTTGTGATGTGTGTAGTTTCAATACAGATCGGGTTGATTACAGTGGAAGCGGTCATCATAAGGCTTCCCATCTTCGGTTACCTTCCGACCGGACCCGACGTCGAGCAGTGAAACTCGTTACCGCTGTACTAGGTAGGGCTGCCAATCTCAACAAACAAAAACTAGGACGTCAAGACTGAAACCCAGGACGAGTCAGAAAGAAAACAGGACCTTTGTCCTGTATACCATAGTTAAATTATAAAGTAACTAATTCTTTAATAAGTTTCTTTCTAAAAAATATCGTCACCGCTTCACACTGCAGAAATTTGTGAGTTATTATTTTAAAAGACCTTAATCAAGGCGCCTCTAAACCCAGGACTCAATATAAGCCCAGGCTGCTTAATAACTATCCAGGAGACCATCCTGGAAAATCATGACAGTTCGTTTATGTGACACGAATAAAGTTCTTTTTTCAAACGACTTGAACTATGGGTATGTTCCGATATACACTGCGAGCACTGCGCAGTGGTCTTACTGCTGAAAAATCCGTTCCGTTATGGACTGCCAGTACACTGCTACAGTACCCTAGGGAAATTTATGACGTCATGAATTGCCGCCATATTTGTACTGTGAGCACTGGAGATTTCGAGGTGCAGTGCTCGCAGTGCTTTTGACCACGTGATCACTCGAAACAGATAAAATAAAATACTTACGTTTATTATAAGATGGATTTAATTGATAATTTTTTTTTTGTACAATTTTCCAATTTTATAATATTTTCTTTTGAAAAGAGATAATCTTTATATTTATATTCACCTTGCATTAACAAATTTGAAAATGGCGCCAAAAACAGGATTAACAGTATACTGGACTGCGTTCCGTTTTAAAAAGTCACCAGTATAACTAGCTATAAAGGAACGGGCTTCCAGTATACTAAATTGACGTCATACTGTTCAGTGGTCGCAGTGTATATCGGAACATACCCTATAACATGGGGCGCAGTAAAAAAAATTAGAATCTTATTTTGTATGCGGGGGGAGGGATTTGATTATTTTGTCTTTGTCTTAGTGTACTAGCTGTTCCCGCGACTTCCCCCGCGTAAATTACAGCCTATGTCATCCGCGTAGGTTGTTGCCTTACATAGGTTAAAAGATTTTCATGATTGGATCAGTATATCAAATTTAAAACTTTACCTTGTCAATTTGTTTCATGCAGCTAAAGGTTTAAACCCAAGTCCCAACATATGTCCTCATTTTATATTAAAAAGCATAAAATGTGAATTGGGCTGGCCCGTCCATATAGGCAAGCTAGGCAACCACCTAGGGCACTCCGTACTTGGGTATCGGCACCTAAATTCATTAAGCTGGTGCTGATTAAGCCTGTATATCTTATCAAATACTTAGCTTAGTCTATATATATTTGAGGAACTCTTAAATATATTCGATAAATTTGAAAATTTTATCCATTTTTCATGAAATAAAATAAAAAGCCACGAAAAATGACTCTTGGCGCGTAAAATAACGACCTCTAACGTCTTATCGACATGTCGTGAAGCATAAGGCGTGGCGAGGGATAAACAAGGTACATTCTAAGGGTGTTATCACACATGGCATTTAAGAAATGGGTAAAACCAAGAAAAAGCCAAGGATAAAATAAAAAAAAAAAAACATAATAAGAGAAGAAATTTGGCATCTTTTTTGAGCCGGTTTAAATTTCCAACATTCTTATTGCTTTTTTTTTAAACATGTTAACAGGGATATGGATTTTTTTTAAAGGTTGTATTAGAGACCTCCCTGGTTTTAAAATGTTGTATTTTACCAACGTACTTTATGATGTAATGACAATTTTTAGCTCAAACGAATGTTTTAAATTTGAAAATTAGTATCTGTACCCGCTGATTTTAACCAACATTTAACATGAACCTTTGAAAACATCAATATATTAAAAAGAAACACACACACCATTTAAAAATAAGTTTGAAACGTTTTGTAACAAAAATAATAAATTAATTGACTATTTCCTCATTTGGAATTTTAAGCTTATTGGTTTTACAGATAAAAAGGCTTTTGTTTCTCCACAGTGATAAAAAATCCTGAAGGTTTATGAAAAAAATTTGGTAGACTGTTAAAAAGAGATTAAGTAATCGCTTAAAAATGATTGATTACCGTAGTAAATATTCTCTTTATTTAGATTGGTAGCCTCTATTGAAAAGGTAGCCTCTGGTAACTCTATCGAATTGCCCATTTCTTTCTTTCCTAACACCTAACCAGAAACTGCAGACCAACTAAGTATATTGGTTTTAGTCGAAAATTCATTAAAAGGTTAATTCTGTATGGAGTATTGAATGCATTTAATTCAACCCGTTATATAGGACGTACACAATGCATGCTGCTTATTGATTACAAATGCAAATTAAATGGAAGGCGTTGTAGTAGAGTGTGGATATTATAAAAAATATTGACGGTTTTACAGGTAATAAAAACGCCCACCACACCGTAGCAGAGGATTTAATAAAATCTATTTTTGCATATTGGTGTCGTTATTATTTAATAGTAAAACAAAGGAAACGTACGAGATATGGGTGCGAAGAACACCTGTGCTATAGGACGAAATATCGTGGGACAATTGATAAATAAATTTATACAGGGTTATATTTTTTATTCAACGTCTTTAAAATAATTAATAATTATAAATATTGAAATCGAGAAAGGCTAAGACACACCTTTCACGATAAATTAATAGCGTGTTATTAGAAAGTAATGTTAGATGCAATTAAAATAGGATGCGCATGTATGGAAACAGTTAAGAATGTCAAAGAAACGAAAAATGTGTACACAGATTATCGGTAGGAAGTATATTGCGCAAAATAGGCTAAAATTACTACTTGTACGAATTAACTTGATGCCTGAAAGCCTATTATCAGTATATCAAAATACTAATACGACTCAATAGAAACACACTTGTCGATAATTCATTATTTATTTATACGGAAGTTGTATATGAAATTGCCATTGATGAACAGATAATCTTCTCAGATACGATTTCAAAGAAATACTAAGATCGATTCGAGATTTTCCGAATTTTCGTTCGAGGACATACAGAATATACTTTTATGTATCATGTTCTGTCAAACTGCGTGTTGAATTGTAAATTTAACTATCGCAACAGAACTAAAATATCATTATTTAATATATAAGAGCTTAATTATGTTTCTTTTATTATGTATAACTATGTAACCTTAAACAAACCCATATCAAAGATAGAATCTTTGTTAGTTTAGTATAGTTTTGTGTGGTTTGACAGAATAGGCACCCAATACCTTATAAGGCTCGACCCTCTCTGCCTACCTTGCAAGGGATACGGTGTGAAGATATACATAAATAATGATAAACTCTCGCAGTTATGCAGGCATGTCACGCGATTGTATTATATACAAAACTTTTTTATTAGTTATAAAGTTTATGTAGACATTAACGACTTTAAACTGCTTTATTTTTTATTTGCGCGGACAGCGATAACTACGGCTTGCTGCTAACCTTTTGTTTTATATATCACTCATTAAACGTTGTCTTACAAGAATGCGAAGCTCTAACTAACCGACCGCATCTTTTCTCTTTAATCTTGATGGAAGGAATTGTAAAAAAATAATAAACTATCAAAAGGCGGTTAGGAGGAGCGGGATTGTAAATCTTTTTGTAGATACTTTTTTTATTAAATTCTTTTGCTATTTCCTCGTGTCGCCATGTTGTAAGTGAAGTAAATAAGATTATAAAGATTCTACGGATGTTGAAAATTTCCTCGACTACACATGGTTCATGTCATGTAGTATTTTATTATTAATGGATAGAATAATTAATGAGTCATGTTTAGGTGTCAACTCTGGTGTATAAATTCACTGAAATTAATAGATGATTGTGTAAGATATTAGAAGGAATGAATTCCAATTGGAAGTTTACATACATTTCATCTCTACATAGCCCAGTTTGATCGTTAGTGGTAGAAAAATACTTTAGTACTTATTTATATATAAATCGGTAATTTTTGTTTGGTGATAATATTTCAAAGTATCACCATCTAGGGTCAATTGAAAGTCTTTAGTTACTTTATTGTTTAATAAAAATAAATATTAGATAACATGACATACATTACTATATTCCAAGATGAGTAGTTAAAGCTCCCCGTATATGGAAAATTTGTAACAACGAAGGTGCCACGACACCCAAACCCAAGACAATGTAGAAAAGTCAATTTTCTACATTGAATCGTCTTCAGAAATGGCGACATCTTAAAAACGAAGTGCGAAACACTTATTTATTTCAAGAAATGTCCAAAAGGTTGGTAATACCTGCGTGGGCGAGCGACACCTGCGCCCGCGCACGCGCCAACTGTCCCCTCCGCCGCCTCCGCCCCGCGCCCCCACACTTCCGCCGCATCCGGGGTGACCGAGAGGGTCTTTCTATTTTTAATTTCTTTACGTTCTTTTTTAGAGTTAACGCTTTTTGCTATTTTCTGGTTTGCGGTTGATGAACCAGTAAGTGTTGCGGTCGCAATAATATTGTTTCCCGTATCGTTCTTTTCTGTAGATTCGTAACCTATTTTGATTGTAATAATCTTAATTTGCTATATTTCATCGATTTCTACTTATTTTTTATTAGATATAATAAGATATTTCGAATCCTTTGCAACCTCCCTGGTTACTAGGTATATATTCTTCCTTGTTTATTTAGGGACTCTATAGGGGAATAATTTAAAGAAATTGTCATATTGACTGTTGCCTCTCAATATATATACGAGAACTTAATGTACGTTCGTAATAATATAAAGGGTTTAGCCGGATACGTATGACGAGTCGGCCCCCAAATGGGAATCGATATTGAAACTTATGTTTTAATATAGACTTGATGTTCAAACACGATTTATGTACTTTTCGCGACCGACTTCCGCTTTGACCTTGAGATAGAGAGCAAAATATCCGTATGCTTGACTATTACTGAATGTGATATATCTCTGAAGCTAATTAAGATAAAGAAGTGAAACTAACGCGAGGTGTTAGGTTACATTACAGAGTATATCACATATATTTTTTTATAATTTTTAGAATAAAAAATTACATTAAAAAAATAAAAATAAAAAAAAACATGTTTTTTTTCTGAGTTCTCTGTGACTTACAATCACGAAATTAATATATGTTATGCTCCTTTGTGTGCTCTATTACCCATAAAAATTGCGTGAAAAAAAAGTTGGTGCAACACAATGAAAAAAAATTATATGTGATTTCTGTTTTATGGTATACCCCTGTATTATAAGGTTTTCACATTACATCATTGTTTTTTTTTTCGAAATTTCACATCAGCTTGTTTTAAAACATAAGTAACTAGTCTTAAGAGATGGGATAATAGTTAAAAAAGAAATGAAAAAAAAAACAGCCAGTGTTCAATACTTATTATTATTACTTTTTCGTGTCTATCAAAATACAAGAAATAAAATATTAATCATCGTCACTGTTGTAATTAATTACAATCGGAACACTTTGAGTCGCAAATAACTTAGTTAGGACCTCATCAGGACGTACGATTTTGGACAAATATCGTCCATATGATAGATAATAAATAATAGCTGCTACATGAGAACAGCATCCCACTGTACGTTCGCCATTGGGGCAATCACAGCAATAACGAAGAATACTATTATTCATTACCTTCGGAAATATAGTGAATGTAAATTCGATAGACTTTTCTATTTATATGTCTTGATTTTACTTCTGCTTTGATGATATTAGGTGCTGATTTCACATATTGTACTGAGAGATTATTTTGATCGTCCATTATTTCGGCCAAGTTAAATGCTGCACATTTAGAAGTAGAAGCTTTTTTGTTAATATATGGGATAAGTCGACACTTCTTACAAAAAATATCATTAACTATTACGATTTTATTCAAACAGTCACTAAACACTTTAGCTTCTTCTTCATTCTTTATAATTTTTTTATAACCAGGAATCTTATACAGGTACTTGTTACAATTTTTACTTTCTCGACATTATTACTTAATAATGATTTGGTTCGATAGTTAATAATTTCAAAATGCTGATACAAAATACCTATGACAGAATTTGAGTCCCAAACTGCCTTCTTGTGTAATACAAATGACCGCTACTTTAGCTAAACAAACGATGTAGTAAACAGCTCGATAACAAGTTCGAACTTGTTTGTTTATACACTCACACTACAAGGCGCGAATCACATATAATTTTTTTTCGTTGTGTTGCACCAACTTTTTTTTCACGCAATTTTTATGGGTGATAGAGCACACAAAGGAGCATAACATATATTAATTTCGTGATTGTAAGTCACAGAGAACTTAGAAAAAAAACATGACTTTTTTTTATTTTTATTTTTTTAATGTAATTTTTTATTCTAAAAATTATAAAAAAATATATGTGATATACTCTGTAATGTAACCTAACACCTCGCGTTAGTTTCACTTCTTTATCTTAATTAGCTTCAGAGATATATCACATTCAGTAATAGTCAAGCATACGGATATTTTGCTCTCTATCTCAAGGTCAAAGCGGAAGTCGGTCGCGAAAAGTACATAAATCGTGTTTGAACATCAAGTCTATATTAAAACATAAGTTTCAATATCGATTCCCATTTGGGGGCCGACTCGTCATACGTATCCGGCTAAACCCTTTGTTTTCTATAAAATATGATGTGCACAATTTTAGTACTAGAAATAAAAATAAATTAATGGTGCCAATCAGTAGACTGTAAAAAATATAATCATTCATTCAGTGGTCTTTGTGTGCGCTTCTTCAGTGAGATCCCAAACAAATAACAACAAATGGATACCATTCATTTTAAGTTTACTATTCAAAAATACTTATTGAAAAAGCTTATTGTGAGTTATTTGATTTTATAAAATAATATAAATTTTTGATATTATATGAAAACAGCAAGAGCGTCAAACTCGTCTATCTACGAACGGTACTTACTTTAATTTCTAATCATTATTAATCATAACGGTGTCTTATATCTCATGTCATCCAGTATGAAGCATCAAACAGTAAAAGGCTCCTAACACTTGCGTCGCTCCTTAAATACTATCGTCAGAAACCGTTCGCCAACGGTCACTTAGACCCATGCATAGGACGAACAATAAAAACTGTATCAATGCTTGTCCTAAACACAAAGAGAATCATTAAAAAGAGACCAAACTCTTTGTCTAGCGGACACCGGCCATACTTTCCCATAAAGGACACCATAGGACGTTACAATTTTTGCAAAGAAACTATAACGTTCTCACGCACGCAAAAATTTCACCGATAGACTGAACGTCCGATCTTTAATAGAAACACAATAGAATAGATTCGCGAAAGGGATTACAAATAATGCCTTGTAAGAAAGGGGTGGTATTCTAAAGAAAGGTCAGTAGGATCATCCGGGCCGCGGGGTTGACCCCATCACTTACGCTGCACCGATTTTTGGGCATTTAAAGTGGCGTAAAGGGTTGTATTGACCCCGTCGTTGCGCGGGGGTCAGCACGGGTTAGCTACCTGAGGTCCACTGAACGGGTCAGACCCTTTCGGACAATTAAAACGAGAACAGGCGGACAACGGTTTTTAGATCGGAAAATTGCGATAACCTTCTAGCTTTGCTATTTCGTCATCTTTTATTTGTCGATTAGTAAGCAATTTAGCTACAAAATTCTGAATAATATTTTTTTTCATCCGTAAAAGTAAAATAATATCTACAAAACAATGCCTTAAATAGGTTAACGGTTTCTTTCTAATTATAAACTTGTTTAATAATAATTTGTAGTTGGTTATGTATTACTGTATTAAAGCACATATAGGTCTAAACGGGCGTCGCATTACTTTGACTTATAACGGTCAAACATGACAAAAGAGTTTGTATAACTAGCTTATTGTATGTTATATTATTAAAATCGTATAAACATTCGCCAAAGGCGAATCCGTTGGTTATATTCAAGGAGTTTGGACAATGCAAAAAATGGAGCATAGAAAGTTTCCCATAAAAGTGTATCGGCAAGGGTTTGTCTATAGGAGTCATTGTTTGGCCAGTGGGAAAATTTGCGTGGTTTGAATAGGCCCATTGCGAAATAGAAATGGGTCAGTCTAGCCGGCCGGTGGAGGACAGTGCACCTTTTGTCTGAGTCGCATCGCAGGGTTATGCAAATTGCTCTAGTCAATGGTGGCTTTAGAGATGTTGACGGTTGGATGGACGTTAGATTGATGTTCATAATAGTTTGAATAATAGGACGTTACAGGGTTAAAGCTTCTTATTGAAGAGTTTGGTTTTAAGATTATCCAAAATATATTTTATAAAATTATATATTTTTGTAAGAATACCGAGAAAACATTTTAGGTTATACCAGTCAAGATTTTATTTTTTTCTATCAAATATGGAATGGATTCCTTACTATGGAATATGGAAACTCCTTCCTAAATTCTATTCTACTAAAAAAAAAACTTTGAAATAAAGTTGAGGTCAAGCGATCGCAGCATTGTTGGACCTTTTGAAAATTAATATATTTAACACTGTTGCACTCAGAAAATTGAAGAAGGAATTCCAGTATTCAGTAGTTACTATAATTTGTTACTTTCTTCTAATTTTCTAATAAAAGGTGTACACATGCAGTGACAACATTTGATTTTGTAGTTTGATATACTTACATATACTTAGGTATTTAATTTCGTATATAAAAAAATTAACTATTTTTTTATATCCGAAATAGATAACCTCCGACAAAAACATTAAAACAAAAATAAATTGACAGAAAAATTTAAAACGAATTCAAATCAAAATCCTTTATTCAGTCTAGGCTGTTACATAGCACTTGTGAAAGTCGAAAACTACGCCAACAGTACGCCAAACTACTGTCGCAAACTTTGTACTTGTAAAGAACCGGCAAGAAAGTCAGCAAGGGCTGCTTTTCACATAGAATTCTTATTGGAAAGTGACTTCATTAGACTATGAACATTACAATAACCATTACAATATCAGAAATAACAAAACAAATATTTTCAATTAGTGATTAATAGATTGGTAAAAACAAGCCATCAAAAAGTAAAAAATAAATACTAATAGTGCATTTTTATTGTCATGTGCTTGCTCAATGAAATCTGAAACCACTTACTAAATAGAATAGTTTTCAATTCTACCAAAATTGTTGCACCAAATTATTTCTGCATGTAAAGTCGTAGGGGATCGCCGATTTAATATTTTTTCAAAATCTAAAACAAAATAAATGGCTTCTGTGGTGGTATAATTCAGAATTAGAATGGTTCACATATCTAGCGGTTCCTCGAAAACTTTACATGCTGAAAGAGTAGACTTTGGTAAAATTTCCTATGTCCTTTACCAAAGTGAACTGTGTAGATTTGATTCATTAGTTTTTATTAGTATAAAAGTAGTATTCATTAGTATAAAAGCGCACAGACTTTCGTATTTACAATATTAAGTAGTTGACAGTATCGATGAACATGTAAAAGAGTATCCCAAGGAGTAACAAAGAAAGTCCAATAAAATTAAGTCATCTAAGTACATATCACCAAAACACAGCAAATTAGTCTTCCCCCATTTTCTTGTCACCGATAATGAAACCACTACCAAGGTGCAAAACGTTGACCTCAATAGCATTGCAAACAGAATTATACCATCTACCCGACAAAAGACAAATAAAATAGACTTTATTCTAATATCGATAAGGTTTAACATAAATTTGTTTCTCAACTCCATCTGCATGCTTATCCTAAGATGTGTGATCCACATGAATGCTCCTACCAAGCTCTTTTTGCGTGTTAATAATCGATATCCCTTTCGAAATAGAGTTTAAAATTAGTGTTTAAATGTTGTAAAGTATTAATATCCTTTCTGCGTTATCGTGAATGGGTACATTATCAGTATGGTTCGGTACACACGGCAGATGTAAAGTTGCCTGTTTGTTTGGTATGATTATCGATTTTTCGTTTACTTTTTTTAAGTCATGAGAGGTCATTAGAATCATGGAACTCTTTATGGTGACTTTTTCTCTAATAGATTTGATTTTTTTACAGGCATAGCTAGCAAACGAAATTAAGTACATGCAGCCATGTTAAAATATTTAAAGTTAATATTAATAATAATGAATATTGCTTTTTTCTTATATTGTTATCAAATACAAAATATTTATTTAAATTGTTAGTAAATTAGAGAGAGAAATATTTAAAGTCGACAAAAAACAGGTTAACAGAAAAGTTAGTACCTTGGAATTCTACATTCTTCCACTTGGGGATTATACTCGTACATCAGTTTGATAATTCATTTATCCAGGATTCTTTCCACATGTCCGAACTAACAGCGTGCTTGTTATTTTTTACATCGATACTACCTTTCAGGACAACTTTCTTTCTTGCCTCTTCTTAATAAACGCAGTCGCTCAATACTTACAGCTTTTTGGTGATCGGTTGATGATTTTGAGTTTGAAAGAATCTTCTATCACGCCAATATCCAATATATTCAGAGTAAAGATCTTCAGGAGTGTTTTATCTAAATCTGTTCACGACTTCGCTCGTGTAAAATATAAAATATGGCATCCACGTATAATGTAGCTTCCATTGAATGAATTATATTCATTGCGAATAAACATTACAATTTATCTTTACAATAGTAATATAAATAATTTCATTTCAAGCAAAATACAACAATTTGATATCATGCAGTTTAAATCTACTATTAAAAACGCTTATAATAAGGTATCCGATTATAAAACAGATAAGAATGCTTGGACTTAAGATGGTCCAGCAACTGGATAGGTGATTTCTTCTAAACTCATTAAATATCAAAAAATATCTTGTTTCCATTAATATTAAATTATTATGTTATCATTATAAGGCCATAGTTTTCTTTCTCCATTTATAATGTATTGATCTGATAAAGACATGGTTTTTGTAAATGTCATTACTCCTATTAGAGCTGGTGAGTTTCTTGCTCGTTCTTTTTATCAGCTAAAAGACGTCCTGAACGAGTGGTAGGAAAAAATTGTTGGACGATTCAAAAGTACTTTGAAGAAGTCTATTTGAATAAAGATTATTTTGACTTTGACTTTCTAGTAATTTTATCTGAGTAATATATAATCCATCAGTAAACACTTAACATACTTAATAGGATATAATCACGTATCTCGAAACTAGCGCAGAATGAGTTACCAACGGTCATTTAGCTGTCGTAATCGTCCAGTACTTCATTAAGTTAGAGGACATGTGATCTTATTCGTCAATTTCTCAGTAATGCATCGTGAGAACAGATGCTGTGACTAACCATTCTTGAGGTACGAATATAACAAGATTTAAACAATCTTAAACTTTATTCCATTGTTTTAAGGAAATAATTGTAAAATATTTTAAAGAGCGTCTGTCTTTATTATATGTGGAGTAACTAATAACTGTATTATCGTAACTGTCACTTGATTTCTTAGTATTACTACAGAATATTAAAGCAGTATGTTAGAGTGTGACTGACGAGATGTCGAAGTTCTGTTTCTACCAGATATCAATTTTATTTATTGATGAATAAGAAATTGATATGGACACATGACCTTTCAATGCCTGCAACTCAACTTCAACTTTATTATTATAAAAAGTAGTTGTTAAATTGACATACAAAAAAAACATTTTTTTGATGATTTGTTATATTTTTGGATGATTGCAGGAACTTTGAAAATACTCGTATTTACAAAAAATGGTTATTATATTTGATTAATGCTATATGTGAAAAATGTTTAAAGAAACCAGGTACAAAGTGGATTTTTTAAGCATTTTTCATTAAGAAAAGAATGGTTTATAATCTCGAAAGATTACATTACATTATTAAACGATTAACAAGCTTCGTGGTTACTGTACTGGAATGACGGTCTTCTTAATGGTCGCTTAGCAAAATTATCAATACTTATCAGACACGTTCCCACTATTTTATTTTGTAATACATTATTGTATTTAATAAAGTTTTCTCCTTCAGTTTCATATAAAATAAAATCTTGAACAAATAACTTTTTATTTTCAATACATTATTGTTGTTTAGTGTATTGTGAACTTTTAAAAAGCATCAACATTTACTGTCAGAAAAAAAAATAGCACAAGCATATTACACCTCAGTTGTGTATACCATGTCTATAGACGCAGCTTACATCAAACATTTAAAGATGTAAGATAACCCCATCTCTACACAGCTAATCCAATCTTACAATAGGACAAAAGAAAAAGACGAAAGGGTCGACCTATTGTTACGATACGCCAATCATATTTTTTTTCTCAATATGCCTTTTTGTCCAGTTTTGGTCCATGTGACCCCTTCTCGTGTTACAGTGTTAAGGGTCAAGCTAAATAATAGTGGTCAGTGAGGGTCCGGTCGATTGAATGAACTTAAATTATTTGGGATGCGCCTTTATTTAAAAGAACTTAAAAGTGAAAATTGGGTGTTTACAAATGTGGGCTTGACCGCCTAGAATTAATTTGAAATAAATGCGTATAATTTTCTGCATAATTTATGGAATTTGAATAGAATGACTTACTTGATTCAGTGTGGCTATGTACTTCATACATTAAAGGAGGGTTATGCTATGTTTTTAAGTTTACTATTTCAAGCTAAAATAAGATTGTCTGAAATAAGTATATAAAGAATAACGTGAAAATTTTAAAACCATAAAATGCCATTTGTAAATAAATTATGGAACATTAAGATTAAAATATAAATATAACAACGAAATTCATTTTACAAATACGATAACAAATCTTTGAGTTGCTTTGATAATTCTTCGTGTTTTATAATTAATTTTCTCAATTCCCTTTCAATTTTCTTATTATTTATAATATCATCATCAACTGTTCTATGCTCGATATTTCTAATATCAGGTTTCTTATTTACATTTCTTTGGGTCTCCACTAAAAATCTTTTCTGACCTTCATTTTCATACACCGGCAAATACATATGCTCTATTGGATTTTCGGCTTCGATATCATCTTCAATATAATTGTAATTTATGTTCAAATCAGGCATAGAATTCAACTTGATCAAAGTGTCCTTTAAATTTTCAGAAATCTTCAATTTAGGAAATAATTCTCCTATATCATATAATAAAATCAAACGTCTAAAATCTAATTGTCTTTTTAATTTTACATTCAATAGTCTCTCTAACAGATCTTCGATATCATCAAAATTTGATTTAACACTTTGGTATATTATAGGTAAATATATTTGTGTTATAATATGTTTCACGTTATCGTCTTCGAATTCGCCTTTATCTTCAATTGACTCAGAATTAGTGTCATTTGTATTATCCTTGTGAACTTCTTTAGATATTTCACCGTTAAATGTATTAACTATATCCAGGAAAGCAGTTACAACTAAAATAATTATTAAGTCTATGCGAGACAGTTTCATTACTGATATATTTGTAGTTGTTGTCATTTTTTAAATTGGAATTCTGATTAATATGAACTGGAGAAAATTGATAATTGCGAATATAATTGATCCGTTTCATTTTGTCATTTAATTATTTTCTCATAAATCTCGCAGACGTAGAATCTAGTATGTTTTTATAAGGGTTTCGAACACAAGTCTTATATGACGTGCCTGACAGTGAATATTTTTTATATTATCTTATCTATGTTTTTGATTCTAATGTCTTGCCCTTGGGCGCCCAGTTTAATCATTAATTATACAATAGTTTTAACTCATAATAATATCTTCTTGACATGACAGATTTCATTCTTTTAACTTTATATATAAGAGACATGAAAGAAATCTAATAAGTTTCTAAAAAAAGGAGAGCTGATGTCCACACTTCCATAAGAGGTTTTTAAGTGTCTCCAAAAGTTAATTTCGCTCAATCTGCTAAACGTATGTGATGTTCACTGATATTTTTATTTCTAGTCATAACGGAAGATGTTTGCCTTTGCTGTCTTAAAAAATGTCCAGCTGCTTTGATACAAAGGGTGCCCGACCGTTACGTGCGAAGTTTTAATTGCGTATATTTGCATAAATTCTTAAAGGCCCGTAGGAAAGGGACAGTGAAAGGATTCTATGATTGATTACAAGTGGTCATGCCAGTTGATAGACGGGGTGGAGAATTCGCAATCTTTGGGAAGCAAACGAGAGGAGATTAGAAGTTGAAACCAGAACCTATGATTTTATAAAATAATAATCGTAATAGATGTGTATCTCAAATAGTAATCGTAAGATTTTGTGAAACCTTAAGAGATGACGTAGTTCAAATGTTTAATTCTATTTATTCATGAAATTGCTTTAGTATACTATATATTATAGATGAGAAATAACGATATAAATTTTACAATACTTTATGTTTTATTCAGTAATGATTTTTTACAGAAAAGCGCAACCGATTCGAATTAGTTAATTTAAATAAGAAAATATAATATTTTATTATCAGATAACTGAATAATTTAAATATATATATTCTTATATATATAAGTATATTTAAAAGAATTTTAATTTTATAGCTAGCTTATCATGCTAATAATTATTAGCATGATAAGCTAGCGAATAGCATGTAATCTTTAATTGATATAATTCAATTTATATTAATGTTCAATTAAAAGTTCATAGAAGAAGTATTATAAAACATATAATTTAAATACAAATTAAGTTATTTACTAAATAAGTATATAATGTGTAATTAGTAAAATAAGTGACTTTTAACTCACATTATGAAATTTCACTTTTCACAATTTTGTTAATAAATCCAGTATTTATTAGTTACTTACTAAATTTATATTACATATTGAAACTGAACGTATAGCGAAAGAGGCAGCAAAAGTTTATTTCGAATAATTTCTAATGAAGATTTACAGATTTAATAATATGATTCATATATTATTTGTTTTAATTTTAATTTTCATAAACATTAGTTTCAGTAATTTAATTATTAAAGAAAAAGCAATATCATTATTATGATTAAATATTCCAAAGTAAACTGGCGTATCTCATAACATGACCACAAATCTCGGCACTATCAGCATCCCTATCCCATGAGGGAAAAAAAAACAAACACAACAGACAATATAGAGCTAAATTACCATAAACAACGCTTTATACGGGAACCGGTAAGAACCGGTTGTATCAGGAAACTGCCAGTTCCTTTAGTCCTTCGACACCGTTTAACAATCGCTCTTTTGTTTTTTTTTTCGGACGCAGGTAAAATTCAGATTTAGAATTAAGTGTTGTTCGTAATACATCGCTTTTTTAGTGCAGCACAATTGAGAATTGGAATTAGTATACCCAGTTTTGTAAAGTAAATTTGATTGGATTGATATTTGCATTCAGTTGGGGTGTTAAGCGATTAACCGACTCTTGGGTCAAGATGAATGGACGAACAGATGAAGGGTTATTGCGTCTGCTATGTTAGAGAAAGTGTTTAGATAAATGCACCATTGTGAGACGTTTAATTGGGATTTTGCGGTATCTTCCCATGGTTTGTGGATCGATTATTATTATTTAACAGCACTACAGCACAGAAAAATTAATGCACTAATTAAAAACTTACGAACGGGTAAATTCTATAGGTAAACTTACGATGTCTTTTAATTTCTACCGACATTATTCTAATTGATCAATTATTATATGAACCTATAGCTTTTATTTCATTCCGCATCAAAATAACGATTTGAAAATTACCATCAAAATGTTTTCTGCTAATAACTTTAGGGTTAAATTATCTTTGCCAACGGTGGAGCGGCCATATTCCCATATTTCCCATAGGACTTATGTCTGACAGGAGGTCAAATTAAAAAGCCTACGCAGTTTTAGTAATGGCCGCTTAAATTGTTTGTCATAATTAAATGGTAATATACGTCTACTATAATATATAGTTTTGCTTACTATAGGAACAAACAAAACGTCGTCATCCAAAAGAACAGTGTATTCGTGAAGTCCATTGTAGAAAATGAATTTATAGTCGATCAATGCGCATGGAACAGAGATACGAAGAAATGGACGAAAGAGAAGAAAAATAAGAGAAAGACAAGGAAGGAACGATTACTTATTTTTTAAGAACATCACCAAGGAGAAGGGGAAAAATCCGGGATCCTACAAATGCTCGTTTTCAGGGCTCACCAACCACTGGACCTGTTTTGAATGGGCAAGGTTAATACGTATTTGGCCTACCTGATAAAACATGCTGCTATATGCTGTACCTCACGCAATCTTGCGAGGATGGTCATACATAACACCGTCTCAGTGCGGAATGGTAGGTACTAACCACTTCTATTGCAGCCAAGACTAATGGCTTAAGTACCTTTCGAAGCAACTAGGCCTTTGAAATAAAGTCTTCGGTCACCCATCTTTTGACTAGCCATTGTAACAGTTACTATAGTCCAATAATCGCTGACGCAACACGCTAATCACTGTGCCATAGCACTCTTTCCTTAACCTCAATGATAATATATACTTACTTCTGTAACTCCTACTGAATTCCATCCAAAATAAGTTCCGTTAAAATGATGTGTTCTTGGAAACTAAAACCGCATTTATCCGGGTTTTGGGTGCACGTAAAAAGCTACCCCTCTCGGAGGGAGAACGAATCGATATGCAAGTAACATGGACACCTGCGGACACCAAGCTGCATAAGATTTCGGGACATACTCTTATCTTGTTTTGAATAAATTAATTGATTTTTTTTTTATATAGGACAAGTTATTGTCTATTTGCAACACCTAGCGTCTGCAACTTTGGGAGCTTTGAATTTGAACGTGTTATTTTACACAAACAATTAAAATAAAAGAATATTTATTTAATTTACATTTTAAAATAACTATGACACCATCCAAACAGTGGACAGGGGGTTTTAAAATTATTTTTAATCATTAGAATGAAATGTGTTTCATTTTGATTATGACAAAATTTGTTTACTTCATTTGTAGAGGCAATTTTACCGTAAAACAAGAAAAAAACGTGTTTGATAGTTTCATTAAATAAAAGCAGACATATAAATGAGATGGTTTTTAGTTTAGATAGAAATAACTACTAAACTTTTAATGAAAAATGTTTAAAAAATCTACATCCCAAGGTACTCTGAGATGTGACTCATCGATTTTATTTTTTAAGCATTTTTCATTAAAAATACTTTTCAGTATGACAATGTTATACTGAAAAATATTCTGCAAAATTGATAAAAAAATTTAATGAGTATTATTCTGAGAACCGGTATTGTGAGAAAAATTCACAATATTTAATAGAAACTTCGACACCTTAATACCTATCTGTTTTCTAAAGTAGATTTTCTTCTTCTGAACTCATCATCAGATTGATTGAGTTTTTATTTTAATATTCATTCGGTGATAATACGTTTACTAGTAGAGAAAAGTAAGAAGTACTTGAAAAATTCGTCAGTATTGTTGGGTCTCGGGAAGCTCAATGGTTAGAGCAATCGTCCGGGTCGCAAAAGGTTGTGGGTTCTAATCCCATCCGGGGTATTTGGGGCTGGTAAATTTTTGAAGATTTCTTTTACTTTTATTTCTCTACATTATTAGAGATGTTTAAATTCAGGATACCATACCAAATACCAAGCGAGCAAATCAAACCAATTACGTATCCGATTCGCCGAACGGTTTTGGGTGCAACTTCACGTGTTGAGATTCGGTAAACTATTTAATATTTACATCAGGGGATACCTTGACGTAAATGTGATGTCTTTAATTCAATTTAAAGAATTGAAGCGACTAGAATCTATATGATTGTTTTCTTAATCGTTATTTTTATTACTGTAAACTAAGTAAATGTTTGTTTCAGTTTTGCATATGATGTACATCTGTAAACGATTGTACATTTAGCAAATTAAATTTATGCTTATAAATCATACGAGTATTAATGTAACAATCGTTGGTGTACTAAATAAGATAAATAAAAATAGATAATGCATCTTATACAGTAAACTGAAAATCGTTGTAACGATTCGTTTAAGAAGCTAACAATGTTGTAATAGTTGAATTTATTGGTCACCCTATATACACCCTTCGTCAGGTGAGTCACACGTTATCTTGTTGCGTCTGTGGGCGTACAGTGTACATGTGTGGGTGCGAGACTTACTGGCGTCAGCCGTAGTTGGAGGGCTGTTGTGAATTGGACAAAGATTTTAATTAATGTGGATGCATTACACGATACCGCAGTGTGCAATCGAGTGTGAGAGAGACTGTGAACTTGTCTATTCATTTAATTTAATGATGCACAGGATTTGAATTGAGTCATTTTTTCTTCTTTTTTTTAATTAACGTAGTTTTGGCGTTTTATTGAAGAATAGAAAATAAGACAATAACTATTTTGTTAGAGCAGTAGTAAGGTCCTTTTGCAAGATATAATATAAACTCAGTTTTAATTTTATAAGAAGTTATCACTTCGTTACTTAGATTTAAGGATTCTAATCAAAGTATCAAATGCATTCAACGTTTTATTTATTGAAATAAATCCATTGGAAGTAATTTATTTGACTTATGTAAGTTTTTGAATTGAATTTTAGAGATGGTGAAGCATGAAATAGCGTAGTTGTATTCACTCTACTTTATCCTTCGCCTCTAAGCTCGGAAAAATGATTTATATGATATTTAAAAAAGAATCGATCGCTAAGTTACTCATGTTCTGAGTGACCAATTCTTTGTAGGCGTACTATACT
This sequence comes from Diatraea saccharalis, assembly GCA_918026875.4. Classification (NCBI taxonomy): domain Eukaryota; kingdom Metazoa; phylum Arthropoda; class Insecta; order Lepidoptera; family Crambidae; genus Diatraea; species Diatraea saccharalis. Next base: position 1,318,995 of record OU893336.1, read on the forward strand.
CTGAGTTTCGTTGTTTTTAATATTCCGCCGCTCTCGGGGGAACCCTCTCACACCACGGCAAGATAAACGCGCACAAACGGACCGTGTGGCCGCACCTTTATTTAAGCAAATAAGAGCAGTTTTACTTTTTTCGTGTTACTAACCATTATGTCAAAGTTATTTTTTTTGTTGTTGTTTTTCGAAATAACCCTTGGCTATAATTCTCTGAATATTTGTTTTTAGAGTGCATTCTACTCTTATTAGAAATTGAAGTGGTTAGCTCGTTAAATCTACGATCTTAAGCAATTTCCATAATTGCCGATTCATCGTATGAATAACCGAAAAATCAAAAATTTATCTATTTTCAAAACGCTAATATACATGCATAGATAATCTTAATGAATACGGTTTTAAAATAGTTTTAAGAACGCTTTGAGGTTTTATACGAATTTTAAGAAGTAAGCTCTCCGGTTTACTTACTTGAACTTTTTCAAACACTGATAGATATAAAATACACTCACTAGCAGTGAAAGTATCGAATACTTACTTGAAAAAGTCATGTCTTGTCACACCTTCGTTAGCTCAGTTCAAAGAGCGTACTCTTCCCATAAAGAGGGATGACTCCATCATTATCATTATCAGCCCTTTTGCATCCTCACTGCAGAGGCTTAGGCCTTCTTTAAGAATGGCTAAGGTTAATGGGCCATGACCCTGGACATATGCGGATAGGAGGATATTAAAGACTGCAAACGCAGCTGATATCAACCAAGCTCCCGGCTTAACGTGCCTTCTGAAGCACGGAGTTTGAGATGATACATTTTTTGGCCACCCATCCCGTGACCGACCATTACGAAAGATGCTTGACAACAACGAACGCAGGCTGCCTTATCCACTACGCCAGCTCACTTGACACAGTTTAATTTTGTAAGTAGGTCAAATAAATTTGAGGAGCGATTAGCGCGATCGGTCTGCGAGGCGAAACATAAAAAATTTACTGTAGAGCCAGTCATAGGATGAGTGACCAAAAACATATAGTCTTGAGCTCCTTAGTGTTTCGGAAGCAATAAATCCCGGCTGCATCTGCAATTGTTTTCATTTACTAATCTGCACTGTTATGGCCTGTGTTTTCTATTAAATTTCTATAGGACAGGCGTATGCCCCAGCAATTGGGTCGTTATTAGACTAAAAATGATGTTACTATTGGTATTAATACCACAGAACATAGTGGTATTAACATTATCATAATCATTCATTATTTGATATGTCTAATGAGAATCTCGTCCGCAGTTTCCCATACGTTTCTGATAATAATATACCTACATCACATGCGCAAGCGATTTGCATAGCTGATGCATTGTATGCAACAAAACGACGAATATAAACTAGATTTATCGATTCTCACGTTTGTCTGTCTTGTGGTAAGAATGTCACTCTAGACTACAAACCTAAAGGCTCGTTTTCAGCAATCTATACGCGAGTCGTCAAAAAGACTCCCTGCAAGCGATATGCCGACTACGGCGTATTCACACTGGTCCATGGAATCATCTCGCGGAGTAGGACGACTTCTTTCTGTGTGTTCTGTGATCTTATTGACTATTAAAACAATTACCGACCAAAACCGAGGAACACGAATCTGTATCGGAATCGGATGTCATCGACTGGTGTAAATGTCAATAGTCAATAAACGTGACGGCCGTCTTCTTTTTTTGTTCTTATTCCACTTCAGCCACTTTCTACGGCTTGTGTAGGCCTCCACTGTCCATCTTTAGCGGTCTTGGGCAATATCTAAACATTAAAATAGTCCCAGCTGTTATTTTTATGGCATCACACCAAAGCACCTAGGGTCTGCCTAACATGTGCATGCGAAGGATCCGGGATCCGGCTTGGAGCCAGACCAGACCCGTCGTTATACTTGTAATAATAAAGATGCTATTTTATGCGTCACAAACATCTTCCACGTTGCATGAGGGGTCCATCGACTAGTGAAATTATTATGAATGCCTTACGCCATCATAAGGCAAAGAATTATCAATGTAAACGACCCTTTAAGATCCTACTAAGAAAATAGAACGCCATAATCGGAGGACTTTTGTCGTTACATGTACTACTTTAAGATCTATTTTTTCTATAGAATAGAATCTTACTTTATGGATTATTATTAATCCAATTATCATTATTAATTTTTTGAGATTATCGTTATTATTTTTTTATAAAGGGAAAGATTTGAGAGTTTTTGCGGTTAACGTCTCGTGTACATAGAAAGATAAAAAAATTCCTAAACTAAAAGATCCTGGTTTGGGTAAAATTACCTAAAAGGAAAATTAAATTATGTTTAAGATATTTTGTAGTTTTTCTTAGTCAATTTTATTTTTAGACATTTTCCCTATCGTATTATAGTTGAGTAACGGTATACTGCGAAAGTATAATAGAATTAGACGCGTTTATAAGGAGAGAGTATCCCACGATTATATTCTCTGTAATTGAACCGAGACGACATCTTATTACGTCCACCTATGACGGGACATTGCGGTTCATGTCATTTGTTTATCTCATTCGTTTATTGTTGCACTTCTGTAAGATATCTTTATATTAGAAGTTGGCAAATTACAAAGTTATCTGTCCGTGTAATTTAGGTAAATCCGTTATAATGATAATAATGTAGTATTTATTGTTTCACGAAAAATATATTTTAAAAACCTCTTAATTGTTCTTTATAAACTACTATGGTTCTGTCGCAACTTCACTCGTATAAATTATAGACCGAATAAAATATATTACCCGCGTATGATGTAGCTTCCCATGGGTGAAAGGATTTTCATGATCGGGTCGGTATTTCCAAAGATTACCCTCTACAAGCAGACAAAGTAAGACACTTAACTAAACTTAAAGTAAAAAGCTTATAATATTAGTATGAACAATATATTCTGGTACAAATTCTAAACAACGTAAGCTGTATTCAATATTATAACATATTGAAACATTAGTATATACTAATATTATAAAGAAGGAAGCTTTCATTGTTTGTTTGCATTGCTCTCACATATGGAAAGCTACCGCATGCTTAGAAAACAAAGATATTTAAAGTTACACAAGTAGTTAAATTCTAATTTAGTTCGTCTGTTGTCAATATGGGAGGATGTAATCTTCGTGTGTCGCCTCCTCGTCCATCTATAAAGATAAAAACTTGGTCCGTTGGTCACATACTCGGGAGATGAATCCAACATCCACAACGCTAGAATTGTATGGATATCCATCCTTTGTTTAAAATATCTATAAAACTACTACGATTTTAGTAAAATCGCATGCTTAGTTCATTAAATAAATTAGATTTTACGTTATTAAGCGACTTCACCAATGTAGTATCATAATAAAAAAATATTATATCCCATAAAGAAATTGAATTGTATGTATGATGTAACATTGAATTTTAAAAGTAACTTAGTAATTATGTCAAGAAAGTGTTGTTATTATAAAACGTATTTTATTTTATAGATGGTGACTTGGCCTTTCACTGCCTCAACATTTTTCCACTTTCACGTTATATATCAATTTTGCATTCTTTTATCGCGTAGTTTTACTTATATGTTCCATAAGTTTATAGGATATGTTAGGAGGCAATATCCACAGAATACTAACAAGGCCGGACTCGCCGATAACGTGAACATTCCGTCTGAGAGCCTGCGCACGCGCCGGCACCGATAAGCTAAGAGGCTGGCTGGACGTCACTCAGACTCACAGATAACTATCGTCAATACAACCGTAATTATGTCACTTTGCAGTGTCACCGTGAATCACCTCATTCTTGATGACCAGAGGTTTCGATTCCACTAATAGTACGGGAGGCAGGTCTGCATTTTCCTAAGAATTTTATTAAACGATTGTCGATATTCACCAATTTTATACATAAATCAATATGTCAGCTTCTAAGCATGTGTGTCAAATTTAATTTGTAAATGTATGTCTATTCAATCCATGTATTTGTCGCATATTAGAAATCCGATTGTGATGATTATTTTTACCCGACTGCAAAGAAAGGGTTTTGTTTTCGCGCGTATCTTGTATTTATATATGCATGTGTGTGATGGATTTAGATAATTGAGGTATCCTTAGATTTGTCTTAGTAGCTCAAGTATTCTTAGATAAGTAACGTTAGCAAAAGATCAAATATGACGACTGAGCGACGCCATTATATTGAATGATATTTTTTTTTTTGTTTCTAATACTACAATATTGTTGTTTAATCATGTAGCTTCCAAATTAGATAAAAAAGAACAGAAAAGTATATTACTAAAAAAGTTTTGCCAATTTTGAATAAAACTATTAAAATGCTTCTATTATTAATGATAGAAAATCCCGGACCGGCTTCATTAGAAGTTTCATTAATATCTTAAAATTCTTAATGATTAGCAAAATACTTTTGAATTTAAATTAGTCATATAAATATCTACATATATTTTAAACATTCCTAAATTCTTCGGAAGAAGTAACACTACACAATTTGCATTCCTATATTCAATGTAAGTGTGTTATCTTAAATTTTATGCAAATACTGTCTGAGTCTCCGAATTATTTACTGGGTGCCTACCTTCGGAGAAGCGATTGTGAATTACGCCGTGGTAAGAATGTATCATTAACTTAGAGCGGGAGCTGCACTCCTGCTACGTATATATGAGAGAAAAACAAATTAAACTCAAATTAAATCTATGAACGTGTTATTAATTTGATATTTTTATAATGATACTGAACAAGGAGCTCGATGGCGGGAAGTTTAGCGCGCTCGGTGTGCGATACGGTTGTTAAGCAATTTTCGAAATGGCTGGTCATAGGATGGGTGACCAAAAAATGTATTATTTCGAGTTCCTCCGTGCTTCGGAAGGGACGTTAAGCCGTTGGTCCTGGCTTTAGATTGGGTTGGGTTGGTGTAACTATTTTTGCTTTGAATCTAATTCCTTTGATTGTATTTCGATTGTTGCAGATTTCTGCAAGACAATTGATTTAGATATTTCGTTTGGATTTTTTTATTTTGGAATTTATTTATTTATAAGATTAATACATATAACGATATGAATGAGAAATTAAAGTCCATTTATTTTAATCCAAAGTTAAGATATTTCTAAAGATACATTCACCACTAGAACTTTATCATAACTTTTTATTTTTATTCAATTAAAATAAGTATGTATCTACATTTTATATGCCAATGTAGTAGCTATTAGAAACGACAACTATCTCCCGGTCTAACTGTAATAGCGGTAATATATCTTTGATTTAGCATACGTAGATACGTATATATAATATTTGGTCAACTCTTATCGTGTCATCGCTTAACAAACATACAATGCCCCAATCAATACTACTTATAAGGAAACCGCAGCCTTTGTGTTGTAGAATTAATTATTATTTTTTGTAAACAAACCTATTATTTGATTGAACAGCAAAAAAATAATATACCTACCTAACAGAGAAGTGACCGCCTTCGCTAGCTATTTTATAAAAAAAAATCTAAGTTTTTCTTATTTATTTAAGGCTATTTAAGTATAAAATAATTATTGTAATTTGTTGAAATTGTAATAGACCTATAGTGCCTATAAAATGTACTAATAACAATAGTATAAGTTGAGCTCCTATGTTTGTCAAATTCAAAAGTTATTTTATTTTAATGTATTGGTGCAAAAAATAACAACAATCAAAACTATTGATTAAAGATGTAAATAATATACAACATTATAGAAAAATATAAGCATAATCAATATATAAGCAAAAGCAATATGGCTATATTTGTTGATAGAGAGACAGGTTGTAGCTGCTTCATAAGGAATGAAAGTGAAAATTTTATAATTATATTTTTGTGTGTTATTAACAGTGGTCGGAATTAGGTAGAGTTATTCATGTATTTACACTGATTTCATACAGCGAAAGAATAAAGTGGATATGCCTCAAATTGTAAATTTGTATTGTAAATTAATGTAAACTAATAAAAATTTTATGTTAATTATCTTATTTTATTTGTCTATCTCTGACGTTGTTATTATTATTTAGTTGTAAGATTGTTGGCCACACGGGATTGTCCATTAGAAATCCCGGGAAGGTCCACATTAATATCAACATTTCGATGCAAGTACATAAATAACTCTACCTAATTCCGACCTCTGGTTATTAATTATATTTGTCACATTTTTGGGAAAAATCATACGATTAAGACGATATTAATCGAAAAATTAATAAACATCCTTATATATAAGTATGACCAAAATAAATCTGATTAATTATGAACCAAGTATTATTGATACTTTTTCTATATATTTATAGTTTTGGTATAATTGTTATTTGAGGAGCTCGATGGCGCAGTGGTCAGCTCGCTCGGTCAGCGATAAAATTGTTATCAACTTTCGCAATGGTCAATCATAGGATGGATGTTCAAAAATGTATTATCCTCTGTGCTTCGGAAGACACATTTAGCCATTAATCCGTTAGGCAACCAATAACGCCCATCAAACTTTACTATGCCCGCGTTATGGGTCAAGTCCTGTTCTCCCTCTTCGTCTGATTCGATTTGAGTACGCCTGAGCAATGGGCATAATGTCCTCTGAACAAGAAAATTAATTAGATATCCATGACGACAAAATATATGCAAATCGATAAGACGTGATAATTGAACTATGTTTTCTGAAATACATAACTATTATTTATTCTTAGCTTCTAATAATTACCAGAAAAAAAACTTTTGCAAACCATCTTGGTCGGTTAATAACGTGATTATAGTCTAATGTGTCTGACGCAAGCGCACGCGGCGTGTAATGTGTTAATTGGGCAATATGAATTTGATAATAACATTAATATACTTAGTTGTAAAATGTTAAGTTGCGAACACACTTGTTTTAAAACGATCATATCAAGTATTCTTATTAAATAGTTTATATTTGTTGCGTCCGAACATTCGAAAAAATTAAATTTTGTTTAATTTTTATGTGTAGATTTCGGCTATCTAAGTATCGTGGTATTCTGGCTTTTAGTATTTTTTGTCGAAGCGGCAACAGAAATACATTATCTGTCAAAATTTCAAGTGTCTAACTTTCTTGGTTCATGAGACAGACAGACAGCGAAATCTTAGTAATAGAGTTACCGTTTTTTAGCCTTTGGACTCGGAACTCTAAAAATTAGGTATTTAAAAAAATATTAAACAACAAATGAAATTGTTACATTTTTTTTTAATCAAAAAATATTATAACAATAATTATCTTTGTAATTCAAATTAATTATGATATGTATTCAGTCAATTCGTTGAAACATAATATATCATATCGACAAAAAAAACGTAAATGTAAAAATATGTAAGCTTCAAATAATTAATTATACTTCATGTAGTATGAATAAGTTACTATTGTGGGTTAATTAAGTTAAAAGTGTTGTGTAAATGAGTCTTTAAGTAAACTAATAAAGTTAGAAGTATCTAAGCAAGTGGGTCAATATAAATGGAGAGGAGTAACCACGAGGACGCATGCGTTATGTTGCGGGTTAATTACATGTTAGTAATTTCATGAAATGTCTGAATGTTCTGTCACTCACACTTAAATTTAAATAAATCTATCTTCAGTCTATTTAATGTTATCAGTGTTGATGTACTGGTCTTCGTTATGAAAAGGAATACAGGAAGAATGGACCGACTGTGGATGAACGGTGGGTGTTGACGTTTACAGATAGTAAGACCAAATTTATACGTCTTATAGGATACAGAGGAGCTCTGTATTACAAAATTATAGTCACCCATCCTATTATCGACCTTTGCGATAGACCTTAACCGTCGTTATCGTAGACTGAACGAGAACTTGTAAACTACAACATCATTAAGCTACTAAATATCTTTCTCAATCTTAAAATTTAGTGTTTAACAAATAAAATCCAAATGAATTGTAATAAATGGTTTAGTAATTAAAAAGCAAGGCAAGTTAAACTATTGCGCCCGGATTCATCTGCAGTCTTCAACGCTCACCAGCTCACAATGGGCCCGCGTAGTCGTTCATGGCCCATTCTTTTTATTTCATTCGATTCCATCTATAGAGAAAGCGAGTGTTTCAGCAATGGGGACATCAATAGGCTGGAGATGATGATGATGAATGAGTCTTTAGACTCATTCTTAAGTATTATAGAAACATTTTGATATGTCTAAATTTTTCCAGTGACTTTGACACTATTACGCCAGCTAATTATAATTATAATATTATGATGTATGGACTTGTTGATTGTTTGGAGGTCGTTTTAGAAGATAGTTTTCTTAACATTGTTTATTGCTGCTCTTTTGTAATTATATGTATCAATGAAAACCTCAGTAGGCGTGTTATTAAATTATTAAAGTTACACATATTTTATTTCGTTATACTTAGTAGTATTAATATCAAGATTAAATTTTACTTTAGTTCAAATGCTTTGAACAAACTTATTTGAGATAAAAAATCTTTTTATTTTGTGCTATTCTGTCTAAATTACAGCATCGGGCACATCCTTAAAATAAATCCTAGTTCAAAAGGTAATAAAGATTTATCTTATGCTCTAATAGCGCTGTGTCTGATGCTGCTGTTCGATGTCGACGTTTTTTTTATTACAGAATGATAGAGAGGGCGTATGATGCGTATCGTATATTATTATATTGTGAATAGACGCTTATATGTTATGACATTCAAGCTAGCACACTCTATGGATTATTCGTTAGGTATCGACACATACGACCGTGAGACGCTTGACGGATCTTCCTTCAGGTTCCCATCGAATCTAATAGAAGATGGAGTTTTTTTAGGGCAGGATAGCGTTGTAATCTTGTAATTGAAGCTCATATTAACCTGTTAAAATGGAGTCCTAAATGATCTATCAGGCTGATAGATGTATAAACAAATACTGAGTGCTCTATCCAATTCTAGACCAATACTCGTTGGTCTATCCAATTCTAGACCAAAATTGATTGCACTATCCAGTCCTAGACCAGTATTGATTGGACTCTACAATCGCAGACCAATACAGAGTAGTCTCTTGATAAAAGCTTCAGTTTGTGGTATAACCGCAGATCTCCACATGCAACATTCAAATATGACTCGTGAACCCCAACCATTCCTGTATTGAACACAGTTCTAAGAATATATTAAACTTTAAGCTATAAAAGTTTTACTCGTGATTATAATTAGGACAAACAGTTGATTATGGGCGCAGGCGCATGTCACGACATCGAACAATATGGTCGTGAGCTCGTGCCCTGCGCCGGCGCACACCTAACAAATGTGATCTGAATCCCATTGGAGGTTTCAATTGTTAACGATTATATGCTTAAGCGTGCACCATATTTTTATATGTTCTTTATTGATATTAAGAGTCCGATGCAATGGTTAATGGGAGGTCAAAAATGTTTCTTCTCGATTTTCTCCATACTTCGTAGCTGTTGATCTTAGCCGTTTAGCTGGATGGTCGTATAGACAAACACTCTCCCTAGCTATCTTTTTGCACCTGGCAGAGGGTAGATACATTTTTAATTAATTACTTGAAAAACATTATGTTTATTATAAAGCGTTACATATAGCCCTCGGCTACAAAGTGTAATATATGGTATGAATTTTCCCAAAAAAAAAAGTATTCTTACGAGAATAAATCGAAACAATTTTGAATTTTGAGGTATAACTTCGGTAATATGTAAATCAACTTTGGGGTATATCGTATTGAAAAGAACAGCAATAATTTTAATTAAATTGCTGTTTTCAAAGCAGTCATATAAAACTCAGCAAAAGTTCGGCTTTATTTTATACAAAGAAATCAACTTGAGAATTGTGTTCATAGTTTCAAAACCCTATTTCAATATTTGATGTAATCTATTTTATAATAATGCTAGTTTATCCGTTCATCGATCCTCCCTATACTGTTATTTGCTACACATCAATGTAATTTCCTGTTAAACATCTCCGGTTAGTTGGTGCGGCTCGTGCGCGTGCGCAGGGCCGCCGACCGGGCCAGTCATCTCATTAATGTTCCCGGTCACTTACACCTTTTAGTGTAAACATTAGGGTGGATCGGATATATTATTAGTTGATTTTGATTAATTGATGAAATGTGATTATTCCTCCTGTACTCCAGGAGCGGATTAACCTATAGACGAACCAAATATTATATGAAGTAAGTAGGGACTTCAATTGCAGTTTCATCATCAGCTTATAAATGCTTTTTCTTACCTATACTTATTTAGGTAATGAATACTTTTTTGTTTAAAAACGTACATATATTCTTTGGGAACTTCGGTCCCACAGAAATAAATTTTATATTTTATATAGCACGAGTATCCAATAGGAACAGCTATGTTAGAGGACGAGCAATTTAAGTTTTTATGGAATCAAATATTTTCCATAAAAAACATAAATAATATCTATATTAAAATCTTTAGCCCCATAAAGGCTCTCCCTAAAAACAAAAAAGAACTCAATCCCATTAAAGTAATTACCAAGTGATGACCTTTCATCCCGTAATAATTTCAATTTAATATGAAAGGGGGGTGGCGTCATCCCGCTCTATCCCGCGGGATGCGATACGGATCACACGGTGTCGCGTGTCCGATCATAGTTTGGCAACCCTACCTGGGACTATTCCCTCTCCTACCAAAGTTCACTTCTAGTTATTATCGAGATTTTATTTTAGACCTATTATACTAGACCAGAAGCGACACGTTGCTGTCTCCAAGTGAAAATCATAGATAACCTGTGGTGGAAATGTAACGCGGCTGAAAAGAGAGGTGTGTGTCATCAATTTCTCTTTATTTTTAATTATATCAAGATGTGACAATCTTTAAAGAACAGCAATCTGTGATTTATTTCAGTTTACGAATAATGAAGATCATTGAATTTATAAATATAATAATTCTTTATCTTTGCTACTACAATTCAAGTCCCTAATCCGTCCTCCCTTACATAAATATTATTTCTGTTGATTGTTAAAGTTCTGTTTATTTATTATATTTCGTCCTGTTTTTTTTAAGCGCAAAACTGTCACAGCTTAGAGGCAAGCAGCAAACAAATAAGACCGACTTTTAAAAGTAATATAAAGGTTGTATTTGATTGAACCTCTATAGTGCGATAGTACTGTAGTCAACGCTATTATTAAAAAAAAATAGCAATGCTGACGAGAACCGGTGGTATCGTTGTGTTGCCCGCGCGCTTCGTGTTTGCGCAGACCAATTTACTGATTGTGTTGCTATTCTGTGGGGGTGTATCTCATGATGTCCAACTATATTATGGTTGCCATAAAACCATAATTTCATTAAAACGTGCAATATAAAACAGATGATAATTCATGATATTGGTTAAGAATCCTATTAATATTATAAAGGCGAAAGTTTGTAAGTATGGATGTATGGATGTTTGTTACTCTTTCACGAAAAAACTACTGGACGGATTTGGATAAAACTTTACAGCAATATAGGTTATACATCAGAATAACACATAGGGTACTTTTTACTGGGAAAACTTCTCACTCCCACGGGATACCGACTTCCACGCGGACGAAGTCGCGGGCGTCCACTAGTTCTTAATATTACACACGCGATAGTTGCTGTATTACCCTGTTTGTTACATTAGCTTGTATTTATCATCTAATATTATATTTACAGGCATTGTTTTTAGTAACTTTCCGCCAACGGTTTAGTCCGCGTGGTCCTGTGTTATACATACGTATATAAACCTTCCCTCTGTATATTGAAATCTCAGCGTACAAAACAGCGGGAACCAACTTTGTTTTATATTATGTATAGACATTGAATCTTAGTACATAGGTACCTACTGTTGATAGAAATATTTAATGTTAATTAATACACTATTAAAATAATCATGACCAAAAGTTTTTGGTCAAATTTTTTTTTTATATTTGATAAATTTTTCATTCACGTCGCTATACGGTGAAATATTCTTAATGAAAAATTCTTTAAAAAAATCATTTAGTAAAGCGACAAGTAATATTTTTTTGTATGTTCGGTTTTATTTAAATAAAAATATCTTCCTTTTAATTCGATAATAACAGATATATATTACATTAATAAAATATACATTAAAAGAAACAATCCTTTGCACGGGAAAACATTAACGCCTATTTGATTACGGAACTAATTACATGGTATCAGCATAGAAATTATACTATAGATACCAGTGTGAGGTACTTCTAATGGCCAATTGCCACCCTTATTATAATTACCATCATGAATAAAATGGATTGACGGCGCAGAGGTGAGTTCAGATTTATTTGGACAAATAATAAAGAGTTAAATATGAGAGAAAACATCGACACTAATAATAAGAATATATAATATAGCGATGCGTGTTTCGATGAGAAGTTTAAGTTACTTTAGTGAGGGTAAGTCAGAGGATAAGTGATCAAAAATTGATCACGTCAGATGATTATGTCTCTACTGATGGGGCAGAGGCCTTCCCTATGGAGAAGTCGAATAGGAAGAATGGGCCATAATAATCCAACTGATCGAAAGTATGGAATAAGAATACATATTGCGCCGATCCTATATAAATAATTGGAAAAGGGTAAGCAAACGATGGGCTATAACCGACAGCGCTGGCGGAGGATTTTGAGATAATGAACTTTTGGTCACAAATCCTATGAGTGGCCTACCGACCGAAATCAGGCGAGTGCCCGACTAGTTGCAATTAGGCCTGGTGAGTATTTTAAAATATTTTCATATAAAATTTGATATAACTATAATGTGCTGAATATGATCGTACGTGTACTTCCAAAGGTAATAATGGGTATATCCACTGTGTTCATGAAATAATCGTTAACCTGGGAGTCGACTTCAATTCCCGTTAAACGCAACACTATATCTCGGGGGAGAAAGAGCAAACATCATTACGTGTACAAAAACCCGCCAAATAATATGAGAAGTGGACTGGGCACGGAGTACCTACATTAAATCGCGTGCGTCAAAGGAAATTCGACCTTACTTAGATTTAATAACGACTGTAGTAATACCACGGAACGGGCGTAAGTTGGTTGGTTAGTAATACACGCAGTAGTAGGTTGGTTTGTTTGTTTGTGTCAACAGTCGAGCGTTAAAGCAATATGTAACATTGGGTAGGCATGACGACGTAAGCACAGGGGTTTTATTTATTAAAACACAAAACTTATGCATCATTGTTAAATTTAAGAATTATTTTTTAAGGAAAAGCAGTGAAGCTTGGTCTGAAAAAAAAAAAATTGTGGGTGTAAGTAAAAAGCAGTGGTAAAAGTCATGTGAAGAGATAAATATTTATTCATAAGTAAACATAATACAAATAAACCAATATGGTGCAAATAATAGACATAAATATAGATATGTATAAAACATACCTAAATTACTACATTTGTTTATATTAAAGCCGTTTTACGTCTCTCGTTACCTATGTAAGGTATTCTATGTGATTTTCACGGTTTATAGAAAATCTCGAGGGACAAATATCATAAATACTTTTTTTTTCAATCTAAAATATCCAAATGTTATATACATTATATAGATAATTGGTTTCTCTACACATTTGCGTAAAATCTTCAAATATAATTTAACAAGGGATATCTTTGTTTGTCATCTTAAAATATAACGTTTACACAAAACGGCTTACACATATTATTTAAAGCATAATAATATTTAAGCATAACATCCTAAAGCAAAAATGAAATGAAAAAAGTTTAAATGGCGCGCAAACTATCTTTTTGTTTTCGTCCCACTTCTTATCTAATCTAACCCCTTAATCGACTCTTTCGTGTCTAAAAACGTTATGCGACTTAAAATTATGAACAAAGTATCCCAAAAAATATTAGAAATAAGAACATTATGTTTAAATGATGGATGCCTTATAACAACATTTTGAGAACATGTAATAAATATCTCGTAATTTCCCGAAGCAATATTATCATATTAACATTCCACTAGGCACCAACACTTTCTAATTACATTGTAAGAATCAAGAACACACAGTATTATAATCATCTAAATCCGAGAACATTAATTGTTGGTTTACTCCAATATACTAACAGGAATTCCGATTGATATTACTGAGACTCCTGAAGCGAGAAATGTATTAAGGTGTTATCATATTTAGCTGTTATTGTATGAGAAAATGATGCGGTTTTACATATTTTAGAAGAATTTACATATTAATCTTCTTAGAGCGTTTTAATAACGCTTAGAAGTCGTCGCACCACCGAAAGAATAGTTGTACGATAAGTTTGATCATGTAATCAAAATTAATAATCGAACAAAGCAAAAATAGTACCTACTGAATTATAGATATCTTTGACTAAGCATTATATATTTCTATGTCTCACATTTGGGTGGGCTGAGGTTAGAAGAATGTTCTTAGAGCGCGGTAAATTATTGTTCGATTAGAACAGGAAATTTCATAGTAAACACAATCGTTTTGCTTGATGTTATTATTTTAATTAGGATGGCCCCTAAGACAAGCCTACAAGTCTGGTTCAACAATAAAGACAATAATGTTTAAAGGTAAAAAAACGCTTTATCAAACAATACCAGTAATTTACTTCCTGACCAGCTGGCTGACTCAGTTCAACCCCGAACGCCAAATTTTCGAACGGAATAAAAAATGATCTGTCAAATAGACAGCTTTCCCGCCAATTTGGTGGTGATTTGCCCTCGCACGTGTTAGGGTTACCATCATTTAGAAAATACAACGGAACTTTTTATATTGAAAAAAAAAATGCCTGGATGTTCTTTTTTACCTTCGTAGTCGTGTGGTTCGCATGCCGGTTTCCATGTGTCATTTTTGAGGTCCCGTGTTTGATTTCTACTTGGGTCAATGAAACAAAGCTTTGATAATATATATTTTTTATAATAAAAATGTTGATTTAAAACTTACTTTTTTTTTTAAATGAGTATTGTGCGTGTACGTAGAAAATTAAATTAAACTAAAATTATAATTTTGTTCTTTCAAAATATTGAAATTATAATAGATTATAGATTATATATTATATTATAATATTATTATATTATAAATTATAATAGATTATAATTATAATTTGTAGATCTCATTAAAATTATTACAGCCAAGTTAAAATCTAGGCATAGAATAGAAGATAAAATCGTTGATCTGTTGTTTTGAATAAATCAACAACAAATTATATATAATCTTATTTCTATTTGTTCTGAACTCGTAGTTACCCTCCGAATTCGACACGCCCTCACTATGGGATTAATAGGGCTCTATGTTTAGGCCCCGGTCGCCATAGCACCGAGGGAGGGCCGATCTGAGGGGCGCCTAAATACCACATCTCGGGGGGCGCATTATTTATCTGGCAACACTTAATAATGGCGGACAGATGTTGGCGGGAAAGGTCACGGGCTAATCTGATTTCTCTAATTCATGATGATTATCTCATGATTTTGTTAGCCCTCTTTTTAATCTTGTTTTCATTCATTTTTGATTTATTACGCCTCGTTTCAACTTTATTGATGTTTGTATTGAGAATTTGATGTTGAACTGTTGAATTTATTTATGAGCCCTTGTGTATATTATCTTAATAAATACACGTTGTAGATGAAGATAACATATATATAATGATGAAATCTTTTCATTTCATTGTTTTACGAAACCACATTGGACAATATACCGATTTGTTTATTTCTTCTCTTTCTAAGTAAAACTGAGCTACAGATTTTTTCCTATTCGATTCCATCCCTAAGAAAGGCCTAAGCCTCAACCCTGGGTATAATAATAGGTTGATGATGACGATGAATAGGCACTGAAACTACTTTCACCTCCTCGAAGCTACATTACATCATACACGGTTTCTTTTGATAATTCGAAACTCATCATAGACTCTTTTATTTTATTATCATATAATCAAATCATAGACTATTCAAAAACTAGCCTCTTTTGTCTCCAACTTTCAAAATTCCGTCAAAGAATATACAAAAAATTCTTAATGAATAAAAAATATTGAATTTATTTAACTCATACCAAAAAATCAATAGCCCAAAAATAAGAAAACATGTCTTCATCAAGCAAACGCCCAGAAAATGTACTCCAGAAGAATTACTTGGTGCCTGTTAAAACGACAGATCTTTCCTTATTCGATGATGCTTTGTTCAATATGAAAGAAAGATTCACTGCTGAGATGAAGAGAGTCGATGACGAAATGAACAAGTTTAGGTTGGTAATGAACTTATAATTGTTCTGATTTAGACACAGAAAAAGCATTTGTAGGGTTTTACAAGTTTCAGGAAGTGAATTTCCAATATACTCTATTTTTGCCTTATATGCCAGTTTGAAGTCCTCAACCTCAGAGATAGCGGAACATCTCTGAGGTTTGCAGCTGTCACTGAGTTCTATTTTAGGTCATGTCAATGAAGAAAATGATGTTTCCAATATTTTCTTGGGTGTTGTGTTATCTTTCATTGTTTCAGAAATACAAGTGGTTAAGTTACTGAATTTAGGATCTGAGCAATGCATGTGATGTTGTCCAATATTATTTAATACTGTCGTTGCAATTTAAGCTCCCTGGGCCTACTAAAATTGCTAGTAGACCAACGAAATCGAGCGTCCAGCTTAGCTCATCTACAAAGAACAGTATTGCCAGTAACAAGAGTTGAATTTTCTAGTATTCTTAGTTGCAGTCTTTTCTGTCATTATTGTTTGTTCTTCTTCATTTTCCAGTTCCAAGTTATCACGATTTTACGCACAGATGATACCGACAGGCATAGCCCTTACGCAAACCAATACACCTACATCTCAATTAGTAACAGACACGGTGAGTTCCGAAAGAAAAACCTCGAAGACACAAAGACAACCATCCCAAACCTTAAGGCTAGCTTCACAGACCCAAAGACCAGCCTCCCAGACAGATGGAGGGGCATCTCCTGTTGCGCTCATGACTGGTTGGCAGGCTCTCATCAATTCCCCTCTTGTGGTTGGCGAAGGATCGGACAAGATTCTGAAGCTACAGTTTGATGTCAGTCAATTCAGCCCTGATGAGGTAAATACTATTATGTGTTTTGAAAATACATTAATTATTCTATAGACCAAACACATAGACTGGATGAATCTTACTAGATTACATAACATTATAGATAACTTTTTTATTTGGCAATTCTGTAAAAACAAATCATGCTTTCTCAGGTAAACGTGAAAGTCGAAGAAAATGTCTTGGTCGTGTCAGCTCGCCACGAGGAACGTTCAGACAACACGACCGTCTTGCGGGAGTACAACAGGGAGTTCTTGCTGCCAAAGGGGATAGACTTAAAATCCTTAGTTTCATCTCTTTCTCGCGACGGAGTGCTGACAATACAAGCACCCTTACCCATACTCCCAGTCACTGAAAGTGAAGACGAATGAATAGTTGCTGACAAGTTCAATATTTGATTGAAAACGTATAAAATATCCAAAATATACTGACCACCGCTAACTACTGCATGACTTTTACTCTTTGACGCTTAAACGGGATTGGTGTAAAACTAGCATTTCGTAACGACTTAATATTACTTTTATCCCTAGGGAAACATTAATTGAGATCATAGTAGCCTGTATGTTCCATATCATAATCATTAATTACTCACTTGTCTTCTCCATTGGGTTTTTCATAATGAAATTCGTTGACACTGACACTGATATAGTAAAGGTTCCGTAACGTTACAACAACATAGATTCGACTCCCTTATCGATATCGACCGAAAAAGCTACGAATATCAACTTCTAGATGTGTTCAGCGCCATCAGTGACATTCACGCCATCTATCGGGCTCAGTGGAATCTAGACTAGAGCTATGATAACCAAATCGTTTAGAATAATTGATTTGAATACAGAATAATTATAAATTAATGTGTTGCTGACAATTGTCAAAATTAAACATTGTCTTGGTTGTAGGTCTGTCTATAGACCGAGTAGCTAGCCTTTGTATAATGTGTTTTCTTCAAAATATTTAGCATAACAGAAAATATTTTTTATAGCAATCATTACGTACCTATACAATATAAATACATTATAGGCTCGAGTATTATCTGTGTATGACATCGGCTGACGTGGTCGCCGCAGATAAAGGTGAACTGACACTCACACAACCTCACCGATGGAAGGTTGGTGATGCACTGAGAGTTTGATCATTGGCTTTACTCGTATATTCAAATAAAAATCAGGGTTTAACTAACGCAATATCTAACACAAAACTGACGCGGCGTTACGATCAATAAAAAAAAACTGGCTTCAAATGGTAAATAAGGTTTTGATTGACTCTCAGAAGTACGTCAGTGCTTTATTAAAGAATAACAAGGCTGACCTTCGCATGTCTTTTTTATGATAACGGAAGAATCAAGTGAAGTGAGCATTTTACAAAAGCAAGCTGAATACTACTAATACTAATAAGAAAGGCACGAGCGAGGGAAACGAGGTCCTTAACACTTTAACGCTAAACATAAATACAACGCATTTATAAAACGCGGATAATGTTTTAAACCTATTACACTTAATATTCGTTTTATAATAAGATGATCATAATTAGTAATATCACTATATAAAATTCTTTGCGAGCTAAACCAGTGAATATTGCTTACATTATAAATATATAACAAACTTTTCCGTCTCTTTCTTTCTCTCTGTGTTACATTTTATGTAATTAACGACTCAATTAATTTTAATGAAATTTGGTAAAGTGATAAAAAGGACATAGGATAGTTTTTATAGTAAAAAGGCTTAAAGGTGTTCTATGAAGCCGAGCACGCGGACGAAGCTCCGGGCGGAAAGCTAGTATTGTCTTAGGCTGCGCCCAGTGAGTCTCCTGCCTGCAGGTCACCTGGATATTCACACGTGGCAGGGGCGGGTGTTGATGCGGCGCGTTGCCATGGCAACGTCCTGCTGGCTTCCCAGAAGAACGGCAAACACAGCATACCTAGTAGGTACATAATTATACACAGATCGCTATGTCCATATGTACTGATTGGAACAGCGAGGCTCGCGAGGCATCTTTTCAAAACTGAATTGCTAAAATTGCTCGAGTGACTTTTAACGAAAAAGAATAAAACCTTTCATCTTTATAATATTATTCTGTAGAATAGACCTGTGGAATAGATAAATATATGTTAAGATTAAAATACAATATCCAAACCGGCCATGAGCAAATAAATATATCTAGGAGATAACTTCGCAAAGGCGAGAATTTGATGGAGAAAATTTGAGGACCGAGTGGCTCATAAGTAGGTTTTCAGTTCCCGGTCGAATCAAAAATGAAAAAAACACTTTTCTAGCGTATTATAAAAAATAAATAAAATATTTAACTACATGTAGTCGTATACTTTAGATATGTTACTATTGGAAAACAAATATTTGTATGGAACCATACAATAAAATAAAGCCCAGTTTTTTGTATTAGAAACTTAAACTGTAATAGAGCCTCTTTACATTACCCACAGAACATAGAGAGAGATTAGAAGTATAATGATATTAATTTAGTATGGGAACCGAGTGTCGCCTCTCCGCACACAAATACAGATTAGATGAAATGATCATTTTGTTCACTACATGAAAAACCGCCACGCGATAGGTTCGCGATAACATAAACCAAATCCCAAAAAGATACTAAGCTAAGAAATCACACGATTAAAAACAAACTCTAATTCAACGTGATAATAAATAATTTACTTTAACATGAATGTTGAACTGTCACGTGGCTGTATATGGGGATACCAGAAGGAAAAAAATATTTTAAGATTATGCACATTTAAAAAAATTGGGGTCATCATTTTATGTGCGAACTATTAATATTAGATTTTGCTGTAACCAAGTGAATACTGAAAAATTAAGGCTTTTCCCTACATAATTTATTAAAATATCTTTTAAAAAACGCAGTACAAAAACTAAGAAAACTTAATGATACACTCTATCGTATGTCTGTGGAGTAATATAATTAAGCGAGGGAAAGTGTAAAAAAAAAACAAAAATTAAGAAAACAACAGAATTTTTGTATTAATTACATTAAGCCTAATTTGTATTTTTTTCTTACTGGTATCATTCCGATTGTGCATATTAGTGATGTGACATATTAGTTGATAAAATAAGAGCTTTAAATTTTGTCATGAAACAGTTCAATGTAATTCAGTTCGACAATTTTCTACAGTGGTTTGATAGTAATTATTTAAAGCTTTATTCAAATAAAACGAAATACATAAAGTTTGCATTACCTAATGTGAGGCATGTTAATATACTTATAAATGTAAATAGTGAAAAAGTTGAGATGGTGGAATCGTCAAAGTTCCTTGGTATTTTGGTATATTGATAATTTGTCAAGTAGACTGAGTTCTGCAGCATTTGCTGTTAAGAAAATTAGACTCTTAACAAATGTTGAAACGGCAAGATTGGTATATTTTAGTTATTTTCATAGTGTAATGAATGACGTATAATCTATTGTTATGGGGTTCTGCGGCTAGCATTCAAGATATTTTTATTCTACAAAAGAGAGCTGTCCACGCTATATATAATTTACGGTCTAGAGAATCTCTCAGAGAAATATTTAAAGAAATAAATATTTTGACTGTTGCCTCTCAATACACCAATGAAAATATTATGTACGCAAGAAAACATTACGATTCCTTCACAAAAAAAAGTAGAAATAAAAATAAACTTGCCATTCCAAGTGCTTGTAATAGCCTTCTTGAATAAAGATATTTTCATTTCATTTCATAATAACTAATATGATCATTACACTAATAAATTGATCATAGCCATGTTTGTTTTACTTTATTATTCTAAGTTTTATATCTGTAATAATAGTAGTAGCTACATTATTAATTGCAACGACTGGACAATAAGGAATTGCTGGTCAAGTATGAGTTTCAAAGCCGTGACAAAAAAAGTTTGAAGATAGACACAAAAGCGATAAGTACGTACAAACGTCAATCTACATATAAAGTCACATCCGTTTGAGACATGCGTCTATAAACTTATGTGCAAATATGGAGCAACAAAAAAACTGATAAAAGCTGTTCTGTGGGCGGTTCTTTAAAGTGGCTTTCTTAACTCGATTTCTATAATAATAGTTTCCGATTATGAATCAGCATAATAAGGTAAATTAAATCGACACCTAAAAATTAATTTTGTAAATTAAATTCACACCACCAACAATATTACGTTAGTTGAAAACATAATTTTTTGTTTGTATAGATATTATGTTGTTTTGAAATTCCTTTGATAGGTTTAGGTCTAAAACAGATAGGGCAAAATTAATTATGTAAACAAGGCAATCCGTTGTAAAGTTATTAGGGAAACTGAAATATAAGTAATGCAAAATAAGTGAAATCCAGTTTCACCAGTTTCTAACAAGACCTATTAGGCCAACTCTTAGCTTTTCACGAAGTTGCGTTTAATTTATGTATTGTTCATAAAACGGTGATATACTTCGTAACTCAGATATTTATAGCACATCAGTATTTTTTAATATTTATCTGCGAGTAAATAATTAACAGAATCTTCGTAAAAAAAGTGCCTGGACAGTTCATTATTTCATTTGTTCAGTATCAGTTCATCTATAATTTTCCCTTGTAAACAGTATTTTTTTAGTTTTATATAATTATGGCATATATTTATCGATAACGTTGTTATGAAATGATGAAAGAAAAGCTCTAAATAAATATGTTTTAGTTATCGATTACGATCCATATAATTAACAATACGATTCCGAGCAGCAGCAGCCTATCGGTACATTTCAGACAAATGGAGGCACAGCACTATTTTTTGCAAAAGTGCACAAAATGATTTACATTGCTGTTTAGTAATGGGGTCAGAAACATTGATGTTGGTTTGAGCAATCAATGTATATTTTATTTAACATTGTGTCAAATTATTACGTTTTTTTATATTTTAGCACTAAAATTGTACTTATCAGTGAAAGGAAATGTTTGCATTAGTTAGATTGTATACTTTGCTTTGCTTTTTGCAAGTGATAATAGCACAAAACGGCATTTTTTATAGAAAAAATCTGTAAAATCACCACTCGACGATTGACGAACGACTGGCAAACATAAAACCGAGGAAAGGGCGTCATATGAGTAAAAGCGCATATGCCAGCGACGCGTGCCCCGCCCACTTACTACTTCTATTCTCTCTCTATGTTCTGTGACATTACCTAATCAATTCATATCAAAATCATTTATTCAGACCAGGCTGTTACAAGCACTTGTGAAAGTCGTGTTACCATAGGTAATTGATTATTTTAAAAATACAATATGGCAATGGTGTCATAACACAATCATACCACAGGTGCATGAATCAGGGGTGTCAAGCATAGATGAATAGCTGGCAGTTATTGTTGCAGCAACCCTCGCAACAAGTCGACCGGAAAAGTCAACACCACCCCTACTTGCTTTAAAATATTTTTTGTCTAATTTATTTGTGGTTCGCAAGAATATTTTTAAATAAATAAGTACAAGTAGATTAGAATTTTGGTGTGTTAAATTTATTGATTATAATTTTATTGAATCAACGACGGTGAAGTCAAAAGGAGGGTCTTAATTTGGATTGACTATACATTTAACATATACATACTACTAATATTATAAATGCGAAAGTTCGTGTAGATGGATGGTATGTATGTTTGTTACTCTTTCCCTTAAAAAACTACTAGACTGATTGTGATGAAATTTGGTATACGGATATTTCTGACCGGGGATTAACATCTAAGCTACTCTTTATTTCATTAAACAGTTCCCTAGGAACCACGCGGGCGAAACTGTTGGCGAAAGCTTTTTATATTGTAATAGGTACAACATTAGAAAATATTCCTTTATAATTATTATATTAGTTTTGTAATTTAAACTTTTAATAGTCCCTCAAATTTATTGTTATATTTAAAGGCAACTTTTTCTTTGTGCTCTAGATGGAGATAATGTTTATAAAAAACTTTTGTCAGTGCTGTGTAACATTTTAATTTTGTTGAAATAAACTATTGTCTTAAATAAGTAATTTATTATAACAAATAGATATCAGTAATAACTTATTACTGTTCCTTTTTATACATCCAAGTGGACAGCACTCGTTCCGCTAAAAAATAAAAAGACATTCCTCGATCGCCATGACGACGTGTCCCTCAGAGGGGACGCACAGGAAATGAGGTTTTTATCCCACCCCTCCAACCGGAAGCACCCAGCTATCCGACAGGTATCTGAATTTAATTATACTGCCAACTTTAAATCGAACTTACGCAGAAGATTACTTGTAAATTTAGATAATATTATTTCATATCTGTAATAACAAGATATGAAGTTTTGAAAGTTGGCAAATATGTAGGACGTTACGGATGTTAGTTAAGGCGAAGTCTGTGCCTTCTAAAGCTCATTTCTCTTTGTCTGTCCAGCAAAGGATTAGCTGTTTGACTGCCTAACTTTTTAGCCATAACGCTAGGTCATAGAATACGAAATTTCAGGTTTTGCAATGACAATTCGCTGAGAGAAACTTACTCAAGTCAACATCAAAATAAAAATATTCTTTTTTTTAATCTTTTTTTCTTTTTGTTTGACAGGAGGAATAGGCTCAAGAAACTCATAAAATCTACTTTATACGGTTAAAAATATTAACAAGGCTGTTTTTTCGGTTGTCGAGGTCAAGTTTAAGACCAGGCGTGAATTAGTAATTTTGGTTTCTGTCACTGGCTGCTGTCATTTGTGTGGAAGCCACCTTTTGTCACGTTTTGAACATTCTCAGGCACGGTAGCAGGAGACAGATAGTCACTAGTGCATGCGTCTCACTCCTAGTTTTTGTTGGGGTTAACAACCTCAATCTTTGTGCACTTTCTGTTTAAATATCTGGGAGACAGAAACCAACAAAATATATAAAATAAAAATATGACGCAGATGGGTAAATTATTTAGAACATTCGGGCGTCGTGTTTTGTGTCCGAAGCAGTGGTAGACTTACCCTAAGGCCACAGTATGATCCTAGGTGCTGGACATTGAGTAAAATATTGAGTGCCTAAAGAAGGGTTGAAATAGAGGGTCTTCACTTTTTTATCTATGGTGTGAGGAGGTGTTGGGGAGAGGGGGTTTCTAGTGTTTTTGTAAATCTTAAAAACCATTCGCTATTCTTACCTGCTGTGCACCATTTACCTAAATAACTCTACGGTGTGGAAACTAAAACAAAATGGACGCTAGTTGTACATACATATTTTAAAATGTGACTATACAACTACACTTTATTCAAATTATGTCGTGTAACACTTGATGTTGTCGTAACACAGTGTGTTGTTTAGGGAATTGTCAACGCATGACGTATGGTCGGGAATTAATTACTTACGGTTTAGGGAAAGGGGTGTTATGTTTCTGCTGAACTGTGGGTCATATTTCTAGATTTAGATCGATTTAAATAGACTACGCCGGCAGTTATCTTGACAATTATTGCCATGTAACATGACATTAATGATATTCAGGTAAAGAATAAACAAATAAATATTACACAACATCAGAATATACATCGTGCAGATGAATCACAACCAACCAGATACAAAAAAATAAAGAATAGTTCATTTTCTTCATAAACCTATAATGAGATCCGAACCCGGGGTCTCAGAGATCAGTGGAGTCTTTTATTGGCATCCAGTTTTTTTAATCAAAATATTTATATTCGAGCAATAGTAATAAAAAAATTTCAAATACTTTTTCATGTAAATAAATAAATTATCTTATTTGTTTAGACAAACCAGACGGACAGACCAGGGTTATGCCTGGGCCAGTTATTTGGGGTCGGGTCTCTTCACTAGTCTGCGCCAGTTTAATCTATTTTGGGTTGTTTCACTTGAGAATTCTTGAAGTCTCTCTTTATGTTGGTCTACCAGGTCGACGGCGGCAGACCTCTGCCTTTTTTTGCCTTCTGGTAGACTTAGGGCAAGTTTCACCACGTGGTCTCCGCGGCATCTTTTTATGTATCCTTACCATCTAAGCCGACCTTAGACAACTTTTTCCGTAGTCAGTGCGACTTTATAGCTTCCACTGATGTATTACCACTGGACCAAGATGTTTCCAAAGATCAGTTGAAAATTCCATCTGGCCCAGGAGCTTTTCGATTTTTCATCTTGGCCACCGCGTCCTTAACCTCCGCTATATCGAATAAGGAAGTGGATTGGTCCGTATCATAGGGTTCATAGGTATAGGATCTGCATTCGGAAATTCCTCGTTGAGCAGTTGCTCGTAATATTCCAACCATCTATCGTTAATTTGTTTATTGTCTGTCAGTAGTATATTGTCCTTGCTTTTTATATACTTATTTACTTTTAAATTAAAAGTGTTTCTTTATCTATACTTGGCAATTTTAAGGATTTCATTTTTAGGCTTCACATTTTCCAAATTGTTGTAGAGATTTCGGTTAGAATTCGCTCTCACCTGTGCTACAAATCTCTTGGCGTGCCGTTTAGCTTTTAATTGGTCCTTTCTTGCTTTGTTTTCATTCATTCTTAGGCATTCGGTCTACTATAGTTCTGATGGGTTTAGATAAATCATATACAGCTACGAAGATCCAATGCTGAGTTGTAATGGCTTCGCCCGGTATTACTTGGCAATCCTTAAATATCTGTTTCACGGCAATGTTCGCTACTACATAGTCTATTTGTAAGATTTTGCCCGCACACTTATAAATGATCAGATGTTCTGGTTTCTTTTGAAAGTTGGTGTTTTTGAAAGTTAGTGAATGTCTTATTGCAAATTCGAAGATATTCTCACCTTGCTTATTGATTTCTCCCCACCCTAAACCCGTGCGCTGACATATTTCCCTATATTCCTAGATTTTGACCCTTTCCATTATATTTCCTGTAGGCAGAATATATTTGTTTCTCCTGTGCAGGATTTTAATGATACGAGTTCCATGTGGCTAGTTGTATTCGGTTCATTTTCAAATGAGAATGATGATTTTACATGGTTAGAAAGTGAACAGGTCGCACGTACCTGTATACTAATATACTCAGAAGACAACGCAGAAATGTTATTAAAATTGTAAGACTTATCACGTATTCTTTCAATGATGTTTTGATTTCAGCACGAGTCAGTGTCATAATATATACTAACGGTCTGCCATCGTGATTGGTGAAACAGTTTTAATGTTTATAATTATGACGATCAGATAAAACATCCTTAATGATTAAATGCGAAAGTAAATATATCTGTAACGCTTTTACACTTCAAGCTCGGTTCTAGATAAATTCTATATAAAAAATATTTTTCTTTCCGAACGAAGCTGACAGTCAATCATAGTTTAGGCAGTCACCATCATCACCAGTCTGTTAGTGTCTCCACTGCTGAGGCTCAGATTTCAGGCCTTCTCTATGGATGGAATCTAATTAAATCGAATATGGAGAATGGGCTATGACCCACCACGCCGGTCTAGTGCGGATTGGTGGGTGTTAACGACAGATGCAGCCGGTACCAACGGCTTAATGCACCTTTTGAAGCTCGAAGGAACTCGAGATAATAATTTTTGATGGCCCATCCCATGACTAGCCCTTGCTAGTATGTTGCTTAACATATATATCGCAGACCGAACGCGCTAGCCACTGGAGCCATTGAGCTCATCTAAACTAAATATACATTTTAACTAAATAACAATTTAATTCGAGGATTATGCAGAAAATATATTATCAAGGTAACGGTGCCAATTTCGTATGTATTTTGAATTTTCATGAATACGTTATTTGCTTTTGTAGTTTTTCTTAAATGATCTTCCTGTAAGCGGCAAACTGTTGGCAATGAATAAAATTAAAAGTATCTTAAAAGATGTTTCTTTTTTTTAGCAATCACTTGTTAATATAAATTTTCTTAAATTTATTCACCGATATCGTCAAATAGAAAACAATGGACAATTCCATGTGGGCCGGTATTATTTCTGTACACAATTAACTGCCGACGTTTCCGATCGTGACACGGGAAAGGGTCACCCGACGCCATTTTTTCTCAAAGGTGGTGCGCGGGCGCACCTGTCCTCGTAGAGCTAAAAATTATCAGAAATGTTTTATTATTGAAACGACTATACACAGCATTCTGCCATTGCTTTTTTGGATTGTAGAACAATGTATGGTTATTGCTTATTGTCTATATGCTTTATTCATATAAAATAATGTAAGTTGCAAATAGTGAAATATTTATTTGAATAGGCGACGGTGATCCGCGAGATTACAACCGCATAATTTAAAAACTTATACATAATACATTTTCTTACTTTTCGACACATTCGATAGTAATGTAAATCTCTCAATAATTTTTCTATTGAAATTATATAGGAATAAAAATCTAATTTTTATTTCACTTCGAGATGAAATAAAATAATGTGTTTTTTAATGGAATTTTATGATTTACTAGCCAAATAGGACGCATTAGACAGAAAACCTGAATATTAACTGATCTGCGAGTTAATTTGAATAATAATAATTGTTAACATTTCAGTCCATAGAATTACTACAGGTTTCAACATTTTTTACAAAAAGGTGAAGATCCTTTTGTTAATTTAAAATAAAATAATTTAAAAAGAAACATGTGTTCACTCTACATTATTAAAAGTCTATGCGTCGACCCTTCGAGTGCGCACGCGACTAAACTACATCCCTTTCTCCAAGACAGTTGAATTGCGACTGACCGTTATTTTTAAATCGATTTCTTTTTTACCTTATTGGATCTCTTTTGAAATAATGTTCTACATTTAACAGAGTTTATTATACAAAGTTTATTTAACAGAAACCGTACCATAGTCGAAGAGCGCGGTAAATGTGTCTTGCTAATAATACATTTACCATTTAAGTGTTCGTTTGTTTCTCGATCGTGGAATTTAAGCAATTGTCGCAGAGCAGATCTTCGGATGGCGGACCAAACATTAATTATTTTAACTTCGCGTAAATAAGTAAAAGTTAATGTAGATAAAAAATTGTAAAAATAACACAAGACCATATTTACGTGATAAAATAATAGTTTTGTGAAAGCACGACACGACATGTATATCGCAAATTCAAGTTATTATGGCATTTTAATGGCATCTCAATTAATTGCAATTTGTCATTTCACCTGAGGCCTAATATTATTACTACTTTGTGATGTTCATAAATCAATACACCCAGTACTTGTTATTTTGTGATATATTAACAAAAACAATCTTAAAAAAGGACATACATCGCCGTTGAACAATAACCTCATCCTTTTCGATTTTGTAGTTGGTTAAAAAGAATTATTATTGGCGCTTCAGTAATAAATCTTTTTGACACCTCATAATTTCGCTAACATTAGCAGAATTAGAGGGTATTTAGGGGGTATTGTTAATTGGTCGACGTGATATGCCTGTGTGAGTAGCTCGTTGGCGTAATGGATAAGTGCTGCGGCCCGTGATCGTTGTTAAGCAACTTTCGCAAGGGTCGGGTGTGTGAAAAAATTATTATCTGTAGCTACTCCGTGCTTTGGAAGATACGTTGAGCTGTTGGTCCTGGCTGCATTTTGCAGTCACTATAATAATACCCTCCAAACCGCATTGGGCCAACACGGAGGTGTATGACTCATTCTCCTTAACCATCCGTGAGGAGGGCCTGAGCCCCTGCAGTGAATTTTCACTGCATTCTTTACATTCGTAAAAGGACCGATGATGATGACTCCTGTGTATCTAAAAGAGCCGACGACCCAGTAGTGAGGACACTAATAGAGCGATGATGATTTATCTAAACTAGCTGTGTGGGCAAGAGTAATTCAGAGGGTTAATTTTTTTACATTTAAATCTATCGCAAACCTATAAATATTCGTTATATAGCATTATTTATAGAAAGATCACTCTATAAGTATTTAATATGCGATAGCAATTGCGAACGTAATTTTTTGAAAGATATTGAAAGAATGATACATTTAATTTGATGTTAATTAGAATTAAAAAAATATGGACTTTCAAAAACACATAATTCTTTAAATTGCTATAAATTTTAATGCGATTGCGATACATTTTGAAATTAGACTATGAGTCCAGGGGTTATTAAGTCTTAACTCCGATCGAATTAGTTTTTATTCTGTAAACATTAAAGTAAGCCCTTTTTGTAATTCAATGAGCTGGTGTATGTGTCTTCCTTAAAAGTTACTACAGCAAAACACTTTTTAATAGGTGATAGTATTTTATGGTGTCCTACACGAACACAGTCGGTGGGTAGTCGAACGGGGCTGTAACCCAAAGTATCACAGTATAAAGGCGATATGAATCTTCTAAGGAGGTGTCGAGGCCCTTTGCGTGACAATAAAGATAACAGGGCCGGAGTAAGAGCTTATGATCAAAGTTTTGCTAAACTTTGCCATCTTCTAAGATAGGCTTCGTTGAAGACTACGCAAGCAGGTAGAGTATTCTTAAAACCAATATTTGTTATATCATTATCTTCATTATGGATTACCGTTGGAGTAAATCTAGTCATAGATTACTATTCGTAAACTTTTATATTACTATATTAATTCGCTAGAAGTTTATTTTGCGCTCTTACCATCATGTGTTACAGCACTGCGTATTGAATGATGTATAACCCTTATTACTTCTACACACTGAAGTATCATTAGTAACAATACTCTATAGTAGTCGACAATGGTGCCAATTCTGCTGTGCTCTAAACAAAACTAAAAATTTATAACTTTTATTAGGGTTTGTTTAATCATTAGTCTATAATCGTACTTAATAAAAAAATATAGTTAGACTGCTGAACGCTAAATTATAATAAGTTTAAATAGATGAAATTATTCACCCTTGATACAGCCCTGACATAGTTTTGACTTATATGATAAATCACCTCTCTTAAAATTAATAATAGCTAAGTACTTACAATGTATGTACATTTTATCCATATTTCCTGTACTATTTTTATTTATTACGGCCGTAAAGATTTTAGTATGTAAAGCGACGCCATTTATTTCGCACCGATTTGTACACGTTAAAATACCGAGTAAATAAATTATTATTATATTTTTTAAAGGTAACAAATTTTCTATGTCAAGAAGATATAGCACTTTTGAATCGTTACAAAAATGTATCTACCATTCACGACATCTTTTGTCTTACAAGAAATACGAGCGCAAGAGACGTCAGCCCATAATAAAAGGAAATAGATAGATAGATAAATTCTTTATTTGCATCATGCATACACAAAATTTTACAATTTGAATTTTACACAATATTAGAAACTAAAACAGGACAATCAAACATTATGTGTACCGCAGCGATGCAAATGGGCGAAAACTCAGTGTGTATTTACTCAAAGAGCAAAGCACTGATTTTCAGTTTTTACCCCAATTACAAGTGGTCGCACTGTAAATATTAAAAAAAAATTCAAGAATTCATAAAGAAATTGATAAAAGAACTACAATACGAACCAGCCACTACAAAAATACTAATAAATACTTACTAACTAAAATATTTGATAAACGTATAAGATATATAGATTAATAAAATAAATAAATATATAGTAATACCCATTATTAATTCGGTTCATTTGTCAAGATCATTCAGAGTCACAGAGTAATCGTTAATATTACTATTATATCATCATCATTCAGAAATCATTTAGAGCAGTGGTTTCCAAGCCAGGGATTATCTAGGGGTTATTATCCCGGGCGGGCAAATCATCTATTCTGTGGAGGTTATAAAAACCCAATAATTTAAATCTAAATTATTTATTCTTGAAATTCCCAATGCAATTTGTGTAAAAATCGATGTTCCGCTGCGGTAGCAAAAACATTTTTTTTTTATTTTTAATTTTGTCAGTTCATCAGTTGTATGGCAATGTTTCGTATGTGCTTTGTCTCGCTCTATTATTAGCTCAATGATATAGCCTCGTCCTTGTCATTACGGTTTCACAGTCAACTGCGAAAACCGTCATTACACCGACGCACATGTTTCGCATTCAGGGTTGCCACCCGTCTCTATTTCTGATTACCAACCGATGACACGAATTTAGTTTCTCAAAAGGTGACAACCCTGTTCACATTCGCATAGTTTCGCAGATGTTTCGCATTCCCAAGCGAATGCCTTGGTGCACTAACGGCATAAGAGTGGTGTAATAAAGATATCACGCTACTGGGTGGGAACATGGTCGTCTTGTTTCATCCGTATTATCGTCATCATGCGCACGGGATAGCTTAGATGTAACTCTTTATTGCTCACACAATTAAGAAAAAGTAAACATCAGATTAAGCATAAACCTTTTCTCCTTAAAATATTAGTATAGATTTAAATAAACCCTTTTAATTTATATGACTTTTATTCTAATTAACTCACCAAAGAGGCCTCTATGTTTAAATTTATTTACGCTGTGTCACCGATTTACATATGTGTACCAAATTTGAATTCGATCGACTCAGTACTTTCGGAGAAAATCAACCGACAGATAAAAACGGACCGACGTACAGACAACCAGAATAAAAAATTGATTAAGTAGAGTCATATCAAAGTATAACGTAAGTAATACGTAACATAATTTAAAATTACCAAATGGTTCATTGACCCAAGCGATCTCACAAAGCTTTGATCAGTAGGTTGTACAAAGAACAATGCATGCAACCTTGACCTCGTCACAAAGTCATCAGATAACGAGATAATCGCATCACAATAACACTCTATTTAGTAATATATCTTCCAAATAATGTATTTGTAACGAAAAAAAAATAATTACTTTGGCTGACCGCTTTCGTGCCATTGGCTCTTGAAATTAAAAAAAAAGTCACGTTCGAAGTTCGAAGCTTTCGGATAAAATTATCTCTGTTGCGTCTTCAAGCGAGACGATCCTGCGGACGTTTGTAGACAGTGCGCGCGTTATGCAGACTCCTTAACGTGTAAAAGGGATAGCACTATGCGCATCTCGGCGGGACGCGGAGCGACAACGTCGCCTGCACCAATCGGCTGGCCGTTCATCTTTAGATGTTTGTTTTTCCAATTTGTTTTTATTTTTTTCCTTTCAATACGAGTCGTAAATAGCGTGGCGTAGGTTTCAGAATAATATTGATTATGTATTCGGAACGTGTGCTCGCGAGACTGAGCCTTTACGATTCTGTGACAGATCGTGTAATTAGACATTTATTTACAATTCTGAAGCAAATAAAAGTGAAGTAATGTGGCTTAAATAATTTAAAGGTGCTTTTCCTCATAATAATTTAATAAAAATTGGGTATCCATCTCCCCACACGCTATTTACCATGTATCATTATGTGGTAAAATGCAGTAAAAAGTCTTATAAAGTCAAACATAGGATTGTAACAGTGAGATTAAGTATATTCCTTTCGACACTTCAGTAGACATAAAAACTGAATAAGAACAAGAAAAAGGCATAGCAGATCAACTTCGGCTTTTGTGTAGAGTATTTTATGGATGCACTACACTTAATTAGACAAGAAAGTTTTCAAAGCTGAAGTAACGAGATCACAGTTCTAACCTAATAAGTGATTATTATAGAAAAAAAAGTCTATCTTTTCCTCGGTATCATGTGACGTACACTCCCACGTTTTTTTTTATATAAAACGATAAATTTTGGAATTACGTATATAGTTAATTTGGCACAGTTAACACTTACTCTGGGTGTTTATATTTTTTAATTATATTCCAGTTACCGTAATATCGTGACAGGGGAAATATGGAAATTGTCCAACAGGCAGTCGTCGTGCGTTCAACTGACTAATGGCAATAATTATGAAATGGGTTAAATACTGTTGTAAAAGAGGGACAGAATAAAAATTCAAAAGAATAAAACGTTCAATAGCAATATTAGTAAAACAAAATCACAGAAACGTACAATTATGACGGAAAAAACGTCGCATCACGTCGGTCGCGTAACGTCAGAGAGAGCACTTTCGACGGATGATCCGTCGCGCACAATAATCTTTAGTCAAGTTGCGTTTACAATTCTGTAAACATCTAATATTACAGTCATCATCATCATCAGCCCTTTTACGTCCCCACTGCAGGGGCTCAGGCCTTCCTTATGGATGGTTAAGGAGGATGGGCCATGACCCTCCACGCTGGCCTAATGCGGATTGGAGGGTATTAACGACTGCAATGCAGCCGGGACCAACGGCTTAACGTGCCTTCCGAAGCACGAAGTAGCTCGAGATAATAATTTTTTGGTCACCCATCCAGTGACCGGCCCTTGCAAAAATTGCTTAACAACAACGATCGCGTTACAGTACTAAACTTAATATAATGGTAGTAGTATACGAAATTATATTCATATTTGTTAGATTACGTGGAACAATCGTATCCCTAAAATTATATTACATAAACCCAAATTTAAATTAGAAGTAATTAGTTTTTTTTTTGTATGGTATAAGGTAAGTACGAAAACGCATTGCAGAGCCATATGCTCAGAGAAATGATTTATGAAATGGAAATTAGTTACAAGTTGGCGAGAAAACAAAACGCAATGCGGACATATACAATGCATGCCTCAAATATAAATATAGTGTTGAATCTTTATTTGTTACAAATATAGGTCAGTTAAAGTTTGCTGCGTGTTTATATAAGGTTGAGTATTACTTAGTCACGATTGAAATAGGTCTAACGGGAATCAAGAGCCCGCACAAGGGTCACGTTGTGAGAACAAATTTAACTTTTGTTTTTTCATTTTCATTTTGTCGCTTCGAACGAGAAACTCGAGAAACATTTTGTCTACACCAAAAGTTATTTCCCTCCGATCAAGAGTGAGATGTCGCCCATACGACATCCGAGAAAAGTAGCATTTGGATGTAAACAAAACGTTCTCGAGTTCGGCATGCTACGCTTGCAGGTTTTATAAGGGTCCCGAAGTGGGATTGGGTATAAAGTTTTCTAAACTGGATACCGTGTAGGCTACACGGTACTCCGCAGCAGTTCTTGTCGGGTATGCAAGCACAGTTTGACCTCGCCGTAAATGCTAGTGGTTGGAGAGCTGTGACCTGAGGTATAAAGTGCATTTTAACTGCGTTAACAAAAAAGTAAGAACACAAAACACTAAATATAGTTTATAGTACTTAATAACTCTAATTAATTAGTTGAAACTATATTTTTATTCAATACTACCTGCTTTTCCGCGACTTTGCCCACTTAAATTATATCTTATGGCATTCGAATGTGATAAAGCTTCCAGTAGATGAAAGAATTTTAATATCGGTCCAGTAGTCTGTTTGTACCTCATAGGCGTACAAACAAACAATAAAATCTTTCCTTTTTTAATATCAGTATAAAAAAAATATATTCCATTAAAAGCTTTTTAAGTAAAAAAGACCTCAATTACCAAGTCCTGTGATAAACCAATTTTTTTTAATATTTGATTTGATTTTGATATGAAGTAGCAATATAAAATCCTTCATATAGGAACGATTTGACTGCTTTTTTTCTAAATAAAAGAAACTTTTAATTGAAGGAAGTTACATATAATATATGGACTACAATTCCCCGAAGGATTCGAAGGCAACGAGGTGGAACGCATCTTGCCCGCGGCGTTTGCACAACGCGACGCGACGGTTGCCCTTGAATATACAAGCAACCATAGACATGGCATATCGTTTTCTTTTCTGTTTAACGTTTTTACACTTCAAAGAAGGGGGAGTGTTTTTCCTTTTTTTATAGTATGCTTTGTAATATTTTCTGTAGTGGGCGATTTCTAATTATTTATTTTTTGTCTGACAGAGTATATTCCAGAGGGGATTTGATTAAAATTTTGTTGAATTATCGTCCAATTTTCACTAAAAAATATTTTTTACACAGCCTCCACTCTATTTGTGTATCAAATTTCGTTAGAAGTACGGATTACATTTCATAGAGAAAACAAGCGAATACTTACTAAGCGGGTCCTGTTCGATTTTTTGGGTGGCATCGACAACAGTCGTAGGTAGGCTTTTCATGCCTTCTGAAGTAAGGAGGAGCTTAGGAGAAAAAAAAATTATCACCCATCTGAAGATCAGTTTGGTGCACAATTGATAAAAAAGTTATTTGCATCAAAAAACTGTTCCGCGAATAGTTTTGAAATGACACAACACATAGAGGAAAATTGTACTTCACACATCAGTACAATAGGAGGAACATCGGCCAAAGTTCTTCTAAGCAAAAAGGATTATTATGTATTTATGAAGCAATCTAGTAGAGATATCGTTTCTTTATCATTTTATGTCTATATAATATAGATAATAAAAAATATTGCATATTAAAATTAAAGATTCCTCCTGTATTATATTTTTATCTAAGTTATATAAGTAAGTTAAGATTTCTTTCTGTGTGTGAGCAACGAATAGAAAACTTGAAAATTCTTCCAACAAATACCCCTCCTATCTTAATTCCCAATAGTAGAGACGGAGAATTTGTTTAATATCATGCATCATTGTTTTGAACTCTAGATGTTTATATAAAATAGTTAAACTTCATGAAGCAGAATCTTTTCCTTCTCGAATTAAGTAGGTAGTACCACAGAGTAGACACTTTCTGTTCTCTAACACATGCAAATGTATAACATACATACAGCCAGAATAAGTCTTACGATTTCACTGCGCCCGCGACCATTGTATGCGGATTCTGCGTATCGAAAGATCACCGGGACGACGGCTGAATGCTAATCGTCGCTCCTCATCGACAAATGAATCAGGTTCCCAATAAAATTGTTGACTGGTAATGCCCCGTGACGTTATTTGGAAGGTTGTCATGTAATGCGTCAATTGAACAGATAAAATCGAGAGAAAAGGAAATTTCATGTTAAAATGTCACCGCTAGACCATAAATAACAAATTTTAAACATTAAAATAAGTAAATAATTCAAATCAAAATTGGTTTGTAGAAAGAATATTTCAAAATACATAAGCGCTCATGAAATTTCTTTCACCTACAGGAAGCTACATTATACGCGGGTAACATAGTTGTAAATGCGAGAACGTTATAGTATATTTGTATCAAAACGGGATTTCAAAAAATTACAAATTTAATTTAGTATACAGCATTATTCAATACCTTCTCGTATTTAATTTATTATACATTAATTAATCTTATAATGTTTTTTTTTAAACGAGAACTGTCACGATATCCACGTTCTAAATATTCAGTACATTGCAAAATAGATATGTGATATATGTTCACGTTACTTACATTGGCTTGAAGAATCCCAGCATAATTTCTAAACAAAAGTTCATCTTCTATTGATAATAAGTTGAATAAGTTGTAGGTAAACGAAAAATAATGTAGTAAATTGAATCTCTATCATCAATATAAACTTTTTGGTTTTTTTTTTTTATAAAAATTACCTCGAATATTTTGGATGTTGTCATTCAAAGTCTTTCTATATGATCTGAATATTTTAATATAAACAATATTGTTTTTAATAAGAACACAACTGCTCCAGTTATTTACTTAACAATAAGACCAACGAGTACGTGACTTGTTTGTGATCTTAATTTTATTCAAACATATACTAATTTCAAATAGATTTGAATATAAATAGCTTCCTTAAACCAAAGAAACTGAAATATACGACCGACGCGTTCCTTTTAAATATCTTTCATCATTGCAGATTACGTACAATGCGCGCGCTCATCAAAACAGCTATCTAAATGATTGCAAGTGTACGTTCAACCACCTATGTATCTTCGATCACTGCGCATCCAGCCGACTTATCTAAATGAATCAAAGTCATTCGACCGTTTAACTACCGTACGCTAACTTCTCTCGTATAATTTATTCAGGCATCTATCTATCTGGCGTTTGCGCTGGTTTTCTCACGCATCATATTTGTGTGCGTACAACGTTCGCCAGTGTGAAAGGTTATGAATCCATCCCGTTCAGAGTAAGTTAAGACTCTTCAAAAATTGATTTCTATTGTCTCAGCATTAAATTCTGTTTAGTATGATTCGCTTAATGGTTCATAAGGCTTTTTAGTTTCGTCATATCGTTAATTTATTTCATTAGGACGAGACAGGATACGTGTCCCTCGGTTTCTTCATGGACTAGTGGTTCAGAGACGGGAGGAAAAAAACATAAGTGCCCACCACACATCTGTCCTCCCCCCCTCCTGGTCTAAGCCTCGCGAACCATTAAAAGTCGATGGAAGAAACTGGTTGTTATCTTTTTAGCATTTCCGTTGGAATAAATTAGCGACGTTGACAATGTCGTGCCGCGTGTTCAGTGGTACCGATGTGGAGGTTGTTTTCATTTTGAATGTGATCCGGTTTTGGATACTTGAATGTGATGAAGTAATTGTTTTAAGATACTTTGATGAAGGTTTGAAGTTATTACGTTATTAGGATTTAAAGCAAGTTGTTTGACGGGTAATCCTTTGAGTTTCTTGCCGAATCTTCTCAGTGCAAGATCCCCCGCCGTAGATTTGCGAACCAATGACACAGGTTTCCAATATCACAAGTGCTTGTAACAGCCTAGACTAAATAAATGTTAATGACTCCTATAATTCGATTCGCCTTTTACGCCATTACTTCTTTAATCGAACTTCTCTAAATAAAAAAGCTGTATTTGGTGCCATTAGCACTAAGTTCTGATGCTCTTCTGATGCTCTGCAACTGCTTTGTTGTTTTAATTTCAATATATGTCATTTAGAAGAATTTTATTAAAAAATTAACTTGACATTTTTTCATTAGTGAAAGACACACCATAATAAAACACTGCATTGATGTCAGTAGTGTCTGCTTGTAATTTAGACTTAATTATTATCTGTAGGTAGAACTAATAAATAAAATAACATTAGAATTAGAACCGGAGTTAGTATTTATAGAAATTAGAATTAGGAAAAGCAACTATGTATTTGTTAATTTTAATTCCGGCTGATGCAATATTCCTCCATAATCCATAAATACTTTTTTTACATCTCTTGATTATGTGTGTAAGCTTCAAGTCCAAGGATAGATGGGGTCACAAGAACACAGCCGTCCGACTCGCCACGTAAGATGTCACGCATGGCTAGCCGGGGGTCCAACATGGTGTCCCATCGGACATTAACAAAGGTCTGCTTAAAATTAGTGCTAAATATACAAGCTTTTGGTTGTGTTGATATACTTTAGGATTTAGAAGTTACATTCCAAAAATTTATTACTATATAAATATATTTTAGAGAAATATTAGTATAGCATTGTGAATCTGAAATTAATAATTAAAACCGGGAAGCTTGATAGGATAGAGCAATTGAGAAAGTTTACAGGTTCGGGACCTGTCTCTGGTAACTGATACTGATATCTATTTTGTTACCAAGTACCCAGTGCGGATTAATGGGTACGACTGCAGCTGGGACCGATGATTTAACGTGCCTCCGAAGCATGGAGCTTGTGATAAAAATGTGTAACAGTTTTCTAAAGCTTGATATTTCAGTATATTGATGTACTAAGGGTATGTACATCACTCGATAACCAGTGCTAAGATAAGATGCTCAAAGCTGGTGGTACCAGGTGTTGAAGTATGTAGAACGGGACTGCACATTGCGAGAGTTTCAAAATAATGAAAACGTGTGAGAAGCTCGTTTTTAATATATAAAAAAAAAGTTTTATAATGGATGCAATTTAATTAATTACTAAATTATTAGAAGTTCTTGCAAAAGTCAGCTCCGAGATTTTTCAGCAACTCACTTCTGCACTGGGTCAGTACCCAGTATCATGTATATTCAGTATATGGGAGTACTAAGGGTATACATCTCTCAGCGGTGATATATCTTTCACACCAACACGCCCTCACAAACACACATACACACACATGCACGCACACACTTTCAGTTTTGTTTCAGCTTATAATTAAATTATATATCTACAAAATTACACATATTGTCTTATTAGAAAATTAAATTGTAGATTCTATGGGGATTTTAGGGCGCTGTACGCTGGAATACAGGATATCATTTTTCCTATTTCGGCAACAGAGGAGTAATTTAAGTTGTTAACATTTTTTGTAAATTAACCAAGTATTATTGTAATATTCCTACTTTATATAATAAAGATTATTATTATATACTGAAATATCAAGCTTTAGAAAACTTTTACACTTTTTTATCACGATCTCTTAGATTATTGCTCAACTTGCGCGAATCGAACGCACTAACCATTATGCCATCAAGTTTTTTAAGTTAAGAAAATAGCAGTCTCTTTGAATAAAAATCATTTCGACTTTTGATTGTACTGGTAGCATCTATCCCAAGTCCCGCTCTAAATGTAGACCCAGACCATAATAATCTGAGTGTTTACATAATTGATATGTTGCTATTTTTACCAGTCAATTTATCCTAAGAATTAACTGGAACATGTTCTCACTGGTGAATGATAAGAGATGCGACACAATACAGCATTATACTGTACCGAGAACGTCGTGTTTACTCTCACCGATCGATCAGTGTCATTCCACTTATCGCTCGCTGATTCGAGCCTAAATGAAAATGTTACCAATCCTTTGAAACAAGTCATAAATAGGAAAAACTGTCAGGTC
Source organism: Diatraea saccharalis (assembly GCA_918026875.4). NCBI lineage: Eukaryota > Metazoa > Arthropoda > Insecta > Lepidoptera > Crambidae > Diatraea > Diatraea saccharalis. The sequence continues at coordinate 1,358,374 of OU893336.1, forward strand.
TCTTCAGATGGTTGATTTATTGAAGCGTTATTCTTTAACAAAGTTTTTAGTCCAAAGTTAGAGTTATTTTACTACACGTTAGATAAATATTCAATAACGCAAATACTTCGAAATAAAAAAAAATGGAAAACAAATATCTTTTGATATTCAAAAGATATTTGTTTTCCATTTTTTTTAATTGTCCTTTTGAGCAGATGAGTGTAATATTTAGTTTTGTTATTTTTCATGACATGGTCAGTTTTAGATGGCCACATCATGATACGCGACCTTTTTATCTCGTCATCAGGTTTTCTATTCGAAATGGTGCCATTTACATGTACGCTGTACATTATATGAAAGTAATTTGCTAAAAATCAATTTATTAAAAAAATATGTAACATCTAAATGAAAACTATTAAGCATCGATATTTAAGTTAAAATTGTATTTCATTGTTATCTTTGTTAAACGTTAAATATAATTAACTATTTGTTCTATACCTTTACCTCCGATTAATATCTTATATTTGTTATACGTATAGGATGCTGACATATTTGTTGATACATCTTTTATTAAATCCCTACAGTAGTATCTCTTCTCCGATCTTTCTATACGAGTACATCGTTTAGAACTCTATTAACTGTAACTTTGTATAATCAAAAGCAAGCCTAAAGCGTATTTACGTTATATAAAAATCTTTTTCACGTTTCGAAAATTTAATTAAGAAATTTGCTAAAAATTCCGAACTATATGGATCACGAAGGAACGAAACAATCAGACTATATTCCATAATCCTGGGAACTAAACTGGAATAAATCTTGACGGTCAATATTGATTTTCATCGGACCGCATCGATCTCGTATCAAGCCTTATCTGTTTACTCGTACTGAGACGTAGGAAAGGGTTAAAGATTTGAATAAAAATGAGTGTAAAGTCTGTTTTTTATTTCCATATATATTTACAGATATAAATATAACGGATAGGGAATAAGTATTTAAACTTTTTTCTTTTTGTCTTGTCTGTGAATTAAAAGGAGGTTCGTCTTATCAAATTGAAGTATGATTTGTTTCGTAAACATTTTTATAAGGGATATACGAGTATACCCCTAAGGTATTCCATATTTTCAGAAGCCTAATTAATATGTCTAATGTCGACAAAGAGTAATAAAAGAACTTCAATGAAACTTAAGATGTAAGTACGTGAAAACGGTGTCTTATGGCTCTCCAAATATCAGCCTAGCGATTTTGTAAAAACCCAAACCCGAATTCGAATTTACTCAAGTCTCCGAATTGGCATCAGCTCAATCTTGAATCGGTAATAAAGTTTCGTTGCATAAGTGAGTTACGAAATTACATAGCAATAGAATATCTGAGACACGTATAAGCAATCAATTGTGTTTTGTATTTTTATACAAAAAACAATGGAATTGATTTCTTCACTAAAAAATGTGAATTCGGATACATCTTTAAATAAAGAATCACTCTGCAGGGCTCGGGAATCTAGTGGTCATGAACTAAATTTTTTTTAATCATTCTTATAGTGTTGTTAAAATCATATCCGTGAAGATTATCTGTGCATCACAGCCGGTGTCAGATCCTGCTTCCGTTGCATAAATTATGGAAAATTTGGTTTCGTTACTACTCCGAAGAAACCACTATTTCGATAATTTATATTAGCGTTTCGAAAAAAGACGAAATTTCGTTTCTGGAAAAACAGACAAGACTTTCTGGTTAGTATTATTAACTAGCTCATATGTAACTCAATGCATTTTCAGTCATTTCCGATTATATAGATAGATATCTAAATGATTTCTATTCTGATAAAAAATAATACAAAACAGTTTAGCTCCTCTCAGATTGAGGTTACTTCATCCATGGCTTTTATTTCCTATCTTTAATGTGAAGCAATATAGCGCCACATTTTGTTAATTAATGGAATGATTTGATTTGGTTTCTCTCAAGACAGGGGATGAAAACACAATTTTCGAAATCGAATATTTCTGAAAAACCTGGCTGACAGAAACTGAAGATGTATTAATATTAAATTTGATATTGTATAATATAAATTTGATAAAATATTGTAGCGATAACTAGAATATAAAGAGGTTGTTCATTTTAGAATCGCACTTAAACATGAGTTTTATTTGAAAATGTTCCTTGCATGACGTATAAAGTACATAAAGAAAGATACTACCGTAAATCATTGGTCAAGATACTCGTATGTACACGAGCGTTCTTGCACGATCGCGAAACAGCCAAGCTTCGAGAGTATAACAGTATGCTAAAGAATGCATACGAATACGACTTTTATTGTTCTCTTTAGCAAAAAAGTACGCCAGAAAGTACGTTACGATATGTAATAACAAAGCTTAGTTATTATTTTTATTTTTTATTTGTAACTTTGTCATAGAGGTTTGCAAAGAAATTATTTTTTTAAATTCTGCCTCTAAGGAGATTGAATAGAAGATTTAAAATCGTGTTATTCACGCGGGCGAAGCTGCAAGCGGAAAACTCTATGTTTGTCTATAGGTAGAAATTGCATTAAAAACTATCCGGTAGCTTTTTCCGCTTACCTTGTTCAAACACACAAATTTTGTATGTATTATAATATTATAAAGAAGATTTGAGTATTTTTTATTTGTTTTCAACTACGGGAAACGTTTACGTGACTATAATTTACGCGGGGCAAATCGCAGAAAGGAGCTAGATTTATAATATATAATAACGATGTCACAAAAATATAATTATTTATTTGTGTTTAAACAAGTTACACAGATGGATAAAAAATACAATCATAGTCTATTCAGACATTAACAATAACATACAAATATTATAAAAATTGCAATACTAAAGACATTCACGACATAACTTAGCACTTAATCATTTTATCTTATTTAAAGTTCAGTTTCGGTAGTTAAAGAATTCCTCCACAGAATAAAAGACTCAGTTGACGAGTTCAATTGCACAGGCACAATCTTTATAGATTCTCGAATTTTCGCTGCATGATCCCACGTTCATCTTGTCCCTGTGGTTCCCGCAGTCACGACCACACCTCGCACAGCATTACCATCTCCTGGTCATCAATATGTGCATCGCGTAGGTGCCAATGGCCGCCATCGAACCCTTCCATTTAAACGACCTACAAGCTATATATATTAAAAGAAGAAATAGAGATCAAAATACAAGTACTTTATTAGAAAAAAATACATTCGAACTGTTGCAAAAGTAACTCTGTGGTTGCAAGCGCTATAATCACGAGAGTGACTCTATGATACTTCAATGCTTACTTAGAAAAATACTAATAAAATTACAAAGGAAAACAATTAATTTCAATTTGAAATAAGCAGTGCCCTTGTACTAATGGCTCTTATAATTGTTTATGTAAAATTATATGTGTGTACAAAATGCTTAAATAAATAAATAAATACAAAGTTACGGTAAAAGTTCAACATTTTGTTCGTTTTAATAAATTGTATTGTCAAATTATATACGTGTTTAATATTTTCCAAAACAGACAAAAGAATTCCTATTAATTTAACAGTGTTTGAAGCGCGTTAATGTCGTCTCGTTTAGCCCTGTCTTGACGGCCAGCTTTAAGCATATAATTTTGTTTCGGATTCTGATCATACATAGATCCATCCCAGAGTAAAAAAACATCCATGGCGTGTCGTCGAGAGGAAGCGAGATGGTGCGCAGAGGCACGGAAGCAGCGGCCGTTGGCACCGCGCGCGCACACCGCACATACTGATGTGATCACATACAGATTTTAAACGAGAGAAATATAATTTTAAAGATAATTCAAGAACTTTTTATTACAATTGAAAGCGGGCCGAATTTCTAGTAAAACCTGACTTCAAAAAATGTAAATAAAAATGCTTGGAAGGTTTTATACTGATGGTATTTACAAGATGGATTTTCGATTCCTATTTCTACGAGACCATCCATCATATTACGTTACTCTTTCGCTCTTCTTATCAACCAAAAAACGTCCTAAATGGGTGGTAGGTTAAAATATGTTGGACGATCCAAAATTAATCTTAATAAGTTTATTTGAACAAAGATTATTTTTAATGAAATTTCATCTTTATCGAAAGTTTAAATATTTGTAAAAATATTTCTTTCAGCTTTTTGAGTGGATTGCCTGAACATTGACAAAAATACGCTCTATTTTAGCGAAAAAGTAACAAGTACTTGAAAAATTCGCCAGACCTGTGGATTTCAAGAATACTTTTCAGTATAGCATTGTGAATTCAAAATTGAGCAAATACAATAAAAAGATTATTTAGTCTTTAACAATGTTGTTCTGAAAAAATACAGGACGGACAGTGCAGTCTTATTAAAATTATTTAATTGTTTTCTCGATTTATCTGCATATGACTATTCTACTATTATGTGTTACAATAATATTGTACTGTAACCAGTTCCATTATAGATACCACTATGTTACTATATAACCGAGGTGTGACATTGAAAACTTTACAATTATCGTAGCTATTTTAATAATTATTAAAAAACCTTTTATCATTACCAGTGGTCGGAATTAGGTAGAGTTATTCGTGTACTTACACTGATTTCATACAGCGAAAGAATAAAGTTTACACAATTTAAACTACTGCACGCACGACGTTACCAAACTTACATCAATGAAAGAAAGAAACAAAGAAAGAAGAAATATAGAAATCCCGGGAAGGTCCACATTAATATCAACATTTCGATGCAAGTACATAAATAACTCTACCTAATTCCGACCTCTGATCATTACGATATGCATTATTCCAAGCGCTACGATGACAGTCTGCAATTCGCTGGCTGATCTTACGAACCAATCTGATTTCTTTATCGAATACACTTTAGAAAATACTGTGTATTTTAGCCTTTTTATAAATCGAAGTTGGAGTTTCTTGCGTTCTATTTTAAAGTTTTATCGAATTGAAATTCTATATTCGAAATATCACAAAAAAATATAGTCACCATTCCTACTTACGCCATCATTAACTCAAAGTTAACAAAAACTTATTCAAATGACACCAAACCATCGGAATAACAAAATAATCTTATGAGATTTGTTAAATCCGTGTACGTAGTACAGTGCACATGGTACATAGCTACGCGGAAACCATGAACGAGATTAGAATCCAAAACTCCAAACACATTCCCATAAAGCAATTTTAGAAAGACCCCTTATTCGTCTGCTCGATCATATATTGATGTTCAAAAGACGACACTTTGAGAGGTTAAGAGAAAGTGGATACCTGTTTCATATTAAACCACGCCGGCGTAAACTGGTCTTCCTTCCCCCGCTGGCATAAACCTTTTCCCTGTAAAACAGACGTGTCAATATAGATTCTGGAAGATTATTTTATAGTGGTTTTGTAACACCGTTATGCTCGATCGGACTGAATGAACTCTCGTCCATTGAATATGTTCGGAGAATCGTCGGGATATTGTTGTTTGGAGATTGGTGGCTAATGGGTTCCGTTCGCGAGGCCATTGTTTTCTATCTAGATAGATTTTCTACTGGAAATCTTGGAACGGCAACCGATCAACGAAAGCGGGAAGTCTGCGCTGGAATTTAATGCTTGTTGATTTTTTTTTTAAAGTCTGTCTGTCATTGATTCAATCTGACGCGATTGTTTTTATAAGAAATACGATTTAATAGTGAAATAGATATTTGTATAATAAGACCAGAAGACCCGGTTATGGCCTCTGCCCCCTTTTTGGCTTTTTGGTATTTCAAGGGCAAATATGTAACTACAGTTACAGAGGTTTTTTGACATACATTATTCCTTTCTTACACGCACACGGGTTTTTTAAGACTTCTAACATAACCCTACGATAATACGCACACAATCTAATCGTGAAGGGTATCTATTAGTTTCTACATCCTTCCACTTTTATAGTGTAGTTATATCAATTTCCATCCGATATTATTTTCATAAGTCCGAACAAACTGAGAATGCCTCTTGACCTTTACTGAACCAAAAAAACCTTCTTTGCTTTTTTCATTGGTAGAAATAGGACAAAGAATCCTGTACAAATGAATCAGTAGCTCCGATATCTGAACGCTAGATATTCGAATCTAGGTTGGGTTCTGTTATCAAGATAATGGCTCAATAATTCGCCGAGCTGATAATCTCAGTGTTTGCTGAACACTTCAGGATGGGAGCCGGTTATCGCCTCCGAAATGGGGCCTCCGGTGAACTGATGATACAATTGTCGGGTATATTATCGATGTAGATTCGGTTGCTTGACCTCCTTTACCGCGTATAATAACAGTGTAATAATTTCCAGTAGGCCAACGCCATTAGACTTGAGTTATATGCCGCTTTTATTTTGACATTCGTCGTTATTTTATCTAGACACAAGCTGTAGACTTCTTTTTTTTAGTCTATTTTCTTTTTCCACAATTACTTAATGATGATATGGGTTTAAATAGATCGGGAAGCGTACATCATAGTTATAATTTACGCAGACGAAGTCGCGGATAGCTAGTAAAAAATAAAGGTCTAATTTATTCACTATATATTGCTGGCACTTTACATTTCAAACCGGGCATATCAATAATTATATCTAAAACAAATATGTGCCTATGTGAGAAGTCAACTTGAATACGCCAGTCAAATTTGGAGCCCTAATTACTCAGTTCATATCTCCAGGTTAGAGAGAATTCAGAGAAAATTCACCAGATTCCTATGCTATAAGTTTAAAATTCCAGTAATGCCATACCGTGATAGATGTGTTCGTTTCCATCTTCTTCCCCTTGAGGTCCGTAGGAAAATCTCGGATGTGCGTTACTTCTCTAAAATAGCGCAAAATAAAGTCGACTGCCCTGAACTGGTTGCAAAAATTAAATTAAATATACCACCTCGACACTGTCGTCCTAGAAATTTGTTCCATACTCCATTTTCACGTACAGTTCACCGTAGCAATGCCTTTCTTATTCGCGTGTCTAAATTAGTTAATGCCACTAACAAGGGTCAAGATACTTCTCTTGACATATTCTCGGACAGCTTGTCATACATAAACTCAATTATAGCCAACTCCCATAGTGCTATTGATTGATATTTATTATTTATATTGTTTTATGTTCTCTAGTTTGGTGATTTTGACTTTATGTTTTTTGCACTTCAATGTATTTAAATAACATTGTTCTTTACTAAGGTCAGAGATATTTGTTTATTGTTAAATTTACCGCTATCTGTGGAGGCTTGTCATTTGCTCTCATCAAATAGTTTGTAAGTTACTTTGTAATTCAAGCAGTTAGCCACCCTAATAAAATAAAATAAATAAAAATAAAAATAATATTCAAAGATCAAGGATAGGAAAAAACCTCCTAATTTATCATTAAAAGAAAAACAGATACTAATCTAGTTACTCATATCAAGTGTAACTGTTTCCGCATAAACATCATATTATTATTATCTTATATGTAAAGGGTTCTTGAGTGGTGGACGATCTAAAAACAATGCGATAGACACAATCCTAGTATACTAAGAGTAGGGTTGGCAACAGTTCTTCAGTGAAATATAGTACACCCAAAAGATATATAGTTTTGAACTCCATTTCAAACGCGGACCGAACATTTACCAGGGATAAAAAATAATATAATGAATGTAAATTTCATGGAAAAATATACTAATACGAATGTACTTATTTTTTGGATTTTTCGAATTTATAATATTTTATTATCTATAATTTTAAAAATATATCAAAGTTTTTTTTTTAATGAAATAATAGCTCTATTTTTCCGACAATATCTTTTCTCAGGATGTCGATCTGACGGGAATGGAGAGCAAAAAATAAATTGATTTGTATAGTTAATGTTTTCTCCGTATTTTTCATAGATGCTCGCATTTAGCTTCATTTGAAAACTCACCTCAATCTTTATTGCAAATTTGTAATTAATATATATTTCAGAGTGGGAACGTAGAGTAAAGATTGTCTTTTTAATATATTTATTTGTTAGATTTAAGTGTTAAAAATTATGTATTTTTATGTACTATATATTTCTCTAACGCAATATAGTACGTAGACCCGAAACATAATACAATACTACATATTATAGTACGGTTGGCAACCCTAACTAAAAGTGACATATTTGTAACTACTTGTCTATTAAATGTAAATAACAATCGATAACAATATACCTTAGAATGTACATTATAGTGTTTCCGCAATAAGAGTGTAGTCATGTGGGGCAAAAGTGGGCACATTGATTTTAAATCTCTGAACGACAAAAAAATTACGAAATATAAAACAGACGTTCTGACTATTTAAGCGCTAATATTCTGACAGTGCGAATTTATAATTTTTTTTTAAATAATATCACATACGTTTCTCGGATTCTAAGATAATTATCTAAAGCTTTTGTACTATAAAGTATCCGAGACATCGAAGGTATAACAACAACCAGACTCGAGACAATATAGAAAATACCATTCTCTATACTGAGCTGACCGGGAATCGAACCCGGCACCTCTTGTTACCGGCGTGCGACCCACTCGGCTACGGAGATCGCATTGGTCATGAGTATTATTAATTACTAACAAATGTTTTTGTTTAATAACGTCCTTATTATTAAAGTGATTCTGACTTTACGTTAATTAAATTTCCTAATTTAAAATGACTCTTTGGTTCATTGTGTTAGATATTATTTCATTTACACGGTACACTTAATCATTAATTACGAAGCGTTATCCACTTCTGAAAACATTTATCAGCTAAAAATGTTTGTGACGAGATATTAAACAGACAGAAGGTGATATTATTACAAGTAAACCGATTTATTAAAGTACTTTATCTCGGTTCCATAGGTAAGTGCCTCTTTATCTGGAGACGACGGTCTAAATTTTTCTCTGGGCTTCGATAACCGATACGTGGCCCCGAACTGGTTAAGGCGATAGCAAACCAAGCGTTTTATGGACGCGCGAAAAACTGTTAGACAGATACGCGTTAAACGGCGGTTAGCCAGCGCCGTCACACATACTTGGTTTTATATGTTTGCTCAACACGGGACTAATATAATCATTTCCTTACTAAATATATGAACTGCATATAATTTTTCTTTTACGTCTTTTATAGCTGGTGAGTTTCTTTCGCTTTGGAAAAAGGCATTAGAAAAATGTTGGAGGATTCAAAAGTGGATACATGTAATAAGTCCAATATTTTTTTACTTTGGCTTAGTCTTCTAGTAAACAATCTAGTTGGAATCACTAAAGTCCCAAAACATATAAAAATACATTGAAATAATAAAATACACATGCTTTCGAATGGATTCACCACTCAAGAGTAAAAATATTCAATATAATAATATTAATTCAACTACTTTTTGTATTTACAACAGCGTTTGGGATGTGTCTTAAAAAAATTATAAGACAATGTGTACAGACTGTATTTAATTGAAAAAAATAAATATCAAGGACATACGAGTAAAAGGTTCTTAGCCACTGGCACTGAGTTATGTATTTTAGTTTAAAAAATATAAAGATTACTAAAGAGTATATAATAATCATTATAATTTATTTAACTCCTTCACAAACCATTTCTTAGGAAAACATCTTAGGTAACAGTCGTACAGTTTGTGAGAGAATGGTGTCTAACAGAAGTTTGGATAAACCTGACCTATAGGCCATCGAATCTCACACCAAGAACTTATTTACATAATAGGCTAGGGCTCATTTAATGATGGAATAATGCTGAGCGAGTTTTAGTATCATATATATTTGTACATAACAAATCATATCATTATCTCATTTGTAATGCGACCAAATAAACAAATACTTATGTCATGACGAGAAAAGTATCTATAGGCTGCATTTTTTGTGAAAACCCGGGAACTCTCGATGTATAAAGGCCCTTACTCTGTGATGTACTACTCAATAAAGATAAAAACTTCATTCGATTTTTATTAGGTTTTGATCGATTGATATCAGAAAACAGTGTTGGATTGATTTTTTATCTGTATCATTGTATTTCTGAGAATCACAAAAGTATTAACAAAATTGAAAATAAACGTGTAGATAATTATTTTCAGTAGTAACTAACATATTCACTGGTCGAATAAAACTATTTGAATTAGAGATGCGACAGACCTCTGTATCTGATTCCGCAACTTCAGAAGTTTAGCACGTTTTCTGACGTCCGTTTCTGTTTCAGGTTCCGCAACTTTTATAACGGAGATTTAAACGGAACATTATGTATGACGCACTGTATATTTGAAAGCTTATTTGATTGTTTATTGTATGTGCGCGGGAGGGGAGGGATGTTGCCGGCGCAGGTAAGACGGGCGCATTTAACACTTGTATAATTATTAGTAATAAATTAAGCTTATTATAATATGATTATTGCGATGATTAATATTATTATACAACATTTTTCATACTATTTACACTTCCGTTCCCGCATATGTTTTTGCTTAAATTTTAAATTTTGACTTCTGGTTCTGTTTCTGTTTCCGATATGTAACTTCCGTTGCAACACTAATTTGAATTAAAAAGTAAAATTCAATTACAAAAGTTTAACCCGTTTTATTTATCCTCAATGCCTCCTGGGATCCAAGAACATCGGCTCGTTCAGCAATATAGTTTTTAAGTTTCTTTTAATTGATTAAACTGCTGTGGTGTGACAGCGCAGTGCCCCACGTCGAGCTCGAGGTTGATTTTATTATATATAGAATAGGATAGCTGATGTGTTACTGTGATTGTACATTAAATACGTTAAAAAAATCATTCTGGTAACCGTTATAAATTAGTTATATGGAATATCCTAATGCAGATTGGTGATGTGTTGATGACTGCAGATGCAGCCGAGATGTGCCTACCGAAGAATATAATAGAAACACTGGTAACATCAATACCTATCTATACATAGTTTAAATCAAAATCCCGCTATCTATACGCTAGAGATCTTTTAAATTAAATAGCTGATTTTGATACAACTTTTAGCAATATGCAGAGTGGTTCAAGGGCAAGATATAACGTAGGATTGTTATACAGTGTATAAGGGAGGACACACGCTGGCGATTTTCGATCATCCACCTATAGGTTTTGCGAAAGATGCTTCACCACATCATAAATCGAACGCGCGATTATTCAATCGAGAACTATGCCATCGAGCTTCTTAATTTATCATGTATACATATATTGAGTTGGGAAAAACTTTTTCGCATATAATACGCATAAACTTGTAATAAAATCTTTTTGGCTATACCATTTTTATCTGGCTGGTTTCGGTATCATTAAAAAGTTTCAATTTTAAAGAAGATAACTCCGAATTAAAATTAGGTTTGTGTGATTATTTTGTTTTTCTTACTGTCAAAATGAGTGAATTTAATGACAAAATTCGTTATATTTCAAAATCTCATTACATTAATAATTTAATAAAATATTGTGACGTTTATGGACTTAGTGCAGTTGTTGTGGGAGTAGTAGAGATTTGGTCTAAGCGCTTGTTATAAAAAAGTTGGATATTTGGTTACCTCACGAGCTCACTGAAAGGAACCTAATGAACGGTGAATAAACCAAACTATTTTTGAAGAAGCCTATAACTTGTTATAAAAATTGAATTACATATGACAAGAACGTGCGTAAAAGGTCGTGGTCAAAGGTCTGTCAGGCTTCACAGACTGTGACGAAACCCGGGATATCTCGCAACAAGATGATGTTGTGGGATTTGAAGGGCGTTATTCATTATGAGCTGTTACTGGAAGGCAAGACTGTATACTCTGATCTCTACTGCGAACAACTAATGAGATTAAAGTAAGAACTTGAGAGATAGCAGCCAGAATTAATCAATAGAAGGGGTGTGGTTTTTCGTCTTAATAATGCTAGAACTCACAAATATTTTGCCACTCAACAAAAATTAAGAGAGTTTGACTGGGAGGTGTTAATGCATCCGCCGTATTGTCTTGACCTTGCACCTTCAGATTTCTACCTGTTTCGGTTTCTTCAAAATTCTTTAGGCAGTGTCAGGTTAACATCACACTAGGACTGCCAAAACCACTTGTCGTGATTTTTTTATTAGAAGACCCAAAAATTTAATAGCAATGAGATCATGGCCCTTCGTACAAGATGATAAAAAGTTATTGAACAAAATGGTACCTACATACTTTAGTTAAATGTAAATAAACTATATTAAAAAATGTTGTGAATTTTCATATATAATACGAAGAAACTTTTTCCCCAACCTAATATTACAAAGATGAAGGATTCGACTGTTTGTTTGTTTGCATTTAATAGGCTCCGAAACCACTGGCCCGATGCAAAAAATGATTTCACCTAGGGGATGCTACATCATACACGGTAAATAGAATAGAATAGAATAACTCTTTACTGTTAACACCACGGATACAGAAATTTACATACAAATATTAATATTACAGCGTAACAATTGGCGGTCTTATCGCTTCGAGCGATCTCTACCAGACAACCTTTGGATGGAGAGAACTAAATGACAATCAGGTAACGGAGTTGCAAACTTAAATAATTTAGTAGATATTAAAACACAAAAATTTAATTATATTAAGTAAAAACTATAAATACTAATAATACATAAATAATTTCATAACAATTGCATATATAACATATTACTGATAAAATTACATCTACATAAATAGATAAAAATAATAATAATAAAATACATAAAATATATATTTATTTTTACCAGACAAATTATGAACTTGTTGTAACAACATAGTTATGTGGAGAAATAGAAGCTTTTCACCAAATTATTGAAGATATTTATCGATTGTACACGTCTCAATGAAGTCGGGACAGCATTCATATAACTCAAGCAGACGAAGTTGTGGGAAAATGGTAAGTATTAATAATAATATAATATTATATATAGTGATATGTTACTTATCGATCACACCACTTAGGGATTCTAAAGGTATTATTTCAAATGCAACGGAAACTAGCCATAAAGGGTTGAGCTCTGGCGGTACGTTGTTACATATTTTCATCGCCCTATCCTTTTCTGTTACTCAGGATAGTCATTTTCTACAGCGAGAAAAACCAGTATGCGACAGCATACCACGGAATCCTCAAAGCGATAGGCGATACTATGTATACGCTATCCTTCTCACTAGGCAATACCGAACAGACGTAGCCCAAACCTGATCGTGCTTCGACAAGCTCCAGTAGTGATAAAAAAATCGGTCTCCCATCCAATGACTTACCTTTAGGAAAGTTGCTTAACTTTTGAAATTGTAACCATCCACTGCGCTGTATTATAATAGTGTATATGCAGTATAGTACCGGAACCCGCATGGCGCATGCGAGACATTATTCCGTTATCTGTCAATGGTCTATTCTACCATTCACATCTACAAAATCATATAAATAAAACTTAACTGGGGAATGTGAAGATGAAATTCGAAAGAAATATGCTACTACAAGATCTGCCGTTGACAAACTGAAAAAAGGTCTGCTGGGACCGCAACGTCACCAAGACCAATAAAGTTGGTCTTATGAGAACTTATTTTTTTATCTATGATACAATAAAATAAAATAAAATTTTTTTCAATCCAATTGTTTATTGCAATCATGTTAATAATAGAAAATATTCTACACAAAAACAGCACTATAACATGAACCCTGTCAGGGTACAGCAACATCATACAATAGAGAAATTGAGATATTGACAAAGGCCTCCCAATTCATATACAATTGTATACTTTATGTAAGAAACAATTACATTAAACAGAGTCATGTACACAATCTGAATACTAGAAACAAATATAAACTTGTTTTGTCGTCATGCAGGCTAAAGAAGGTTCTATCGTCATTTATGGGTCAAGGTGTACACTACTATAACAAAATTCCTATGGAAATTTTAAATTTACCATTGCCTAAATTTAAAACCCATATTAAGAATTGTCTACTCAGCGAACGATATTATACTGTTAATGAATATTTAAGCGACAAAACTGCTTGGTGTTCAATATGGCTTATTTTTATGTATTAAATTATTTATCGGTGAGCTTGTTTGACTACACATGTGATTCGATTAACGTAAATACTGTTTAACTTTTATATTTTCTAATATTGTAATGGAAAGTGACTTCATATTTTAAAGAAGTCATTTTTAAATCTTGACGCTCTGAGCGCTTAGTGTAAGCTTTTTTGACGTTTCCTTTCACTGTCGATCGTGAGCTCGTTAAGATTTTAGTATGGAATCCGGTACAGCACCCCTAGCGGTAACTAAAAAGAACTACAAATCTCTAGTGAACGCATTAGCGTAAAACTTACACTTACCTCTGTATGAAATAAAACAAGGGAAAAAGCAGCCCTTGCCGAGTTTCTTGCCGGTTCTTCTCGGTACAAGGTCTCCCGCCGTAGATTTACGAACCGATAGCGTAGCTGTCGACTTTCACGAGAGCTTGTAACAGCCTAGACTGAATAAATAATTTTATTTGATTTGTATAGCCATTTTTACACCTAACGTTGACTGTGCACTCTAAATATTATATTACAATAGTTAATAGATTTTAGGTCAATTATAATTAATTACTTTTTGTTAACTAATAATCACAAATGTCAAAAACAATATCACCAAAATTAATTCAGTTGTCAATAATAATAATAATAATAAAGGACAAATCAATCAAATCATATATATTCATTTAAAAAGATTTTTTCATAAGTATATTTATTTCCTTTACCCTTATTAGGGATTCTCAATAATAAAAATATCAATGGATAATGATCAAAATTGGATAGTGAATAATTATGAAATTCAAGCAAATTTCATAATTAAATTTTTTAATTTAATCATATACAAATATAACTTTTTTCTTAATAAAATTCAAATATTATTATAAATGAGAAATTAATAATGTATTTGTATTGAATAATGAATAAATTTAAATCCTAAATGAAACTGAAATTTGTATGAGAATTAATAAAAGGCTTTTTTATTTTATTATGTTATATTTATTTCCAGTAAATATATGAATTTCAATAACAAGAACAATTTGGTTTAATGCAATGCATAATTGATATACTTGCAAATTTGAAGAATAACCCTTCGGTAGTTATCAACAAATAATCATGTAGTCGGTTCCCCGTTCCACAAATAACAAACTATGACAAAATGCATACACGGTACTCTGAAAAATAACAACTGTCTTCTCTATATCTGATGTTTTGTTGAAACTATCTTCATCCATCTATCGCCAGATCACATTGATGTCCCCAATGATGGGGCACAGGCCTTTCCTATAGATAAAATCGAATCTAATAGGGAGAATATATATATAAATATGGACGCCTGATAGAACTAAATTCTTCATGAGTCATCGTTATCTTTGATCGCTGATTCTTTGAAACAAGGAAACTTGTTTATATTTTTCAATATAAATTCTGAGTAAGCTTTAAACATTCAAACTATGATCATGTTATAATGTAGTATTTTTTTTAATTCATTATTGCTAAAACATTGTCCGAAAAATTGAGGAATAATCTTAATTACTACAGAGGTAATAAATAAAAAGAGACTTCATTTGAATGGCTGGCCATGTAATATACAAAAGAGGTCAATAAATTCAATAAGCTTCCAATAGAAGCTTTTGTATCTACTACCTAAAATTTTAAGTCGATTGTAGTTTATTGAAAAACAAATATTTGTAGTAATAAACGCGGACTTATTTGTTATTCAGGTTCACAAAGAAACCACCGACTTTATTCTCATTTTATTTATTGAAACCTCTAAAGAATTAGATACTCAAAATAAAATTTCTGTCAATCTATCCACTACTGAAGAAGATATACAAAAAAATACTCCGTCGACTTGAGTTTTTATAATTACACTTATCTCAGTCAACATAAAACCTTAATTAATTATACACCAGAACTTTCATAATGAAATTGCGTATCCCTCAGTGAAAACTACATGAAAATTTGTTTAATAGTATTTGACTGAATCCCACTATATAAATTGTTTTTATTTTTTCATCATCATTTGTCATCAGCTTATTATTATCATCACTGCACAGGTACAGGTCTTTCCTATGGTTGGACTGGGACCAATAGCTGGACGTGCTATCCAACACAGAGGAGCTCGAGATAATAAATTTCGCTCACCCATCTTGAAAATGACTGAACCTTATAAAAGTTGCTTAACCTCTGAAAAACTGAACACGCTATCATCTGCGCCGTCGAGCTCCGATAATACGTAGTTATTATCTGCCTACTCAAATTTTCCTCGATGTAGTAGATATATATTATACATTAATATAGCACTGGTTTAATAGCCTCCGTCTGGCCCCAACTCTCCACGACGCCCCAGAGCAAATCGATGTGCCCAAACCACCCAATGATCAAAACGTCCTAACCCGAAAATGCTCATACGAATCTGTACCAAAAATCACTAACGTTACGAGCGAAATCCTCTTACGCGCAACTCCTGTTTTTCCCTAGAGAACCATCTTCGAACGTTCCATATTTGAATTGCTCTATCATTTTCCAGGGGCACATACGAATTTCGACTTAAAACACGTTGGGTGAAATTTCAATTTCACTGGAAGAGAACGTTTTAAGAGAATCGATCTTGTTTTCTACTCAGTATTAAAAGGCACAAATGACCAAGAATGGAGCTTCGAGAAATTATACTTTACGCGATTATATTTAAGGAATAGATTGAATTGGAAAGGAGAAAAGCAGGGTGTGATGGACTAAAACACGGAATACATTTTGTGTAAGAGAAAATGCTCACAGATTATATTCATTTTAAGGGAAGAGACCTCATTGGTCCACAGACGATTATTGTAGTGTGTCTAACATATCGTAGATACATAATAAAGTATTTACTTTTACAAAACAAGTGAATTTAATTTATTTTATAATAGCAAAATTACCTGTCTTCTTTTTTATTAAAATTTTCTATTTTTCTTCTATAAAAAAAATTGAAATTATTGCTGCTTAGCAATAAGTCCGCCTTTGGTTGTGTAATTTCTTATATTTTTTTTATATATCCTGCAATGTATATAATTATTACTGATAAAACATTAACATACCGTTATAATTTACTGAATACTATGATAAAATATTAGTATATTCTTGATGAATCAGATCAAATGCTGTATACGTATTATAATCAAATTTTTTCACACAAGTGCCAAGTACACGTTTAGATGTAATACAAATTACGTACATGGTGTACTGAATTTTTGTTATTTATTGGACTATTGAGGGCCGGTAGTTAGTATTAAGTCTATATATAAAGAGCAACATAAAAACCGATCATTCGATTTTCTCGACATAAGCGATATTTGAAACAGGTGACCAAATCTACATAGTTCTCGCTTGTAAATCGGTATTGAAGTTTTAATGATATTTCATATAGTTAATGTTTCAGATTTTTTCATCTATTCCCTTCATTGCAATCTTAAACCAAAGATTTACCGTCTACTCTATTCATAAAAAAACAAAACCATCCATCTTTTCAAACACAACAAAACATACTCCAAGTACTAAAGCATGGTAGAAAGCTTTTAATTTGTAGCCTGCGGTGGCGGCATCCCACCACCCATCCTACTACTTCCAATCCCACACTCTGTCCGTGGCGGATGAGTCATCCCACTTTAGGCACAAAACGTTTGGATACACAATAAATAATAAAGAACATCTCTACAATTACTCTGGTCTACAAATAAATAATGAAACTCTATATGTTACCACTTTACTAATATTTTATTTCCCACGGCATTTTATATTGAGAAAACGAAATCATCAGGTATGTAGTAGTAGTAGTAGTATTATAATTCGTCCATGGAACAGGAAAAGGAACTAAGCCATACAGCCTAATCTTGGGGCCATCAGGTATGTATCATGTGCGAATTTGTTTTTGATTTTTTTTTTTAATTATGAGTACAATCTGTTAAAAAGTCGTACCACCTAGCTATCTTACTTTTTATCTACTGTTTTCAAGCTACAATTCAAGTTACTAGCCACCGAGTAGCGTTAGATCGGTGCCAGGCGCTGCTGGCTCGCTCACAAGACAAGTCTCGTCCCCATTCCTTTATCCCCACCCACAAGAGGGCGGCGGTAATTAATACCAGAGACCCGCTTTCGTGATTTTGTGGATTTTACGAGAACTGCCTCTTAAAGTGTGAAACCAAAAGCAAACATACATTGTGCCATACGTAATAAACCAATATATTGATAAAACAAAATTCAAAATTTATATATCACACTCACGGTCAATTGCAAACGTCCATTAAAATTTTCCTTACTTTAAAGCGACATTACCGATATAAATTTGACATTCATTAGTGGACTTTTGTGCAACTAACTGTCAGTCGTAAAAAATTCTAATCATTAAGTTACAAATATTATACTGTGAAAATAATGCCTATGGCTTACCAATTCATCTAAAAATATATAAATAGACATTCATAAAAAAAAACTGATAAACTAATTTAACAGTTCAATCTTCCTAACCAACAATGCCTTATCTTGATTTGGAGCAGTTCGTTCAGAAGTATGTAAGTTACAAAACCACTTGCCCAATGAAAAGTAACAAAAAATGACCTGAAAAGTAGCGAGAAACTGTACAGAAGTAGAAAAAAAAACCAGTTACGTCTTGCATTATATCCTGCAAGCTATTATCGCGATCTAATAAGCAATCAGTGAATTCTAATTTATATTACAAAACCTCAACTTGTTTGAATCGATTCTTAGATGTTTAGATTACATATCTTTAGTAGGATTTTAAAAAGATGCAGTTTTTCTTTTATAACTTGCCTTTATCAAATTAAAAAAAAAACAAATTAATAAAGGAGCAAATGTGAACCGATTTAAAAAAGTTTTATTTTTTTGCCATTACAAGTCATAATTTGAGTTTTCTGTTATAGACTCTTCATTTTACTTGAAGTTATTAATCTGAAATTTTCGGTACATTTTTAGATGAATGTGGTGAACCTGAAGATCGTTCGGGTTATTAAACTAAACTTTAAATACATAGTTTATCAATAAAAAATATCCAAAAATGCTCATTATTATTAAAAAAGAAACTATTTTTTCCTAATAATAACATCGATTCATTTGACAAATGACTCAAACATTGTATAATAATCAGACAAGAGTTTTCACATAATTACCTATTTACGTCCCATAAAATAGATTGTGTAAATCATGTCTACGCAAATCTAATCTAAATAAAAGCCTTTTATATTTAAGCTGAAGCCACCCATGTACTATAGGGTAACTAAATAAAAGCCTGATTCACAGAAAACTAATTTAAAATACGAAATGGAAGAAGATTAACGAAATGGCTTCTACCTGGTGCCACAGGGCGGGCGGGACGCGCGATCAATACACAGGCCTCTAATCTCAAAGCCAATCTTGCGTCCTTGTCTCGCCCGAGATGCGGATGACTTGAAAATCTTTGCTGTCGTACACCACCTAATTCCTTACCGTACAAAATATATTATCGCTTAACAATTCCAAGTTTTAGTTGGTGGTTGGAAGGATCTCGTGTTGCAGTGTCATTTTTCTTATTGCTCTTAGTTTTAAGATCAGATTCGTTTGCATGTGCGGTTGTTCAGTTTGTGGGTCAGAATGTATTTATTGAGATGTATATTAAGTACATTAGGGGGGAAATGGAGTATTATTACTACCTTTTATGTACACATGTGGATATTTTCATTATATGTTACAACTGGTTGTTTTTTTACAATTTTAGAGCATACTGATTTAAATATTGAAAGAGGAAAAAGAAAAAAGTTCTCGTCGTGTAGTAAGTACTAAGTACTAGAACAAGAAGAAACTCATCTTAATAGAGCTACTAGGTACTTACATTAAATTAATAACTCTCTTAGAAAGTAAAAAAAAATGTTTCACTTGTTAAAGGGAGATGCTTGAACATAGGAGCACCAGTAACAAAAGTTCAGTAAGAGCAGTCACCTTGATTACTTGATTGAGAGCAAGTTCCATTCCTGCCTCAAGCATCTGATATTGCATTTTTTTTTCTATATGATATATATATTTTAACAAATCGTCTACTGCTTGAATCCTCTCAATAAAAAACTGCATGTTATCATTTCAATCAGTTATTTATGATGAGGTAACACGCGTAACCAAACTATTGTAGCGAGAGCGTAGTCTGTAACCATTATAGTATTATACTACTACACTAGGGTTGCTACTTTTTAAAACAGAACACAAAATGTCAGGGTTATTGCTAAAAACGGGATTGCTGAAATAGGTACATGGACCTTATATTTTAGTTCTTTTGCGTCGAACGTAAAAGAACTCGAAAGAAAGTAGAACTATATATCTGCAAATAGTACCCACCCGCATAAACTTCAGTGAACGTGCGAAATATCGTGGAAACTCATCAAAAATATAAGCTACACACAAGCAATTTAGCGATCATTCTGATGTTAATGACCATGAAAGTTATAAACAACAGAAGACAAAATAAAAAAAAATACACTCACAAATTCTGTGGCATTTATTAAACTCCGCTAATATAAACACTCGTGAAAGTCAAACTTTATCAATAGTTCACAAATCTACTACTAGAAAACTTGTATTGAGAAAAACGCAGCAACGGCTACATTTTTCGCTCTTGTTATTTCATTAAACCATGAAGTAAAACAGATTATTAATTCGTTTGTTAATTAAATATAAATTTCTTAATGCTTGTTTTGTATTATATATAATATTTAACTCCCATCTATACAAGTTATTTCTGAAGTTTTTAATCGCCTTTTTATTAACTGTTAGAAAAATCCACTGAGTTCGCTAGTTTAAATTATTTTAGAAAAAGAGGTAAAAATTAATTAACATTCTCCAGTAAAGGCTGATCTTGTCCTCTTAAAAATTTTATGAAACCACTATATCCTTAAAAATAAAAATCATGAAATATGCGATAATGTGCGAACATGCATAGAAAAAGATCAATAAACACAAACTTTTTTTAAGTGTCAATCAAGTTTAATAAATACCATAAAATAAGCAGCCTCACATTAATCTCACTTAATAAAGAATAAGTTCATCAAACCGTTTTGTTTCTTTCCTTCTTATGAATTTTGTCAAGTTAAAACATTTGAAATAGACAACCCTAGACGATAAAACAGTGCATTTATGCGCAAACGCAACGAGTGGAAAACATACGCTGCTATTTGTGCAATTACACACTAATTACAATGGCGTATAGTCCAACAACATCAATCGTGACAGATGCAATGTAGATTGAACACTTATCACACGGTAATAAAGTGTTATGTTCAGTTAAAGCTGTATTACTTTAGGAGTAGATGAAATAACAGAAGCCACATCTTTTTTTATGGACGTTAAATTTTGTATTGTTTGATTTAAATTGCTTAATTGTTTTAAGGTTTTTATAGTGGTAATGATAAAGAAATTATCAACACGATGTGTCATGTGAATGTTAAGTGACTTTTTCAAAGGTTTGCGACAGGATGGGTGACCATAGTCTTATACCATAGATCGTTATTGTACATAATTATATATTGTATTTTACTATTAATTATATTTCGTTTGATGTAGATAGCCTTTATCGTTTACGAATAACAATCTTTGTTCCCTGATTTGACTCTTGAAACTTTACAGTTTCAGTGGCAATAATTACATTATGTGATTTTTTATATATTTCTGAAATTTTCTATTTGCTACTTTGACTTAAGATTGTCGTCAAACTTCTGAGAAGCTTCAAAACGTCGTACACTATCATTCTGGATGAAACAGAAGTAGAAATTACATTATACATGTTGCTGCTTGAACTAGATCCCTTTGCCTTTATATAAACAAACTAAGTTTGTTTTACATTGTTTTTATACGTGATTGACATTAAAAAAAAACAATAATAAACAGAGATTATTGAACCGGATCGGCGTCCGTTTGTTTTACAAATTGAATAATATTCTTTTATATATCCCTATTTCTTGTGTCGTTCAGAATTAATTTCATCATTGTCTGTCCGGTACTTATTATTCGATTATGTTAATCACTCCATTCCGTTGTCGAATAGTTCGTTAAGTGTACCTGCACACGCGACAGTTGTGTTGAAACTGTTCACAATAAAAAAAACACCAACAAAACCTTATTGATAAATATTTAAATTTTTACACGATTCGCATTAAATTCGAAAGATTTAAAATGCAAATCTTTCCAATTTTTTATTGATGTTTTATGAAAAAAAATATTGAATTTAATTTCAGAGGAACTGATATAATTAAATCATCGAGAATATTTAAGGAATTTATATTTTGACTTTTAATTCCTTTTTCTTTCGTTTAATTTCCCTCCTAAATAAAAATTATACATTTCAAATATCTATGACGTATCGACATATATACAAATAAATATACATACAAAAGCTTCAGGGAATCTATCAACCACGACTCGACTCGTAATTCACCACTTCATGGAACTCCTCAGGAGATTTAGACCTCGCAATAACAGTGCGCTCAGAGGTGCTTGATTATAAGAGGGTAGGTACGCGGTGCATCATGCAGTACTTTACTATAGAAAATACTAAATATAAAAAAAGTTTTGCAAAGGACTTCCTCAAAGCAACGACTAATTCTATTAAATATAAAAACATAATGAAAATATTTGAACAGTATATTACAGTATTTATTTGTCAAAGAATCGTGTGTATGTACCTTTAGTCAAATATTTGAAGGCACTTTCATTTATAGTTATGCTATCAAGGGGGCACCGACACCGACCGAATAAAGATGGGACAATGGTGTCACTTACTCCAGTTAATATCTGCATACGTTTACAGAAAGGTTTTTAAACTAATAATGAGCGCTATTTAGTAGTTGAGTTGATGGCGCAGCTTGCAATGACAGAGGTTAAATACCTCTCGGAAAGGCCAGTCAGTGGATGGGTGAACAATTTCTTTTTGGCTCGAGGTCTAATGTCCTTTGGCTGGCACGTGAAGCATTTGGTCCCGGTAGCATTTACGCCCGCCAATTGGCGCTGGGCTCGCTTGGTTTGATATTGCTCTATCTGTCCATATTATGATTATATATGAGGGAAGGCCTGTCGAATTAACAAATTATTTTAAAACTAAATTATGTGATCTTACGCGTAGTATACGCAAAATACACATAATTACAGGTTCGCTTTCGCACCTACTTCTACCAACGTTAGGTATATTGAATAAATTATTCAGACTTCTTTTATATTCGTATTAATATTTTTTACTTAAAGCAACGTTTAACATAAATCTTTATTTATCATTAAAACAATACCTTTTATCATTTGCATTTGATGGCTAAAACAATCAAAGTACTACATTCAATAAATTATTCCGAATCAATATTAAGGAGATTCAGTGGCTTGAAAAATATAATCATGTGCCATTACATTGCTCCCTTAAATTAGCGTTCTTTAAAATGATTTTTATTCTTAAACCAATGTATGCTGAAGTCAAGTTAGTATCGTATTTGATTTTCGGTTATCGCAACACCATTGTATTTAAATTTGTCGGTCGGTCAACATGCGCGAGCGCAGCTCTCTCCAATACTGATACGATTGGAGAAAATCGATTTGAGATACTTAATAAATAAAGTTCATACGTGATCAGTACTTATAAACTATACTATGGGCTGACAATGTGCTCTGAATGCGGATATTAAAAGATACTTTTATTTAAGCCTTTATTTTTGATACTAAATATAATTTGTACACATTTTTTATAAGTGTAACTATAAATATTTAGTGGTCAATGTATTCCGTGATACACAGGCCCCTTCCAGTTGTTTCTATTCAACTCTTCTTCTCGCTTTTCTTGACCATATTATCCCTGCAATAACCTTAATGCCATCTATCTAACTAAAAGTAGCTTGCCTATCTCTTTTTCTTTTGCTTTCCCATAGTTACCGTTCTATTATCACTTTTTTCCATTCTATATTGCTGTCTTTTATCATGTATGTATCCATTGCCATTTCAACTTTCTTGTTTTCTTTATTACTAATCCTTGGTATGGCTTATTTAAAACAAAAACTTAATTATTGTTTGACTTCACATCATCGATTTTCTTCAAATGCTCTATTTAAATTAATACCTGAAACTTCACATAGTGTAGTATTTGAATACAGCGTTTCACGCTGGTTGACTCATTGGGTTATTTAATTACTTATCGTAACATTTTATCTCTTGTTTTTGTTGATTTATGCAAAAATAAATAATTGATAAATTCTTCTATTTTATTTAAGAACATACTGTAATTAACTACCCTTTTTTTATTAAAAAATGAAACAATTATAAATTTTTCAACGGGGTACCCCATTACATATTTGGTGCTTTATAAATCTCCGTTTCTATGTGCGTACACTTTAAAATAACTACTTTCAACTTAGTTTGTACAATATTGTTTTGTGCAAAACTAGTTGAAAGTAGTGATAGTGATTGATGTTCTAATAAGCTGTAAATAATAGTCAGAAATCTACATTATATTTCTAGGAGTACTGTCATAACCAAAACGTGAGTTTATAAAATTTATTTAAAGGATTATTTAAAGTCCCGGGCTCGTGGAGGTAGAGTGAGAAGTCTGGAAAGTGCAGGTCGACTACGGTGATCCAAGCCAGAGGGGAAATCACCGCGTCGGATGAGTTAACTGATGAGTTAGGTTCTTATTACGGTGAACGACAAAAAGATCTTTACTGGCTAGAACGACAAGTACACTAGTCACTATATTTATCTATTTAAGTACTTCATACTTGGAACAATAGCGATTGATAACGGTACAATTTCCAAAGTCATTCATAGCCTACAATAGTGGCAGCTTGCCAAATTTTAACCCTTCAAATGAGACAATTTCAATCAAACCTTACAAATATCTACAAGCAAAACAGTAAAAGATATTGAAGTGAATTATTACGAAAAACGTAGTAGTTTAGCTAACACACGTTACGGTGGCGGGTTCGAAATTGAAATCTCTATTATTTATGGTTTCAGTTCACACACAACGCTGCCGGCCTGTTCACGTTTCACGCGCGGTTAACACGCGCCGAAAACGAGAGTGTTAACTTTTTTATAACGTTTTTAGCCAAAGGGATTACGATAACTTCCATTAAAAAAAAAATTTTGTAATTCTTGGCCAGAAACTTTTGTTAAATATTCTTAATGAAAAATGATTGAATATCCACTTTGCCCCTGGCACTATGAGATGGGACTCGAACCGCAAAAGGTTACCTTTTGCAATCTAGACCTAAAAGGACTAGATGGGACAGGAATTTTTCAAGCACTTGTTACTTTTTCGCTGCTACAGAACATATATTCATTAATGTCCTCTCTCTTGTTGGGCACATGATATTGACGAATTTTTAAAGTATTTATTAGATATAATAAGTAATAAAATTATACCTGTTATGTTACTTTACATTCGTAAATTATGAACTAAATGCAAATTGAATTGAATGAAACAATTATTGTCATTTCATTTTACTGCATTTAATTAAAAGTCGAACTATAGTATATTATAGCCCTAGAAAATCTATAATATCAATTGTCGAATTTTCAAACTCATGGGCGTTCCCAATTGAAAAATCAAAATCGAAGCAAGATGGACGACAGTGAAAGCGCGGTCATTGGTCGGCAAAGAGTCTGCGTGCACATCGGTACACGCTCACAAACTTATTCGTGCTGTGTTCCTAATTCTTAATACAATAATAGCATAGTTCGGTTTCGCTTGATCCACACTAGTGTTAACGCTGTCGTACACTACCGCTCTGAGCGGCACGCGTCTTAAGATAATTACTCTTTTGTTTACGTTCACATGCTGCAGTTGACGCCATCATTTTGTTTTTTCTTTAATTGTGACTTTATTGTGATGGCTTAAACGCGTTGTCGTCTAGATCGATGACAAATCGATCTTACAAATTAAGTAATTAGATTTTTTTTTATCGAAAATTATAATTTTTCCACTATAATATGTACGAAGCGTACTCATACCTAATTGAAATGGTTTTTAGAGGTTTATCTCACAAATTTAATTAAAAAAAAAACAATAACCAAACATTTTGAATCTTTTTTATAAGGTTAAACGTTAGGCCTAATATTTTGAACTACGATGTGCAAAAAACCCTACAGAAATTCAGTCAAGATACATTCTTCTGAGCAGTTCGTGCGGGGCATTTTTATTAAAACATTATTATTGTATTAAGACATTATTATAGTTGACTTTTAAATACTCCAGTGATCTACAACAGTGGGCATAACAAACCATAAACTTTTTAATACGATTAGATACGACAAATTACGCTCATTTATATATTTGTAGTTTAACTCTAGTTGAAATTATTATAGGTAACCTGCACTTTGTTATGACTTGTAAAAATATGATAGCCCTGAATTGAGCTGATACTTCTACCAAAGACTAGTTCCAGTTATAATATAAGAAAATAAACCCTAAAAAAATATCAAATAAGATAAATGAAAGTATCGATGAGTATTAAAAGTTTCAATCTCGAGGAATCGCATTTCTAATAACCCACTGTTCCCAGGATCCTTAGTACAGGTGTTTCTTTGCGTTAGCCGCCTGACGATTGTGCCAATCTTTAAGGTTGTCAATTCAATTTTGATTTTATAATGCTATATTTATAAATATATTTCATTAAAAATACTTGGAAAAATTAAGTAAAACATAAAGTATATGATTGTGAATTTCACATTAAAAATACAATATTCTATTTGAAAATAATATCTATTTTAAATATTGTTACAGCCCTCAGTTACAATGTCACTCACATAATCAATTTTTCCCTATAATAAACTATAAAAACAGTAGAGAAAAAATGGAAAGAAAGGAGGGGATTTTCTTGATTTTTTTCTTTAGAGAAAATTTTATAAATTCTCAGTTAATTTTTTTATCAGATTTGCATTCACATAAAATATATAAATACCCAAGTAGGTGTACCTGGGATTGGGTTTTTTTTTTATTATTATTGTTATGATGTAGTATTTACAGCTTATTAGAATGTTGAATGTTTAACACGCAAGTGACAGCCCTAGTACGTGATCATATCACAGTTTCCTATTAACAGAGTCCCGTGAGAACAATCTTTACAACAGATAGGATCGTGTAAAGGTATGAATCTTTATCTCAGTATGTACTCATAATGAGAATAATTAACACCGCATCACCAACCTATTAATGTTCCCACTACTGGGACACAGACCTTCCCTATGGATGAACTCGAATAGAATAGGGAGAATGCATGACACAATAAGCAGGCTTAGTGCGAATGGGTGCCAGCAGCTTAGTGTGCCAGCTGAAGCACGCAGGAGCTAAAGTTTATACATTTTCGGTCACCCATCCTATGACCAGCCATTGCAAAAGCTACTTAATTTGTTTCTTTTAATTCAACAGTTCTAGGTGCCCGAGATGAAATTTGTACCCAGCCCACATTCCGCGTGATTGTTTTAACTATTAAGCTACCCGAGACCTTTAATACCATAACAAGACTGACGAATTTCTCAAGTCCCTGTTACACTCACTACCAGTGAGCGTATTTTTGACAATAATCAGAGGGTCTTCTCTGTCCACGAATGAAAATTGGGTAAATTTGGAATTGTTCCTATAATTTTGTTAAAGATGACTTTAACACTGATAATTTTGTTAAAGATGACTTTAACCTGACTGATGCACAGATAATCTTCACGGACATGAGTCGGTGAAGATTATCTGTGCATCAGTCAGGTCCTGCCGCCGTCGCAACGTAAATAATCGAAAAATACGTTTCTTTTGAGTCATATTAACGTTTCGATAATAAACGAATTTTCGTAATTTTGGAGAATCAGAGTCGGCCTTCGGGCAATCCACCCGAAAACGGCGAAAATAAGGTTTACGTGTCCTTTTTATGCAAGATTTTAAAATATGCTTTTCTTTTAAGATCAACGTAGTATTGTTAAATTACGTTTTATCAAATATAACAGGTAGGTATTAGCTAAATAGGTGTTATAAAATGTATTTATTATTTAATGCATAAGTCGATTGATTATCACCCGATGCGTTCAGGTCATGGAGGACAGGAAAACGAACGAACAAACAACTGAGAAATGGCAAAGATTAAAAAAAATAACAGTCGTTTAAAGACGGAATTCAAACCCAGAGCTAAACAAAAGTGGGATAAATTGTAGCCTGTATGTTAATCTAGGCTTAGAATTATACGTATGTACATATCAATTTTCATCAAAATCCATATATATAATCAACAGTGTTCGCGTGAAAGAGTAACAAACGTACAGTCTCACAACCTTTCGCATTATAATATTAGTAGAATAATATTGATTGAGGTATACCATATGATTCCGAAGTGCCTATAACCACAAATTTAGGTTTTGTACCATAAAAAAAATATCTATGTTTATACAATTAAGACTTTCGGAACTTCACATCATAGAACCTACTATAAAAATCTGCAAATGATTGAATTAATGTGAAGTAAAATGCAAAAAAGCAAAGACTAATCAGTACGGCTTAAATAAAACTATATTTTTTAAATGTTTTCGGCATCTCATTAGGTCTTACAATTTTGTAGGCACAAAACAACGATGGACTATTTTTTTATAATCTATATTCTTCCTTGTCGTAAATACTTACGACGGACGTGAAGTCAGAGCTCAAAGGTGTCAAGCACGGTCTAATTTCATGAATATTTATTTTAATCTTTACGGCGACTGTTTAACTCTAGTTATGCAAAATCAAACCTTATAGCAACAGTTTTAAAGTGTATTGATTACCTCTTAAAAGATATGCAAACTAATTACGAATTGATTACAGTTTCGAATTCTGAAATGAATAATTTTATCTTGTGCATTTAAAACCAGATTAATAAATATCTTTAGAGTATTAAAAATAGAACTTTATTATTAGAATTATACAATTCAAGGACAAAGGACGCCTTCTCCGAAATAATAATCATTAAATCAGATACTTATCGTCCATTTTGGTTTTTGACATTCAAGTTTAACTCAATAACACTATTGAAAAAGTGGAATCTAGTGAGTAATTTAAAAATGGAACAACTACAACATTGACTGATTTAACAATGTAAATTGTTATAACTTATTTTAAACCAGCTGTGCCCGCGACTTCGTCTATGTGGAAAGTAGCCTAGTTTACTCCCTATTACATAAGCTATCTGCTAATAAAAAGTGAAGAGTCCTGTCAAAATCGGTCCAGCAGTATGAAACTAACAGACAGCCAGACAATTTTTTCTAAATGTTATTTGGGTATTTGTACCGTGTATATGTTACGCTCAAAGATCGAAATCGCTCATTGAGCGAAAAAATAGTTCGCAACGCATTGAATAAGAAAGAATAACCACAGCTAAATTGTTTATTATTTAATAATAATTGAATTCTATGATGTATCCATAGGAATTATTCGATACGTCATATTATGATCAGCGGTCGGAATTAGGTAGTTATTTATGTACTTACACTGATTTCATACAGCGAAAGAATAAAGTGGATATGCCTCAAATCCCGAGATTAATTTTAAAGAGCACAAAAACATCCCGTGATTTTTTAAATAAAAAGTTATTTACTTTTACACAATTTAAACTATTGCACGCACGACGTTGCCAAACTTACATCAATGAAAGAAAGAAAGCAAGAAGAAATAATGAAATCCCGGGAAGGTCCACATTAATATCAACATTTCGATGCAAGTACATAAATAACTCTACCTAATTCCGACCTCTGATTATGATTCTAAAAGAAATATGGGAGCTAAGCTACACGACTACTAGAGTTATTAATGACTTTTAAAAATCTGAGCTTTTAAGATCATACATAAAAGCGGCTTCATATAATGTACAGTATTTTTGTTTACGTGTCAGTGTTACATTAAACTTCCATAATATTTTATATTTTCATAATATATTCTATCGAAATCAAAAGTTTATTTTTTCCTGCACTTATCTACCAAAATCAGATACTTTTGAATCGGTTTTGAATCCTATAAACAAATCTATTCTTACATATTATTTTTACAAATGTTACGAAAATGTTTATCACAATATATCAATCGATTAGTAAAGCGTAATTATACAAAGGGAGAAAGCGTATTACCTAATAGCTAAGGGAATTACAAAATGTAATGTTAATTGTGCGCTTGCGCAACTACCTATATAGAGAGATCCAAACGTGATCCAAAGTGTGCATTTATTTATACTTAATGAGACATCACTAACTGATTCATTACCTGATGACGTGAATCAATAGGATGATTGATATTATTGAAAAAGCATAGATTTCTGATAGTTAAACTCTGTTCTGAGTTTGCGATTTCAGGCAAATCTAAGCAATATTCTTCTTGTTCTTAAACGGTAGTTATATGTATAGCTCGCACGTATTACACACCTTCGTGAGATCGCCGCTTTTAGTTTCATTTTCAAAATTTTCTCATCCAAGAGTATTTTACTTTTTAATAAAAACAAGATGACAGACAAAGTAATAATAAAAAAACCCCTAGTAGATAAAATGCTACTTTAGCTTCGCTTTGGAAGCGCTTTCGCTTTTGCAAGAGAAGTGATAAGACTATTACTATAAAATAATATTAATATATTCGCAGCTTTCGTTCTGGCTTTGAATTAAGCGGTGGGGCTAGTCAGGTCCAAATCAGTTTCTCATTATTATAAAAATACTGAAGTTTTTATTACAACAAAAGATGCGACCTTCATTGTCACAAAATATTATTACCTCTCTTTCTGGTTACGGTTGCATTTTGAGCTTTATAACTATAAAGTTAAGGGCAAATTAATACTACCTACAACAAGGTGGAAAGTACGAAATCTCGCAATTTGCATTGAATCATAACCGCCGATGACGTCATTTGACAGCAATGACAAACGAAAGTGTTTTTGTCACTCTGAGACAGATCTGCTCGTCATACGTGTAGCCACAGCTATAAGTTATCCATTGAATAGTTTTCACAATTAAATGACCACAAAATTTTTTTCCTCGTTCGTTTTTACCTTGTACTCTGAAATTGAAATTGAATGTAACACATTTCATTATAATATTTGCTAAATTTATTGTATAGAAAAATTCATTCAAAAACTTATCGTCTCAGGAGCCTTATAATGGCCCATCCTATCCCTTGCGAATCTAACTAATTTATTCCTGACTTCATTAACGAAGAAAAAATGTCAGACTACCTATTTATTTATAATATGGATAGTATAACAATATAATCTATAATCGTGTGTAATCTAAAAAAAAAAATAACCATTTTTTACATCTCATTACTGTCCAAAATATTTCATCCTGCAACTCTAATAATAAACAAAGTATGTTAATTGTTATTGTATTTAATCAATTTTGCGTTCACTGATAAATTAAAAACGCTTTAAAAATCCATTAGCCCATCCACAACCTTTCGGAAACCGGGTGACTGTTCTAACCCATGAGCTACCCGAGTAGCAACAGACTAAATAAGTTTTTCAAGCACTTGTTATTTTTACCTACTAGTGAGCTCATTTTCATCAATCAAGCAATCCACCCAAACGGCTGATATACATATTTTTATTATTGTCAATAGTTTATCACTATATGCCATTTTTATAAGATATGGTGACAATAAAGCACTAATTCATTTAAATCATATTATGATCGGAATATTGCATTTGACGACTATTGACGTTATGTTATTTAAGTCCTATAGCAGGCTGATTATATAAATCAATGAATAAGGGCTTGAATAGAGTGTCGAAATACTGAGTGTCGCCTTAGAATAGTCTATTAGCAGAGAGTGTACATTCATAAGCGAAAATTCTGAGCAGAGAGAAAAGTTTGAGGGAGCATTACGCATGCGCCGCGCGGGATTC
This sequence comes from Diatraea saccharalis, assembly GCA_918026875.4. Taxonomy (NCBI): domain Eukaryota; kingdom Metazoa; phylum Arthropoda; class Insecta; order Lepidoptera; family Crambidae; genus Diatraea; species Diatraea saccharalis. The sequence continues at coordinate 1,390,166 of OU893336.1, forward strand.
GTACGCGCAACCATCCGACCGCTTTCGAGGACACAGGCAGCGCTCCGCTTGACATAATTTTGAATAAAGAACGAAAGATATCGCGCATATTGAATTTGGAATATAGGAGAGCACGTCTCTAAGGCAAACGCATTTTACTGTAAAGTTTTAAATCTCATAACAGAAGACTTCTGTAGCATAGGTATAATATCTATGTAATATTCTACAGTAATGGTTTAGGAGAAAATAATCTTCATGACTCTACGCTACTGTTATAATGACGATAATAAATGACAAAACATACATACAGAAAACCACAATTCATCAAATAAAGCTTATAACAGTGAGTTTACTGATAATGTAGCTTGTAAAATAATATTTAAAATCAGTTCGGTATATTTTGAGTGTATCAATTACTACAAATAGATTTAATAAATACTGCATCATTGAAATATTAGTGAAGGTGGATAAACATCCAAACATGCTCGAGAGTCGCTGAAATTCCTTTTCTTGAATCTATAATTCGCAATTGTTCAAATCGTAAATTTATTCCGTTTCTTAATAAAAGTGATTTGAGTTCATTTACTACCAAGCAAATATTAATTATAGTAACAAATGCTTTTTAAAAAAGCTGTGACGTTTACGTTAAAATATATCAGAACTTATTTATAAATAAAGTTAATAGTTCCTATTTATATTAGGCAATTAATACATATTCTAAGCGGCAAGCAAGTTGTGATGTTACATTGGCTGTATGAGACTAGTTTCGCAAAAGCGCGCGAGATGAGTAAAATACATAAAAATTATAATTAGTGTTGTTATGTTGCAGACCTTGCTACTACTTAACGCAGCTGTGAGCATGGAACGGAATTATCAACTACTCTCTGACAAGAAGTGGCATCACCAAAAATATATTTACAAAAAACTGACACCTTCTTAGAAATATCTTTAAATACAAAGTCAAAATAATCTTTATTCAAATAGACTTCTTAAAAGTACTTTTGAATCGTCCAATATTTTTTTCCCTTCCACTCGTTCAGGACGTCTTTTGGCTGATAAGAAGAACGAGCAAGAAACTCACAAGCTCTAATAGGAGTAATGACATTTACAAAAATCATGTCATAACCTATATATAGATCAATATATTATAAATAGAGAGAGAAAAAAAACTATGGTCTTATAATGATAACATAATCATTTAATAATAATGGAAGCAAGATATTTTTGATATATAATGAGTTAAGAAATAAAACTCTATACCTTAATGAATAACTCAAGTTAATAACCTGCTCTTTTTTGATACCATTTCAAAAGCATAAAGTTCTTATCTCACAATGAATCTTTATTGTTTTATATGACAAGGTAAATATTATATTTGATAAATTTTCCATTCACAATCCTACATTGATATTTTTTTAGACAAGATATACGTAAGTACGTAGGATAAGAAAAATATATAGATTGTCCCAATTTTTAACTTGATTTGAAATAGCTAGCGGCTAGGTCGGCTAAGTAACTTTATTTTAGATCTTATTTTTTGTGCACTGTCACAATAATATGGGTATCTCATGAAACGCTATGAAAATAATTATAAAAATAATAATATTACTTCCTAAATACAACATCGCGGAGCACCTAAGATAACAATAAAATACTAAAATTAAAAGCAACAACCAAATTTTAAAAAGGCTTTAATTAAATAACATTAAAAATAAATTTATATATACTTATAATTTATTTATAATAACTGTTTAATTATATTTTATTAATTTAACATTTTCAAAACTACTTAAAAAGGTCTTAAAGCTACTTCAAATTCTTAAAATATAACTCCTCTAACAAAATGATACGACATCTTAGCGATGTAATAGCGCTTTTTCGTTTCATTATATTTTACTACTTGAAATGTACGTTAGCAACGAAGAACGAATGATAAAAAAAAATGAATATGGATTTTGACAGTTTATTCAACTTGGGCATGTACCCACCAAAGGATATGCCGAAGCAGTGAACTCAAACGAAATGCCATCATAATATTCGCTAAGCTATCGTATCCTACGGCTAGAAAGTTAGACAGTAGCACCCCTGGTCTGGTGATTTTTTAAGATTTTTTTTTATTTTTTTATTATTTTGTGGTGTTCCTGGTGCGTATCTAAGTATAAACAAAACGACTGTCTCTTCTATTGAATCTATGTTATAAATAACAAAACTATGCAAAACATAAATACGCAATTAGAACGAAGATAGTAATTAAAATTAATAGTTTCACAAGCTCCATGACTTTATCTGGTGTGTGGCTTATCTCAACAACGATACGACTGTTGCAACTAAATTTAAGATAAAGTACTATTTGTTAATTATTTATTCTTTATAAATTACTTAATGACAATCTGTCTCTTTCATTTGTGATTGCGGAAATTAAGCAATTTTCGATGAGGTCTGTCATTGGATAGGTGACCCGAAAGGTTTTATCTCGAACTCATCCTTGTTATAGTCATTCTACCTATGTGATACCCATTGAGATGGCCTATGTCTCAAATTATGCGACTATTTCTTCCAGTTTTAAAAATTCAACAGGTGTATATCATCATTACAAATTACATAGGTAAATAAACAATCGTTTTTGACAATTATATATATCTTACTATAAATAGTACAATATTATCAACATATTCTGTTTATATTACTTAGCAAAATACTATCGAATTATTTTGCATTCGAGAAATATGTCAAAGTTTACACATATGTCGATATCCAAAGTAGTTCGACCATTTTTGACATGGAAAGAAATTGCAAATTTGTCTTAAAGAGTATTATTAATAGCGTAAAAAATAAAATAAAAAATAGATAAAACATAAAAATTTTATTATATTTTTATATCGTCATTATGTAATAATTAACAGCACATGGTGAAGTTGGCATTGAACCTCCACCACCGTGGGAAAAGTGTCGGATAACACTTATCATTGCGCCTACGCAACACATTCTATCAACAGATGCGGTTACTGCGGTCTTATTGTTTTGTATCTTGTTTTGAAATAAATGCTAAAATATAGGGAATGCTGGATACAATATTATTAAAAAATGACAAACTCATTACAAAATAAGATCTTTACCGAATCTTCCAACGTCTACAATATTTTGCAAATTAACAAATAGTACTGAAAACACACACATCTATTTCTAGTAGGTCTTTTTGTATATATGTACATAAACTGACCGTGACCACGGCCGGTGTTACCCGGTCGGATCAATCTATCGCGATAATAGGGATGATGACAGGGTAAAAAAATGCAATTCTATTTAGTCCGTCAGTCAGATAATAGAAAAATATTAGATACGTATTTTTTTTCATTTCAATTTAACAAGAAATAGTAGAGATAACAGGCTTTAAAGTTGAGGAGTGGGAGCTCGCTACGTCACAGTTGAGTAGAAAACGTACTCTTACGTGACGTCATGCGAAATTTCAACTCCATGTAACGCCGTAATTTTATGATTACGAAAAAAATACGTGTTTAATATTTTTTAACACTCTACCTGACGGACAAACAAACAAAAATTAGTCATCATCCCTATACCCGTTTCATACAATCTAATACGAGTATAATGCAACACGAAAGTTTATCTACATATTTTTTTTATAAAATCTTTCTGGCTATTCCCTTCGTATCTTACAGGTTTATCCCTTCGTATCTGAAAGTTTAAACTTCAAAGAAGATTGGAATTGATATAATTATGCTTAAATAGCGTAGTAGTAAAGTAATTTCTCTATAATGTAGAAGATGATTTTTAATTTTTACACCAATAACTGTTAAGGGTGGATGGGGGTCTTGGTGTTCTAAAATACGAGCAACTTATTGCCTATTGTCAGTCTCCTACCACATTAATGTTTGTGGATATAAGAATAAATCATTACTATTTAAATAAAAGTTGTTTCTAGAATTTTTATTTTTATTTCTATAAAACTCTAGTCTCTAGCCTAGTTTTCTCGTAACTTTTTCCGCGTAAACTATTAATAAGCTGTTTAGTGATACTTTGCTTTAAATTTTTAATAGCATTAACATTAACTTCTTTGAAGACTGAAATTATATCTAATGATTGCAAGTACATATGTTTTATTTAAATTTATGATTTTAAATGTTTTTTATGTGCTGTTATTTAGAGTGTTATGTAGATAGCGTAGCTTTACATTGGCGAAATAATTTTCATGATGGGATTATTATTTCCAAAGATCACTCCGCCCCCCCCCTCTAAACAAACAAACTTAGAAACATACCTCTTATGATGTTAATATAAAAGAAAAAGATTCCGAGTAAATTGAAGTACACAAAAATATATTTCAATAACATACTTATGAGTAAAAGCTATAAGAAAAAATACTGAAGATTATTCAAAGGTCAACTCAATAGCCTATGCTTTATTCTTTCGTTTCATTGACATTGATTTCGGCATGCGTTTGTGTAAAGGTAATAATTAGGTACAACTATTAAAAGCTGATTACATTTTTATTGCCTACTAAAATACAACCTAAATAGGAAGCAGGTAAAAAAAAATTGGACGACCCAAAAGTGCTTTCAAGAAGCTCATATAAATGAAGATTATTTTCATTCAAAAGAGGCGTCCTTTGTTTTTCTTATTCTTTTTAAATATATTTTTTGCTGACAAGCTTACGATCTCTACCCAAAATTATACCTGCCTATTATTGTTTTGAAGTTAATACTGTCAAATATCCGTGCGATTTGAAATTGAACAATCGAAGCTTCTAGAAAAATACATACGTACATAATATAAATAAAAATAAAAAAACTTCACGTCATTGTCCCGTAATAGATGAACAACGAGCTCTGATTGGTCGAGCGAATCTCTACGTGTAAAGATTGCTTCTTATCAACGTTGATAAGTGAGAGAACAATAGGTATATTATCTGTTTATTAACGATTTAAAGAAGGTGGGGCTTTGTAGTTTTTTCTATATACATTATAATATACAGATTCATTAGCATCGGTTTTGTGGTTGCGAAATTTAACTATCTAAATTAATGTTTTTTTTTACATATCGTCACCATCATCAGTACTGAAAGAATAAAGAAAATGTCGCAACAAAAGTATAATGTCGACGCTCGAAAGCAAACACGTAGTAACCCGCAAAACCACAATTGTTCTTTAGAGCAGAGAAATCCTTTTTTTTATATATATAATCCCTATGAATATCCATGGTAACAAATAAGGAGTTTCTTAATCTATTTATACCGAAATAAGATATTTTTTTGGAAAAATATAAAGATTTTCCTCTCTAAATATCCATTTTGGTTTTGCGGGTTACTACGTGTTTGTTTTCCAGCGTCGATGTATACATTGTATAAAACAAAGTCAAGCCCCCCTGTCTGTACGATGAGATCTTTTTAATTACACAACAGAGTATAATGCGGTTTCCATTAATATATAGTGATTCAAAAGGTTAATATGTCTAATAACGAACCACAAGACGAAGTGATGGGTCCTGATTCACCCTGACTTTTTGACATTTTGCCTAGATGTTTTAGTGTACCATCTGTCCAGGCCCAGACTCGAATTGGTAGGTGGTAACGACTACAGCAGCAGCCAGGACTAAAGGCTTAACATGAAAGAGGTCACGAGAGTTACCTAATCTCCACATAACATTTCTAATGCGCTAATCGCTGTATCATCAAGCTCCTCTTAAAACCAGTCAACATGTTACCATACACAGGCACTTCCAAATGATAATTGAATATATGTAAACTACCTTAAATAATCAACACCAATTCAGCTATGTAACAATCGGCGGTCTTAGCACTATACAGCGATCTCGTTCAGACAACTTTTCGATGGAGAAATGAAATACGAGATTAATAAATGAAAAATATCCTCCAAATATTTACTGGCAGACAGGTAAAATTACCAAGAGGCTGAAACCGTTTTAACGAATCTCTATAATATTACTAACTAGCTTTTGCCAGCGGCTTCGCCCGCGTGGACCCTAGGGAAATGTTAAGTGGGATAAATTTATCCTATTATCTAAGTCAGCTAATACCCTATCTGCATACCAAATTTCATCAAAATCCGTTCAGTAGTTTCGGCGTTATTGACCGAGAAACTTCCAAACATCTAAACATCCAAACAAAGAAATTTTCACATTTATAATATTAATAGGATATAAGATATTACTCGTAAAATAGATCTCTATGATTAATACATTAGTAAAAAGTATTTAAAAATCGGTGCTCGAATTAACCATAAATCGCGTAGTATAAAATGCATTGACATTACTGTTGTATCAAACCAACCGTTTAAGGAGTCTGCTCTATTATCTATGAATCTTTTATTTATATTATTCATAGTTGTACAAGTATGAGGTTATCGACGTGATAATGTATCATCATAACAACATTTAATAATGTACAGTCTCCTGTGGACACAGCTGCACACTGGTGACGAAAACAATTCAATAAACACTCTTAATATATTAAAAGTTTAATTTTTTCTTATTTTTTAGGAAATTCAATCAATAACGATATTAAGTTGTAAAGTATTGTCAAAACGGTTGTAAACCAGTGTTCCAACATACGTTGCAGATCATATTGAAAGATTTAGAACTGTCGTTTAATTGACGAGATGCAAAGGCAACCGACCTCTGTTGAAATGCTGTTTATGAAAAGTGCAGATCAACTTTATAATCCTACGAAGAATGACACACTTAACTGAACATTAAAGCCGCAACTGAGAGAAATTATCACTGTCCAAAAGGGAATGATGTGTGTTGGTTTATTTCAATGTAGTCATAAGTTGTAGGCAAAGACCGGCAGCGCGCTTGTAGCTCCTCTGGTGTTGCAGGTGTCCATGGGCGTCGGTAATCACTCACCATCAGGTAATCCGTCTGCTCGACTGCCCCCTATTCCGTAAAAAAAAAGGTTTCCAAGGTTTTCCAGATAACATTTTTTAATGCGTTCGTATTGATTTTATTTTTTAATAAAATCAAATTGATATTTACTTTTTTTTATCGTTACTTTTTGTCATATTCTAAATAATAACTGCGTGTCACAAGTGTCAGGTCAGTCAGAAAAGGCGACGGCGGAAAAATCATTTAAAATCGAATTAGGTGTCATCTTTTATTACAGCCTAGCTGCCAATAAATCAAATTTTGTAGATTTTATGAAGGATCATGGTGTGTTATCAATCAATAATGTCGCTATATTTATTAAGAGTAATATAAGCTAGAGACAGAAGAATTAGACGCTGGTTCTGTAATTCTCAATGGATGGCAGAGCGAAGATAGATTTTCGAGAAATTATAGAATTTCTAGCTAGCTAATTTTAAGTATCGTACTTAAAATTAGCTAGCGGTTAAAGACAGACTGTATCATTGCCAAATAACTTAGATAAAACTGTGACTCTATAAGAATGAATCGTATACAGATAGATTCATAATAATGATATCCTGAAACTACACTGCAGTATTCTAATACACTTCAGACGAAACTTCAAAATAGATCGACCTTGATCCTTGGTTCCTAATTTGACCAATAGTTAACCATTATTATATTTGACCACATTCACAGTGCTATACTGGAAAATATTGTTACTTAAAAAATTGATGAAATATAATAATTAGAACAAATTTTCATCGAAAGTTTAAAATATTTGTAAAATTATTTCTCTTGGCTGTTTGGGCGGATTGCCTGAACATTGATAAAAATACGCTCTGTAGTAGCAAAAAAGTAGCGAAAAAAAGTGCAATAGGTCGTAGGTGCGAGTTCCATCGCAGATTGCTAGGGACAAAGTAGATTTTTTAAGCTTTTTTCATTAAGAATAGTAGTAATAGTATCATTTCTCATTACAAAACCTAACATTTAAACCTACTTTTATGGATGCTCTCCGTTTAAAAACAAAGCCGTTTACAACTGTCTGTACATTGAGATCTTTTAAAATACGCTAAGCAGTTTTCATCAATATACAAACTGATCCAAGAGGAAGGTTTATAAATATAAAAGGGGCGCAATAAGAAAAATATAACGAGGCCGAAGCCGCTAGCGGAAAAGAGCACACTGACATCCCTAACTACTTTCTTCCACCTACGCGTTAATTAAATTCTTAAAATCTTAAGCATTTAGTCCATTTAATATATCTTTCGTGATTTAAACTTATTTTATTTGAATACACCACTATCGAAGCTGTAACAAATCCTGCAACAAATATGAGAAATGTCGTCTTATTTTAATACATATTTCAATTCATTACTTTGATATTGATTCAGTTGATTAATGTTCACGGGCTGCTATTTAATAAAATGACTTATGTTTAGGACCTACAACAGAGATATTTAATCTCCTTAAAATATCAATCTCAGAAACCAATTTAATTATTTCGTTTCTTAATTATTCGTTTAAGATAAACTAAATATCGAACGCAATAAGAGGGTTGGTATACAATTCTAGTCGTACTCGAGGTCGTTGCCCTCTCCAATATTGACACGCGAGAGGAGATATCGGAGGCAAACATGACAGCCGATACGTAGATGATGTCCTCACAACATGGACACACTATTTGAACGTTATTTAATCTTATGTTTGAATTGTGATCTTGTAGTTATATTCGCTGTGTTAAGAAACAAGTGTTATCGGGATGGATGCATATCGAAAAGGAATTAACGAGTCAAACTAGAAAATGCTACGAAATCGTCTAGCTGACGGCCTACTCATATTTCAGTTCTGTAGAATATCGATTATAAGTATAGGAACGAAGACCCGGTTTTGACTTACCAAGTAACGCATAACGCAATATATTATTATTGTTTTACCGTGAACGCTTTTGAAGATGTTACATTATGGCAAAATTACAGAATACCGTTAATAGCTGTGTGTCAATGCTCTTTTCCTCGTAACTCTCCACATTGCCAAAACCATATCATTGTATTAAAATAAACGAAACCGGGTCTACCCTTGTAATGTAAGTTGTGAAGATTGTCGAATTTGCAATCTTAACAAGTTACAATTTTTTCTTATTATGAAAATCCGTTTTCCGTGATAAATTTTTAATTCTTAAAAATAATATTAGCATCCCTTGAGATCTATTCCCGGTCGGATCTATATAAAATATGAATTATATACCTTCCGATACCTTCGCTATTTCAGATTCTGTACAAGTGTTATAGTTACTTAATTTGGATCTGAATATTGTGATGTTGTCTAATATATTTATTTATACATAACCTTTTGTTTATAGCATATTATAGATAGCTTGAACACTTTTAGACTAAAAGTTTTAAATTATTTCATGAAAATTAGTACATCTGACTAAAACCAAAAACTGCTCGAATACTGTAATTTGATTATTGATTTTGTACGAGTCATTCTTAATGTATTTATCTTTTTTTATAATTGATATTTGTATTGAAGTGAAAGTGATTTTTTTGTGTTGGGTACTCATATGTGGATGTAATATATGGGGTTTCTATGGTACATATCAGACCTATTATAATTATAGAGGAATTGTAGAAGGATCATATTTAAAATATTTATGTACCATTAAAATGGTTATAGTTGCCTTTATCGTTTTTTATGATTCGTTTACTTAGTAGCCAAACAATAATTGCTTATTCTTTGAATGAAAATTGTATAACCAAAATTGTACACGTACACTTATTTCCCGACCATATGTACAGAGCAAAGATAACAACTGTACGTCTTATCCGTACATATGTACACACGTATTATATAACTATATAATTATCATCATTCTAATGTTTCGAGTGCAAAAAAAATAACACACACACAATTACACAATTGAAATTCACAATTCACAGAGTGTATCCGATATGGTGTCCTAAAGCACTACTAAGTTATAGTAAATAGGTATTAGGTACATTTTAAAGCAAATAGCCATACTTTAATGATATTATATGTCAGACCATCGATAAGCTTTCATTATTTACCTAGGAAAAGCCGTTTTTCTTACGATCAAACAATTAATTAATGAAGAGTTATAAATAAGGAAGAAACACTATAGGAACATCACGTTTTATTCTCAAACGAAAGTGAAAGAAAGTTATTTGACCAATACATCATTTTCATCACGCGAGCAGCAAAATGGCGGAAGCGTTGGCGCGAAATAGAATCTTGACTTTTTTCTTATACGTGCGCGCTATTGCCAGCGTGAGGCATTCCTACCGGCCAGTGTCAGTTACCGATAGTAGGGCTGATAGAATATTATAATACTTATTTTATAAAGAGGAAGATTCGTCATTGTTTATAGAGGATAAACTCAATTTTAAAATTTCTCTTATCAATATTAATCTACAGTATCAAAGGATACTATAGATAGCCTATATTTTATTAATTATAAGACAGTACTAAATTTGGATCTAGTAATAGTAGTATCTAAATGAAAAATAATCATGATTCACATTTATCTCCAGATATTGCCACCTATCCAATTATGTAAATCGGTAGTTACTGGAATAAATAAAAATATAAAAATCGCTACCAGAATATTTTAAAATTCATTTCTTAATAAACGAAGCAACCCTACAAACAGTTGTTCTAAAAAAGACTAATGTCATGCAATGCCGTTGCAGCGATTGTTCAAACGGCGTGTGCTACTGATTCCATTGTGCGTTATTTAATTAATGCACAGATAAAGAGAGTGAGAGTTTTTTTTATGAAAAGAATTATCCGAACACACGCCTTTGTTGACGCGAGCGATACTGCCCGTTTATGTTTATCATAGTTTTTCTTTTCATCACATATTATTCCTCCTTTTATTGTTTCCCGCGCTATAATACATTATTTTTTAACCACGACTAGTTGTTTATGTTTTTATTTTCCTTTTAATTTGTTAGCGTAAGCATTTATTAAACACGTTTAAGTATAGTATTATAATTTTTCACATAAATTATTTAATTAATATTGTTGAATATGTCAAAAATATAAACAATAATTTTCCGCCAGCGGCGTCGCCCGCGCAATATTTATACCTATAGGTAACTGTTTAAACCTAGCCTATAATTATGTTAATCCATGCTTAGAATTTAATTTGATAATTCATTTGATTAAGTTTTCATATCATGACACGGACAAAATTAAAATGACAAATTGAATAGTAAACAATGGTTACTATGGTAACGTTTTCATTCCCTATACAAACTTCCACTTCCATTTTCTTCCTTTTGTTTTCTTGTTCTTCTACGGGATAAACAAATGATGTAGCTTCCCGTAGGTGAAAGAATTTTTAATGTCGGTTCGGTAGTTAACGAAACCTATTCAATGCTAACAAACAAAATATCAAACACTTCCCTTTTTATAATATTATAGTATAGATATGTATTACCCCTAATGCCTATGTATGGCTTTTAATTTCTTTTAGTACATTTTCTTAATAAATATAAGACTAAATCAATTCCTTAATCAGCCATTATATCTATCTTTTATAAGATTACATTGTATAATTTTCTTATTTCATAAAATGTCCATCAATATGACTCAAATGCCTTTGCTTTTTTGAAGGAAAATCATATTTGGCGCGCAAAGATAACAACGTAATACATAATTCATGATTTTGTTTCGACGTCAGTTATTATACGTTGGTCCTAGTTGAGACGGTTATTGTTTAGAGAATCTATTGTATACATTATTCGCAGCCACCCCTGTCCTATATTTTGTAAACTAAACACTGGACATCCCGTTCGTCTATTTTTTCCGTTGACGACCGGATTGTTTGTAAACTATGCTCCCCGGTCTGTGAATGAATTTCGCGCGGTTTCCGCAAATTGGCGGAATATAAGTGACTCATAGTAACAACTATATTTTTAATGAATTAAAAAAACAACAAACCATAAATATTTATTTTTTATTGTACTGTAATAGGTGAATAACTTTTTTAGCCTGTCCAAATTAAACTACCACCACTAAGGTGAATGTATATAACTTACGGATTATTTTACTGTTTATTGTTGTTAAAAACACAATAAAAGAATATAGATAAGTTTTGTACAAAAGTTTAACAATTACCGTTCGGTGATCCTGTATAAATGCCCTTAGTTTCTCATACTTCTAATAGTAGCGTTTTGTTTGACAGCTTATCATATTTTTAAACAATTGAACTCCAAGTATAAATAATTCTATAGGGTTGTTCCGGAGTTTAAGAATATCAAACAAAAGAGAACAAATTGTAAAACTTTATTTTAAGAAGAGATCATAAATTACGTCATCAGCTTAGAGAAATAATAATAAAATGAGATATTTTAAAATTAGATATCTTCGAAGAACTTCGGCTTAAAATCAGGTAATTATAACAATTAAATATGACAAAGGAATTCTATTCATTCATCTTTATATGGCGAAGTCGGGTCTAAAGTGGCCGGTGCCCTGACTAAGCGAGATAAGCAATCCTTCCTATAGATATGAGTTGTTTACCAAGTATCGGCGCTATCTGATAATTGTTAGTTCCTGCTATACGTTACTTGAAACCGTTAGGTAACTGTTAATTTTATGGAAAAACGGATTGACAGTTTTCAAGTCTTTGACTATGTTATCAATAAATTATATTTCATATTATGATTAAGTTAAGGAAATGATTAAAAATTATGAAGCTGAATGGGGATGGAAGTACTTTGCCTACATTATGTGTAGATTTAAAAAACACTGAGTTCTATTTCGAATCCAAAGTTGCCATAGTTGCTACTGGCTAAACGGACTAGTACGTTTATTAATTTGCTAATAAAAGTATTAATGTGTTCATTTACCTATTAGTTGAAAAACAAAGTGGGTCAGTTAAATTATGTATGCCATATTTAAAAAATATGTATAATTTCAAGTTTTGACTGTGACACGACCCTTTCAAAGGATGGAGTTATTTCACTTCTAATTAAAGTTTATTTGAAAGTCGTTTCGATCGATTTTAGATGCGTCCTCCCTAAGATATATCTAGGAGGCTTATAATAAAGTAGTCTAAGAAAATATAGTTTCTAAATATAGTTTTTAATAACATAAATAAAAGTTGTATAAAAATATTTGTTTACTGATAAAATTATTTGCTGCCACAAGACCCGTTTCTGTCTAGCCGAATGCTCTCAGATATCATTATATTAAAATTATCTATGTCATCTTCACTCATTACTTACGTATTAACTATCACAAAACAAAATAATAAAAAAAAACTTTTTTCCTAGTTTAATTAATTGCTGGTAGGAATAAATCAGTGTAAATTGCAATGTAACAATTAAAAAATATGCCGCGAGGATGTAATAGTAAAAATATAGGCAACATTTTTTTTTGATGGATAATATATGTTACTTGAACTTGCACCATGAAATAAATCCAGGTTAGGGAAATATTAAAATGGAGTTGTAATTTCTAATAAATCTCTTAGACATTTGGTCAGTGTTTCGTTTTATCACAGCTTTGTGACAAATACATTTATACGTCAGACATGTTTTTCCCTTGAAAGATCCATGTTATCTGGCGGATATCATGTATCGATTAGTGTCATGGAGTTAGATAATTGATCGTATAAGGTATAGGTACTAAAAGTCTGGTACTGACTGACTGACAATCAAATTATCAAATTCAATAAAAAAAACCTTCAAAAAGGCAATAAAGGTTTTATTTGAACGGACCTCACATCTGCGACAGCGCTGTGCTTGATTTTATATTTTTAATATAACAATAAAGCTTTACCATTTCAAACCTTAAACAAGTTAATTTTAAAGTATTTTTAATAACAGCATACGAATTTTTGCTGTCAACATCAAACATGACAAAAAATTCAGTGTTAACTCTAAAACAATCTTCAGAAAATAAGGCGTTTGAAAGTAACATGAACATTAATATTTATATTAATTAGTTACAATTCCCTCGTTATTAATGGCGAAACAACATACAAGAACGTTATAAATTGTTGGTGAGCTAAGTGACTTATAGTAATAGATTTATTCAACCTAGTCTAGGGTTCTGTAATATAATCAGCCTCGAACTCGACCTCGAGCTCAGCACTGTCACAGTGTAGAGCTTCGATCAAATAAAACCTCTATTACGTTTTTATTAAATAATTTGGTTTGTTAAGAAATCTCATAATATTTCTTATGTACTTAATATTTTGGTAAGCTATTGCATCTTTTAAGGACAAACCAGGACAAACATACCATGCACTGAATGTCTCAATAAAAACACAGTATTACACACTATTACCTTTTAAAAGAGGTTTCATTTCATTCAATCTCTATGCTGTGTAGAACTGCAGTTGTATCCCTTGAGAACCGTTTAGTAGAATTAAAAGTAATCTAGATTTTAATGAAGACTTAGAATTACCTTACTCCAAATTTCATTAAAACCTGTTCAGTAGTTTTTGGGTGAAAGAGTAACATCCATCCTCACAAACTTTCGCATGTATATGTTAGCAGTCGTGTGCTGTATATATTTCTGGGCCAATGTGTACACTACTATAACAAAATTCCTATAGAAATTTTAAATTTACCATTGCCTACATTTAAGACTCATTACAAATTGTCTGCTTAGTAAAGGATATTATACTGTTAATGAATATTTAAACGACAAAACTACTTGGTGTTAAATATGTCTTATTTTTCACAAGTGTGTAGTAGTTTTTATATTTTCTAATATTATGATGGAAAATAACATCATATTTTAACGAAGTAATTTTTAAATCTTGACGACACTATGAAATTTTAACAGGGAAAAAACAGCAGCCCTTGCCCAATTTCTTGCCGGTTCTTCTCGGTACAAGGTCTCCCGCCATTGACTCACAAACCGATGGCGTAGAGTTTCGACTTTCACAAGTAATTTGCAACAGCCTATAAATGATTGATATGATAGTCTTTTTAGGTTGGTCTTTTCATAAAGACTACGAACTATGGATTCGTAGCTTCGTAGCCTGTAGCACTATAAAAGTTCGTAGCTGTATTTTATTACTTTTTTGGTGACGATAGTTTGACACCATGAAGATTGAAGGCCTTTCACGTTTTTCAATCAATGTATTAATACTTTATATTACCTTTTATTTTGATTTCCTCATGAGTAATTGTTACAGCGGAATGAAATTGTTATTTCATTTACAGAATGGCTACATATTTCCCTGTAATATGCGATTATTAATACCTTAAAATAATAGCTAGTCAAAAGGAAAAATAAACTTTAAACGATTACCACGAAGTTTTCAATTACCACAGACAAAAATACATTAAATTTTTCGTGCATTATGTCAAAATATTGCAAAAAATTAAAGTGGTTATTAATTACTCTTATATTTATGATTTTAAAAATCAGCAATACTTTATTTTGTTTATAAATAAACACTGACCATCTAAAATTACTTGGAATTCCATCTCAGTGATGCGCCGCTATCTTTCTTTATGACACCGGTGACGCCATCTCTTGTGCAACTACGGAACTTTGCCATCTACCTTGTTACATCAATGCAGTTTACCTTTTCACTCTTAAACTTTACAATTATCGTATATGAAACATATTAAAATTTCAAAAAAATAAACGCTAAAGTATTTAGTATAAATCCAATACTAATGTTTATAAATGAGAAAAAAACTGTCTACTAAACCAATTTTAATGAAATTTGGTGTACAGATAGAATGGACCATGAGATTGGGATTAGAATAGTTTTCAAGCGGGCGAAGCCGCGGGCGTAAAGCTAGTAGAGTGTAGGTACATTAGGTATTTGTAGTTTATAGATTACGTACTACGTTATCTGATCATAATTTCACCAAAGCAGTAATGAAATGAATATACTGGCGAAGTAAGAAGAAGATATACTTTATAGTATTCTGATAATAGCGGCAACAGCATTAGTTTAGCTTTCCAACACACTAATGGCGACAATCATTAAACCCTGTTTAACTAGTCACATCTAATATTTTATTACAAAATCGCAATGCGCGTTAATTACATCAACGCGAGGATTGACAGCTTTCTATTTCTATTAGTAAATTATTAATTAATGTGAATATTTTACTATTTGCGTAACGATGCAAAACTAGTTGGTCTAGCCGACATTCATTTATATTTAACATACACATTCGTCAAAAAATTGTTTTGGTTCAAAAATTTTCCATTTATGTCATTGTAGGTACGGCATATCCAAAAAGTATAATCAAAATTATCACCCAATAGGTGGAATAACAGCATCGATTTTTATTTGAATTAAAGCACTTTTCTTATTTTATTCTCATTTCTCCTTTTCTCTATTATATTATATATAATAGAAACTTATATTTAAATACTGTACCTATGAACATTTTAATCTACAGTCTACTCTTTACTGATTACAAGGAATTTAATCTTCCTCAAATGAATTCGAGTTTGGTATAAAAATAGAGTACCTACTTTAAGGGACTTATACCATTATAATGATAAGAAATCTAAAATATTTTGTTAGAAATATAGCAAAAAAAGCACTTTATTTAAATGTACAATATTTTCTCAACTTTAAACGAAATCATGTATAAAATTGTGCCCACTTTTTATTACCTTGTCTTTTTATCAGTGATAAATGATTTTTCGTTAATATTTCCTTCAGATCAATCAACGAAACTTGTTCTAATGTTGATAAAGTACCAAAAACTCGCCCACTCTTATCGATTACTAATTCTTCCAAATACCTAGATTGATAATTGTATTTTTAATCGGATGATATCATTTCTTGAGTGTGTTTAAAAGATATTATATTATCAGTTTCTACTTAGTTTTCTTAATAAGTTAAAAAAAAAGATATATATTATTATATTTGATCAATGTTTGCATTCACAATGCTGCTTAATTAAAAATGCCTATATTGTATATGTTAACGTTGTAGTAGAGATTCTACAATAATAGAAAGGGTAAAAATAATTATTAATATTTTTATTTTTTTAATAGGTAGTTGTTATTTAATTTGCAATAAATATATTGCCCCATTTTATTTGTAAAAATACTACATCAGAAAATATATAATAGTCAACGCCATCAGTGTCAAAGATTAAATTCCATATCGATGCATAAGACGTAGACAAAAGCTCACCGGTACAAAAAACAAAACGGAAAGCCATCTCGACACAATCTATAACCTCTCGATATCATCCACCTGAGTACAATCTGTGCGGTGCGACGAAACGACCGTGTATCGTCGTCTCGCTCGATCACGGCTCGCGCAAGATGCGCCCTCTCCTTTCCCCCGCGCGCCCGGCGGCCGCTCTCCACCAATCGGCGGCCATCTTTTGCTCCCTCGAGAGCAGAGCGACAGTGCGCCTCTCATCAGCGCAATCACAAGGAGACAACATCTCGCCGCGCGAGGTTGTCGCTCCACGCGAGATGCGAACGGCCGACGAACAGTGCCTTACAAAATAGTGCCTTGGCTTTTTAAATTAAATTAAAAATATAGTTATATTCTGTGCTCTTTTTATAAGTGACAATAAACTGTGAGGACTTGGGAATTTGTGAGAGACATTATCCAGTGTGATAGCGCGAAAATTATTCACGATAGGGTAAGTGCTATTTTGATTAGATTACAATGCAAATTATCGTTTTGTGGCGGATATTAGGACGACCTATACTTTTGATGTGTGGTAGGTACCTGTAATAATAGGTGTAACGTGAAATATCGAGTTGGCTCAGTGCGATACGCGATTGTCAAATGATTCGTCGTCTGTTGACCTTTTGTACCCTGGACATGGTGCGTTGTTGTGAAGTGGTTTTTTAATAATCGAAATTTAGCAGCCCTTTGATAAAACAATGGCTTAAATTCAAATTTTTAGAAAAAAAAATCGTTGCTATTTATTTTACTAAGATTTTCACAAAAAAATATGTTTAAGTAATCAGCATTCACTTTATACTAAGTAACAATATTATAAATACGAACCCAATAGCTAATAAGTTAAAAATAATAATACAAAATTAAAAAGATTTCTTTTCTAGGTAAAATTAAAAAAAAAATATCGCCGACAAAATTCCAATAAGAAACTAGTTACCAAAAATTTATTATACAATTTAACAGTATTAACCATGTTGTAATTTAAAATAATCATAGTTCATATTAAG
Organism: Diatraea saccharalis; assembly: GCA_918026875.4. NCBI lineage: Eukaryota > Metazoa > Arthropoda > Insecta > Lepidoptera > Crambidae > Diatraea > Diatraea saccharalis. The sequence goes on from OU893336.1 coordinate 1,408,199, forward strand.
TTATAATAACACATAATGCAATTTTATTTATTCAGAACAAATTACAAATTATAAGTTAAAAATAATAATACAAAACTTTTTGTTTCATCCTCTACCTTATTTACTATCTACCTGCCTACAGTAAAATTTTAAAGAATTTTATTCGTTTAAGAATCTAATATGAAACAAGTTATATACCAATTTTTATACAATTAAACATAATGTGTAATTTTAAAATATCATAATTATGAATGAATGCTTTGGAAATTACACAAAAAACAACTTTCTCCCATGACTCGAATTAATAATAGCTGCACTAACTAATCTAGAATGAAGAATAATTATTGATTACATTGTGTAATCAATCAGCAATTACAAATGGCAGTTAAACGTTATCGATCGTGTAGAAAATCGTTTAAAAAGTACACAAAAAATATATTGATAAAGCTATATTTTCCGGTGTATGGTCACCGTCGGAATTAAACTATTTCAAAAAACATAATAAATTATTGCTTTAAAATACCTGCAACGTCTTAAAAATGCCTAATGGAAAATTAAAAAAGACATTTGCTATAATCTTAAGAAAATTTAACTCTATTTTTAACAAATTTTCAGATATTAAGTACCTTTGTTGTTCAATTAAACTCTTAAGTTATATAAGAATCTTTTTTTTTCAGTTTGCGATCAAACTGAAAAAAATTACAATATTAATTGAACAAAAAATAAGGATATTTCTATTCGTTTCAATTGACGAATCGATAACAGGCCATCTCGGGTTTTTATCAATATCCAATTCATTTATCAATAATATAGACCTAAAGAGTTTAGGATAGCATAAATTAAGATTCGTAAGATCAACAAATCTGGCAAAGGTTACTAGATACTGATTTATCATACAGACTGTTCTAGAACTTATAATATTTGGTAGGGTCGCATTCATAATATTTTACCACTAGAACAGTTATTCTGATTAGATTTTTTCAAGTAACTATACAAATCGCTTTCAGACTTTTTCACTATTTCTAACAATATTTAAAACAAATAGAAGCTAAAAATATCAGCAAGAAAATAGAGAAAATTTGCCAATAACTTTCTCAAAACGACGATAGATAATTTGGAAAATAAAACAACTTTACATTTATAATATTAAAGAACGGTAACCGAAATTAAGCTGTACTAAAACGTATTCTAAATGTGTTTAAAACAACAAAAGTACTATAAAACACACACAAAAGAGTAAGTTTCTTTTCAAAAAGGAAGATTCAACACTCTATAGCATAAATATTAAAAACAAAGTGTACGAACAAAAAAACCTGCGTAATAGAAAAAAATACATTAATACATAAATAAAAACTATTTAACCACATCAACACTTATAGTTGTATTATCTAAATCACATATAAATTGAGATTGTTTCTTGTTAAGATACGCGTCGAGTGCTCTGTGAGATAAATGCTTAACAAAATCATTTGTACTTCTACCTTTCATCATCGATGACTACATATATTCACCAGAATGTAATGATAAATAAATCATACGTAAAAAATCTGATTAATTTGTTGGAATTGTAGATCTAGATATCGCACACCTAGATCTAAACTGAGACAACTCAAAAATTTGATTGAGTTTTTACTTAGTACAATATTCAAATTCTCTGTGATCATACGCATCTATCCAACATAACAGATTCAATAAAGGTTTGGGGATGAGCCACTAGATAACTTTAGCTTTCTTTTGTTAAATCAACAGTGGTCGCGCTCCTGTCACATAAACAAATGTATTGTCAAACCTCCACATTCGTTTTTTGAGTTGTCTTAGTTTAGATCTAGGTGTGCGATATAGAAAATATGATTGAAATATTACGCAGAAATCTCTAAAGCTTAGTCAAATTGGAACCAATAGGTAATTTCATTATTATAAAATAAATTTGTGTGCGTGTCTTACCATTTGACTGAGATAAACACAGAAATTAATGAATTGAGACTTTCGTGAGGAAGATTGAGATGTATAATACAATAAGATTTTATATAAATTGTCGATTACATCGAAAAATATATCAAATCTGAGATTTATTACGTGTCCATGTGAAGGCCTAACATATCTTAATAAAATAAATGCAATTAAAAATTAAAACAAACATAAATTTTATACGGGGTCAAAGCTTATATACAGACTAATTTTAATCCGTGGTTTTGCGCGCATAATATAAGATTTAGACTTGATCCAGCAATAAGTTATAGTTATCAGTCTATTCAGATACTGCATTTATTAATCACATCCGACGAGTCACGTTACACAAATTGCAATCTATCAAAATTATTCGTTCTTTTTTTACGAATCCAGAATCGACCACGATATGTAATTCAAAATTGACTTAATTATATTATGCTGAGTTGTCAAATAACAAAACAAAAAGTATCAATGGCAACACAGGCAAAAGTCCATGCATCAGAAATAATTAAACTTTCAAATGTAAAATTAATATTTCATATAGAACAAATTAAATAAATACGCACTTATTTATTTAATTGTCTAGCAGCAGTCATTAGCTACGAGTTCATAGATTATAATAGGATTAAATGCTTTGTTATAATGTAATGACGTCACGTTCCTTTTATTCTATACTTTTCATCATTATCTTCTGATATTTAAGAGTCTTTTTTATCTCTTTGTGTAAATCAGTTTTTATGTGTACACTTGCGCGTTATCTTACAATAACTATTAAGTATTTATAGAAAATGTGTATTACAAAAGTAATTTAAAAATAATAGGAAAGACTTAATTGTTTGTTTGTTCGTTTGCATTGCATAGACTCTAGAACTACTGGACCGATTTTAATTTCTCTTACGGGAAGCTACATTACACACGCTATAATTTTCACTAGCAAAGTTGCCGAAACAGAACTAATATTGTTACTGGAGAAACATATACAAATATTTCATCATTGGTCCAAAAAGAAACCAGAAGAACAAATAGTACAGCTTAAAGTCACCACGTGAGCTTAACGGGTGTATTGGGAAATATTTAAAACTCTATTACCTACAATGAGTAAGACTATAGTAAATAACACGAAACAAATAAAATTATTATAAAATTGATAGAAATGCAGCTTTCTTCATACGGACATTTCCTTTTTTCTTAATATATTCGTTGAAGTCTAATGAAGGAAAGAAAAATTGAGATTAAAAATAACATTTCTCTTGCCATACAAAACGGAAAACACGTAAAATTTCAGTAACACAACAAGGACATATCTATTTATAAATTATTTCATTGAGTAATAAGTTTTAATCTTTAATGATATTTTGTCGTAAAAAAAACTAATTTCATAAAAAAATAAAGGAGAAAAAATATATTATCATCCTCATGTGAGTTTACTTATTAAATTTAGCATAATATCTATCTGTTTTACAAGTATAAATGCATAACAATTTGTATGATAATTATGCAATAAAATATTTAAGCAACACGATAAATATTGCGATTTCGTTATCTCGCGGCAAGGTGTTTATCGTCACACGAGCCTTCTAAAACTTTTGTAACGACGAAGGGATTGCGACGAACAGCCTCATCATGACATGAGATTATGGCAACATTGTCACGGATTCACTGATAACACGGTGCTATCTAACACGACGCAGGTTACACGAACCATTTTTATTATACCATATGATCTGAGGACATTATTATATAATGAACAAGTGAATACATTCCGATACTGGATGACCTTAAATAATGAACATGAGACGGGCATATTTTATTTACTTTTTTCAAATTAAATATATTAATTTAATAAATATGATAATCTTTTTTTTTTGAAGCCTAAATTATATTCTATCTATATCTTCATTCCGCTAACCTAACATCTAACATTTATTGAGAGCCAAACGCACAAAATATTTACTTTATATGAGAAATTACTGCAACAAAAGATATTGATAAATGAGTTTTATTAATTATTATTCCACTACTATTGCTGCAACTATACCCGTAATTCCTTCCGAATTCATCATTTCTTCAGTACATTTTCACAAAGCTGAATAATACACTCAAACTTTAATCATGAATAAATCTATCTTTAAATAGAAAGCGCGTGAATATTGGTATATTAGTTTAAGAGTTTATCGCGTTCAAACAGTCAGACAAAGACTTTGTGTTGTAATATTGGATATACTGAAGTTCATACTAAAATACGTACTTATAATACGTAAAGCTTCCAATTTTAGACAGAACGATTGGTTATTATATAGAACTGTTTGGATTCTGTTACATACGTTACCAACGTTAAATAACGTTTTAATATTGGTAATTTTTATACTTTCATCTCAACGCGATAATCTAATTTAATTCAAAAGATACAAATAAATTACAAATCACCGACACAATAATTTTCATTACATCTTTTTGATAATTGAAATTCGCAAATATTCTATTTATTATGTTTCTTCAAACAACCGTTAATTCGATTTTGTTATTAGCATCTAAGCAAATATTACGATTTTTATGAAGTTTAATAACTCTCTTATAAAAAAAAGCCATGGAAAAAAGGGATTAAAAATTAACTCTTCAAAATGGTATTTCCTTCCCATAACTGGTCGACTCGCACACGGCATTTGTAAGAAAAAAATTAACCAACGACGAGGAAAACGTCTTCAATATACATTAATTCATAGTCTGAAACAAGACCCGAAGGAACAAATTAAACACCTAAATAACGAAGTTATTCAGTTTAACTTTGTTGGAAAAATCACTCGAAAACTCATCTGCTACAAACACCCAGTTGCAAAAATGTTCATTAGGGTTTAATAACAACTGTAAGCTGTAAATAAAGACAATTTTTAAGCTTCAATGGACATTTGTGCAACCAAGTGAAATGAGAAAAACGGTAAAGCAACAACCTTTGCAAAAGTAAGTCATGTTAAGCTGTTTGTCGTGAATGTATTTATAGTAAAAAAAACATGCCAATAACGCCATCTATTACCGTAACGAAAACTAAAATTTCCAATACGAAAATATGACATTTGAGCTTAATATTAACAATTATCGCGTTAACAACTTCGTTTTTATAACATAGCAACATAGCACAGTCACAGCACACAGATACAATAAAATTAAACCTGTATTACCTTTTCAAGGAGTTTTTATTTGTATGTACTTAAACATTTACCTTATTCAGTAGTGATGAGATAAATTTCGCTTCATCCTTAAAATTTTCCGATAGTAGAAAATCAACTCGTTAAATATCTAATCTTTCCACCGCATAAGTCGATTCTTCATGTTACTCCCTTTAAAAGTACCGCTTATCAGTAAAATGCTGAGATTAATGAAGCTATAACATTACAGTTCTCACAACTCAATGACTGATTCTTAATATCAAAAGGTGCGACACATCGGCATCAGTTTGCTTTCTTGTAACTAACGAGTTTTATGTAAATTTGCAGTTTATGAAAACGCATTCGATTCTAATAAGACCAGCTATCTCACCATCGAATAAATAACCACTTTATTTCCCTTTGACTAGCTTATGGTGTATTTGTTAGGAGCTTATTTTGACAAGGTCGACTTTTTATAATTACTTTTAATATATTGTTACATAAAGAAGACATGCACTCTCGAAGTCATAACTTTTTCTAATACGCGCTCTTGGTAATTTTAACTTCTATTTTTTAAACATTTTCTTTTGTTTTTGTTCTGACTATATATTTATCTCGACTATTTTATTAATTCATTGTAAATATTTAATTTTATTTCCTATTTTACTTACGAAATAAAGAATGATTGTATTCTTCAGTCGGCATTTGTTCGCAGAGTAATTTATTAGAAAAGTCTAAATATTCATTAAGGTTTAGATATAATATTGAAGTATGTCTATGAGCTTACTACAGTCAAGCTTTTATAATTATTATAAGCTTCATTGGTAGACATCTTAAGTCATGTATTATATATATCTTATATTTCAAGAATAATAATACAAACCCATCTGTTACATGGTCATTAAAAAAAATCAAACACTAAACCGAGACAATTACCTTATAAATGAATCCTGTTTTATTTCAACTGCTTGTTGGTCAACCTAGTAACGCAACTCTACCTACTTTATCAATACATCAATATGAAGACCAGTCTCGGCTCCTTCCAGTGGCGTATACATAAAATCTGTAGTTATGTACGTCGCATACCAGTCGGGCAGGTTATTAGCACGCATTGTCTGGCTATAATAGGTCGGCGAGCTGCGCACGCGCTTATGTCACTAGGGTGACCATGCTCATTTAATTTTTAATATTTTTTGCAAATAATAATAATGATTCGGGAAAAATGCCATGTTTTATGTGCAATGTAACTTAATAGATATTACTCAATGAGGATCGTAATGTAAGATCTACCTTATTTGTTCTTAATAGGCTTATAGCTCTCAGAAAGTCATAGTCTATAACCAAAAGTTTTTTTTTTATCAATTAAGTGACCCATCATTTTAGTTATTGTAATGCTGCGATAATATTTTCACTTGAGAAAAATATTTTTAAACTATATTTTTGAGCAAACAATATCTTATAGACTTATAATAAAACATATTATACGAAAAATTCGATGACTAAATATTTATCATTTATCATTCTCGTATAACAGTTATGTAATTTTTTACTTAACAGAATTGTGAAAATATGCGTTAATGTTTCTTAATTTCATTCAGATGTCAGATATTATTGCCTAAAACCTTTCATCATGTTATCATAAACTCATTTTTATCTACGCCACAATAATCAGATAATAATTTAAGAAATTAATTTATCTTATTAGAGCATTTCAATGACGTCATACATGTTTACAAGTAAAAATCACAATCTAACCGATTACAGATAAATTGGAATGAAATCGTTTCTTTAAAAGATAAATACTAATATGTTATTTTAAAACTTAAGATTAGTTTTAAAAAGTAGGTATCCATATGAAATATATATAAAATTTTAATACACTACGCTTCCTTATAACTTCATAAAAAAAATAACATCACTATTCGTATCATTTATTGTCAGTCTCGCCTAGAAATTCCCTATTTGTATTGAGAGATACAAAGTTGAGTCTAATCACTAAATAAAGGAAATACCAAATCAAATGAGATTTTTTAAAATAAAACTGGAAACTTTAATGAATAATACGTTCCCACAAAATTAAACAACTGTCTTTATAGTACATGCAATGTAACAGATATCATTTAACCGCAATGTTTTATAAGATTCTGTACTTCCCCAGACGGGTACTTCACATTGAGCGGAAAATTAATCTAAAGAGTCTGTGTTTGTTATTAACACAATTTGTCCTATGAAGTCCTAAACACAAAAAAAAACATGAGGAAATAGCGTTAAGATATAACTTGAAATATTACTAAACCGCAATGTTTGGTGCACTAAGGTAGAGAAAGATTATGGATTCGAATCTTATTGGTCAGTATAATATAAAATATTAAATGATAACTTATTGATCGCAGGCGCCGTTGCGGTCGCACGTCGCGGGTCATGCAGGGAGCCGCTGCCACCCCCGCGCCCCCCGCGGCCGAGCCGCCATCCTCACAACGTAAGTCGATAGATAAACAACACAAAAACCATGGCCACCCCACTACTCTTCTTCAAAAATAAAAGCAATGATTTTATTTGAGTTTGGTATAAATGTTGGACGCTTGATTAATTTATTTATATTTAAGAAAACGCCTCTTTGTTTATTTAGGTATACAAATTAATAGTAAAAAATGACTCTGAAAAATTAGCTTATATAAATACGATAAATATTCAATCAGAAATAGAATATTTCCACGACAAGACTTTCAATCGTTTATTAATAAATATCAAATCTATAAGAAACATGTATGTACCTTTCTATACTATAACATCGTCCAAGTTTCGAATTCACTTCCGAAACGTTTTCAATTAGAAAACGATAAAATTGCTTCTCGCAAGCAATTATGTCTAAAGTATGAATCAAAAACAGGATATACTCGTGCTCGATATTCGATACTCACCGTGCCTAAAGACAGGGCCAGATCTAGATCTACAAACGCTTCAAACAAAATTGTATTCGCAGCACTTTCCACATTAACAAAGGAATCACAAATATTTTCAAGATCAGCTATGCTATTCTGTTAAAACAAGCTCTAACTCGACTTCGAACGCAGAACTGTGACAGCATAGAGCATTAATAAAATATAACCTTTATTAAATTTTTGAAGTAGGTTCTTTCTGATTGATCCTGTATGACGTTGCAGCGCTGCGTTAGAAGACGTATTCGGGACTGTTTTATAACAGAATAGTACTACAGTACCTATATGATATTGTCTATCATTCGCATGTTTTTTCTTCTAGATCTAGTAGACAAAACAACACTCAACGAGTACGTAAAAAGTGGTTTATTTAATAAGTGTTCCGTTCATCCTCATCATAATGAACGATCTAAGATCTTTATCCAGGGCCAGATTTAAGGGGGAGCAGGTCGGGCAATTGCACACAGCGGCAAAAATTAGAGACGGCAAGTTTTTGCTCGCAGACCGATCTTATTTATTTATTCAATTTTTTTTGGACCTTCAATCAGGCCCTGGCTAAAGATCTTAGATCGTTCATTATGCAGAGGATGAAATAAGACGCGACATTGGTATATGAGCCCAGCACGAGCCTTAGCTCTTGGCATTTATAATTATAATGAGTTAGTTTTTACAATCGAAATTATAGTTTAAATGCCCTTTAGTACTTGATTCCGATAAAGATAGTACTCACCAGCCTACAGTTGCAACATATAACGAATTCCTTTAAACTATGCGTAGTAGTTACCTTGGCGTTGTCATTGCGTTCTCAGCATGCCCCTAATAGTGTTAAAATAATTATTATTATATTTTATTGGCGTCGTTAAAGCCAACTTTACGCAACCCACAAGCCGTGGAGCGAATAAAATGTTAACACTTTTACATTTTATCGTTTTGAGCGCGAAAAAATGACTAACTCAGTATTTTGTTTTTTTTTTTAATATATTAGCGCAAAAGTTCCTTTATATCACATATTTCTTAGTACGTGACTCCAATTGAAATTTGTAATCTACTTGAAAGAAAATAGCAGGATTGAGGAAGAAAAGAAACATCGTTAGACGAAATTGAAATAGTTTTGTGTGTAACATGATTATTTTTTAAATGCACCACTATTTTCTGAGAATATAATGAATGGGTCTTCCCATAAATTTAAAATGGATCATCTGTTATAAATGCATGTTTTTATTTTACTTGCATTATCTGTATCCGTTTTCTTTTCAACTTTTTTGGCAATGCATCCATTTTAAATCTAATATGGCGACGTAGTAATGTTTTGTGCACTATTATGATATAAGTATCAAATGAAAGTATTTGCTGCGAAGCTTACAACAAAATAAATAATAATAAAGATAAGCTTTTGTTAAAATATTAAAATAAACTTTCGTGTATATCGAACCCATATATAGCTTTCTGTCTATCTATCTATAATGTATATTAAATGGGTTATGTTAATTAATATAAAGTTAGTATTTTTTATGAATGAAAATGAAGTTTAAATTAATAAAAAAGCATTATTATAAAAATAGGTATTTTTCAACATGCTCGTCAATACCATTATGGAGACAGGAATTCGGTCGTCTGTATCCATATCTAAGATCCACATCCCATTGTGGCTGTAACACTTGTGTACACAACATCTTCACCAGTAACCACATAGTTCAAACATAATATTAAAACAGATTTTAATATTGAATAGTGTAGCCCGGCAGATTTCAGATGGTCTATGTTAACCGGATAAATTTGGTTCGCCTTTATCGAAAGTATAAATGTTTTATAAAAATATTTCTTTCGGCTGTTTGAGTGGATTGCCAGAATTCATCAGTCCCGCTAGGTACTGTGATTAAAGCAGTCGCCCAGAGAGTGCCAGGAATTCAGACGAAGCTCCTCCTTCTAGATAATTCGTGTAACTTAAAAATAAAATACATTACCCATCATAATACCAAACATTATATACTAAAGTTCGATTTATATTAAAAGAAAAAGAACCTCTAATAATTTATCCCGGCAATCGCGTAAAATCATATATCCCAACAAGATCTTCATATTTCATTGTTGGTAACATAAATATGATAAGGACAAAACTCAGTCTACTCAAAACTCGCATAGGACCGAAAACGGCTGACTCCTAGATGAAAAATGACGTAATTACATTACGTACTTCACCAGTTTCTGAGAATGTCTATCTGTGGTATTATTTCCTTTGGAGATGAATACGATCGTATGCTCAGACCGGAAGTACACTATCTGCAGATTAATCGGCGAAGTTTCCTTCATTGTAATCTTTTGTATTTGCCTAATGTCATTTTAGTATAACCATCTTAGAATTCAAATATTTGGTATATCTTTTCAACAACACAATAAAACTATTAACTGTATTTTATAGATTCATTTTTTTTCATTTATTTTGGTATCAAACAGTCATTTACTTAACAAATTGTGTATAATTAAATGTGCTTTAAATTTAAACTTAAAAGTTAACATACGACAAAATAATGATTTTGTATAATTGCTCTTAAGCAAATTATCTAAATTACATTATATAATTTATCGTCCACCCCTTCCTATATAGAGAGGTATTCGGGAATATTTTACAATGTTAATTAAATCGAGAAATTTATTTCGATAAAGATAATTCACATAGACGAAGCCGCCATAAATTCATATATGGGACAAAATTCACGTAAAAATAAATGTAACAAAATTTACATGAAATATTTGTTTAGAAGTGGTGAAAGAGAGTTCTACATTTGAACGCAGCCATGAGTAATCGCAGGTAGCATTTTTAAAAAGCTATCTAACCGATTAGGATGTCAACTAAAGGCGTAGTTATATAGCGGTACCTTTTATCTGATAATGCGTTCCGCTCTCATTTCGTGTACCTATAACGATTGAGTAAAGTGAGTTATTTGACAATTGGTGACGATAACGTCCAAGAAATTTGTGTTAAGGCTATCAGTTCTTCGAAAAATGATGATTTAAAGTATATAAGTAATCACTTGAAACCTATTGTAATGCCTATTGTAAAAATATTCATATGTAGTTAAGAAATTGGACGAAAATATAAATGGAAATGTAAGAATGTGGTTAATAATTTGCAAAATTATACATTTAAAAATACACAACACGCTCTCATTCCAAAGGCTAACTGCCTAACGCCATCTCTCGAGCACTCCACGAATTAATATTCAATGATCAACACATCTCCCGCCCCTCTTCGCGGCCCGCTGCGTGCGCGCACCAAATAGGGACACTTTTCCGCTGGAGAAAGCCGTCGATTGATTGAATAACGATTTTGATGGACCTCAAACTGTATACTATTATCGCCTATAATCGTATATAATTTTCGTAAATTTTTAAAGCGAAACACGGCATGTTTTCGTCTTTATCCAGTAGTAAACTATATTAATTTGACAAACATAGGAGCTCATATTATATTATTGTTACATTTTATAGACACTATAGGTCTATTATAACTTCAACAATTTACAATCATTATTTTTCTATGTATATAGACTGTTTGTAGCCTTAAATAAATGAAAAAAAAAATATTAGAAAAAGGTACAGGTAAAAGTTTACAACTATGTTTGTAGGGGAGTAATCTACGAAAATACTATCCGGTCATGAAATTTTTTTCATCTACAGAAAGCTACTTCATGCTCGGGTGACATAAGGCTATAACGGGCAAAGTACCGAGTAAGCATAAATACATACTAGACATAATACAATAGAGCTATTTAGATTATTATACATCTTATAAACCTGTAAAAATTAATCTGTTTACTCTCATTTGTCCAATTCTGTTCTTAAGATTAAAAAAAAGTTTTTATGCAAACCATTATTTAATTAAAAGTAAGATTTATTTATTCGAATACTTTAAAATATCTCAATCGTATACAAACGTCGACAATAAGTCTATACCTAATGTAATAATCCGTAGTCAGCCATAAACGTATCGATATTTGACACTGTCCGTCGGTACCTACGACCCACATCCTACTGTGCAAACACAATTTTCATTCACAACTTTGATAATGAACTAAATTTAATGATCTGGTATTTTATTAATTACAACGCAAAATATTATTAATACGCGGTCTCGTTTAAATGACGTAAGTTATTTGCCTAAAAACATTAAATTTTCCTGTAAAGAAACATATGACGTTATTATTAGGTAACAATAATAAAAATTGATAAGGCGCGAGTAAATTCTCTAAATGCATGCATGCATCTTTATTTTTGGTACAATTCTTATATATTGGTGAAAGAATCTTTTAAATTAATCCAGAATTTTTGGAACCCAAACAAACCGCAAGCCAATAATTAAATAATTCCTCCCCATAATATTAGTATAGCTATCACACGCACGTGTTTCGATTATAACGTTTTTTTATTTTGCGACGGGGCCTGTTAGCCAAATATGTTTTTTTTTCTGACATCTTTCATATACAATAAACTTGAATTAATTATATACCTATACCTTCGAGTTATATAATTCCGTCTTTTGGTAAGAGCCACTCGAAAGTACACTGAATAGTTTTTGAGTTCGCCTTCAGACAGGCTGACGCGAAGTCGATCTTTGTATTACCTATTGTAATATTGAAGGTAGGCATAAATAATGCGAATAAATCATTACAAGCAATTAATGAAATACATATAAATTTAATTATTGTCGCCTTGGCACGCAATAAAACTTTTTAAATTATTAAAGTTGAAAACTTTTAAAATCAGACAAGGTACGAATATCTATGCTTAAGAAAAACGTTGAAGTTGTTGCTAAACCATAGACTTAGCTTATTGATAAATAACATCCGGTTAATTTTACACGCTCATGGAGTAAACTATAATTAAATAGACATGATATAGACATAACAGTTTTCGTGTTATTTCCTGTTTAAAAAAAAAATCAGTAAAGAGTATAGTGTTAACATGAGCTATTTTTTATGTGCTTATGATAAAAACTTTTAATACTAAGTAGGTTATCCAAAATTTGTGACACATGTCGTGATATTTGAGCCACTAGAATATTCATTGCCACACTCTACGATCATAAACATCATCGCCTGGACCGTTAGTGGCGCGGAAGGCGCGCTCCTGACCGGCATTACGATGTCCATCCTTTAAACAAGATGGCCGACTTACGCGCCATCTTCGAGGAGACAATAGGGAAGTGGACTGATCATTTCTTATTGTGCCAACGTATGAAATTAATATTATAATAACAAACAAAATATTACCACAATTTACGAAGAAAAGGATATTTAAAATCTTAATTAGATTACGAGAAACAAGACAAAACATATGCTCTCAACGTTAAAAAAAATGCATTAAAAGCACACAATAAAAATACGGCATTTTTATCGTTACCTATGGTTACAAACTTATGTCAATTCCCTATTACGAAGGCTGTTATCATAAAAACGATGAAACGAGGGTCATTTGACCATGACAAATATTGGTTTCACTTTAAATTGCACATAACGTAGATAGGCCATCATAAGACAAGCTTTGAATTATGCCACCGCTGAGTAATGGTTCTCATTTGACAAATAAATAGAATAAAAGAAACATTTCACGTGATTAAGAATCCTTCCGACAGTTATTTAAAGTAGCTTCGTGTTAATTAGTAACTTTTGTAATTAAAAATATTATAAAGTTAAAGAAAGTCAAAGTGGAAATAAAAGCGGTTAGCTCTTTCTACTTTTTTAAGAGTCTCTTAAGTTCCTTTTCTACTTTAGTAGGTAACAAATTATTAAAATTAGTCTAGATACTTCCACCGAAATTAGATCAAAAATGTCCAATGAGGAAGTATTTAAAAAATAAAAATTAGTTCTTGAAATCATACTAGATGTCACTCGCGAGTTTTGGATTTTGTTTATGATATTCATTCAAATTTTATTTCTGACGTAATAAATGTAAATTGAGTATTTTCGATTAATAAATATGACATCGTTTTGTGTTTCTTATAATGTCTCACTTTCAAACTAATTTTTATTTATTTTAATTGTAAGTTTAAGTTGTTTATTATGTTACGTGTAAAGGAACGATGTTTGGTTGATACGTCAACATTAGTGATGAGCCAACTTATTGGTTGCTCGTAACTTTCGTCGAATTCAGGTTTGGAATGGAGAACAAAAATGATGATGAAGATGAAGTGTCATTATACATCCACAAAACGAATGATATTAATATAAATATCAAAATCAATTCAATCTAGACTGTTACATAGTACTTGTGAAAGTCGAAAACTTTACCAATGGTTCGCAAAACTAAGGCGGGAGATCTCTTACTGACAAGAAACGGCAAGAAACTCAGCAAGGGCTGCTTTTTTAATTTCAACTGAACAACTCAACTATACTATATTTGAGGGATCGTAACCACCTAACGCACACGATACCACCGCAGAGATTTTAAGAGACTATAACAACTCTAGGTACTTAGTAAATAATATATTTCAATAAAACGGATTTCTAGAGTAGGTTGTGTAGGAATTGAAATTATTATTAACAATATTATTGTAAGAACCAAAAAGAACAAACCCGCCGTACGAATTAACTTAACACATGGCTGGACGTCCGCCGTCGACATGCAAGATCAGTAGCAATACAATAACTGTACGTGTTTTTGACATTTGAAATTTAAAGTTACAACCTTGCTGTTCGTTTAGAGCAGACGTTTCTTGTTAATTGCTGAATGTTTATTAAGATGATTTAATTATGAATATAAGATTTAATAACTGATAATAGTTTTATAAAGTCTTAATTTCGAAAGCACAAGTTATTTGCACGTTACACTTTGCACAAACGTCATTTTAGCCAGCAGTTATGTTATTTTGTACGAATATATAGTATATTGATACATATCGGGTAAGTTTATACATAATAAACGGATTTTTCTTAAAAATTATTGTTTTTATGACTTTTGTTGCTGATTAATAAACCCTATTCATTCATTCACCATACATAATATAAAAAAAATATTGAGAATTGATGTAGTTTTGTTGTTGTAAGTTCAACAAACAACTAATAGCAATAAAAATAACTTACCTAGTTGTTATTTTTTCAGAACTTTTGTTAAATATTAAAATGAAAATTCCTAGACCTACTATGACAAAAGTACCTATTTTATTTATAAAACGTAATATTATTGTATACCGTAGTTAGATGCCACTTTTAATTATATCACAGCATTCAATTGATTTCCATAAATTTAAAAAGCCTCTGTGCTCACTTCCATTATGTTAGTTTCCATTTTCCTCTATACAAATAAAAAATAAATTTATTCAAAGATTACTTTGTATTAATCGAGTTGCGATTGCATAACTCGAACTAGTTAAATTTCAACTCGATATTAATCCAAGTTATCAGATCCATAACAACACTAACAAATCTATTCTCTTTGGTTTAACGTCATGAATTGACGTTTAGATCCAACAATTTGTGCTGCCATCTAGTAACATAATTTTTTGTAGTTTCTTTATTTTTTTTAAATACTTCCTCATTAAATTTCACCAGAGATACGAAACAGCACTAGAAATGACCACAGACTATGAATTATCAATTTCTCGACAATAGCCAACCTGTCATATTAGACCTCTATGCGTTTGCGCGGGCAAATTTCTTTTTCTCCCATTCGTTTATTGCTTAGTGGCTAAGGCATACATTGGTTTGCAGCCTCACATATAGCGACTACAAATTGGCCATGTAATTGTCTATGGCGACACCATAAATGAGGGCTTGGAGATACGACACAGTGTAATTCAGTACCGTTGAGGCCCATTCGAGTGTGGAAGAAAGCAGCGGTACCGGCGACGTCCACACCATATCAATCAAAAGGCTTATAATACCAACCGTTACGCCGGCCATTGTTAGAATAATTATCTTATTATTAGGTTGTAAGTTCGAAAGTCGCGTGACATTATGAGTTGGATGCGTTCGGGATAGTCGATTTAAATTCCGTATAAGCGGGAAGGAGGAAGTCACGCAGTCACATCTATGACACCTTTTCTCCGTATATGAACCTGAGTGAACTCTATGGACGAGCTTCTTGTCAATTGGTCACGTGTAAAGAGTTTTGTCAGGATGTTTTGATTGCAAAATGAATGTTACATAGGTACATATGTAATGCTAATATATTTTTTTTACTTAGCCATATCCTGTTTCTATAGTTTTCCTATCACTTCTGTATAGAAAGAAACTTTCGTTACATACTACTTAAATTGAAATCCTTATATTTCAATTTACATATCTGAAATATCCATTTTGTTATTTAGTTCTTAATATGGTATCGATTAATCATAAGGTAATCAATAAATTCAGTTGCAGTATCTACTAGTATCTAAACATTATATCTTTATTTATGTTCCAAAATAAATATTTTCATAGTTTAGTTATAAATGGAATTATTCGTAAAAGTTGTGTTAAACAAAGGTACTAATTATCACTAATGTTGTTTTTAACTTTTGACAGACTAATTATAAGACAATACGGCTATTAAAACTCATTAAATACACAAAGTTAAATCGACATATTTTGAAAACAAAATAGCAAAAAACATTATTATATTTGACCAATTTTGTATTCACAATGCTATACTGATAAATATGCTTAATGGAAAATTATTAAACATCCCTGGCACATTCCGGGTGACTGCTCTCCCGCCCGGATCGCGATATGTAGTGTGCCAGGAACAAAGTTAATTTAAAACTTGTTTTTTTTTTAATAATACCTCTTCAGTTCTCGATTAAAACCTATTTTTTGATAAAATTTTAAACATTGAATATATCCTCATTTCAAAATAAACGAAACAATCGTATCGCAACGTAATCGTTATAAAAATTCAGTAAAAGCGATACGTATGTCCTCTTTACGTCTAATTCGTATTTCGTGGAATGTTCCTCGAAACAACGACGCTCGATTTCTTACATTGCTATTTTTTTTTTGCTCTGCAAATAAAACAACGAGATTTTCCTTCTCCAACCGCAATATTAGACTTCAAATAGAAGAGTTATATTGTTTTTACCTTAGCCGGAAGTATTTTACTCTTATTATTATAAAGTAAAAATATTGGTTTGACTATTCATGAGCCACATATCATGTTCCTCCGCGCAATTTTCGTAAAAAAGGATCCAAAACTTTTATTTCACGTATTAATGTTATTTAAAAAATCCTAACTTAGGCGTTTATTATTGCCTATATCACCGGCGTATTATGTAGCTCAGGTGAAAGAAATTCTTAAATCGGTCCAATAGTCTCGGAGCCTATTTAATGCATACAAATAATAAAATATTTCTCTTTATAATATTAGCATAGATAAGTAGAAGAAGTACATTACATGCAATGTAACTAATAAAAATGCTAATTAATTAATAAAAGACTAAAAATTATCTGTTTCCTTTATTAATAATGTCTTAAAATAACGAATTTCCTAATATTACATGTGAGTTCCAGCGAATCAAAAGGCAAAACTTTAGCGGCATATTTTTAATTTTCATCCTATATTTCTCGTAAACACAAACAACTACGTAGAAGTATTACGCCACATAGTAAAACGCGATGTTGCCAAACGATAGTTGCGTGCACCGATTATATTGCTAAGAAAATATGATACGTTCCAGTTGTGTTACCCTCGAAGCCTGTTTAGGCACTTATTAGACCAGTGTTGCCACATTATTTCATGTGCTAAAGATGCTTAAGACTGTAGCAATATGATTTCCTTCTGTATTACTCTGATAGTGTAGTTATTTGACGAATGATACGTAGGTAAGGAATTACGTAAGGAATGTGGGCTTATTTTTTTAAATTTTACTAGAGATACGTAAAATGTACCCACTGCTGGTACACAGACCTTCCATACGAATGGATAAGAATCGAATAGAGAGAATGGGTCCTGATAAACGACTCGGGCCCCTTATTGGTGGGTGCTAGCGACTGCGGATGCGGCCGTTACCAATGGCTTTCAAAGCACGAAGGAGCCCGAAATAATAAATATTTGGTCACCCATCCTATAACCGGCTTAACTTCGACATTCCAGACAGGTTTCTTATTCATTTAATGATACAACCTTTGAATAGGTTTAAGTTTTGGGTTTTTATAGATGAACGTTTCAAATACTCTCCATGCTCGATAGTCTCTATACTGAGATGGTTGTTTTAGGTGGTAAAATGTGTAAAGTCAAAGTCAAAATGTATTCGAATAAAATAAATATAAGTACTTACATTTTACGTAGCATCCAACATTTTTTGGTACCTCTTGTGAAGGCATCATATGCGCAGTACATAAAGAAAATTGCATTTAGTTATCCTTTTTTAATAGTTTTCTCGTTAAAGAAGTCAAACAGCATGGCTAGTACAGTCAACGCCAAAAGTTATCTCTTCTACTTTTTTAATAAAATAAAAAACAATATGAATATTTTTGTCTTTGAACATTTATCGCCTTTGATATTTCAATATTTTTATCTATCTGCAACCGCAATAACACAGATTGTTATCTGTCAAACTAAATAACGCTTATTTTATATGATACTCCCATGTTTTTAATAAGCTTTTGGGGTGGGAAATTCAAACAAACATAAGTGCAGTGTAAAAACAATTTAACTCCAAGTTCAATTGTTCTAGAATTAAGTTAATAAATATTTCAGTTATGGAGTCAAATAAATTTTGATAATAATTATTTGAATTTGTAATCGTACTCATATATTGAGATTAAAGATAACTAAATCTCTCACATTTTCATAATATTTTTTTTAATTTTCTCATTTATCTTGCTCACAAAAATAACTCCCATCATTAAAATTAAGTTTCACGTCCATCTTTGTTTCACCAACTTACATAGTGAAACTTAGATACCAAATTCAATTCGTTCGTTAGTTTCGGATAAATTCAGCTATTGCAAAACAGACAGACACGCGAATGATGCTTAAGCTTCTATTTTTTTCTTAATTTAAAAATAATGTAAAATAAATTTAGACAGTCCTAGATTTATCACTAGCTTAGACATAACAGGACAGAGTAAAAGAGGTAGTTGTGTAATGTGACCTCATTACCGGATGTTGATATCTAAATAATGGCGCGACATTGTAAAAAGATATGCGTTTTAGGTGTTTCCAATTAAGTAATAAGATCCGGTCATCGTTTATGGAATTTAATTACATTTTATTCTTTATTTAATCTATAGAATACGGAATTATCGTTATGTAAAATATATATACAAAGCTAGTAAAAGAAAGAATCGAAAACACTATGAAATTATGAAAAATAACTTCAGTATAGTATAAGAACTTTATAAACAACTATGTAAATGATGTGCACAATGAATTGATGTACATACTTTCATCCATACATCCATACATACAAGAGATTAAACTGTGACTAATGCAAATCTCATTATTGACGTCTGTCAATTAGTCATACTTTTGTTGCTGCAACTATTGTCCTGCGATCGAGTATCCTATAATATTAGTTTTTTTGTTTAATGTCACTGACACCATTTCTGGAGTGTTTCGTCACAGGTATTTCCCTGTTATTTCGCAGCATGCGTATTTGGAAGTACGATTTCCGTCATAATAGTTTAGGAACGATATATGGTAAGTACCGTGCCTCCGAGCACTTTGTTTTCTCTGCCCATAGGCCCCCGTGAGATGAATCTAAAGGTGGACGTTCACTGTGTCAACGCGCGCACACGGTACGCAACGTGTTGTACGGATTTGCTGTTATACTGCATTCAGATTTTTAATAGAAGTAGTACCCATTAGACAGCTTTGACACATTGCGAAGTAATGTACTTATAAATAGTAGCTCTATAGTATGACGTCACTGGCACGCATCACATTCTCTTTGCTTTTCTTGCTCGTATAATGTGTACGGTCGGTGCGGCCGGTACGGATACTGAAAGGAATCCTAAATAAGGCTATGGAAAATCCGCGGCGTACCGAGCGTCCGTTGCGTACGGACACAGTGGACTCTCACCATTAATGTGAAGATGTAGTTTTATATCTTCATATTTATTTACAACTCTCAACTTATACTCAATACTAATATTATAAAGATGAAAGTTCGATTCCAGACTGTGTAAAAGTAGATTTCAAACGAACTCTTTTGTCTTTTTGCTTTAATAAATTAAAGAATCAGTAGGCAAATTATTAATATTCATTACTTTTCCCGGAGACAAGCATTAAATTTTACAATAAACAAAACAGCTTTTATAAAGATATGCATTATAATAAGTGTCTTTAAGTCAATGCCTCCTAAGTTCTATTTCCGGCTGGGTAAATAAATTCAATAACGTTTTACCTGCTGCAATAATATTTTTTAACATCGATTTATTATTATGAAAAGAGCACAATCAACATTTTTTTCTTAAATTATTTTCATTTTTTGAATGAATAGCAACTTCATATGAAATAATTTTTCCAAAAATACAGCTGTTATTATTATCTTCTACTCTTCTCAATATGGTCTTCCGGTGTCGATTTACGAAAGATTTTCTATTACAAATTCTCAAAAATAACATATACCATTTAACATAATAACCGAAATTATTTTTGTCTGTTCAATCGCTTCAAATAATGGGAAATTATTCACCTTCTCCTATTTAGGTATTCTCCTGCAACTTCGCCCCCGTAAATTGAAGCCTATGTCATACGCGCATGATGTAGCTTTCCGTAAGTTAAATAATTTCCATGCTCGCATGAGTATTTCCGAAGATTAATTTCTACAAACAAAAAATCAGCGTTAGAAACTACCTTTTTGTAATATTTATTAAAAATGTACACTATCAACTGTTTCGACTTGGCAGAGATTTTAAGTCAGTAGCTCAAATATAAATTTTTTTTTTAATTTGTTCTGCAGTATCATTTTTATATCTAAAACTAACGATTGAATACTACACCAAGGTATCTAACATAGGCAGACTAGTGTGACGTCAGATATTATGTATTGATTTTTACGCCCATACCGCGCCACAAACAAGCCCGACAAAACACGCCTTCCCACCAACGACATAAGGTTTCAACACCTTTTTTTAAGACAAAGGCGATAGGTATCACTTAGTCATCTTTTTCTACTGTACAATGGGATTTTTATGGATTCCTTACAGATTATAGAATTTGTTTTGGCTTGGCAAACGTTTCGTATTACATTCTTTGATGAAAAAAAAAAGAAAATCTAGCGAATACGATGACGAGACAACAATTTTCTTACCAAAAACACCATCCATTGTCTGTTAGGACACAATTTCGTTTATTACAGTCGGCATTTAGCATTCGATCTTTTGATAAAATCTATTAACTAATCACCAAGCATCGGTGTCCACAATGAATACGCAATATCATTATGTTATTTTAATAAAACCCACATATAATACAAGTGAATTGACTTAGTCACCTATTGTCGTGGTTTCTAGGAAATTTTAATGAAAGCGCCCTGTGCTATTCAAACAAACCGACAATCAATCGTAACATATTTCTTTTGTTGTTGCAGATATCAAAACAGAGGAGGTCATCACGGAAGCTAAAATAGAAACTGAAGAAGATATGGACAAAATGGTCGAAACTAAAGACATGAGACCGAATAGAACGACCAGCATCGATAGTGATAACCGCTCAGATAGGAGTGAAGAGGAAGAATCGAGAAGAATTAGAAAGAGGGCAGCCGCCATGTCCCCCTCGTCGATGCCGCTTGACAAGCGAACTGCAAGATTCGAATGCCCTAAATGCCATTTACGATTCGATTCTGCCAACACTTTTGATATTCATCGGTTCACCGCTCACGGAGATGACAGCAGAATAGGTTACGACGACCTAAGCTTTAATATCTCAACCAAAAAGTACCCAGATATTGCACGAAGTTTATGTGAACGTAATATAACGGTTACAGAACAGCGGTTCCGATGCGATATGTGCTCACGAGATTTCCCAAGCGGACAAACTTTGGAAATTCACAAGAAGACGTGCACCAACACTCGAGTTCCTAGCCCTGAGCGTGACAGGCGAGAAGACTTCTTTGCTAAACTTGATCTTAGAAATAGGTCTTACGGCATCCCGGGCACTCTAACGCCACCCATGGATAGATTCACTCCAAAGTTTGAAGACAGTCATCTATCCAATGGCATAAGACACATCGATGCAGCGAGAGATCTAGCAGATATTCAATCAATCTTAAACGTAACATCTGCTGGAAGCCTTCTAGAAAGGTTAACCGGCACTCGAGTATCATTAGGCGATGCCGTCTTGACGCCTCCAGATACTGCTTCCAAGGATAGAGAACAAGAAGAAACACAAGATAACTTTGCAGCAGAATTTAGACGAATGAAATTGAGGGGTGAATTTCCTTGCAGATTATGCCCGGCTAAGTTCCCTAACTTGCGTGCGTTAAAAGGGCACAATAGAGTTCATCTCAGTGGAACTGGTCCAGGACCGTATCAGTGCAATATGTGCCCTCATGCTTCTCTTGACAAAGCTGCTTTAGTACGACATATGCGCACACACAATGGTGATCGTCCATACGAATGTGCAGTTTGTAATTACGCCTTTACTACTAAAGCAAACTGTGAACGACATCTCCGAAACAGACACGCCAAAATTACAAGAGAAGACGTTAAACGCTCAATTATCTATCACCCATCCGAAGATCCTAATAATGATGAAGTCAATTCAAAACTAGCTCGTGATGAAGTCAAAAGGTCACTTGCATTCCAAACGCCGGAAATTGAAAGACGCACCGAGAGTACTGGTAGAGAAACGCCGCTTACACATTTTAATCCTAGTTTTATTGCTGAAAGACACCCAGTAGCAGCATTAACAGCAAAACCATTACTGGAAAGTCCTTTACTAGCTCAAAGAGAAACTGAACAAGCTTTACCTAGGATTAAAGTAAAAGGTATCGGCCAATTAAATCAAATACCAGAATTCAGACCACCGGAATTGACATACAAAGCTAATGATACTCCGTCTGAAACTTATGATGAGGAGGCTCCTGTTGATCTCAGTACAAGTGACAATAATAGTTGTGATGTCTTAGATCTTAGTAAAAAGAAACGCAACGTCGACGATGATGAACCTAAGCCACCACCGAGACCTTCGTATGAACCTGACGCGGCTGCTGTTGCTGCATCGACTTTTGAAAAGGCAAGGCTTTTACTAGCTCAACAAAGATTATTCGAAAATACTCTTCCAAAACTGGACCCAACCTATTATGCAAATCAATTATCGCAGCTTTATGCTGGAGCAGTTCCGGGTATCCCAGGCCTATCACTACCCGCTTCATTTCCAATCAGCCCTTACTTTCTTCAGCCTTCTTTTTTTCCACACCCAACTGATTCTCAAGAACTTGCCGAAATAAAGCAACGTATCCAAAAGGAAATAATCCGTGGCTTAAGTATGTCTGGAGGTCGACTTGTAGCAAATGAACAAGAAATACCGACCAAACATGAGCCCGAAGAAGAGGAGCAAAAGCCGTTAGCCTTACCTAGGTCACCTTCGCCAACTCCGCAATCTGAATCTCCCAGACCGTTAAGTAACAATCTCGTATCGCCCAACGATTCAGTAAAGATGGTGATAAAAAACGGCATCCTGATGCCAAAACAGAAACAGCGTCGATACCGCACTGAAAGACCTTTTTCTTGTTCACAATGTTCCGCTCGTTTTACTCTTCGATCGAACATGGAGAGACATGTTAAACAGCAACATCCGCAGCATTGGAGCGTAAGAAGACCAGCCCCAAGAGCTCCTCCGCCATACCCTAATACAGAAGCTTTAACAGATCGAGTGAAGTACGCCCTATTGGCTCGTCATTTAGAGAGACCTTTGCAGCAAAGCGATCGATCTCCAGCACGAAGAGATTCTGACGAAGTAGCAGACAATGAAGAAGACGAAGAAGATGCGTTAGTAATCGATGAAGAACCTGAATCTGATCAAAAATTTGATGAACACTCAGCAGCCCATAGGGCTGCAGCAGAAATTTTGATGGCAACGCGTCAACAAGAACTACATAAAGACTTTGACTTAAAAATAGCTGGAAATTTAATAAACAAACCAACTCCGATTACAACTGATAAGACTGAGACTGGAACAGAACCTAATACTGTGTCTGGTCCTGAATCATTACCTGTGCCACCTGTACCTTCACGCAGCGATGAAGAAGAAGACGAGGAAGGTCTGGTCGCTTCGACCAGTGAAGGAAATAATTCTGGCAGTGATGAAAACAAGTGAGTATATACAATAAATATGTAATGTTTTTTTATAAATACAAAAACGAGAAATTAATATTAAATAGATAAATCAATCTTACTAAGTTTGTCTGTCAAATGAAATCCTTAATATTTATCTCCTTTTCAGATCCGAATCGGATACTGGGAATCAACCACCTAAGAAAAAGTCCGCATACAGCTTAGCACCAAACAGAGTGTCATGCCCATACTGCCACAGAAAGTTTCCTTGGTCATCTTCACTCAGACGTCACGTGCTCACCCATACCGGTCAGAAACCTTTCAAGTGCCCACACTGCCCATTATTGTTCACTACCAAATCTAACTGTGACCGCCATCTGTTGAGGAAACATGGAGGATCAGCTCGAGCTATACTCGCTGAACCTATCCCAGACACTGTGGCCCAACCGCAGCCTATAAACGACACGAGAACTGTTCCAGAGAGACCGTTTAAATGTGCTTCGTGTCCAACCAGCACATTTTCAACTATGGACACTTTAAAAAAACACATGTCATCTAGACATGGGACCGGTGATCATCCTGATTCTCCGAATACGGAAAACGATGACGCCACAGACGGCATAGTCTTCAAATGTCATCTCTGCGATGCCTCTTTCGGTGACAGAACTGGAGCGCTAGGTCATTTAGCTTCGTCACATCTGTCTGAATATGAGCAACTGGTGAACAAGGGAGCTCTGGACGCAGCTAGTGATAGAAGCGAAAGTGCCGATGACGATGAGAGAGGGAAATTTCCAGACCACGCCAACAGAAAGGTGAGACTTACTTTTGAAATCTATCACATATAGTTTTTAGTTAGTTTAGTTTTTAGATTTAACGATATCAATTTTAGTGTGTCATGAGTCTATTCCTTTTTATACACATCTGTGGTCTGACATTACGCACGCCTAGCGCGGGGGTCGACGACTTACGACTCTTTTGTTATATTATAAAATACCGGCTTTCAAGTTTCATTTACAAAACTTCAATATTTTACTCTCGAAAGCACATACTATAATCTATCCATATTTTAGTAATCATACAAAATCTCTAATATAATAAAAATAATATCGAAACGATCTGTCAGGGTATCTTTAAAAACTGGGGAATTTCATAAATTGCAGCTTTTGTCTCGTCGGTCTAATAAGATTGCCATCTCTTGGCCTAGCCATCTCTAAGACTACAAAATGCTATCATATCTTGACGTAATAGCCGACTGCGGCTAGATCGGTGAAATATTCACTCGGACTTCCAAATATTAAGGTGTCAGATTTAGCGAAAACAAGCATTAGGATGATCGTTGTATTACCCAAATACGTTTAGTCACATCCAGTGCGAACGGTTTGTAGAACGGTGACCGTTGTCGGCAGGTGGTATGCGCGTTCTGCGTGCGTCGGTTCTGGTCCGCGGAGGACCTGCGGCGGCACATGCGCACGCACTCCGGCGAGCGGCCCTTCGCGTGCGACCTCTGCCGCCGCCGGTTCACGCTGAAGCACTCCATGCTGCGCCACCGCAAGAAGCACCGCGACGAGGTCACCGACGACGACGAGCCCACGCCGCCCCACACGCCGCCCGACGACGGCCAACTCGCCAACGGGTGAGTACTGATGTCCCCGCCGTTGAGGCTCAGGCCTTTCCGAATAAATTGCAAAGCTTTATCGTCTTAAGTGTCGACTCCGTGCCGTATAACTTATTTATGCTTAATAATTTTCGCAGATATCGTTACCGAGACGACGACGGCTCGGGAAACGAAATACCGAGCAACGTCAACAACAACAACTCCCCACCCGCCGCACCGTACGAGAAAAAGCTCAAATTAGACATGACGTCCCGCAAATACTCGTCCGAAGCAGAAAACGACACAGAAAATGGCGGAGACCTAATCGGCAAACTTCTAGGCATACCCGACAAGACGATCATCAACAAACTCCTCTCGTCAGCGGACGAAGCGGCCAAATTCCTGGGCGTAAACAAATGAGAGTACGCTTTAGTCCTCGTGACGCCGGCTAGATTAATCCTAGCCCCGCGGGGACTAAAATTACCAATCCAGATTCAAACCTCAGCAACGAACCCGACTATTCAGAAACCTTGTACATCGCCATCTAGCAACGAGTAGGTTAAATAAGTTCTCGGTGTGCAAACTTTCTTCTATATTCTATTTTTGGCAATTTCTTTTGAATAGGTGCCTTTATAATGCCTTAATAAATAAAGTGAAAACCGTCCTTTTCTGCCTTAACATTAGATTATAAGCGCTTATTGTGTGGGTGAAAAGCAACGATTTTTTTTTTTTTAATAGTGCCAGTTTACTGAAGTACATTTCTATATTTTTAATGAGTAGTCTCTAAGTAATATCTTAAAACGTTTTTTATATAATAAAATTATCTACCCGTAGCACTAATTTTAGGTCAAATCAATGTTTGTATAATTGTTATTAAAACAAGCACCAAATCCTCATAGCTTTTTGTCAAGCCAAATCCAGGTACATTATGCATTTCCATCTAGTCGCGTTTAAACTATTTTCAAATGAAGACATTGCTTGAGAACTGTCGTTGAATTCGTTTTATTGTCTTATTACAAAACGGAGCTTATATAACAAATTGATGCTTATCGCTATTTAAATGGAAATATTTTCTATACAAAATGCAATTTCTAAACGCCGAATTCTATCCAATTTATTTAACAAATGTCTCGCTTTACTCCGATTATAAAATTACCACTTTTTATAAGTTTCATTTTGTAATAAGAGGAATAAAGCTTTATGCCAAACACTTTTAGTAATCCAAAATTTTCTAGTCACAATATTAGACGTGTTTCATATATCGATATTTAATATTAAATAATACCAAATTTGTGAATTTTTAAATTCGTTTTATCTTAAGTATTATACTGGATTGTATTCGATGTAACCTCAAGCTATACTACCAATGAATAGGAGTAGTTTTATTGTAATAATTATCTTGTATTTAGACCCTAATAAGTACTTCTGCGCTTTTTCCTAATCTTTTATCTCTCTTTTTAAAACTAATATTTCTAATTGTTAAAAATTTAAAGTTGTAATTATTGTAATGTACTTTTGTTTGCTCAAATTCATGGCATTTCTTTAACGACAAAGACTATAGACAGTAAAAATTTTTAATATAAGAAAAATGTAGGATCTCCATAATATATATGACGAATGTAAGACGTAAGATAATTAGTTTAGATATTCTTTTTTTTAATAGGTGGATTTTAATTTACCGTCATAATATTTTTATGTTAAAAAATCTCTAACGATTTTTAATCGTTGAAAAAAATTAAGAGATATAATGTTATTGCAAGAAAAATATATTATTTAATTTTCTCTATTATTATTATTTAAAAAATTCTAATGGTGCAGCAATATTATATTTTACGGGAGTTTTAAACTCTAAATAGGTTATTTTAGATTAGAAAATGGTCTCCTTGTGGATTGACAAATCATACGCTAGAATATACCTAAGTCCGATTGCTTTGTAAATATTTTATGCTAAAACTAGATATAAAAACATATTATAACATGAAAATGTTAACATACATAGTTGTATATTATGTGGTTTCAAATGTAATTTAATTATACGTGTTAATTAATGCAAAAAAAAAACTTACGTACTTAATCATAATTAAGCACATACTATTTATATTGTGGATATTATATGATTAGTCTTTCATTACAGATTTAGCAATAACATTCATCTTAATTGAATATGATGTTAGATAATATTAATAAACAGGTATACCAAAGTAAGTTTAAAATGTAATTATATTATTTTTTAATCAAAGTAAAATCCCGCTTGATGTCAATTATAGATAGTTGAAAAATGACAACCATCATTGATATTGTAATTACTATTTATAATTTTAACAATAATTTGCTAGTATCTAATACGGCCAGTAGTTCGAATTGAAACGATAATATATTGAATGGTATCTCTTAATTATTGTGTTACATAAAAATTGTTTTAAGTAGAAATCTCGTACTTAAATAGTAGTAAATTTAGTCTAAGAATGTGGCAACACCGCTTGGCCTTTCAACAGTAGTGTTTGTGTGTTTAAATTGCTCTTATTATAAATAAGGATAGAGTTAGTTAAAATAAACTTTTACCCAATAAAAATGCATGATTATGATAGTAATAATATTATATTACATAGTATGTTTACCGTTCACATATTTGCCTTAAAATACTTTTTTTGCAATATTTGTGTGTGTCGTTTTTTAAATGTTTCTTTGTGAAACAACTATTATATGGTGTATTATTCAATAAACATCTCTTATTGCTAAATTGGACTTTTTTATTTATTTATAAGGTACCTAATACTACAGCAAAATGTCAGATTTTAAGCAGGACTCATGTCATAGGTATACCCAAATAAAAATAATTAAGATGAGGTTGTACGAAACTACTACTTTTTAAACCAATTTTATTCTAAGGTTATGAATTTTATGAAAATTAAACATATAATCGATTGTTTACTAAAACTGAAAAAGAAATTTCAATAAATGGCTCGATAAAAAAATCGCAAAGATGACTCCAAAAAGGCTTTTGGATCGATTTTATAAAATGTATGAAATCAATATTTGATTGCGTATTTATATGGGAACGTAAACAGAGGTAAAAGGGAGTCGTAATTAATCTGAATGGATAAGTATCCATTTAGGAGATTAATTGAGGCCCCGTAAGGTTTTCATTATTTTTAATTTTGAGGCATTCTCTACAAGCCAATCTTGGTTCGTCTGTTACTTAAATGACTATTTATTCACAAGTTTGGAAATGCATTTTGGCATAACTAAACCTAATTTTATAGTTCATTTAACAGAATTGCTACCATTAGCACGTGTCTAAACTGTCGACTGATCGAAAACCGTCCGTGTAGGCCTGTAATCGTCATATTGGAAATGAGATCTTTTCAGTAAAGTGATGGGATCTAACACAAAAACAAAGAAAATAACATTCCTGTAAGGAAACTAAGAGGATCTCAAATGAATCCAG
Source organism: Diatraea saccharalis (assembly GCA_918026875.4). Classification (NCBI taxonomy): domain Eukaryota; kingdom Metazoa; phylum Arthropoda; class Insecta; order Lepidoptera; family Crambidae; genus Diatraea; species Diatraea saccharalis. The sequence goes on from OU893336.1 coordinate 1,437,448, forward strand.
AAAAATAATATGAATTCTATCTAATATTCTCCAAAAACAGAGTTTAACTTCAACGCCCTCTGTGATATTATAATAAAAATAGGTTATACCTAGTCATACAAATATTAGTGTTGCTACTCCCTACAAGATGGCGAAACCTGCAATTTAATAAAGAATTTCGATTAGGAAATTATACTTTAATAATTGTATTTTAATAATTATTTAAATATTTTTTCGGTAAGGTAGATTTTTACTTTTAATATTAAGCTCAATCTCAATAAGAAATACACTTTCAGCAATAACTTATCCAATAGACGTACGGTGATACCATTATTGTTAATTTCCACTTGATTTCGGTAAGTAGAAAATTATTACAATGAGAAAGTATTTAAAAAAAATTAATTCCCGAAATAAAACTAGATTTTGCTACGATACGTTCTTGATTTCTCCATGGCAACCTTTCCGGTTTTCTTTCATATTTAAAAATAAATAAGTTTTCAAAACTCAATTAACAACTTATATTGTATTTGTACTTTTTTGTATTTGTATTGATATATAAGTTTCAAACTTTTAAAATTTCAGTTTTTAAAATGAACGGAAATGACTGTCTTTGGTCTATTCGTTTCCTGCAAAAATCAACTTTTTCTAGAGTCGCCATCTTGTGGAGGTGCTTTTTTAGTGCTTTAGTGCTTTTTTTAATACTTCCTCTTTGGTGTCAGCAAAAACTTTTGATAAAACTATATTTATTGAAATAAAATTATATATTTTTTCAACATATTGACAATACATATCTAAAAACTATGTATCTGTAAAAAAAAGTACAAATTTTATATTTAATTCATAATGAAATAGACTTTAAATTACCATAAGCACCATAATGAGGGACCAAGTTGGATTTTTGATCTTACAGATAGATATAAATTAATAATGATGTGACAATCTTCTCTCGTGTCGAGGTACGTACAATGATAAATAATGTTTAGAAAGTAGACGATGGCTTTCGTTCCTTTAAACGTATTCACCATTATGAAAAACAAAAAAAAAAATTGAAATAAATCAAATCGTCACTTATATTTTTTTGTTTTTTTAGTACTAGAGTTATAATCCTTGAAAATTGCTAATGCGCCTGGCCGCCATTCTGGTGACTTAATTGCATTCAACAATCAATACCGTTAACAAGTAAGCACTGGTTGACGAGTAACACTTATTGAGTTTGGTTGTGTTGAGGTCACACACGTTTTTGTAGTTTTCAATTGTCATTGTTGAGTTTTTTTCATTTCGTGTTATGTCTCTCATTTGATTGTTACTATTGGCTATTTTTTTTTAATTACCTTTCCGTTTGCTATCGCGTTATAACAAACTATATTATAAATGCTATTTTTTTCACGTATTTTTATTTTCCACATACCCTTTCCAAAAATTCATGCAATAAATAAAAAAACTAATAGTTACGTAATTATTATAATAATATGTTGACTGACTATTTATATATATTTTAATAATTAATTTATCTCTTGCATTTTGTGTTGTCTATACTTTCTTTATTCAAATTACGTCACGCGGGTCAAAATAACTTAGACAAAATACCAGCAACTTATACGAATTTATATATAATTGATAGACAACGAGAGTAACTCGATGGCGTAGTGGATAAGCACCGCGGCCCGCGATCGTAGTCGTTAAGCAACTTTCGCAAGGGTCGGACACGGGATGGGTGACCAAAAAATTATTAACTCGAGCTACTCCGTGCTTCGGAAGGCACGTTAAGCCGTTAAATTCCGGCTGCATTTGCAATCGTTAATACCCTCCAATCCGCGTTGGGCCAGCATGGAGGGTCATGGCCCATCCTCCTTAACCATTCATAAGGAAGGCCTGAGCCCCTGCAGTGGGGACGTAAAATGGCTGGTGATGATGATGATGATGATGGTAGACAACGACTTATTTATTATTTTTCAAAACTAAATTCGAATGAATGAAACTAAATCAGAACACCTATCTAAACAATTTGATTCAACTCACAGATTCAACTATTAGAGTACCTAGTGACATCGTGCTTGATTTTGAGAATAAGTTTGATTTTGGCAGTTATCAAAATGTCAAGTTGTTAAATATTCCCTCAGTGACAGAAAATGCTCGAACATAGTACCGCCATCTAGTTACATTTTTAAAAATACATCATCGTTGTCTAAATATGGCAAAAATGTATATTTGTCATGGCAACTCAAATAGTGAATGAAGGAATTTGAAGAAATAGAAAGAAGTCGCTAATTTTATGTTAGACGGCGTCTTTATTTTTGAATCATAAAAATCTAATCTTTCATATAATTTCGAGATTTCCAAAGTGTTTTTTTTAATCTAGGATAGGTAGTTCGGTAAGTAAGAAGCTTTTAAACGTAAATCATATCTAATTTTGTTTAAATATAAGCTTGTTTTCTATGCATTCCACAAACCTAGTGACGTTTTTATTGTTGCACTTTTATCTTTTACAAATAAATTATAAAAAATAAGGTCAAATCGTATATTTAGAAACTTAATATAAAATTATAGAATGCTCAATGAGACGCTGTTTATATATTTCTTTATACAATACGTGTTATTTATGCATGTAAATATGATTGCAGTGTCAAAAGTAACCAATATGGGTGATCAGCAGTTTTTCTTAAAATGGAACGATTTTCAAACGAATATGGTCACTTCGTTTAGGCATTTGAGGGATGAGAAAAGCTTTACAGATGTAAGTACTTTTTTAAATTAACTATTACCATGTATCAATATCTATTTGTCATAAAAAGCAATCCAATAACAAAAATTAAAAGTTAAATTTCTAACTGAATGTAAACAGCAGTCAGTGATACATATTATAAAGCAAATTACCCACTTTAAAATTTATTTGCATTCAGATATTTTATGAGGTTCCAGTACAATAATTTGTCAAAATTACCTTTGCTGAGTATCTTGCTGATTTTTCTCAGGACAATATCTTGATAAATACCTACCTAGATTTACAAAATTCAAATTCTTTCCTCGATCTTGAAGTCTCCACTGTTAGACATTAATTTTATAAATAAAATATTTTTTGGAGAATGAGCCGTAACCCACAATGCGGCTCTAGTTTGGTTGCATTAATGTTAACTGTATATGCAGTTGTGATGAAAATCTTATTAAGCATTGTAGAATAGCATTTATATATTAACATTTTTTGTCAATCCAAACAATGAATTGTATTTTGCAGGTGACTTTAGCTTGTGAGGGACAGACATGTAAAGCACATAAAATGGTCCTTTCAGCATGTAGTCCGTACTTCAAAAGCTTATTAGAGGTAAGTTAATAAGCCAATTTCTTTATTGTATACCATGTATTTTATGCATGTATTCGACATCACATACATTGCTTAGATTCAAAGATGAGTAGCTAAAGGCCTTGAATTGTAGATTATCTGGGATTGCATAGGTACAGCAACACCTAAATCTAAGAGAATATAAAAAAAGACCATTTTCTACATTGATCTGACTGGTCATCAAACATGGCAACTGGAAAGGTAAGCTTTGATAGATCTGGTTTAAAACCAATTATTATTATTTATCAATTCCTACTCTGAAGAAAATCTTTTTAATACACCACCCTAATATATTGTGTATAGTCCCATACAAACAGCTAACCTAATAAGCTTAAGGTCTATGAGATAGTTATGATCGGACTTAATTTTACTTATCAAGAAACATGAATAGTGTAGTAAATTTTAGAGATACTACTAAGGTTTGATTTGACTGTGATAACAATATAACAGCTACATAACTAATGAAACATCATTATTGGTGTATGAACCCTCTTTTAATTTACTAGTATGTGGATAAAAGTGAAGCCTAAAGGCTGATTCACACAAATTCAGTAACCGGCGTCATTGTTGGCACTGAAACTGATTGCACCATGTACAAAAATACTCATAAGAGGTACAAGTTTTATGTTTTGAGAGATGGATATTTATGGCGTCAATATTAATATAATAAGTTTGATAGAAATACAAATAATTTGTTTATTTTCACGATAATGGGATCTAGTCATAAGTTAGCAGCTGTGTAACGACTTTTCAATTCAATTTATAAAAAGTCAGCACTGACTGGCCTCAAAAGTCAGTTGCTGACCTCATGTAAACTCGCCTTAATAGCTTCACACGCGGATACTGTAAGTAAACATTAGAGGATGTTATATATAAAATGGAATCTTACACCGTTATTATTGAGCTAACCTGTGACTGCACTGGTACATACCAACACTTAAGGCTTGAATATTTATTTGTCAATTACTTTTTACTCTAATAATGTAATGTACTTACTTATAAACAAAAGACTGTTAATGTAAAATTCAAAAGCATTTTTTGAATCAAGAATATTTGTAGTCTGTCTCATACGTCAAACGAAACACCAATTAGAGCGCATGACTTCATTCATGGATAATTTAGTATTGAAATTTTCTAGGAAAATACACAACACACAATGTGTAATGCATTAAAAGTATAAAATAATAATCGTTGTTTCAAAAATATATGCTGGTACAGACATACATATATGTCAGCATTGATCTGGTTTAATTAATGATATAATATTTTGTAAAATACATTAAATAATTAGTAATTATGTATAAAATATAAATCAAAATTAATGTAAATGAGTTCTACATATATGACTTACCTAGTGTAATAAACTTTATTAATAATATTTTACAATATGATTGTACGACAGGAGAATCCATCAAAGCATCCCATAATAATCCTGAAGGATGTATCATACCTGCATCTGCAGGCGATCCTGGAGTTCATGTACGCCGGTGAAGTGAATGTCTCGCAGGAGCAGCTGCCCGCCTTCCTCAAGACCGCCGCACGCCTTAAGGTAATCCTATTGATCAATTGGTTATATCAGTCGATCCCGATTCGAAAGATTATCATATTTATTAATCAATTTTTCTTTAAGATAAATATCAATAAAAATTAAAGTAATTAAATAATAATTTTTCACTGTAAAATCATTGCAATGATTAAAAATCATTTTTTTATATTATGTTTGCTCAGGTGAAGGGATTGGCTGAACCACCACCACAAATGCCCAGCATCAAGCGGGAAGGCTAACAAGTGAGGTTATACAAAGACTCTAGTGACTACCGAAACACCAATGTAACATACCGACTGCACTTACAACACCACTCGACAATGGTAACACTGAAGACTGTTGGCATTATGTATTATAATAAAAAGTACTGGCAATTAAACATTTTAACTGTGTACAATCTAGAATTTTCACTTTTGCTTTTTATTCTATAGCAGTGTTGGTTAAATCTAAGTTTCATTATTTTATGATAGATTATTTGGTTTAATTGTACATGTCTGTACGTAACTTATTTATTTTTGTATATTTTTCACTACAAAGTGCCTTCAGTCTTCTTGAAAGAATCTCCTTCAGATATATAAGATCAAGATATATATATTTTACTATATTGGACAAGATTGGTCGAATAAAATGAATGGAGTACAATAAATATGTAAAGTTAATGAAATTACAGTTGTGTTTGAGAGCCAATTGAATAACAATACTGTGCACAACCAGGATTGCTATGGCAAATTATAAATATAACTAACTATTCAGAACTTTATTCACATAATTTACAAGTTCACAATTAGCATCCAATTAGTGTTTATTAATTTGTATTAATATTATAGATTAAGGTGGAATGATATTGTTGAATATTCTATCAGTACATTTATTACTATAAATTTGATTTTAATGTTCTTAAGTTCTGTTTTTTTATTTATTTTATCACAACAAAAAGTTGTTCAAAATAGTTGAACTATTTTTATTTTCACAAATATTTAAAACTAGACTGAGCAGTTGGTGCGTATACTTGAACTAAGTTAACCGGAAGAGGCGTAAGGATGGTCATGATTCTATCACTTACTGCATTGTAACCATATATATATATATATATATTTTATATAACATATATGTCGCATCATCTTTACGAAGATCACTTGATTTAGTTACTTTTTTTTAAATTGCTAGTTATATACATTATAAATGGAAAAAATGTAGCAAAAACGGTTGTTTGAACGGTTTTATTGATAAAAAATATCACATTAAGGCCCTTGCAGCATTTATCGATAATAAAACTGAATATAACCAACTGTGTCCCACCTTAATCTTAACATTCCCATTCAAAGTATCTGTAGGAGTCAATATTAAACTGGTCCTTGTTTAGTAAACGCTTGACAATTTATAGTTTGCCAAAGCGACTTAACATGTTTGATAGAATATAGTTCTGTTTTGTATTCATACATGCATTGATGTGATAGCATAGATCGCTAACAACATATTAACATTATCCCCCCCCCCCACAGTTACCTAACGACCAAAGTGTAAAGGAAATATTAGAGTTATTGTCTTAAATTAATAACTACATTCAAATAATTATAAGACTATGCTAGCATATCAATCGCCCATAGATCTATCCACCAACGGTTGCCTTACGATTATTTAAAGTTACGCTTGATTTTGTGTCGATATAGAGTATTATCGATTCAGATACATCACTAAAGCCGAGAGTTGGTTGTTACAAACTCTGGTGGAATTCCCAGTAATAATTATAATAAACCTGTACTGGAGAATTACCGATCTTCCATAGTGCATAGTTTTCTTTTCAATTCACTAACTAAATAGCGTAGTTAATTTTATACATGTACAATTGATCCGACAATATTATACTAAATCGGTAGTATTTGTTTAAAAATTAATAGTAGGCTCGTGCTCCATTAAAACCGCTAGAAACAGACACTCATATTTAGTTCATGCTATGATGTTGTTTTTGATTTCTATCCCTACAAACCAGAAATACAAAGCATTGACTTAATTTTCAATAATATATGTACTGAAATAGTATAAACATCGACACAAAATCAGGCGTATCGATCGATAATGTAACGCTGCTTAAGTAGAGTTAGTAATAGATTAATAGTAACATAATTTTTCTGTGTAAAGAATAACTTAGTACCTCTGCGTGTTGTAAGTATATCCATTGATAGCGAGTTTTAAAAATACAAACTTACTAATTGTGGGGAAAAAATGCACAGCGATTACATTTGTTTCTTTGAATATTACTTTTTCACTTTCATGTTACAAATTGTTAAATTTTATACTACTCAAGTTTCTCAAAACTTCAAATCAAATTTAAAAGGAGATAGAATTATAGTTGTATAAATGCGCTTTATAGTTTAGTGTGCGTGTGTGTGTGTGGTTCTAGTTGTTTTTGATAATTATTCTTTGGTGTTGATACAAAACTTAGCAAAAAGAAATTCTAAAATTTACATAACATATTGAACTTTAACGTTACTTACTACGAACTTTCCTCCTTAACCATCCATAAGGAAGGCCTGAGCCCCTGCAGTGGGGACGTAAAAGGGCTGATGATGATGATGATTGAACTTTATGTTCACCCAAAATAAAGCATGTTTGACATCGATATTTTTGGTGTGTAATTACATTGCTATAGGAATTTGTGCATTATGTTGTAGACATAGAGTTCAAGATAGAATGTAGATATGCCGAATTTCATTTTAACGAATCTACCTGCAACACATTTTATTAATGACCATGTTTAACATTCTATAAAGAAGTTCATTCAGTGTTGACACATTAAGTTTTTCTAAACCTACTAAAAATATACCTTTGATAATTCAATATAATTTACACAGTCTGGTTTTGTACATCATAGTAGTGTGAATTATATTCTTTTTTTATTGGCTCTAAAGCATTTAGAATTGAAACGAAATAGACTGGTAGTCTTTATTGCAATAAAAAATAAATATAGTATCAAACTAGAACTTATTTTAACTTTATTTAATTAGAATAGAAGAAATTGCACAACTTATACTAAACTTATCCTAATTATTAACACAACTCACACACACACACACATAAACACAAGAGCGAATGAGATGAAGAGTTGAAATTCAATATTAGTGTAAGCGCGACGGAAGTTTTGTGACGACGTAGCTGTTCTCGCATGTTTTCTCCTCCTCGCACTAGAGTACGTAGTGTATCCTATTAAAAAATGGCGTATCAATAATAAATCATACGTACTGTAGATTTTTTAGATGAAAAATTTGTTTTGAATGAAGTGCATTTTGCATTTAGTTCTTATGATTACATTTAAATATACGAAGGCATTATTAGGATTTGAATGAATTTCGCAAATACTTTTGTTCCAAATGCACGTGTAATTCGTGGTTTTTAACAAATACTTCTTTAGTACAAACTATTTTTTTAGTAACTGAATAACAGTATGGATAAAAAACCTTTTAAAGCATTTACCAAATCGGCGAGGAATTGTCCGTAATTTCAATGTTACTTTTTTCACATATCTGGTGCAAATGTTGAGAGAAAATAAATATGTAGTCACATGATTTTATTTTGATTGAATCTGATTCTATTAAACGTGCTTTAATTGGTAGTTTTTAATACACTACTAATATACTATTTAGTGCAACATTTTTTTAATACGGCAACACTAAATTGATCTTCTTGACACTGGCTATTTCTGATAGTTCAAATAGACTCGCGCCTTATCTGTATCCCGACTATCCTTCAAGCAGTAATCTAACGGCTGACTGCCTTTACTCTTGAGTCCAGAATTTTATTTTTATTGCCAGAGTATGAAATTCCGTTTAAAAAGCTGTTGCCATATTGAAAATAACATGACTAAATAATTTGGTTCTGTACGATGCTAATTATATATTAAGTGCAATGTAAGTGTAACAATGTATTTTAAACATATGGGATCTCAATTCTTTAACGTATTCCATTATGTCTACAAAACAGGCGATGTAATAAATTAAGTATTTTCCTTATTTCCAATTTCTTTTTGTTTTGTTCAGCACACTGATGTATCACCTGCTTGATTCTTTTATGTAATTTCTGCTCTAAAAGCGACATTTGATAAGTTTTTAACCCCCTTACCGTAACTTAACATATTTTCATGATGTATCTAAAATTATATTTAATCGTACGAAGGCAGACTAAAATGTCGCATATGATGCTAATATGCTAATATTCAAAGATTATTTCGTCGTGTGTGGCGTTATAATTTTTTTCTCACCTCACAATAATGTTAATAAATTAACGTATTAGCAAATGTTGTATAAAATGTAAATCGAAATATTTTTAGACGACGACAAGAGTAACGATACGTGCTGAATAATCAAATGAATAATAGTTTTAATGGAATTATAAAAGATTTGTAATTTTAGATAATACAGATATTAATTAATGTAATAGAGTTGTTTTATTTAAAAATCTTTGTTTGTCGAAATTATTTTATTGTGGAGCTTGACTCGACGGCGCAGTGGTTAACGCTATACGTCTGCGATACGTATGCTAAGCGACTTTCGCAAAGGTCGGTCATGAGATGGGTGACCAAATTATATATCTCGAGCTCCTTAGTGCTTCGAAAGAAAACGCTATGCTGTAAGTCTCGGCTGCATCTATAGTCGTTAACACCCACCAGTCTGGGCCCGCGTGAAGTATCTTGCCCCTATCCTCTATATAAATCGATTACATCCATAAGAAAAGCCTGAGTCCCAGCATTGAGAACATTAATGGACTGATGATGACCTTATCAGAGCCAGAGGCGGACGAAAACAATTTCTTTTTTCACCTCACAAAAATGACAAGAGACATTAGAATTCTTGTCGAGTTTATGTGAGCGATGGTTCACAGCTGCACTAATATTATATAGAGGAAAGTTTGATTGGTTGTATGCATTGAATAGCTATCAAAAATACTGGATCGATTTAAAAAGAATTTCACCTTCCTACGGGAAACTCATGCGCAGGTAAATTACAGGAAAATTCATTTTGGTAGAAAATTGGTCGATGTAAAATCATATAAAGCGGATTCCTTATAATATTAAATGAAACAAAACATTATAAAATCTGTTTTTAATCACGACAACTTCTGAATAAATAAACTCGAGACAAAATTTTTTTCAATGAAATAGCACCAAAATAGAAAAAATAATTATATATATATAATAATAATAAGTAGACTATATTAATACGCTTTGGTAACGGAAAAATGCAAATAAAATGGAATGCTTATTAAATGCCAATAAAATTATATAAGATTTTTTTCTATATTCTAGTCCAGTGTTTTTCAACCTTTTTCATGATACGACCCCCCCCCCCCCCCCCCAGGTATGAAAAATATGTCGCGAAGTTTTTATGCGTCTACAATTCTACTTTGTTAAAATTCTCCTACTTAATTGATCAATATTTTTAATCTTTATTGTTTTTACTGAAGTTCCCTCGACCTTTGGCGACCCCCCTACAGAAGCTCCGCGACCCCCAGGGGGGTCGCGACCCACAGGTTGAAAAACACTGTTCAAGTCAATATGTAAATAATATAACTTATAACAAAATACAACGAAATATATCTTTGGAAAACACGCCTTATGCACTTACAAACAAAAAACGTACACACGGCACGTCAGGTCACACACATATCAAATTTTTCCAGTTGATTTTAAACTACCCTCAAAGATTTAACGTTTAAAATCGAGTGGCGAAATTTGATAGTTTCGTATAATGTTTATAAATGAGATGCTATTGATTGTACAGACGACAACACGTCAAGTTACTACAAATGGGAACATCTGTTGCTAGTTAAACCATGTGGAGGGACTAAACCGCTGCAAATGCAGGCGCGATTTCAGATTCAATGCTGCAAACGTTTTATTTATTGGTAACACTATTGTTTACCAACGACCAATGCATTACGAAATGCATCTTATACGCGCTTAATTCTGGACAGGGTCCTAGGTTCAAATTTGATTACGGATTTTTTTTATAATATCCTGATGTGCCGACCTGTGTACGTACATAAATCGAATCTTTGTAAAAAATAGTAAGACAAATGGAATTACATTATAATATAGTCATTGAGAAGGCAAAGGTGTCTTTGTCTATACAGCCAGTTTATCAGTGTAAAAGTAGAAAGATTAACATACAGGACCAATCGGCTGTAATGGTGTACAATGTGTTTCTTATGGTTTAGTATCATTAATAGAACATTATTACCAAGAAAGGCTTTTCTAGTTTCATAATAAAATAATAATTATAGATATATTTTTCTTTATATCAGAGAGAAAAACACAATATTAAAATTATAATTCCTGAATCTTCTGTCCCCGTGGCTCTGTATGAAAATTGTGAGACTAAATATAATAATAAATTAGTACACAGACTGTCCTTTACCTACTCCAATTTTTTTAATAAATAAAATATGTCAAGTATTAATTTTAAATAAATTCGTTTCGCTCACTGGTCTAAACTTAGTTTTCATTAATAAAAAATAAATATATAAGTAAAAACATATGGCAACACAATTAGGAATATTATAACTTTGTAACTTTGGTAAATATAAACTTCACAGTACTTCAATGGCACTGATTACGATGAAATAAAAACCTAATAAATATATTATTATCTATTACTATATAAGTATACGTTTCTGAAATCATTCATTACAATACTGGGTAATTTGGTTTGCTTCTAGCGATTGTACTTATTACACTATTTATCAAATGATATTTTAAAATATCCATTACATTTAAACGGAAACTCAATGGGAATAGAAGTATTTTACAATAGCAACACTACGATTTGGTAGAATTCTATCAGTACCTCTGGCAATACCTAACTCTTTTTAAAACCGTTAGGGTTGATGCTTTGCCATCGCCACGTGTCTCTGCACATATCATCGAGTGTCCTTGTCGCACGCCAGCCTAAAAGCTTTTGTGCAAGAGAGACGTCCGCATAATTCGCAGCTATGTCACCTGCACGTCTACCGACAATTCTGTATGGTATTTTTCGACCGCTCGCTGCTTCGAATGCCGATATCATCTGTAATACTGAATAACCAGTACCTGTACCTGAAATGTAAGAAATCATTAATGCAATGTAGATGTGTTATGTGACAAATGGGACACGTAAAATGCAACCTCACGTAGATTACATGTTATGCATTATGTAGTGCGACATTTTGTCCCACTAAAATCGTATCTAAAATGTTACGTTAAAGACTCCATGTGAAGGAGCACCTTAAGAAGAATTGGCTGCAGGACAGTTTAAATTTAACAATACATTATGAAATATTTTAGAAATGGTAACTTATATATAAACAATAACTATTTAAGTAGTAATAGATTTATAATGTGTCGATTACAAGAACCGAAATGAGAACGGCCATGACGGAGCAACGTGTGACGTCACTTTTTAATAAACTAAACGTCAGTATCTTTATAAGGAGCGCAATCAGTTCTCATGTTTATTGAAATGTGACGTTACGTTTCCAAATATCATGAGGCTGATTGTTTTCACAGGACAATTTTAATTAATTAATAAAAATGCTTTTCCTTTATTATTACTAGCTTTCTGCCAGCGACTTGACCTGTATTATGCATATAACCCTCCTCTTGAATCACCTGTATATTAATTAAAATCCTTTATGCAGGACTAGTGGACGCCCGCGACTTCGTCCGCGTGGAAGTCGGTATCCCGTGGGAGTGAGAAGTTTTCCCAGTAAAAAGTACCCTATGTGTTATTCTGATGTATAACCTATATTGCTGTAAAGTTTTATCGAAATCCGTCCAGTAGTTTTTTCGTGAAAGAGTAACAAACATCCATACATCCATACTTACAAACTTTCGCCTTTATAATATTAATAGGATAAAATAGCTCAGCATACAGACAGCGGGAAGCGACTTTTCTTTTATACTAAGTATAGATTACTTTCCTAAATAAGTCTGATGGTGGTTAAATATGATAATATGAAAGTTTTAAAAAGCCTTTTCCCAAAACAGACAATACAATTACACGAACATCGAGTTCCGGATTTCATGCGTGTGACAATAGGGATGATAACTGGGAAAAAAAAATGTAATTCTATTTAGTCCGTCAGTTAGATAATAGAAAAATATTAGATACGTATTATTTTTTACTTCAATTTAACAAGAAATAGTGTAGGTAACAGGCATTAAAGTTGAGGAGTGGGGGCTCGCTACGGCACAGTTGAGTAGAAAACGTACTCTAACGTGACGTCATGCGAAATTTCAACTCAATGTAACGCCGTAATTTTATGATTACGAAAAAAATAAAAAAATACGTGTTTAATATTTTTTAACACTCTACCTGACAAACAAAAATTAGTCATCATCCCTATTTGTCTAAGTTTGGACCAGAGGAAACAGAGCAATCCTGATTGATTGATTAAACGTTTGAAGAACAGAATACGACGTATGATCGTATATTTTATTTTTTATTTTATTTTATTTATTTATTAGGACATCCAATAGTTGTTACATTAAATGAATTATTAGAATATAATCGCTATAACATAACTAAATGCACAACATTCTAAGGTGTCACAACATGCACTGGAAAGCAGCACTTGATACTTATACTAAATAAAATCTAAATAAATTATAGTTCAACATAACAACAAATTACAGTACAAAAAAAGAAAAAGAAAATAAAAATATCCCACAACTTGCATCAATCAATCAAGGTTTCAGCAACAGTAAAGCTGCTTTCTTAAAACTGGCCAGACTATCTTTGAAGATATCCAACCCTTTACTAATAGCGTTAAATGCTTTCGGCAGTCTACATGCGGCAGCGAATAATTTTAAGTTGGTTCGAGTAGTATAGTCACATTTGTAAAATGTTCAAAAGTACTTGCCAAGATTGATAGCTTGGAACCCTTTGTACGTCGGGTCGGCCAGCAGTCGGACGGCGTGCAAGTGCCCCTGCGCCAGATCGGCGACGTGTACGTAGTCGCGCACGCCCGTGCCGTCCGCGGTGGGGTAGTCGTCGCCAAACACTAGCAACTCGTCCAGGCGCCCCACCGCCACCTGAACCAGTTTATGTTATATTTTTAGTACACCAAACCGATTTTTGTTAGATTTTAATATGATAAAAGACTAAAGAAGATGTATGTAACTTGCATTCTTGCATTTCTTAACCAAAAACTATGTTTTGATAATAGAATTTTTGTTATAAACTGTGTACTTAATAACCAATTTTAATAGCTAAAAGTTCAAAAATAATATTTTTTCCCCCTATTTTGTTTTAAAATAGATGGTACTTAAGCAAATGTACCTACCCTTCTTTAAAAGCTTTAACCCCGGCAGTTTAGACAGTGCTTTGTCTCTGATTCATTCAGTCAGCGATTAAGACAGAAAGTCTTATATATTATTAGATTATGAGAGTGAGATTCTAAGAGAAGACGGTTATAATATATTACCTGTGATATGTACGGCATGAGATTGTTCGGTGTGCCGGCTGGATCTTCACCGATCCTCCCGCTGCTGTGGGCGCCCACTGGGTTGAAATACCTCAATGATACTATCATCCATTTCTATTGACAAAATAAATCACACACATATAAGAAACAAATCATTATAAATCAATAAATTTTAGACAACATCACTACACTGAACAATGTAGAAAGCAATTGTGTTAAGGAAATTTTAAAAGACAAAGGTCAAAATCATAGACCTGAAATAATATAGAAAAGTTTCTATATTGACCCGACCGGGAATCGAACCCGGGATCTCTGAGACAGAGAGCGAAACCTTGAAAATTAGTTTCTTCGCGTATTATACTCATATATATAATATCCCTCGTCTCTCTCTAGTTAAACATGTAGATAACGGTAAAAAATGTCTCACAGTATTTTTAGACCTTAAAAAATCTTCTGACAAGGTTTCTGTCCCTACTGTTATACACAGGCTAGGTCAATATAGATGCACTTATGGCAAATAACATACAGGGTAGGAAACACCAGATCAAGTTCGGAAATATACTAGTGAACTGATCAGCATTGACTACGGTGTCCCACAGGGCAGTTACCTAGGCCCAACACAGTTTTTATTATAGGTAAATGAACAAATTATATGTTTTATATACATAGTATATTACTAACTATACTACTATATTGAAAAGGTGAGTTCAACTAGGTTCCTAGGAGTCATAGTAGACCAGAATCTTTCATGGATGAAATAACAACATTTTGAAGTAATTAGGATTTCTTCTGGAATTCTTCCTGAATTAGAAAAATTATGTACATTTTCAATAAGCTCAAATGTGTCTTGCAAATAGAGAACTTTTAAATGAAATATATGTCTTATTTTTCAGTCCATATAAATATACTGTATCCCAGTTTGGGGTGGAGCGACAATATCGATTTTTTTTTTGACAATAAAAATTTTTTAGTCCTTTTTACGAAATTTACCCAGACAGAGCAGTATAACATTTGGGATAGTTTAAATTTGAAGGGTACAGTTTTATTTGGCTAAGCGCAAGCATTAGTGAGAATACCTGATCGCTGGTGCACAAGTCCTTCATGATCTCCTCGCAGAAGTACTTGGACCTGCCGTAGGGGCTGGTGAGGCCGCGGCCGGTGGGGTGCCCCTCGTCTATGGGCAGCCGCTCGGGCTCCCCGTACACGGTACACGACGAACTATACACTAGCTTGTACACCCCGTACTTACGCATCACCTAAAACGACGTAGCCGATGTTCAATTTACCTAGGGATGTCTATTGTGTTATCGATAGAATGAGTCGATATGCATGGAATTAATAGCTTTTTTTATTATACACTGACTAATTTTATATGTATATGTATATGGTATATCCAACAGGCATTGATTAATTTATTTTATTATTCCTACAAATTATTTTGGTAATGACATGATTGATGTAAATGTCTTTACTTCTGATAAAGTTCTGGCAAGTTTTCGCTCGTTCTTTTTGTCAGCCAAAAGATGTCTTGGACATGAAAATCCTAAGAGTAGATATAAAAAGTGAACAAATTAAATATTATATATCAATTTTGGTGAAACAAAAACAATAAACGAAAACTAACAGTCAGTTGCACAAACATCCATTAAAATGTTCATTATTTTAAGGTCTCCCGCCGTAGATTTACGAACCGATGGCGTAGCTCTCGACTTTCACAAGTGCTTGTAACAGCCTAGACTGAATAAATAATTTTGTTTTTTTTATTTTATTTTTTTAAAGCGACATTACCCATACAAATTTGACATTCATTAGAGCTTAAAGGCGTCATTTAACCTTAATGGACGTTTGTGCAACCGACCGATAATGTAATAAAAAATATTTCAAATACCTCAAACAAAGTACAAGTCCCAGTAATGTTCACTTGATAGTACTCGAGGGGCTTCTGCACTGACTCCCCGACTGCTTTCAACGCCGCAAAGTGGATTACACAATCAATGCTGTGCTAAAAAACAACAATTCCGGTAAACATTATATTTATGAGGGATGGAATAGTTATTTATGGGTAAAGAATATATCGCTGCTTTGGAACAATAGCGTATTATTACCAAATACTACAAAATTGAGTTTTCAACACCATTCAACGTAAAATGATCTGTTTTGTATACTCAGTAAAGGTCGTTTTTCTATAACAATATTTTACGGCGTGGCGCTACCGAAAGACTGTATCCTATTGGCCAATTTTGGGCGCCATTTTTCAAAGATAACGTTGTATTGCCAGTTGCAACTTGCCTTTAAAAGTGAACACTCGGTTTGTTTTCTGGAATATAATCATATTATACAATGATACAGATTTTTAGTGCGCATTTATCTAGAACACTGTTTTATTTCGAGATATGACACAATTGTTTAAAAGAATCTGCAAGAATTTTTAAACACCTCTCATAAAAAAAGTGTCATTTAGGATTACTACGTTGTTCTTCAAAAGGTAAGTAGAACTCAAATGTATTAAAATTAGATATTACTGTATATAATAAAAAATACGGTCGATAGTATTTGTACATTTAAAATTAAAACGTTTTTCTAGATAAATTATTTGGTGATTGTAATACGATTTTTCGTAATAAGACTTTATCTGTTAAACAATTTGTCGTATTATTGTACTTGACACAGTATTTCAGATAAAAAGCAACTCGAATACGCATTTTTTTTTTGTCAGATACCTAACTAACTAATCGTAATGAGCTTACAGAATCTAATATTTTAGTAGGTATAGGTAGTATTCTTTTTACCTATCGGCTCTTTATAAGTAAGTAATTTAGCTAGCTAATTACTAGTTAGCTACATTCTAGGTATATAGATTCTACTACTATGGTCCTTATAAAGAGAAGGTATTCTAGGTAGCTAGATGCTAGGAAGGTACGTAGATTTAGGTATTTTCCTAAAATCTAGGTCCGATATTATCTACGATAGGAATCAGAATCGAATAATTGTCTGAAAGTGCGGGTATAACCTGCTTTTTCTAACTTTTACTTCTTTTTTTAAAGTCTATAATAATAATATTATCAATTACTATCGAGAAGAATACCATTTTAAACTTTTTTGATTCATCTTTCGTTGGATATTTTTTCAAGTTTTGTTTATGTTACAGGAAAATCAAGCAGATAACAGAATGGGTCAAACGGAACACATGATACTATCTCCTTTACCGACTGAAAACAACAAACTTCTAGATGCAGAAGATCCGCTAAACCAGCAAGTTCAAGACTATTGTTCGGATGACAGCGTTAAGGACTCAGATTACGTAAATACTGCTGACTATTATTCCGATTCTAATTATAGTAACTTAAATAGTAGGAAACGCGCAAAGCGATTTAAAAGAAATGAGTTTGCTGAAAACATCGATCCCATGATTTCAGTTGCGACTAGAAAGTCAAGTTCGAGTCAAATTAGTACGCCTAATTCTCACCAAAAAAATTGATTATTTAAACAAGCCCAAACCAGGCCCTTCAAAAATATCGTAAATACCACCGAGTAGTTCATCTAGTTCAAGCTATTCCCCGGACTCTTCTGATAGTTCATCATCGTCTAGCAATTCTCCCGAATGTTGATAGTCATTACTGCAAAGCAGACACCAAGCGAACATACATTGAAGGCGGCAAGACTGTAGCTGATTTACATCGAGACTATGTTGCTGAATGTAAAAGTAAAGGTTTACCTTTTGGTAATTATCTAGCATGTTACAATATATTTTGTTCCGAATACAATATGGCATTCTTCAAACCTAAAAAAGAATGCGAGAACTGTACAAATTATGCGAATGCGACTGAAGAAGACAAAAAAAAATGAAACATGATTATGAACTTCACCTAAAAGAAAAACAACTAGCAAGGGATAAAAAAGATGGGGACAAAAACATATACTCCGGACAATTGTATAGTATTCGTTTATGATCTACAAGCTGCAGTGCTTTGTCCTAAAGGTGATACGTCGACATTTTATTACCTATCCAAGTTGAACTGCTATAATATTACTATTTATGATATTAAAACCAAAGATGTTAACTGCTAGGTATAGCACGAAGGCAAAACTAAACGTGGAGCTAATGAAATTGGTAACTGTGTACTAAAATTCATTGAAAGCTTGGAAGAAACCGCCAAAAAACTTGATTTAAAATTGGACTTGATATTTCACTCAGATAATTGCTGCAGGCAGCAGAAACATCATCATTATTTTTTTTATGGGATAGGGGGCAGACGAGCAGATGGATCACCTGATGGTAAGTGATGGCCGTCGCCCATGGACACCTGCAACACCCGAGGGGCTACAAGCGCGCTGCCGGCCTTTGAGGGACGAATATTATCATAGGGAGGGAAGGGTTGAGGCCTCCGGTACCCTCACTCACACGATGAAACACAACGCAAGCGTTGCTTCACGTCGGTTTTCTGTGAGGCCGTGGTATCACTCCGGTCGAGCCGGCCCATTCATGCCGAAGCATGATTTATTTATTCAATTTGTTATAAATTCCTCATAAAGGGTCTTACGCAAAATGAGGGTGACAGTATTCACGCTGTTATAGAGCGTCAAATCCAAAAAAGCCTCAAATCTGGTGCGATCTATACACCTGCACAATACACACAGATAATTTGAAGTGCGAAGAAGATTGGTATACCCTTTATAGTATATGAACTGACCTAAGCCGATTTTTATGAAGTCAAAAGTTTAGCAACTGCTATATGTAAGAATTTTTCTAAAAATGCAAACAAGCAATCAGTAAATCGTACTGATATAAAAAATTTGAATGTTGATCCAGTCAACACTGAAAATTATGCCTTCTTCTACAAAACATCATACGAAGAGGAACATTTTAATATAAGATAGGAAGAACAAGAAACACAAAATAATATAGTTTTGACACAAGCATACAAAAATAAGTTGAAAGTGCGTGAAAAGAAGAAACGAGGATTATTAAGTTTACTACAAAATAATACAATTCCAAAATCTTACTCTTTATTTAATATATACCTACTCACACGATATTAATAATATGACATGTTGAAAGATTTTTTTTTTGTCATATTAGTAATGTAAAACTTGCGTACTGATTATTATGATCTCAAAGTATTATACTTAGATATTGAGATAGCTTTCTTAAAAAACGTTCAAAATAGAGACTGATATAAAACTCTGTATTGTGCTTTGAATTTATAAAATTCTTCTAATTTTGAAGTTGATAAAAATTACATTGTTTAATTTTGAGCTTTTTTGAATTTTTATGTTTTGTTTCCAGAATTTATAAGATTCAATGCTTCTTAATAAGCGTTAGCTATTTTTAAATATATTAAACATTCTCATTTTTCTGTTATTTTCCTAAGTTTAGTATGCTTATCATTTGTCGTAAATCCAATTATTACTTTATTTTTCATAAAGCATGTTATATCACACAGTAAGCATTTTTGTAAAAGAAAGACCGAATTGGTACTGTAACACTGTTGATTTAAAATAAATAATACTAAGATGTCACAACTCAAAATGTATCAGTATCACTGAGAAAAACATAATGAATATTTTGAATTATTTCTAAAAACACCACTGTTATAAAAAAATATCCTTCATTTTTCTATTTTTTTTTTGCAATGAGCCAGTAATCTTCGTAAGTTTGTCTGTGTTATTTTGTTATAAGTCTGAGACCTAGTGGTCATTTTCAATATTTAGTACTAATTAAGAATTATTTTATTAAAAACATTTAATAAACATAAACTGCAATATATTTTTCGTGTTTTATTAAAATTTCATAAACATTTGCGCAGTAAATAAAAAAATACAGCATTTGAAGATTTTGTAAAAACTTTAAAGTGCTCTACTGAAAAATTGACTCAATTTGAGTAACGACAGTGTTCTTTCAAAGCAGCGATATCCTGTATATGGGAATCAATAATCCGGATCGAAGAACCATATATTTTAGTATTAAAGAACTCGGCGCAGTGGTTAGTGCGTTCAGTCTGCGTTACCGCTGTTAAGCACCTTTCGAAAGGGCCTCTTCTAGTACTTAAGACAAAAAAATATTTCGAGCTTCGGAAGGCACTTTAAGCCCTTTTATGAAAGCATCATCTGCAGTTTTTAAGACCGACCGACCATGAGTTATAGGCCACTTAATCTATTCGATTTTAAATTTATATATTTTTTGTTTAGAAAAAACTTTATTACTTCTTCTTGATACAAGAAAAAGAAGATTTTATATACAATTATTATAAATAAATAAAACATAAACAAAAAGAAAAATATTACCTTCTCGAATATTTTGCTCAGTCCATCTCTGTCTCCTATGTCTACGTCATAAAACTGTATTGTCTTGTCTGTCATCTCCTCTATAATCCTAAGGGGTTCAGGTTTCTTTTGGCCATTCTCTCTATGGGCGTTAGATAGATTGTCTACGACCACTATCTCGTAATCTTGCTCGGCTCGCCACTCTATGAGGGCGGCTACCGTGTGAGAGCCGACGTAACCCGCCCCGCCAGTGATTAGGATACCCCGCGTCATCGCGCTGCTGAAAAGAAAACTAATGGCTATGGTACAGGATGGTAACAGTGATCTATATATAAGTACTACCTATATACTTAAGATTTCTCAATAAAAAAGGTTGACATTAATGACAAAAGATCACATCTATGAAATTTATGTATTTGTCCAAGTCAAAAGTCAAAGTATTTTATTTGCTCAATAATATGTAACTACATTGGGATGATTACAGATGATTATCATATATTAATAGGGATGATGACTATTTTTTGTTTGTTTGTCCGTCAGGTAGAGTGTTAAAAAATATTAAACACGTATTTTTGTTTTTTTTTTCGTATTCATAAAATTACGGCGTTACATGGAGTTGAAATTTCGCATGACGTCACGTTATGGAACGTTTTCTACTCAACTGTGACGTAGCGAGCCCCCACTCCGCATCTTTAATGCCCGTTATCTAAGCTATTTCTTGTGAAATTGAAGTAAAAAAAATACGTATCTAATATTTTTCTATTATCTGACTGACGGACTAAATAGAATTGCTTTTTTTTAACCCAGTCATCATCCCTATTGTATCATTGACTGTATTGTGTTTTCATTGATATTTTTGATCCTGTTTTTATGTTTGTTTGTTCGTCAAATTCATCTTATGAATAAATATACATCCACATTACCAGAATATATGACAAGAGTGTAAACATTACTAAAATTCTGCTTATACAATACTCAAAGGTCTCATTAAATTTATAAAATAAGAATAAAAAGTAAAATAAAATATGTGATACTGAACGATTTTCTTGTTAAACTAAATTTGTTCTACGGCTAATTCTACCAAGGTTTATTTACAAATGGCTCCCATTACTCCAACGTCTGTCTTCGTACCCACGGTTCTACTAAACATCAGACATTGTTTATTGTGTTTATAAACATTATACTAGACCAGGGGTCGGCAACATTTTGAGATTAAAAAAGTTGTGATTGAAAAATTTTATAAATTTTTCTCAAAAATTTATTGTAAATGTTTATTCCAAATGACTAAGATTTTTATGCGTTAGACAACAATATAAGTTAGATAACATCACGTATATTGCTCAGATTCGATGAAGCAGTAAAAATACCATAACACTCAGACTTCATATAGGAGAAGACATTTTTTTCATTGATCCTTTAAGATTTTGCGACACATTGAAACCGGCGGCATGCGAATCACTCAACTACGGGGGCTAAGATATCTCAATAGATAGATTTAGCTTAGCACAATACATATTTCAACATGAATTATATAATAATTCAGTGAATCAAGAGTACCTATAGTTGTGGAATAAAAGATGTTAACATACCAATGTATAAAAGCCAATGCTTTGAATGCTTTCTAAAATTTTGGCATCGTGTTTATAGCGTGAGATAGACACGGCATTAACTTATAGATTTTTTAAAGGTTTTGATGAAAACATTAATTAGATTGCCAAAACATATTTTAAAATCAAACTTATCATTTTTATGTTATCCCAATCAGGACTTCAGTAACGCAATAGAGCCGCTGAACTAGACTATATAAACAATAAACGGACTGTCGGATTTTTTATACGGCAACATATAACCAGCAATAATGTTTTAAATTGACCCATAACTTTATTTTAATTTTATCTCCAGCCAGAAGACCCGGTTTCGGACACTATTAGCCATTTAGAACTTCAAAGCGTTCTAATTAATGCATAGACAAATATATTAATTTACCGTAACCGGGTTTTCAAAATGTTACATTATGGCAAAACTAATTGCGTTAACAGCTATGATAAATCAAAGTTCTCTTCTTCGTAACTCTCAAAGTGCCATCTGCTCTATGCTGCTAGAAATGCCAAGCAATCTGATATTATTGATTATCGAAAATGCTCTGATGAAGCCTTTTTGCGAAGGGTAGCTTGAAAACTTATTACACTAAGTTGTCACTAATAATGCGCATGGTGTTGCTTTAGTAAGTAAGTAGGTGAATACTTTAACGATAATAAGACTAGGCAATAAAGATAAATGTTATTGGGAAATTTACAGATAGCTTCCTTTACAATAAAAAATGTCGATTTCAACAACGCAAGTTTTGCATATATTCCTAGCTTTACGTCAAATATGTATTTTTGCTTGTATATTTATTATTATTGAATTAGAATAATAGTTGGGGGCTTCGGCCGCCTAAGAGTGAGCGTACACACTTGCTATTAAAAACAAGAAAACTAATATGTATTTGTGAGAATTAACGTTATAAATGAATCTCATTAAAGAAATCATAAAGTTAACCCTAAAAATAAGAAATGTAAAATACATATATTATTTCTTAAAAATTAAATATAAAGTTATAAAGTGTCTTGCATACACTTAGCTCGATATCTTTATGCGGTAGGCACATATACAATATCCATAATAGGTTACGAATAATCAATCCAAAACTGTTATTACATCGTCTGTCAGTATACTCAGTATCTTCTCTCTCATTGTGGGTACAATGGGATAGACAGGGACAGTGTCGCTTTACGCATTTTAAAACAAATGAACGTCTTCCCAATATAATTATAAAAGTTACTGTAAATACAATTCAATAATTTTAAATGAATGAACTGCTTACTTAGTTGGGTACATTATTTATGTTAGTGGATGATTGCGTCATATGAAATATGATTATAATTGTTACTATTGTAAAAAATAATCTTACGCTAATTTCGACTCTATTAGATAGGTATTGAAAACCAAACTTCAAATTTTGTTATATGCTATATTTGGAGTTTTTTAAATTAGCTAAATAAGTATTATTTATAGGAAATTAATGCGGATATTACTCACAAAATTAGCAATGTCTGTTCATAGTACACAAGTTGTGTTTGTATTTAAAGTTAGTTCTGTTTGTAATACTTATGTTTTGTGGTTAGATAATGTGCGTGTGCACTTAATAAGTTTCTAAATTGGACGAACAAAACCCCTCCATCAAAAGCTCGCGTCGCGATCTGATGAGTAGCCTCCAATATGGCAGGCCCTTCGTATCTTCTGATTGAAACCAAGGGAATGCAAAGAAGAAGAGGAAGTCGAGGAAGAAAAGGATAGAAGTAAAATTATTACAGAAAAGGGAAATGCAGACGGCATTAAATAAGATACGTGACCGTAGCTAGTGTGTTTGCAAGAGAGATAAATTTTCCTTTTAGAATTTCCTATCATAAAATGAAAGCCGTACGAAAATACATTCAAAGGTGTTCAACAATAAACAGACACAGGGAATGACAAGATTATAAAGAGGGCGACTTTAAAAGGGCGTGTAAACCGAGCGCAAAAAAATACTAACTTTCAATAAGTTTTGTACCAATAAATAACGCCCAAATAAGCTTTAATTAAAAACTAGAAAACTATGTCATATTTCTAACAGTTTTGTCATATTATTATATTTCATCAATTTTGCATTCTTAATGTACAATGTCCTGTCAGGTCCTGGGTAACTCAGTGGTTAGATATTATATTTAAATAAGCGTTTCATCGAGTTTTTAATTCCACATTTTAATACTTTTAATCTACATAAGACCAGACTTAAAGAATCGTATCAATGCCACTTTAAAATAAAGTTATATTTCCTACAATTAAATCGTGATATAACCGTTTCTAATCCTAGTTTATATCCGAATAATTTCACATGATCGATAGTCTAAAATTTATACTATTTCCAGACCCAGTATATACGCTTGTAGATGCACATTTAACTTAATATAAAAAAAAGGTAAAGAAATTTTCGTACTATATTGTATTAAATTAAAAAATATATACTAACTTTTTATTTTTTGACGGCAAAGGAGTTTAGCGTCGTCCGCCGGCAACGTCAGCTAGGTCACTGCGGAGACCGCCGCGTATCGTTCACTTGACTCCTATTACAGTCAGATTACCTTATCAGCTGTTGTATCAAAGTTGTTGAGTGTTGTTAGTAGTTGTGTAATTCGCGATAACATCATATAACATACATATTATATTATGAATAATGGGCACTGACTGACAAATGTTAGAATAATAATAGGATATGTATAATATTAACACTAGATTGTCTTTATGATGAGATTTTTAAGTATTTATATATATACCATCTCAAAGCAGCTGGGGCTGCAGGATTTTTTAAGAATTTTTCATTAAGAATATTTTCCGGTATTAAAAATAAAAATTGATAAAATATAATATTCATAAGAAAATATTTAATATGAAGCTAATTTTCAGATTTAATTTACATTAGACTTCCAAAATTAAAACTGTCTTAAGGATATAAATACTAGAACATTTTTGCATGTTTAAACTTAAAATACCTAAAACAAATAAAAGTGATCAAAAAATATACATATAATAAAATTCTATTAGAACTCCTCACTATAAGAATAATGAGGAGTTCTAATCCAAATAAAAATATTGTTTACTATGTATGTAGGATTATAGGTATGTAACATTAAATTTTTTTTTAATAAAATCTTGCATTAATTTAATTTAGCACCCATATGTGTGACTGTGTAGATAGCTCAGATCTGTGCCCCAGAAGTGGATACATGAATAAACTAACAATACTGAAGAAGACAATGATAAGAACACTAAGGGACCAAATAAAGTACCTCAGGGAACACTGAGAATGTTATGTACACAAGAAAACATTACGATTCCTTCACAAAAAAAGTAGTGTTCATAATCTTAACACAAGAAATGAAAATAAACTTGCCGTTCCAAGCTTCAGGCTTCAAAAAACCAGAGGATCATTTCTGGGTAAATGTATTGCTATGTTCAATAAAGTTCCACAAAATGTAATTGACCTACCCATAAATAAATTTCAAATTCATGTAAAGAATATACTTATGAGTAAAGGCTATTTTAAAGTTGATGATTATTTTAAGGTTCGCCATGCATGGAATTGATAGCCTTCGCTTTGTTCTATAAAGACTAATTATATGTTCAACCTATGTCCTACAGACTTTGAAAGTTGTATTTATTATTGTGATAATACATATTATTTTGGTAATGACATGATTTATGTAAATGTCATTACTTATGATAAAAAGCTGGTAAGTTTCTTTCGCTTGTTCTTCTTGTCAGCTAAAAGACGTCCTGAACAAGTGGTAGGGAAAAAAAAATTTTTTTGGACAATTCAAAAGTGCTTGTAATAGCCTACTTGAATAAAGATATTTTCATTTCATTTCATTTGCTTTAACAAAAAGAAAACATTATAATTTGTGTGCTGCCCTTATGAAATAGTAATTAGTTATAAACATTCACTCATGGCTGGCTGGTTTACAAATAAAAAAATATAATGCAGCATCATCATATAAATTTTCAAATATATTTATATCATATAATTAGAATGAGTTTACATACAATTGAATAATTTATTATTAGAGTAGTAAGTTGCTTAATAAAAAAAGGAATAATTTGCTGCAGTGTGGATGCCACTTTTTACATCAGTATCTCAATAATCATCCACTATAAGTCAATTTCAAATTAATATAACACAGAAGCAATAAAAAATAAAACTGATGATTACCAACTTACCAGTGCATATGTGTTACCATCCTGTATGTCTAAATCACAAAATCAATTTTATTGAAAACTTTCAAAAACCCAAAAAGAAGTTTTCTTGGCATGTCTCTAGTTAAAATATAAAATATCGGATATAAACAAATGAGTCACGTATTTACCAATACACCTATTAAAATCATTGATAATAACAGTAATATTCAATTTAAATTATTAAAATATATATACTACTCGATCATTCTAAGAATAATCGAATTAGTTATTACAATACTTTTTATTGACTATGTAAAAAGTTATGTTTGTATACCTACTAATAAATATATATAAACGTATGCAAATATTTATAGATCTGTTTTGAGTGCCAAAGACAAGTTAAGCTTTAACTTTATAACATTGTAAAGCTGCTAGTGAGGCAAGCTCAACGTTATTAGAAAAATATGGAACCTGTAATTAACTGAAAAATCAAGCAATCTCTCGCTATAAAAAAGGTAGCTATGAAAAAGTTTACAAACGCAGTTTATTTAATTTACAACAAAGAGTTAGTTTATTTAGGTTTTCTTCTTATTATTATTTTATTATTTATGTTTACAAGAAGAATACATTTCCATTTTTTGACACCTAAGTTTGATACTGATTACTTACTGACATAATGACACTGTCAATGAAAAACATATGATCAATATTCGTTTAATAATTTAAAAGCGTTTTATCTGTAATGTAATTTTTAAATGGCACTGCTGCAATTTCACCAAACTAGAAACTATTTTTATTACAAAGACAACTATCATGAAAAATAGAAAAATCGATAAATATATTCTTTTGCCTACGTTTTTATATTGTTATTTGATACGGTAGAACAAATATTCCTAAACTAAGATAGTGAATTGCCATTAATAATAAACACCAAAGTATTTTAGGAGAATCTTATAATGGAAAAGATATCCTCCATTTTTAGAGAAAATATGATTTTATTTTGTTTACCACTATTTCATATTATACAAAGTATAAAAATCTAGAGTTATTGAGATTCTACAGGACAATTTATTCATAGTTATTTATTAGTGTAAGAAATTGTGGAAACTATTCTGTATACTAACTGGCAACACCAGCTTTCTGTCTCTTTCGCTCCCGATAGGGTTTTCAAGGTAGTTGTCGATGTTGTATTTTACAAATTTTATTTGAAAAATTCTAGCTTTAACATAAATATTGAGTATTTTTTTAAACTCAAGCGTATCGCATTATATTTCCGGCTTTAGTTTTTTATTCACGGTAACGATTTTTGTGATTTTCTCTGATGACAATCGCCGTCCTATCTCACCCAACGTTGTTTTGACTGCTGAAAGTGAATAGTGTAATAAAAACACGTATTACTATCAAAAGTATGAGCAATTAAAGTCATTGTGTTACTAATCGTGTTCCACAAAGTGTAAAGTTTTCGGGTTACAGTCGAAGAAATGTACACGGAATTCTAACCTATACGGTGAAGTGTGATAGTAAAATTCGGTGGTTAAATTTTCCAGATGAGTACGAAGATTATCAAAGCTGGCGCTGTGGAGGCAGACCCCTTCGAGACCTCGATCTCGCAGGCTCTGGTCGAATTGGAGACTAACTCCGATTTGAAGGCACAGCTTAGGGAGTTGTACATTACCAAGGCTAAAGAAATTGAACTACATAACAAAAAGGTAATCCTGTGTTTATACATTGAAATCTTAATAATAAACAACCTGATACAGTGATAAATGCCGTGATACTCATATCAAAAACCCTTCTGACTTGGGCGCTGACGCTTGCTACTGGAAGCCTGTGGTATTTTATAACCTATTGTTAAGGCACTGACCTAAAAAGTAGCTAAGATTTTCAGCAACTTAAAACTAATCACTATCTTAATTACATATGAACTGTAAATATTTTAATTAGTTCACTTATTATTAGGTTTCAATACTTGAGACAGTTTCAAATAAAACTAGTGGTATGCTCTGAACCTGCTACTTATATTAATTTCTTTGTGCTTACACTACAAGCTGATATATTTTTACACAGTATTTTCTTTTTAATTTCAGTCTATCATAATCTATGTGCCGATGCCCAAATTGAAGGCGTTCCAGAAGATCCAGATCAGGCTGGTCCGTGAGCTGGAGAAGAAATTCAGTGGCAAACATGTAGTATTTATCGGAGACCGTAAGATCCTACCTAAACCTAGCCACAAGACGCGCGTTGCTAACAAACAGAAAAGGCCACGATCCAGGTATGTCATACAGTCCTATCTACTTTGAAAATTTGAGCCCCTTATTTTCCAATCAAGAGATAATAGCTACAATTATAGTTATAATTAATGAAATTTTTATTAAATAAGAGTCACATAGAGAAACAATTGCAAGGATTGTCATTACCAAGCAGACTGATAGAACTTTTTTGTTTTAATTAATAATCATTAGTAAATTAAGCGATCACATTATATCACATTCCTGCACCGAAAAATAGGTTTGTTTGTTTAATATGAATAATAATGGATTAGAATGGAGATGTTTTTGTTTCCCAGTCACAGTGTATGTCTGTCTTTTTCTAATCAAGTAAATATTCCTATCATGATAAATTATAAATATTTTGTTTTTGCAAATTAGGGTACCTAATTCAATGTTAGCTTAGCCTATATCAATGACTTTGTTCATGTGTGTATGTATTTGTCTTGTAATTAGAACAAGTGTGAAATATAACTTAAGTAATAATAATAAATTAATTGTAAAATAAAAGTTAAATGAAGGAAAAAAGAAGGAAATTAAATAAAACCCATCAATTTATTAAATATTTTTTTTTTAGATATACCTATATATCAGGTTCAAATAAAGTCTTTTATATACCAGATTAGACCTAAACCAACAATTTCAAAAATTGTCCCACAAATATGGAATGTTCTGATTTTATAACATCAAAATAATATCCTAATCCAAGTTCACTAAATCATTTATTTTGTTGTTGCAGAACACTGACATCCGTGTATGATGCTATCCTCGAGGATCTCGTATTCCCTGCTGAGATTGTTGGCAAGCGTATCAGAATCAAGCTGGACGGCTCACAGCTTATTAAAGTGCACCTTGATAAGAACCAACAGACCACCATCGAACACAAGGTATATATATATAATAGTGTTTTTAAATTCTCCCATGAGAACAGAGAGAAACAAAATATAGTCTGATTGAATATGGAGTAAATATTGGACAATAGGGTATTCTGCTCTGTTTGATATAATACTTTTAGCTGATTATTATACAGTAGAAGCTCCTTATTCGCAGAGGATACATTCCTTAAATATGTCGCGAATATGGGATGGCATTCTGTATAGAATAGGGGGTATGTTCAAAAGTTCCTAAATAAAAGCCTAATATGTATGTCAAATAAATACAATTGAGGTAAGATTATTAAAGAACTACCAATTATAATCAATCTTTATTGTCAGCTTCAAATAAGCGTTTAAATTTTTTTTATTAATTATCTTTTTTTCCAGTTTTTAAAGACCTTTAATTAGATTAATAAGTTCCTGTAGCATTTATAAAATAGGTTTTATGAAAGTATTTTATGAATGTTCCAATGAATGCCCGAAGTATTTAAAACATGACGATGCGTCAATAAACGACGCTGAATTCCTTTGTTACCGATTGCATCCTCGAATACGCAGATTTTAGCCGCGAGTTCAGAAATTTGGTTACAAATTTTTCACTTGCAAATAATGAAGCTGTGAATAAGGAGCTTCTCCTTTAATTTTAAAAAGCCATAATATTTCGGAAATATAAACACGTTTAATTGTCTTAAGATTAAAACTAATTTTAACTTTATACCTGTGAAAATGCTGTCCCTCATTTTTATGACATCATTGTGTTATGTACACAAAACCTTAAGTCAATGCACAAAACAGATGTTTAGAGTGGAAGTTACCAATTTGTATATAGATTTAAATCTTTTTAACAATTCACTTCTGAAACATCTGAAATTATCAATTTATTTGCAAATTAATCATGATTACAAAATCATTAATCTGATTCAAATTGTCCCAATCTCTACATAGAAGTATGCTCATATATCTAATGAGCTATATTGAATGCATTTATTTATCCTTATCAATATTAGACACACATACTAGTATTACAAATTAATAAAACCTTTGCAGCTTGAGAAATTGAAAATATCACGTCTTAAATGTTGTTTGTAGACCCGAGTCTATATATTTTTAATACAAAATGCTTAAAAAAAACCACTTGGTCCCTGGCAACCTGATATGGGATTCGAACCTACAACCTTTTATAATCCGGGTGATTGCTCTAACCGCTGAGCTACCCAGGACCTAACAGGACTGACGAATCTTTCAAGCACTTGTTACTTTTCGCTACTACAGAGCGTATTCTCATCAATGTTCAGGCATCCACCCAAACATTTATATGTTATGGCTTGAATTTGTACCTTTTAATCTTTGAAATGTAACCGCCAGCCTTTTAATGCCCCCTACTGTTGGGGCATAGGCCTTCTCTTTGGGTAAATCAAATAGGGAAAATAGGCCGTGATCCACCACACGCTTCCAGTGAGGATTGGTGAATGTTACTATACCAACCAGGACCAACGACTTAACGTGCCTTCCGAAACATTGAAAGTTCAAAATAATAAATTGTTGGTGACGCACCTTTGCAAACATATACAGTGTTATTACAAAAGAGACGTTAAACAGTGTTTTACCATGTGTTTATCTAAACTGTGTTTAAGAATATAAACCCTGTTTAAAATGATGTCTAACTTTCCCTATTAGAAATTCATTTTTAAACATTGTCTAAGTAACACTAGTTCTTTCGAAGAAACATTCGTTCTACTGGCTTTCATTCATTCATACACGCTCAATTCTATGCACTCTGTATACAAACTTATAATAAATTTAGACCTAAAAAGATATCTTTATAAACACACTAGTTAATAATTTTTGTAAATGAAAATATTTAATCTAAAATTATCATTTTTAACTTAAATTCAAAGATATAATTCTTATCAAAATAAGAACATGTAAAACTATAGTGAAATATTTTGAAAGGTTAGATACTCGATAAACAACCCTTGACATGTGTTAAAATTTTAAACAATGTTTAAGGGTTGTTTTGTCTTAACCAATGCTTAAATACGATTGTGTAGTTGTAGTAGAACGCGTTCAACGCGTGTTTATTTTTTTTTTGTAATAACACTGTTTGAAATTAAAGACCAAACGCGCTAACACTCGTATTATTAAACAAGGTTTAGCGTTGGAGTAAATTTTCACTGTTGTGAGACTGCGCTTGTTAAAATTCATATTATTAAACAGAGACTTAGCAAAGGTTATCCTTGTACGAGGTTCTACGGGAGTGATATTTACTCCTAGAAGGTAGTAGGTTTGCTTATTCTCTGTATAATATAGATTTGGACTAATTCCGAAATTGCAATTTTAGCGTACTCTGTTACTCTGGCGCTAAACCTTGTTTATTAATAGCCCTGTTAATGACTGACTCCATTTGTTTAATTTTTGGCCTCTTTATTGTTTGTTTGCGTTTCGACTATATTTAATGTATTGTGATTGTTTGTTTCAGGTGGACACCTTCCAGTCTGTATACAAGAAGTTGACGGGTCGTGAAGTCACTTTCGAATTCCCCGAGCCCTACTTGTAAATTTAGACTGTAACTTTACAATAAAACTAAAAATATATTCACGGTTTTCATTTTAAACTAGCTTAACTCTAAAAGTAAACAACCTATTTGCATTTCTTTGTCATCGACACGATGCATTCTAAAGTTTCGCCAAAACCATTAGTGTTCATCCCTGATATTAAACTGTACATATAGAGCGGCCTTCACTCTAATGATTTTTATTCTTCGTGGGTCAAATAATCTTGCATTTTTAAAAGAAAATAATTGACGAAATTTACGCTGGACTCACGGACAAACATGAGATGAAAAATCAAAAACACTTGTGTACATAACAAGATTTAATATTGTATAAAAACGATCAGTCCATCCCATTACACAGAAATTAATTGTTTCATACTCGGTTCCTATTTATACAAATAATATGTCAACCTTAAATACTATTTAATTTAATTAGACCTAACCTCTTACACGATATTGTCTATTATTTTTTAAAAGATATAATATTTACAATAACAAATTAATTCAAATGTTTACTCTGACACCAAAGTAACAAGCTTTAATCTTAAAATGGTTTTAAAACATGTTTATAATGCTTTAAAGCGTGTGGGGATTGTGTACATCTAAGAATATTTGAAAATGAACCCTACTTTACATTTATAAAGATCAAAACTGTTAGGATCTTTCACTTTATTTTTTTCTATTCTTAGAATATAATATATATAGAGAGAATAAGATATCAAATCCCTTGTTACTCCACAAATGACATCACATCATCCGAGTCGATGTTTAAGTTTCTTTTAACATTTATGTTTTAAACATAATTTTGGGTGTACATATTGCTTATTTACATTAAGTACTATTTTTTTGTGGAAATATAACCGTTATTTTAAAGATAATCTTCAATATAATTTTGATAGGACATTTTTATAAAAATGACTAGCAACAGGTGCGAATATTTTTTTTATAACAAATAGCAATTTTTGTGGAACAAAATAAAAAGATACAGTGCACAAAAATTTTATAAGGGAATGTATTTCGCAATTATTTAGACTATCAGTTCGGATTTTGATTGTTTATATTTGCACAAATAAAATTATGCCAGTTCGGAGCCATGACAAGAACTATATTTGTAAATGCAAAAGTAACTGTCTGTCCGATACGTCTAAACCTGACTGGTCTTGGGAAAGGACAAATTAGTTATAATAAATTCTCAGTGAGAAATACCTAGATTATTATTGCCTTCAATATTCTCTAATCGTCTTAATTACAGTTCTATCAATACATTTATCAATAGGCACCGTTTAATGTAATTTAGAATTAGGATTACCCAATTTTCGGGAAAAAATCAAAATAACAGAACCCGACCAAAAGATTCTAAAAGATGTGGTAAAACTAAAATAATAATAACACATTCATACATTCTGCTTAAAAAGAATTTTAATACAACCAAATAAAAGTTTGTGCAAACTGACAGAAGATCAAGTCGAGCGTCTCACGGAAGTATGCAATAATACCCGACGGAATTTCAGTCAATTGTGCAAGGTTGTCTACGCGTCATATCTTCCGTCAGATATGGATAGATCCTTAAATGCGATATAGGCCGAGGTCGGCCTAATATTCTAATAAAAATAGCTTTAATACCAGTCTCCTACAGATGATGCATCTGTTAATAATTTTGCAGTAAAGATAAATCATTATTGCTGCCCTAATAATAAAGTATACAATTCAATAGTTCAAAACTTTACTATTAAATGAAGACATTTTTTGGAATAAAATAAAAACATCACAATTAAAACACTAGTCAAAATGGCTAAAATCTAGCGGTAAATTAAAAATTATAGTTGTATTGTTTACTAACGAAGTGACGTCACAAACCGAAACGCCATGACGACGGCAAAGATTTCCGCACGATAGTTCAAATCATAGATAAATTATTTCTATTTTACATATACCCCAAACGTAAAATCTATTTACAGTCAAAAATAATTAAGCAATGAATTTTCACTGTTGAAAACCCATTTAAGAAATCAACGATATATTACATATTTATGTGCCATACGTATTTCATGCAGTTGAGGAATTTTTCGTTCTTCTACCTCTGCACAGCCACAAAAATAATAAATCAAGCCTATCATAATACTTATAATCACTTACATGAATCCCAAAGCTACTTATAACTCTTGATTATAATATTTTTCCAAATTATCTATGCTCGGTTCAATTTTTTCAGTCTTCTCCATGGTATTGTTTGCTTGATCACCATCCTGAGTAGGTCTTATAACTTTAATATAGTTAACCGGTACGAGGCCAGCAGACTGTCTGTCTTTGGTTGCCATCAGCCAGCCGGAGTTCCACAGCTGGGGCTGGAGATGTTGTGGTGCTATTGTGAGGATTTGGTTAGCCGAGAAGCTTATTTCCTGCGGTGAAGACGCTTGGAAGTCATGTTGTGCTACTGCCCTCAAAGGGTTCTGCCATGTGGTTGGGTCGTTCACTGCAATTATAATATTATATGATCACTGTTTTAGAGGAAATTACAGCAGCACGTCAGATTACCCCATAGGTTGGTTTTCGGGAGTAGTTGTCGAACTCTATCCTCGTGCGTTGAGAACTCGTTAAATTCAACGTCGTTAGGATGGGACTGAATTTTATTTTATTTATTATTTAGTATATTCAAACAGTTTATACAAAATCAATCTTCAATATGTGGCAGTAGTAGCGAGAAGTCTCTGGGGACTCTTAAAATTAATTAAATGCAATAGCAAACCTAATAATAACGTCTAAATAGAACAGATAAATAACTCACGCCTCTCGTTGATGCTGGAGCTGAGTCCGCTGAGCATCTTGAGCACGAGGTACGGCGCGGCGACCACCACGCCGAAGAACATGAGTATCGGCCAGCTGGAGCCGCGCGCGCGCTGCTCACCGGAAGCGCCGCCATTTTTTGTCGCCGCCACCGCTTCCGCCCATGCCTAAAATGACGGCAAAGTATCATATCGCGAAATGTTTTAATGATAACAATATGAGTGTGTATAACTTTTGATTGCCAGTGTTGTTTAAGAAAGCATGGGTTATTGAAACCCAAACGCTTGATCACCAGCCCTTTTACGTCCCCACTGCAGGGGCTCAGGCCTTCCTTATGGATGGTTAAGGAGGATGGGCCATGACCCTCCACGCTGGCCCAATGCGGATTGGAGGGCATTAACGACTGCAAATGCAGCCAGTACCAACGGCTTAACGTGCCTTCCGAAGCACGGAGTAGCTCGAGATAATAATTTTTTAGTCACCCATCCCGTGACCGACCCTTGCGAAAGTTGCTTCACGACTACGATCGCGGGCCGCGGCGCTTATCCACTACGCCACCGAGCTACTCATATTGATATAACGCTTGATATAACTAGACAACTAGCTAACTAACTAGACGTTTAATTTGCAATCCTGCGGGCGATGGATAACTAAGAAGTTGGGGCTGTAAACGTATTTTAGTTTTTACCAGTAAGGTAAGACGGTGGACGTGTTCTTAAGCGACCCCGCCTTATAAAATGAATTTCACTGAAGCTGCTAAACGTAACTTAACAGGTTATGTGCCGTCACAAAGATCGCCTCTCTGAATAGCTTTTCAAAAATGCGTAATAATCTCTATTTGGAAAACCGTCTTATCTTATATCTCTTTTATTGCTGTACAACGTGCAGTTCGAAACAACTCAAAAAGCTAAGGGTCATTAGGAACAATTTTAATCGATATTTTGAATCATAAGCTAAATCCATCTTTTTTTATTATTATCTAAATCATCTTTATTGTTTTTTTTTATTGATGTTTTATCTTTTGTCAATGAAATGTGAAATGATAGATAATGTAATGATTTTTTTTTCCTTTTTTTATATGTGATGAATGGGGTTATAATTACTATTATTATTGTTATTTTAATTAATGTAAAAGATAAAATGCTTTTTAATTTGGAAAAAAATATTATAACTATTTTGATTTTAATGTTGTTGCTCTGATTGTGCATGCTGTTTACGCATATTTGTGGAATTGCAGCCTACATCTGATTGCTAACTTTTTTATTGCTTGATTATGTATATTGTTGTAATTCTGTCATGTGTAACAAATAAAATAAATAAATAAAATTTTACATAACTAACAGTTAAAGTTAAAAGCCATCCTATATTATTTAACTCTTTGAATTTAAAGCTAGACTTTCTAAGGATAATGGTGCCCTGATAGACTTCTGTAGAATTACTTCAATACACGATTTTTTTAGATTTCCGTACCCAAAGGGTAAAACGGGACCTTATTTTATTTAAAACAACGGAACTTGCCACACTGTAATGTTTCTTTCTGCTATTGTCACTCAGTGCCATCTTTCTCTTTCTTACTATTTATACTAGCCTATAGTTATTACGCTACTGAGTTATATACTAGCCCTGTTTTTTGATTTGGCAACTCTATAATAAAGACATTGTTGAATATATAATTAGCAAACAATAAAACTGTGGTTTCACGGAGTTTCAATGTAGTCATTAAAACAAAGACATTATCACGACAAATAATAAAAAGATAAATAAACATAACATATACTTACATGGCGGATAAGCAACAAATATTCATAAAATTTATTTCCATGAGAATAAATCTTACTATTTGTGGCATCATATAAATTTGATAAATAAAGATACTATGTATAACAAGTAGATAAGGTTATCTTTTGGGAAGAAGTCAAGTTGATAAATGTTTTGTGCAAAAACATAAAATGAGCTAGAAATGTTTCATTGTTTAATTTCCTTTAATTACCAAAAGACAAAATGGTTCATCCGACTTAAGAATGGAAAAGTGTCCAACATTTATGGCAATAAGTATGAATAATAACATAAAACAGCATACACTAGGGGTTCCAATGTCAGAGTACCAAGATCTCGGTATTGCGGGAACCCGTAACTTTCTTCCACTACCGTGTTGAAGGATTACAGGCGCGGGAGCCGCAAGATTTGAAAGACATGAAACCTCTCGCGAGCGCGATCACTCGGTGACGCTCAGTGATCACTCGACTGACAGATATAACAACCTAAGTAATAACTTAAACTTCATAATTAGTTACCTTTTTGGTTTTTATTTCAGTTTTGAGTTACAAAAAAACGGGATTCCCCAAATACTGGGATCACGCGAAATATAATATTTCAAGGCCCGCAAATAGCAAGATTGATTACAGGCTGTGGGATTGTAAGCCCTGGCTTAAATGATTAAGAACAATGGCCAAAAAGTTGCCAACATCAATTAGCTATCCAAACATTACATAGGCAGTTTAGTATTCATTCAAATAAAAGATTTAATTTACCTTAAATTCATTCTCTGTACGAATGCCCATTATTACTAAGAGCTTCCGGATCATCCAGTTTAAACTACGGACTACTGCAAATGTTGACCAGAATTGTGCAAACAACGATCGCAACCTGCCAAAGTTTTCTGCTACCCCTAAAAATAATTAAATTTCTTAACATCACAAGTTTTATTTCTGTGTTTATTATCCCTTTAAATGAAATTAAAAACATTAAAGAATTACATTTCTTAACATATTTTGAATAATTATCATAAGTATATATATATCTAATATAACTTTATAATAACAATGTTTTATTATGTCATTTTATATCCAATTAATTACAGTAAAAATTACCTAAAATAGCTCTGAAAGAGCTTGTTAAAGCAAAAAATGTGTTTTCAAGCATCATGGCAACACTACCAACAGCATTCACAAAACTTTGTATTGAGTCAAAAGCAGGCCTTGAATTTTCTTCTGCAAGTTGTATAAATCTGAAAACATATATAAAATTTTTTGATTCACATTCAAAATATTAATATGTGTATCCGTTATAATATCATAAACTGAAAAATGATTTTGATTGTCCTTCTATGACATTGCAACACAGAGTAATTACTACTTTTGCAGTAGAAAATATCTCAATTGTTACTCTTAAATATACTAATATTACAAAAAATTAAGATTTGCTAGTTTGTATTTAATAGGCTACAAAATTACTGGACCGATATGAAAATTCACTTATGGGAAGCTACTTCATACTGGTGACATAAGTTATACCTAATGCAGAAGAAATAGTATCAAAAGAGGCTATTTGTTTATAAAAAGCTTCACTCTACCTACATAGACTATGACCTTTAGAACACATGACTGAAGTCAAATCTTATTATAATAAGTACATGAAATGGTATTCACTGTGGGTAATTAACAATTATAATTTAGTCATGACTACTTAGTTACAAAATGTTAATATAGACATAGGAAAGGTCAACATATTTTATCATTAAAATGACACATAAATTATCATACGCAAATAGAAACTAAGATAAAAATAATCTAATTACTTTTCAATTTCAAGAAGTAAATAGACAATACAGGAAATATTAGGTATCACATAAATGAAAAGCGTACCTACTCTCCATGTCGCCATACATTGGTCCCATTCGATTAAATCCACCATAGGGAGACATTCCCATGCCTCCCATACCACCCATACCGTAACCATAGCCACCGAATCCTCCATAGCTCCCTAGTCCTCCATAATTCCCCATGCCATATCCACCCATTCCTCCATAAGAATATCCTTGGTTCATCCCATAACTTTGCATTTGCATTCCCATATCAGGTCGTGGTGGTAATGCTGGTGGTCCCATCATTCCAACATTTGCTGTGGATGTTGATGGTACAGGATTTCTAAATGAAGACACGTGCCCAGTGTTAAAATCTGGCACAGCAGCAGCATTTGATAATTCTGCAGAGTTCAGTTCGAATTGTTTTGCTGGCTCACTCATAATTTCAAGTGAATATTATACAACTTGTTGAAGTTGAGATTACTTTACTTGTTGTAACCAAACGTAAACAAGTATAAGTCGACTAAAAAACACTCTTCATTTAGTTAAAGTCAGTGACGTACGAATTATCAGGAAATGCTTTTCGCGATCGCGAATATCACGATAACTCACCCTACGCAACAAATGAAACACCAATAACGCAAGACATACGTCAATGTCAAATGTCAATATATCGCCATTTATCGTTGTCTATGATATACGTTTGTTTATTGTTTAGTTTATGTCATGGATATAATGAGGAAGTATTTAAAAAAACTAAATCTCCTCACTAGATGCCGACTCTAGCAAAAGTTGATTATTGCAGGAAACAAATGGTCCAAAGATAGTCATTTCCGTTCTTTTTAAATAACATATTAAAAGACTGAAATTTGAAAAGTTCGAAACTTAGATATAAAATACGTCATGAAGTTTGATTTTGGAAACTATTTTTTTAAGATAGTATTAAAGAAAAATTTGTTGCTACGGTACTTTCTTGATTTCTCCATGACAACCTTTTCAGTTTTCTTTCATGTGTAAAAGTAAATTCATATATTGTTACGACTTCATGTATTCAGGATAAAAGTCAACGCCAATTAAATTCACAATAAGACTTTATATACTTAATAAAATCACAAAAAAATATTTTACAACATGTAACGGTTTACTTCTTTATTAACAACAGTAACAATTTTAAAATTACTAAAGCCATAACTATATAATCCTAATCTAAAAAAATATTTTACAACATGTAACGGTTTACTTCTTTATTAACAACAGTAACAATTTTAAAATTACTAAAGCCATAACTATATAATCCTAATCTAACAACAAAGAAAAAAGAACAATGAACAAAATAATACATGTATTAACAAAATAAACATATACTATCTTATAATTAAATAATAACAACTGAAAATTAAATAAAAAATATATCTACATATATAATTCAATCAATATTAATAATAAATAAATTCCAAGGCAGTCAGGACAAAAGCGCTTGTATGTTAAACCTATTGTTCGTGCACTCGCACATCGACCGAACCTGCATGCATATTAGAAAATAGTTCAACTGACGAGAATCCGTCTTAACTCTGCGGTAGTATAAAAATCGGCGAGACACAATTTTTATACTACCGCAGAGTTAAGACGGATTTTCGTCAGTTGAACTATTTTCTAATATGATTTGCTTGCTACTGAAATTTAATATTAACTTTAATTTAAATACAGTTATTGTGCTAATTATACTCCATATTAAGGGTAAGTGTTGCAAAGAAACCTTATAAACATAATTTAATTTTCTTGCTGTAGTTTTAGTTGTGCAATGCAAATCACTCATTTTTACTAAAGGTCACCTTCACTTATATGGCATAGTTTCATCATACAGTTGAACTTGCTTTCTTTGTATATTTGTCTATAAAGATTTTAATGTTTTTATATGTGTTATGTTGAATTGAGCGACCTTCATCATTAATCTTGTCAATTAAAACATAGTGGATACCTATTGTTAGATTAATCTAGAAATAAGTACTTAGTAGACAGTATTTCGTGAGACCTCTACTGTTTTAAGTTTAAATACGTTTATTAATAAAGCAATTACAGAAATAGGTCTCACGAAATAAATTTGTAAGAATTGTTTTTTTATGAATATCTACTTGTAATAATTTTCATTATTCAAATTGTATTTGGCTCATTATTGATAATTATTTCATGCAATTAGTTTACCATCTGCACCTGTAGCTTCGCGTCGCTTCTTCATCTCCTCGGCTGCAGTTTCACTGATGCATTGAACAATATAGAAATACCCGCTGTTAAGCTATAGCTTTATACGGTGCACACTGGTATACCAGGGTGCACCCGTACGGCAAGGCCGATTGGATATAACGAAGCTTTGGATCAGTGGTATTCTCGAATTTATTATTGCGCATCCGATCGACGAATTAGTTTCTGCTTGCAATTTTTCTTTTTGCTTGACTCCAAACCATCTCTATTGGGTTTAAGTCACAATGATACGGTGGCAGCAATAAAAGTTCATGATTATGTACTTTTAAAATCTCTTCAGCTTCATATACAGGCAATGTTTTCTTATCATTAACCAAACACATTAACTCTGCCTTTGTCTGATATTCCTCAAAATGTATTCCATTATTTACAAGCCATTTACGGATATCTGCTTTGGTATTAGACATTATAGGCGGTTTATTGATTTGTTTTATTTGGTAGCTGGCATTATCCATAACAATTACACTGGGCTTACTTAAATTTGGTATTAATTTTTCTCTGACCCATTTCATAAAGTTCGATGAGTTCATATCATCATGATAATCAGCAGATTTGGATTTACTACTGAACACTAATAATGCACCAGGCACAAAACCTTCCTCAGATCCAGCATGCACAACAATATGCCGTTTTCCAGAGGATATCTTTGTAGTGACACCAGTTGTTGAAGGTCCTTGCCAAGACTTTTTAACTTTATAATTCTGATGTACATAAGTTTCATCAAGGTACAC
Source organism: Diatraea saccharalis (assembly GCA_918026875.4). Classification (NCBI taxonomy): domain Eukaryota; kingdom Metazoa; phylum Arthropoda; class Insecta; order Lepidoptera; family Crambidae; genus Diatraea; species Diatraea saccharalis. The sequence goes on from OU893336.1 coordinate 1,478,837, forward strand.
AATTTGCTTTTCTTCGTTTCGTTTTATATTTATTTCTCTCAAATACTTGTGCCTCCATGCAGAAATCTGGTATTTTTCTATAAGCATAGAACGTTCATTTTCATTGCTTTTAAAAGAAAATCCATTCTTAAGCATAATTTTTCGTAAAGTCTCACGGCTACCACTGAATCCTATTGCATCTTTTAATTCATTGTGAAGGCTTCTTAATGTTGGAACAATTTTTTTCACACAGTAAAATTCATTTACTTTATTCCGAATTGCACTTAAATCAAAATTATCTAAAGCAGACACTGTTGGTTGATGAGGTCGTTTTTTCCCAGGAGTGTCCCATTTTCCTTTATTAATTAATGCTTCATTTTTTATCCTTCTTAGTGTCCTTATACTTACATCTATAAAAGATTAAACACTTTGAAACAAAGATATGTTAAATGTATTTAAAAGCAAATAATGATACGAGCCCACCCCCATATTAATTATAATTATTAATAAATTGTAAAACTGTACAGTCACTCTCATTTACCATTTCGGACTCCCCGGTACAAATAAAATCCACAATTCTTCGACTTTACAATTCACGTCACTATTCTTGCTTTACAAGATTATTCGATCGTCCCGATAGTTCACTTTACTGGTTTTTGTTTCGAGTTTCGCTTCCGATCGCTCTCGTATTCTGTTTACTAGTCGCTCAAAGAATGCCGGGACGGCTAACCTCCTATTTATAGGGGCTGATACCACATCAAAATTATATAAAAAATCAAAAATTTAGAAAAATCTCATAGCGACTTTTGCAGGCTCAGCGACAATAATTAGTTGAGCGTGGTGGAGCAGGATAGGCGTTGCGAGACGAGCCGGGGAGGTGCGGGGTGGAGTGGGGTGCGGCGGCTTTTGCTCTCTTTTCTTCTCTTGTTGTGTATTTGTTTTTCTACATTTTACCAAGCCGAAGCTTAATAACATTAAAAAAAATATGCTACCCAGCCAATTCGCAGATCAAATGAGCTCTCCATCCATCCTGGCATTTCTGACTAGGCCCGATATATATTATGTCTCTATGCGGATCGGTTTTGCTAAAGCACATATGTTCTAAATGGATGAACCTAACCACCCAACATTCCTAATTGGGCCCACGTGCAGGTCTCAATGCGGATTGGTTGTGCTAAAGCACAGGTATTCTTAATGGATGAAATTTACCAAATAATTGGTACTGGGTAAAACAGGGTCATCGTAAATAGTTCCGTAAAAAACTGACCACCCATTCTATTACCGGCCTTTCGTCGATCGTTGCGTAACCTCCACAATAACAGAGATCAAACACGCTAACCACTATACCATCGAGTTTATATTTGTTTATATTGCCGTATTAATTGCCAAATTGAATATATTTTGATGATTTGAATATTAGTCCCCGTGCATGTGAAATTGCGCAACTGATATCGCTCCTTGATTTTCTGAACAGAAAATCGAAAGTACGCTCTACTTTCCGGCCGGCCCACATACAATTGAAGTGATACAATTTGTGTGGAGGAGATTTGTGGCAGATTGTGCAATCTTATGAGAAAAATTTTTCACATCGTCATTTAGAGGTAGCCTTCTTTTAATTTTAAACAAAAGTGAAGTGTTAACCGCAAACAAAACTATTTCATGATTATGCCTTACGAAATAAGGCAAATCATTTATGTAAATTAAAAACAAGAAAGGACCAAATATTGAGCCCTGTGGAACAACTTAAATTTCGATCCAGGGGATCTTTTGCCATCGATATAAACCCTTTGCACTTTGTCAGTCAAGTATGAGACAATATAATCCAATGAGTTATCTCTAAATCCATAATAATGAAGTTTCCTAATCAATGTTTAATGAAAACACACAGTCAAATGCCTTAGAAAGGTCACAAAAAACACCTAACACATTTGAATCCTCCCAGTAATTAAAAATTTCTTGTATTAACTCGACACCGGCTTCGGTTGTTGAGCGTTTTCGATTCCTAAGGTTATTTTTGTAGAAGTATGTTTTCACTATTTATTATATTCCACGTCATTTTACTTTATCTTAACTATTTTTAATTTTTGTATTTAAATAATTATATTTAGCTATGATTTTGTACATATTATTTGCTTTAATTACGTACATGTTCTTTGGAGTCCACACTTGTGTTATAGTTACGTTCATCATATAGTTCATAGAGCCTTTTTCTGCTTTTGTAGATTCCTAGTGTAGCCCAAACACTAAAAGTTATAGGATTTAGTAATCTATTTTTTGGGACATAAATGTTATTGAATTCCTTACAAGAAATGTCAAAGAAATCTTTGTACAAATCATTGAGATTACTTTTATGTTCAAATGACACAATTTACTATCTAATTGATTTTTAAAACGTAACAAGCGACGCGTACTTTTTGACACAACTGTGATGTCTCTCCTAGTCACAAACGTGCATTTATGCGGAAATTAAACTAATTATTCAAAATGATCTGAGAGTAGTTCGTTAATTATCCGTTTTGAAAGTGGTATCAGATCTGTAAAAATGTTATTAATGCATGTGGACGAAGTAGCAGTTACTATAGTGGGCTCCTTTAATATATAGGGCATAAATAGATTTACAAGTCTTGTCCGTAAATTGGAGTTTCCTAATAAATCAACGTTAAAATCGCCACGAATCACTAATAGTTTACCTTTGGTATATTCTTTTTTTAAAGCTTAATCCATAACTGTTTCAAAAAGACCATAATGAGAAACTAAACTTGAAGGTCTATATACGCTCAGTACAATCAGCTGGTCCAGCTCTATGCAGGCAATCTCTATTATTTCCTTAACCGATAGGCTCGTTATATTTCTAATAAAAAAATCAAATTTAAACTAAGATTTTCCAGATTCGACGGACGTTATTATTGAAATAAGGATACCATTAAAAAGCATTTGAATTATTTTTTTTCAATTTTTTCCCCCACCCCTAAGTAAATGCTGGGTCGCGGGTATACGAACAATAAACCAAGAATCAAGCACAGTAATACTGATTCAGTTCAACAACACAAGAAAAAATAAAATTGATTGTACTTTTTCGTATTTATATTGATATCTAAGTTTCGATCTTTGAGAATTTCAGTTTTTTAATATGTTTGTTAAATGGGACGGAAATGACTATCTTTGGTCCATTCGTTTCCTGCAAAAATCAACTTTTGCTAGGGTTGCCATCTAGTGGAAGTGCTTTTTAGTGCTTCCTTTTTTTTTAATATTTCCTCATTTCATACAATATAATGTTTATATTTTCATAATATTAATATTCAAAGAATGCTTTGTGCTGTGCAGCAACGTATTCTCTTTTTTATCAAATTACATAATAGTTATTTGTTATTACGACGATTATGTACATTTTTAAGTTCTATCTTCTTACAAAATGTTAAAAGGGAAGGGGAAAGAAGAAGGAGAAATAGGAAAAGGGTATAGTTCTTGATATATAAACCAATGTCACTGCTTTGTGCTTTGTAACAGATGTTGTAACATGTGGTGCTTTGAAACATCTATGTCAAACTTATGTTCAATTCATAGGTTCAATCAAATAACCTATGAAGTTCGTTCCGATCACAGCTTCCGATGATCTTTCTAATGTAAATTTTGAGTAAAAAATGATGGCGATACTGGCAATCTTTATTTACTTGTTTAATTTTTATTGCCCATTACATAGCAAATAATGGAATTAATGTTATGAAAACTGAAGATCTTTGGGATGATTTAACTAATGTTATCAAATCAATAATAGAGTTCGTCTCACTAAAGAAGTGACTCGGATTTTTTTTTATGGAATGGGGGCAGACGAACAGACGGATCACCTGATGGTAAGTGATTACCGTCGCCCATAGATACCTGCAACACCCAGAGGGGCTACAAGCGCGCTGCCGGCCTTTGATCTTTTTCTCTCTTGAGAATGAATGAAATATTTCTAATTTGATGAAATATGGTAAACTAATCCCATTTTTCGAGACAGACAAGTCTGATCCCAATAATTTCAGACCAATATCTATACTACCTAAACTACTAAGTAAAGAATTTGAGAAAAATATTTTTCAGTAAATAGTTTACTTCATAAAATATACACCCCAAATCTCACATCATTATTTTTTATTATATATATATATATATATATCTTTTATAATAGAGTTCGTTATTCGTTATTATATATCTTTTTTATATATATTTTATAGATATCAACCTAAAATTAAATGTTAGTACAACTTTAGTAAAATACGGAAAAGCGGAGTGTCCTATCACAAGTATTTATTTGCTCCAATGGATAAACATTTTTTGTGTTGTGTTAAAGGCATTCGACTGTGTTAGACATGGAACACTGTTGGGGAAATTAGATCATGGTTTGTCGAAAAGTTCACTAAGTTCAATAAAAATATTTAATTATTGAAGCGAAATCTGCAAGGGTCTAGGAACCGTAAGGTTGAAGGTTGGGTCCTACATTGATGATGGAGACAACTGGCAAGGGAGACTAAAGGATAATTGTCTCCCTCTGAGCTAGGTGTTGTTAGCCCGGGGACCGCGGTCCAAAAAATGTAGGTTGGACGTTCCTTTTATGTTAATTGGTAATGAAACTTATTCTGTGCGATGTAGGTTTCTTTGTTCTAAATGCCATGAATTTATAATGTTTGTATTGACACAGCGCCATCTCATTACTGGGTGTTGAAACTTCTTGCAGTTCGTCTTGCATTGATGAGTGATGATGGTGATGATGACAGTTGACTAAATATTCCATTAAGAAATATTCTAATAAGTAGTGTGATAAAATAACAATGAGTATCTATGGTAAAGGGTGTTTTCTTGGCAAAGAGAAAAATAATCTTCTTGGTGTCTTGCTTGGTCAAAGAGTAAAGTACCTATGTTGTATGTCTCGGTTTTGCTTGTGTTGGGTGGCTGTCAATAAATCTAATACTGCTTTGGTTTTATTTTACTGTTACTGTCGGTGTTATTAAATTCAGTGAACATATATTTGTATTTAACGTTCAATAAGGTGTACAGTTTGTGAATCTATTGTTACAGGTTGGGCAAGGTAAATTCTACGTTTGTTTTTAAATTAACTCCTAAACTCAGTTTATAAGTTGTACTCCTCACAAACATCTAATGTTTTTAATATTTACCCTTTTTATTATAAAAAAACAATGTTTGAAGCTACTTTCTATAGTTAAACGATTTATCTACTGTCGGACTGTGTCAATCGGCACTATCGTTTAATTATTTATCTCACACACTATATAATGATGGGGTTACTGATGTAACGAAATTCTGATAAAGAATGCGCCCTAATCATTGACTGTAAAAATTTATACAGACAGCTAGAATGTGTATCCACCTCTTATAAATAATTTTTAGCTTATTTTGCAGTTATAATGCTGTGTTTGAAAAATACTTAAATTTTATTAGGTGCCATGTTATACACAAACCAGCAATCACATTAATAACCAGGAAAATGACATGGATAAGACTTTTTAACTTGAATAAAAATTGATAGCAAGATATAACAATCTATTGAATTTATTTGTCCAAAAGTTATTTGAATTAATAAATTAATGAAATATTTATTTCGAATAACAAAATAAAATAAGAATAAAAGTTTTATTAGTTATGCCAAAGCTGAGCGGAAAGTGTAATGCCATGACGGTCTCCCATGATGCTGCTATTCAGATATTTAACCTGTTGCTATTAGATTCCATTTCAAAATTTGAAATCGGAACACTTATAAATCGTATACTTAAATTTATATAGTTATTTCCTGTCTATGTGCTCTAGAAAAAATAAATCTTAATAATCAGTCAATTCTGAAGGTTTATCCTAAGTCTAATCTGTTTCAGATCAATGATCCCAATTCAGTCTGCCTACTTAAATTGCCAGTAGTAAAACTAAATCAGATACTCTTTAATTCTTATAGACACCATAAAACATTGTGTTGTATTTTTACAAATTGAAACACTAATAATATTACCACTTTAGTCTCTGTGAAATTAATATTTAGATTAATTTATTACCTGGATATTTTATTTCAGTTAGAGAGAAGACATATTAAATGAAGATAATGATAAATTATACTGATTGTCATTTGATAATGGAATCTAATAAAATATATATTTTCATGCAGTTTAAAAATTTCAATATGCAACAAATTCCAAAAATTAATGATGAATGAACAAAGTTTGGTATCAATATAAATTTTATGTGGAGATATTTTCATATTATTTAACAGAGACTGAACAAATCTTCTAGGACTAAATATTACTCTCGACTTTCAAAAAATGAAAGCAATATGGGAAAATCCTTTTAGGTACTTACTATAAGTATCAACTTGCATCAGAATTGCCATGCATTGTGAACAAGATAAAAGGATCAGTTGTAAAAAATACTTGTTTATAAGTAATGCCAATTCAAAGATTATAACTTAAAGAAATATAAGTGAATGAATTTGAATTGTAAATAAAAATGATTTGATTACAATATTCCTGACTTGATATTATTCCTGAATATTCCTGAATAGAATCAATGATGATTTATCATATTTTTTTCAGTGAAAACATCTCTTGAATTAACAATATATCTTATTATTATCTTCTTGTAATTTTGTTTTTTTTTTTTTATAGTGAATATTGAATATTGTTTAATACTTTGTAGAAAAGAGTTGTATTTTGTACCAATTTTGCTGGTAATGGTTTGAGTGTAATTAAATTAATAATAAAAAAAATGATATTTTTTATTCTACACGATATGTGAACAATGATGATTACATGGAATATATTATTAATGGCAGTAAACACATAAATATGAAACAACAGTTCTCCCAAATAATCAAATTTGAGTCAGTTTCAAAACAAGCACTTTTAATATAAGGTTACAGCAAAACAGTACATTTTCAATAATTTTGCACATATTTCTGTTGCACAGTATTTGCAATGGTGTATGCTATTCGCTTGCTGCTGACGGAAACCATTTCCGAAGTGTAGCGCAGACTCGTTCTATTTCGTAAAATGGGGTAGCGGGTCGTCACGGTAGGGCTGCCAATTGAAGGAAACACGTCTTAGTTGCAGAGGGAATGGTAGTTGTTGGTACCATATATATCGGTGCCTGATACCGAATTTAAGCAACTTTCGCAAGGGCTCATAGGATAGATAACTTAAAAATTTATAATAAAATAAAATTAATAAATTAAAAATTATTATCTCTAGCTTTTTCGTGCTTCAAAAGGGATGTTAAGTTGTTTCTGGCAGTTGTTAACACCCACCGATCTGCACTGGGATCGCGTGGCTTATTCTCCTATTTGATTCCGTTCCATAAGAATGGGTAATGATAGTTATAGCAATGACGTAATCAGACTGTTTATTAACATTATAAAAAGATATAAATTGTATGTATCAAACATTATTATACCTGCTTAGACTGGCCATAAATATTGTTATAATTATAAATAAACAAAATATTTTGAATTTCGAATGTCTTTTTTTAAATGATTGTTCATTGTCTATTTTAAAATGAAATTGGGTTATAAAGAGAACCGCGTCGCTGTGCATTGCACACAGTAGATATGGAAACACAATTTTCAAAACCATCGAAAAAGACGATCAAAGCACTAAGGGAAAGAATTCTGAGAAATCGTATCCGAAAGGAAAAGATTTTATCTTGCGACATGAAAATAGCACCTAGAACCATGTCGCATATTTAAAGGTGACTTGGGACTTGCAGCTTATAAGAGACGCACTGGTCACTTATTAATAGATAATTTAAGAAAAATAGGGTGGTAAAATAAAAAAAAAAAACTACTTAAGCGGTACGCAAAGGGAGGTCAGTCAGAAGGAAAATTGTTACGGATGGGATTTTTTTTTATTTGAGGAATATTTTAACAAGCAAAATGACAGTATATATGCTCATATATGGTGGGGTATGGTGGGCCATATTTTTGTGAAGAAGGCATCAAAACATCGGCAAAAGTGTGTCAAGATACCATTCTCGAGAAGGTAGTTAAGCGCCTTAACAACACCATGTTCAATAACCACGAATGGTCCTCAGGTAGACTCTGCACCCGGTCATAAAGCTCGATCCACCCAATCTTGGTTAGAAACGAACGCTCCGGACTTCATCAGAGCTCGGGCAGTCTTGAGCTCTGATGAAGTCCGGAGTCATCTAGTCCAGATCTTAATCTGCTGGATTATTATTTACGGTCAGTTTTAGAGAGTAAGGCTTGCTCTAAATGCCATGATGATTTGGAGTAATACGATTGGCAGTTTAAAAAAAAGCTATAATATTTTTAATGGCTTTATATTAATGTGTTAAACTAACGCACTGTAATTGTAGGTAATAAATGTTATTTTCAATAAAAATAAATATTAATTATGTCACAATATTTATGGCATGTATAAGAGGGTATGCAGTCAGATAACTGTTTCGTTTCTAATTTAAATATTGGATATTTGCTATTTATTTTATTAGTTAATTATTTAATTTCCAATTTTCTATTTTCGAATTAAGTTAATCCTTTTCATGTCTAAGCGTGCTTGAACACGGAAAGTAAAGGATTCGAAAAGTCAAAATAGTCTTTATTCAAATAGACTCCTTAAAAGTACTTTTGAATTGTCCAACATTTTTATCCCCACCACTCGCTCAGGACGTCTTTTGGCTGATAAGAAGAACAAGCAGGAAACTTACCAGCTCTAATAGGAGTGACGACATTCACAAAATCATTACGAGATCAATACATTATAAATAGAAAAAAAAGACTATGATCTTATAATGATAACATAATAATTTAATAATAATGGCAACAAGATAATTTGAGATATAATGTGTTTAGAAGAAATACCCATCCAGTTGCTGGACCATCTTAAGTCCAAGCATTCTTATATGTTACTAGCGGACCCGACAGACTTCGTCCTGTCAAAAAGATTTGTAATGTGGCAGTTATTTGTTCCTACTTATTTTATAGTCGGGGCAAAAAATAGGAGGCATATCAAATATAAATTATTGTGTCACATGCAATATTATTATTATAATAAATAGTGATCATAGGTAACTAAACACTCTGCACAAAACACGATATACGAATTTGTTTCGTGTATTAGACAGTATCAGTTGACAAAAGCAAACTCAGTAGAATAAGTAACAGAAAATCCAAGAAAATAATACTTCCACACCGGCAAATTGACATCGACAGTTTATTTTTCTTAGTTTTTTTTTAAACTAACTAAACATCGACAGTTTGTTGTTGTTTCAATTTTCAACTTTTTTTAAATTTGATATGACTTGGAATCAAATCCTTCAGGCCGTACCAATTTTTTATGTGTGTAAAATAATAAATAATAAAACACTTTTGGTAACGCGGTTTGTGTTTGACTGATGTCATGACGTGAAAACTGATGCATTTTATGTCGCGTGCTGAAAGTAAAACAAAAGAAATAATATCGCAAAGCCGACCAAATTGAAAATCAGTACTAATGATTTATATAATCTGATACCTTATAATAAGCTTTTTAGTAAATATTATAGTATACATAGCGTACATATTAATAGTATATTTAAATTGCCAGGTATATAATTGTTGTATTGTGAACTTAATTTTTTATAGAAAACAAAAAAAAATTTTTACGAACATGTATTAAGTTCTCGTATAGATTTGATAAGCAACAGTCGTTATGTCTTATTTCTTTAAATTTTTCACTTAAAAGAGTCCCTAATCGTTCTAGAAACGTCTGAAAAGGGTGATGGTTTTTCATAAATAAATTTTATACTATAACCATGCGATATATTAAAAAAAGAACTGATAAAGAATCTTACTTTTATTGGCAATTTCTTTTTTCCCCATGACTGATGGAAATTTATTATTGTTCGTGAAAGTGCGTGACTAAGTTTTTCTAATAACATTAACGCCTTAAAAAAAACATTAAACTTTTTAATATGTTCTCTGAATGTGTAACAAAATAATACATTAAATTAAGTGAGAATAATTTGAATATCATATTTCTTTTCCATATGCTCAACCGCTCTGCGAAACTGCCAACCCTTAGAATAGTAGACTTGTGTGTCGTTGAATTCTTCTCTCCTCTCGTGACTTGCTATTGAATTATTATCAATAGAAATTGAATCATTTCACGATATAATTTTGAATTATACTCATTGGCAGTGATAGGCATAAGCAGTGCTTATTAGCCTAAAGTTCGAAGAACAGGGACAAGAAACTGAAAATTCCTTAGAACTTTATATGTTTCAGTGCAATAAAGAATAAATTATGTTTTTGAAGACTTTAAAGTGTTTTAAATTTTTAAAGTATCGTTAAACAATGTGATCCGGACATTATATTAACATTATTCACATCTTTGGATGTTACACTGTTTTTAACTCGAGAACGGCTGGATCGATTTTTATGATATTTGTGTTTTTAGATTTGTCTTCATCGGGAATGGGATAATAAGTATTAATAAGGGAACCTTAAAAAACTCGGCCGTTTAAACTGGACTTACAATACAGATTTCTATAAAAAAGACTGGCTGTGGCCCTTGAATTTGGATTAATTTAGGTAATATTACAATAGGATAGTTTCAGTAGTGAAAAATAAGTCACGAAATAACATAGAGATTCTCATTTTGAGTCTTAAACTCGCACGATTATATTATTATCTTAAAATTAAAAGTCGTGATTGTTCGTCTGTGTGTCACGTGACTTGAAATACGTCCCGCCATTGTGTGACGTCACTGTGGTGACAACTGTCAATTTAATCATAAAGATATTCCTATTATAAATCAAATTTCTAGATGGTGCTGTTTTTAGCTTATTTCTACCTTTTTTAGTAATTGATTGTAAGATGGAATTGTTCTTGTTTTATTGACATTTTGTGTGTATGTTTTAGGTATATTAACCGATTTAACTTATATAAAAAATGGAGGTTCGTTCTTTAGCACGTGGATCCGCGATTAGTTTGCGTATGGCTGAACCTAATTTTTCTGTGCAGTACAATACTATGGTATTATTGTATTGAATACAATATTTAATATTCATCACCACCACATCATCACCAGCCCTTTTACGTCCCCACTGCAGGGGCTCAGGCCTTCCTTATGGATGGTTAAGGAGGATGGGCCACGACCCTCCACGCCGGCCCAATGCGGATTGGAGGGTATTAACGACTGCAAATGCAGCCGGGACCACCGACTTAACGTGCCTTCCGAAGCACGGAGTAGCTCGAGATAATATTTTTTTGGTCACCCATCCCCTGACCGACCCTTGCGAAAGTTGCTTAACGGCTACGATCGCGAGTCGCGGCGCTTATTCACTATGCCACCGAGCTACTCGCTATATTTAATATTATTGTTAAAACGATCTTATTTAAAGTAATTTTGAGATTAAAATGAAACAAAGGTAGTAGTAGTAAACAAAAAACAAACAAAGGTAGTATTTATCTTTGTAAGACCCACAGATGGCGTTTATTTGAAATTTGTTTTTCATGATACCTTTAGCTGTATTATCGATGTTTTAACTAAGTATTTAGTTGTTTCGATTTAGTTCTTAAAATATTTTTATATATTTATCTCTTCTTAAAAAACGCTATTTTTTTAAATTATTCAAATAAAGGTCAAGTCAAAGGTCAACAAAGGTCAATATGGTTTTTTTTTAATATTTGAAAAATGTAATCTTGATATTTTGCAGGTGTCACAAACATCACCAAGATTGATCGCGTTGGTAAGTAGATACTCATAATTTATTGTACTTGGGATGCATTTTTTTTTAGATTCTATGAAAACACATGGAAACAACATTTTATGGACGATCATCATTTCATAATATATTCAATATATATATTTATTTATTTATTTTAAGAAGCTTGTTCACCAAAGAAATACTTTTGGTGTTCAAAGCTTTATCCCGACGCTCTCCGGGCGACCGTAAACCTAGGACTAATGGGGAAACTTGAACGGCAATCAAGCCTGTACGGGCTTTACTTTCACCACAGTTTTATTATAGGTTTTAAATAAATGCTTTTTACGTACATCCTCTATTCTACATTTAAAGATCATCGTTCAAAATTTAAACGTATATGTCAGTTCACTTTGTTGAGATTATTTTTACATAGGAACATTAAGATATTTACTATTCAGTTTGAAGCGGACAGCGTTTAAACGGATATCCGGTAGGACTTTGCCGTACGTGAACCGTAAGAAGTAATATGTGCAGCATAAGCGGTGGGGCAAACTCAAATGAGCCTTTATTAGCTAAGATAAGGCTTCCCGGGTGCTACGCCCAACTTTGGGCCAACTGAGAGCCAACTTTGCCCTGGATCAAGAAAAAGTCCGGATACCGGTTAGTTACCGGATATTAGTTTCATCTCTAGTAGTTATTGCTCGAGATAATAATTTTTTGATAACCCACACCTATGTGGTTCTACCCTAATTGTGAGCGACATCACCTCAGTTATTAGGGGGCTCGTGTGACACTGTCTCCGCTGGCCACTAGAACACGCGCGCTCCGTTAATTATGTCAAGTTTACACCCTCAGGCTTCTGCCCCAGTTAAGTTGTACTTGTTCACATTTAAGCAATACCACGTGATGTGCGATTTATTAACTTTTAACTTTAAAAGGAGCTCGACGTTATCGTTCTTTAGCGCGTTCTGTATGTTAAGCGACTTTTGCTGAGGCTGGTCATAGGGTGGGTGATCAAAAAAATATTATCTGCTTCTCCTCAATGTTTCTAAAGGCACGCTATGCCGTTAGTCTCGCTTGCATCTGTTGTCTTTGAGACCCACCCGCCAGCTGGGTTATGGTTCGTTCTCCCTATGTATTCTATCCATAATTTGGAAGGACTGTGCTCACTGCATTCGTCAAGTGCCGTGAATGGCTGATATCCAAAAGTCACAATAACTGACCCTCATAAATCATTAAAAACATGTATAGATAAATAAACAGATATAAAGACCGACCAATTGCGACTCGAAATCGCGCACGAAATGCTCCGTACCTTTATTTACAAAATAATCTCGTTTGTTGTATGACAGTTCCCTTAAACATCGGTTTTTTGAACTTCAACTGTCTAGCTATCGCGTTTTATGAGATTACAGACGAATAGACTGATGGACACACGGAAGGATACCGGAGTCTTAGTAATAAGGTATCCGATTTACTTTGCCTTACGGAACCCTAAAACTTACTAAATGTTTTTTCATAATCATTTTGATATTGGGTGCGTGATGCGCTCTCTTAAGCTTACTTTATATGCTTTTTTTATTTATTTATAGTAAGGGTGTTATTTTAATAAAATTGTCGACATCGTTAGTTCATTAAAATAGAAGCGGTACCTACGATGTTTATATAATAGCCGGTTATACTATTAGACGTTGGGTCAATTACCCTTTACCTTTTTAAAGTTTCAAACGAGCTTATGATTTGTAATTTGTGCTATTCAAAGCCGTCTCGCTAGCGGATACCACTGGAAATGTAACGGGTAGTCAGGAAATATACAAAATTCATATTAATAATAGGGATGATGACTGGGTAAAAAAATGCAATTCTACTAAGTCCGTCAGTCAGATAATAGAAAAATATAAGATACGTATTTTTTTTTACTTCAATTTAACAAGTAATAGCTTAGATAACAGACATTAAAGTTGAGAAGTGGGGGCTCGCTACGCCACAGTTGAGTAGAAAACGTACTCTAACGTGACGTCATGCGAAATTTCAACTCCATGTAACGCCATAATTTTATGATTACGAAAAAAATAAAAAAATACGTGTTTAATATTTTTTAACACTCTACCTGACGGACAAACAAACAAAAATTAGTCATCATCCCTATTTAGAGATATTACAAAGAAAATATAAATATACAAAAACCTAAAAAAAAGGAATCACGACTTTTGTAGGTGTGGTATGTTTGTGGTGATTTTTGCACCTAAATATTTTTGATTTCTTTCGAAGTTTTTTAAATATTTATTTTATTTTTTGAAGTTGATCGTTGATTATCTCAGGTGTATGCACCCCCTTAAAGCTACCTGTTTAGTCATCAGCATAACTCATGCTGCAAATTACTGCGTTACAGTAATTACAACACATTACCTATTTCGCGACGGCTCTAACCATGTACATTTGTGTGATGAATAAAGTGTAGGGTAATTTATATGTATTTATATCTATGCACTATGCAATTCATTGTTCTTAAATGTGTAATTATGCATTGATGTTAATTCGTGACAATCTAATTCTAATATTTATTATAATAAAAAATGTTAAACTTAGATAATGCTTCTACTCTACTCTGGCAACGTACATATGCCTCTACATTATTATTTTGATGTTTTGCACTGTTTAAAATTACCTCTAATGTTTCAACATCCCTCAGAAATATTTCTTTTAAGATGGCCCATATTGGTGCAAGCCAAATCTGCTGCATCGTTCTCTAAACAAAAAATTTCAATCAAAGAAATGTAATTGTATTTCTTTATACTACAAGCAATGATATAATAAGTTTTACATACTTTTGTTATCTTACTTAATTCCACAATTGAAAATGCAGTTTAAGAAGACACAAACTAAACAAAAAATTTCAATCAAAGAAATGTAATTGTATTTCTTTATACTACAAGCAATGATATAATAAGTTTTACATACTTTTGTTATCTTACTTAATTCCACAATTGAAAATGCAGTTTAAGAAGACACAAATAAATATAAAAATTCAGGAAAGCTATAAAAAAAATATAAAAACACTTATCTAAAGTGGTGGGCAAAGCTGTCGTCAACATTAAGTTTGTGCAACAGAATTGCTACCATTGTCCGCGTAATTCTTCTTGGTCAGTCTTCCTTACAGGCGGCCACCCAAGCCCCTGCAGGTTTTATTAGTTAACGTGACTGTGAATAACTCTTCCCAGTCCATTGGCCGATGATAGGGTTACCAGGTCGTAACCGAAATACGGACAGACTAACTAGTTATTTTTTAGTCTTCGCCATTCTTTGTTTTTAAATCACAACGAGATTTTATTACTTTTGCCATGTAATATTCTAATTATCAAATAACACCACAACTGTTAGCAATATAAAAATCTTTGTATCGGGTGTAAAAAAGACGAAGTATCGCGGCATTTGAAAAATTAGAAAAATACAAATACAAAATATTTTATTCTGCAAGTAACATATTACACCAATTTAAGGCACGCAGTATATATAAATTTAAACAAAGAGCAATTAATTTATGATAATTATAAATGTACATCACTATTATTTTTCATAAAATAAAATTAAATATGTCCGCTATCATCAAACTGTTGAATAGTACAGTACATTATACACTTTATGTCAGAACAATATGCCTACACTTGTATCGTAGTTAAGTTCACTTTAAATTATGCAAACAAAAGTCGGCATCTATGACAACATCCGATAATATTAGCACACGCAATGAAAAAGTCTGAATATCCAACTATATCCGAACGGTTGGCAACGCAAACTGCTGAAAACACTTTATTTTCCTTGAACTTTTCCTTAGTAAATAAATGTATTAGACTTTAAGTTCTGTAGAGAAAATTATCTTTATTTGAAACGCTTTAAAGATTTACACATCACTACTCACCAGTTATATACACTTTTACGAGTAAAGAAATCTTAGACATATTACATTTGGTTTAAAAGATTCTCGCTTATTTAACCAAATTATGAATTTGACAAATCATGACTAACAAATAATATTAATTAATTAATTTGGCTTTAAAATATGGTTACTGTATTTTTTAGGCGAAAATTAAAGAACTGGATTATTTGCTATATTTTATTTAATGAATACTCTACCTGTTTCTGTACATAAAAAATATTTATTCTGTACATTGTCTTTGATGTCATATGAAAATGGCTAAAGTAAACGAATATAGTAGTTTAAACTTATTTATTTGTCTCAGTAATTGTTGATGTTGGAACACAAAATGTGTCTCCAGATATAAGCAATACCACAGATGCACAAGTTTATTAATACTAAAATTATCCACACGCCTACAATAAAATTAGCTCGCATATTTTTCACACGTTTTTGCTTTTGCAGTTAATAAAAAGCAATTATTCTAATCTCCAATCAGACTGTTGCGGCCCGGAATCTAATTCATGATAATAAGCCGCTTGTCGGACATTTGCCTTAATAACCCCATTACGAACATACGATGGATCGTCGCTGTTTCGTTCTTGTTACTGGCAATAGACGGCGCTATAGTTATTTTGTTAGTTTTTACAAGCTCTTGTTTAGATTGCCGTCTTACACTAACACGGTTAGATATTGCCAGCTAAATTTTAATAATTTAATATTCGATTGAGCTAAAATTTTGCGTGCATAACTTGAATAATAATAGTTTAGGCTCGTATAGTTGAAGCGGGTGCGGAGAATAGGGATTTAAAAGAAAACCACACTTTCAAAAACATCGCTTGCGGAGCTAAAGGAAATTTAGATTTTTAGCAAAACCAAAAGGCAAAAATATGGCCGATGTGTATGATTTCCCACGCGAGTTTTTTCTCTTTATCCGTTTTTAAATACAGATATACAATGAGAGTATTATAAAAAGTTATCATTAACAGCCCGTTTGTCTTGACAAAGGTGTTGGAACATATTTTTTTCGACAATCATTATCCACTCCACAAAGGTCCCCTTCAACCGTCCATTTGAGGTTCTTGAAAACATCGGAAAATTACGCTTCAGGGTTATTTAGTACTCTCAACACCGTTATATGTATAAAGGAAAAATACCTTTAGATTTTTTGGAACCTTTTTAATTAAGATAAAAATAATTCAGAATTTAGACATTAATAGTAAACGTTAAAAGCACGAAACCAAACTTTATTGTAAAAGATGCTATCGAATTATACCAATAGAGCTATCCATTGGCAGGCAAAAGGAATATAACCTTTTCTTGAAGGATGATATAAAAAAGTGCGTTAGTAGTTTATTTATCTTATTTATCCGAGATAAAGCTTGTTTATTTTTATAACATTCAGATGATAGATGATCGCGGCACCCGCAAAGCGACTCCCAATCATAATAATGTAATTGGGAACATCTGACGTCCGTTATATTTATCAGTAACGCGGCGATCACTTGTACAAATGAGAACCGTCAATTAAACAGAAAGAGTCTAGTGTTTGTACAAATAAAATAGTTAAATAAGACTAGAAGAATGCTACACTTATTATTAACGAAATGAAAAGAAAATGGTTGTTCCAAGCTATAGAGTCAGAAAACGAAAGGACCAATGTTTAATTAAGTTCCACAAATGTATAAAGGACAGTTACCTGAAAATAAAATTTTAAAGTAGACTAGGCTAACTTGAGGACCTCAATTTTCAGCACATAGACGCTTTAATCTGTCCATTGTGTGTAAAAATTTGGCTGTCTTACACCAGCCAATTAACTCTGCGCAAAAGCACAGAATATTTTAAGGATATTCACAGGCTTCTCGGTGTGTAGATGGGTTACTAAGTATGTGCTCTCGTATTATTCAGTAATTTTTATTATAATATTATTGTTGTCTTTTTCAAAACTTTTAACCTCAATAATTTTTGAAATCCAACCATAAAAATGTTCTTTAATTATGATGGTGATTGTGAATACAATAGGCTTTAGTCTCTAGTGTGTGCCAGGTCTAACCTAGATTATTCTTTCCCACGGCTCTGAAGTGTACTAGGCGGAACGCAAGCAGTTCTTTTACCCCAAATGAACGGTTGTCGTGAACCATTGTGGACTAGATTCGCGATTTATACTGCCGATTTACCTAGCTGCATCAAAATGTGTAAATACCACCTCTACGCTGACGACACCCAATTATATTATTCATTCAACGGAAACGATGTCATAGGAGCAATAAAAAGGTTGAACAATGATCTAAATAATGTATACAGCTGGTCACAGACAAATTCATTAATTCTTAATGCGGACAAATCGCAAATGTTAATATTGGGTACTAAACATCAAATACAAAAGGTACTTCAATATAGTGGCAAGGTTAATATAAATGGAATTATGTTGAAAGAGGTGAAGACCGCTCGGAATTTGGGATTGATTATGGACGGTGAACAGAAATACACTGATCATATTAATGAAAAAATAAAGAATGCTTTCTTTAGGCTTAAAATCTTATATAAAATAAGACCATATATAAAAGAAGAATTACGTGTTCAACTTGTGGACTCACTCGTGCTGTCGGTCTTTAACAACTACAGTTCAATCTACGGACCAAGAGTAAGCAAAAACTCCGAAAGAGCTATACAAAGAGTACAGAATGCCTGTATACGATTCTCCTTTAACATACCCAAAAGACAGCACATAACCCCATACCTTAACAAAAATGGTATTCTCAATATGATGGGTAGGAGGGAACTTCAGTTGGCTAATATCATTCATAGAGTGATCTGGAACAAAAGACCAGAATATCTTTTTGAAAAACTGACGTGGTTCCACAAAGGATCTTTTAGAGGTAGATCTAGTGAACAAAATCTTTTAAAGATGCCAAGCCATAAAACAACGCGGTTCAGAGGTTGCTTCAGGTATGCGGCTGCAAAAATATGGAATGATTTGCCTCCACCTTTAAGGAAAAAAGTGAGCGGACTGTATTTCAAGAAAACATACAAATTGGCCCTTTTAAAACGACAATTAGCTGCGGAAGACTTGAAGCATGCATACTGGAACAGTCTCCCGTTGAAAGAATATTTCTAACGGTCCATACCACTCACAGTCTCACAAAAACACACACACATACACAACGAAACATACACACATACCCAGTAATAATACCTGATCTGTGCAAAGTGCTAAATTATAATATATTGCATATTATTTGAATTTGAATGACAGTTGATTAATTAATAGATATTCAGTATAATATTTTGGTGTCTGACTCATATATATTTGTAATATTGTAAAAAGAGTAATCGTAGCTAAATTATTATTGCTTAGTTTGTGCTGCTGCTCCTTTAATACTAAAATCCCCACATTTGATCTTCTGGGAAAGAGGGGTGACTGAAAATCAGCGTTGGGCAAGTGCATGCTCTTGCTCAACATTAGCTGAGTCACCACCGTTTGTCTCAGTATTTTCCTTTTTTTTATATATATATAATGTACTGCTTTTGTAATTTGAGGCAATAAACCATTTTTATTATTATTATTATTATTATTATTAGATCACAGTGGCTAAGGTTTAACGCATAAATTTTCTAAACTACGGTTACGTATTACATTTTACGGTTATAAATAAATTTCAAAGTTACTTCTCAAATTTCTCGTATATTCTGGAAACGATAGAGGAACGCAAGGTAATGTGTCTATACGACTATAATCATTGTATATCCATAATTAGTAGTAAAAATTCCATAAAATTACAGATGGCATTTGTCGTAAGTAATCAAAAGTCGAGTGATTTGTATGCCTAATGCCAAACAAGCTTTAGAAACAGTAGAGCATTGGTCACGCGTCTCGGTAATAACTATAGCTAAAGATATTATATCAAGAAGTCTTGATACAGAAACAAAATATGCCCGTTCTGTTTGACCGAGGGTTAGGAACGCACCTTCTCTTAAACTTGCATGTCGTGTTGATGGTCTGTAATAAAATATCCATGTATCTGGTGTCACGTGTCCTTAAGCTTTTGTATGTTTGAATGAAGATAGTTTTTTGGTTGAATTTGTTTTTAGTAGAATTTTTTTATATATGCGTGAAGAAACTTCGGAAGTTATGAATTCAAATTTTAATATCACAATATTCTACATATATCTCAATTTTCAGCACAGATTACATGAAAGTAAATGTTTTATCTTTTTGGACATTTATTTATTATTGTCTATCTCTATACTATAATATTAGAAAAAGAGGAAAGATTTTATTGTTTGTTTTGGATGATAATGGGAGAGAAAATTTATATAGGAAATTAAAACGTTACCATATTTGTCTTTGTAATTATATTCGTGTCATGATATGTATTGATGTCCAAATAAACAATTTCCTAGGGACCACGCAGGCGGAAAGCTAATTAAATAAATTACACTTCATACATTTCTATTTACATGTTATCAGACCTTGACCCTTGTTTTCTTTACATTTTTCAAATTCTTAAGTTTTTACTTAATTAACTGCTTGACAGACTTCTCTATCTAGTTAGACTGTCGTTTTTACCCCATTAAGCTTGTTTACTATTACTGTCAATAAATCATTGTTACGCATAGTTTGTGTCGATCTTTGTAAACTGGTTAGAAACTTCGTTCTGACTTTGATCCTGCTCGCAGCTGTTTGAAAGAACTAGTTTCGGAATGTTCTCTTCCTTTTTATTTATCTTATAACATTCCTTGTTTTATATAGTTGACAGCCGGCTCACGTAATTATCGCAGTAGTTAAGCGAACATCACCCAGTGTAATTGATAGTAAACCATTAATGACTGCGCGAGGGTACAGGGTTATGCTTAACTATATTTAAATTTATTAATGGTGTTTGATCAGAAATTTTAACATTTATATGCAAGAGGAAAATAAACGGCAAATGTATATTACCCATTTATGATGCTGCATTTTATTTTTAAAAATTCCTTTAGCATACCACAGCCAATCAGATTGTTAGGAATATTTAAATGACGCACCACATTACCTCTTTTAAATGAGAGCTGAAGCAATTATTGTCTATAAACAGTTTATTAAGATTGCATTTCATTTCACGATCAATTTTGGAGTGTTGTTGTTGGTGAAATTGGTGAAAATTGGTTTTGCTCGTGACGGGAGCGGAGGCGAAAAGATCCTGTTGTCCTGTTTCAGGAGCATCGATTGGTGTTCCTGGCTCATGGTCTTCAAATATGGACGTTGTGCGTTGTACTTTAGGGTGTGTTTTGGTTACGGGTGCGGAGACTTTGGTTCGTTTGTTTTCGGAGGTTGCGGATCCACGCGGCCGGCCGGCAGCCGCAGTGCCACGCCGGACTCCGGCTCGCTCGCACGTCTCTATGCCAATTTTTATACCGTCGGCGAATATTCGCGAGTTTTACGTTCGATAAACGGCGTCGCGTTACGGTAGGTTTCGTTTTGCGGCTTTCGAAACCGAAAAGCTAGTGAAAACTTTTTTTTACTAAAATTATTTCGTAACAACTATTATGTGCTAGATCCTAGTGTGTGTTTTTTATAATGCGAAAATTTCAGTGTTATAATCCTGGTGATTTGTGAAAGGATATCGGAATATAATGTTCCACATTGCAATATCGGTTTGTATTAAACAAAAAAACTGGCATTATGTTACCACATGAGGGATTGAATAGTCTCGAATATAGCCGATTATTTTAGGAATTGATTTTTATATCGCAAAGAATTCGTCTTTGCCACTTTTTTGCGTGTTAAACTTAAATGTGACGTGATGAAAGTTTTGCGCAGTCATGTTCGATCGGTGTCACATCAGAAATACACATCTGATTATAAGTATAAAAAAAACAAGTCAACTACTAAGTAGAATGTTAATATACTTTTGCACTCAATAATCATCATGTTGTCTTAAAAATTATTCAAAACTTAATTATTACAAATAACTGATTTCTTTGCATCAATTTCAACTGTAAAAGCTAACCTTTGATACTAAACCTAAACAAATAGCTTTCCTATCCAATATATTATTTTAAACTGCTAAGGTATCTTCCTCTAACATCTAAGCTGTTTAGTCCGTGAATTGTAGTCTTTTTATAAAAGTACACGGTGGCAATCCCGGTAATATCACTCCAGACTTTCATTTACTTATAAAAAGAAGGAAGTTTTGTAGGTATAATATATTTAGTTGACAATCTTATATGCTGACCATCGTCAAGTACGACATTACTCTAGATCAACGATTTGTGAACGAGACGAAAGACGTGTTTGAAATACATCATTGACAATTCCCAAAGTGAATCAAACCACGCTCGGAATCGTCGCGATCTGTTTGAAATTTGCCAAAGCATCTGTTAATTGACTTTCGGCTTCGGCGTTTCTGGAGCGCGTCCCTTTAGATTGTTCACATAATTCCGCCTTCATTGCTAATCGAAGCGGCGTTTTCTGTTTTGGAAACTTCGATGAAGTCCCTCCTGAACAGAACAATACCGATAAGATTGCTGTTAATTAATTTATAGACATTTCATTAATCTATATTGGCATTCGTCTTTATGGAGATCATAATGTTTTACTGAAATTTATTGTGATTTAAGTATTTCCACTACATAAATTAATGAGACGGCGGTTGGTTTAAATCAAAGATAGTTTTATTTGAACTAATCTATACTTAGTTGAATGCTTTAGCAAAATCTCTTAGCATGATCGAAAGGTCTTTATTGATTATAAATTACTTATATTAGCAAAATACTGGTAACGCAGTATTTGGATATATGCAATAATTATTTATTACGATTACGTAACGCTTATGTAAATTCTTGCAGGAAAATTCAACAAATGACCATTCGCGCGTGCAATGAATAATGAAATATTCTTCCTTTGGCCCGTTTTATTAACTCTTACTACAATGTCAAACGTGCGGATATCACCACTCCGTAACGCCACTAGGTCGACACGTCTAAATATAGTTACAATTCGCGATATAACTGTATGCAGTATGACTGTTTTTGTATTGAGATCACTCGCTTGTAGTACCGCATTTTTTTTGTATCGTAATCATTAGTTATAGGCAGAGTTTGTGACGATCCGTACTGCTATTATCTTGCTATTGTGTTTTAACCTAACATGAGAGGCATCAGAGTCATCTACAATTTCACAATTATTATTAAGTCGGTAATAAATAAATTTCATTTGTGTATCAAATCTTTGTTCATCTGACATAAACTTGCCCTATTGGTTATGTAGTCAGATCTTGCTTCAACTATATCAAAAGATTATTAAACATCGTTATCGATACGTAGTAAAATAATTACAAGTTTCAAAACAAGTTATTTTGATGTTACTGAATCAAATGTACATAATATCAAAAGGTTATTGGAAATCTAAGCGAAAACAGAGAGCAGCGTCCAATTTAAAACAGGATTCAATAATTACACGAATATCGGTAATTTTATGCGAATATCGAGTGATCCAAATCAAAGAGACCACTTGACACCGCTGCCGAGGTGGCTCGACGTAAAAACATCGTTTTTATAGCAGACCATGTTTTTAAAACAAGAAATACAAACGTCCTCCTTTCGGAGATTAAAGGTAAATACAACTCTCGTATGTTGTTTATTATGTCGATTGTTTGTGTTCTTTAGTGAAGAGCACTTACGCTTAATTAATTTGTAAGTAGGTTGTATATACCTAATACACGTGTATTTCGTTCATAATTTTTTTTTAAATATGAAGGCAGAAGTAAGCTTTAGTTGCACTTATAATGTAAATCCTATATGTTACTTGATAGTTACTTCTTTAATTATCTTGTTGCTTTTGCTTGAAAGGTGTTTAGGTTGAAATTAAATGGTAAATGGTGTTGATATTATATGTCATTATTTTCTAAACATCTATTAGAATTATAAAAAATTATAGATTTCTATATATAACGCAATGTGTAATGTTATGATATAATGCAAATAAAACACAAGTATTGATTTTGTTATGAAACGAGTTGAATCAAAGCCCGCTGTCATCCATCTTGGTTTGAGCTTGACGTTTTGATCCTGCAGACGGTGGGATCTGTACAAGCTGTGTTAATATGGGAAGTGTTGCGGTCTTGTATATTACGTTAAATTGTATGAAAATTGTAGGGTGGTTGATAGTTTCGTAGGCAAACTTGAAATATTTATGAGTGTTTCGTTCGGTTACAAAAACTCTTTGAGAGCGTTCTATGGATTCTTCTTTAAAGGAATCTTTTTATTTGATATTTGATGGTAGCATATAATATGATGTTTGTATTAGGAACGTAGATTAAAGAGCCGATTCGAACACCATAAAGCTATCACTATAATTTTTAACATAATTTATAATTTTACAAAAAAAATCAAAAATAGTTTATGATTTTTTAAGGGAATCACATGTAAATCTTTGAAATGAACTAGAAATTTGATCTGTTAAGTCTATTATGTAATAGGCGTTTCACCGATTAAATATTTAAAAAAAATAAATCGATTTTTGAAATCTTGCTAATTGAACACAAGTAATTGTTAAGTTACCGACCGCCTTCCTATAAAGTATAATTTTTAAAAAACATATGCCCAGTGATGGAACATTTATAGTGACGTCCACATTTGACTGGCGTTCCTAGCGGTCCATATGTTTGCTTGGTGCTCCCGCAAAGAGTCGTTGACTGTGGCTGTCTATTATCACATTTCCTATATATTAATTACAATTACCTGCAGCCCGCGTGTGTGCCGTTAAATCTTTTAGACGTAACGCTAGTGCATTTCTTGAAGATATAACATGAAGATTTTTGATTTTACCATTGAACACAAAATTTACCATTCTCATGAAAATTTATCTAAATGGATTTAGCAACATAATTTAGCGAGTTAAAATTACTGTTATTACCTGCCATTTGTATATTTAATTGAAAACTGAGTAGCAATCATGCAACTCAACACTAATTATGTTTGCTAAGTTCATAGCGCCCACTCTCTATCCTATATAGTCTACGTTATATCGATTGCGACTGCTAAGTTGAACGACCTGGTGCAAGTTTAAAGAAAGCTCACTTACACATAAGTATAACTTGACATGTTGTATTCCTTTAATAAGCACTCGTCTCTAATGTCGTGAAAGTTCTCTTGCACAATAAGAACATGATAAATAAATCTCGTACAATATGTACCCTGAAATATTAAAACTAAAATTGCATTAAGCATTACCCTAAAGATCGAATAATAAATCTTTCCAAAACAGTCCATTTTGATGATGAGAAGACCGCATTTTACTAATATAAACGTGGTTATGTTCGCTTACATTCCAACGAATATGGAGGTACAGCATGAAATCTATCTGTAGGTATATTTTCTGTCTAAATATGCGAACCATCAGTCTGAGAGAAGATGTACCGGAGCATCTCGAACTGTGCGGTACCCTCGCGGAGTCCCGGTAGAAGTTTACGAAGATCAAACTTCCAACTTCTATCTAATACGATTGTAGTATGTGATTTTGCATTGGTAAATTATTCGAAGCTTCTTTTCCATTGTTGCTTTGTGGTTAACATGCCGTGTGTTGTAGGCGTATTCTTCTTAGAACATTGCAATTTAATTTTCAGAGACTGCGTTATGAATTTATAAACAGGCTTGCTACGTAGGTAGCAAGGCAGTACATACTGTTAACAGATTGCATGTTTCCTCTTATTATTAAAATCTACTTGTTTATTTATAACCATTTGTAAGTGTTTGGTTTTCACTAATATACTCGTATCAGACATTTATAGATGTATTAGAACTAGCTTCCTTAATTCACTGCATAAGTTAAGTAACTTTAGTAGACCCGCTCTCTTAAAATTCTCTGCGGTGGTGTCATGTGCGTCGGGTTGTTACGTTCCCTAAAATATGGTTGAGCGAAGCGATTGCTGGCTCGTGCGTCATGCTCGTGAACTGATGCTGCCAATGGGGATGAGTCTTCTCTGGACTATGTAATTTCGTCCATTTTATTTTATTAAGAGTATTGTATATTGATTTGTCAATGAATATGTATGACTCGGCAACCGGCATATTAATCAGTTGTCGAACAGATAATATATCTTGTTATTTCTGTTATTGTAATGGAAAGTGATTTCATAGTCTAATGAAGTCACTTTCCAATAAGAATTCTGTGTGAAAAGCAGCCCTTGCTGACTTTCTTGCCGGTTCTTCATGGTACAAAGTTTGCGGCAGTAGTTTGGCGTACTGTTGGCGTAGTTTTCGACTTTCACAAGTGCTATGTAACAGTCTAGACTGAATAAAAGATTTTGATTTGTTAATTATTAGAAGATTATTTCCCACTAATAAATTTTTGTCTATTATACAAATTATCCTCAATAATTACACAAAATAGTTTTTTGTACTTAGATGATTAAGCGCACCCATACTATCAGATGGGCTGTAATAACAATCGCAATGGGGCATTGTACCCACACAGCGGCACATTACTGTCGTCCTTAGGATAAGTGCAATAACTCGATTTTTGGCAAACAGACTTAAGTATAAAAATGAGTTCTATATTTTTTGTTAAATGTTTTTTTTTTGTATTGGCTGTAGTTTTGATTCTTTTGATATGATATATTCTTTTAACGGACAGTTGCACAATTATCCATTAAGTTTTAACGACGCCTTTAAGCCTTAATGAATATCAAATTTACACACAAAGATACACACAAAACAAAAATTAAAGCTTTCATTGCGATTAACTCAAAAGTAGCCCGTACGATGTTATTGCACTCTTAAGATCCGCAGATTAACTTATTACAAAAGCCTAACTACTACAACCAACTTTGGACTCAACCAATGACGCTTTAAATCGATGGCAGAATTTAGCGTTTTGTTAGCAATCTTACGTACTGTCGGATGTAACTAATTGAGCTCTGTTTTTATGGCTCGCAAATTTGAACTGTAGATTAATTAATTATTGTTGATAGAATAGATAATCACGAGATGACTCGCTACGACATACTTATTGAGTAGCTTCTGATAGCTTATTTAATATTAAAGGAGTGAAAGATCTAGATGGTTAGAAGCGCTAGAATCAAATATGTTTCATAGAAGATAAAGTAGGGTATCGTTTTAAAAGTTTGTCTTAAGTCTTCTTAAGTCATTTGAATAGGTATCATCAAAATTCATATGCCTATCGTGCTTTAGAAGGCACTGTGAGCCTTGGTTTCGACTTGATCTACGTTATAATCTGTTCTCCCTGTTTTTATTAATGGGGTCGAAGTGGATTCGAGCAATAGCAACATTAAACAATTGATGATTTTTACTGTTGATATATTACTCAGTATATATATAATATTGATTGGTTGATATTTAATATTTTTGGTTGAGTTATAGCAACTTCAATATTGTCATATATTGGTATCAGTTGTAACATGTATCTTATGTATCAAGATACATGTTACATTATTATGGCAGTAACATTGGTGAATAATCAATACACATAATACATAATTCTGCATGTTACATGTATGTATGTAAGTAGATACTTTACATATTTTTATTTAACCTAACCATCGCGGTAATACCCGGTTCATACAATCTAATACCATTACTAAGCCATGATTAATCCAATCAAAGGTTAGAACCATAGATAGATAAAGTCAACTAAGTATAATTGTTGTTTCTAAATCACTAACGTTAGAATTGTTTCAAATCGTAAGCGTCCTAACTTATTACATAATATCCACCAAGTTTCGTATAGTTGTTTACCCTCGTTACACAATGTAGGAGCTCGCGAGGCGTTAACTCGCAAAATATCGCCTTCCCATATTGAACCTCGACTCATTGTTTTTTATGGTCTCACTTCCGCAGGAGAAAGCTTCAGAGTTTCGCGTAATTGATTTCTTGTGTGCCTTCAAACAGGTAATGTGTTTGCTCAGAGTAATCATTTGTAAATTGCTGTGCTTTTCCTGTGGTAGCTTTGTTGTTAGTGTTTTTTGCATTAAATCATCGCCTTTAAATTTTTTGCTTTGCGGTCAATTAAAAATTTATATGCAGTCTTGAATATTTATTCGGCTAGTTTAGGTGCGATAATGGTGACCAGATTCGTTATAAATTACTTACTTGTGTTCATTTAGCAATTGTTTCAATATTCGTTGAAGTTTAAGGAAGCTTTCCAAAGAGAGCAAAATATAAATCGAGAAGAAAATATGATAAAAAGTAATCTTCTTTTCAAAACTAGTTGACTGTGAAATTCAAACTTTTCTTTTTTTAGACAAAAAAATCCTTCATGTCAACCGTACTTTTTTTTTTCAATTTTATTTCCCAAAGAGTAAATATATTTCATTTAATCTTGCATGAAAAGAATGTGACTTTTAAAGGTAACAATTTGGATCCACTTTTATTTCAATCCGGAACAATTCAGTTTTGAAATTTATTACTGAATATATACCAGTACATTTGAAATGAACTCTTAAATATTGCTTCCATTAAATAACATTTCATAATGAATGTGTTACATATTGTGTCCCAGATGAGGTTGCTTATATTGTGATCAGAGCTCATTTGCATGACAAGTAATAGTCGTCGACCGTTCATTCTGCATGTCTGGACTTTGTTGAAATTTGGCCGTCCCTTTTTCATCGTCAAATATTGTGCCCACGAACCTCACCTTTATGACTGTGCTGCTATTTTTAGTTTATAAAAAAGCTCTGCTTCTAACTGTGTCATTTTAAATATAAGATTAGCATCGCCGAAATCCAGTCAGATTAGGACAAGAGGGGTAAGATTATGAGCTGGAAACTCTGGGGATAGACTAGTTTCAAGTGTCGTCTCAAAGGTCTTAAGAAATCTCGTGTCTGCCTCATTAGTTAATCAAGGTAAAAGGTTAGTTTTTTGAAATGAGGTATATAGGTGACGATGTTATTGTCTTTTAAAAAATTATAAAGAACTAACTGTTTTCCTGCAACTTAGGCTGCGTAAATTATAACCTGTATCATATGCGTATGATGTAGCTTTCCCGTAGGTGAAATAATTTTTAAAATCGGTCCAGTAGTATCGGAGCCTAGCACTATGCAAACAAACAATTAAATCTTGCCACTTATAATATTAATATAGATTAAATTGGCGACAAGTTTTGATATGATACTTTTTTTATGTGCTCTGCATAAACGAATGAGTTCATGCAATGTAAAACCACGTCAATCTAAGATCAGCGCTGACATGTGTCGATGCCCCCCACATTAGTCTATTTGTTACGGTTCTACAATTTTTGATTGATGGTCAATCATATCTGTACGAAGTCAATGACTTTTACATTAATCATCACGATTTACATAAAATAAAATTAGTAAAACGTTTTAGAGAAGCATAATAGGTACCACAACATGCCAAATTTCGCCGGTCTTATGGAATTAATGTTTAAGATAAAGTTGGAATGATTGGCATATTCGTACAATCTGAAGTGCTGTAGATTGTACATACGGCTGCCATAATATGTCAAATTTCTGTTATGGATTTTGACCTCTACCCTTAATCTTTAAGGTTTTAAATCAAATGGCGAAATTTGACAGTTTTGTATAGTCTGATGTGCAGTTGGACTCTAAATAAAAAATTGATGATCTAATGAATCACGACTAAACAAAATAAGAAAACCAAACTATGATCAGTCATTTTGTTTCAATCGCCATTTTGGATTTTTTATTATTTTGTGGTTAAACAAGCTCTATCATTTTATTACGCTATTTTGTGGTGCACTTATATTGGAGTTACGATAATACTGAACACCCATAATTGTATTGTTATCAAAACTAAAGGTCAATAAATACCCACTAAGGTTGATAATACGAAAGTGGAAAAAGATAGATTTGAGATCACATTTTACCTAAATAAGGTCGTTTAAAATCGAATCTGTTTAGGTATTACTTAAATGAAATATCGAACTGTGTAGAAAGACAAATAAAGCATATAAGGTGTACACCATAAATAGAGAGGGCACGGGCGTTTCACCCCATATTTACTCGGGCTAGATTGATTTCAACGTCAGATACCCCGTAAAGCTTGGTGAATCATGTTTTATGCCATAGCGCTTTTGAAGTTAACGATTGTGCTGCCTTTTTAGGCACTATTATTATATGAAGGGTTTTAAATATTATAAAGTATTATCGTGTTGAAATGTCTCCAAAATTTGCAAGTGGTTTGCAAGATGGGCAAGAGGTCACCACGCAGTTTTGGTAATTCATTTTTAACAAATAATAACCACGTAAGCCAGTTGATATATGTACGCCTATATTTTTAAATTAGATATTGAATGAATAATTAAACAAAAAGGAGAATCGATACAATTTAGTGGTACAATCGGCGGCCTTATCGCTAAAAAGCAATTTTTGAAGCAAGATAGAGTGTCAAAATGGAGTGCAGTGGAGATCGCCTATATTGACATTTCAAAATTGCAAACCAATGATACAAAGAAGTGATTTTAACACATGGAGTTGCTCACTTTTTAGGTTGTTAGTAGAGTTGCGAATAGGCCTGCTGTACTTTCAGAAGAAACAAACGTTTT
Organism: Diatraea saccharalis; assembly: GCA_918026875.4. Taxonomy (NCBI): domain Eukaryota; kingdom Metazoa; phylum Arthropoda; class Insecta; order Lepidoptera; family Crambidae; genus Diatraea; species Diatraea saccharalis. Next base: position 1,508,947 of record OU893336.1, read on the forward strand.
CAAAAAGATTAATTTGTTAGTTGTAGAGAAGAACAACAATGCGATTGCGCAAGCTTGTCAACGGATGGGTGATCAGAAATTTTCTATATCAATTGTTGTCCGTGCTTCAAAACGCACATTAAACCGTTGGTACTTTATCTGCAGTTGTTAACACCCACTGTTCCAAAAACACCCAGCAGTAGATTGATAAGTTAGTTCCATTCTGTTTAGGGTCCTCCCATACCGTAGGATACCAAAATTGATCACAGGAATGCAGTTATTTCTGATGGGTCACGGCCCGATTATTGGTTTGCACTGCTGAATAATTTATTACCGTCCGCGTGTGAGACAGTGCGTGTCCCAGACTATGACTAATTTATATGTTAAGTTACAGAGAGGCATCGTCTAACGCTGCGCATAGTCAATCGGTTGAAACAATGCCCGTAGCCTAACCGGCATGGACAGCATTTGCATTTAATGTGTCGTCAACACGCCCACCTTTCTTTGCAGTGTTCTTTTTTTCGACATTCGTAATTTAAATGTTCTTAACCGGTACTCGTTTGACATTATTTTTAGGGTTCTTCTATTAAAACAGAATATGATGGCAAATCGAGGAAATTTTATTTGTATAGGGAACATTGGAAAAAAGAATAAAAACTGTTACGCTTCCTCGTCTAAATCAAATCCAGTTTAAGTAATTTTCTTCTTTTTACCGTTCCTATTTTTCTCCAGCGTTAAAAACTGTCTTCATATCTTCTAATTCACTAATAATTCGTTTTATTTTGGTAGTCGACACCCCAACTAATATTGAATTCTATAGAAAAAATATAATAAGTATCAAGACTAGTTATGCTAGTTACCAGTCAATTCATAGACACACTTTAAAATCACAAAATTTCGTTGTTCTTCAGTTTCTTTTCACAAATTTTGCTATAAACACTAAAAACAATATTTCTAGCTTAAGATATCAATGACTTGGAAATTTTCACAAAATAAATCAATATTTTCACAAATATTCGGAACAATTTACACTTAGACATGACAGTTGTCAATAGTTGAGAATTAAACATTGCCATATGGAAATCGAGATTGTTTCTTTTGTTTTTTGCGATATCAGATTCTGGTACACCTATACCATAGATGTAATTTTTCTTTGGTTCTTGAACTATTATTTTTTTCTTTATTGTTAATTATTGTAACTCTCAAAATATGCTGTATAATAATGCTTAAGGCTGTGTCCAAACCAAACGTGTAGCAAGCTGACTGTGAGGTTATAGCATTTGCATTCATACCATTTTTTGCATAGACGTGGCGCAGTCTGTGGTAAATTTCGTAGTACCTGAACATAATAGCATATTGATCCTAATAATTCCAGTTTATTCTGTTAATTTGAACAAGCGAACTGTTATTTTACGCTACTATGTATTGTCAGTGCATTGTAAATATAAATACATAGTTTTACGTTCACTAACTAACGCTGCCTTTGAAAACTTTCTAATAGTATCTTCAAGAGGCTGTTTTTTAGAATAGCATATCTGGAAGTGATAATTAGTCCTGAATTGTATGTAGTCTGCTTTGCATTCTGTACATCCATCTCGTGACTTCCGATAATATTCGGTCTCTTTCAACCACTTATTATCCATCTCGGGCATTAATTTGCATATGAAAAGTCATCACACCGTTCGTGACCGACGACTGTGACCAATTTACATCTTTGTTCACGTTACTATTACACTTAAATAATTTTATATTATTATAATATCAACAACACGTATTTTACTATCAGATAGATGACGTACCCGAGGATGAAGCCATAAAAACTGGCGAGCATATGTGAAAAGTATTGTACGTAATATTTCTTTCGATTTTCTGGGTAGACTGCCGGAACATTGATGAAAATACGCTCACTAGTAGTGTCGAGAAATTCGTCTGTTCTGTTGGGTTTCGGGTAGCTCAATGGTTGGAGCAGTCGACCGGATTGCGAAACTCCATCAAATAAATATATTAAGAAAACCTGTCTAATAAAAATATGAAGTTACATTTAAATAAAATATACGTACCTACTCTTTGTTTTCCTTTGTGCTTGTTTTGATGTGGCATAAATTGTTTTATGTCGCTAAAAGGTGCATCCGTTTCCGTTTTTTGCGCTGCGTTTTGCGGAATTTCCCGTATGTTTTTTGTTTTCAACAAAAGCGCCTTGTGCGCTTTCAGTAATTATTTAATTACGTTTAAACTGTTGTAATTTTTATAAATAGTTATGTGGAATGACAACGTCGCAGTTGGGAAAACTATTAAATCGAAAGAATTTTATTTGATATGCCGGATACCTTCTCGTCTTCTGTATGTTTGTGTTGCGCGTATATCTGCACACGAATTGGCAAATATGTGTGTAGATTGGATGCTTGGTTAAATTTGAGATTACTAGCGCCTGTCACTCTAGTTTAGCGAGCATTTTCTTATTCAAATTGTTGAGGTAATTTTGTTTAGGTCTTCACTTAGAAATGATGTGATGTTCTCATTGCATTTTAGTTTTGTTGTTCTAACTTCAAGTAGATGGAGAAGCTTGAGTGCGGTCTTAAATGCGGAGGTTTAGGAACTTTGGCAAAATCTACTTTACAGTGCAAACACAGCTCTTTCACATCATTAGAGAATCAATAAATAGAATCTTTAATAATTTGTTAAGTAAGTAGGCAGGAAGAAGTATCCACTGCAGATGCGGAAAACTTGCTATCTGTAGTTTTACCGCTTCCGAAAGCATGTCAAATTTTGGTCCGGCTGGATCTGCAGCCACTAAGCTCGAGTTCCGTGAATTGCTCGTGCTTGGTATTTGATTTCATCCATAGTGAAAGCCTATGTCCCTGCAGTTGGTGATATTAAAAGGCTCATTAACAACACTCAGCGAACTCTGTACAGACCCCAAAAAGCTCCTGCGATTCTTGCCGGAAATAGGTTGGCTGGAATAAGATATCTTTTCACGCAAAAGGATCGATTGAAGCGTCTAACAACCAGTTACAAACGTTCATTCAGATTGAATGACGACTTTAATCTAAATTGTAAAATATGTATCAACAGTGCCACTTTAAACTTATGACAATTTTAATGGACTTTTGTGTAACTGAACGTAAATGCGGAAAATTGCAGCTTCCATACCTAACCAAATCTACCTAATATTATTATACTCTACTAATATGCCCTGAACGAGAGGTAGGTGAAAAATGTTGGACGTTTAAAACTTGAAATCTGCATGGTGAGTGTTTAAATTGGTCGTTATCGTTTCTGAGTAAAACAGACTAATAGTTAATATCTAAGTCAAAGTTGGAAGCGACTTAACGAGTCGTGCAGCTGTAATACCGGAGCTAACTGAATCATGTCAAGTTCTCGATATTATCTGTTTGTCTCGGTTTCCGCACTTAGCCACGGTTTGTTGACGCTGTTTCGAAATCAGAAATGCAACCAAACAGAATCACTTAACGGACAATTAAATCGATATAATCGATTTGCATTCGATGTTTTGTTCCATGATGTAGGTATAAATGCTTTGGTAGCTATGCGAATTATTTTGGTGGAGTCATCAACGAGATCAATTGAAATTATTATATTTCATTAATTCGATTGAATGCTTTCTTTTTGCTTTATAAAATAACTCATCAATTAGTTACTGAATTTGATTATTTCTTTTATATACGAAGAAGGAACTTAGTCTGCAATGACTTACTTATGACATAGAAATCTTTAGAAAAGAGAAGAAGAAGTTCAAGATATTTCGATGTTTTATTTGTTTTAGAATTGGTGTTGATGAATTTGAGTTCTTTTGACGATAAAATAGAAATTTTGAATTTTAAGATTCAGAAGTCAAATAGTGTACTCAAAAACATCAGTGGAAAGACAATGTGCTCACTTTATTTTGTATATATTGAGTCAATAAGAAATATCAAATAAATTATTATTATGGTTTATTGAGTTAGGTAAGTACAAAAATTTTCCAACTCAAAATCTATCACGGATGTGTACGTACATGTTTAAGTGTAGAACTATTTATTTATTTATTAAATTTAAATCTTTTTCAAGACTTATCGGGTATCGCGTTAAGCCGGGAAAGTCTGCCTGTAGAAACACGATACCGGTTTAAAAGCTTACATCTTTATAGGGAGTTTTGTTACACTACCTTTTTGCGAAGGAGTTTTGTTTCAGGGAGCTCATTGAATTGAGGGTGTAATGGGCGGAAAATGTTCCGTAAGCGACCCTTCTCTTTTTAAAGATTTTTAATTTACTTATTAATATTAAGATTTTTTTCCTATTTTAATTAATAATAGCATCATACAGTCATGTAAAATAACAAAAAATGAGTAACAGTAACTTAATAAAACAGACCTACACTGTCTAAGTTTAGTACAGATAAAGTCTTTCAATGTTTAAACGTGTTCAGACAGACAGTCGTGCATTATATAATATTCATGCATTAAAAAGGGCAGTGATTACAATAAAATCGAATTGGAGAAGATCAACTACAATGATATAATATTTTTATTTTATTTTATTTTATTTTAAGCATAAAGAAATCTATGTTAGACAGTTTCTTATTATATATAATGGTGGAACGACAAAAGAATGCGTTTCGGGTGTAATTTTCCAGGCGTCGCGGTGGAACAAACAGAGGTAGTATACGTGAGGAGCGTACAGGAAGACGAGCTCGACCGGAGTATTGAATATGGCCAAGAAGCTCTGACGAGTCGATAAATTAGTGTAAAATCTTACACAGAAAAACTATGAAACGTAACGCGGCGGTTGCGAGGGCGAAATGGTGCACCAAAAACCCGGTCTACTTAATAATTAAATGAAAGATTCGAGTCCATTATGTTTTTAAGTTTTAAAGAAAGAAGAAAAAGTTTATTTTATTTCCCAGATTCGGAGATGGGGAATGGTCAATTTTCAATATTTATTCATAATTACTTAACATTAAAAATTTATACGAGCCCTTTTATTTCGTAACTCACATGATGTAGATTGCGAAACATTTTTAATATTTTTGATACGCTCCTCTAAAATTTCCATATCGCACGTTGAGAATGACAATATCACTAACCAAAAACGACGTATTTTTTACTTTTGGCAACATTTTCCTTTGTTAAGTATAAACTTTAAAATGCAAAGATCCCTGTGAACATAGCTCGCATAGAAACTGCTAGGTGGCGTAGTGACGATACGCTGTTTAGAGGGGCTGATTACAATTTCTTGAACTTTAAACGCTCATTACTCAAAATCGCATTTTTTGCATTGTGTCACTATCGTTCTCAACGTGCGATATGCTAAAATTTGTTATTACGCTACGTGTCGGTCTTTGTGTCACCGACTTACATATGTCTACCAAATTTCAACTCGAATTGGTTCACTAGTTTGGAGGATATTCGTTGTAACAACGCACATTTCTGTCTGTACACTGTCACAGCTAATTAACCTACGTAACAATGTTCGTGTTTAAAAGTTGAAATAAAAATAAATTATAATATTTATAACATTTACATATGACTCGTCATAGGCAGCGCCCTAACATCGGTCTTTGGTATGACTTTTAATTTATGTGACACAAACAATCCGTCCTAACCGCAATTTACATGTACGAGAGTGTAGACTATAATAATAGAAGAGTGTTCGTGTCAAAAATATTTCAGAAATAACGGTAATAAATAATCAGTACATAATCACAAATGTAAACTGTAGCCTTTGTTTTTGCCGTCGATATAGTGAGACAGATGTAATTTTTCAGAGTACAGGTTCAGTAAGAAGAATGTCTTAAGACAGTTAAAGAAAATTTCTGTTGGATATTTGTTGAACTATATTAACAACAAACAACTATTATCTTGACACTTTCTTTATTTACTAAACTTGTATTTACGTTAGTAACAAATATTTTATAGCATAAGTAACAGGCAAAAGGAACGTATTATAACTGATAATTAATATAATTACGGAGCTGACACAATCACTGTCTGATGACCAGACGACAAAAGGGACGAGAGATCAGAAGGAGCGAGACAGCTATACAAATTAAACATTAGTATTTGAATACTAAACAATTTCATTGCAACAAAGTTTATAAATCAATCATTGTAGCACTCTACATTCAAAGATTTTCGCATAATCCTTCATCACAGTACGACGTATGAATGGAAAATGTAATTTGTGTTAATGAGTCGCCGCCGAGTCACCGTCTTTAGACGCCATTTCTATTATTCCGTCACGCTAATGTACATACGGAAATGCAATTTTTTATTGAATCTTTTTCATTTGTTTGTAAAGTTCAACTTTCTGAAGTTTCTGTGACTATTACAGGCACTGTCTTTATTGCATGCATGAACGTCATGTTCACGAACTTCAAACTACAACTATATGACGCGTGATACCGATTGCGATCCCGACCTTTTTTTTTAAGATATTGAAATTCGATATCGTTCAAATTGTCTAAGGCAATCGTTAGACGCCAATGTCTATGTAAGCTATTAAGTTATGTCAAATAAAAGGCTATGTGGAGTCGTTGGACGGGTTCAGCTAAGTTTTTATTATGTTCCTTGATCATTCAAATCGAGCGTTCCAATAGCGATTGCGATTTTAAACGTTATATAATTCCATAAATCGCTATATCTTTAAGATGGATTGCAATGGATTTTGATATTAGACAATTAGACTACAGATCTTATGAAACTGTACAATCAAACTTCCAAGTCAAAGTAATCAATGATATGGTCGACTTTGCCTTACTTGTTTTTAGAGAAGGCGTGAATATGATCTACCGTGCATAATACAACGTTAAATATTGTGCAATGGCTAAAAATATTTCGTGTGCAAAAGTTTACTCTGACTTTCAAACAGTTCTTGGCCCCCATTTCAGTATACTGCAGATAACTCCTGTTACAAATAATGCAGCTCCTCTGAATTTTGCCAGTGAACGTTGCACGAGATACCTCATGCATACAGAATTATACGTTCGTAAAATTGAGGAGGAACAGAGCCAAGCTACAGTTCTGTGTCAGCGCAAAAATGTACACAATAACACATATTATGCTGGCGCAATGTACAGTCAACCTATTACTTGGTATTTTGTACTGTGTTTATGAATCGTGGTAGTTGATGTGAAATTGTTGCTTTGAGGAATGCAGATATAAGAAAATAGTTTCTGATTTTGCTATACTAAAGATACTATTGCATTAAAACTTTAGATCGGGGATACCCAATGCTTTTTTGTTTGACTTATTTTGGGGGTTGACGAGGATTGTAAATCGTCTGCAATTAATTAATATAAGTTTTTAATTGAAACTTCCAAGAAACTGTAAAAGTACGTCAAAGTCTGCTCTATTTATTTCCTCGCTCACTCAACTAACTGCAAAGTTTTTGAATAGACATTTTGAACCAATAGAAAACTAGGAATGTGCTTCATAAAGTAATTTGGCAATGGGAGTCTGCGATATCAGTTAATTTTGGAAAAAGGTCCAACAAAATATTTTGGGAATCTCTGCTCCTCTGGCTAATCACATTTTATTAGGAAAAAACTGACTACTGAAAAATCGTGAATAAAATTATTATAGTTGGGGTCATATGCTAAACGACTGTTTCTATATGATGTTGGTTATTAAACTATATAATACTGTTATCAAACTGTTATCAAACTGTTATATAAGGTTGAATAAGATAGAAAATAGATCTTTTTTTGGACTAAAGTTACTTCGATTTTAGATATTTTAGCTGTACAGCCGTTAGTAAACTAGTAATTTAAACGCTGGTTTATAATGTGGTGGTTTATTTCTAGCTAACATAACTGAGACACGTACGTCTACTAAGGTATACAGCGCTATTTATTGCTTGTGTTACTAGTGTTGGGAACATCCCGACATTAGCAACCCGAAAATTTGGTACTACCTACTTACCTAGAGTTCTACTGAATGAACTCAATCTGAATGATATGGAAGCTTCAAACAATTCTCTCTCAGCTGGCTCGTTGCTTGCAGTGATTTGTCGAAGGATTCCGATGCGTCGCGACGACGACGGCATGTGGTTAGAATCCGTTTCCATTAAGATCGTTTTAGTGCACCGACTTTACGGGAAATGAATTTAGGAAGTAACACCCGTAGAATTCTGATACTGAAATTGGCACTTTGCATTATCAATTGCCAGGAATTCTTTTTCCGGTAATCTTTTTGTAGAGTAAAAGAGACCCGGATGATAAAACTTCCTCAGGTTATCATATTTAACAGTGTTCTTATTTTGGAGGTTTATAAAGTTTTTCTTTTTATTTTGTCTCACCAACGAGTCTTCAGATAAATAGAACGCCTGCATTGCATTAATGCCATTAAATTATCATTTGTTGTACACATTACTATTAAAACTGATATATGACATTGTTATCTGTTAGTCATAATAGTATATTGTGACTTTCCATATTTTTAAATATCGAAAATAATCTGTTGAGCCCGAAGTTTTTTTTATTAAACAGACACCCTCTAAGTGGATCTTGGCAATAAAATATGTGGCGAACTAAAGAAAAAAGCGAGGACACGATATCTTTTGATTTTTTTTCTGGTTAGATTAAATTGGTAAACGATCACAAATTCAAGGAAATAAACGGAATTTATTTTTGACAATTAAAGATTTCGCAAAAAAGTAGTTTCAATTGCCAATACACGGCGCTAAAAACCTCTTATAACTTAATTGCTATTAATAAACTAGTAAATCAATCTCGTAATAATGAATCAGTTTTTGTCATTTGTATAACAATCTAGTATTAATGAAATGGTAGTCTCAGTAAAACTATGAATAGTGCAATCAAGTTCTTCTTTAACAATTTTAGATGCTATTCATTCACAAAATAGTTGCAAACGTTGCAATCTATGCAATGATTAATCACTTTCTTTAGAATAAAATGCTTTCGTTTCAACGGAGCACGTCGAGTGTTCTATTGGCTGGTAATTTTAGTGAATTGCTCGCATTGTTCTCGTCTAAATTGGCAAATTGGGAAAGTCGTTTCCCGCTGAACACAAGCCAGGAATTAATTTTAATCTTTGTTTTATTTACCTCTACCTATTGTGTTTAATTACTGGAAAGCTACTTTACGGTATTACTGCTCCATCTATTAATATATTTTAATTTTTGGACCACCTTGATAAATTGTCCTGCCATCACTTGGTTTAATATGCGGTACCTTAATGTACATAAAAGGTTATTCTATATATCTATATATAATAAAGCTATATATATAATAAATAGACCACTAATTTAAACATAAGCCTACACTTCGTTTTCTACAGAGATTGTTTTGATTACTAAATTTATAAAATTGGACACAAACACAAATGCATAGCCGATAGCATCTAAATCGAGGTTACACATTCTTTACCCTTTATTCCTTCTATTTTAGTTAATATTCAATTGATTAATAAGTTGTCCTATCAATCAAACAAACAAAGTTTATGAAACCATTCATCGCTTTTTGGATATAGATTACAAAAATTATGCTGCCAAACTATTATATCTTATTAGTTATATATAGAATAGTTGAAAAGCAACGACATATTTTATTTAATCAAGCAATATTGTTTGTATTGAAGATTAACTAGTACTCATTAATATGAAACTGGTTCATTGTGTAAGGGCGTAAGTAGGCGATAACTGTCATTGAATAGGATTCTGACGTCATTTCCTTTTACTACCACTGCCTTTGTCTGTGCTGTATAATTTTTCTACCATAGTGCACTGAAATGTTGTACTCTAAATTATGATCAGAATAAGTCAATTAAAACCTCAAAGGCATACTCGGGTTGGGCTACATCTGATAGCGTGGTAGGTATCACTTTTTTCTGCCTCTCAAGGTTGCCGCATTTTGCATGCCTTTTAGTGGATATACGACTAATTTGGTAACATTGCTGTCAAATCCATAATCTTCAATCTTTATCATTCCTATGGAACCTATTTAATGCAAACAAACTCAATGTAAAATAATCAAATCATTCCTCTTTATTTTTTGTATATACTTTAATTTTTGTGTTGGTGTTTGTTCTAAGTTTCTTAATTGGGATTTGTTCAATGATTGGAACCTACTATCTGGTGAAAATTTCCAACTATTGGTTTAATTATCTTATGTCACAACCATCCTAACAACTTCCCACTAATAGCAAATTAAATCCAAGCCATATCCAACGGTCACACGACATTGTAGACTATTCGCGGCAGACGCCGTTTAAATTCCATCTGAAAATAGCACCGAAAAAGGACATTCGTGAATCGCCTGAAGAGCCAATTACAGCTCAGGAGCCTCCTGGAATGAAATAGACGGCTTTTTTCTCTACCTATCCACTGTCTTAAGTTTCAGTAGCTATTTGGAATTATGCTTCTACACGTTGTGCTTATTTTTTCACTCTATAAGAATTTTACTCAAAAGAAGATATTAATATATTTTCTCAAATATGTTGGGCAGCACTTTTCGATTGTTTAGTCTTTTGGTTAACTAAAAGTAACGAACGGTAATCTTATTAGCTCTGAATATCATAAAAGAAAACTATTTTATTATGGTGCCACACTGTCAATAAAGTGCGAAGCACGTTTTCTATTCATTATGTTAAAGACGGTTTCTGTTAAATTTTAAGTTTGTACATTGGACCAAGGAATTACGTTGTCCCATCCAAACTTTGACCCCGTTTTTCATCCTGTTAGGGGTAAAGTTTCAGAAAATCCTTTCTTATCGGATCACTAAGTGATATGTATGAAATGAAGTTTACTTCATGTAATATTTCACGACATTATAAATGTTCATAAAACCAGTAATAAACTAAGTAACACACGCGACTGTTGTGTCATTCCTACCATGCAGATCACAAACTCATACGAAGACCACACCCTCCAAGTTTCAGCCCTGCGATTCTGTAAAAATCGAAATCCGATTCCGAATGTGTTTGAATTCATATCATTGAGTGTAGAAATTCTATTGATTCTATTTTTTCTATAAAAATACAAAACAAAATTGATTGAATATACGTGTCTCAGATATTCTATTCCTATGTCATTTCGAAACTCACTTTACTTATGCTGCGAAGAGTTATTACCAATTCAAGGTTGAGCGGATGCCGCTTTTTGAAGTGAATCCGGACACCTGAGTGCATTCGAATTCGGCTTGGGATTTTTACTGAATCGCAGGGCTGGTCTCTACGATCAGCGGTTCAGGCTGTGCGTTGATCCGAAGGAATCATTCAGGACAAAGTATTTTGTAAATTATTTTGACTTGAATGAAATATTTTACCGTGTGTATTAATTTGGATTAATCACAGTTAGTTCTAGAATCTAGAATCCTTAATCTATAATATCAAGGTGATCCTTTTTACCGCCCACTACTACCCACACACAATGCACAAAGACGGTGGGTGGTTTTTGAAAAAAGGACCAAGAACTTTTAAAAAGTATTTTTACATAATGATGATATAACCCGTTTCAAGTTAAGATGCCCACTCGTATCAATTACTTAACCGATGAGAAACCAATAAATAAACGCTTTTATTTATTCTATATCAAAATGTTTATTGAGATGTTTTCTAAAAATATATGTAATACTGTAAATTAATGTAGCAACATGAAACTGTGCGATACAGCACGTTTGGCACTAAAAATATGAGCTTAATCCTGCCGTTGGGTGCTCTGATATTTGTGAAAGCGCACACCGTGTTTATACTTGAAAGCTTTAAAAGTAAAAAAGAAATATCTTACGAATTCTTGGCATCAAACGACTGAATGCTTGGTTGCAGCATCATATTTGTTGATTGTCGAAGCTTTACTTTTTCGCTAGAGATATTTGGTCATCGATGTAATTATTGTTAGTTTCCTTATAGTTAAGTCAAAGCGTTTCACTAGAAAACTCATGTACAATGTCATTTTGGCATTCTAAATGTTGTCTTGGAATCGTGTTGAGTTAATCAAGGTCAAAGGTCACAATAATCGTTTTTTCTCCTCTTCTGTTCTGTTCTTTTGTTTCTGTGATATTAATATACATCTATTACAATATAAAACATTCTATTGACTACTAATATTATGCTAAAACTTTTTGCGCTCAACCGCTTTTGAGATAGAGAGCGGAGAGCAATTGACCTTTGACCTTGAAAAACTTACGACGTCGACGTGAGACTTTAAACATTATTTAGAACACTAATCTGATCGTGTATACTAGTTTCGAACTTCTTATCTCTGATTCCGAGATAGACCCATTTTAAATTCCAAATAACTGGCCCCAATATGACCCTTTTAATATGCAGGGGCGAATTAATGAGTATTAACGACTGCAGATGCAGCCTGGACCAGCGGCTCCACGAACCTTCCGAAGTACGGAAGAGCACAAGATAACAAATTTTAAATTGTAATAAAAAAAATAGTGTTGTGATCTGAGTGGCAGGAAGTGATTCATAAACTACTTTTTAGTTTGCCTTATAGTTAGACAATAAAAGCAACTACATAAAAATATTACAATATTTTTCAAGATCAGAATAAACAAACAATAAAGATTTTGTTTCTTTGAAGAACTAAATATTGTCATTAGAAAGTTAAATAAAACAACTTAAAGAAGACATTGAAAATCACGTTCAAAAGTCTGATGGATAAAAAGAAATCCAATGTGTTATATTACAGAATTATAATTAATGAATTATTTAATAGAGCTATGGTTACTGACCCAGAACAAGGCTAGAACAAGGCAACAGCTTAGCTAGGAAACGCCTAAGTAGATTAGGATAATTCCAAATAAATTAGTTTTTTTTATATATAATACATAATACACGAGTGGGAAGACTGCGCTCTTGTATGCGGAGACTTTATATTATTTTGATTTCCCGTTATGTAACCGTAATGAATTTTAAGGCGCTCACAAAGGGCCGAGGGAATAGTTAACTGCTTACTAATTAACTGATTAGTATGATATTATTCCGTGTATCACTTAACCTGATAAATGTCTGGAGTGTTATTAAGCGTCATGAATACGTATAGACTTATTTGTATAATTATGTTATTGATACAAAAGAGAATTCATTAATAATATAAAAAGGAAGAGAAAGAACACAAAAAGTTATACTTATAAACTATCATTAAACTATGAACATATACATATTTATTTTATTTTTCAAATTGAGGGAACAAAAATGCAAACTCCTTTAACTGCCGTTCTAGTATTAAAAAAGTAGAAAATTCTAAACAATTGACAATCAATAAATCCTATTTATAAAATACTAGTTGTTGACCCGCGACTTCACACGCGTAAATTATAGCCTATGTCAACCTCGTGTGATATGTAGGTACCCGCAGGTGCAAGAAATTATAAAATCGGTCCAGAAGTTTCAGAGCCTATTCGATGCAAACAAACAGTCAAATCTTCTCTCTTTATAACATTAGTATTAGATATAGATTAACGGCCGGTTTCTGAATTGAGAAAAGTACAATATCTCAACTGATTATTATCAGTAACTTCAGTTTATTTATGTTTCAGTTTTGGCGCATTTGAAAAAGCTAGGTACACTAAAAGAAACCTACTACTACTAATGAACCGTGTACTCATTTGTGATTCTTTATTACGATATACGGTACTTTAAGAACCTGGTAACTGGTGATGAAAAGTGGACCACGTACGACAAGGACGTGAGAAAAAGGTCGTGGTTAAAGGTCGGTCAGCTTCACAAATTGTGACGAAACCCGGGTTAACTCGCAACAAGGTGATGTATATGGTGGAGAATTAATAAAAGGGGAATGAATGGTTTTTCAACATGATAACGCTAGACCTGATAAGTTTTTTTGCCGCTCAACAAAAATTAAGAGTTTGGCTGTGAGGTGTTAATACATTTGCCATTTAGTCCTGATCTTTGCACCTTCAGATTTCCACCTATTTCTGTTTCTTCAGAATTCTTTAAGCAGTGTCAGGTTAATATCACGCGGAAACTGCCAATACCACTTGTCGCGGTTTTTTGATCAGAATCTCCAAAATTTATATAGAAATGAGATCATGTCGCTACCTACAAGATGGCAATAAGCCATCGTACAAAATGGTACCTACATACTTTAGTTAAATGTCAATAAACTTTATTAAAAAATGTTTTGAATTTTCATATAAAATGCGAAGAAACTTTTTCGCTAACCCATTATGATCAAACGCTTGAAAGGTATTTTATTAAGAGTGCGGACAGAAAGTTGAATATAAATCACATTTTCGCTTGTTTTCCGCCGTCATGCCTGTTTATGAGACAGAAGAAATAGGCGATGACATAAATTTTCACAATATTTGATAATCAACATCAAAGATGCTGATTCATAGCGAAATTCAAAAGGGCAACACCAAACAAAAAAAAAAAAATACGATTTGATAAACGAATTCTTACCTTAGTGACGGCTCTTAACCAAAAAGTGTCATCATTACTACTACTTATTTTACATTTCTTAACATAAAAAAGTATATAATAAGGGAAGAAATAAATTCGATTTTTTATTTGGGTGATCCACTTATCGGAAGAATTGATTGTGACATTGTTTCGTTCAAAAAAATGTCATTTATTTTGTAATAGTTGAGTGATTTGCCTTAGAACGGAGCTTTCAAAATTTGTCTTTTCTTCTATTATAGAATCTTGAACTTTAATATCACGAAGTGTATAATAAGTAAACTTGACACAAGGTACGTTGAACTTTCCCAAAATAAGCTCTTAAATTCATTATGAAGTAGATAGAGTAGGTACAAAACCCTGCTAATGATGGCATTTACAGAGTTCTTATTGAGCGACGCTATTACTGTTCAGGCCTCGTCATTTCTCGACGGAATTCGTTATAATATTGAGGCGTCGGTTTGGGCAAGGACTAAGATATCGATAAAGTATGTTGCATCGATATCTATTAATGAATTCACGAAAATATTTTTTTATTGTCAAGAGGGTTTTACTCACAAATTATTTTATAATAATTTTCGTAACTGAATAGTATGAATGATTGGATGAATAATTCGCTGTTTCAAGATTTGGGTTCCTCCGTTACAGTAAACTTCTGTGTGCTTCGGAAGACACGTTATGCCGTTCGTTGCGGCAACATCTACAGTCAATAATATAACAAAGTAAGCGTCAATTTTTGGCTTGGATTGTAGTCAATTTTTCGTTTTTTATGTCATCCATAGGAGAGGTCTTTGCCCCCACAGAATGGACATTAAAATTATGACGGTGAGTAACTATAAAAAATATCGATATTAAACTCGAGAGCCGTAACAACACTATCGTCTGTGTCCCGCAGGAGGCGACCGATACGCCGATGTCTCGTTGCGGGAATTTTAACGAAAACCCGAGACGACAAGCTTCATTTGGTGCCGGAATGATGCCGACTCTCTTATTATACTTTTGTTTTAGTGAACTTTGTGTTACAAAACAAACATCATTTGTATTATTAAATATCCATCGTTCGTATATCGTTCGAAAAATTGGAAAATTTACTGATGAATCTACTCGAAAAATTAATTTAAGAAAAAGTTAGATGCGAGTAGTATTTTATTTTCGTGTTTTATCACTATATTTTTGTCAATATTATTTTTCTTGAAACTATATAGTTAGGTTTGCAGATTTTTATTGGTTTCTGATCCTCTGCCCCCCTAAGTCCTCCTTAAGTGGCATCTATGTTTCAAAGTGATCTATTTAAGTCGCAAGACTGTCTTTTCGTCACCAACTTACATCAACTGTGACAGATGGACAGACAGACAACCGAAGTATTCGTTTTTCCTTTAGACCCCAAAATTCTATAGGTCTGTTTTATGTGTTAGATATACTAGTATAAAGATATAAAATCAGATTTTGATAAAGTCACACTAGGGCCAGGTGTAAAGTATATCAAACTATGCACGGATTTGTTTCAAATTAGCTGAAGTCACGCGATATGCCCTATCGAACAATACACACTATTACATTATAATGGTAGTTGTAAACGTGAGTTTTATCGACAACTCGTGTAATGCAAAGGGGTTGTTAATTAGACCTGTAAAAAAAATTAAGCGTAGGTATTTATCTGACGTATTAAAACGATTGAAATTTGATGAGCGTTTATAAGCATATTTTCCTGAACTTGACGGAAAATAGACAGATGTCGCCACCTTCGAGGTCCCGGATTCGATTTCTGGTCGTTACAGTATGCGGATACGGTATTTATTATAAGCAGAAGACATATTACTGAATCTGTTCTCAACAGTCGGCGTTTCCCCCATAAACTTGCTCCGTTCGTATATTGCGCCCCATATTTTTCAGATGGCATCCGTGATCTGTTTGCTTGAGTTTCCGACTAATTTGACGGTTGTCTGCAAAGTTTGTGCCGGCATCGCTGTCACGTTCCGTTCGAAATTGTCTATGGTTTGAGTCGAGTGCGGTTTTGCTCTCGTTACTGCCTTCATCGCCTACATACACTAAAGCTGTGTCGTTATAAACTAGTTGGATAATAGTTGTGACTTTCGTACTTCTGACTCGAGTTGAGGATCAAATCAAATCTAAATAGTATTCTATTGAAATTGATAGACCACACATTGATTGTAATGTCTATGATCTAAGTAGAATCTTTAGCTGTGAAGGTCACGGGTTATAGCGTTGTGACACTATAAAACCTCAATGAATTAAAACATTTATTATCTTTTGAAGTAGGTTGAACTTCTATGATATGATAGCGCTGCGCTCGACATCGCCGGCTGCTAACAGAATAGTTTACCTGTGCCCTGCATTCTTCCTAACTAAAAGATATCCTGGAGCATAGAAGAATGCTTTATTTTTAAATGTTCGTTTTTTTTTAACAAAGTGTAAGAAAATTTGATAACAGTAAAATATTCATCAAAAAAACATGTTCATTTAAAACCGTTCTACATTCCGTCTTATTACAAAAGGACTAAAGTTAGTATTTGGTTTAAAGGATTGGCTACAAAGTAAATAGATATTAACAGAAGAGAAAAATGAAATTGAACCGTGTTGACTTTTTTTTGGTCGGATATCTTTAGTACCAGAGTTAACAACAATCATATTATTGTAGTATTATATTATTTATGGTAATATTATGATCAATTGAGTTTTTGTTCACTTTTATAATCCTACAGTTTCAATGCGCACCTTGTAGTGTTGGACCTTAAACAACCACTCGGCCTTGTCTGGCGTAACTGCCCAGACGGGTCGTTGTTCTGATGACTGCTACGGTTTCATCCCAACAGCTTATTCTCATTTGATCTTCTACCCAAATAAAATAATAACCACATAGATTATTAACTGATTTGCAATGTCAATAACACTATGAATTATCTGCGTTCTTCAAACTCTCTCTCACTATCTACTCCTCTTTTTCATGCTGGCTTTATGTCCAACTCATTTACTCTTCAGTCAATTCGACTGTAGAACAGCCTCCCCTATTCCATCAGGAGTTGGCAAAATAAATTCATTAAAAACAAAACGTCCACTCCTTTCTTTTGCAAGGCTTGTGACGATTGTCATCATCATTATTCATTATGGTTGTTTATGATGTCACCTATCTATTTCTGCGAGATTGTTGGGGTTTACCTGTATAAAAACATATAAAAATGCATTGTCGTCTATAATTTATCAAACAATCGCTATATAATTTAGGAATTGACAAATAAGATTTGTAACACAATTAATTTAATTAAAATGCCTGCATGAACTGTGGTCAACCGTCACTGTGGAAACACACCATTATTTCCAAATACCTAATGGGGATGCGATTTGTTGAAATATTTCTAAAACTAAGATCTAAATATCAACGTAAGTTTTACCTACACCAAATTCTTATAGTTTAATGTTCCTTGTTTGTTACATTTGTATGCAAACAGTTTGCCGTCGTTTTAATAAATTTAACCTTCTTTTATTACCTTTGGCTAAATTATATGAGGATGAGAAAATTTTCAAATCAATGTTATATAAATAAAAACGTCAATTTGTTATATGTAAGTCACTTTTTTAATCAACTAAAATTTTGTTTGTTATGTTTGAGTTTATACTAATAAAAATTATTGCACAAACTGAAAATTAAGTAATTATGATAAGTATCTGTTTTCTTTTACATAAGTAAATACATATTTAGTTTTATCCGTAACGTTAGATTGTCACTTTGTTATATAAAAACTGTCAAATGGTGCGTTTCTGTATTAAAAAAAAAGCTTTGTTGAATATTATTTTGGACCAATGGACCAAAGATCTTGTATCAAATCAAACAAGCCCAAACTCAACGGAGTTGAGGTAATTAATAAGAATTTTCCCATGATCACTATTCATCATCAGAGTCTGCATATTATCTCGGATCGAGGTCCTTCTAATCAAAATAGCCTAACATCAATGGTGATTCATTAGTTTAATTGTAAAGGTTGTAAAATCAAAATCAAAAATGTAAAGTCATCAGATCAGCTTAAATCCATATAAATATTGCACTGTCAACCAAATAATATATGTTTTTAATATAATATTGCAAAATTTCATCTTAATCAAAAACCAAAATTTGGGTCAAATTTAGCTTGCAATAAACTACTCACATTATCATGCAACATCATTCATAAAATAATAAATCCGGCCCAAGAAAACGAATGGTCGACTTTAAAATCCACTGAAATAATTTTCGTATAATATCAAAGAACTGAAATAAATTATTTCATTTACGAACTGCAACAAGCTTTAGCACAATCAAACATTGAATTGTGTATGTCACTTTACAATGTAGTGAGTTTTTAATAGATTTAAAAAGGAAATGCATAAATATCTTTCAAAAGTCCACAGTCGGTTTTCATATAAAAACCTTTTAGAGTTTTGAGAGTACACCCTCATGTTAAAAAAGATTTGTTGAAAAGTATATTAAGTACATTTTATAACAAAGTAATTTTCAAAAGTCTAAAGCAAATGACTCTTGTCTATTTAACAGTATGCCGATTTGATAGTATTATCCGAGGAAATTGAGATATATTCATCAGCATATGGCTAGAGTTCATAATTGTCAACGTCAAATGTCTCTTTCCTGTGATGAGACAGTATAAAAAACTACTGTTGACAGTGTGGCTAATAGTACATACTATGTAGGTCCATACTGGTTACAAACTAGATTTTATTTGAGTTTTTTTTTATATAAGGAATATTTTTGTCAATTTAAATTGTTTTGGCTAGCGGTATTACACCGGCAGCATTTTGGTATTCGCGACGACAGGTGGCGCACGTGACACCTGCTTCCGTCGTATGCGCATTTCTATAGAATGCAATTCCAATTTATTGGTCAGTCCGCAGTCGGCACTCCAATGCGGTTAAAGAGCATACTCATAGCCGAAGAGCAAACGGTACGCAATCATATGATCACTCAATGAGATAGACTGAGACGGGGATGGCGATTGCGCAGAATAATGTGCAGTTTTTTTTTATAATAGGTATTTCTTCAGATACATTACGGTTGTTGTAAAATCATTGGCTACAAAGTGGATCCGTTATTTATTAAATTGTCAATTAGAAATATGGTGTAATTTTTTCAATTTGAATTTCTACAGTTTTCGTTGTGTTTTCTATTGATAGTTTAATATTAATGCCACTGTCAGTTAGTGCTCTTTTTATAAACCATCTAAATACGTATACTTTTCCAATATCATCTAAGACTGGGACACTTTGTGGTTTATAATATAAATAACTGTACATCGAAATGCTCGTAATATAATATACTTATGCAAGTAATCTTTAATTCAATTAAGCAGTGGTTAACGTGTAAAGCTCGTTCATAGGATGGGTGTTTGAAAAAATTTGAATTTTATTTCTCTATGTGTCATAAGTAAACATTTCTTTGTCGAAGAACTGTTATCACACTAAGCCGATAATGATCAAATAAAGTTAAGTTTAATTTCAAATGTAAAATAAACAAGTAAATAAGGCTAATCAGTGCTATAAAAACAATGACATTCTCTCACGGACACAGTGATATTGTACTCATAATAAAGCTAACATTATCTAAACCGGAACACCGGGCAGCGGATACAAGCAATGATGGCACTTGACTGACGAATTTATGATTGTAGCGCCACTGGTTGTTTAAAAATTCAATTGTTGCATTGTGAGTTTTACTTCATAGAGACATTAGAGATAGAGTGTCCTCACGGCTGCCTGTGACAGAACGACACTCAGTGAGAATGAGATGGAAGATCTGAAATTGACGAACGAATAAAGGATATAATTAAACAAGCCAACGAATCGTTCTACCTCTACTATCCTTATCTGCGAAGACATGCGAGGATTCAGACAATTCACATAAACAGTAATAATAATAAATAATAAATATCTTTATTTCTCCTCACAAATTCACAGACTACACGATGGGTACATACATTTTTATTTTGTTGATTATTTTATACGTTAATTTGTGGGAGACTGGTGTCTATAGTAGGCTTAGCCTGAAAATATAAATCACCAGGTTCCCACCCCACGATCGATCGAACACATCTCTTATTTTCATATAAATTTAAACTATAGCTTAACACAAACACCATTACTGTCAATCTCAACCTTTACTTTAATTCATAACACACAGTAATACAAAACACTATATTTAGTATAGCTTATTTTAAAGGTATTAGCATTTTCTCTGTTTCATCATACGATAACTCTAATAGCCAACTTTTAAGTTTTCGTTTACAGTTAAATTTTGTTAATGAAAAAATATTCAATTTACTGTTGATTTAATTGTACAGATAATTCCCCAAAAAAGGAAAAAAACAGTGTACAGCGATCTTCTCTTTCTCTTTCCGAGGGACAGCTGACAGCTAGATATCCTGATCTATGAATACTTATATGGTTTTTATACCGTACGTACGCATATGATTTATACGTGAATTTTGATTAGATTAATAAAAATGATCATCAAAATTGGGGCATTAATTATTATCAGGTAACAATTATATATATTATATTATCAAAATATAGAATCAATTTACGGCCGCCTGGCCGCACATCAGATTACCACAATATGTCAGATTTCATCAACTCTACCCTCTTTATATTAAGATTTAGAATCATATGGCGAATTTGAAGTTTTGTTAAACTTGACGACTTGTTGAGCACTTAGGCTTAGTGTTGATCACACGCTTACATACAGTGAGTGAATGGGCCATAACGCACGACGCGGCAGTGCCATTTGGCGGGAGTATTAATGAATCTTAGAAAACATAGCTACTTCTAAGATTCATTTAATTGAAATAAATTAAATCACTGGTTATTGTATTTTTTATTTCCATTAAAAATAAAAATTAGTCCCCTCAACAAATTTTTATTTTGTTAGTATAGTTGTTTTTTATATTATTTTTAGAGATTGTTGAGACAATGAACTCCCGCCAAATGGCACTGCCGCGTGGTGCGTTATGGCCCATTCGCTCTATGTAAGTGATGAAAACCAAAAGGAGTTGTGACGTATAATTGATATAGCGTAATGACGTGTAGGCGTACGACGTAACTGCGTAAAGCTCGCTCACAGTCCGCGACTGACGATCGGTTTGGTTATCGGTCGTGTCGCACGTGCCCCGATAATAGAAATATTAATTTCAAAGAGTGTCCAAATATTACGTTCTACCAATGAGATCGGCAATATCTAAAATAATCGTCGTAATATCTGTTCTTTTACAATAGTCCCTTTTGTGGAAACATGTTCATCAGACACCATATCTTTACAGGAGCAGTAACAATATACAACGAGAAACGTAAAGAAAGAGAAACAAAATTAGTGCTATTAATCGCCGGCATGGCGTTAAAACGTAGTGATAGATAACTAAGTGCTTTTACCAAATATTTATACATTATGTAACCGATACAGTTAATGGAAGCCTTATAGTCGAAGTATATTTAAATTAAAATGGTCCAAATTAGAATTTTGTAACCATTTTGTATGGTGTACGTGAAGCCTTACTTTTTTACCGCGTTGGAATTTGTATTGAAACGTTATACATGAAAGTGATGATCTTTCAAATCTGTGAAGTCGATAGTATTTTAGAATGATATACGGGGCTGAAGTGTTTTGTGAGGAAGTGTTTCGTTATGGATTGAAGTGAAATTTAAGTGGATACCAGTATGGAGCGGTGCGACGGCTTCCTGGTCTTCCGCAAGCCAGTCTACAGGGTCTTCCAGTATTTAGAAACGTAAGTAATAATTAACTCTACTACTAATACTATATTTCTGATGTTCCTTGCGGGATAGAAAGAGAGGACAGGGTGCGACAAGACACGGTACTTACTTAAAGCATGGTTGTTGAGTCTCTCGGGACTGATCTTTTAAAATACACGAGTACGCTTTAAGTAGAAAGTGTGCCGCTTACGTATTACTCTTTTTTTAACCAAAAGGGTAGGATGTTTTCATAACACCTAAATATAGAGACTATCGAAACTGTATAAGTGTCTTCAAAGAGTTGAGCACTTTGACGTGTTTCTTTACATGTTGTCCATTTGGAGTGATGTACGATTTGTTATTAATAATATCAACATATCTTATTTAATTGTTATTTATTGCTCTGATATGTTTATTTATCTATATAAATATCACGAAAGATTTTTCAATGCAGTTGCTCATAAAGCGCTATTTTTTTAATCCATTGTAAACACCGAAAGTGAGTCTTTAAACACGTGTTAAATAAAAATGTACTGAAATCCTTTACTGCACACGTGCTTAAAAGTATTTTTTTAAATTTTGGCCGAGCACCAAAGAAGTTTAAAAAAAATTGATGAAAATATATCAAACTTTAGAGGCAAAAGTATTTCAAGGAGCCTAGAACGAATATTTTCAAATAAAAATGTATCACACGAAAACATGTTCAAATATCACGTTTAATTTTAACAAATAATTTTTACCTTTAATACGTTCTTAGTTTTATTTACCTATATATTTGTTTTATATCCTCGCAAAAAGCATTGAAAAATGTTGTAAGGAACTTGAGCGTAAAAGGTTTTTCGAATTGGTGCCAATGAAAACCTTATAAAATAGGGCCCTTATTTATAACAATTTGGCCCTTATTCGTTTCCGCACTCGTATCTTAAATAACTATTATTCTTTCTGTTGAAGTTTCAACTTTTTCAAAAGTTTCAAAATTCATTGACCCGATGATTTTTTAATGATTGCTCGGACAGATTTTAAAAATTCTTTCACCTA
This sequence comes from Diatraea saccharalis, assembly GCA_918026875.4. Lineage (NCBI taxonomy): Eukaryota > Metazoa > Arthropoda > Insecta > Lepidoptera > Crambidae > Diatraea > Diatraea saccharalis. The sequence goes on from OU893336.1 coordinate 1,532,094, forward strand.
CGGGAAGCTGTGTTATACGCGGGTGCTACAAGCCAGGCAATAAAGTACGCGGCTGAAGTCGCGGACAAACAGCTATTATATCATAAAATATTACAAGTTGAAGAGAAAACGCTATCGATACAAAAATAAAGTGTATTTAAAAAATAGCACCAATAAGCGTCAGCTATTAAATAAAATGGGTCTTATGAATGAAATGAAAATATCTTTATTGAAGTAGGCTATAACAAGCACTTTTGAATCGTCCAAAAATTTTTTTCCCCTACCACTTGTTCAGGACGTCTTTTAGCTGACAAGAAGAACAAGCGAAAGAAACTTACCAGCTCTTTATCATAAGTAATGAATGACATTTACATAAATCATGTCATTACCAAAATAATATGTATGATCACAATAATAAATACAACTTTCAAAGTTTGTAGGACATAGGTTGAACATATAATTATTCTTTATAGAACAAAGCGAAGGCTATCAATTCCATGCATTGCGATCCTTAAAATAATCATCAACTTTATAATAGCCTTTACTCATAAAAGTATGTTCTTTACATGAATTTTAAATTTATGGGTAGGACAATAACATTTTGTGGAACTTTATTGAACATAGCAATACATTTACCCAGAAATGATCTTCTGGTTTTCTGAATTCTGAAGCTTGGAACGGCAAGTTTATTTTTATTTCTTGTATTAAGATTATGAACACTCCTTTTTTTTGTGAAGGAATCATAATGTTTTCTTGCGTACATAATATTTTCATAGATGTTTTTATTTCTATTTCGATGTATTTATTTCTTTGAATATTTCTCTGAGGGATTCTCTAGACCGTAAATTATATATAGCGCGGACAGCTCTCTTTTGTAGAATAAAAATATCTTGAATGCTAGCCGCAGAACCCCACAACAATATACCATACGTCATTACACTATGAAAATAACTAAAATATAACAATCTTGCCGTTTCAACATTTGTCAAAGAGTCTAATTTTCTTAACAGCAAATGCTGCAGAACTCGTCTACTTGACAAGTTATCAATATGAGGATCCCATTGCAGTCGGGAATCTAGTGTATTACCAAGGAACTTTGTCGATTCCACTAACTCAACTTTTTAACTATTTACATTTATAAGTGTATTAACATGCCTCACATTAGGTAATGGAAACTTTATGCATTTCGTTTTATTTGAATTAAGAATAAAAAAATTAAGATTGGTTGAAATTATAAAGCTAGACTTTTTCAAATTTCAATGAATGCACAGATAAATGTACCTACTTACATACTTTGAGTATTTCAACTTCCGCAAGTGTTTGTAACAGCCAACAGAATAAATTATTTTGATTCGTTTTATTTATTTCTCTTCCTTTCAGATTGATTAAACTTATTAATTTTTCCGAATCTGTCATAACTTTCTCTAATGTCATATGAATAAATGTCGACAGCCCAGAAAATAGGCCTATGAGGGCGATAGGCTAGCAGTCTCACACTTTGCACTTTAGACATAGAAGTCAATTGCCCATTTTATGATATTACGCGCTAATCTGGATATTATTTGCTACATTAAATTCTTGATAAAATAATAGATTACCAACTAAATTCAAAATAAGTATTCTAGGTTCAACTGAATTAATTTAACACAGTAATGACTTAAAATCGAAAAATGCAAAGGAATTCAGAGACAATCGTAAATCATGTAAGCGAATTATTTACTAAACGCTAGGCAAATAAATTAATATACACAATTTGTCATAAATAGAAAATTCTATTATTGAATGTTAACTATTAAATTTTCTTTAAATTACTTTGGTTTATTAATAAAAAGTACGTACACATACATATAGCTACTTAAAATTATTATACGTTTTAAGTGATTCAGTTAAGACCGTTTAGGTAATTCTGTTAATGGACTTTTGTAACTCCCATCTCTAATTAGTTTTCGTTAATCAGACTAATTTATCACTGGGTAAATTTAGCTGTTCCAGCAGACACGAAACGAGAACAGGGAGAAAGAGCTCTTCCTTTTGGTACCTTAAAGATTTTATACTCTTTACTTATATTATAAACTTTGTTTGTTTTTAGGGGGTAATCCTAGGTAATACTGATCCGATAATGTAAATTCTTTCACCTTCAGGAAACGACATCTAAACGTCTAACGAGGGTGCTATAGGTTATTCTGTGTCTGTCGTTTGTACACAATCTTTTTGTTTTATTAAATAGTTACATTGTTAAGATTTGGTAAGGGGATTTTTCCAATTAAGTTAAACAGATTACGTGCAAAGATTTACGTAGTAGATATCTACTGATTTCTTATATTTTTACGCGCCAACTTTGTATTAATGACTTTCTTTTAACACATTCATTTATTTATTTATTTTATACATAACACAGTAATGATACAAAAATAAAATATAGCGTTACATTTATTTAATTTAAAAAAAAAAGATTTGAAGTCAGCTATACTTTAAATTAAAAAAGACAATCGACACCTTAATTAAAAGTGAACGCGGAATCTATAATGTAAGGGATCCGAAATGTCTTGAGACCAAAAACACTAATTAAAGTTGTTTCATTTAATTAGTACACATCGTTTTAATATATTTCGTTTTTGTTAAGGGACATTTAAGACACTAATGAATTATTAATTATTTGAACAAAAATCGCATATAAAATGATACCTGGGTGATATCTCCGTAATTTAACTTGCAGCATGTTTTCCAGGTTATGAGATGGCAGATGAGAAGTGTATTTTAATATTTTAGTGCTAGGGTTTATTTTCGGGTGACGTCGTGTTGCTATAACGTAGCAGCGGGGGGTGTTAATGTCGCAGCACGAGAATTTATCGTCGGACGCATAATCGATAGCTGGGCGTACTGCGATAAGGACACTACGGTACTGAGACACTATGTCGACATGTTTAGACGTTATGGTTTAGCTACGCATAAAGACCGGTCAATGAGATCTTATAATCAATCAATATTCGATTCGTCATCGCTTTTGTGGAACTTCATCACGATCTCGAGAGGGCATCGCTACGTTCCTCGTCGCTGATTGGCTGTTTGAGCTGCCGTCGAGCATTACCGCACAATTGATACGCTGCGCCTAAAGACTTACAGCCTTACTTATAAAAATTCATTAAACTATGGTTATTCAATCGTTATACCAAGAATAGTTATACTCGGTATATGCTCATAATAACGGAAGAATATCTTTTGACTTATAAACTTGGTATATCTTCGCCGTAAGTATTCCACCCTTATGTTCGATGCACGTAGCGGCAACGCCGCATTTTATAGACAAAAACGAAAAAAAGAAAGTATTTTGTCTGTTGAAGTGTCAAATATCACTGAGTTTAACGCAAGTTTAACGTTTGGTTGATTGATGTTACATGTGGTTATTCCTTGAACAAGACGCGGGTGATTTTGTGCAAGTTATTGTAAATTATTTATTCAATTATAAACTAATATAAATAATTTGAATTTGAATTTAATATCAAAATGGCAAGTAAAAGTAGTATCTCAGCGTTATCAGTATCTGTAATATAGCTCACTGCCAAATAAACGTTCTAACAATAAGACGCCGTCTTTGGAAAAACGATATTTTATACGAAATTCGTCGTCATTGTATAAAAGGAAGGGATCGTTTCTAGTTCTAAATATTTTAGATTTTCTTCTTGTCCTAAACATTTGCGATCGATTGATCAAATTATTAATTTCTTCCACTTTTTGTATTGTCTAAACGCCATATTTCAATAAACACACGTTTCAATATTATTAAAAATTATCTAATACGGTAAATATTTGGTAAATATCAATAAAGCATCAACAATATCAAAATTTCATTTGACAAATCCGTTGCTACACCAAAGTTATACTAGGGTGACGGGCGGAATATCGGTGGAATAAGTTTTGTTAGAACGTTACATCCAGGTTATGCTAAGCATAAGTTACACCGAGTTTATAAGTTGTCATTTTGCGTATTCTGCACTAATTCTCGGTATAACATTTTATACCACGTTTATAAGTAGCGCTGTTAGATAGACCTAGAGTGGCGGTTAGCGGTAGCGCATTGAACTACTACATAAGTGCGTATTATAGTACTCCTTTATTGCAATAAAAATGTTATGTCGAGGTCATTGGTGTGGGTTGTACTCATGGTAACACATAATGGTATTAATTTTTATTAAGTAAAGATTAATGTATGACTGTTTGATGTCGCTAGACGTAAAAATTAAAATAAAGATATAAATAGATTTTCAAAAACCATTACTTATTCTTAATGAATGTTGAAAAAATCCTCTTTGTCTCTGGCACTCTGAAATTTAAAATTTGACTTATATACCGGTATTGTGAAATTTAATTTTCGATCACAAACCTCAGCTACAGATGAAACAACGTATTTTTCTTTAAGTGTAATTAAATAGTACAATAATTATGAGAAGAAAATAAATTCAAAGGCGTTAAATCGGTGATGATGCCTTAGACGGTTGATGAATTTTTCATATTACAGCTTTGTTGGGCTTATTTCTTTGTATAGACAAAGTAAAAGTAGACTAAGCTAATATTATACAGAAGTAAGATTTAATTGTTTGCATAAAATAAGCTACGAAATTACTGGATTGATTTAAAAAAAATCTTACCTACAGGATGCTATTTCTCCTAAAATAAATTTAAACAGCTAGTTTAAAATAAATTTAAAGTCAGTGATTTTTGGTTAAGCCGCAAGAGTAAAATTAATCATAAAGATTACTAAATTGAAAAGTTATTTGTAAGATCATAATATGAAATTGTTAAATTACTGTCCTTTAAAATTTGTGTCATGACATTTTATTACGAGTTTTAACTTTAAGGGTACTAATATGTGTACGTTAAGGGTGTTAATATAAGTAATATCACATTTGTTCACCATATGCCATTTCCCATTCAATTTATTACATTAATAAAAGTAAACGTAACAAACAAGGCGTGATTACACACAATAATAAGCTATGCCATTCGGAGTAGTTTGCCGCGGGGCGAAGTGTAACCCCATTGATGAATTGTGTAAGTGCACTTAGCTACACTCTACCGTGTAATGCGGTTAGGGCTAACACAACACACTACAACTACGTACATTTTTTATTATGTTACTAATTTATACTATGTAACTGCAGATAGTCAATTGTTTTATTAAATCAATAATGTGCGTGGAATATTAAGTAGAGTCGATCATTAGTCCTAGAATGACTTATTAATTGTGAAACAAGACTTGATGTTTTTATTGATATTATTGCAAAGGAATGTTACATGGTTCTTGAAAACATTTTTTTCTATTAATTCCGAAGAAAATTGAATTACTAATATCATAAATGAATCATATTTTTGCGACGTGCTCTTATCCACGTCATTTTATGTTCAACCTGTATGTAATATATGTTATTTATAGGTTGTTATTTTCCTTTTTAGATTATCCCACTAATAGGGTAAATCCATTATGCAAACTTTGTAGATTACGCAAGCACAAGAGAGTTTTATATTGTCTTTCTGAATAAAAAGTCTCTTGGCCAACCCTAGAGCAACCCCTAATAAACAAACTAGTAATGGCTTGCGAGAGCTACGCAGCACCGCACGCGGTTCACTTCACAGAGTCCTTTATTAAAATATATTATTACTTACATAGATCGATATGTTCACGTTTTAACCTATATTTATAGTACATCAACCTCCTTTCTAAACTCCTTAAAAAGAAAGTAATAAAAAGGTATGAAGCTGTTACCATTGCAATCAGCTTGTTATTAAAAAATATGTCTTCTTGATAAATATAGTTCCAGTACAAGTTCTTTTGGTTTTTTATTTAAAGTACAAGTAACAGTTCATCAAGCTATAGAAACAAACACCATATGATTGTTATTATTGCATGTCACTTAGTATTTAAACGTTATGTTAAAAATATATGTACTGTACTTAGTTATTATTTTATACTAGCTTTCGCCAGCGGCTTCGCCCGCGTGGACCCTAGGGAAATGTTAAGTGGCATAAAAAGTATCCTATTTATCTAAGTCAGCTAATACCCTATCTGTATACCATTTCATCAAAATCCGTTCAGTAGTTTCGGCGTGATTGACCGACAAACATCTAAACATTCAAACAAAGAAACTTTCACATTTATAATATTAATAGGATATTATTTTATTTTCCTATGTTACAAGACGATTGAAATGTTTGTATAGTTGTTCCATGTACAGCACAGCCAGGCCTCGATCTAATGGAAAGAATTTTCATCATCGGATCAGTATTTCCAAATTATCCCCTCAAACAAATGGAGTTTAGAAACTTTATTGCTTTTATAAGTTTCAATATTGATTGATTTTATCAAAGTTAATAAACTTACAACCCAAACCCCAAAATAACAATAAGTTCTGTTTTTTCTCTCGTCGTCATCTGTCGTATTGTATTTAAAGTGTCGTGAAACATCAACTTTTTGAACTGCGCAATTTTGGATCGGGCGAAGCTCCAACAGTTTACACTTTGAAGTGAACTTGGTATTACCTCGCACAGTTAACACATGACACTTGGTAATACTTCTCGGTGGAGAATTAGGGAAGTTTTCCGGTAGAAATTTAGAGAAGTTTCTTCCAGTACTTTAGCGGAGAGCAAGTTTGAAGTCGAGCACTAAATATATAAAGGTAATCAAATGGAATTTGTTTGATATATTATATAATAACGTTATTGTGTTGTTTTTCGTTGACATTATAATTTTTCTCCTCATCGACTAAGTTAAATAAGTAAATCATATAACAGGTTATACAATCATATTTTCTTTAATTAGGTATTAATACCGGACTAAAAAGAAACGATGAAATTTTCTCTACAAAAAAATATTACCTTTCGGATAATTCTCGGATTCCTCCGTGCTTCAATAGCCACGTCAAGCCGTTAGCCAGCTGCGTCTGCAATCAGCATCAATCCGCACTGGACCTGCGTGCTGGGGCATGCCTGTTCTTCCTATTCGATTCGATAGCACTCATAAAGAAGACCTACGCCCCAGCAGTGGGATCTTTAATAGTCTGATGATAATGAGTATAAATAAGACTGTGACCAGAGATTAAGAGATTGTCCTAAACTATAGGTACAAAAGTAATAAAAATAAATATTATCACTTTATCTAACTTCGCTTGTCTGGAATCTCAAATCAGAATACCAGGAATTAAAAAACAAAGGCGAAAATCGGCACACGAATGTACTCCCAAGCAATTTGTATGCTCGAGCAACTGGCGTCAGAATATTTACATACACATCCAACAATATGCATTTGGAGACAATAAAATCGTTGAAACGGTTGTATATTCTACACGAGCTTGTAACTAGAATGCAAATGCACCTTAGATGAAAGATATTTTGAACGATAGGCATTTTAATAAGATACTTATTTATAAAGGGGAATTATAAAACGATCGACTAAAAAAGAACTTAGCGACTGATAATGATATACTGTTTTAATAACTTGAATGTTATAAATTTGAGTAAGCGGAAAATTAACTTAACTAACGACGAATATTGATTAATGATCAAATTCAAAACGAGCCTACAAAAAGTGGGTTATGTTTAATCTATTTGAGATATTACAATTCTGTCTGTGCGACTACATTACTAAGTGAGCGACTAGATATACAAGGAGAGCGAGAGAGAGAGAGATAATATTAAGTTAGATTAGATTTTTCCAACTGAAGTTTTTTCCAACGAACTACTAAAATTTATAAAGCGTCATTTACGCATAAAACCTTTCGCATAATTCATATTACACAGAATATCTACCTGTTTGTCTAATCTAAGCTAAAGAATTTGTTTAAATGTTTGCAGGCATTTTTATAATTAAAACAGTTTTTTTATTATAAGCCGAGTTAACTATAAAAATGTGTCTATAACAACCATACCCGTAATCAGAAATGTAACGTGGAAGTATTAAAAAAGAAACTACTATAATAAATGTTAGATGGCGGTACAATGTTCGAAACGTTTCTGTAAATTCTTGATCGGAATTGGTAACATAAAAATATATACCAGAGTCAGTAAGCAGCCATTGTTTAATTTAAACAATTCTTTAATTGTTAAAATTTGGCATCAGTTCTTTAGATTAGGCAAATTTGTCTTAGAAAATAGCTAAAAAACGTCCAGAATAAGGCTGGAACCCGATCAATCCGAGCCGAAAGAGGAGGTCGAAACGAAATGTCTAAACAGGTGACTAGAATCATGCCGATTGTATATACAGTAGTGATCTCGTCGTCGAACGCAGTGATAAAAGGTCATAGAGGTTCAATCAAATAAAACCTACTTCAAAGGGAAATAAAATCTTTATTTTGTTTTTTATTTATGATGTGACAGCGCTGCCTTCGGCGACGAGGTTCGTGTTTATGATATAAGTTTTAATATAATATATGTATTTGTAGCTGGATTACGTTCTTGCACTGAGTAAGACTCGGTACTTATATTTTATTACAAGATCTACTGTCGCTTCGCACGCTAGTTCACGTGTTATGAAACATGGTTCCCAGTTGCCTAGCGGTTACAGAAATGTTAGAACTTAGATTGTTATTACTAGAGATGCGCCGAATATTTGTTTAGTATTCGGTGTTCGGCTTGTTCAGCATTTTTTTCGCTATTTAATCGAATTGTTCGATTTTATTGCCGAATATATTCGGTTCGAATATTTATATATTCTATTAGTTATATTTTCTAAGTAGCACGCAAAACAGGGTCAATTTGGCGTCGAGTTACGGAGACGAGAAATAGAAAGAAGAATATGATAAGGGAATATAAATCCTAAGTTTATTCCCTAGATTGCCTCTGGGGCAGGTATGTGACTTTAGTGGAGTAGGTTTGATAAACTGGCCGCTCATTAAAAAGAAAATTACCTACATACAAAAGGATAGCACCCTCCGTTCTAAAATATTGTAACAGCTTTATCAACTTCCCCATCTAATCAGTTCTCTGTGTAATGTTTCAGGACTTAGTTTGAAGTAGTTGTGTTTACTAAGTTACTTATTGTTTGCTCAGATAAGCGACGGACTAATCTTGGCACGTAGTAAGCGTAAAATAGCATCGATCTCAAAGACAACAAAGCATCCTGACACCATAGAGGTTCAATGATATTACATTAGAAAGTATAATTTTATAGTAGTAGGCTAGATAAGGTTTTTAATTAATTTTGCATAACGGCATGGTTGCAATCTTAAAATAAAAATGGCGGTTAGGTACGCTGTATCAAAATAAGCCTTTGTAAGTCTGAATGTAGCGAGATAATAATTTTACAAATGCTTCTAAACTCGTACGATTAAAAAAAATACTGCATCCTGACTGTACCTGACGTGTACTAAATGAAGTAATGCCTGCAAAGCACTGCGCTAGGGTTTTCAAAACTCTTTTCATTCGAAATATTAATATTTTTTACCTTTTTGTTCATAAAATTTTACATCACTTTTTATTTATTACTTTCAACTATAGGAAGCTACATCATAAGCAGGTGACATAAGATATAATTTACATGGGCTAATTCCCGGGAAAATAACTAATCCCACAAAAAGATAACCATTATGGATTTATTTATGCGCATGCTACCTGATAAAACAATTTTTGAACAGTTTTAAACTTATTTCAATTATAGGTTTCATATATTATAGATCCTTTGTTCGATTGTTAAAAGTATTTTAATTAAAGTTAAAAGCATAGCCCTTGTCTAACACTAGTTACCGGACATTTTAATGTTATTATAATTCTAGTAGAACAAATTAGATTAAAATAAAAATGTAGGGATAGTGTTTTTAATCATGATTTATAAAAATCCCCACGGCATGAGCCATAGGACTTCTACTTGGATGGATAGGTTAATTTTTAAATCTATTTATCTCTAACCCCTACTCCCTAACTACACAATTTTTTCCAGAATTCGAGGGGTATGATAGAATTTTGAAATATTGTTTTGACAACCCTTGTGCTGTACTCCGGTAGCTCTTTTTTTTCTGTCCCTCGTTACAAATGTTTTAGTCTAATCGTGATATTACGAGATACACCATCTAAAATCGTATATGGGCTAAGTTGGACCGTTTGAAATATCACTTTTTAAGTCATTTATATGTAGACTAGTGACATGATGTAGACTAGTAAAATAAATATTTCTAAACACCTAGAGGCACCATCTATCGAAGGAAGTAAAATTTCTTTTTATTTTTGATTTTGATATTTTTCTGGATTTATTTAAATTTTTTATTTAAATGAAATACTTAAATTACTTTATTATTTAAACAAAGAGCCTGTTCACTAATATCAGCTTTTCAAATTTCTCTTCACATTTTTACGAGGTTGGGGGATGATTTCGAAAGAATCTTGATGCAAGTATTTTTCGTTTGTATTAAAGATACTTATGTACGATAAACTAATTAAAATGTACTCTCGCGTTTGTGCTTTTGTGAGATCAATAAATACTTTTTCTTCTTCGATAAAGGGTGTACCAATTTTCAGCTATTTACCTTGAAAACTGACGAAAGTCCTGTACAAAAACTGATCACCCCCACTTTTAGGTGGTTGGTGGCAGATTTCAAAAAAAAAATGAAAACTAGATAGATAGAAATATATTTTTTTTAAGTAACATATAAATAGTCCGCATACCAATTTATGGTTTTCTACCTTAAACCAATTTCACCCCCTCTTTTAAAGGAATGAGGGCAGATTTCCAAAATGAAATTGATACACATATTGTTTGTTAGCTACAAAGAGTCCGAAAACCTTCTACCTTGAAAATTGTGGAATGCTCCATACAAACTTCCTCCTTCTACATATGGGGATAGAAAGAACAAAAGTTACCTACCTCACTCTCCAGCTCTTTAATCAATCTATAAATATATTTATCTTCACATAAAAAATCACACTAATCCATTTGCTTAGTGTGGTTTTTGGCTTAAGCTTGGTTTTGACGTGAAAGACGTGCAAACAAACATACTTTCACATTCATAATATTAGAATGGACATGTCAGACACCGATCATCAGATCGGTGTAGTCAAAGCTCGAAATGTCCAAAGTATGTACTAAAAATAGAACAGCTAAAATATATTTAAATTTATGAAAATTAACCAGTTTTTTATTGTATGTTTATACGACAAAATAATTATATGTCACCAATAATGATTTTAGTTTTTCAATAAATTATAAAATCCTATTTTTCTCAATAAACTATTATACATTATACGAGGGTCAAACTGAAAGTTCTTAGAAAATCAAAAACTGATTACATTAGCCAGTTATTAGTTTTATTATATCTTTTCAAAATATTGTCCATTCACGTCAATACACCGCTGCATGCGATGGAACCACTGGGAAAAGCACTTTGCCCACTCGTCCTTAGGGGTCTCTTCAATGGCATCGCGATACGCAGCCACCGCTTCTTCAGCATTCATAAACCGCTTTCCTTTAAGTTTTTCTTTAATTTTTGGAAATAAATAAAAATCACAAGGCGCGAGGTCGGGGCTATACGGCGGGTGACCCAGTAATTCAACGTTTGATGTCGCCAAATAGTCGATCGTTCGCTTGGCGGTGTGCGACGAGGCGTTGTCGTGGTGAAGGAGGATCCTACTGCGAGGTCGTTTCTCTCGAACTTTTTCCAAGACAAGTGGCAAACAATTGGTAGTGTACCATTCTGCAGAAACTGTTTTTTGATCCTCTAACACAATTGTTGCAAAATGACCTATCCTTCCAAAGAACGAGGCCACCATTTTTTTTCCCGCACTTCGATCTCTCTTCACTTTAGTTGGCAACTCCTCGAAAGGAAACACCCACTGAGCAGATTGTCTTTTGGTTTTAGGATCATAACAGTAAATCCAGCTTTCGTCACCTGTTAGTATGTCGAACACAGCATTTGAGTCACCTCCGTTAAATCTTTCAATCATTTTACGACACCAATCCACACGATGGAGTTTTTGAGCCTCAGTCAAATTATGAGGTATCCACCGGGCGCAAAACTTCCTGACCGCTAAATGTTCGTGGAGGATTTTGTGCACTTGACTCATACCGATGCCTAAGCTTGTCCGAATCTGTTGATAGGTCACTCTTTTGTCAGTCTCTATCATACGCCGCACAACACAGATGTTATCTTCAGTCGTCGCCGTAGAAGGCCGTCCCTCACGTAAATCATCAGTGAGATTAGTGCGACCACGTTTAAACTCATTAAACCAGTTGTAAACAGTCGCACGAGATGGGGCTTCATCGTGAAAGGCCAATCGTAGTCTATCATAACTTTCTTGTTGACTTAAATGACATCGAAAGTCATAAAAAATCATTGCACGAAAATTTTCTCGTGTTAAATTCATGATGACGTGACACAGACAATTTTCAATTTGCCGCCAAATCGTAAAACAAATGACAAATGAATGAAATATATACTCAGTAATATTGGCAAAGAGTTATATTTTCAAATTTTAGAATTATTTTTTTATTATATTGTTTATAAGTGGCCAGTTCTAAGAACTTTCAGTTTGACCCTCGTACTACTTTGTTTACATTAATTGATGTAAACAAAGTAGTACATGCGGTTCGGTTCTATATTTATTTATTAACTTCTCATAACGGTACAGTTTGCCAAATATGCATGGTGAATTTCCACAAATTATCCATATGCCGCTGACCTACGTACAACATAGTATCGAACTATGGAGTAGAAAACTATACCACTTTCAGTAATTCCGCATCATTGGACTGAACGGGCCGTTGCGGGCGACAAAAGTGTTCAAAGCTCAGACTATTTAAATATTTCACAGTCTATCCCCCTCTCTCTACCCCTTTCCCCTTCCGGGGAATCGATGGAGGGGTGTCCTGATCACATTACCGAGATTTTTGTTCCTTTTTTAATTCTCTGCACCGGAATTAATGGAAACTGTCCGAATGTGGTTTCGCATTCATTTTGTTTGACTGTCCGCCATTTTTGGCGGGAATACGTCGTCGTGTTTATAAAAAGGGTGAATTAAAATGTTAAGAGAAGGATATTAGGATTAAAACAAAAGTTTTTTTTATCTAAAAAAAGGTTGGTCGGTCTGCTACGACCTCCGCAGTCTCCAAGTTATCTCATTACAAGTTTCAGAAGTTTGTCTTGTCGTTCGACGTGTTTCTTTTAATAGGAATTTATTGAGTTTTTTTAACGATTAGCTGGTGTCGTGATAAAACCAATGCTTGATGTTTCTCTACGTGATTGTATAGGGAATGAAGAGATCCGGAGGACAACCAAAGTTACTGATATTGCTCGAAGGATTGCTCATCTGATGTAGCAGTGGACGGGATATATACAACGTGTCCCAAAATTCAACGATAAGCGGACGCCAAGAGGTAGACCTGCTCATGTGTACTTATGGAAAAATAAGAAAAAATTATATCTTATTAATCTTTTTTATTATAAAATAAAATTCGAAAATTTTCGAAAGAGTTGTAGCAGATAGTAGTGCTACTTAGGTATCCGATACCAAAAAAAATTTGAACATAATTGAAAAGTTGTGGTCATGGTAGTTGAAAATATCATAAAAGGTGTAAATTTTCGAAGATTTTCGAATTTAATTTTATAATAAAAAAGATAAGATATAATTTATTTCTTATTTTTCCATAAGTACACATGAGCAAGGGTACCTCTTGGCGCCCGCTTATCGTTGAATTTTGGGACACGTTGTATATAGCTAGAAGAACCGACGGCAGTTGGGGAGGTTCTGGATTTGCGACCGCGTATCGTATAACGCTCAGTGGGTATGTACCCCACCAGGTGGAACGACGGTCTTCTAAAGATTGCAGGCCATTCAGAATCGATCATCGTGGCGATGCACGGCTGTTGATGAGCTGGACGGCGACTTTGACTACCACTAGTGTTGTTCTCTTTTTACGCTGGTACTAATCAAACAAACAAATTGTTTTCTACGGGATTGCTACCATGTAGCCTGTCTTTGTTGAGTTTCCGATATTTCGGCGAAAGCAAGCAAGCTTGCAAGCGCCATGATGCACATAAAACTATCAGTCTAATGTAAATGACCATGAAAGTTAAAAAAAAACATGTTAAGCTTTCAGACATATTATTTTTAACGGCTTATTTCGCTGTTACTCTTTAATTCCACTTTACAGTTTTTGATTGTATAGGTACTTACAGTGTTTGTTTCACTATATAGTATGCTATGTATGTACCAGTCGAGATTTTACAATTTTCTCATTCCTTGCTAGCTTATAAGCCAAAGCTTTAAGCTGAAATGTCTACATCGAGCCCGTAGACAGAGCTTTTTATGGACATAAGTTGCAACTTAACTTCATGCACTTTGATCCTCGCAGTGTAGTTTATATTAAGTATATTAAAAACTTAATAGTATAAGTTTTCGTATTGTCTTTTGTAATTAGTATTGCTGTAATTATAGCATTATCATATTCTTTATGCTCATAACAGCGATTTCTTCAGCTTTAAGGGATAAATGTATGAAACTCCCAGTTGAATTTACCATGTCGACAATATTCTAGCTAATTAACTCAAAACCATGATTAATAATCATTCTTCTTTTATGAATAGTCTGATGACTGGGTAAAAAAAACTAAATTCTATTTATTCCGCCAATCAGATAATAAAAAAAATGGATAAACATAGAGCTTAGATAAACATACATTTAAGTTGAGGCGTAGAGGCTCGCTACGTCACAACTACATATGTAGAAAATGTACAATTGTGTGACGTCATGCGACTTTTCAACTGTGCTAAATATAAATAAAAATACATGTTTAATATTCAACCCGACTGACGGGGTGACAAATAAAACTTTGTCGTCATCACTATTATATATAGACTGTGTGATTTAAATAGAAAGTTTATAAATTCTGTCCAAAAATATTTCAAAAATGTATATTATATATATAAATTTTAGGCAAATGAAAGTAAGTTTTGTTGAAAACCAAAATATAATAAATCAAAAGTTAACTACAATAATGTTATTGCTTTTGATAAAAAATCGTTATAAACAGAAACGTACGTAATATTTTCATGATGAGAAAAATTAAAAAACAAAATAACATTAGCGCCATCTTTTGGCAGTAGAAATAAATGAAACCGTTTCTTCTTAATTAAAATAGCTCATATGGCCAAATTAATGTATTAGGTCGTAAATCTAAGTTACAAAGTAAGATATTTCCAACGCAAGTTACTTTAGCTCCTTTAGGTATTCATATTTCGTAATGTTTTGTCATTAATCATCGAAGCTCTTTGCCCTGTGTTTATTTAACAAGGCATAACCTCTTTTCATTTATATTTATGTACACCTGAGATGTTTACAAACTGTATGGAAGTTTCATATTTATTAAAAATAACCTTATCCTAATACAAATTGGGTTCAGGATATCTGTTTAAAAGAAACGGAGAAATTACTAATGAAGTGTGTATTTTTGTGTCAGAAAATTATTAGGGCTAAGAAAATTACATAGGATTAGCAAAACTCTGACAGTGTTATTAACAGAGGTCGGAATTAGGTAGAGTTATTTATGTACTTGCATCGAAATGTTGATATTAATGTGGACCTTCCCGGGATTTCTAATGGACAATTTCTAATTCTTTAGACATCCGATGTCATTGATGTAAGTTTGACAACGTCGTGCGTGCTGTAGTTTAAATTGTGTAAAAGTAAACTTTTTATTTAAAAAATCACGGGATTTTTTCTGCTCTTTAAAATTAATCTCGGGATTTGAGGCATATCCACTTTATTCTTTCGCTGTATGAAATCAGTGTAAGTACATGAATAACTACCTAATTCCGACCACTGGTTATTAATAAACAAGGTTTAGCGTTGGAATAAATTTAGGCTGAGACTGCACATAATATTAGTCAAAATTCATATTATTAAACAGATACTTAGAAAAGGTTAATCTAATACGAAGTTCTATGGGACCACTATTTGTTTCTAAGAGGTCTAATGTTTGCTTATTCCCTATATAATATGAATTTGGACTAATATTATGTGCAGTCTCGGCCTAAATTTATTCCAACGATAAACCTTGTTTATTGATGACACTGTTCGAATGCCGGTCTGGTCAATGAAGAAAATGAACTTTTATGTACTGAATTGTCTCGGATCTAGGTGTACCTTCGTTGATTCAGTTATCTACAATAAAAGTGCTTTACCTATTTTATTGGTATCTGCGGAATGCGTGTTGTCCAATATTTTTATATATAATGGTTATTATAATGGTTTTATTTGTAATGGTTATATGGAAAAGGTCATAAATTTAATTGATTTTTAAAAATCTTTACTTGATAGGCACAGGAATCTCTAACCTTCGGCTTCGGTAATATTAATCTTCCGTTTTCATTAAAACGTTGGATGTACACGTTTCCATTCACACTAAACGGTTCAATAGGAACGGCGACAAATTTTTGTTTCTTTGTCCGTCAGGTAAATTGTTGAAACATATTAAACGCGTATTTTTTTCTTTTTATCGTAATCATTATATCGTGTCGATATATTGAGTTAAAATGACACATACGTATCTAATATTTTTCTATTATTTGCCTGACGGATTAAATAGATTTTTTTTTTCAGTCGTCTTACCTATAGGGGATAACGCGGGTGAATTAAGCTATATAAAAAATCTTATTCCATAACGTGTAGTGAAATTTTGAGGATGATGAAATTGCTAGCAGTTCGTATCCTAACGTAAATCCGCTGTGATCGTCTGCATTTCTCAAGGCGATGTAAATGCAAATATTTGCGATACCAGATGCTGCTGGCCGAGATCTTGGTTTATTTGACGAAGTAATGTCAGCCACATTAGAACTAATTAAAGCAAAACTTTCTAGTTATCTAATCTATTCATAATGACACGACAATGGCGTTTCAGATAATTACATTTACCATTGCGTTAGCGACTTGGGGTATAGTATAATACTAGCTTTCCGCCAATTTCGCCCGCATGGTTTTTCCGTCCGATATTTTTCATTGCTGCACTACTCCGCTTAAACATAGCGTAATATTATATAGCCTATAGCCTTCCCCATTTAATGGGCTATTTAACAAACAAATGATTTTTTAATTTGAATCAGTGGTGCCTCGGATTAGCGCGTTCAATAAACCATATTCTTCAATATTAAATAAAGTATAGATTAGCGCAATGTTGTCTTGCTATATTGATTGTGACAGATTGTTATTATGTGATCTAGTATTGAAATCGGAAAGCTCGCAAATTGAAAACAACTAAGTATGTTATTCCGTTATAAAACACCTCGAATTCGTAGTCGAATGTATCGTTGTCACGTCATAAAATTATATTATTAGTATATATACATAACTATATATCATTAGTATAGATAGAATAAGACCGCCGTGTCACAGTTGGGAAAAGTATGGGTTAATAGAAGCATCTCTCGAAAAACAAAGAAAAGACTCGTCAATACTCTTGTTTTCTCCATTTTTTTGTATGTGGCTGAAACCTGGACCCTAACAAAAGTCGATCGTCTACGTATTGATGCATTTGAGATGTGGTGTTGGAGAAAGATGCTCGGAATTCACTGGACAGAGCATAGGACCAACGCATCTGTTCTGGCCGAATTAAAGATAAAAATGATATTGTCCACCATTTGTCTACGGAGAAGTTTCGAATTCTTTGGACACATCGCTAGAAAAGTAGGCGATAATCTCTAAAAAACTTTAATGACTTTAATGGTCAGATCAAATCCGCACTACACTTAACTTAACCGCAGGTAGTGAGGCCATCCATATCGCTGAAGATAGGGCAAGATGGCGAACAATAGTCCACGAAAGAGTTATTCAACGAGGTCACGGCCCTCAGCATTGAGGATACTCAAGGAGGAGGAGATACATAACAATATCATCATACGAAATGTGACAACCCTCAAAGCACGTAACCAAATATCGCCGAATAATTTTATGGCTCATTTATATACATATGCGGGGTGAAGACGAATGCTTTGGCTTATTTAATTAGTAGTTTTACATGGTAGCTTGTACACAAGCGGATCCCATAGACCGATAATAATGCGCCATTAGTTAAAATTACTAAATAACCTTGTTTATTTAAACGTGTCATGTTATTTTCAACTTCACATTCACGTCGAGAATTTATTATTTATAGCTACAGTCGTTCCCCAATTAATTTATATCGGGTTGGCACAAAAGTAATGAGACACTTGGTTTAAGTTTTTACTTTTTTATTATTATTACAATAAAAAAAGTTTAGTCAATGATGTAATTACCATTAGTATCTAAGACTTCTTGCCAACGATCCGGCAAAGTTTGGATGCCTTTTGCCCAGAACTGTGATGGCTGTGCCTCGAAAAAGTTGTTCAACTCCGTCTCTACGTCAGAGCAATCATTAAATTGTTTACCCCGCAAATGCTGTTTCAGGGCTCTAAACAAATGATAGTCTGATGGGGCGAGGTCTGGGGAATAAGGTGGGTGGGGTATCGTCTCCCAGCCCAAGTTCTCCAACTGCCGGCGAACCACAGATGCGACGTGAGGTCGAGCGTTATCGTGCAGTAAAACTACATTGACTCGTCTTCGTCGTTTTTTCTTGATAGCGGCAGATAATTTGGTAAGCTGGGTTGAATATTTGTCAGCGTTTATAGTTTCATTGTGTAATAGCTCATAAAACAGTATGCCTTGCGCATCCCAGAAACAGCAAAGCAGAATTTTTCGGCGGTTCTTTTTACTCGGCTTCGGTTGAGTTGGTGGCGTTTCTTCTCGAGGCAGCCAAAAAGCACGACGTGTATCGTTCTCGTAATAAATCCATGATTCATCTCCAGTAACCAGATCTGACAAAAACTCTTTACGTCGGGGTCACAGCAAAAGTGACTGACAGATAGCGACACGGACTGCACGACTGGCGTCTGTAAGGATGTGCGGTACCCACCGAGCCAAAAATTTTCGATAACCAAGCTCATGCAGATGGTGTTCCACGGCGTGGTGACTGCATTTAAGTGCTTCCGCTAATTCACGAGTGGTAGCATCCGGATTCAACTGCAGTTCGCGGCGCAAATCGTCATCATTCACTGCGGGTGGTCGCCCTGAGCGTGGCTGACTCTCAAGGCTCCTGTCTCCTGATTTAAAACGGTCAAACCATCGGGACACCGTCGCATGGCTTGTACTTCCAGCGCCTAATGCATTGTTGATATTGTCAGCCACAGCCCGCGCACTGTGGCCTAACAGGTACTCGTATAAGTATAGTGTTCGAACTTGTCGCTCGTCCATTTTTCTTCGAACTGACTAAACAAATCGCGAGCGCGGCTTTATATACCCTACACCAGAAGTACCTAGAATGTTCTACAATATTCTAGAATATTATCGAAAAAATTGATTTTAAAAAGGAAATGTTATAGATTTTTCTAGTGTGTCTCATTACTTTTGTGCCAACCCAATATATACGAACGCCTTCTTGGAATGATTACCGGTTAATATAAAAAAGGGGATGACTCGTCGCACTCTCGTTAAGTGGACCAACTGCGGCGGGCGGACAAATTGATATTTGATAAATAAACAAAAACTTGTCTGTCACGGAGTTTTATTTATTCTTAGAATGCCCTCTGTGGTGGGTGTATGTAAGGTCGAGCTAATAGGAAAGCCAGGTCATAGAGATCTGTCTATCTGTCACTTTACTCCAGTAATTCTGAACCGATAGCCTCAGACGGGATACCAAGTGGTCCGCGGAATTACATAAAATTATTGCAATGTATAAAAATATCAATTCTCTGGTCCAGGGCTGTTATGGCAAGATAGAAAATGACCCCTAACGATTAAAAGGTTAATTATGAAAATTACGTTCACGCGTAATTAGTGCGTATTAGCATATTAGAAATTTCTGGGCCCTGAAATATGACTGAGGTTGTCTGGAAGCGAGCAACAAGACGGCCGTTAGCCACTATAACTTTAAAATTATAAACTGTTTATGTATGTTCTTAAAATTTTTTGAAAAATAAATGCAGTAAATAGTTCTTGTTTGTTTTCATAGCTTCCTTGTTCATCATCACATTGTTAAAATATTTATTGAAATTATTTTCCCATTATTATTTCAGTAAAACTTCTAAACACAAACTCAAACTGAGGCATTTCATCAAACTATACAACCGAAAAATTGTTTACGTAAGGTTGTACGATTTAGATCTCAACATAAGGGTGTTGAAGATTACATTCTCTGTGGTGTTGTGAAAAAATTGGTAGGAAATAATCCAGGACTTGTATAGGGTGGCAAAAAAGAACGGATGACACTGTAGGACATCAATCATGCTTGATGACGGAAATAAAACCTAGTTCTGTATATAATACGTCTATAAATTGTGTGAACCTAAGACTTTTCGCCTGATAAAGGTATGCTGAAAACAACCTTATTGTGATAAACATAAAGATAGAAATTTCTAAATAATGGAATCCAACAAAAGGACGCATAAATATCTTCTTTTGTTGGTGATTGTATTGTAAAAAATTACCAAGTCGAGTGCTTCCGAATTTTCTTGTCTGACACTTAGGTACTAATCTCCCTGAAATATGTGTAATGAAAATTAGTCGTCAATATAGGTTGGTTAATGTGAAGTCAAGTGAGCGTATGAACATTGACCAGACAATAACCGGAGAGTAGATAATGTGTCGGGTCAATACGAAAAGGTTTTGCAGTTTTAATTTTTAAATATATAAACTTGTTGAATACCTGCTAGGGTTTCCCTTGAGATTGTATTTCCAAAGACAATTCACACAGCTATGTTAAATAATATATGCGACTAAGCGAACCCCAATAGCAGTCATCGAATTGGCGTTCCCTTTGTTGTTACAATAATCTAGTGGATTTGATGCTCGAGGGTCAGCTCCAGTGTTATGTTACATGTCCCGGTTAAGTATTTAACCCTGTCTATGTCACCGTGTGTATATATTTCAATATCCAAATCAATATCCATTAAGGTACAGTTGTCTGATTCAAAAAGGAATGCTGGAGTGCCAGCAGAGCTTTTAAGAATATAACAATAATACCTACTTGTAGAATATAGTTAAATAATACACGCTGTTGAGGATCAGGTCTCCCCGTGCGAAGAAACCGATAGAATATGCCTTTCGAAGTACGGAAGAGCTTAAGATAATTAATTTTGGTCGCTCTTTCGATGACCGGCGACCCTAGCGAAATATGCTTAACTTCGCAGTCACGTACAAAATTGTATTTAAGTTGTCATTTTGAAGAATTTATCAACTGAATTAGCTAACATTATGGCGAATTTTATGGCAAAAATATATTTTGATGGCGTCCGAACGTTTGAATGCCTTAATTTTCTTCGGTGGACTTGTACGCCAAAAATAGTAAATTTATAATGAAAAGTGCTTCAGGTACTTCGTAAAGTTTTTATGATATTTTTTATTTCTCTTTTCCTACGAAAAATATGTTCACCCCCACTAGAAGGCTGCCTTAATGACGGTCTTTTTTAATCGAAAACTCTTTAGATGTCGCTTTGCATCGAGTGAACGGTTACGCGCGGTACACGCACCTAATGGGGTCGCGTGTTGCTTTTATATCAAAACACCGTTTTAGGGTTGGAGATACAGTCGACGGCAAGTCATTTATTACAAACAGTTAAATCTCCAGTTGATGTTCAACTTTTTTTTTTGTTGGAAATAAAGTTTCGAATCTACTGGCGTGATATTTTTTTTTTTTGTAACTGTGATATACTGTTGTGTGTACCTATATAACATATATAGACTTAATGGTTACGCGATAAGGTACTTTAACTTTACTAAAATTACACAGAATATGTTCAAAAAGCATTTACGGTTGAACTATATCCGTCATCGCTATTTTTCGTCGCTTTATGCCAAAATGATAGTGCTTCTAAACACAATTTATAAGAATAGATTTTAATAAATCACTCAAAATTTTAATACAAAATAAAAACACTGATCACACAACCTCTAAAGTTAGTCGTAAAAACGAATGCAACCTAACAGCGGCTGTTTCATTGTTCACTGTATGGTGAACCTGACAGCCTAACCTAATATGAAATTCGCAGACCACATGACCCACTGCTCTAGTACTCTAACGACTATCGTTAGAAAAAGACCATATACCACTACCAGATGTAGCCCAACTGTAAGCATAAAGTCGATGAGAAAATGGTGAGGGAGTAGATGATATTACTTGTTATTAAAATTATATATTTGTATTTGTTACAGGTAAGAGCCCCCGATACCTGCATGGCATGATAACTAAACGAGTAACGTTCAAATTAACACGGTAAGGCTTTAAAAATTTTATTTTGCGATGCTTCTTTTATATGTGTAGATTTTCTGCTAACTGTTTTAATGCACAATTATTTTATTAACAACAATAAACTCATTTTGCATAAGGTTAACAAATCTGACGGAAGATCCGTTGAACGTCTCACGAAAGTATAAGACGTACCGCAACTGACAACGACGCGACCTTCCATGAGGTATGCACCGACACTTACGCGTTGCGAGCGATGACAATGAAGTTAAAAAGCGAATGCGAAAAACGAAAATTCGGAAAATTTTGAATCGTTCTTATAATTTTGTTAAAATCATATCCGTGAAGGTTATCGGTTGTTCTCGCTATGTGTCCTGCCCACAGCCACTTAAGCAATTCTTCGAGCAATGTCAGTAACGTATCTCTCCTCATTTCATCACGTAGAGAAATACCAAGCATTGCTCTCTCCATTGCCCGTTGAGTTACCTTGAGTCTTCTTATGAGACCCATTTCGCTTCCGTAAGTCATCACTAGCAACATACACTGATCGAAGACTTTGGCCTTGAGACATTAAGATAATTTGGACGCGAAGATTTTTCGTAGCTTCCCGAACGCTGCCAATTTTAGCTCTCTTTCTCGAAGTTGGACTTGCCTAGCTGGACTTTCTGTCCTAGGTACACATAATGGTCGGTAACCTCAAGAGTAGTGCTTCCAATATTAACTGGTGTGCGTACAACATAGACGGCTGACATAATTTTAGTCTTATCCATGTTCATCTTAAGCTTGACTTCACCCGCTCCTTGAGATATGTACTATTGAGTTCTTCAAGCATGGTGTTCAGGTCTTTAGCCATTAGGATTTCATTATCGGCAAAACATAGGTATAAGATACTCGCCATTGCTTGCTTAGGCAAATAATTAAAAGGCTAACTAAGCCTGGGAACTTGAAAAAAGGATTTATATTCCTTTTTTGTTTGTTACAGTTTTTTTCGTAAAAACAGTTCGTATGGTTATCTAAATATATAAAAAATAGTTAAATAGAACAATTACATAACCCCCATCAGGGTTTGCCGTAATAGGTAAAAATTTCACGAAAATAAACGTATACATGATTTCTCAAAATTTCAAATTACGAAAGGTGAATAATAAAAATAAAATATTGAAGGTCAAGGACAAAAAGTTTGCATGCTAATACCCCTAGGACGAAATAAACGGTGGTACGACGCACCGTTACGTTTCCAATCCAGAAGGTTGACAATATCCTCAAATATAAATTTAAAAAACAATGAAAAACGCCACCCATCCGTTTTATATGACATGCCTGTCATTTTTTAAAAAACAATTATAAACTAAAAAATCTGTCAATTACAGATGGTAGTATAACGATATATCGATATTCAGGACAGATTAAGATATATGGCCGTTAGCGACGCAGTGCAGACCATTGCTGGGTGCTGTGAACTAAAATGTCGATAAACTTAATAATAAAAATATCGATTATCAACATGTGTTCAGAAAAAAATTAAATGTTTCCAAATAAAAATTTAAAATTAAATAAGATTTAGTATTTACTAATATATAATAACAAATTTACCTAACAGTATTGGATGGCGGCATTTTTAAGTGTGTAAATAGCTTATCGAGTTTTTATGCATTTTGTGTTCATGTCATACTAGATGAGAAAGCTGTTAATTAATGTTTCTTTAATATAAAGTAATCTTACATATACATATGAAGAGACAATATTCTCTGATGGTTTTTTAATCATGAATCCCATGAAAATATTGATATTATTGACACTGATAGTCATGCTAGTAGACAGGTATGACTAATAATAATTGTAACAATGTTTCATTAAAAGATTCTAAATGATTTTGTATTATATCTCTCGAGAGTAAGTATAGACTACTCAATTCGCAATTTAAAAGCTACCGCTTCAAATCGGGCTTCGAATGTATACTAAGTGAATAATTAATCAATATTTTACTTCTCTTGGTGAATGAATTACTATTACACCTGTTAATAGCAAAGATTACGATGTATTTTAAATCCATTAATATGGTATATCGTTTTTCAAATATTTCATAATGATCAGAAACCAACAGAAAAGCAAAAAGGTAAATTTGTTTTATATTAAATACTTATATGTTAAGCCTATAACATGTTTCTCTACAATGTATGCTAAAAATTAAAATGTAATTCACTTTACCTACCTCGAAAGGGAACCGGCGTGAGGGCATAAACTGTAAAAATTTAAAAGTACACTTTGGTTATTAGGAAATCGTTGTTTTATGAATTGGAGTTTATCGATGTCGATATTGTTACGTGTCCCATCTCTATAGTGAGTGTGGTAATGGCCGATACGTTATCCCCATCCGGCCGCCCACGCGCCGCGCCTCGAATCATAATCAATGCGCTCTCTTACCGCTCAATTAACATAATATACCCAACTATGTAGTATAACACATATAATTATACTTTTATTACGAAATGTTGGTTGAAAATTACATTTACAAAATTTGCTAGCCCGAGTGGGAATTATAAACTAACCGCATTCAAGCGGCAGCGCTATCCTATAATAAAATCAGCATTGAACGCAACGTTAAGAACACAGCGCTGCACAACATAGAGCATAGCACAGCTGACCTATGGTAGATTTGACTTCATCTCTAGGTTCTGTGCTAGTTGTTGGCTGGAAATGAAACGGCTGACTAGACTTGATAAGTTGGTGTATTCATAATCTAAATAATAATTTGTAACAATAAAAAAAAGACAATATAAACCAGTTCGTATTGATTAAAATTAAAATTAAGTAGTATAAATAGGTACTTATAGAGGTATAAATCAATTGTATACCCCCTCTAGCTTTATTTTATATGTAGTACGTTAGTACACATTTCGCGTTTATAATTATATACGTTTACATTTTTCTATACAGCTGATTTATATAATTAAATTTAGATAACAATTTTTACGAAAAATTAATAATAAAATTGAAATGATGTTAAAGACAAAAAGTTTAGACGGACAAAATGAACTCTATGACGACGCACCGTTACACAGGTTTTCGTCCGTGTAATTTATATTTAAGTCAGTCGCGTTTGATTTGACTTCTCGCACGAAGTCTAATTTTTAAAATACCTATACAATAGGTAGTATGCATTCTATTAAATGCAAACAAACAATCAAATCTTTTATGCCTAACTAGCACGTTTTAATGTTACACGGGTACACCCGTGTAACATTAAAACGTAATGTACACGTAGGTGAATGAATTTTGAAAATCGGTTCAGTAGTTTCGGAGCCCAGTCAAAGCAAACAAATAGTCAAATTCTCCCTATAACATTATTCGAACACATCCACGATGTCCCCCGCGCAATTACAAATATATGAAAAAAGAGGTAGCCGACGTTACTACCTTTTTTTAAAGAAACTAATATAGAGTTTTTCACGAAAAGAACAGAATTTAACAGAAGAAAGTTCCGTTATAAAAAGAATTGGTACCAGTCATTAACGTAAAATGCTCCAATTTTGTTAATATAAAACAAATCGAGCAAGATTATTATTTATGTTATTGTTTAGTGAAATAATTGTAATGAGAACTTTCAACGACGTTAAAAATGGCCGGCAGCGCAACATTGCTTTATAAATTCGTATAGGCGTTTCATGATTCAGAAGCGCTAAGAGGAAAATGTGTGTATGATGGTATTAAATTATCGTTATAAATAACTTCATTCGGGGCTTTTTATAAATAGTCGTATCATTATAAAATAATGACATTGTTATGAAGTATATTAGTAGGTTCTTCACAGTGATAGTTCTTCTGAATCACTAAAAAATAATTTCTGTACTCTGAAATGTATTATGGCAAGTGCCTAGTTTATAATTTATATCCTAGTAATATCATAAAGCCGAAATTTGTATGTTTGCTACGTCTTCACGCAATAATTATACCTGATTTTTGATAATATTAAGGCTAAGAGTCGCTGCATGTATGATGGAAGATGCGTCGCTCTAGCTATACTAGCTGTTTTCCGACTTATAACCTATATCACATAATATTTACAATAAAAATATATATAACATATTTTTATATATACAAACAGAGAAAAACACACACACACATGTATCTTGGCATGACATTGAATATTATCCATAAACTGCGATAGCTAAACAGTTGAAATCACCTATTCAAAGGGGGCTCCACTACAACTAAAATGATAGGTTTGCATTTATCATAGGTAATGTTGGTGCTACGGGACCCTTCCTGCACGAGTCCGCCTCGCAGTTGGCCGATTTTTAAATACAATTCCGTATAATGTGGACATGTAATTAATTTCATTAAAGAATATAATTCATAGAGTAATTAGTACTCTATTGGTCATGGGTTCGAGTCCCATCTCAGTGGACAAAATGGATTTTTTAAGTATTTTTCATTAAGGTTTTTTTTCAATGTAGCATTGTGAATGCAAATTGGGTATAATATAATAATGTATCAACTGTTGAATTACCTAATAGTTATTTAAGATACGTGTGCGGAAAGTAAGGTTTTACGAATAAGGGCCAATTGGCACGAATTCGAAAAACCTTTTACGCTCAAGTTTCTTACAACATTTTTCAATGCTTTTTGCGAGGAAATAAAACAAATATATAGGTTAAAAAAACTAAGTATGTATTAAAGGTAAAATAATTATTTAAAATTAAACGTGATATGTATTTGAACATGTTTTCTAGTCATACATTTTTATTTGAAAATATTCATTCTAGGCTCCATGAAATACGTTTGCCTCTAAAGTTTGACATATTTTCATCAATTTTTTTAAAATTTCTTTGGTGCTCGGCAAAAAAAAAATAAAAAAATACTTTTAAGCACGTGTGCAGTAAAGGATTTCAGCACATTTTTATTTAACACGTGTTTAAAGACTCACTTTCGGTGTTTACAATGGATTAAAAAAATAGCGCTTTATGAGCAACTGCATTGAAAAATAAATATATAAGCATAATAAATGAATAAATATCGTATAAAAGATCTCTATGACGTTTAGAGCTGATTGGGTACTACAATGCACACAGCTACTGTTGATAAAAGTCAACAATAGCTGGCGGGGAGCCAACGCGTACAATTGTGACAATATAAACCGATACAGAATAAGATTATGTTTTATCATTGTGTTGAAAACTGTATTCAAACCGGTAATTCCTGCCCTTTTTCAGGCAAATATAATTACGTATGTAGTTAAGTAGCATTACCACGTATATTATTATAAAACATACAAACAAAAAAGAAATTAAATATATACTTGTTCTGTAGTGGTTCTTTGAAGGCGGTTATTCTGAGCTTCTTTATAGCAATATATATTTTTATTTTATACTCCTTTATTACATGTTACCTGCGAAAGTAACTACCGTCCCAATTTAATTGTCCCTTATCGTTCTTACCTACAGCGCTAGTCTTGTAAAAACCAGCGTCGAACAAAGCGCTGTTACAGCAAGGTTAAAATAGAACCTGTATGCTGTGACAGTGCTCTCCTAGACAATTATTGACAAATATCGATATTTCACAACGTAGGATATACACACATGAAATCGAGAGTCGCTCTCGATTCCAAGATAGTCAGAATTTTTCTTTTATATAGTAGTATAATTGAAACATGAGCCTGGGATGCCAAGGTACAAGTCGTCAAATGTGTTTGGAATGTTACAATAAAACAAGTTAGTTACCACAAAATAGATATAAAGTATCACACAAGAACTTTGTTGTGTAAAGCAGTGTTTCTCAAAGTTATAGCGCCAATAAAAATATTTCATTGAACCAACCGATATGTTTTGTCACTTTCCATAGTAGTCTAATCTTGAGATCAGCAGTAGCTCTGGTTATCACTTATAACTAAATGCTAAGATATTGACTCTACGCCGGTCTCGATCAGAAAGAGAAGATTATCCACCAGCAAAACACGAACACGCGAATTCGAATACGGAAAAGTAATAATCATTTTTAATATTAACGGACAGCATTGACCATACATTGTCCGGAGAGTAAACCTACCTATAGTAATATGCACGGACGTTACAATAGTTACTAGCATAAGCTTTTTGTAACCATAAGATATGGTGGGATATATCTCTTGGATAAATTTTAGGAACAGCTACTTCGCTGAGGCTTTCGCCTACAGGGGCGCCGCCAGGGGTCTGCGTTCTGCATTTTGAGAGACTTTGGTGTAGTCAAATTATAAACCTGCTTGTTATATGCCATAGCCACTCCGTATATGGTAACTGGCATGTGAGAACGAGGTTCAATATTGTCGTTTGACATTTTTATAGTTTCAAGTTTGTTTTTGTTTTGTTATTTGATATATTTCTCATTTGTTTTTTAGTGTAACAACCTACTGTACTTGGAATGATTGAATTAGTAATTAATTGATTTTTGTAATGGAATCAATTTATGAATGAAATAAAAAGAAGCCTTTAATTAATTTTGGGCAAACAACTTCATACTTTTCGACATCCTTATTAAATATAGTAGTTTCCTTGAAATTCTCCTTGACTTGCTTTACATGCATTTCCTTGGACTTCTTTTCTATGGGATCCATGATGCCCAATGTATCTAGTCGCCATAGGTCTGGTATATTACCTTCACGTTGCCTTTTATTGCGTCATGTTGCGTCATTAATTCTGCCTTTAATTTTGGGTGATCGACGACGGTAAAATAAGACTATTCACTTCTTAACATTTATGATTTTTTTTATTTATTTAATATATAAGTGTAATTACTGATCTGAACTGATCAATAATGTATATACGGTATACTCAACTACTCAATATACAACTAAGTGCCAATCATTTGTGCTTGTTTTGCTAACATTTGCGATCATTTAATACAGTGAAAAGTAGAAAATAATTAAAATGAGCACACTTCCCATAAATTCGAAGATGTATAAGAATTAAGATATTTACATTCCGGAAATCGTGCAGCTATAAATGTTTCTCTTAACCTTTCTATATGTGTTATATTTTTTACCACACAATTTATTTCCAGAAAGGAAGTAAGAATAATACTGTTATGTCATGTACATTATTTATTTCGATTACCGGATCGATATGAAAGATTAATGCTACTCAATTTTAATTTCTAATTTGTACAAGTCGTGTATTTATTTTAAAATAATAAATTGAACTTATATGTCGTGAGTCGTGTAGCAATTGTAACAATAATACTATTTCTAAATATGGTGGTTGTGAGATCATAAAAATTTATAAAGGTAATATAATAACTTATATCCGACATATTTATCGATGATAGATATCAACAGGTCAAGGCTTAATTAGGGGTGACCTACACCTGGGTCTTAATGTATAATAATTTCAATTGCAGCTTAAAATAGTAGAATAAAAGTATTATCAATATTATTGGCGACTGCAGACGCAGTCATAGGGAACAAGTTCTCACTAAAATATTTCATTTTTGGACATCTTCTATCAAAATCGTCACATCTCTACTCATAGAGAATTCTATATGCGCCAATAATTTTACTCGTCATGCGTATTTATTATTCTATAAGGTAAGTCAAGTAAATTACTTTATATAAAAAAATAAATAATTATTGCTGTTATTTGGCCACAATTGAGCGAAAATGGTTTTAATCTTTGTAACATTGTAACCTAAAAAAAAATAACCTAACTTAACCAAGAGAATTACGTAATAATATATTTCATTTTGTAATCAACAGCAAGAACAACGGACTGTAGAAAATTAAATAAAAAGATAATTTTTGAAAAAAGAAATATTTATGCATAATGCGTATAAAAGCACAATATACAAGACAAACGGCAATAAAACAAACATTGACAAAAGTCGAAAATTCAAAAAAATATAAATTAAAAATAAGTATTAAAGCCTCCTTAAAGAGTCCAGCAAAAACAAGGTAAGGCTGTCGGCGACACATGTATACTTTGTAATTTTAGGCTCGCGTTAAGTATCGGAATAATATTTTTCTTTTCTAAAAAATGTTATCGTTCTAGAACTTTCACTTATTTATGTAGATTTTTAAACACGAAAATAACTCCCTATATAAATCATGTACACATCTCTGATGGGCATGTCAAGGTCGTCTTAGTGTTTAATTAATTATGGTGTTAACTCAAACAGTTATAACCGTTTTTGAGGGCACAGCACTCGGTTATGAAAATGCTATTTGTGGAAAATATTACATTGGCTGCGCTAATATGGTTAATATCGATATGATGTACGAGATTAATCTAACTAACGTACTCAGTAGTGCTATTCTTTTATAAAAACAGCGACGCTAGTTTTACTATTAAATTTGGTCTTAATTATTAGGTTCTTTGTTATACTTACAGAATAACTAATTTACCCCTAGATTAAGAACTGATTTTGTTAAGAAGAACTGATGTTAAGAACTGATGAAAGTTATTCTGTTTTCTTTATGCCACATTACTTTGGATCATGCCCTACCTTACCTATATATTTGTACGCCGGTACTCTTCAGGGTTTTGCTATATGTCCTAGAACCAAAATTTGGAAAATATCAAATAGTTTTTGTAATTTTGTAAAAAAAATATCTGTGAAGGTGATTTCTGTATCAGAAACAGTGTCTGGTTCTACCTAGTCATAGGTATTATCATTTCTAAAATAAACTAAAATTTCGTTTTCGTATAAATAGACCTTCGGGTGTCATGGTAATTCGTACGATTAGTATTTACATCGATCTAGATATTCTAACTACATCAAATTTGTATACGTGAGTCATAGATCATAATAGAAAATATTGAAGCGCCGCCGGTGGGTGGGCCGGCGTAAGGTCGATGTACACATGTTCCAGTGTCCATGTTTGTTTGTCTGTAACATTCTTGGCACCGGCCGCTCTACTGTTGATCGGTGAGCGATCGACACTATTGTTGAGTGGAGTGCCTGTTGCGATATCACACGAGCAGGCGTGCTAGGGTTGTCCACTCGCTATAAGGGCCGGTAAAATTTGAAATAAAATCCGTCGAGCGTTGATACACCTTCGTGATGGGAAGTGGGTTTATAGTGTAATGGAGTAGTTTTCCAGTTAGACTTATCTGTATGAAATAAACGGAAAAATAAAGCAGCCCTTCCTAAGTTTCTTCTGGTTTAATCTTAATACAAGGTCTCCCGTCGTAGATTTGCAAAGTGAAAGCATAATAATGACTAAATAAATGTTTAATGAATAACAAATATTTTTTTATTCTCAGTTCTATTTAATGAAATCGCGACCAATATTTAATCCAAAATTTAAAAGTAAATATCATTAATCATCAATAAGTTAAGGAATTCAATGGCTCAGTGGTTAACGGGCGCGGATCGCGGTACGGTTGTTAAGCAACTTGACAAAAAAAATATTATCTCGAACTCCTCCGTGCTTCAGAAGGCACGTTAAATCGTTGGTCCCGGCTGCATATGCAGTTGTTAATATCCACCAATCCGCACTGGGCCCGCGTGGTGGGTCATTGCCTACTCTCTGCATTCTTAATTATTTTTTGGTCACCCATCCCATGACCGACCCTTGTGTGAGTTGCTTAACAACAACGATCGTGGGCCGCGGCGCTTATCCATTAGGCCACCAAGTAACTCCTATTATCCGGAGCGTATCAGATGCAAACAAATACTCGTATTTTACACGTATACACTAATCTCCGTGATTACTAAATTTGATACTAATAAAACATTATTGTTATTTTCGGCATCAAACTTTTAAATTGCTGTCCTGTAAATTACTGACTACTGTTTGAAATCAGAGAAGCTTTTTCCGTTAGCAGCGTCACGTGTTTGTTTTTGTTTTAAGTTCACGAGATCAACATTTTACTTAAGACTAAAAACGAGCAAAAGTAATGCTTGGATCTTACTTGGATAGTGAGTTTAGGCAGTTCTCCATTAATTTTACTGCCTTGTATTATTTTGTATATATATAATTTTATATAGCAATAGTTTCCCGAATGCTATAAATAAAACAAACGGAATCGATTTTCATACGGATTTCACCGACGATCTTATCATTTTGTTAAATTGTAACAAACCAGCTATAATGTTTCCATGTTTCTTGCAAATAAATTTATTCTATTCTATTCTATTCTAAAATTATACTAATAAACATTATTTGTGCATCGGAGGTAGTGGCAAGTTCTACTTCAGTTGCATCATAAATTATTGAAGAGGGCATTTTTTTTTGAGTTTCGAAAATAGTCGTCACTTAGTAGTCACAGAAACGGAGTACGCTTTGTGGTCGTCGATACAGTTGGATAAAACAGTTGTCCCCATCGTTTGCAATTTCTTAATTAATGTGTTACTACTGTCTTAATTCAACGCATCTATAAAACACATGTTAATAATAGTTATATCGAAAATAAAGATTTCCGAACATCTGTTACACCTTTAAACTGCTATATTTGCAAAATGACATTTCACAAGCCCCTTTTTAATTTATTCAGTTATGTTTTGTAAATTGTCCTTGAATAGGCTTGTGAAATAACTCCACGGCGAGTCAGGAAAATTGCGTGGCGTTTGTCCTTCTCTTTAAGCTTTAGAAGCTCGTAAGGAGTGAGCGGGATAGAGTGTTAAAGGTGAACGATGCGTCAAATCAGCAGCCAGCCAGTTCGTCGTCTCCGACCAGTCTCGAGCGGCTGCGCTAGCGGCGCGGAGCGCTTGACGCATGGCTGCGTCCGATTTACCAAATAACGAATGCGCGTATCGATATTTCGATTTTTAAAAGTTTGTTCCAACACAAAGTTTATCGATAACCGATATTGTTTAGTGACTGTGAGTGCCAATGTGAATAAGTTCGAAATTAATTTTTTTTTTGTTTTTATACGATCATTTTAGGTTTTAAATAGTTGTTACTTTAACTGTGACCGTTTCCTCATTAGTCACTTGTTTTTATAAATCAGCGTTCTTGGTAAAATATTTTGGTATCTTTTATATTATCTTTCAGTTTTTACAGTTCAACGCATTTTTTTAATAACCTCAGTCTTATTTTTGAATGAAGAAATCTTAATGTAGAGATGTTTCAGTTAAAAAAAAAAAGTATTAAAAAGTTTAAGGGACATCTCTACATTTATTATTCTTGTAACATGTGTGATATGTGACGTAAGACAACCCATATAACCAAAGATAAGTACAAAAATAAAAGTGCCCAGAAGAAGACGTCCCTTTATCTGAGCGTTTGACTTGTGTTTACTTTGGACGGAAATAGATGACATTTTAACTATAGCTATTAGAGAGATCTGTGTAACAGTGAAGCGTGCTTTTTATTGGGAAATTGTTTATTTTGGTAGCCATAGACTTAGCGAGATGCGGTACGATTGGAAAAACTGCATCTACAACTAATAAATTACATATAAAGTTTGATCTAATGAGATAACTTATTTTAACTTTAGATTTTTTTAATTGGCATTAGAACACGTTTTAATAGTGCATCAGGCAGGATAGTAACTTACCTTCTCTGCAAAGTTGAAGCACGGAATAAGTACAGAAGGCAATCACATGTGTATACTTGACTTTTCATACTTACGCTCGGCGGTCGTGCTAGAGTTGTCAACTTAGCCATCGTACTATATATGTACTACAATACACAAAAAAGTATTGTTCTATTTCCCGCATAGCAAAAAACAACACTATTACAATTCAAAACGTTTACTGAATAATAATATCAAATATTACATTTAACAGTTTTCACTATCGAAAATCCCTAAAAACTTGATGGCTGATGCAAGTATTGTAACCGCTAAACTATAAAGAGACCAAACATGGCGCCTAATTGAAAAATGAATAATATTATATAGTATTCCACACAGTAATAATAGTAATGTACTAGACTAGTTTAGTCAAGCCATAATAAATAAAATACCCATCAGATATCATTATTAGGTACATTACTCAAATTCTAAGTAGCTAAAGCTATTGTGTTATAGAAATCAGAATCGATGCAGTTATCATATATTTAAAAAATATAAAAAAGTTTATTTTTACGTTGATCTGATAGGCATATACCACGTGACTAGGTATAGTCAGCAGCACGTCAGGTAATACAACCACACTTGATTTTAAACCTTAACGTAATTATAAAACCAAATTACGTATACATAACGATCAATCAGAACGCAATGCACATTAAACATGCACGTACATTTATTGTACGAAATAAGTACAATAAATGTACGTGCATGTTTAACGATAAGTGCATGTTTTAATTGGATGTAAGTATAGTTACTGACAATTGCGTTAGACCTGCCAGAATCAAACCCAGCCCTTGGAAATGGCGACATCTTGAAATCAGCGTGTTATGCAGAATACGTATTGCGATTAGTATATAAAATTATTTTAACAATTTAAAATTCCATGTTCATTTATTCTCCTCTATTTTCTAAATTTATTAAACAATAATAAAATACAGAGGTTCTCGAATATGTGAAGATTAGATCGAAATTAGACCTTTGTTGACCCCCCACGGGTTTCAAGTGGGACTCGGTTGTCCACACTTTTGGAATCATATAATTATTACAAAACGTTCGCCTTCTCAGACATATCATGTTGCACACTGTAATCTTTTGTTTAGTCTTTCTCTAATTTTATTTAATGCTAACGAAGCGTTAAATAAATATGTAACGAAACGCATGATTTCTTCGAAGTGTCATTGTGACGCGTGGCCTACTGGCGCCAGAAAGGAACACAGTGAGTATATGCAAAAGAGTATGAATATATTTCGAGACGATGACTACACTCCTGCCTACGAGACTATGTGTAGATTACAAATTGAGGATTTATACTTTTTCGAGACATTAAGACATCCGACTGTCTAGACTTTTATAAGGCGCAGATACCTGTACAGTCTTTGTGAGTTATAATCTACGTGTGAGTTACTTATCGAACGTCACGAATTAACCTTTTGTGCAAATACTCATAGTTTTCGAAGAAAGCTTAAGTTTTCGTTAATCTAAAATTATAATCACAGTTTATCATTTGAAATAAACTAAGTACAATTTGATATTAAACAAACATCCTACATAATGTCGCCAGAATTAGCAGCATCTATAATAATTTCAAATCTTCGACGAATTCAGTAAACATTAATAAATACTATATTAGTTATGGTTAGCATCGACATCCACTTATTATCACCACAACAACTCGAGCAACAAATTAATATAATTAAGGGACAGTTATAGATTGATCTCAATTTACTGACAGTGGTGACATATAAGCTCTATATAAAATATTATCGGAGAATGCAAAACCCATCGAAATTTACCATATCATATAAATCGAAATACCAATTTTGAGAAGTCACTCGTATCAATGAGAAAGTATTAAAAAGAAAACATTAGTTTCCGAAATGAAATTAGATGTCGCTACGGTACGTTCTTGATTTCTCCATGACAACCCTTCCGGTTTTCTTTTATGTATAAAAGTAAATTAATTTTCAAAACTCAATAAACAACTCATATTCTATTTGTACTTTATAGAATTTGTATTAATATCTATGTTTGAACTTTGCAAATTTCAGTTTTTCAATATATGAGCTAAAATAAACGGAAATTTTTATCTTTGGTCTATTGGTTTCCTGCAAAAATCAACTTTTGCTAGTCTCTTTCTAGTGAGGTGCTTTTTAGTGCTTTTTTTTTCTTGAAATAATTCCTCATTAGTTAAAATTTATTAATTTATTACAAAATTCACATGACTACGTCTTGCCACTTTTTTAATCCTATTAATATTATAAATGTGAAAGTTTTTTTGTTTGGATGTTTGGATGTTTAGATGTTTGGATGTTTGTACGTCAATCACGCCGAAACTACTGAACGGATTTTGATGAAATTTGGTATACAGATAGAGTATTAGCTTACTTAGATAATAGGATACTTTTTATCCCAATAAACATTTCCCTAGGGTCCACGCGGGCGAAGCCGCTGGCAAAAGCTAGTATTATATATACAGCGTTCAACGTTAGAAAGAATGTGGGCATATTTATTCCATTTCCGGGATTTGTGTAGTCAAAAAACCGTTTTTTTTAGTCTAATCTAAGTCATTGAAAGGTTATTTAGCACCGATCCTCTAGTCAAATGTAGTTCTTCAATAGTTTATTCGAAGGAGGCTCTTATACTGCAAAGGTAATTCTAGACCTCTGCAATATCCTCCTTCGATCTCTTCTACCGTTCGATAAACTCGACGAATCGGAAAATCTCTCCGAGAGATGTCTAGAGAATGTGGTAGGGGCATAGAGACAGATGGCACATAATCATTTTTCACCGAGAGTTTTGTTTTTTTTTATCTGCACGAATATCAATTGACTTGAGGTTTACATCACTGCAACGGCACAGCAAAAGACATTTTTTCACAGTACCTCTTGTGCCAACGCATCAAATATTATAATAGCACTCCAAGCAATATAAATTACGCATCCGTGATTTATTTTAAATTTGATTGGAATTTTAAAATAAGTCTAATAACATATTTGTTTCTTTAATTTTTACGCGCGTTACTACTTTTAAACTCATTATACCCGTTTAAAAGCGTAGAAAATGAAGAAAACTTTTTTCACTTTCAAATATAGCAAATTAAGCCAAGAAAAAAAATTCACAATATTGTAGTATTCTGTAACATTTGTTTACATAATTGGAATATTTTTATACAAATCATTAAAAAAATGGTCCAAAAATTGAAGTAAGAAATATTTCCAGTCTATCTATCTTTACAGATGTGACACTTAAATATGAATTTGTTTTGTTGTTTGTTCGATGTACCTCAAACGAATTACCACTCTGAGTATGGGTCATTTTATTCGTGTAGCGTAGTGTAATAACATAAATCAATGATCTGTAAATATATTGGAAATAACATGTTGAAATAGCTGACGTTTAGACTCATCGTTGTTACATATATGCGTCTGATACGAGTACATTATATGTTTTGTCTTTAAACAAAGTGTTGTCCAAATCTCTCTTATTTATGTTGATATTGTTTGTTTTCAAAAGCAGCCGCTCTCAATTAACTTTCAAATTCACGTAAATTATTCGTAATAGCATCATTCATTCTATTTTGATCGCAATATTCATGGGTTTAGCGAGACAAATTATTAGCTTACGATATTTTTCTTGGTTGATATGCGTGCGTAACGCGACATCGTAGCGAACTGTTGTTAAGTGGGCGCCTGAACCGAGAATCACTGATTTCTATTTGATTTTATACAAAAGAGTTTCCAAATTAAATATAAATAATTATGAGAAAACTATATGGTGCGTCCTATGCTAAAATGGTGTTCGTAAATTTTCTCGATAAAATTTAATTAATAAGACATCTCTAAAATTCAAATATCTAAATTTAATATTCTTTCGTCAATACTTATTTTATTAAGAACAACGATTTGCTTTTCTATTTGCATTGAATAAGTTTTGCTTCAAATATGTGTTAAAAAATTCACCAGTCTTGCTAGGTAACAGCTCAATGGTTAGAGCAGTTGCCCGGATGGCGAATGGTTGTAACCTCGATCGAATCCAATCTCGGGTATCTGCGACTGAATAAATTTTCAAGCGTTTTTCTTTATAATAAATATCATTGTGGCACTGGCAAAGGAATGCAAAATAAATTTATTGTTCCTTTCAAAAAACAAAGTCATTTCACAGAAATCGGATAGTTGGAAACTGTTTTTAGTATTTTACAGTGTACCAATCTGGCCCAGGCTCCATACATTACTCATTATTAACTACATTTACACAGAGCTTGTAAACTTATTATCTCGAGTTCTTCAGTGTTTCATAAGACATGTCAAGCCGGCCCCTATCTCGGCTGCATCTGTAGTCGCTAACACTCACCAATCCGCCGTGGCCCAACGTGGTGGATCATGGCATACTCTCCCCGTTCAAACCTATTCCATAATACAGGAAAGGCCTATGCCGCAGACCCCAGAGTCATTAATAGGGATGATGATGATGATGACTACGGTTTATTTGAAATTTTGAGTTTCTGTTTGGTTAAGGCGCCCTCTTAAAAGCATAGATTGGTGCCACATTCAGGCAGCTGACTCACGCTGACTGTTGTCGGGTTAAACTTAGCTTGTAAGATTTCTAGTTAAGAGTGTGTATCGTGTTACAAATATATAAGAGCACTGTCTTTGTTTGATACTATTGGTCATTTATAATTTTTATTTTTAAAAACTTTAGATCGTAGGACATTGTAATGTTTAATGCTATCAATAAAATGATAACTTACTGGATAGTAAAGTTAAATAATGATCAACCAATTTTGAAAGCCCGAATAGTGTTAAAACCATTAGAATACATTAGTTCTATGTTGCTATCGGCGTCGGCGACTGGCCTGTAACTAGGGTTGCCATCTATTTTTGAAGGTTAAAAAAAGGAAATAATTTATATATATTTATTTTCTATTCGAAAGCTTGACAACTCAACACGAGGCAATTGCCTTAGTTCATTGCTAAGTTCCATCTTCCAGCTCCATCATCACCAGACCTTGGTCTGGAAAGCATCCAGTACCTCCTAAAGACGGATCTAACGAGTCAAAACACATCATTTCATCATCAAGTTCCTATGACCATGGTCCGACTTCATCATCATATCAGCCTACTGACACCATAATATAGCATTGTCATCTGACTTACATGTATAAATAAAATTTCAAATCTATCGGACATTGGGAAGGGGTCAAATTTGAGTTCCGATATTTGCGCATTAAGTAACATAATTACTAACAAAGTAAGTTAAATTAAAGCTTGTGAAAATATTGCTCAATTGTAAAAAAATGTCATCCGTAAACAATTTTTTTAGAATTTATTTTATATCTTATTATCATTTATTATAGTTGCTCTTTAACTGCTGGTCTCTTAGAGAAGCTCAGAGTCGCTCAGCGAGGCATGGAGAGAGCTATGTTAGGGGTTTCTTTGCGCGATAGGATCCGAAACGTGGATATTCGCCAAAGAACTAGAGTGACCGACATAGCTCGCAAAGTTTGTAAGCTGAAGTGGCAGTGGGCAGGCCACATCGCTCGACGAACCGATAACCGATGGGGACGAAAGGTTCTCGAGTGGAGACCACGAACCGGAAGACGCAGCGTGGGTCGACCCCCGACTAGATGGACGGACGACATCGTCCGAGTCGCGGGCGGCCACTGGATGCAGCTGGCGCAATGTCGTCCGTCGTGGCGTTCAAAGGGGGAGGCCTATGTTCAGCAGTGGACGTCTTCCGGCTGATGATGATGATGATAGTTGCTCTTCGCCTAACATATACAGGGATTGTTGCTTTGTGTCACTTAATGGATTTCCATGTAGTCACCGTTCGGTGATAAAATTTCCTTACAAAATATGAGGTGAGGTTTAATGACGCCTTTAAGTTCTAATGATTGTAAAATTTGTATCGGTAACTAATAACAATGGACGTTTGTGCAACTGGCTTTCTAATCTCTTACTTTTTAAAGCAATTTTATCACTCATGCGAAGTCCGGATGCGTGGTTGGCCTTATTATATAATTCCATTCAATTAAAAGGCTACAGTTGGCTACGACTATTATCAGCGGTGTATTCTTTTGAGGTTCAGTCATCTGTGCCTTTAAAAATAGAAAAAATATATAAAGATATATAGCGATACATAATTGCCCAAATCAATTGCGATCTTGTAAGTCAGTTTCACAAGATAATAATTAATTTTTGTTTTTAACAATTCACCGTGAAATTACCATTTATGAAAACGCCGCGATTAATAATGCTGTTGTTTTAATTGAGATATCTTTTCACTTAAAGTTCCTGTAGTGACAATATATACCGTAAACGGGTGGTTGTCAGCCTTGACGGTTCGTTCAGTTAAGAACTGTTATTACACGGATGCTGTGTAAACTGTTACTAATTAATTAATTATTATATTTTATTATAATAAAGACATCCAAAATTATCGACACATCGAAGTGTTTATCATTGATTTTTATATACGTTTCCTACATTTGAATGACTTCTTATATTCGTATGTTTTTCTCTCACGTCTTTTAGGAGCGTTAAGGTTTCATTTGCTTCCAAGAGATGGCACTGGTATTATAATTTAATTCAGTTGTAGAGGCACATATAATTACCTGTAGTCTAAATAATAAAGAATAATCGGTTGAAAATCAAAACATGTAACCACGTGAATCTTTTTCACATTATAATGTCCTGCCGTCATGGCTTTCTGATTGTCTGAATGCACAAATATCTTCCACCAATGGAAGGAGTTGGAGTTTCAAAATAAAACTATTTTTAATTAATTCTTAAACTATTATGATTATATTCTTAATGAAAAATACTTAAAAATCTACCAGCCCCAGGTAGATGAGATAGGATGGGATTACAATTATTGTTAAAGTATTCTGAAACTCCCTCGCCTCGGCAAAGTGACTCAGATATTTATATTTTTTCCCAATAATAATATAATTATGAAAATAAATTAACAAAATATTGAATTTTAATTTGAAAGATCTTTGGAAAATAATTACTAATTTGTCCTTTGACGCCAGTTTTCTATGTATATTACTAGAAATCTTTGTTTAACGTAGTCAGTGCCCTTACATAATAAGCAATTTTCTCATTTTCAATCTCATTTGGGCGTTATTTTTTTTTAAGTTAATGGACTGAAGTACGACGTGTGACGTTTGTTAGAGATGTATCAAGTGCCTTATCGTGCCGATTGAGTTAACTATGTATGTATGCATTACGCGTTGCTTAGTTGTAGGCACTTAAGCTGTTGTCGTTCAATTGTTTTCGCTTGGGTTCATAATAAATAAATACGTCAGTTCAGCTTTATCCAAAATTACGAGTTCCTGCCCTGCGATTCTGTAAATATTCCAACCAAAATTCGAATTCACTCAGGTGTCCGGATTCACTTTAAAAAGCGGCATCCGCTCAACCTTGAATTGGTAAAAACCTTTCGTGGCATAAGTGAAGTGAGTTTCGAAATGACATAGAAATAGAATACCTGAAACATGTATATTCAATCAAATTTATTTCGTATTTTTATACAAAATATATCTACACTAAATTCGGGTCTGGATTTGTATAGAATCGCTGGGCAGATATGAATATGAGATTAAATAAAACCTCCTCTTCGTCTAGATAACGTTCAGGTATATTTCGTTTTTTGTCGTCCATCATGTTGATGCGTCCTTTTTCGTGTCGTGTTTTCGCATCCTCAATTATGTTCGCCACTTGTATGGCAAATTGCCGCATTGATTGCTCAGTTGAGTCATCAGACGTCCCGATACGTTCATTGAGTTTGTCAGCCGCGATTTTGGTGGGAAATGTTTGCTAGGATGGATTTCTGCCCTCGGGATGCCTTTTGGTGAAATAAAATTGCATATGGAACAAGAATATCATAATGCTTATTATATATATAAACTGTCTTGAGCTAATTATATTTAAAATCCGACTTACAGTTAAAAATATGAAGCCCAGTTGTTGAAAAAGGTCTTGTTATATTAGCTTGGTAGCGTAGGTGATAAGCGCCACCGCCAGTAACTTTTGTTGTTAAGCGACTTTAGCAGGGGTCGGTCAAGGTATGGGTGATAAAAAACACGTAATCTTTGAGCTACACCGTGCTTCGGATGCATATTAAGCCGTTGATCTCGGCTGCATTTGCGGTCGTTAATACCCTCCAATCCGCATTGGGCCAGCGTGGACGAAGGCCTGAGCTGCAATGGGGACGTAAAAGGGCTGATGATGATGATGAATATCACATATAAATATTAATTTATTTTCCGCAATAATATTTTTTTTTGGCTGTCTGTTGTAATTTCATTATGGTTATCACTTAAGAAAACTATTATAGACAAATCGTTAAGTGAGAAACTGTTTTGTATTGAAATTTCGAGTACTTGGCTTACCAAATTTTATAAATATATCCATTCGTTAATATCCGGTTTCAAATGAAGTGATAAGTAAACGAAAAACACACTATGTAAAAACAAGAGAAACAAATTATTACACTTGAAAATGTCACAGCACTGCAGAAATTGCACACCCATCTAATGTCGCTGTGCATACCTGTGAATGCTGACTCATATTATGCGTTAGTTAATACACACGATGGTCAGTAAGCAGACTGTTGGCGCCTAGTCAATATCAATTCCGACCTTTTGATCGTGTGTACTCTACAAATAATAAAACTGTGCTCATTTGGTAAGTGTTTGAATTACATTTCCGTTTTGTCTGTGACACTTTTTTCAAGTTAATTTACTTATTCGTGTTATATTAATATGAAAGTAGAGGTTATCTATAAGTGAATTTGCCAATGAACAATTTTGTTTATTTCACTTTCGAATTTTTTTGCTTGTCTTTGTCTCGTTTATTTTATTTAGGTTCATTGCGGTCAGTCATCATCTCAACATCCTTTCTTACATACATCACCTTTTACTCTACTATATACCTATTGTCTTCGGTTTTCCTCACCTTATATATTTTTTCTTCTACATTCATACTCATGAGATGACCCTTTTCGCATTGAACGTGTCATTAGATTGTATGTTGATTGCTATTTAGATTTTGCGGAAAAGCACTAACATACAAGAACCGCATCTAATCTAAGTAATATTATAAAGATTAAAGATTTGATTGTTAGTTTACATCGGACACATTTTTAAAATTCTTTCACCTACGGGAAGCTACTTATACGCGGGTTAAGTCGCTGGAAAACAGCTAGTTTTTTAGATGTATAGCCAAATAGTCTCTTATTACTTGGAAAAAAATCTAGTATTACTTTTTCAAAGTTCAAAACCAAGATGTATTTTTATACTACCTAGAAACTCCACGACCGTAAATGTGCTACGCAAAATAAGACTATGAACAAGCACAGCACCACAGCAGGTTACGACGAATTTTTGGAAACGTATTAAGGCTTAATTTCAAACGGAGAAATTAGACGTTTTGTATAATACGACGTTTTGTTGACCGTACAAAAGAGACGCATGTTAGTTATGCATATGCAGATTAAACAACAGCGATTCGTGTGGTTTAAAATATAGTGACGGAGGTCTCTATAGTATAATTATAGTGACTTAAGTTCCTGTATTTAATGTCAAAGGTAAATTGAAGTGAACAAAAAGGACCACCTGTGTAAATAAATGAGAAATTACGAGCCGATTTGTCCATAATAAGTATGTACACTTGTCCGTATAATGAGCGAGCACGTAATATATCAAGGGATAATAAGATACAGATCGTCTGTTTGGTGAATTATGGTGGAACCTTGTGGTTACGTTAATTTTCTTCGTTAACAGATGGCGCTGGTGTTCAAGCTTTAATGATTATTATTATGAATGAAAATGTCCAAATTCATTGATACTGTGATATGTTTTGCGCTTCTTAC
Organism: Diatraea saccharalis; assembly: GCA_918026875.4. Classification (NCBI taxonomy): domain Eukaryota; kingdom Metazoa; phylum Arthropoda; class Insecta; order Lepidoptera; family Crambidae; genus Diatraea; species Diatraea saccharalis. The sequence continues at coordinate 1,575,663 of OU893336.1, forward strand.
GGATGTTTTGTTTATGTGCTCGGCTAACAAATATATATATTTGTTTTATTTCACTGAATACCGATATACTTTGTGAAAATATAAGGTTGTACTTCATTTATAAAATACTGAGCAAAATGTATCATATGCGAATTCTTGAGTTATGTCTAAAAAAGTTCTCTAATTTGATTCGAATGTGAGACGTTGTTGACCTGAAATGCAACTGGTTAGAAATAGCTGTTAATACTCATAGTACTACGGAATGCGAACGACCTCAACGTGACATTATATGCCTCGTTGAGTATTATTAAACAATCCGCTATTACACCTTGATGGATTTCTGTAATATCAAGAATTCATAATTATTTTTACGACTAAGAATATATGTTTAAAAACAAATTGAGACCTAGTATACATCCCTAGGAGACCCTGCATCAGACTGATATAGTTGTACAAGTGTAATTGTTATTATTTGGAAGTTAAGTATATATTTTTATTAATATTGAAAGTAGTTAAATAAAAAAAGAAATGCAATCTATATAATAATTTAGTATGTTATTGTTTGTTTATGCAAAGTCAAACTGTTAAAAAGTTTTGTGTAAAACCAATTCTGTGATATATTAATGTTACATTACCTTCCGCCTGTCCGTCACGTCGGACTGTGGGATCCATGTTTTTATCATAATTCATCATCTCGACAGACGGATAATATGAAGGCTAATTTTAAAATTAATTCTGATCGTGTAACCGGTGTAAAGTACCCGTCCGTTTAAATAGCTTTTACATCAATAGCTCCGTTTTCGCCGAGACGTTTCCTCGTTTATGTACTTTAGCGATGTTGAAAATGATAATTAAACGGTTATTAGCTATAGTAAATTGTTAAATAAATTGCCAGTTTCCAGTGTTCGGAGGTTTGAGCCTTTATATTTTTGTTAAGTTGATCGCTTACTTTTTTTATTGCAAATCATAGAAATCGTTCCTCCATTAATTTTGTTTCACAATTCATCTACTAATATTATGGAACTAAAAATATTTTCACTTTTAAATCTGTTTGGTGTAGTAAGTTAGTTTGCAATTATTTATTTAATTTCTTATACATCCTAGTTGAGAATCGTTTTGAAAGTACATTAAATCAAGTTATAACTGTTATTCGGTTCTGCGTGTGTTTGTTATAACGTCATGATATACAGCATTAGACTGAAAACTTGTGTGTTGTGTGTATACGTGTGTTTGTTTTCAATTAGCTAAATTGCGTCTCCGTCCGTCAACCTCAATAGTGTGATTAAAACGTCCAACGTCATGGCGCTCGCTGTCCCCATTATATAGATTAGTGGAGTTTTGACCACTCTGATGTTTCCTTGTTCAATTTTCCCTGAAATGGTATGACGAAACTGATGATTCGAAAGCTTGTATTTACTTTAGGAGTGTTGATTAATGACTTTAATCACTTTGATATAACTTTTACATGAATATCAACATAGCCGAAGGTTTTAGTGGAACATTGGCTAAAGATATCTTTAGAATTAAAGATAAACAATCAAATCAAACTTCTTTATAATATTAGTATCGATAAATGCTGTGGGTTTCTTTAGAATTTCTTTGTAAATTATCGTGCTACTGTTTAAAAGTTTTAGACCATGTCAAATTTCTTGAAACTTCCGGGTACTTCTTGATTAGATATTTACATTTAATAAATTGTAAATACTCTTTATGAACATTTTCTTTTTATTGTAGAAGTAATCTACTTCTTTTAAAATTCAATTGTCTAAATTGCCCGATGCTGGAAGTAACGAATACTTGACAGTGTTCTGTATTGGCTCATTCTGTAGAGCAGTCGTCGTTTAATGTTGGGATTTAATTTTTTTTTTCACAAATGTACCATGAACGTTTCTTTTTATTTATTTGTGGGTAATCACACAGCACTTAGTAGGTTTAATTTAATATTTAATAACTTACAAGCTAGCTTGCATGCATAGATATGCATAGAAGCAAACATTTAATATTAGCTGCAGTTCTGCTACACAAACTTTATTCCTGTGAAATTACCATTTCAAATCTTTTAGTAGCAGTACATTTATATTTTTACATTAATCATGTACATTACCCCCAAATGGAGCTTGTAGGTGACCAATAAACTCTCTAGGGTTATAATGTAGCTAGAAAAGTCCTAGGGCGGTATGTAATAAAAAAAACACGTCACTCTTCAAAAAGTTCGCGTACATCTAGCCATCATATTGGTAATAGACATCATGCATTCAGCCCAATGACCTCTTTGCTATTTAGCCTTGTCTTCGTATAAGTATATAGTAGTCATCAATTTTAAATATCGAACGGCGAAGCTCAATGTCCTTCTTGAAAAAAAGAAATGAAGAGATTCTTTACTTGGTTCTTTATAAAAAAAAAAACGAGAATAGAAGAAAGCTTTTGCTTGAAATATTGTTTGTTTTTGGGATTTTTTTTATAATCACATCCTAATAAGGAAAAGGTATGAGTTCTTCAAGTGATGAAGATATAAGCTGCACTCCCGATTCAATAAAAATGGAAGCTGAAGCAGCATTTAACAATATTTTATCTGAATATTCTAAAGAGTAATATTTTTTTTATGCCTTTTTTGTTTTGTTTTTTTTCTACTTACCTCACAATCGAGATGTAAAGCAGAGTTAGCTCGGGTGTAAGCATCAATTGCACCCTCGAACTATAGGCTAAATATTTCGGGTTGCAATGCCTTATATCCCTTGGCTACTAATCTAATCTCCTATTACCAAATTTAAACACAATTGAGCACTTTGCTTGTTATAATGATCATATAATTAATTCCAAATCTGTCAAATGCTGTTTCAACTATTTGTAAAGTGTGTATTGTGTTGCTACTAAAATAATTTCATATATAGTTAGTTATTATACAGGAGTTCCCTTTATTACCTGACTCACTGTCGAGTGGTTGTTGGCAAGCCGCCTGCTGTGCGGGGATTCGGGACAACGTTTGATCGTTATCTTGCCAATGTTGTTATGAAGTATCTCACATATCCTGGCAGCTTATTGGCATTGTCGATAGCGTTTTTGGCTTTAATCTGTATTTACATATTTGTAATATGTAAAATGCAGCTTTATTTCTCTATTTTAGATTTATTTGTCACTTTGTGATAGTATATTTATTGACGATAAATAAATGTTCACTTTGAGTTAAAGTTTTTGTGCGATTACGTACAAAAACTTTAACTCAAAGTGAACATTTATCCGTAAATGTCTTATAATTTAATTTTGTGCGAATGAAGACATTGGTTAATCAATATTCTATGTTGTATAATACACCTGCACACATCTTCAGCATCGAAATCACATTGAGTTACAGAATGAGGACACCAGTCAGGTGCATCAAATTATAGATATTTACTACCACACAAGTTTCAGGTTTATCAAAGACTGTTAAGCATTACCGTCCATGCATACATTGGTTAAAATTTAGATTATAGAAATCATCGTCGGCTGATATGAGTATCAGTCGACTATGACCATCATCAGCTTATTAATGGGAGGACATTTCCCCACGCTCTGCTGAAGCTGAAGCGTGGGGGCATACAGCATTTTCTTTTTCTATTTACTGTTTTTTCTTTCCTTCGAGTACGTCCCAAATTCAATAGAACTCCATAATAAGATTGAAGGTATTGGACACCTGATTTTCTAAAGAGGACACTAGTAACTCTTAGAGCTTTCCACATTTTATTTTCGTCGTTGTATAAGTTAGGGATGGCAACACTGAGGTAGATATAATTATCTGATCGAAATAATATTCATAATTTATGTATATGCAACCATCGTTTCATTTTCACCATGATTTTATCTATTTTAATCATAATCTTGAGTCATTATTGTTTCAAATAACTTTTACCAAATATAATTTTTAATTCAGAATGAAGTAACGAATCATTAATCAGAATCATATTCTGTAGATCATTATAACACTTATAAAAAGTTTTTTTTATGGTTATTGACTCAAAAACTGTTAGACCTCTTTCAAGTTTTCAATTAAAACTACATTATGAGTAAGTAGCTATTGGCTATAAATTATTGTTTAAAATTTACGGAGTCTTCTATAAGCAATAATTTTATCTAATAATATAAGAAATAAGTAGCAATTATTTCTTTGCGTATGTTATTTCTTACCAGTTCTACAAACAGCCGAAGCATTTTTCTTTTACTTGACAACCCTATGCTTGTAAAGGTGTTTCCACACGCTAGGCTTCGATCTGCAGCCTCTATTGTGTCGTCTATTCCTGTAACATCATTGATGTTCGACGCTTTATGTATAGTGTGTAGTTGTGTTCTATGTTTGTACATAACAACAACAGTTTCATTGTGTTGTTACTTTTCTTTCACATAGAATCATTTGTTTGGCTTTATTGACTACCTTTGTAGCTGAATGATTCGCACGCCGGTTTGAAGGTTCATCTTTGAGGTCCCGGGATTCAAGTCGGATCAATATAGAAAGTGACTTCAAAATTGTCTGGGGTCTGAGTGTAGTGGAACCCTCGTAGTCTCAGATAGTCCATAATACGAAGGTTTACGGCCGGTTTCTGAATTGAGAACAGTACAAAATCCTAACTGAATATTCTCAGTAACTAAGTTCTTTACTTTCTTTAGTTTTATCAAACTTATTATCCACTGTATATTAAAAAAAAATGAATGTTAAACGAATACCTGTTTAAATGACGTTTAAGATGGCTTAAGTACGGTTTGAGGCGTGCTTAACATTAAATTCTCAATTCAGAAACCGGTTGTTAGTTATTCATCGTGGAATCAAAGCATTTTGTGTGATTTATTTATTGAAATTAGTAAGCTATTATGGTCTTTAAACAACTTAGAAATAACACTTGAAAGAATGATGTAATTATGATATTTGTATAGTCTTTTAATATATTTTTTGAATGAGATCCTTGGTTGGGTTGATTGATTTTTTTAAAGATTTTAGTTTGTCTGAATCAAAATATCAAGATAAATGAAATAAAGATATGTGGTTGTATGGCCCATTTTTTTATTTATTAAAATGTGTAAATTTGAAACACAGTTCTGTGTGTGAAGAATAGACAGACGGACTTATAGAGAGGGAATATTAATAAACTTTTCAGATAGGCGGCGTTCAGTTTCCGATTTCCCCACACTAGAATGTCTAAGCGGTCTGAGTTTAAACTTGGTACAATCGGAGGTCATCGAACTTTCTGTTTCCACAGCTGACGTTTGAAATCATTTCCTTTTGTCATATTTTATTATTTTCATTTAAAATACTTCAGCAGATTGAAAGAGATGACTGATCTACAATCTTCCGGGGCAGAAACTTGATCTTGCTCCTCTTTTTACATAATTTTGGGATATGTATTTCTTTTTTTATTTGTGTTATAGTATCATGATTTTGGCGCTCCCCTGACACTGGCGCCTGGGGCACGGGGCATATTACTCGACATTTATAACACTAATGAGGAAGTGTTTTAAGAAAAAAAGCAAGCATTAATGCTACATGGCGACTCTACCAAAAATATTCAAGAAACGAATAGACCAAAGTTAGTCGCTTCCGTTCCTTTTAAATAACATATTAAAAAACTAAAATTTGTAAAGATCGAAACTTAGATATCAATACAAATACGAAAAAGTACAAATAGAATATGAGTTGTTTATTGAATTTTGAAAATTAATTTACATTTAAACATGAAAGGAAACCGGGTTGTCATGGAGAAATCAAGAAAGTACCGTGGCGACATCTAATTTGATTTCTGTAACTAAAGTTATTTTTTTTTAATACTTCCTCTGTTGGCGACACTGCCACATTAAAAATTGTAAAGTGGTGGTTTTTCCGTTTCCGCCCTCTCTCGCAATAAATAGTTACTGTGCTAACATCGGTGTTTGACTATTCAACGAATCGGCTACAATATATGTCAACTACTCAACTCTCGGACACCTCTTTTATATTTGTGCAATAAAGTAATGATATTAAGATGAATAAAGATAATTTATTAACTTTGGAAAATGTAGGTATAGTAGAGTTTAGCAACCCGAACAAAACCTCTATTATCCCTAACTCGGTTTTCAGAAATATAAAAGGAATATCTTGGAGTGGTCTAGACAGATGCTCTTATCCGTTGTTGCCTCAAGTCTGCATCTTTAAAGGTTTCTTTATTTAATATTAAACTAGTATGTGCTGTTATATAATACGTATATGAAACAGCATTAAATTTCATCTTACTTTAGATACGTATGAATCAGGATGTTTTTATAATTGGCGAATAAATGTCCTTGCAGGACACAAGCAATAAAAATATATTTAATATGAAACTAAGGTTTTGTACTTATTTTTGTTTATGAAAAACCCAAATTATATAGTTAGCGCGTAAAGAAAATATATATTAATTCATGTGAATACAATTTCCTTAACGCGAATCGTATTACTCAGATTTATTAATGTGTGTATTATTAAAGACCCTTGGATCACGCGCTCTAATTAACCCTAAGTACGACTCTGTTAACACCACGAACTCTTTTGATGTTTTCTCAATAGCCACCACGGCAAAGTTCTTATCCCATAATCAGTATCCAACAATGAAGAGTATTATATTATCATGATAATGAGGCTGTCCGTTCTCTGATGGTGAATACTTGTTGGTAGTTACCAAAACGTTTCGAAAATAAATCGATTTATACGCCATTATTGTACCGGCGGTGTACAAGGCCCTTGGAAAAGAATGGCAAAGGAAAACTTATTGACAAACGATTCCAGTTTACGTTTTTGAATGTATTTACTATGGAACGTCATGTTCTAGTGAAGGCTGTATATAAAGCAAAAAGAACAAGAAGAAATCTTCTCGGCAGTCAATGAGACAGAGCCGAAGGATGGCATATTGCGCGAAATAGAACGTCAAAAACTAATTACGGTTATTATAAAAATTCCCAATGTCCGCAGTTAAACTACAGATTGAGTCACATATTAAAACCATTTCCCACGTATAAAAGTGCACAATTACCACAACGAATTCAATAAACGCTGAATTTCATGGGGTAGTTTTGTATTTTTTGTTTTCATCCAAATTATTATGCAAATACATAAAATTGCAATTATCCAAGAAAATAAAATGGTACTGTAAGATACAACTGATATGGCTCACTGATGTACCTGCGCAGAAGGCTTAGTTTCGAAGCGCTGCAAATGTCGGCCAATCAGAACGATTCAAATATCACGTCATCGGGCGATCGACGACTTACGAACCCAATGCATAATATTTTACACCTCATATTTGTTGAAATAAGACTTGCTATACATTTTAAGCATACGTTAGTTCATCGATAAAATTGCACTCCTAATTCTATCTCTACGAATGAAGGATCTATATCACCGAGTCTATCGTATTGGGGTTACACAAATTCGATTTCCTTTCGACCTGTTAGATCGCCACCGTTGGTTGACTCAGGCTTCTCGCAGTCACAAGTCATTTCCTGCGGATGTAGGGTTACCCTCAGTCCGGATCTCTTGAGACATAACCAAACTTTTCAGTCCTAACTTTGTCCGGTTTTCGTGAATGCAAAGACTTGGATGAATTTGAATATTACCTTATTTGATTGATTAATTTTTCAAACATTAGAGTTTTCGGATCTGAAAAAATTAAATAAAAAAGGTTTGTTGTTTTTGTGTTTAAAAAATATGTGTTAAAAAAATCGAAATCGCTAATTGAGCAAAAACAAAGTTTAGAACAATTTGTGGCAATCGCTGAATAACCACATAGAGAAATCCGTATCGTTTCTGGCATGCTATTCGACTTCAACGCGTTGTGGGAATGAAAAAATGGCCGCGACGCGTACTGAGCATTAATTGGTTTAACTAGCTGTTTCATTTTACATTAGCAATTCGCTCGGCTCGTGCGTTGTTTGTCATATTTTATCCTTACTTATCCTTGCTTCATGGTTTTTCTTCATTGCCACAACGGGTTGTGGTCGAATAGCATAACAGTCACAATACGGAATTCGTTATGTGGTTATTTTGTTAATGCCATTTTGATCTTTGAACGTAACATGCATATATCTATAAATAAAAATATAATACTTTGATTGCGCAACAATTCAAGTTGGCTGGAATTGTTAACACTACACCCGTTCGTAAATTATTTGATCCTCACATTTTTTTTATTCACGAACACAATATCATGATTTATATATATCGACGCTGGAAAGCAAACACGTAGTAACCCGCAAAACCAAGATTGTTCTTCAGAGCAGAAAAACTTTTACTTTTTTGATAAATATTTCCCATAAACGTCCATGGTAACAAATAAGGAGTTTCTTAGTTAATTTATACAGAAATAACATATTTTTTTGAAAAATATAAAGATTTTCCACTCTAAATGTCCATTTTGGTTTTGCAGGTCACTACGTGTGTGCTTTCCAGCGTCGATATATATATATATATGTTATTGATTTGACACATAGCAAATAAATTTTCTAACCAATATCAAATTGGTTACCCTACTTGTGGTTCTATATATCAGGCTTCCGCGCACCCAACTAGGTACCGGAGTTCGTTGAGTTCGTCGTATTCGTTCGATTGTCTTTAGTTTGTTTTGTTGTTCGACCTTCACATGTTGGTGGTTGTGTGTAGGCTTATGTCGTGTCATTGTTATTAAACGTCCATAATTACTTACACTGGTTGTTAGCCTCGATGTTTTGTTTTTTATAGTTATTATTTTTATATTAATTTTTTGGTTTATTAAATTTTGTTGCTAAGTACCCCAACGATCTATCAAAACAAACGACAGTCAACTTATTACATCGAAACCGAATTTAAAGTTTAATTAGAAATAGGAAGCACTAAAAGCACAAACAAATTATTGGACGTGGCTAATGGTATTCAATTGTATGAGTAATGTCAATGTATACACATTGAAATTGTTGTGAAGGTATTCGCAGACGTAATCTTAGGACGTTCTCGAACTTTCTAACACCTGAAACTAAATACAACTGTTATACTTATCAGCAGGCTTACTCATTAACGCAATGTTAATGTGAATTTCAATCATATAACATCTCAATTTTCGTTATATCTTAGCTCGTACTATTGAAACATAGACTCTGTACTTACTCAATGTCAATTAGGTCATTCAATAACCACGCAATATTAAGCCTATTGGCGCTAGTGTACCAAATCAAGAGAAACGCACCATTGCAATATCGATCGATCGCGATTACGTTCGAGAGTGAGCATGCTGGTGTGGTTGAAGCAGCTCACGGACATATCTGATGCTTTGTTTCCGATCAGCGATCCAGATTCATCTTACTTGTATTTCAATTATCTTTGCACCATGGGTCGCGCGAAGCACGTCCAGTCCTGACCGCAGAACACAGAAAAGAGGTCTGATGCCCGTTTTCACTAAACTTAGGAGTCACCCAAATCTGTCGCCTAAATAATTCAAACTAAGCAATATCTAAAGTTATGATAGAGTCAACATATCTTGACTTTAACTTTGTTTTAGTTTAGATAAAATTGGTTTTAGTTGTTCTGTGATCCACCGATTGCTCCTGTGGAGCGCATCACTGTCACGCGCGAACCGCAACACTAAATAGGTCGCTTGGTACGATTGAGGCTATTCTGAACTTCTTTTATTTAAGCTATGGCGAAGGGGTTGAACGCAAACTTTCGTTCTTAGTTTAAAAATCATTAAATTGTTTTAACTATGATTATTTAAACGCATTACTGCGTGTAAACCTGAATGTCAGTTGCACCATGGTAGTAGAAGCATCATTGTGGTGTAAATAGAGTGTGATATAATATGTCCATATATAATTAATTAGACTTGCATATTACATTCTACATCGTCAACATAGTATTCATATAGTACCATATATTAATGTAGATATCCGGTGAAACGAAGCTTCCTGAGTCACTTAGTATGCGAAGGTCACACAAGGGACATCCTCTTACTAATGTCCGATTATATACGTAGATATAACGCATTCATTCCATTCCCGTGTGTCCTATACCAATATTAAATCGTTGAAGTCATTTTATAGCTCTCTCGTAGTTCTATATTATATAATAAAAATGTATTACAAATAAAATAAAATATATAATTTTGTAATATACGTCACTGGTTCATCTGCAATGTGGTAATCATCCAGTAGCCTATTACAAGCATATCACGTACACATTATTATCCTACGAGTGTTATTTAATGAGTCATTGCAAGTTGAATTCGCATCGCCGCAGACAGCTCGTATGATGAAAGGGGTGGGGGGATAAGGCGATGCCTCATCTGATCAAGTTACTTTCTGTATTCGGCTTATCGCTTCCGATTAGGAGAAACGCACATGCATTACTAATCATAAATAGAAACAAGTGAGTAAAAGGAAACCCTTAAATCAACACGTGTTCTTGAATGATGTGTGATTTTATAGGTACGATAAAGTCGATATTGTGTATAAAAAAACGACATTCGAAAATGGTTATGGAGTCCATGCAACCGACCACACGATTTTGGCCGTTATCGCCAAGACTATGGCGGCGGAGCAATGAGTACTCGAAAGTGGTATTCGAGCCTCGTAGACCGCCACTATCGCCGATAGAGGTCAGGAGGCATGTTACACCAGATTTATTGCAAAGGAGCATGCTAAAAGATAGACTGGACCATTTGAATTTGGAAGACAACTACGACTGTGAGAAAAGATGGAGTTGCGATTCGAAAAAGCCTCCGATCAAGGAGGTGAAGAGGATCGAGGAAGTTGTGAAATTGCGCGTGAAGAAGCAGCGCCAGCCCCGGCCTAACAGCTTGCAGTTGTTGTTGTGCCCGTCGAGCTCTGGACATTACAGCAGTAACACCTGGAGGTACACCAGGGTGCGCTCGAAAAGGTTGGTAGAACATAACAGTACACAAATTTTGTAATTGATTTACAATTGTAACATATTTTTGTTTGGTTTTTAAAAACAAACTTTTGAATGTCTGTAGTGTTATGGCATCGTTCAGTCAGTCGTAAGTAAGTTAAAATGTTACTTATAATAATTCTAATAACGAAGACTAAAAAACTATTGCAATGATACGTTGTTTGCCACGTTTGTGATACATATAAATGCCTTTCATTAATCTGTTGTTTTTTGCAAATCATATTACATGATTATTTCAATTGTTTTAAAGAATCGATCATCTATAGACTCTGTCAGGGGCAGTTGTTTCAAAGAAAGAAATGAGATTATATGAATGACATAAGATAATAACTTGATATGATATCGCATAATTTAAATGATAATAAAAATATTTAATAATATGAGGTAGATTACGATACGATTAACTAATTACTTTGGCATGTGTCAATAACCGATGGTCTATACTCGGTGAAACTTTACGCTGATTCACAAAAGATACCCATAATTTTAATTTTAGCTAATTTTTTTTGTATAGTTATGTGGATTTTAATAAATATGATTTGTTTTTCTAGCTATATTATCTATCACACAACATCCCTTGTGTAATATGCAGAGAAAAAACTAATTTGTGCCGTGTTTGTTGCACGATTTTCCATTATAATAATCCGATAATTAGCTTCAATATATTTATTATCTGGTGTATAAAAATGCACTTTCGTTTAGTTCGTTTCTCCAACAAATCTATATTAGGCTAACATAATCGCTCAGCGACTGAGGCCTCTAAATAAAGAACGCAACAAGCTAGTTTTAACTAGTTTAAACTTAAATGAAACAACTTTCAAACGGTTTCATAGCGTTTGTATTTAGTTTTAAACGTTTCAAATCCTCTACAGGTTCCGCGTTCATATCACACTGTACTTCGGTACGTCTAAAACTATAAATGCAAACGTTTAAAAGTTGTTTCATTTATGGATAGTGCGCGTGAAAATTATAATAAACCAATATTGTTTGAACTTGATTAATCGTTTCCAAACATTGAAAAAAATACGAGATTAAATCTCAATGTAAAATTGTCGGGACCTCTTTATACGTAATTACTGTTTACTTGCACAACTCTCTAGCCATAGGATATATACGGTGTCATAGCATGTTATGGCTATATTTCAATCCGTTTTACAACTTTGTCAATTTCTTTTATAACACTGCTGCCGAGTCCTTAATAATCATTCATTATCATTCGCTTGTCGTCATTAAAATGTATGTCAAAGTAGTAAAATGAATAATATCGTTGTAACATCGCTAAGGTGTCGTCTGCTAGTCATGGAAATAGAGGAAGACGGTCGCACATAGGGTTACCATCTGACCGGATAAATCCGGACTAGACCGGATTTTGAGGAAATAGGCCGGATTCCGCTCGGATTTCATTCGAGACCGGATTTTTAGTCATGTCAATAAATAATAAGCGCCACCCGGTACGATGCCCAGCGAACGCCAAATTAAAACAACCATATTATGATGAGTATGCACGTCTTGACATGCAGAGGCGCGGGAGAGGCGGCCCCCAACCTTTTTAAGTAACTTTTATTTTCCCAATCTAGTGACTTTTATTTTCGGCCAAAGACCGGATTTTTTTACAGAAATCAGGATTTTTTGCACAAACACTTGCATGCAACCGGCTTTTCGATTTAAACCCCTGGTAACCCTAGTCGCACATCAAGTTTAACATACCAATAATAATCAAACAAATCACTATCACTGCATAATATAAAACAAAGTCGCTTTATCTGTCCCTATATCCATATGAATGCTTAAATCTTTGAAACTACGCAACGGATTTTGATGCGGTTTCTTTTCATGGATAGGGTGATTCAAAAGGAGGTTTTTATGTATAATACAAGATCACGCGGGCTAGCCGCTTGCGGAATAAACTGTACATAACAAACACAAAGATTACTTATTGAATAGAAATCGTGTAGTAAATTTAATGTACGAGTGTATCGGTTTTGTCGAGTTATATAATAACGTGGGCGTCAACTGCGTGTATTTTACCTTTATTCGAGAGATTTCGTCAATCTTAAGAACATTTTCATATATTGTTCCTACGTTATTTATGTAAAATGAATATTTGTGACATAATTTTCTGTGATTACGATATCTCGAACGATTGATGCGCGGCGGTTGTTAGTTACTATTACGAGTTTTGCCTGCTGATCTGTCTGTCTGGGCTCGGACACTTCAAATATTGAACATGAATAGATCATTTTCGTTTCGGACATTAGGTATACGAATCTCTGTTCTGGTGCTATCAGACACTCTTCAAGCTTAGGACTGTTAGAATAAATCCCAGGAGATGTGACCTTAATGTGAGACGGCGAATATATTGCGAGATGGCAGAGTATAGTACGTAGCGCGCCCGTGCGTATACGTCGTGACTGACAAAATTTATCTTTGTTGAAGGTGCTCAAGGTACAAGTGGCAACTCGCCACCCGTGGTTCATAATAATTTGTACGCACTTACCTCTTAAACGCTTTTATCTTCAGATTTTTATAAGAAAAAGAAACTAAAAAGACCGTACGAAGAAATTTAAACGTGTCACTTGCGATACTTAATACGAGTTAAAACATAAAGTTTTAAGGTTTCATACCCAAAGGGTAAAAAGCAGTACACTATTTGGTATTAAGACCTCGCTATCCGTCTAACCGTCTGTAGAATCGTGATGGTTAGATGGCATTTCTCACAGATTATGTATTACTGTGAGGACTACAACAAAACAAAAAAACTAAAAATCTGAATAAAATAATTATTCAAGAGGGCTCCCATACAATAAATTATGTTCTTTTTTTTGCACGTTTCCGGTATGGAACCCTTCGGACGTGAGTCCGTCTCGCACTTGGTCGGTTTATTTTCATATGATTATTGGGCGTCAAAAATCCTGGGACGTTGAAAATAGGCAACTGCCGTAGACAGACGAAGCAGGGGAAAAATACTTACAAATCTACTTCATCTTCATCGTCTGTCAATTCAATAATCAAATGATTATTATACAGTATTTGCATTTTGCTCTTTTTTCGTTTGATTTCGAAGAGGAAAAATTCCCGGGAACTGAAACATACACAGTGACGTTCACTGATGGAAGTAGGAGATCATGTCCTTCTTCCTTTCCGTGTATTTTATGTCATATAGCTATATTTATATAGTTTATGGACAAAATCTTTCAAAGCTCAATCAAAATCCCATTTTCTATCAGAAGACTACTCTGCTTTTCTATTTGCTTTTTCTCACTTCTCGCTCACTAGTTGTCGCTTGTGGCTGGAGCATTTTGGTCGCAGTATTCATGTATATTATTGATTCTTACGCTATTATTTGTCTTTACTTTGTTTTTATTGTTTTAAATTGTTATTTACATGTCCGTCTAGTTATATGCCCAATATGCTATTTATGGATATGTTTCGCCATCCTATGCTACAAGAAATCGTTAGCTATCGATAAGGCCGCCTATTACAATATCATCGCTTTTTATATGTTAGTACAATACGACATGTCCCAGCACGTCAATTCTGCTGTTTTACGTAATAATCGAATCTTAATAGAATCACAACTAATTGTATTGTAATATCTATCTGAAGTCCAATATTATTATATGTAAATCTGTCCCCATTGATTTGTGAGGAGGACATTGCACCAATAATATTGGAGTTTAGCACAATGGTGAAACGCGGGTAGTTGTGTTTCTATTGAAATGATATTACGAGTATTACGTAAACTTTAACAGAATTTGCCTGCTGGTTTACGGTCTTCTCTGACGGGGAGTGTGCTCGGGAGCTGCATGAGCTCATTCCGCCTTCACCATTTTACCATCGGCAATCTAGACGCACGGCGGGATACCATCCTCACTTGGTTAATATCCCAAGATGCCGTACTAAGCGCTTTTCTTCTTCTTTTTTACTGCGCACTGCCAAGAAGTGGAACTCCCTGACGGCGTCTATATTCCCGAGTGCATATAACCCAGACCTATTTAGGGCAAGAGTGAATAGGTTGCTTTTGGGCAAGCTCGTCCCACCGTAGATCTCATCTATGTCTTTAGGCTAGATTGAGGTCAAGAGTGAGCCCATTGTAAATAAATAAAAAAAAAAAATCAAATCGATACAACTCACGTTTATACTCATTGATTATAAATAAAACCATAAGTCGCCCATCAAATTTCCACATAGTATAAATGATATTTCGATATATCCGTTTTTGAACTCATACACGTGCGTGTTTACTGCCGTCACGTTGACAGATACTGGTGTTCGTGGGCGTCGAAGGTCTCAAGTTTGACTCTTTTTTGGGTCAATGGTGCTAATAAGCTGTATCGTGGAGCTGTCAATGTGTCAACATGTTCAGATAATTGTTTTTTTTGTGGCGTTAATTATTTATGGGAAACGAGTAAATGAGCCCGTAGACAGAATTAATTAGTTGGGCAATTGATTAAATTTAGAAAGATAGTTTTTGACTTGTTGTAATATACAGAGCGACAACTAGCCACCACGCCACGGGCCCAGTGTGGATAAGTGCTATTAAAGATCGCAAATACGACTAGGAGATATACAGCAAAGTTTTAACGTGTTTGCCGAGGCACAGAGGAGTTTGATATTATAAATATTTTGTCACCCATCCAATGACTGGTCGCATAGTTTTAGTTGCTTAGTTGCTTAGATTATAAAGTTAATAATTCTTTGTTTTCAAAATTAGCACTTGTAGAGGTTAACAAAAAAGAAATAAAAATGCCATTATTATACAGATTCCACATTTTATTTCGGCGTTGTACAAAAAATCTATTTGCAAAAAAATGTTTGTACAAAAAATCGATTTAACAAGAATAAGTAAATCTCTATCACATTTAAAAAAATATAGACCGTTTATATGCTAATAAAATTAAAACGATAATAGAATATCAAGGACTTAATTCTAATTCTAACGTCTGTTTGTATCTTGTTGCTTTAAACAAGTGGTTCCCAAATTTATCGTTTCGTGGACCACTCATCTTGTTTTTGATTTGGGATGACCAATGTTAAACCGATATATTATTGTTTTTATTGTTCATTTCAATAAGATTCAAAGAATTCAGTTTTGTCTTTTTTTTATGCGTCCTTTATATAGAATTATCTGTTAGTCGACATTTCATTTATCCATCTGTAAAAATCCAAACCCGAATTCGAATTCACTCAGGTTTCCCAATTCACTTCAAAAAGTTCCATCCGCTCAATCTTGAATTGGTAATAACGTTTCGTTACATAAGTGAAGTGAGTTTCGAAATGACATACGAATAGAATAGCTGAGACACGCATAAATAATCAATTTCTCCACTAAATAATGTAAATTCGAACACATGAATGAATTCGAGTTCGGGTTCGGAATTTTTACTAAATCGCCCTGAAGTGGATTGTCAAAACATATTTTTTTTTGCATAATCATTAAATTACGATAATACATTGAGTTAAAATGTCACATGACGTCATGCTTTTGTATTTGGTCGAAACACAAGTAACTTTGAAAACCACTGAGTTACAGGAATTCATATTTCAAGCAATGATTGTAGTGAAAGAACCAAGTCTATAAATACTATCAGTTGATATTAATTACTCCATTGATTGGAGTCGCCATATTTTTTGCGATAAGAAATACATAAATCTTAGGTAATACATAAAGAAGCGGCATCGATGCTGTTGAAATCCGATAATTCTTTATTTTAAGAACTCGCATTGATAAAAACATTACATTATAAATTATGATAATGTTTCACACACGAAGTATTTTTGTTTATTTTATCGTAGTTGTATCGGGACTGTATTGAGCAATCGAAACGAATCGCCTTTTCTGTGGGCGTTGTCACAATACGCTCACGTCGATATGAATTATCTTGACGTGGTAGCCGAAAAATTTCAGTTCATTAAAAAACCTTTGTTGTCTTTAATCTTTATATCCAAGGTTCGTGTCTTGAACGATTTAATATACATTAAATTTCCTTTACTTAAGAAAGAACCGTAAACGCTGATTTTCAAAAGAAGAACTAAAGTGCATATTAACTGCACATCTAAGCTGATTCTTTGCGTTGAATAGGCTCCGAAGCTACAACAAATCTTTCATCTACGGGCTGCTATATCATACGGGAGTGACAAAGCTATAATTTACGCAGGCGAAATTGCGGGAAAACGGCTACTTCTGGCATAAAAACAGCCTCTAACTCGATGTCTATCACATCGCTGTCATAGCATGTGTGCAGAAGAATTAGACAACATTTAATAAACAGGAACATAGAGATCGCAGAAATCAGATACGAATAACAACGTTTATATGAAACAGTGTCGCTTTAACGTCAACATATTTTTTTAAATATAATAGTACTAGGACTCCACCAGCGGCTTCGTCCGCGTGTTCTTGTATTATGCATATAAACCTTCCTTGAATCACCTTATATATTGACGAAAAATGAAGTTTAAAAGATGTTAGCGCACAAGCGACGAGAAGATACTTTGTTTAATATATTGTTCAGTTTTAGTATCTAAGAATTCGGCTATTAGAATGGCGGGAACTACTTTAAGTAAAACGTTCTTATCTGCTCTACACAATCAAATTACCTAGTAGCATCTAAGTTGTATCCTATTTCATACGTAGGAAGCATACTCTGTTTTTCCAAAAACATAATATCGGTTATTTTTGAAACGATAATATGACGTCAATGAAATTCATTTTTCTGGTATATAATGCAGATGAAACCGAACGCCACAAGAAACGGTCTTTTCAATACTTCTTTTCATAATTCTTCTAATCTTTTCATACGTCACGCTCACCGGTTCTTTTGGTTTCTATATAAATGTTTTTTTATGTTCTATGAAGATTAATATATTTCCTAATGATAATGATTAGTGTATTCGCAGATGCGTCATAGCAGGAAAATCGCTGCCGATAACACGTGTTTATCTGTATTTGGTGTCTAACTGTCTGGGGTTGTCTCTTGGGTTACAATTGATATCTATACGTCGTAAACTGTTTTAAATTCATTGACAACAATCGTTGATTTGGTGACTGAACTGTTTTGAACTCTTTTAATGTGTATAATAACCTCCGTGGTAGTGTATTTTGCTCACGCCAGTTTTATAACATCGTATAATCATTATATATGCGGTTTTGGGCTGGTAATTATTTTTTTGTACGAAATTTCATTGCCTGGATGACAACGAGACGAGGATGCGGATTCTGCTGGTCTGATCTTGGCCGGTAAATCCTCGGCTACTAAAACCCTGATTACATAGTGTCCAAAGTTCATTTCCTGTAATGGGACACGTGTAAAAGTTCCATTGGTGACCAGCGGAGACCTACCAAACGCTCATAGGAAGGAGGAAGCGCTCTGCATTGAAGAGATCGATCTCATTTACCGCACTGGAATATGAGCCGGGGCAGCAACACTTTATCGAGCGTCTTTAAGAACGCTCATCGTAGGCTCGGCTCCCCCTTCAGGATTGTCCTCATTGTCCTCAGCGTGGAAAGCCTCAAGGGGAATCCACCCCTTGAGGCTTTCCACGCTCATACCTCATTACAGCCTCAGATTCTTTCGCCTCCGGTCTAGCTGGTCCTATTTCTGTTAAAGTGCTTTAGACATCGTCAAGTTAGGACCTCAAAATGACATCAATATTCCAAACATTTCTTATCCGTAGATGTCGCATAAATTATAATAGGGAATTTCTTTCCGCGAAAATGTGTATGATAAGAGTGCAGAGTTCGAAATGAGGACTTTTCCATCGGCAAAAAGTTTTCCTCTATTCTCTGTACAATATAAATATTCTCAGAGAAACTACATCATTTAGATTCCAAGATTAATGAGAATCAACGCAGTTTGCCTTGTAATGAGCCTGTTCGTCGTCGAGTGAATTCGATGAAGCCATTACACGGCGTAACTTCATTTCCTTAACTTATTTGGAAGAGGTTATGGGTATACAACACTCGTTATCTCGTAAACTAAAACAAGGCATAGTTGACACATTTCAGCACTGTCATATTATGCAAATGCCTAGCGCGAAGCGCCGTTTAACGCATGCCATGATTTTAAACATTGCTTAGGTGGTTCCTAGCCATTGGTGAAATTTATCCTTATGCGATTGTTAGATATTTAGGCGAAAGGTTTGTGCTCATTAGAGTCGAAAAAACAGTTC
Organism: Diatraea saccharalis; assembly: GCA_918026875.4. Classification (NCBI taxonomy): domain Eukaryota; kingdom Metazoa; phylum Arthropoda; class Insecta; order Lepidoptera; family Crambidae; genus Diatraea; species Diatraea saccharalis. Next base: position 1,594,726 of record OU893336.1, read on the forward strand.
ACGAAATTTAGACTAGCATTTTTACAACTCAGCATGCCCTACCATGTATTCTATTTGCTAAAATATAATTTCATATGATTGCACATATAATTGATTTGAGAAATTATACATTTGCATCGTGGATATTTTTTTCGCTTGATATCAGCGGGATGTGAACACCGATAAATCTCTGTCATGATCTTCATCATCAGCCTTTACCTTCCCACTGAAGGGTCTTAGGTCTTCCTTATGGATGGTTAAGAAGTTATCATATCAATTGACTACGGTAATGCTTGACAGCAGTTATAATATGTCTAAAATATCGCTACTAGCCATAATCGATATTATTATGTGATATATAATTAAAGGGAGAATCATTTTCTTGTAAAAGGCTCATAAAATACTGAATGCAGGTAGATAAGGAAAAAACGAAGAAGATTCCATGCGATAGATTTTAATTAACAATCATTAGTTTAATGAATCGTTAGCAATTATTTGTGATTGCGAATGTTTATTATTCTATTAGCAAATCCACCATATTGATTTTAGATTTCCATCTATTATTTCTATCCAGTCGACGACATACCAAACCTCAACCGTAACTAAGTTAGGGATTAACCACAGCCTTACTTGATGCTTGTCAAGTACCAACCCCTGATAGTAGAGTGGCTTAACAAATATTAACTAACTAACAAAGTGTCAAATTAATGTAATCCATGCACTAGTTATTGTAACGTAATCTAATATAGTTTTAACTGAGAGTACCAAGATTACTTGTTAAATTTTGTATTAAACGTGGGACTTTTATGAATTTTCAATTTCAAAAGGGGTGATTGAATGACGTTGTTTTTTATCAACAAGTTCTTATTAATTTACGTTTGAAGCAAATATTATTACTTTATAGATTTGTTTTATAATAATTCTCTGAATGCCTTCATTTACTTTAAAAGTATTTCGAACAATTTTTAATCCAGCCAAACCACTTTTAAGATTTTTTTCATATGGTATTCTGTTCTGTTTGAAAAACAATACCTGTGACTGTTTATTTAAATGAAAAAAAGGCATAAAACAAATATTTCGGAAAAATCAACACGTTTAAGACACGCCTTAAGATTAAATCCAAATTTAAACTTTTATTATACCCGCGAAAATGCTGTCCGTCATATTCATTACGTCATTGTGATATGTACACAAAACCTTAACTCTATGCACAAGAGAGATGCATATATTAGAAGATTAAATGATATTAATAAAAAAGAACAATGCCATCTTACGATCTATTACGGAATAAAAAATGAGCTAAAAAAAGTCACGTGACACACAGATTAAAATAATGACATTTAATTTTAAGATAATATCGTGCGATTTTGAAACTCAAAATCTGAATCTCTATGTTTATTACGATGTAAATTTTAGTTTTTGTGCAATTTCGTGATTTATTTTTCTCTATCGAAACTACCCTATTGTTCAATATTATTACCCATTTCCATTTTCACATTTTTCATTGCATTTTTCCCTTTAATGTAATTAATGATTCAATTAACCCATTGTTCTCACTGCGTTATATCGGACCAAGAAAAGTGAATCTTCATATTACGGAATTATTGACCAATTGTGTAAGATTTAACTAGACGATCTAACAAATTTTAACCTCAATTAACGAACTTCTTGCTGGACAGACTAAAAAATCATCGCATTGAATTTTGTACCTAATTAAAATGCATAAAGTAATATGTATATTTGCTTTGTGTATAATAAACATCGGCCTATATGTTATACTTTCATTGATAAATAAACACAAAAAAATGTGCGTGGGCGCACATTGCTCGTTGCTCATTGTACGCCCACATGGTTTACTAAAGTGCGGCAGAGGCCTTATTGAAATTAGGAGAGAATGTTATGTGATAGCTTGTTGAAACAAGTTTAATGTTTTTATGATTAGCGTTATTACCATTTGGCATGGTTCATGAATGTTGAAGAATATCCGTAATTCATCTATGGTATTTAATTGGGAACATTGATAGGAGCTAAATTATACTTTTAAAATTACATGTGACAACACAATAAAATAAACCCAAATTACAAGTAGTGATTTCACAGCTTTATATATGTTGCAGATATCTAATCAAATCAGAATTTTGATCAAACATATGTGAAAAAAGAAATGTTCATGAACCGATAAGAAATTATTTTATTCTACTAAATGATTTTTCATCATATTTTAAGAACCGATGCATTTATTTTTTGGAACAAAAGAGAGTATTATTAATATAGTCTGAAAAAAATAAATATTTGAGTACTATTATCGACAGCAGAACGTGGATAGTAGTAATTAAATTAAACATTAGAAAAGCAAACAAATCCTATATTTAAATTTACGTACAAACCTAACACAAGATACACAGCAAGAAACAATTAAAGGTGACAAAAGTAAAAAAAACAATTAAAAACAATATATAAATACTTAAAAAGCTGACAAAACTGTCGTCACCAAATATAATTATGACACTAGTATTGTATAACATGCAGGCCATTGTAGGAAATGAACAAATACCGATACGTGTAGGTATTGTGAATTTGCATACGACAGAGCGGTGCAATTGCAATCGATGCGACGGTGCGTGCAGGGGGCAGCTTGGGTACAGCAGGGCTTGCACGAATGACTAGAACTGAAACTTTTATAACTTGCAATAAGTTGCATTCAAATATATATTTAAATAATATGTGACCCAATATAGATCCTTGCAGCACTCGCCGAATTAGCATTCTCTTTATTGTAACTATATTATTACCAATTCACTCTCGGAGCCAGCTCCAAAGAATACGTACATTAGAATAGTCTTCATTCAGCTTGTATTTAAGAAGTAATATGTAATAAGAGTCCGTTTTTAGTAACTAATTTTGCATTTTAGAATGAATCTGTACTCGTTTGTTTTTATTATTCTAATATACCATATTAATGTTCGGTATAATAAATTTGATGATAGCAACCCTATGTACTGCGGAGCTTTGTGTAGATTCTATGGTGTGGTGTGTATCTATCGGTAGATATAGAAGGGGATCTCCCCCCGTATGCATCAGCCGGACATATCCAGCTAAGCTTCGTCTGTGGATAATTAAAATTTGCTTAATTTAAATGCAAATATTTGCAAGTACAAATTAGTAGATTTGTTTATATTATTTAATTAATTAAACAAGATAACCATAGATTTATATCTCAAAAGTTATATTTATTACATCCTCATCGATATTGAAAAAAATTATATCTACAATACAATATAATACAAAAAATTAAGTTGCCCCATCGATGAGCCAACGTATGATGACTAACTGACAAATGGAGTTTACTAAAACAGAAAGCTTATGGTGTTAACAACAATTATTATAAATTAGTTGATTCTATTGTTGAATTTATTTTTTATGCTAATATGATACTTTTTGTTTGTTACAGCCATGAGCCGGAAGGCGGCGGGCGGTACGGGGAGGGGGTGCTAGCGCGCGCCATGCAACCTGCGCCCCCGGGCGGATCGCCCAAACGCACCAATCCGGCTAACGCTGGTCAGTTCAACATTAAACATACTATGATCTGAGTTTCGAACACATGTGCCGCAAAGTGCATTATGAGAATCTAATTCTAATGTTAGGTTCGAAATGTAAAAGTAATAGTAAATCTATACTATACAGAGATTTCATTGTTTGTTTATTTCCATTAAATAGGCTCCGAAACTACTTTCTATAATTCTTTCATCTACGGGAAGCTATATCATACGCGAAGCTATATCGCGGGAAAACATTTTTCTTACATATAAAGCAGGGTGTTATCGCTTTCAAATTGAAAACAAAATAGCCCTTGATGCGTAGATAATTAGAAAAGAAATGACACGGAAGAATCATACATAATGCACCTGAATCTTCAATAATCACTATCCAATTGGTAACAAATTGAGTGCAAGTTTTTGATGTCCAGGGTCAAATGGGTAAGAGGGTTATGTACTTAATTGCAGGGACGACGGCTGATCAGTCTACACTAAAAGTCCACCTTCCAAATGGTGGCTTCAACGTGGTCCGCGCGTCAGCCGAAGAGGATGTGCGGTCGGTACTACGGTTGTTGGCCTCCAGGCTAGCCACCGGGGACCGAGTGTACGCGTCGTGCTACGCGCTCAGAGCTCGGAAACTAAACACGGGCAAGGTCAGCACCATTAAAATCAGTTAAAAGACATTCAAAGGTAGAACCCGTAGTTAGTCTGTTTCATATCTGGGCAAATACGCAAAATGTAGTAAACGTATTTTTGGTTAATTTTTTTAACACAATATTTAAATTCTAATTAAATTAAACATCTTAATACCTACTTTATATTTTATAATTTAGTTATATAAAATTGTACACTTTATGTGAGTAAATGCTTCCGAACATTTTCTTTGTTTCAAAAGACATGGACAAAAAAGATAGACAGACCAAATCCCATTGAAATATCGTACGCTAAGAACGATAGTGACACAATGCAAAAAATGCGATTTTGAGTAATGAGCGTTTAAAGTTCAAGAAATTGTAAGCAGCCCCTCTAAACAACGTATCGTCACTACGCCACCAAGCAGTTTCTATGCAAGCTACGTTCACAGGGATCTTCGCATTTTAAAGTTTATACTAACCAAGGATAAATGTTATCAAAAGTAAAAAATATGGCGGTTTTGGTTAGTGACATTGTCATTCTCAACGTACGATATCAGAACAGATGAAAAATACTACATATAACACTATTTTGAGATAATTCTGCGAATCACGACCCTTTTGAATGAGAAGAACGATAAGAAAATCTTGTTTGTAGTAGAAATGGGATGTGAACATTTCTTGAAGAAGTTCCACTTGTCATTCAGATCCGATGGATACACCAAGACACGCCGGTATCAGAGCTACTGTCGCGATGGGGCGTGGCGGAGTGGCGGCTCGAGTTGCGCGTGCGCTACCTGCCTGCCAGTCTGCGCTCGCTACAAGACGCAGACCGCGTCACCTTCCACTACTATTACGACCAGGTAGAACTGACACTTCATGATTGCTGATATGTCAATTTTTGGTCTATACGTCTGGAAAGTGATTACCCTAACCGTAAAGTCGTACCGATGACACATATACATAATTTTGCGTATGAATGCTGACTGGAATCACGCAACTGTGTCTACTTTTTCATTTATTATAATATTTTTTTCTGACATGCTAATTGGAAGGCAGTGTTGACATTTAGAACTTTTAAAGTAGTTTTACCATTTTACCATTTTAGTCAATAGAATATCTTCCCAAAGAGAATTGAAAAAATATTTAAAATAACTTCAACGAACTCTTAATAGAAAGACGTATTAAATAAAATTTCCCTTAATAGGACTTTTTCCATCTTTTTTATCTTTGTATGACCCAGATCGCAGCTGCTGATTTTCCGTATTAAACCATGATGTTGCCAAAAAATAACTATTTAATTTTTCTGTTCTTAATTAAAAGTTATCTTAATTTTCACACCACAGGTTCGACACGACTACCTCAACGCCAATCATCCTATTGATCAGGAATTGGCGATACAAATATGTTGTTTAGAAATTAAGTAAGTATTGGTTTTGTCTATATGTAAATATCATTTAAAAATAATTACTTTCTAATCCATACTTTCAATTTGTCAAAATAGGTTCTGATTAGATGATAAGCAAAAAAATGTTGCAAAGTTTCCAAATAGTTGCAAAAAGACATATATTGATAAAGAATATATTCTCTTCCGTGTGATTATTTTCATTTGCAAGTGGCAATTGAATAAGCGAAACTTCTTTCCAGAATCTTCTGTAAGGATATAGCGACAGATAAGAAATTTAACGTAGAATGCTTCGAGAAGGACTTCGGTTTGCACAAGTTCCTACCAAAACCGGTGCTGGACGCCGTAAAGCCAAAGGTTCTCAAAAAAGCAATTCAACAACAGTTCAAAAAGGTAAGCGATTTTTTTAATTTATGAAAAGAAAGCTGTTTTGATTTTTGGCAATTCATACTATGATAAATAACCGTGTTGGTTGTATAATTTGCCTTCAAAATTCAAACAATAAATATATTGAGATAGTAGCTGACTAGGCCATCTCGTTTTTATTTTATTTATTTTCATAAGCAATATTTAAAAGGTTATCGTTCTTGAATTTAGAGTTAACAATGTTTTGAATTAACCTCAACTAGGGTTTGTGCCAAATTTTTTCACTTTTAATTCGTTTAGAATTACACGATTAATGGAGCTTATATTAAATTTTGCCTGAGAATATCATTTATAGACTAATACCAGAAATATCAAACCTTAGCTAAGATAGCTATTATTCCCATGACATTTAAATGTTTTTTTTTTTTTTTTCTATAAATGGTTTCTGTATATGTGGATGTTATGATCTTGGCAGGTGGCACACATGAGTGACACAGAGTGTATGTTGAAGTATTTGGAAACGATGCACACGCATTACGGATACGACCGGGAGACGTTCACAGGTGCATTGGGCATCGGATGGGCGATACCGGTCGAACTCGCCATCGGACCAGACATAGGTATTATTAGTTGAACGTGTAAAACCATATTTGTGAAAATAAAGATTTTATTATTATTATTATTATGTGACTCGCACGAATTAACAGATATATAGGTATCTGTATACCAAGGGACAAATAGAATACTATTTGTTTTCGACCATTTCGACTCGTTCTTCTAATTTTGTTAAAATCACATCCGTGAAGATTATCTGTGCGCTAGAGGCTCCACCAGACCAGTTTCGAGTCCTCCGTCGCATACATGATCGAAAAATGCGTTTCTTTGGAGTCGTATTAGTAATTTCGTTTTCTGACAAACTAGTGTAGGCCTTTAGGTGTCAGGTTAATTTATTTATACGAGTAGTAAATTAAGATTTTTTTCTCTCTAGATGAAGTTTAGTCTATTCTTGTTGTTTCTTCTTATTAATACGGGGTTTCTCAACAGCGACGTAAAAGTGATCTCGTCGTTCAATAAATACATTTTTAACTATCAAAGTTTAAATTGCAATTTATTTAGCCTTATTTCCCCCAATAATAACTCGAAAATTGACTTTTATCTACCATAATGTCTTCAAAACGACATGATTCTTTTATTTAAATAACGTACGTCAATGTCGGTTTGAGTAAAGTAAGACGTTAAATTGAAGTTCGTATATCGATTCCATCTTTGTACTCGTATATACCTAATAAAAAAGAAGTAATAGAAACCTTAATAATGTACAGAGTCTGGTCGAGTTTTGATAATATGGCGTCAACTAGTCAGTGTAGATGTGGCAAGTACCGTCGTTTCTGTGTAGACATATCGTACGTGTCCCACAAGGCCGGCGAGCCGCCGGAGTACTGCCGCGTGGCGTCGTTCGCTGACGTGCTGGCGCTGCACACGCTGCGCTCGCCCTGCACCATACAACCGCCGCAGGTAACCAGCGCATGTGTGTCATCATCATCAGCCCTGCTACGTCGCCACTGAAGGGGCTCAGGCCTTCCTTATGGATGTTTAGGGAGGTTAGGTCATGCTGGCCCAATGCGGATTGGAAGGTATTGACGTTCGGCATACGCAGCCGGGTTATCCTGCCTTCCGAAGTTTTTTGGTCACACATCCTAATATCTGAGATTTAACTAATTTTATAGGGCAGTTATTACAATATTTGGCACCCAACATGTAACTAATACACAAAATATTTATTTTATGTATAAGTTACAGTTTGGGTGGTTGCCTGAACTTTGATGAAAATATGCTCTGTGGGAGGGAAAAAGTAACAAATGTTTGAAAGATTCGTCAGTCCTGTTAAGTCACGGGTAGCTCAGTGGTTAGAGCAGTCGCTTAATTGCGAAAGGTCGTCGATTCGAATCCCATCTCAGAGTAACAGGTACGATGTGGATTTATTAAACTTTTTTAAGAATATTTTCCAGTATATCAAATATAATAAATATACATATATCTGGTTCTCTTAAAATAATTTCATTGTTCAATCGGAAAAACATCTAGTATAATATAAATTATTTTTAATAATTAATTATTCTATAAAATAATTAATTATTTGAAATATTTAATTATGTCAAATAATTAATTATTTGACCGTTTATCTCATCTTTAAAGGGATGAATCGCGCTTAGCACTCATTTGTTTTTATAGGGCGGTTCCTGCGGTAAGGCGGCGTTACAGCTGAGAGTGAAGGGAGCCTCTGAAACATTAACGATAACAGTCAGCAGCGTCGAGGTAAATTTATAAACACTAACAATTAGTATAATAGCGCGTTGACCTTTGTACCCACTGATAGTAGGTCCACTTTTCTTTGACAAAATTGGCTAGATCCATCTGTGGAATATGTTTGCGCAAGATTGAAAGATATATGTAATGCCGGGTCATTGTAATTATACGAAATTATCTGTGTTCGCCGACCTGACTATATAATTTACATAGAGAACTAATGTGGTTTCAAGAAAAAACAGAGCTTTTATCAAAAAAAAAAATTAATGTCTACTATTTTCCGTACCCCACGTTCTAGGCCATGGTAGATAATGCAAAGGTTTTTTTATACTATCAAATACTAGAGGCCGCTAGCGACTTCGTCCGCGTTTACCATTATTTATTCGCTCCTAATAGTTGCAGCGTGATGTTATATAGCCTAAAGCCTTCCTCGATAAATGGTCTAATCAACACAAAAAGAATTTTTCAATTCGAACCAGTAGTTCCTGAGATTAACGCGTTCAAACAAACAAACTCTTCAGCTTTATAATATTAGTATAGATAACAGGTGAAAATAAATTACTATTTTATTTGTATTTATAACTAGGCTGCGGAAAGTTTAGCGGATTTGGTGGACGGCTACTGCAGACTAGTCACAGACTCGCAGACGTCATTATGGAATAGAACGAGTGAGTTGTTGTGTTATAGTTTAACAATAGATACTACTTATTAATAATTGGAAGCTTTAAAATATACTGTGTTAAAAAAAAATGTAATAAGCTCTTAGTCACTTTAAAAGCTTGAGTATAAAAAATACAACAAAATTATATTTGAATTACACCCGTTTTCACTAATCTAGAATAAGACATAGTTTAACTAGGAAACGCCTAATCTTACGAATCGTCTAACTAGGGGTATGTTCCGATATACACTGCGAGCACTGTGCAGTGGTCTTACTGCTGAAAAATCCATTCCGTTATGGACTGTCAGTACACTGCTACAGTACCCTAGGGAAATTTATGACGTCATAAATTGCCGCCATATTTGTACTGTGAGCACTGGAGATTTCGAGGTGCAGTGCTCGCAGTGCTTTTGATCACGTGATCAGTCGAAACAGAATCAGAAAATGATAAGTTTCTAAATAAACAAAAAAAAAAATACTTACGTTTATTTATAAGATGGATTTAATTGATAAATAATTTTTTTATACAATTTTCCAATTTTCTTTTGAAAAGAGGGAATCTTTATATTTGTATTCACCTTGCATTAACAAATTTGAAAATGGCGCCAAAAAATAGGATTGACAGTATACTGGACTGCATTCCGTTTTAAAAAGTCACCAGTATAACTAGCTATAAAGGAACGGGCTTCCAGTATACTAAATTGACGTCATACTGTTCAGTGGTCGCAGTGTATATCGGAACATACCCTAGATTAGTTTAATTTCAAATAAACATGCTTTCTTTTATACCTTGAGACTTAACATCATATTACGCAAATGCCTAGCGCATGGCACCGCTTAACTGATGTCATAGGTTCATATCGCTAGGTGGTTTTAAGTCATTGGTGAAATGCATTTTTACCTTAGGCGATTCCTAAATATTTGGGCGACTCCTAAATTTTGTGAAAATGGGCATTGTAGTCCTATATTATAGTGAACTGAGGACTGAATCGAAATGTATTCTAGTCAGTCTTTGGAATAGTCCACTGTCTTTAGAATATGAACTTGCACTAATATTCTAAGAGCAAATCTTTGATGGCTAATCACCAAAGTAGAGATATAATCAACACTTTCGGCACTGTTTTTAAAGTTTATTTTTAATTTAAAAAGTCTTCTTAAACAAAAACTTTTAGACACGTCCATGTATACCTTATATTTTTAACAAATATTTGAGTTTACGGAAAATTGTACTATTGATTTATTAACATACTTTTATTTGTTTTTCAGCTACCATTTGTAAACAACTTAGCTGTCAATGTAAAAGTAAGTTATAATAAATTTAGTTTCTCATGTTCTCACATAGCAGTTAATTTGAAGCTTAATTGGTAACATACTCAGTTTTAATATTTATTTAGAGCCACGCTTCGGCATGATACCACGGCCTCACAGAAAACCGACGTGAAGCAACGCTTGCGTTGTGTTTCGTCGTGTGAGTGAGGGTACCGGAGGCCCAACCCCTCCCTATTCCCTTCCCTCTACCCCTCGACCCTTCCCTCCCTATGATCATATTCGTCCCTCAAAGGCCGGCAGCGCGCTTGTAGCCCCTCTGGTGTTGCAGGTGTCCATGGGCGACGGTAATCACCTACCATTAGGTGATCCGTCTGCTCGTCTACCCCATATTCCATAAAAAAAATGCTTTGACAGTTATATATATATATATATATATATAATAACATAAAGTATATTGTTAACTGGTATGTCGTGCAGAGGAGTCGAGCAGCAAGTCGAGCGAGGGTAGTGAGGGTAGAGAAGGAAAGGAGAGTAAAGAGAGCAGGGAGGGTAGAGAGTGGAGCGGCGTCGCGCCCACGCTGCTGTCAGAAGATTACGCCGAGATCGTGGACGACGACGCTGACTATTCCACACCAGCGGGTATATAAATTACTTTTTTAATAGATTAAAATATAGTTACATATTGTCTTAGTTTCAGTTACGTATACTTACTTAATGTACGGGTCAACGTATAATATTTGCCTCGAAAGTAATATCGCGACCTACTGGAGGCGCTTGCATAAATTATTATATTTTTAGTACAGTAAAGTAACTCCATAATATTTATTTATTAATTTATTGAACTTTATTGACCAATAAAGATGGTACAAAAGGCGGACTTAATAGCATTCTCTGCCAGTCAACCTTTGGGAAAACAGACAAACGCGATGGCGGTACAGAGCAATAAAAATAAAAAACTACAACAACAAATACTAAACTAATCGTAAACATATTACAACATACTTAAAATATAAATAACAAGGATTCAATATTATTGAATGAGTATATCATTTTCTATTGCATCCTTGACATATTTTTGCATTGTCTTACCAATACTACATATGACATGATGTACTGGATGAGAGAAACAACTCGTTAAAGTTGGTCCTTCGAGCCGGATATGACCCAGCGACTTATGGATACATATCATTTTCTGTTGCATCCTTGACATATATCTGCATTATCTATCAATACTACTTATCACACAATGAACATTATTTTAAAAATAAAACTTAGACGCCAAGTTTTAAAGGTTTTTTATAAAGTTTTAGTATTGGGCACATAAATCTTAAACACTGAATCTAATTTAATTGGATTAAACTAATTTTTCACCAAATTTGCTAGTATAGTTTACATTATCTTCTTTGCAAACTTTCAACCCCTATTTCACCCGCTTAGGATAGAATGTCCACTAATCTGAAACAGGTATTTCTAACGTTGAAATCGAATTTTTGTCTATAGAAATTCAACTCTTAATAAGTTGGGTCCTCATACTGATCTTATTCATAATCGTTTCTGTATAATTATACGAGTCCATATCATCATGACCATCGTCAGCCCTTTTATGTCCCCACTGCCGGCGCTCGGGCCTTCCTTATGGATGTTTAAGGAGGATGGGCCATGACCCTCCACGCTGGCCGGGACTGACGGCTTAACGTACGTGTCTTTCTCGGTCGTCCATTCCATGACCGACCCTCGCGACAATTGCTCAGCAACAACGATCTCCGACCGCGGTGCTAATCCCCTACGCCGTCGAGCTCCTCGGACGAGTCTATACAGAACGCTGAAATGTACAGTGCGCGACTACGAGTTGCCGCGCGCGCAGATCGAGCTGACGGCGATCATCGGCGAGGGCCAGTTCGGGGACGTGCACCGCGGCACGTGCCGCCTGCCCCCCGCCGCGCGCCCCCCGCTGCGGCACCTGCTGCCCGCCGACGGGGCCGCCCCCGCCCCCGCCCCCAACGCGGACCTGCTGCTGCCCGTCGCCGTCAAGACCTGCAAGATCGAGGCCGACCCGGACACCGCCGAGAAGTTCCTCGAGGAAGCATGTCAGTGTTCTAGCTCATTTATTTAAATTTAATAAGCATGACCCCAGTGACGACATCTTGTGGCACTCCGAACTGACGACTGACTGAATATGGATATATTTCCTTTTCTGGTAGTGTTTAATATATTATTACTGATAACCACACTGTTTTTCATATTATATACATATATAATATTGCTGGACTAATTATGGAAAAACAAATGTTTTATGCTCGTTGTCACGTGATCACAAACAGCGCGTGACGTCACGCGCCCCTTACTCATATCAGAACTTGGAGAATTCAAACTCAAGCGATATTCGTTTTAGAGTGCCGTGGCATCGTAGCGACACCGCGATAGAAGTGGTGTTTTCAAGGGAAATTTTTAAAAAAAATATTTATTCTTAGATTTTAACTTGTTGTTTGAATGATATTTTTTTAAAATATTTTTTTAGATATATTTCATATATCTCTGGACCTGAAAAGCATTAGGTCGGATGTGCAGAACCAGCTAAAATCACTTATCGCCATAACGTTGCTACACTCTTTTTTCTCTTTCCGGCAAATTAACTCTTGTATGTTTGTGCCTTTTTACTCATGAGCAACAGTCATGCATAAAGTCGACTTTTTCAAATATTTTGATTGCATTTAGCTATTTCTGTTTTTATACAGTTTTTATACATCCGACCTAATGCTTTTCAGGTCCAGATCTATATAAAATAAAAATTACTATCGCGACAATCTTCATTGCGCACGCGTGGTGATAACTAGTCCAAAGTGGGGACTCACTTGTGTTATTCTCGGTATCGATATATATATGTATGTGTAGTTTCAAATTGTTAATAATTATTATAGGTGTGTTCCGGTTAGGCATCGCGTAGCTTTATCTTAATATAACACGGTCCCCGAACAGAAAGAACGCGATTGTGTTGTTTTGTTTAAGATAATTTTGTTAAGATACAATGTTGGTGTGTTCAGATATAATGCAGCAGTTCTCGCATCCTCACATCATCGGCCTGGTGGGCGTGTGCAGCGACCCGCCCATATGGATAGTGATGGAACTGGCCACGCTCGGGGAGATGAGGGCGTATCTGCAGCAGAACGCGCAGAGGTTAATACGTGTTATATATGTATATAAAAAGCTTTCCGCCAGCGGCTTTGCCCGCTCGGTCTTGTATTATACATAAAAAACTTCCTTTTAAATTACCCTATCTATGAAAAAAGCGCATCAAAATCCGTTGCGTAGTTTCAAAGCTTTAAGCATACATAGGGTTATAGGGACAGAGAAAGCGACTTTGTTTTTTGCTTGTTTTTAATTCTTCTCTTTCTATATTAGCGGAAAAGAAGAATCGTCCGACGTCGTCTCCTTTGCTTAATAGGTATCACGTAAGATATAGGAAAAATTAATAATTTTCTTTTGGTTTTTGTAAGAAACGATAGCGTATTTGGGTTGTTTGTTTTCTACACACCAATATTTTTTATTTTGCACACGCGTTCACATTATGTCAAAGCGTATAATAAACGTACATTCGTACTGTATTCTTTGTCACTGCGTTATGACGTATTATCGATTTAATGGGAACAAAAAGATGATAATGTATGAAATGCAATAAATTCGTTTTTAGCGGATGTTGAACATAGTCTTTACCTTTATGAGTTTTGATGTTACCTAAAAAAATAGGTCGTCATCGACCCTCTCCCTTCAAATCATGTAACTTATTAAATGGATGGCATTACTATTCTGTTATAAACAGCCTTGAACTTGATGGCCATTGCAGCGCACTCATAGTATAGATATTCAATCAAATAAAACCTACTAAAATAATAAAGGTGTCATTTCGTTCATGCTCTATGGTCTCACAATGCTGTTTCAAATGGCTGGTTTACACGTAATTAAGTAGATAAGCAGTGAATAGATTTTTGCTTAATTTTAAGTGATGTTACAATTTAATTCTAATTGAGCTCATAAGTTGTTAACTAAATTTTGACTTTACTACTTTAATTACGTGTAAATCAGCCATAAAAGTACAACATAGCTGATGCATTGCTGCGCGCACTTAGTGTAGTGTTGTGATGCAGGCTGGAGACGTCGACGCTAGTGTTGTACATCTACCAGTTGTCCACCGCGCTCAGCTACCTGGAGAGCAAGAAGTTCGTGCACAGAGACATCGCCGCGAGGAACGTGCTCGTCTCCACGCCCACCTGTGTCAAGGTAATATGCACTCTATTCTTTTTTTATATATATGTAGACTGTAGACATCTTTTTATATTTTTATTTTAAATATATTACATGAAATACATCACATATACATAAGAGGGGCGTGGCCTCACGCGCTGTTTGCGGTCACGTGACAACGTGTATAAAATATTAGTTTTTCCATAATGAATTTAAGCAAAATTATAAATATAATTAGCATGAAAGTATGATTATCGATAATAGTACATTAAACACTGCCAAAAAATTTATATGTATTTATTTTCGTTTTCTGTCTACTTCCGTATTGTACAATCCACTTAAATAACAATGATTCATGAAAAATCTTTTTTTATAGTACAAAGAATTTCATTATCTACTTATTACTATTTAAAATATGTAGTTTTTTTATTATGCTCTTTTGTAGGAACTTTTAAATATAACCTTAAGGCGTGGGCTTTCGACTTTTCTCATAATGTATATCACAAGTGATTATAATGGCCTAGACTGAATGATTGATTTTCAATTGATATATATGGCAACACTGCGTTACTACGATAAGAGTAGAGAGCAGTAAAACTTTATTTTATAATTTTATTTGTTTTGTGTAGAAAAGTCCACAAAACTTTATTAATAGTTTGACTGTTGGGTGGGCTAAGTCTCATATAGATGTGTTATAATGTTACTGAAGGTATATTATAAAATGACACTTTGTGTTTACATATTATAATAAATAGTTACAGGCTATCCATGGAATATTTTAAAGCTATTTTCAGTCTTGTAACCTGACGTGTTACTGCGTGTACCTAATTCGATATAATTATGTGTGATCTCATAACCTTGTTTTGTACGCCAGCTAGCAGACTTCGGTCTGTCCAAGATGGTGGAAGACAAATCTTACTACAAGGCGTCCCGAGGGAAGCTGCCCATCAAGTGGATGGCGCCCGAGTCCATCAACTTCCGACGTTTCACATCCGCATCTGACGTATGGATGTTCGGTGAGTCATACGCATACTTTTCACATCAACATTAAGGCCCGGATCTACGACATTTACAATCGGTGCAGAAATTAGATGTCGCGCTATACCTCCCTCCCCCTTCACCCTCCTCCGCGCGCCAAATTTTTATTACTGTGAAACTCTTTTATTTTTGGATTATATTATGATGATTTCGTCACCCGGGGCAACTGCTCCCATTAGCCCCCCTCAGCCCCCATGTTTTTCGTTCCAAGACAAATAGAATAAGTCCTTGGGTGTCACGTTAATTGATACGAGTTATAAATAAATGTCCAGGTGTGTGTATGTGGGAGATCCTGATGCTGGGCGTGAAGCCGTTCAGCGGCGTGAAGAACAACGACGTGATCGGGAAACTGGAGAACGGGGAGCGGCTCCCCCTCCCGCCGCGCTGCCCCCCGCGCCTCTACTCGCTCATGTCCCGCTGCTGGGCCTACGAGCCTTCGCAGCGGCCCACCGCGCACCACCTCAAGGAGACCCTGTTGTGAGTACCATAAGGTTCACTTTACATTGGTAGCTCCCGAACAATTGGGTACTTGACTAAAGAGTTCGTTATAATAATTAATTATAAAACATGTTGAAACGGTAACTTATATGCAAACAACAACGATGTAGTATTTTTTTTTTTTAAATAGATTGTAATTATGCTTTATTTTTGCAAAAGTAACTTGACGCTAATAACTAAATAACTTTCTTTTTTACGACTGTATTTCATCCATTTTTTTTGTTTTACAATAATTTATTTTAACATATGTCAAACGTCAACAATATGTTATTTTTCTTTTTTAAGTATATATAGGGTATGTTCCGATATACACTGCGACCACTGAACAGTATGACGTCAATTTAGTATACTGGAAGCCCGTTCCTTTATAGCTAGTTATACTGGTGACTTTTTAAAACGGAACGAAGTCCAGTATACTGTTAATCCTATTTTTTGGCGCCATTTTCAAATTTGTTAATGCAAGGTGAATATAAATATAAAGATTCCCTCTTTTCAAAAGAAAATATTATAAAATTGTGTATAAAAAATTATTTATCAATCAAATCCATCTTATAATAAACGTAAGTATTTTTTTTTTGTTTATTTAGAAACTTATCATTTTCTGATTCTGTTTCGACCGATCACGTGATCAAAACCACTGCGAGCACCTTACCTCGAAATCTCCAGTGCTCACAGTACAAATATGGCGGCAATTTATGACGTCATAAATTTCCCTAGGGTACTGTAGCAGTGTACTGGCAGTCCATAACGGAACGGATTTTTCAGCAGTAAGACCACTGCGCAGTGCTCGCAGTGTATATCGAAACTTCATATATCACAAGAACCAAAACGCGGGCGGCCCTGGTCACATTTCAATAAACGAATCGTTGATGTCTTTGTTGCGAGTATAACCAGTAATTATGTTTGTTGAAATGTGACGTCATGGCTTGAAATATAACGTGACTGATTGTGTGACTGACGGACGTACCTGCCAATTTAAATGTATAAATAAAAACATGTATTTCCTATACTTTATAAAATGTCGATGTTTACCAATTATCACTGCGTATTAAAAGCATATTGCACTATGCAATATGTGTGCTTGTTTTCTTGTTCATTATGATTTTTAGGATTTAAGATTTAGATTATTATTTAAAATGAACCCTAAAGTTTGTTTAAACCAGCTGTTTAACTAGGGGGACTTTTTAATTGGATGATCTGCCCATCGCACAAACGTCTATTAATATTGTCATTAGTTTGAAACTTTAACTAGAGCTTAAATACCTCATTTAAGATAAGACGTAAGTATTACACTTATCCAATAAAATTTATTGACGCCTTTAAGCTCTAATTCATGTGAAATTTGTATAGGTAATGTAGCTTTAAACGAATGGCAATTTAGTAAGTGTTTTTGAGTTGAAATCTGTTCGTTGATCTGTAGACGTGTTGTGTTGTTGCAGCGAGATATTGCAGGAGGAGCGCAGTTCCGCGTGGGACACCATGCGGCGCGAGAACCGCCGCGTCACCGCCACCAGCTGGGGGGACCTGCCCCCTCCCAAACCCACCAGGCCCGCCACTAACCTCACCGGTAACTACCGCCACAGATGTTATACTATACTAGGACAGATGCTATAGGTCGCCCTTCTTAAGTTTCATTCTACGGCAAAGCCATAGTATAAATATTAGAAGGTAATTCGACTGCGGAGAAAGTATGCATGTGTGCACGGCGTGTAGGTACGCGTGCATTCACGAAATCTGGGCCTCGCTCGGGCTCCGTCCGTCAAGGACGTGCCACGTTACCGCTCTGTTTTGTTCACTTGCCGATTGCTCTCGTTTATTAGCGAAAAAATATGAGTAATAATAAATATAAATTAATAATAATTTATGTATGTATGTATATATATATAAAGACGTGCCTGCTGTCACATTATGAAATGTTTTTTATCATAGTTTCGATCAAGGTTGTGACGAATATCAGCATCCGCACCAGCACCGATCGATGCTGACATTCAAGTCGTAACGTTGACGACAAACGAGCGCTACTCACGAGTTGTTCGTTTAAAAAGAAGCTGGCACAAGCTGGCTAATTAGCATGTTTTGTCATCCTAATTTGCTTGAGCCTGTCAATGTCAATAGGGATGATGATTAATTTTTATATGTCTGTCCGTCAGGTAGATTATTGAAGAATATCTATCAAACACGTATTATTTTATTTTTTGCGTAATAAAAACGTTTTGCCTAATCGCTATATAGCGAGCCCCCACTCAACTTTAGTGCCTATAATCTAAGTCAGTTTTTTGTTAAATTATATTAAAAATGTAAATAATATTTTCTATTAACTGACTGACGGTCTAATTAGTATTTCTTTTATTTTACCCAGGTATCATTTCTATAAACCACTATCAGATTTATATTTCTCCAAACGTGTCATCAAATAAAGAAAAAAAAAACTATTTTTATTAATTACTTTAAATTGTCCCGTGTAAACAATCAGTTACGTAACATTTCGAGCCTAATTCCTTATAATTCATAAATACGAGTACGTTGCACTCGCCACAAAGAAGTTTACGTACGTTTAGTTTATTGATATGTAACGTCACACCATGCTCCATAATGTCCTCCACCATTAATTAAAAATTATCGATTACACATTAATAACATACCCTTTCTAACATATTTGTAATTGTCAAGTCGCCAATAATATGGTTTATCACCAGTGTTATTTTGTAGCTTCCCGTAAGTAATAATAGAGAAAGAAAGACTTCAAAATCGGATTATAATTTTTTCATCTTTATAATATTAGTATATATGAAACTGGTGTTTTATTCAAAATAGCATTCTACGTATGCTAAAAGTATAACTCAACCACGAACAAGTATTTAAAAATATATATGTTAATAAGGACGTATTTGTAACATTGCATTTTTTAATACCGGAACTGAAGAACCGGTATTTTATTTTAAAATAATTTCATCTACATCAATTCACACTATAAATCAGGGCGCGTATCTATATGTAATTAAACAATAGGTTGACAACCCTCCTCTCCGAGCGCCGGGAGGTATTTATTTTCCCAATCACCGAGAGGCGAGCCAATAGCTTATACGCTGGAACAATAGGGGTCGGGGCACGTCCGACAAAAATCTTAAACGTGAAAAGACAAATTTTACGTACGATATGCATCCTCAGACAGTCCCATATTCTTCGGGTGATGCGGGCTTATCAAGAGAGATCAAGACAGATCTTCCGTCGCGTTAATGGACCGCTCGCGATGTGATATAATTTGTTTCCGCCAGGAGCGGCGGAGGGCACGCTGGGGGGCGGCGGGGGCGGTGTAGGGGGCGCGGGGGGCGCGACGCAGACGTACATCGTGGCGCAGAACCCGCTGGTGCTGGCGCACCTGCTGCGCGAGAACCAGGCCCGCGCGTTGGAGCCGCGCGCCTACACCACGCCCGCCTCGGTATTCAACACGCTCGCCGTAGACTTCGCCGGGACTCTGCCGGAGGACCACCCCGACATCGTCCACGACATCGTCCACCCGGACCCCGAGCGGCGGCTCGAGATCCCGCTGCAGACGGTGCCCATGCCGGTCGCCAGTCTGCACCGCCTCGACCCGATCGTGCCCGAGCGGACGGACGACACCCTGACGGTGGTGGGGGGCGCCAGTCGGGACAACCTCTGCCCCAACTCGCGGGCCGAGTCGCCGGAGGGGGGGGAGCCCGCGAGCCGGGTGCGCTCGCTGGAGCGCGGGACGCGGGCCGCGGCCGAGCGGGTCTCGCGGATCGGTTCCCTGGAGAGGAACCCGCGGGGCGCCTTCGCCCGCCAGCACTCGGTGCCGGCTTCCCCCCCTCCGCGGCTGCGGCGGGAGCGCGACGTCGGCCAGTTCGCGGTGCAGGGGGCCATTAACGCCCAGCTCGCGGCGAGCGTCGTCAACAAGATGCGTTCGCAGCCCGATCCTCCGTTGATCGAGACGATATACGACTTCGGCGGGGACGTGAAGAGTTGCGTCGCGGTGGCGCAGCGGGCGGGGCGGGGGCGGGGCCGGGCGGGGGGTGGGGCGTGGCGCGCGGGAGAGAGACGGAGGCAGGAGTGTGCGGGACAGGTGATCGGATCCTGTGTTTGTGGGAGATGCATGCGTTTGGTTTTGTAGTGACGAAATTAGATTTTTATTCCCTCTACCTAAAACTAGTGAGGGCGAAGAATTGAGCTTATTTCTTTTCCTCGTTCTAAATTATTATTCTCATATCTCCTCTTAGATTCTATATTTTTTTCCAGAATTCTGGTTTTTGTTCTGCATTGGTCCAACCAACAAAATAACAATTTTGTGTACTATGCGAGCCAAATATAAGTAGTACTTACTGTCAGTGATCTTGGTTCACAGTTTGCTTCAACTCAGGATGTATATAGTTTACAAAAAAAAGAGCGAAAATATTTTGGACTATACTTTATTAGGGTGTTATTTTTTTTTCATTGTACATACATATTTTATTTGTGGTTTGATATTGTGTGTATATAGGATCGGAAGGTTTCTGGGTTGTTTTTTTTTATTAGTAATACAGGTGGTGTTTTATAGATTTATGGTTTTTCGTTGCTCTGATGTAAAAAAGTTTATTTTCTTTTTTTTGCAGCGTTTTGTGTGTCCATTGGGTTCCTCCGGTAGAATTTCGGTTTTTATTTAGTTATTTCTATTTAATTTTTTTGTAATGAGAGACGGTGTGGCCTTTGATTTCACATATTTTTTTAGCTGGCGTTTTTTTTTTCACGCTTTTATTTTTATAGAATCACGTGATTAGTTAGTTGTAGCTATTTTAAAGTCACTGCATAGTAATGAAATTATACTTAGTAGTATAGTCTGTGTTGATAAGACCGTTATATATTACAACAAAATAAAGATCTGATTCTTTGTTTTTTTATTGAATAAGCTCCCTAACTATTGGACCGATTTAAAAAATCCTTTTCACCTACGGAAACTACCTCATACGCGGGTATATTTATCGTACGAAAACACCTAGTGTATAATAAAATTTCTCTTACCAGTAAGACCGAAAAAAAAAAATTTATTACGATGGATTAAAAATAATATATTAAAAAACGCCTGAGTAAAAAATATGTGGCTCTTAAACTATATCGATCACAACACAATTTGTAAAGTATACATTATTGGTTTTGGGTTAAAAGTTAGATAGCATCAAATTTAATATACTAAATTGTGATGTGACCGCCGGTTTATTTATAAAATGGGTAATCAGCATTTGTGGGTTCGAATCCCACTTTGTATAAATATCTATGTAATATATATAAGGAATAATGCCCAAATTTTTATTATTTATTTATATATGTTGTTCAGTCGTCACTGTATAAGTTTTATTTGAGACTGAATAATTGGTGTTGAAATTGATTATTAAATAATTTACAAACACTATAAGAACTAACGAACTAATTTTCATTTTTTTTTTTTGTTTATTTATTGGTTTATGGTGTCCGTTTACAAGAAATTGTCCACTTTTCGTACTAAAATGTATATAATAATGTAAAAATGTATAAAAATACTACTAACTGGCGAGCTAACTGTTGAGACCACAAATTGAAAATAATATACGTCCATAAGGTCTGAAAGTTGACGTCCTAATCTATATATATAAAAATGAATCGCAAAATGTGTTGGTAAGCGCATAACTCAACAACGCCTCGACCAATTTGGCCAAATCTTTTTTTAAAATGTTCGTTGAAGTTCAAGGATGGTTTTTACGGCGAGAAAAATTAGAATTATTGCTGGAAAAACCCTAAAATAGCCCTTTTCTTTTTTTAGTTACAAATCATTTGTATGGGACAAATGATTTGTAACTAAAACGTAGTCAATTTGAGCTTTATTGCTATGGTATAAAGTTCATATTAAATTACAAGCACTCACTGTTGTCTAAGCAATGTAGGTGTGTTCCTAACGTCAAAGATCATATCTATCAAAACAATGTGCGTGTGTGCGTTGGAGCACAGAATACATAGTTGGAGGAGTTTAATGTCGCGTTCCGAAACTCGCGTTTCTTTTGTAATAGTTTCGGCACGCGAGATAAAATGCATCAGTTTCCACGTCATTACATGTATTGCCGGAACATTGATGAAAATACGCTCTGTAGTAGCAAAGCTGTTGGGTCCTAGATAGCTCATTGGTTAGAGCAGTCCCTGGATCGCGAATGGGTTCGAGTCCCATTCCGGGGTACAGGTAGATGGATTCTTCCAGCATTTTTCCTTGAGAATGTTTATATATTTTTTTAATTCGAATAGTTTACTTTTATAATGCTGTTGTGTGTAATGTGTTTTTATGATCATAAAAATCTCTTTTTTCTATATTTAATACTATTACTATTAATACATTGCAATAATAATTATGATTCACATGATTAACAATAAAGCGATTACTTACTTTTAAATCCTTATATATGTTTTATTTAATTATTTTTTATTCACAACGCCCTATCACCAGGGTGACGGTTCTGTTCAGGAGATTTTTTTTAAATACGTAGGCAAAAAAACTGCCACATTACAAATCTTTTTGACAGGACGAAGTCTGTCGGGTCAGCTAGTATATATATATTTTTTTCAATTTCTCTCCTGCTTCTCCATTTCTCTTCGACTTTTCAGACCTTTTTTTTTATTTGAGGACTGTCATATAAAAAGGAATGTTTAGGACGTTTCGTTCGTAAATTGTCATAACGTAGAATAAATCAATCCAGAAAACTCTTTAAAATTTGTTCTATATCCGCGATACGCTATTACCAAGTACCTACGATGTAAAAAATATGCCACTATAGTCTTTTTTTGTTACGATCAGTGGCATACGACTACGCTGTCCTTAGGCCATCGCTATTATAATATAGCTATAGTTATAAAAAAAAAATCTTGTTTCTAACTTTTTAGAGCGTGGTTTAATTGAAGTTGGGTTTTAGATTTTGATTTAATTTTGTTATTTCATTAAATTTCGGGTATATTTAAGCAAAATCGCAAGCATATAATATTTCTTACTTTATGCTCTCTAGCATAGGAGGGCACTGTTGTCAATTTAATGTAACGTAACCTTGCCTATAGCACGTGGACAACTATTTGTCCAGTTACGATGAGTAGTTTCGAATTCATAAGGGAATAGATGAACATTTTTACATACATACCGGTCAAAATTATAAACATCCTTTTCGCTTCTCCGTAGTAGGCTAAAAAATTAAGACCTATTTTGATCCATGCTATATAATACAATACACATACCTTAAAAAATTATATAAAAAAGTATCATTCATATAATTAGTTAATATCTAAAAATAAATTTAATTATCAAATCTCGCGAAAACGCCAACTACTGTCATGGCGTCGCTATGACGTCATGCTCCTCTTACAATAATGTCGCTCTATGATTGCATAAATAAGATTTAATTCTTTAACGCCGTAAGTACACCAACGCAATCGCATTCGAAGGCGAAACATCGCCATGCAGATGTTTATGTAGTTTTTGGCGAACTTTATTTTTTTTTCAGTAATAACAAAATATGTTTGCACTGTATACAGTCTGAATGAATTAAAGCTTTTATAATGGCTACTGAATAACATATAAATAAAATCACCAATAAAATACCTCCCTAAGTTATTGATATAACCATGGCCCCTGAACTAAAGTGTTTTGTATTTTTAAAGAATTTTATCTCAATTTTAGTTGTTAAAGGATGACAATTTGAACCTTATTTTCCATATCACAGAGTCCGGAATTCGATACGGAGCAAGCGGTAGAGAGGCGGCTACTAGCCGAGCTAGCAAGACAGCAACACCAGAGTGAAGAAGACAGAAGATGGCTACAAAGGCAGGAGGATAACTTGGTATGTTGCGTAACGTTTTGTTGATATCATTTTATTTAGGTAGATGTAGTTACAACGGTAACCGTTTTTTCTGTAGTTGCAGAGATTAAGTAGCTTTAGCCATGTAACTGGTCACATGATGATTAAATAACAAATTAACAGCCAGTTGCACAAACGTCCATTAAAATTTTCATTAGTTTAAAGCGACATTACCCATACAAATTTGACATTCGTTAGAGCTTTAAGGCGTCATAAAACCTTAATGGACATTTGTGCAACTGACCGTAAGTCTCTTTTAAATAACCATTTTCCATTTAGCCAATAAATTATATTTTTGCCTATAACTTGACAGTTTATAATGAGATTTTATGAAATATGTTGGAAATCGTAACTTATATGTCAACATTAACTATGAAGGTAGTGTTTTTTAATAATTTATCAAGTATATTTTGTCAACTAACTGCCATAAATCTCAAGTTAGTTAATCTGTGTATTACAAGATACTAAACGCGGGCTGCCACGGCGGAGCATCGTCTATTGAAAACTTAACGCCAACGTTAATTCAGTTAACCGAGGCCTGCAGCCTCGACAGACTCGACAGACAGTTGGCGATCGCAATCATGCTGAATTTGGTCGCTAAAAATGTGTTTTCCATTATTTAAATGAATGGTTTAATATCAAATATAAGTTTTGTATTTAAAACACTTTGGAGAAAAATAAACTAAAAATAGTCGAGTAGCCGGTTGTGCTATTTATAGAAAATTAGATACGGCTGCATATTTTGATCACCGGATTATGTTTAGAAGAGGTTATCGAGCGTGCAGCAGCAGAGCAGCGAGGTGGAGACGGCAGAGTCGACAGCGGACCAAACCCCTAGTCAAATACACTCCGGTAAGTTACAGCTTTATCTCTTACAGTTAAATATGGTTAATATGCAATAATACTAAATCTCAGCCATCTTATACTCCATTCATTATAGCATTAGACAGAAATTAAATAAGGTTCTTTTTATGGTATACTTTGTGACAAAATATCAATAATCATGTTAATTTTAAGACTGACGGCTAATTTGCTACATATCCGTTTAAATACCAGCTGTTATACTTAACTGTTGTCATTTAAGCTATCTATTAAACAAATTTATGAGTATATGATTAACTTAAATTATTTAATAACTATAGTAAAAATAAATAGTGGTCATCGTAAAGAACCTAAAGAAGCAGGGTTGGATAGTTTCGGCACGATTCTCATGTCACTATATAACTCTACCAAATTTAAAACGTTGCCTAACCCCTTCAAACGTTTCGGCAGTACAGCTTTTTAATTTTATCAGACTATTGTTTATTCATCATTGTTAAAATCGTAATCTGGGATTGTCATCCATTATGAATGCTACTGCCTTTCTTGTTGTTTTGCCGTTTTCCGCGATTAAGTTGTTATTGTTTTATTTTTGTTTTTATTCTTAAGTTTTGGTAAATATGGACGATGCCGGTGCAGGCCCGAGTGGCCTACAAAAATTACGCTCAAAGCCCCCATACCTACTTACACTTTCAATTAGAATTTATCAAAACAACTGTTGGCTTGGGAGTAAAAGATGAATTTATAAAATGCTGGCCTCATCTCAAACCCGAGGTATCGTAAAAAATGGAAAATCGCCCAGCTCTTTCAGACAACCTAAAGTTCAAAGTTTCAACCAAAGTAATAGATATTTTTTAAATTTATCTTGAAAATAAAATGTTCTGCACTGCTGCTTCTATGACCCTCTTTTTTCTAATGTTATAATGAATGGAGTATAGTTAGCATTGCGCTTCGACTTCAGAGTGTAATGTGTGCAAAAAAAGAACGAAAATATTTTTTAGAAATCAACATGTTATCGTCATATCATATAGAGGATTATGGTACACTGACATTTTCAAATGATCCCGAAGTCATAAAATGCCGACGTGTATAAGGTGGCAGGCGTTAACATTGTGAAAAAAACCATTTATTTTTATATTCACTAATAAAGGACCAATTTAGAATATATATTATATTTATGTTTGATAATATCGTGTCCATACTAATAATAATAAATTCAATAATATTAAACTCGTATAATGTATAAAGGTAGGCAAATCCAGAACATATTTAGCGAATTTTATTTTTTTGCTGTCAGTACTAAAGTGACAGCTAACTCGTGAAGTTAGTAGCTATTGAAATGTTACTCTTAATTGATTCGAATAGTACCTGCGCAGTAAAATTGGGAAGCGCGGCAAAGTTCGGCCAATAGGAATGATTTAAGTAGCGCATCTAACTACTACTGAGTGTGAGTGAGACTGAAACCAAAAACTTTGTATTTTTTTACCTTGTAGTTATTAAAACAAGATTGATTATAAGTTTTAGGTTAAGATTGATTATAGTACATTCTGTTATTACTGTTTTGGTAAGTCTAGTTTGACCAAACGTCTCATTTTTACTATTTATATTTATATATTTGAAATTGTTTTTAAACAGCAACGAACTCAACGGAAACTAGTCCAGCAAATACAGTGAAGTCCAAAGAGAATCAACCTTGTGACGATAAGGTAAGACAATGAATGTATACAATTATACATATTAATATTATAGGCTAGTTAACAACTTTTTCTTATATTATAAATAAACAGTCCATTCATATTTGAGAAATAATGTAGTAGTAACGGCATGTGTGCTATTAATAGTTTCGGAGATACGAGCTATGTTAGTGGCACTGCTGCTAGTCGGCTGAAAACGCTCCCTACTAATTCAAAGCACCAAGTGACGTCATATGGTAATACGGCACCCAAAAACGTATAAGCGTCTAGGCAATATTTGTAATATCTTTGTTATTTGTGTTTTATGCAACTAATTTAATGCCATGTTTATTTTAGCAAATGTTTGTGATTTATATTTCCTACTTTTTTCAAGTTTTCAAAGCGTAATATTTTCCAAATTAGTGTCATAAAATTTATTTAGAAGTTAAAATGGTTCATCGTTTCCAAACATACAACAAAACCTGTATTTTCACTTGTAGGACACAACCTATTTCACTTGTAGAGTACATTCTAGATATTACAAAAAGAGCGAAAATAGGTTGACAGGAATATTAATCACAAATTTTCAATTTAAAAATAACCTATGGTAAATATAATTTGTTTGACATTGTCATAATACAAATTATTCTTTCTGTAAATAACAAGAATTACAAATTATTGAAAGATCAATTCAATTTTAGGGTAACAACTTATTTTATGTTTTTAATTTAACAGTAGGTCAATTGAACAGGAATAGCTTGGTTTAGGTTAAGTTAGAATTGTGATCATATAGCACTGTAACGGTGTGCCGTACCACCGTTTATTTCGTCCCAGGTTTCAGCATGCAAACTTTATGTCTTTGATATCCATTATCATATTATTTCTTTTTATTATTCACCTTTCATAATTTGAAATTTTGACTAATCCAATATACTCTTTATGAATGGCACTTCGTAAAAAATTTGGTGTGAACATGTTATTGTAAATCGTATAAATTCAAATATAAAATATTATAATAATAAAATTATTAAAATAGAATAAATAGAAATGATATATTATTTAAAATAAAATTATATCTTGAAATATCGTCCAAGTTTACATATTACAAAAAACCCAAAAAGGGGTATTTAGCAATTGTAATTTTATATTTAGGTAACTTACGCACTGTTTTTATATTCGTTTTCTGTTACCGTTTTTACTTTACCCTTTATTTATTTACCATAAAATGAACCAATTCCGCCTTTCATTAATTCGCCCAATCTTCGAACCCGTCACAGCACAAGTCGAGCCCGCTGTACGGCCGACGTTGGCAAATCGATTTTCATCTATTGTATTTGTTTAGATAATTGTGGATTTAAATTAATCAATAAAATACTAAAAAATTATGCTTTTAAATTATTATCACTAAATTTTATGAGTAAAAATTGATCTACTTTCATTTCGTAAAATCGCTAATTTGGCAAGCTAAGTATGTACTACCTGATAAATATTTTCGAATTGAATGCATAGTTAAATGTCTGCCAAATAATTCATTTATTTCTATTTTGATAATGAATCTTCATCATTTGGTTTTTGTCAAAGTCAATGTATTTTTTTAGGGTTTTTACCTATTCATAACCAGTTTTCTTCTTCGTGGCCTTTTTCATTGAATTTTTACATTTTTAAGACTACCTAGTTTAGCCATAAATTCTGTTACTGGCTGTTTACATACATTTAAAAAAAAAAATTGAATTTCGAAGCTAAAAAAAATAGACTTCTTTCCCGCCATTATTGTATGTTTTTTGTTTAGAATTTATTTGTTTTGAAAATGGAGTGGGGCACTAAAGAGAATAGGATTGCAGTAATTGCAATGTACAAAGTAAGTAAGGAGCCAGCCGACATTTTTGATACATTGAAAAAGCTTGGGATTAGCTGAATGTTTGTGTATCGTACCATCCAAAGGTACATGAAACCATGTCTGTTGATAACCGTAAGAGATCCGGCCGACTGCGGTCTATTCGAACAAACTAGGTCGTTAATGCAATCAAGGACAGAATTCGTCGAAATCCCATAAGGAAGCAGAAAATCTCACCGAGGACACTTTCTAGTATTATCAAACAAGTCTTAGGTCTGGGGGCTTACCGGAGATACACAAGACATACTTTAAATCAGGCACAAAAACAAGAGAGTCGAAAGATCAAAAGAGCTGTTACTTCGATACGCGGGCGAAAAACAGAAAAATTCTCTTTAGCGATGAAAAAAAATTTACAATCGAAGAGCACTACATCAAACAAAATGATCGAGTGTATGCACACAGCTCTAATGAAGCTTCCGAGGTAGTGGCCAAAGTTCAGCGAGGCCATCATCCAGCATACGTCATGGTTTGGTGGGGTGTCTCCAAGGGGTTACAAAACTTCATTTTTGCGAAAAAGGAGTGAAAACTTCAGCCAGTGTATCAAGATACCGTGTTAGAAGCGGTAATTAAACCTCTCGATAACACCTTATTCAGAAACGAATTGTGGACATTCCAACAGGATTCAGTCCCGGGTCATAAGGCACGCACTACCCAAATTTGGCTTGAGCAAATTGTTCTAGATTTCAAAAAGGCTGATGATTGGCCTTGAGCTAATCCGGACTTAAACCCTTTGGACTATAAATTGTGGTCTGTGCTAGAGGACATGGCCTGCTCTAAGCGTAACTCAAATATTGAGTCGCTCGAGAAATCTTTGGAGGCAGCAGTAACCAAGTTCCAACGAATGACCCGACCGTTTACAATCGTACGTTAAAACTAAGGGTGGACATTTTGAATAATTATACTTCATTAATTATAGCATTAGACGGTAGTTAAATAAGGTTCTTTTTATGTTAAACTTTGTGACAAAATATCAACAATCATGTTATTCTTAAAACTAACGGCTAATTTGTTACATATCCACTTAAATACCAGCGGCTATACTCAACCGTTATCTTTTAAGTTACCAATCAACAAATTTATGAGTAGTTTTTAAAATATTTAAAAACTATTACAATAAAAATTGATCATCTTAAAGAACCTAAAGAAGAAGAGGGTTGGATTGTTTCGGCAGGATTCTCATGTCACTATAACTCTACCAAATTTAAACGTTGCCTAATCCTTTCAAACATTTCGGCAGTACAGCTTTTTAATTTTGACATCATAATGTATTTATAATTGTCAAAATACGTAATTTGGGATTGTTATTGTTGTTTTCTTATAGTTGCTAAGTTTTGCAAAATATATACGATTCTGGTGCAGGCCCGAGTAAACAACAATTATCTTTGACATTTCAAGAAGTTTCTCCAATGTCTTAATCAATAGTTTAATGAATGTTATAAAATTAATAATAAAAATTTCGTTTTGTTTACTTTTCTTTCCTTGTTCCTATAACTAAATTCCAATAAGAATTTATCAAAACAACGAATAGATAGTTTTAGTTCCATGTTGGCTCCCAGTAAAAGAGGAATTTAGAAAATGCTAGCCTTATCTCAACCCCGAGAAAATGGAAAATTGCCCAACTTTTTCAGACTACCTAACGTTCAAAGTCTCAACAAAACTATTATATATATTTTCTAAATTTATCTTACAAATAAAATGTTCTGCACTGCTGCTTCTGTGGTTCTCTTTTTTCTAATGTTATAATGAATGGAGTATAGTTTCGTACGATAACATATCTTTTTCACTCTACATAATCACATATAAAACTTTTAAATAAAATTATTCTTTTTTAGAAATTATCGGTTATTTTCTTTGTAATAGAACTTATGGCTAGACTAGGTATAGTAGAAACGTAGTGCCGGCATGCATGACGATGCTAAGAAAAGTGTTGTCTACGTGCAAATGTCATTTACCCCGTCACTCGATAAAATAGCTCTCTCGATCCGCGAAGAATGTAGATAAAACTTTTATATTATTGTTTACGCTAGGCGAAAAGAAGTTTGAGATTTTTTTGTTTTGGTTAATATTTGTTTTGTAACGTCAGAACTCGGACCCGGTGTACGCGGCGACGACGGCAGTGGTCCGCGGCGTGATGCAGCTGGTGTCGCTGCAGCAGGCCCCCTCCCCCTCCCCCTGCCCCGCGCCCGCGCCCGCGCCCACCCTCAACTGCGTGCGCGCCATCGGCACGCACCTGCGCGCGCTCTGCGCCACCGTGGACCTGCTCGTGGTGCACTACCCGCCTCAGGCCATGAGGTACACCGAATCAACAGTACAACACACACAGTATCACGACTCTCTGCTCTAATGGTACAATTCTTACTTGAACAGTCGTTCTTTAAAGGCTGAAGTGAACGGTTCTCAATCTAGTAGTCGTGTTATCACTTGAAGTGTTCCTCAGGAGTCACATTTAGAGCCTATTTTATTTAATGTCTATATTTTATGGATGGTATAAAACTTCTGCAAGTGGATTTGGATGACTATTGAATGGTGTTGCATGAACAAAATGTATTTAAACAAAAAAAAAACATAAAATTTACACGAAAATACAACCCATTAAATGGTAACTATCATATAAATGAAAACATAAAACAAGAGGTTGACACAATTAAAAATCTGGATGTTTTGTTCAATAAAAAAGTAACCTTTTTACATCAACTAGACAACATAGTCATAAGCATCTAGGGCATTAGGATTTGTTATAAGGAATACCAAAGATTTCCTTTGTGCTGCAACTAAAATCTTAATTTACAATAGTCTAATCTAATGCGAAGTATAAGCTAAGATCATATAATTCTAGACTGCAATTCTCCAAGAAAATGATATTCATTCTCACCTAAACGACCTTTGGGAAAGGGTTCCAACTTCTGTATTTTCAGACCAAACACGCTAACCATTGGACCATACAACTATTATAAATTAACTTTTCATCACAACAGGGAGGTGGAGATGGCTCATCAGGTGTTGAGTAAAGACATGGCGGCCTTAGTGGAGGCCATGAGGCTCGCTATACAGTACGCAGACACCACGTTGCATCATGAATACACCAAGTAAGACATATTCAATGTCATAAATATACATATAAATATTGCGCCATATTCCAACAATATTACATACATACAGACCAAAGTGATAACCTCATTTTTTTAAGGATGGTTAAAAACATACAGGTCTAATCGATAACCTCTTTTTTTGAAGTAGATTTTGAGATGAAATAAGCCACCTTTTTGAAGTTAAAAAGAAAGTCATCAATTTTTACTCCTTTTTTCAGGGTTCGTAATTATCAAGATCATTTTTTTTTTGATAATTATTCGTAGTAGGCAACAATTTTTAAAATGCAGAAGCTTTTTTTTTTTAAAATTACAGAAATTAAATAAATAAATTACCTATGACATGACATTGAACAAAAATAAATATATTTTTCTAATAAAAAGGGAGCTTTTAATATTTTTTTGCTTTTTGAGGTGCATCCTAGACAATTTTATCTGTCAGAAAAACCATATTTGATAGTTGTTTAAAATTATTCCCCTTTAATAACAAGATCTAAAGTACAAAAAGAGTTGTGTAGTGTTTTATAACTATCCAGGTATATTTATCAAGATAACTATCATACTTTTATTATAAGTCTGTTCAATTTTTACCCCTTTAAAAGGCTTAGCAATTTAATAAAATAATCATTGCAATCCTATGCAATCATATCTAGTTTGCGAAAAATACGTGGATAAATATACATACACCAATAATATTAGTGCTTAGAAGGCCATACAGATCAACATATATGAATATTACGCCATTCCAACGAAATTACTTACATACACCTATAATTGATAACCTCCTTTTTTGAAGTCAGTTAAAAACACGTACTTTATACATAAATTTTATGGTCTACATCCAGGAGTATGCTATCAGCTGCGCACGTGTTGGCGATGGATGCGAAGAACCTTCTAGACGTGGTGGAGTGCATCAGGCAGCGGCATCCGAACATCGACTGGCGCGCCGCCCTCCGCCCCCCCACCCCCGAGCCCCCTCCGCTCCACACTCCCCAACCCCTTCCGCTCCACACTCCCCAGCCCCCTCCACCCCACACTTCCCAGCCCCCTCCGCCCCACACTCCCCAGCCCATCCTCCCGCAGAACCAAACGCTCACGTCACAAAACAAGATCTTCGCCAACCGAAACCAATCCTACTCCCCTCAAAACCCGAACGATCATTGCTCCCTCAAAGAAGAAGAGCCCCCTAGAGCGGACTTCAAAATCGATCAACCTTGTACACAAGTCGGCACCGCTCGATTGACCGCGGATCCCTCTAAAGAGCATTCGAGTCTGCCGGTGTCGTCGAATCGAGTTTCCACTCTGATTCACAATTACAACCTCTACAGTAATATAGAGCCTCAACACTTGTATGGAAACGCGGAAGTGGCCTTCCAGCATTCGTCGAGCGTGGATGAAACCAAAATCGACTCTGCCCCGATGGAATCCGTCAAAAGTAGAGTCCAAGCGATATCGGGCAAACTAGATTCTCCACTGTATTCTGTCACTAAAAAAGTGTCACTAGATCGGAACATGAGTGCCGGCGATCAAGGATGAAGTTTGCCAGGTTAGATTAGCTCGCTTGTAGTGGCAGTGTTTTTAATTTTCCATTTCCCCCCCTCGTAGGGTGACGGCTTCGGCTCCTCGAGTGAGTTCTGCACTTACCCGGCTTCGAAAGTAGCGATTGAAAGTATGACGATATTTATTTTTTTATGTTTGACTTTTGTGACGCCTTTAGTTTGCTCCCGGAACGTAGTCGTATGCGGATTTCGAAAAGACAAAAACGTGTAATGCTCAATATTGAAAGTAGCGAATAGTGTTTCATTGTAATAAGCGCTGAGCTTAAATGTTTGTAATGAGTTAGAGAATTATGTTTGTGTTTTAACGAACCGAATATGAACGCTTCTTAGATAATTATTAACATTAATTTATTATTTCATCGACTAAAATATCTTACCATAATTTAATTGAAACGATAAGTTGATAATTAATTCTATGAGACTTAAAAGCAATGATTTGAATACATACATCAGAGTTAATACAATCTTATGTAGCATTTGCTGATTTCTGGGACAAACATTAGTTTTTCAGGAGGTACGTGCGCGTAATAAAACTAAACTAAAAATGTATCATATAATTTTTTTTAATTATATTTAATAACAGTAAGAATGCTTTTTTAATTGTTTTTTAATATAATATTCAGACATACATGGGTCTGAATTAACTGAAATATATTTAACATTAAATAAGTGATTGTTTATTTATGAATCTTTTATCAGATTTCTTCACAAAGCTAATGTATTAGAGAAGCGTTCGGTACTCGTTAATTCATATATTCAATAACGCAAGCTGTTATATAATCATAAATGAAAGTAATGAATGATTTACTAACTGTATCAATTAACTTGGTAACATAATAATTGTGTTATTGTTGCTTTAGTGTTATATATCTATTCACATATCATCGGCATTGTTGCGCTTCAGATTTTAATATTATCATGTTGCTACGATGAAAAATATAACATAGATGTACCTATAATTCTTAATGAAATAAGCATTATTCAGTGCGGAATCAAAAAAACAATAACGTCCGAGAACATCTTATAATTTGTCGCTTAAATAGCAATATCGTGTTGCTTAAATTTGACATTTTTCATTTACGAATAAAAATTACCACTCATAAATTTATATATTTTTTTAATTTCATTGAATCCATAAATAAATTACAATTATTTTCGAACATTATGTAATTATAGCGGATTTCTGCCACTGGCTTCGACCGTGTGGATTATGTTTAAAATTAGTAAACGTTGAAACTAGGGTGGCCATCTGTCCAACTTTCTAAATATTAATGTGTCCGATCATTAGTGAAATACGTGAAGATAAAATTTTGTCCAATTAATAATTGTTATTATTAAACTGCTTAATATGTGATGATAATAAAAGACTATAATTCACGTCACAGTTTATTTATGCTTATAAAAGTTATGGTTATAGAATTAAAAATTAAAGATGTGAAATCCCAAGCTATCGAAGAAGGTTAAATCCCAGCTTTTGTCTGGCCTTACACAGCGCAGTCAGACTTTTTTTTAATTTAGAAGATGGCAACCCTAGCTACTGAAGTTTCATGTTTCCTTCAAACATTCAACTTTTACTTCGACTTTGCAATATTGTTATTTAAGCGTCGATATACTATCATTATATCTTATTATTCTCTGTAATAATTTTATGTCAATCATTTTGTTTTTCTTTTTGTAACAAAAATTTTACCTACATGTCATAGTTTGATATTGCCACTACATAGACGGTGGATACTGGTTGAATAATATTGATTTGTGATATTATTGCCAATATAATAGATTCGTCTAATTGTTCGTGTAATTAAAAGTGAAGCTGCAGTCTTATTATTATAAAAAAACAGCACATTCCTTGGATATGCACATAAAAATTAAGTGGTAATTATTTTCATACAAATTTTGTATTTTTGGTGTAAAACAGTTTTTTATACTGAACCACTTATAACTATAATAATATAAGAAATGATTCTTCCATGAAACAATAATAATCTAATAATTTCTCTTGTACACTTTGAAATTAATTGAAAGTATTATTTTGTTAGTCTAAATTATGTATAATTGAGTTGTATATATTTTTTAAGTTTAGTGCGTATTGTCACAAATACTTAACTTTTGCATTTGTTTTCTTATGACATTCTCAGTGATTAGATAACTATCAGGTAATAATATAAATAATGTTTGTGTTGTAAAAATGTACAAAAACAAATGAATTGTCCATATAAATATTTAATTTTTATCCAAAGTTTTATTATAAGCTTAGATCTCAAGGAATATCTAGCGTTACTTTTATGTTATACCTACTCTCGTCTTAAAGGGGATGTTGGATTTGACAGTGCTGACAATAATTATAATTTTAGATAAATAATAATCTTAGTTAAAAAATCTCCATAAACTCTTTTGTATTTTTTTTAACATGTAAAATGTTAAATTCTTAACTCATCGCTGTGAAGTAGGACATCTCCTAATACGATTTTTCTATACTTGTCTGAATAAATTAATTATATTTAATAACGTGTCCTGAATAACTGTTATTCAAAGTTCATTATAAATATGGATTAAATTAAATGAGACACGTATAGAGAAACGCATCAGACGGTTTAGTTTTGTAATAACGAAATCAGAATTTATTTATTGATTTGAGATTTTTTTTTGTGTAAAGTTATGTTTTCTATATACATACATATTAGTGTTAGCAGGTCATTCCAAAGTATATAATGATAAGTTACGCGTAGTCCATTAAACGTAGACGCCGTCGTGATCGGATTCTGTTTATATATCAAACTGAATAAAGAACAGGGCAGAACATGTTATGGTTGTTTTCATTTATTACCATTTCATATCATTGTTATATAGTGAAGTAGGTACAAACTTTAAATCCTTCTACGAAAATTGCGCAGACGGAGAATTTAAAGTTGCTTAAATAAAACGAAAACGACGAACGAAAATAAGTTTTTTAACTTAGGGGTCGTCCATAAATTACGTTACACGATTTTCATGAGTCTTTTGCCCCTCCCCCCGTCCTAGTCACAGCTGGTCACATTTGTAAGAGTCCCCCCTCCTAGTGTGATGTCACATATTTTGCTAGGTTTTTGTAAAGTAATAGTGTAAAGTTCGTGTTTTAACACTTAGTTTATAACAGATTTTGAAATGTGACGTCACGAAATTTAGAACCCTCCCACCCCCTTGTCACACAATGTCACACTTCGTCAACCCCCTCCCTCCCCTTAACGTGTGACGTAATTTATGGATGGCCTCCTTATTATGATATTGGCAGCCAAGGCTAAGGAAAATTTACAATAATATTGTAATGATAATTTCAGAAATACTGATGAAAGTTCTTTCACCTGCGCGAAGCTTCATCATACGCGGGCGAAGTCGCGGAAAAATAGCTACTATAAAATAAAACACACCATCATATAAAATTTGGTTTATTAACAAAACACGAAGCAAAATTTGCGTTTTGGTTAATGTTAAGTGACACTTTAGAAATAAATTACTTATTCGGAGACAGATCTCACAAAACAATGCCTATACAAATGTTACCTTCACATATCCCAGCTTTCTCTCATTACATCAGACCCTTCTCTAAAATTGGTGACACAAAAAATGACTATAAACACATTACAAATTATAACACCTTCAAAGTTACGTTTAAAAATATCTAGATATTAGTAGGAATTTTGTTGCACAAACAAAAACAAAATTTAATTCAATCCCATTCCGTTTTCAATTAACTAAGATGACAGGAAACTTATGTAAATCTGACAGATATCCACAAATGCCTCACAGAAGAAGGCGTTAGTATTAACGGATTAACCGTCGCAAGTGAAATCTTAGAAGTCTATAGTCCTATCGCGAAACAGAGAATTTCATACGTTATAATTTTAGGTTTACTTTACTATGACAAAATTGGCTAGATGCATCAGTGCGAGCGCGATAGCAATATGTTTGCGCATGAGTGAAAGAGTTATGTAATGCGGGGTCATTGCACGAAATTCTCTCTGTTCTGCGACCGGATTATATCATATTTGTCAGTTTGACGTTCCGCGGCCGATGGTGACAGACGCATATTTCGTTAGATATGCACAGACTCTTATTAAGTTATATAGCTGTATCAATATAACAGATTACATGTGACGACAATGTTATAGTAAACACGAAATACATATATATTTCTTTAAATTTTTATTTTTACTTCGTGCATGTAGCAGCACTTTCAGTTACCGCAATATCTCCAATATTCGCAATTGATTTTCATCTCTACCCTCAATGCATTGAGGTTTAAAAGCCGTTGACTGTACAACAGAGTTTATTTGTTTAGTTGCAATTACGTCATTAAAAGTTAACTAATATCATAAAACCAAATTTGGGTAGTTATGCAAAAAAATCGGAAATAGTAGTTAAGTTTCACAAAAAGGATTCAACCTTTGAAAACATTAATTCATTGCATGCATTTTAAAAGGTGATATAGTAAATAGTTTATTAAGTTTAAATTACTTTAGTTGTTAGGAGTAAGTTGACATTCCGTTAAGCTCGCTATTAAATTTCACGTTATTAAAACAATCTGAATTTTATTTGAGTATCGATAAGTGTTACATATATTGAAATAAGAATTAAAACTGTTTTAGCTCGGATAATATGTCAATTATTAGACATATACAGAGATAAATCTGGTAACAAACAGTTTGAACTTAACAATGAATATTAAAAAGCTAATTTAAAAAGCTCGTTAAATGTCGATCAATCAGAGAGCTTCAAATATCACGCCATCTTATGATCCACCAATATCCACGCGCCTGTCTCCTACTGAGTGAGTGAGACGGACACCTAATGCTATGTATTATACACCTTATGGTTATTGAAACAAGAATCACTATAAATTTTAATCATACGCTCGGTATCTTTAGAATTAGCGATGAAGATTCACCATGCGACATATTAATTGGAACTGACTGTATTGCTATCGTTTTTACTATTGTTTAATTCTCGAAATGTTATGTTTTCAATGAAATATACTTCAACAAATATATTTCGATTCTCTTTGAAGATTCTTACTAGCTCTTTTTCTAACTTCAAGTCAATGACAATGATATAGTGAGGGACAATAGCATATGCTACTTGTTTTTACTTATTACCAGAGGTCGGAATTAGGTAGAGTTATCTATGTACTTGCATCGAAATGTTGATATTAATGTGGACCTTCCCGGGATTTTTTTTTATTTCTTCTTTCTTTATTTCTTTCTTTCATTGATGTAAGTTTGGCAACGTCGTGCGTGCAGTAGTTTAAATTGTGTAAAAGTAAATAACTTTTTATTTAAAAAAATCACGGGATTTTTTCAGCTCTTTAAAATTAATCTCGGGATTTGAGGCATATCCACTTTATTCTTTCGAAATCAGTGTACATGAATAACTCTACCTAATTCCGACTACTGCTTATTACACATTCTCGTTTTAACTAGCAGGTAAAACTTAGATTTATTTAAATTAGCTCAGTTTTATCCTGCTAAAATCTAACGTTCATTTATGTGTTCGTCGATACAATATCTAGTCGCATTCATAAGGAAATACTGTTTGTTCTTTTGACAGTGTTTCATATGTCATGCGAGAGGCGACGTTACCATAACGTTACCAATAATCATAGATTAGTTATAACGGTATAACTGTTATTGCTAATATTTATGTGCCACCTTCAACGGGACAAAAAATATTTAGACAATTTAGAGATTACTTTTATCCTAAACTTGGTAGTGATTGTATCATAGAAAAGTAAAACGACAGAATAGAGAGTAATAACAACTTTGATTGATTTATTTAAAAAAAAAAAACACTATTATATGTCTATATTGAGTATGGTGACTCTCCTTTCAGTATCATATTGTTTTTAGACTCGACCAACAGTAAAATACCGTTTATGTAAAAGAGCCATAATATTATAGAACGAAATAAAAAACAACAGTTTATAAAACTCGTTACAACCAATCGTTTATCGTTAACGTTTTCAAATCTAACAGTCCAGGAAGTTGGCGGCCATCAGCAGTTCCAAAGCTATCTCGGGAGCGATTGGGAACTCGGGGATTTCGGTTGATGAGTTTGTGTACCGTACTTTGTATGTGAAATACATGCATACCTTTTGTAGGACGTGTGAACTGCAAACAGAAGATATTCAGGTGATGAAACCAAAAATAAAGCAGATTTTTAATATCGATCAAATATCGACCTAATTCCATTACAATAGAGCTGAAAACAGTTATTTATCTTATAAATAAATAGTTTAAAAACTCAATCGTCCCAGGTTATCTGGCACCCTTAGTCGGTAGAGTAATTGTTCAGTGAGCGATAAGTTCCAATCCCATATCGGAGACCTGAGATGGTTGAATCTTTAGTGATATTAGAACTTCAAGACAGGTAACACTAAAATTAAGGCCTAGAACTGGTAGAATATACAATAGAAGGAGGCGCCAATGCTATAACAGTGACAAAACGATAACCAACTACTTCCACAGCCACAGCTGCTAGAATAATATGAATATTCACACTTACGGTATCTCCCTGAAGTTAACTTCGTTGGCTTCATTCTCAGCGAACTGTCCCGGACCAGAGAGCATAGCTTTGATGGTACCGGACGTGAGCGCATGCTCGCGCTTCACAATAAACTCGTGGCCGTCGGAGGAGACCAACTTCACATACATGGCGTCCGGGCCCTCGCAGCCTCCGTAGACTTTCTCCTCGGCCGAAGATGGTGAACCGCTCACGGCACCTTCATTACAATAAAAACGGATGTTAAGTGTTTCGATTGTCCATTGTTTATACCGGGTTGGTACTTGTTTTTCCACCTTTCATTATCACCGGTTCTTTTCTACAGTTGATTTTCTTGTTCATAACTTAGACAAATACGAGTATATAGTTTGGATGTGTGTTATGAAGATAAGCTGGGCCGGGTGAACAAATATTTTGAGGAAGAACATGGCTATTTTTTTCGAATAAATATTATATAAAATATAATAATTATAAATGAAATAAATTTAAATAATAATTATAATAAATTGAATAAACTATTAATTATAATGACATAAATAAATTCTAAATATAAGGCGTAACTATACTGTTTGAAGCCCGTGGCAAATTAATCTGATATTGTATTTTTTTTTTTACAATTGTGTAATAATCAGTGGTCGGAATTAGGTAGAGTTATTCATGTACTTACACTGATTTCATACAGCGAAAGAATAAAGTGGATATGCCTCAAATCCCGAGATTAATTTTAAAAAGCAGAAAAATTCCCGTGATTTTTTAAATAAAAAGTTATTTACTTTTACACAATTTAAACTACTGCACGCATGACGTTGCCAAACTTACATCAATGAAAGAAAGAAATAAAGAAATCCCAGGAAGGTCCACATTAATATCAACATTTCGATGCAAGTACATAAATAACTCTACGTAATTCCGACCTCTGGTAATAATATATGTCAGAAATAAGGCTGACTGGGATCCCTCTGCTAGAGGGGACCCGTGGCACTTTGCTGATTTGCCACCCTAAAGTTACGCCACTGTTTATCATATGAGTATAGATTATTAGAAAAACTATATCGAAAAAATAAATCTCCTTTCCTAAGACTTTCACTTTGTTGACATATTTTTACACAGATATATAATATATTTAGGTATTACCTATTTTAGGTATAAAAAATATTAATAACACTAAAACATTTTTTTTTCTCCGAAATATAGAACCAACTTCAAACTTTAAAAAAATTTACGCATTATTTTAATAGCAGTTCCTTGAATAAGTCTTTTATCCAGGGACGAACTTGGTTCACCTTTTTTTAATTCGTCTTTTGATATCACGCATTTTTATAATGTTCTTTATAAATGCAATTACTTAAATACTATTTTAATAACAAATTCCTCAATGTTTTTAAAACATAGTACATTTGTGTTAGTCTGATGAATCGCTAAAAGATTTTATGGAGTTTAATTAACGATCCCATTGTTAAAGGAGTATTACCCCATTCAAACAATTTTTTTTTGGAGAACTGCTCTTTTAAAAAAAACGTAGGTTAATGTTAGACTGATCTCTCTACAATAATTTAGGAAATTTTAGATTCAATTTCTGAATTGAGAATTTAAAGTTAAATGTCTCAAACTAACATCACTTAGTTTTCGTTTCCGATTTTAGTTCTTGATGATCAGTTGATAGCAGTTTGATAAAACTAGGACTATTTAACTTGTGAAATTAAAAAAACTCAGGTTATTGAGAATAAGCAGTAGAGATTTTCTACTTTTTTCAAATCAGAAACCAGCTGTTAGTCTGTAAATCGATTTAAGCATTTTGATTGCCTTGTTTATTGATTTTCTGGTAGAATTTGCATGAAAGCGGTCTTAAAAATAACAAACTAGTTTATTTCGTTTTTAGAAATGAAGAAGTCAATGACCGATTAAAAAATTTTCCTTAGTAAGTCCCAAAAACAGCTGACTCAGGGTTGAAAACACTCATTTTTTCCAAAAACTTTGTAATTTAATATCTCCGAAACTATTTGACCTAGACATATAATTTTTTTATATCATATTAAAGACAAATAGTACTCTCCAGGAACCTCGGGAGTGTCGGTCGTTCTGTTCCACCGAGTAATTCATGCATTACACAATTTTCCTATAGCAACATGCAAAGACGTCATAAATCCTAATATTAGCTAATTATCATGGACGTAACTTAGGTTTGGTTCATGGACTCAAATATTTAATTTACATGAATGATTAATTGTAAGTGTAAATTTATATGAGAAATAAAAGTATTATAAGGTTCAATTTTGAACAATTTCAATAAAGCACAAATAAAATTGTGGCAATTCTGTTGAAAAGAAATTAGAATAAATTTGTTCCTTTTTTTTATCTAGTAAAACTACAGTTACCATTCTATCATAAACTATGATGATAGGATCTTTATGGCAAAGTATGCCGGTTACAAGACCGTCACCATCTTGGAGGTCCTGTATATAATTTCTTTCTATTCAATGTAAAAAATGAATTTTTCTTTTTTTGTGGCTGAGTGTTATGCTACCTATGTTATTTTAGATTTAACACAAGAGAATTTATCTGTTAGTCTTATTACTCAATTAATTAGTTTTGTCTGGATTCCAAAAAAGCTATTGCTTCATTTCCCATCACATGGGCTTGCTGAATTTTTTAATTGAAAGGTAAATTGATTAAACTGAATAACGATAATTGACACCATTTTGAATTCTACGATAGTAGAATATTGATGTATTATATGTTATTAAATTAATAACATTTGCATACCAGAGCCAGCAGTGCCTCCGGAGCGCTGTTCTTCTGCAACACCAGTGCTGGATGGTGCTGCTGATGCAGGGGCTGATCCTATATTCTGTTCTGACATTTTGACTGCAACAAAAGATTTAAATTTACATTAGTAGATATCACTCTATCTATATAAATCTTTATCATTAATCATAACTTAACTTTTGTACTTTATAAACATTGACAAGTTCCCAGTGTAACATTGATTGTTTTTAAAATATATTTCTGTTATACAGCATGCAAATATTTTTCAGATAATAACTGGTTTCAAAAAAATTAAAGTCAATTATATCAAAGCAGATTAATGTTTTAATAAAAACTAAAGAAATCTGCCTTTTTAATAGTGTTTTTTTTAACCTGATAGTTATAATATCCTGAAACATCATAAGGTTATTAAGAAAGCAAGAATAATGATGATTACTTATTTAATCAAGCCGGATCTATCATAAGGACTTAACATTCTTATCATATAGTCAACACCTCATAGTCCAGCACCATTCTTGAGCTTCAATTGAAAAATCACTGTATGTGAATCAATTAAATACAAAAATAGAATAAGGCTTACCTAAACATATAGTATATCTAAAATATGGTATCTAAAATTGTTATAGTAAGAGAAAATGACGATTTGTATGAGCATACAACCCGAAAATGCAAGCCATCGCTGTCAACCATTATCTATTGCAACTGTGCTGAATATAAAAAATGAAGCACATATACATACCTCAAAACGTGGTATTTTATGCGGCAATAATTTAATATTATTCAAAAGATAAGATTTTCCTTTACGGTAAGAGATAAAAATAAACTCCGACAAAAATGACAGAAAGAATTTGTTAGGTTATTTTTGACATTGACAGTTGACCGCCATTTGTTGTAAATAAAGCGTCTGACATTTTCCATTCGTTTCATTTTCATTTCGTGAATAAATTATTCACTTGTGAATAATGCGAAATAGGCTATTAAGCCATTAATAAAAGAAGAAGAAGCGTCTATTTTACTACCGAACTATTTTTAATTAAATCAATATTTCACAGACGCTCTTTATACATATACCATATATAACCCCAAACAATAAAAGTATCACAATACTCAGGCCCGAGATATTATAGAAAACTTAATTTTCTACATAAAAACTTATTCTACTCTATATTAACCTGACCGGGATCAAACCCAGAACCATGACGTACACCTTGAAATTGCTGTTGAAACGTTGTTTTCACACAGCGTTGTCGTGCCTGAAAGCTTCGGATCTGAGTGCATGTTGCCCATGAAAATAGCACGATTCAGTTTCTCTGCGGAACAGAACATGAATCGTCTTGCTAAA
Organism: Diatraea saccharalis; assembly: GCA_918026875.4. Classification (NCBI taxonomy): domain Eukaryota; kingdom Metazoa; phylum Arthropoda; class Insecta; order Lepidoptera; family Crambidae; genus Diatraea; species Diatraea saccharalis. The sequence goes on from OU893336.1 coordinate 1,638,185, forward strand.
ATTTCTTATAATTCCGTTAATAGCGAGCTTTTTTTTATCATTTATTTATGTTAAAAATATCACGATTCATAGATAGAACCTGGTGATAGACAGACAGACAGGTGGACATTTTAGCGTTTGGGCACGGAACCCTAAAAATGAAGATTAAAATATATAAAGGGCCTTAAAAGGACTCCATAACGAATTTTTGTCCCAGGTGAAAAAAATCGTAGATCCGGATCTGCTTTTTACTAAATATCAAGGTTTACTGAATCGATTAGTACTACAAATCAATTTTTTTTAAAGTTGTATATTCGATTCAGATTCAGATCGGTTCCCTATGGCACAGAGTAATTCCGAGAACAGACAGGCATCGTGCGTGAATGTGAAACAAAACGAAAGACTATTCAATTTTGAATTTTGTGAAACATATCAAGCTCTTTTATTAAACAAGGGTTATGAAATTTTGTTTTGGTTTTTTTATCATATTTTTAATATTAATTTTATTTGTTGAAGTAGAAAAGCAGCTATTGTTTTGTGTCTATCATTGACTAGATTGTATGCCTATTTCAACGACGATTTTTTGACATGGCTTTTGGCTTCATTATTTTGACATTTGAACATTTCGATGTCAAGCGCTACGTATTTCTTTGAAAAAAGTCAATTATTCATCATTTTCCGTTATTTCTGCACTTTTTACGATCGAATAAAAACGGACAGAAACTAGTTATACTTGATAGTCAGTACGACAAGGGCACGATCTCCAGAAATTCCGCGAGAAACATGTGACACGAATACGAAAAAGGGCTTTCAGACCGTCAATGTGACAGAAATGTTTTCTGCCATCGCGACGAGCCAGCGCCACTGCGAAGCCTCAACCACTACAACGCGTGCTACACGAGAAGCGAAATAGGGTAAGGACGTTAAAAATGAGCGCGAGATGGCCAGTCCGCCACCGAACCCTAAAGAAGGCGAGGAGGGCGGCTCCGAGTTCACGGAGGAGTCGAGCGGGGAACGCGCGGCCACCCCGCAGAAGACATTCATAGCGCCACCCGCCTCGCAGCTGCCCACCAAGTTACAGTACGTCGCGCTTGGCGCACCCGGCCCTAGTGGCGGGATCAAACAGTGTTTCCGCACGGTGAAAGCAGCCCGCCGCGTTCCCACGCTGCCTCGACGGCTCAAGGAGGGTGAGGACCCGGCCGCGGGCCCCAGCACGTCTGCCGCGGGCGCCGCGTCTGAGCGACGTACGCGACGCGACCGTAGTAAGCGACACGTTTGTACCACCTGTGACAAACGCTTCTCCAGTCCTGGGAAACTCACGCAGCACATCCTATCCCACACTGGTGAGCTACCGTTTTCATGTGAGCACTGCGATAAAAAATTCAATTCGAAATTTAAGCTTGTACGCCATAGTTTGATCCATAGTGAGGCTAGAGCCTTTGCTTGTAATGTATGCGGCAAAACTTTTAACAGAAAAGATCACCTTACAAATCATGTTAGAGTTCATAATCCTGTTAAAAAATTTTACACATGTGATAAGCCAGATTGTAGAAAATCTTACTCTTCATTAATGAGTTATCGGAAGCACACGGCTTTGCATTCAGCTGAGGAAGGAAATTTACAGTGTAAGATCTGCGATGAGGTCTTTAACACACGCCAGGAAATCATTTATCATCTTAAAGTTCATACAGGAAGTCGGACTGTTAAAAATGAGACTGATAAAAAGTTTACTTGTGATTACTGTGAACGAAGGTTTTTCACAGCAAAAGATGTGAGGAGGCATCTAGTTGTACATACAGGTAGGCGTGATTTTTTATGCCCCTTCTGCCCGCAGAAGTTTGGCCGTAAAGATCATTTGGTAAGACATGTTAAGAATGCTCATCCTGACAAATCATTGAGATCAGCTTCAGTTGGTTTGTCGACTGATCCAGTTCCAGAGGCCACTGCATATGAAGAAACCTTTACTGAATTTCAATTGGAAGGCACAGAGTTCACAATATGGAAGCCAGAATCTAAGGAGAGCACATCTGAAGCGCCTACCAGAGTACCATCCTCTGAGATAATTGTTGAAATTCCAGATAACCCACCTGATCTAAATATAAAAGTGGAACCGTTAGAAATCAAATTGGAGGACCCTTTAGATATAAAACTTGAGGAGCCACAATCTCCCAGTTGCGAGATCCTGCCAGTTAGTTACCCTGTGGTGTACATGGTTGGTCCGCCATTCTCTCAGACGCCGTCAGACTTGCCGTACATGACGACGCAGCCGCTATCGGAGGAACATTTGCTCCACACAGAGAATGTGGAGTCACTGTTGTTGGATCCGGGCGAAGGTCCGTCGGGTTTGTCGAGTCAGATGCTGGGCCTATTGGAGGAGGGTGAGCCGTCGTACACAGGCGAGGAAGTTCGTCAGCAGCGGCTGCCGGCGTTCACGCAGGCATTCCAGACGGCACAGAGTCCCAAACCTCCGCCCCCGCCTCCACCACCTCACTAGCCCCACGGCGGTATCCCGCATTTAACCACTGTGAATAAAACCGAACTACCTCACTAGGTAAGATTGGTGTAAGCTGTAAATAGTCAGGAGTAGTAATTCAATTGTAATTTGTTGGACTCTATGACCATGTAAGTTTTATGGAAATCGGGGGACGGACGCCCTCTGTTTATATTGCCAAATTGTATATTTGTATGTCTCAAGTATACCAAAATGTTTCCGAATTCTACATGAATATGTGATCTAGTCGTGTATGTACTTTCGGAATTGTATATTGTTTATTTATAGCATAACATGCATGACGTTTATGGAGTTAAATGGGACCAACTCTGTGCTTATTTCATGATTATGGGAATATTCAGGTCTGTGGGTTCATCAAGCAGATTGCCTTATAAAGTATGACTCTTGGAAACAGTACGCTATTGCAATATGTTTTAGGGAAGCGTGCTGTTTTTGACGCGATGTAATTACACTTTAGAGCATACTATATTCTATTAGTAATGGTTCTGAATTCTGCAAAGTAACAGCATATTTATGAACAGCTACATTGAAACGGCAATCAAATAGAGCATCAAATCAGCAGACTTGAGCTAGCAACAAAATGCAATAATGAAATATAACAATGCATATACCTCAGAGGCGATGCCTCCTTAGCATAAGACAATATATTAATTGGGTGTATATCAGATTGATGAGTAAATTCAAATTACTTTTTCATTGATATTTACAAGACAAGAATATGTGCCAAAACCATTCAGAAATACTATCATTTGGATATTATGAAAGTTGTTTTTTAACTCATTGGATCCAATTCATATAATGAGTATTCCATACATATTTCTTAGGGGTATATATTATTTCGACATAACAAAAATGTTGCAGGGAAATTCAGAATTTCTTATTGGTAGAAAGAAACATTTTTCTTGGCATTCTTTAATAGGATTATGTAATTTGTTTTGTGATGTGAGGATGTAAAGTGTGTTAGAAAATTATAGTGCAAATCTAAACAGCACGGAACGTTGGGACGATGTGCAGCTGGATTATTAGGTGTCTTGCATTTCAGTACCGCTGGCATTATTTTAGATCTTTTAAACTTTACTTTTCATTCAGATTCAAAATTTGAAGAATTTTTAAATTGGGAGAATTTGTTGAAAGTTATGTTTAGAAAAAAAATTTTTTTTTTTGCAAACAAAGAGATTCATAGTGACTGTAGCAAATGCTCTTAAAATTGTTATTATAACGGTAAGGAAAATAAGTTGATTTTTATTTTACAAATTTGGCAATGAGAAGAGAAGCTCCATCTTGAACAAGGAAGATTTCCTGCAAATATGAAGTTTTGAAATTTGGGCACTATTTTGTATGATATAAGGTGGGATTTTCAATGTTAATAGAGTGTAATCGCATTTTATTAGAACGCGTTTTTAAACGAAATCTTTTAAAAATTATTTCCAGTTTAATTGATTATAAATTCTTCTTATAAATGTTCATGTATTGATAATAAAATGAAAACTTGTACGGCAAGAAATTAACCAATTTTGGAGCCTGGGGTGCGAGTACCTAACTTTAGCCATAGGATACGACATATGTACAGTGTTTGGTACAGTTTAGTTGTACAATCAGTAGCCTTATCGCTATAGAGCAATTTCTTCCAGGCAACTACTTTGATATATCATTTAGTGGGTAACGTCTAAGTTGGTAATAATCATTCTTTATTATGTGTTGTAGTAGTATAATGAAACAAACTATAACGTCGCCAAGATGTCGTTTCCTACGACAAGAGTCATGGCTAGTAAGTTATGCGGTCGCACCCCTGATATGCTGCTATATTTCTATACAAAAATGTGATCCACTGAAAATAAATCCACAATAGGAATTCTTTTGCCAAATTTGAATGGGAAATATTTCTATAAGCTATGATATAAACAACAAAATATTTTGTTAAAATATTGCATTCAATAAACAATCTTAAGAGCATTGCTTATCAAAACCAGACATTACGTATCTTACCTGACATTAGGACATTACAATACGTAAATTTTAATATTATTATGTTAATTTGATGGTTTTATAATTACCTAACAATAATCAATGTTATGGCGTCTGAAAATGGCGAGTAGGTGTTGAATGTTATTTAAGCGCGATTTCGGTACCGTGCCCTTTATGAATATCTTAAATGTACAGAAATATTAAGCGAGAAAATCGCGCTCACGAATGGCTGTAGTATCTGACGCACGTTACTCCTATTCATTCTCGCAAACGACGCTTCTCTATGCAAGAAAGGGAGAGATATAAGGGAATGTTATAACGCGCTTACATATGCAATTCAACAACTAAAGTATGCGGAGGGGAGAGATCCAATGTTGTAAACGCTTCATACATAGAATATGTAAATAATTCTAATCTATTTATTAGGGTAATAGGACTGTAATAAATTGTATCTACCTCAAAAAACAACTTATTCATACGGCTAGAAATTTAATAACTATTTTAGGTTAGTGAGAATATTAGGTATTTTTTTCTATTTGAGAAAACAAGAGAGCACAATAAACCAAGCGGGGTTTACAGCATAATCTGTCGTGTTGATCATGAATAAATAGAAATCTTTAATGATATGAAAAAAATATTATTAATATGTATGATTTTGTTATATAATTTTAATTATGTTCTCGGATTATTAAATTTGAAACGGTATGCCAGCTAAACGCATTGAGATCTGTGAACTTAATTGTAATAGTTACTGAAAAAAAGGTTTAAAATTAAAAAAAAACAAAAAAAAAGCTGTATTTACGTAATTTTAGGGACTGTTGGTGTCGCACACGTTTTGATAATGTAAGTTGTCGATAAATTGACGATTATACATATTTTTATATATACGGATATCAAAAAAGATTTCTTTGAAACGTCTCCAGGGGTGCTACTTCAGATGCTAGGAGAAACCACTTTATAGGCAAAGATAAGAACGTGTCTGCTAAATCCCTCATAAGTTTGTAGACTGCATATTCAGACATAAATATATAAAATTCAAATTTTAAACTATACAAGATCAGTCTATTTACTTTATCCACTAGTCATTCAATAGCAGCACATAAAATCTCAAAACCGAGTGATATTTGCCAACATGATAACTATATGTATATTCTTAACCATAATCTTAAACTACGTTTTTGTATTTAGCGGCAAGCAATAAACTTGACTGCATTTGATTGTTTCCTATGACGTTTGTAGATAAGTGTTGTTGCATCAAACTTGTCGATTGCTGACAGAACTAACGAAAAAATCAATATACTCTATAGTATCGATACTACACAATCATGTTTTTATCAAGACTAAATATCGAATTTAAAGTTGGTGTCTATTTTTATTTGATATTCATTAATCGTTTACATATTACACAAAAATCTATTAAAGATTCACAATAGTAATTATTAACTAAATTCTCAAGACCACAGGAATATCGATAATCGATAGGATATCGCACAACACTAGACGGGAGTTAAGATCAAACCGATAGCAGCAATTTATTTCTTCTGTCGCGTTGTTTGCCGCGTATTATGAAAACTTGTCAATTCTAATAATATTAATAAGAGGTGCAACCAGAAGTACAAAATGCGAATATTAATTTTATCACTTACACACTTATATTTAATTAAATATTCTTTATTATTTAGTACTGCTACAGACATGTATACAACGATTTATGCAATATACTTTTTGTAATATTTTTAGATAATAAAAATATCTTTATTGTAACATATCAAAATTAATGCTTGTTTTGATGAGCAGGTAGATATACTATTTTCGATATAATCTTCAATTAACCACTTTAAATCTTCAGATGGGCGTGCGAAATAATTTTTAGAATGCACATTTTTTATAACATGAAATAAAGTCAAGATACTTTTTGTAACGCTAATATGATTGATCTAAAATAAGATACTGTAATTGTCATTTATGATTTTACATAACTTGGATTTTTTTAATTTATGTATATTTTAAAAGCATATTCTGATTTAAACTTGTCGATTTTCCGAAGTTTCAAGTTTAATTGATTTAAATAAAGTTGCATATGCAATCATACCACATTAAAAACTGAATTAAGTCTATTTTATATTAAGAACATATTTTATGTTTTACTACTTTGGAACAATCGAAAATTCATTTATAAAATTCTAAACTGTCGTTATAAGAAATCAATCTACCTTTTCTCAAAACAAGAGATTAAAAATGTTGTATAGCAGTCCAAAAATGCTGTTTTTATAATTAATTATAATTTAATATTTTTTCCACAGTATATATTATCAGTATATTTGATTTCCACAGATTTTTTTTGTTATAAAACTAAAAATACTCTATGTACTTCTATATAGACTGCTCTATCATCTTAGTTATGACTTGAATGAGTAATGTGTATTTATTTATAAATTATTATTAACAGTTAGTTAACAGATGTGAAGTTAAATCATGTGTCTGTTATTGTTTTTTGACACAAAGTGTTTTCATTGAAACTATTTTTTTTAACTCTTTGGGGATCTATTTATATGCATAATTTGAATTTGTTAAGTACATCCCAGTTGCGTAGTTGTATTTTCTGTAATGAGTTTAACTCGTTATAATTTATTTTACATATATAATTATATATTTTAAATATTAGTTACAATAATGTTGTGTAATACCAAATAATTTTACTTTATTTGCTTAATGTAAGCAAGTGTAATTTCGAATATTGTTTTGTATATGCATAAATGTGAATATATATTTTTTTAATAATTTGTAACAGCAACGAAATTCAATGAAAGGGAGCCAGTGTGTCTTGTGTATGTGGCATATTAATGCTCTTGTTTTTTTTTAATTACATTTTTCAAAACTCATTTGATTCTAATATAACTAAAAACTGATGAATGTGCAATTATTATCGACCTGATAATCTTAGTATAACATACATCAATAAAATCTCAGTTGGATAAATTTCTAAAATATATAAATATTTTTTTTTTATAAAAATAGATGTTGATTGTCTATATACTATGTATATATTGTTTTTTAGCAAAGATATGTTTCTTGATCAATAGATATACGTAATTTTGGTACATAACTTAGGGGCCTTAATAAATAATTAAAGAAAATGTAGATTGTTTGCATTATAATGGAAAAAAATATTTTTTAGATATTTATGATATTTTAATAGAATTGATCTATTTTTGTTACGCTTTTTTGAATAATAGCATTTAAATTGGATGTTGAAATTTTGAAAAATCTACAGCTGATCTTGTTCGAGTCAGAAATAATGTTGTCTGTTCTTAACGTTTACTTAAGCAATTTTCTTGGTACAAACAAATAATGAAAAATTTGAAAAAAACAACAATTGAATTCTTATACAAATTAGCTAAACGAATTGGGGTTCAGCAACAAAAATTATTTCCGATTCAGCATCATACTGAACCTACAACATTAAGGGTCGGTGCATATCTGGCGAAAGATATGTTGCGTTCTCATCGGTGGCGGAAATTAATAACTGACAAATTATATGATATGACAGTCGACCTTGCCAACTCAACGGAAAGTCCGTGGAGCACTAACGTCTACTTCCTCAAGACGCTCAATGGATCTTTGTCAGATTTCCACCTACCCTAAAAAGTAAATGTTTTACTAACTCAGCAGAAAACCCCTCGCAATATGCAAATAAATTATAAACATTGTACCTGGTTTATAATAAATGTGGTCTTCAGTAATAAACATTTTGAACATCTTCATTTGGTATTATTTAATTATATACCCAATCGGACATAATTTAAACCTTGGCAACATTTACTTTTAACAAGCGAGGTGTCAAACTCAAGGACGTACGTCTACTTGATTTTGATATGTACTTCCATTACTCATCTTTTAGTGGTCTCCTACGTGAAATTGGCAGGATTGTGGTTAACACAAAATAGTCATTAAAATAGAAAAAGAAGAAGAAATTACTCAACCTACATATATCACACTACATTGTAATACAAAGTTTCGACATATATCACACTACATTGTAATACAAAGTTTCGAAGGAAGTTTTATAAAAACTAAGATTGTCCGTTTAAATATATTGAAATTTTTAAAAAAGTTGTTTGATTATTTTTACAATTATTTAAAGACCAGTTAATAAACAAAGTTCTTTTCCAAAAAACCAAGGAAGGATCAACAACTTTTTCGCACTATCTCTGAAGATAACATTCCTAACTTTCAAATTAACCGCCTTATCAACTTATATTAGACAGTCTCTACTTGCGATGTGTACTATTGATTAAATATATCCGGCTCGAAGGATCAACTTCGAATATCGTTGTTCGGGGGTATTCGTTCTCAAACTACCGTCCACATTCCAATATTATTATATGAACTGATAGCATAAAATGTATCCTTCCTTTGCATTTTTATTAATTATGAAAATCAAACAAAAAATTGCAGCCAATATAAGTGAAATATATTTTTTATTGCTGATCAATATTTAACAACACATATACTTAGAACCAGAAATAACAAAATAAATACCTTATCCATATAACGGTATAACAGAAAGAAATGCAGTCAGAAATTCTTATTATATCTATATAAACATCGAATTTATCTATTCACAGGCAGGGGGCAGTTAAATTTATCATAATTTTATTTAATTACAAGATATACACACTGGAAATATACAATTATGGTCGTTAAAAAATAACACCCTTCGTCCACCGTCCTAACTTTACGAGTAGAATTTAAACTAAATTCCTTTGAAATTGTACTAATAAAAAAAAAATACTAAACACCGTACCTACAAGGGGTCGCGGAGGCCGCACGATTAAATTCTACATAGAAAAATATATCATATCAAAGTCCCCGAATTTAGGCTTCACGAAACCACACTAAATGCACTAAGGTAACACCGTTCACCGTAAACTATAAACGATCGCGGCCGGCGACCTTCCGTCTCAACCTGTGTACGAACGCGAAAGCGAGAAAGAATCATTTCACCGTCCGCCTTTTGCTCTTTCTCACTCTACCCGCTCTGGAGCGTTTGCTCTTCAGCGATATACTGTCCATGTTCGGCAACTCGGGGTCGGGAACGGGATTATCGTTCGCGTCGTGGTCGGAGCCGTCCACTCCGTTCTCCATACGGATCGGCTCCGCGCGACTCCTCGGCGGGCTCGCGTCCATGTCCTCGTCCGACTCGTAGTTCCCGTTCGGCTCCGGTCTCGCGCAGGGGCCGTACACGTCGTCGTCGGAGTCGTTCCTCTTGCAGCGGCGGTCGATGTTCTGCAGGGACTGGTTCTTCTGGAGCTCGCTGTGCACGGAGTCCCGGATGTTGAGTTCGGACGTGGCCTTGAGGCAGTAGTCCTCCCGGTCCGAGTCGGAGTAGCGGGGGCGCGTGGGGGGGCGGGGCCGCGCGGCGGCGGGGGCGGGGGACGGTGCCTGCGGGGCGGGGGGCGGGGCGCGCAGCCGCACCTCGGGCCCGCCCCCGTATATGCCGGTGAAGAACCGCCACAGCTCCTCGCTCAACTGAGCGTGATCGGAGCCCTGCTTCAGAGTGCGAGTCGTTTTGCCGTCTATCTCCTGAAAACACATAATATCCTGTGAGCTATCCGCGAGTTGACTGTAGACGAAAAAGAATATATAGTTTAAATAAATGCATTACGAATTTCAAACAGTTTTCTCATTTTAAAATAATTATTTTTAGCTGCGAGTCACGTGACCGCAAACTGCCCTAGAAAACCGTGACGTCACAAAATAATATCGGATATGACATGACGAAATGACAGAAGGCATGAAAAAATCGATCACGCACGTCTGGATTGAATCGCATTTAAATATTGATTTTCAATTATGTGAAAATGTTTGAAAATGAAATTTCAAACATCCCCAAGAAAATATTACGAGAGTCAATTTAACGCAAATACGAATAATAATATTACTTAAAATATATCAAACTCTAACAGATCCATATTAATAAATTGAAAAAAAAAAAACTATTTTTTTAAAGTAAATCGACATATCATTATAATAATAATAAAATCGTCCGCCGTTTTCTCTCTTTGTCGCCCTGACCCCCGGCCGTCTGACCTCCTCTGCCGGGGGGAATTCTTCCACCACTCGAATCGTCGAGGGGTCGGGAAGAGTAGATTATAAATATAATAATAATTATAATTTATTTGCGTTTGAATAGGGTATACAAAAGAGATATAAAAGGTAATATAATTATCGCCTATTCAGCCATTAACAATGTAAAAATGTAAATGCAAATGTAGTAAAAGAAGATATTATAAGCACTGATTAATCCACCCAGGCTACCGTTCAGTTTCTATAGTCTAAGAACTCATGCAACGAATAAAAGGAACGCTCAGCAAGCCACTTATATAACTCTCTCTTAAATCTAGTAAAAGGCGTATTCTTTATAGATTCCGGAATCTTATTAAATATTGTTTGACACATACAGTAGCAGTTATTTTTAAATCGCGCGCTTTTTGGGACTATGTCAAGAACTAGCCTATTGTTATTTCTAGTGTTCTTGGGATACACTTCATGAGCTATTTTGTAATAATCAGGGTATCGTTCGGCAAATTTCGCTGCTTCAAATATATATAAGCAAGGAAGAGGTAGAATACCAAGAAATTTAAACCATTGCTTACATGAGACGTCGGGAGCGATACCACATATGGATCTTATGCATTTTTTCTGGGCAATAAATACCCTTTGCGCATCTGTACCATTGCCCCAAATAATAATTTGCATGACGTAAAATTGACTCCACATAAGCGATGTATGCTGCGAGAGCCGTACTTCTTGTCGCTACTCTCGATAATTTAAATAGCGCAAATGAGAAGCCAGGGCTTGGAAACCGGTTAATTTTTTTAACCGGTTCGACGTAAGTACATGCGAAACTTTACATAAAAGGTGCAGCTCCTTTGAACCGGTTCACTAGAAATACGGTTTTCTTTATTAACCGGTTTAAATATGCCTCCAAACAATGATCTCACAAACTTCAGCGCGGATTTTATGTGCTTTTACTGCTATCTAGGTATGATAAATGTCGTCGCTTAAAAATGATATAATTCGCATTAAAAGCGTAAGAACATTGCTTTTTACGAACCAAGCGAATTAACCGGTTTTTATTTCACTCCGCATTTAGTTCTGATCCAGAACGGAAAATTATAAAAGAACAGGTTTTACCTAAATAAAAACGGTTTATATTGAACCGGTTTCAAGCCCTGTGAGAAGCTATTTATCTTATTACAAACTATTTCTGCATGTTGTTTCCAATCTAGTTTCTTGTCAATAGTTATGCCTATGAATCTAACGTTAGCAGCTTCTTCATGCGTGCATTTTTGGTATGTAATAATCAAGTTATTAGAAATTATATTATTAAAATTCATAAAATATGTCTTGTCTATATTTTTGTTATTTTGTTGTTAGTTGGCTGTCACGTGGCTTCCAATTTTATCAATTACTTTAAATGTTATTTATAAGTCACGTTTTATTTGGAATCAAAATTAGGTTTAAAATATATATACAAAAATTACAGATATAATTTAAATTAATAATACATTCAAACTATATTTTGAAATATCGTTAACTTCCGGCTTATTGTAATGATTAAAAAAATCACACTTCCACAATACCTAACCATTATTCTTATAGATACGATACGATATTTATATAATCTAATGCCCGTAAAATATCCACACAACGTACACAGAATATAAAATGTATGTATAAATGTAAATACAATTAAAAAATGTACGAATAAGTGTCCTGCTTATTTTAATGAACATTATGACCCTGCCCTGCTCATACCCCAGTAGCTCGCCACTGGCCACGTGGATAGTGTGCGGAGTGTACCTGTGTGGTGACGATGCCGCTGTTGTCGACTGGCGGCGGCGGCTGCGGCGTCTTGTTCCTCACGAACGCCTGCCACTGCCGGAACCAGTGCATGCTGATCGCGTATATGGCACGCGGACGCTCCTGCTCCTGTATACATATGTATTGCAGTAGTAGGCAGGGTACGGTGATACAGGGTTAGTTGTTAAACACCAACAACTTATGCTCCATTTATTATAATATAAGAAAAATGGAGGATTACAGAAGTTAGGTTAGATATGAGAGTTTCAATTTTCCAAATTATAACGCTTTTATTGATATCTTGTACGTGGCTGTATTACTGAAGAGATTAGGCCACATTTTAAATTTGGCAGTTATAGTGAAATGAGAATCGCGCCCAAATCATCCAACCCTGCTTTTTTAGGTTCTTAAAAATAGAGTTTTTATTTTACTATGTTTTTCATCCGTATATCGAAGTAACAGCTGTTTTGATCTTACAACTCTCTTTTGTTTTAGTGCCTGACAAACATTCGGCTAATCCCTAGCTTTTTCAATGTATCAAATATATCGGTTGGCTCCTTACCTACTTTGTACAGTGCAATTACTGCAATCCTATTCTCTTTAGTGCCCCACTCCATTTTCAAAACAAATAAATTCTCAACAAAAAACATACAATAATGGCGGGAAAGAAGTCTATTTTTTTATCGTAGAAGCAAACGTTCGAAATTCAAATTAATGCTTTTTTAAATGTATGTAAACAGCCAGTAACAGAATTTATGGCTACACTAGGTATATATATTCAATGTGTATCCGTCGCAGCCAAGTGGTATAATCACCCGACCTGATAGGTTAGAAATTCACGATATATATTTTTTAATAGATAACAAGACTAAGCCGTCTCGCTGAACGGTCCAAACGTCATAATGACATACGGTGAGTTGCACAACCGTCCATTAGGGTTTAATGACGCCTTTAAGCTCTAATGAATGTCAAATTTGTATGGGTAACGAATGAATGAATGAATAAATTCTTTATTGTACACCATAAATTATAGAAAAATTTACAATTGATACAGTTTAGTTGTACAATCGTCAGCCTTATCGCTGAAGAGCAATTCCTGCCAGGCAACCGCAGGTTAGACTGGACTCTGTTACTAAATAGACGGGTAGTAGATGGTGTCTTACATTGCGAGAGAAACATACCTACATATATACATACAAATAACATACATGTGGGAGAATATCTCCATCATCATTACGAAGATCGTTGTAGTTTCTTTTTTTTAAATTACTAGTTATTCGATTACTTAATTATTCGATTGTAGAGAGCGTGATCATCGATACTTTTAATTTTATTAGAATCGTAAAACTGATTTTGACAGTTCGTTAACGAAAAGCCGGTCGCCGCCATTTTGGCACACATTCTGTTTCCGATCGCCGAAGAGTGAACACATCCGACGACATCGCGCTCATCCCGTTATATTTTCGTACGAAAAGTGATAAAACGGAACAAATCCACGTCGGTACACACGCCTGCGGTGTTATTTTAAAGATAGCCCCCCGATATGGTCGATCTATTCGGGCTTCGTGTTAGCCTCTTCCGCCTACCCGCCGTCATATACATACCGCTACATATAAATGTAATATGTAACGTCTCTCTCTCTCCCTCTCTCCGGCCTTTTACGTCCCCACTGCAGGTGCTCAGGCCTTCCTCACGGACGGTTAACGCTGGCCCAATGCGGATCGGAGGGTATCAACGTCCTGCAAACGCAGCCGGGACCGACGGCTCAACGTGCCTTCCGAAGCTGGAGTGGCTCGAGATAATAATCGTTCGGTCCCCCGTCCCGTGACCGACCCTAGCTAGACACCTGCAATACCTGTACCTGGAAGAGGGCGTGCAGGTCGCAGAAGGCGGCCAGCTCTTGGGCGCGGCGCGCGTGGCGGCGGCGGGCGGCGCGCGCGCACGACGCGCACTCGTGCACGTGCGACACCGCCGGCCCGCCGCCGAACCTGCGCCGGACACACGACCTTTAGCACTCGTCGAGGCAAATCGTATTTTATGCGAAATACAAGTAACACAACTATCCCAGCGCTTCTGGTGCCCAAAAATAAAAACATTGCGAGCTCTGTCATCTGTCGCACCGTACTGTGTACTTGTGTTTCTGTCCGATAAATTAATGTTTATTTCTCAAGATTTTATAATACAAAAAAAAAAAAACAAAACGATAAAGCAATAAATTTACAATAATAATATATTTTTTATAAAACCAACCGACATCACGTTATTTATATTTCAAGACAAATAACATTAAGATTGATTGCTTTCGTTATCGTTATTTTACAAACCCGGTACTCACTCTGAATAACACTCATGTTGATATAAAAATCATTTTTCAGTGATTTAACGATAAATGAATAATTTAAAAGTCAAAGACGCTTTAATTTTTTATTTTACAATAAAATTGAAAATACGTTATTGTTTTTAATATTTTGTCTAAAAATATCACGTTTAAATCAAAGCGTCAAAGCTCGCAAGGTTGCGGACGCTAGGTGTCGCTGAAGTCGTTCACAATGTCAACACGAAGGTTCAAAATCACACAGCCGCCGATGGAGAGAACAACGTCTGGTGTTTCTCTACGTGATCGTAATAAGAACGAAGAGATCCGGAAGAAAACCAAAGTTACTGACATTGCTCGAAGGACTCCTCAGCTGATGTGGCAGTGAACGGGACATATAGCTAGAAGAACAGATGGCCGTTGAGTAAAAAATGTCTGGAAATGACGAACGTAGGTCACCATAAGTAGAACTGAGTGCCGTGGAGATCTATGGGGGAGGACTACACTCAGCAGTGGGCGGCTAACGATGATGTGTGTGTACTCCCTCACTGCGCGTACAGGTACTCCCCCAGCGGCTGCGGCAGGCGCGTGTACTCACTGCGCGTACAGGTACTCCCCCAGGCGCGTGTACTCACTGCGCGTACAGGTACTCCCACAGCGGCTGCGGCAGGCGCGTGTACTCACTGCGCGTACAGGTACTCCCCCAGGCGCGTGTACTCACTGCGCGTACAGGTACTCCCACAGCGGCTGCGGCAGGCGCGTGTACTCACTGCGCGTACAGGTACTCCCACAGCGGCTGCGGCAGGCGCGTGTACTCACTGCGCGTACAGGTACTCCCACAGCGGCTGCGGCAGGCGCGTGTACTCACTGCGCGTACAGGTACTCCCCCAGGCGCGTGTACTCACTGCGCGTACAGGTACTCCCACAGCGGCTGCGGCAGGCGCGTGTACTCACTGCGCGTACAGGTACTCCCACAGCGGCTGCGGCAGGCGCGTGTACTCACTGCGCGTACAGGTACTCCCCCAGGCGCGTGTACTCACTGCGCGTACAGGTACTCCCCCAGGCGCGTGTACTCACTGCGCGTACAGGTACTCCCCCAGGCGCGTGTACTCACTGCGCGTACAGGTACTCCCCCAGGCGCGTGTACTCACTGCGCGTACAGGTACTCCCCCAGGCGCGTGTACTCACTGCGCGTACAGGTACTCCCCCAGGCGCGTGTACTCACTGCGCGTACAGGTACTCCCCCAGGCGCGTGTACTCACTGCGCGTACAGGTACTCCCCCAGGCGCGTGTACTCACTGCGCGTACAGGTACTCCCCCAGGCGCGTGTACTCACTGCGCGTACAGGTACTCCCCCAGGCGCGTGTACTCACTGCGCGTACAGGTACTCCCCCAGGCGCGTGTACTCACTGCGCGTACAGGTACTCCCCCAGGCGCGTGTACTCACTGCGCGTACAGGTACTCCCCCAGGCGCGTGTACTCACTGCGCGTACAGGTACTCCCACAGCGGCTGCGGCAGACAGACGGCCAGCAGCGGCAGGTGGCGCACGCGGTCGGGCCGCACGCCGCCGTGGCAGCACACGAAGTCGCTGTTGTCTATCGGGCCCGGCTCCGCCCACGTGTTGAACCTACAGTACACGACCCACTATCACTCGTAAAACTCTCAACTCACATTTCATTGTTTGAATAAAAATTAAATTTGCGATATTCTTAATGAAAAATGCTTAAAAAATCCATTTTATCCCTTGGCAATCTGAGATGGGACTCGAACCCATGACTTTTCGCAATCCGGGCGACTGCTCCAACCCCTAAGCTACCTAACAATACACCCGAACAGCCGAAAGAATTATTTTTACAAATATTTAAACTTTCGATAAAGATGAAATTTTGTTATAATTAATAATATGATCATTTTTGTATTCAATAAAAAAAGAAATAGTCTAAAGTTTGGCAATGGAACCCTCCGTAAATATTATTGTATCATTAATATTAATAAATACGAGTGTACGGTTCCGACCGCACATTGAACTGTAATAAGTAGGTAACGCGCGTCAGCAATATTCGCCTGCTACTTTATTCATAATTATTTAAAATGATGTTTCGCAATGTCTCTAATATTGAAGTAAAAGTTAGTATTTTTCCGATCGCCACACCAATCGCGCGTATCCACTCATACCATTTTACCATACTTTCTACTACCATTATTTCACCATAGTTTTACTTTTCTTTTCTATAATTTTATTAGTATAAAGAGACTCAGTGTTAAAATAAGTTTAAGAACTTTGTTACTACAGTGACTAAATAAAATATATACTTTTTATTATTATTGCCTACAAGTGACTTTTATTATAACTATCTCATCAATAAGGTGTATTCTCCGTACAACGAATATTTTGGCGATAAATTGAAAATTGTCTGTGTTATACCAGCATGAAATTAGATATATTATGACTTCCAATATCATTTAAGTTAATAAAGTTACAATAGATTTCGAATAACCTTTCACAGTGAAACCTTATCTCGTGCCGTTGTTTACTAGTTGAATGAGTTCAAACATGGTCGCACGGACGGACATCTACAGTGACTACTCAAGTAAACATTAATGTTACGTGACGTATGATAGAGACTAACAAAAGAGTGACCTATAAGCAAATACGAACAAGCATAGTCATAGGTATGAGTCAAGTGTACAAAATCCTCTACGAACATTTAGTGGCAGAAAACTTAGTGTCCGTTGGACACCTCTAATTTGATAGAGACCCAAAAATTCCTTCGTGTTTCTTTATTTAATGGAGGTGACTTCGAATGCTAATCTAGAACAATAGTATTGAAAAAAATGAATTGTATTTTTATTCAGTTTTGCCTTTGATTGTACACGTCGATCTTAATCCATGCACTCACTTGTAGATCCACTGTTTGGAGATGTAGAATTTGATATCGTTGGGCTCGACGTTCGTAGACTCCAATATTTCGGCGGCCTTCTGTCTCAACACTGCCATTTGGGGGTTTACTTTCCTTACGAACGGAATAACATAATAATATTATACGTACTATTGCAACTTTTAGTCATCAGATAGTGGCACTATAGCACGTGTAGTAAACAGGTTTTTTTTAAACTTCAAACGTTATTCACAGAGTAAGGAACAAAGAGTAAAGTGACGGTGAATATAATAGGAATTCAATATTTTTGAAATTATCATTAGTTAGCCTAATTTTATCCAATGATACATCATTGCTGCTTATTTAAATGTACAAAGGAAATAATTTATTTCTAAAAAACAAAATGTTCGAAAAAAGTTGGTCGTTTACTAAACGTGCTAGTGCTGCCATCTAAGGCGAGATTTGCGTAATATTCTCTATTTTCGTAACATGAGACGTTTAGCTTCATAACATCGCTAAGATATCGTTATCACATGGTTAGAATCAAGGCTAGAGAGTTACGCGGTCTTACGCTTGAGTCGATATTTGGCGTGCTTCGAAATTTAGCCATCTGTGAAGGTGCAAACATCGATGAGCCACATCAGGGGGTCATTTCACATTTAAAAGATATTCACGAACATCATACTACAACTATTTGATATGTGATTGCGATTGCGGACGTGAGGTTTTTGAAAGATAAGGAATTAACAATACCGTTTATTTGACATTAATTGGAACGTGTTGTGTTCATCATGATATCAGAGTGTAAGTGTTAAACAGCTCGTACAGAGACGTGGAGCATAACTCGTATGCCAGCACATGAAATCCGTTTATTTAAAAAAAAATTACAATAACTGACGCTTCTAGAGTGATGTGATATATCTTAAAATGTAACTTATTTTATACTTATTTCACACCATGTAATAGAGTCTTAAAATAAAATCAGGATAAAAATTGCGAAGCAGATAAATATTTTTAAAAGTAACCCTCATTCGATTCGGACCGTACAATGACGACGGTTGCTACGTTTCATTTCATCTACTATGGAAATATATTCTTTCGTCATTAGGTAAAAAAGCATTTCCACATTTACGAGTCAAACTATAAAAAGCTTTTATTTGAATGCATTAATTTTTAAAATGGCTACACAACTATCTCGAGTTTTGACAGCTGATATAACCTCAAAAGATTATTTACAAATTATGAATCCCCCTGGCCTCCAGACGAAAAGATGCTTAGATGTTATTCTATTTAATGTTAAATCTAATTGAAATTACCACTAATGGTAGGTACACAAGATCTTTAAAGGGAAAGTGGATGATTCTTTGTGGCGTTGTTTAAACATGTAGCAGTGCACTCACTTGTAGAAGAGCACGTACGCCTCGCAGTTGGCCACCTGGTGCGGCGTGAGCGCGCTGACGCACTGGTCGTCGTACGCGTGCCAGTGCCGGTGGTTGCGCGCCACGCACGTGTAGTGCCCGCCGCCGGCAGTGCCGCTGTGGCATATCACCGCGCACAACTCGTACTTGCTTATCTTCGACGTGCACTCTGCCGACAATTGTACAGGGTTCACCACAACATCGACTACACACATACTATTTAAATTATGCGCCTCGGTATATTTCGCGTTCACGAATTTAACCGATAAAGAAACCGATGTGTGATCGTCGTTTTAGCCGCCAAAACTAGTCAGTACCTCGACTGTGATGGAAGTGACAGCACGCAACATTTCAGCATTAAGAATTATACAGAGCTGTAATACGCCAAATTACCTTATTTGAATATAGGTACTAAAACATTGGTTCCAGCAGCGACAGTAATGATTCTGAGTCTGAAATGTCGGGTATAGAAGTCATATCAAATTGTGATTAATTGATGAATTTTGTTTTATTAAAAAAACTGTTCTACTTACGGGTGTTAGAAACTTATTTAGTTAGTACAACCGATTTATCTTAATTCGATTTTCTTTAATCTGGGGTTTTCATTTTCGTATCAGCTGATGGCAAGAAACAGTATACTTTTATTTTTAAATGATTAATTATGTAATAACAACTCTATATAGATTTTTAAAATACATTAGGATTGCCGAAGCTTGACCAATATAGCCGAAGCGCATAATTTAAATCGTATATGTGTGTAATGTAATATTTAATTAAATAGATTATGATATCAAACACGAGTCATACACATGATTAACGTTTAGTGACCACTTTAGGACCAAATTCCTCTGCGTCACGCTTACCTGCTGCTGACACATAAAGCTAAGCAAGTATATTTATCTCGTTCTAACAAGAGGTATGATGTATGATTCTAATAGGGAAATAAGTAGTTTTGATTTCTTCACGCATTTCATGGTTGTATTATAATATAACGCTACCACAATAAATTTTACGCCGTTTAAAACGTAATAACGGACGATTATGACGCGTCTAATAATTAAAGGTCATTGAAGTTACTTATAAAAATGGTAGTACTATTACGTTACATCATACGATTTTCGTCGCCACGAACGCGTTGCCATTTTATTATATCGGATTCAATCACAAATGTCAATATGCCGTTATCCGTTTAACTCAAATTACGATAATGCGTCGATTTACAAAAACTAAATATGTTTATTTCATTTTTTTGCACACCTTACACCTTGAAGTTGAAGCGCAATGCTGCAATGCGCAATATATATTGCCGTTTTGACAGTATTCTTATTTGACTCGCATAGTAGGTACATGGATTCGACTTGGAATTTCGTGTATAGAAAAATATATAATACGAATTTTTTTTACTTCAATTTTACAAGAAATAGCTTAGATAACAGGTAATAAAGTTGAGGAGCGGGGGCTTGCTACGTCACTGCTTTGTAGAAAATGTACCAAAGCGTGACGTCATGTGACATTTTAACTCAATGTATCGATGGAATTTAATGATTACAAGAAAAAAAAAAACGTGTTTAATATTCGTCAACAATCTACCTGACGGTAAACAAACATAAATTAGTCTTCATCCCTATTGTAGTGGAGTATAGGATCACATTCTACTTAATTAGGTTAAGTTTATATTATAACAAGACAGTAATATACTAGAATCCAATCACAGCAGTCATACAGTTATTTGATCGGGTTCTATATATTAAAACCGAGGGTAGAAAACATTCGAGATGTCATTGTATTAATTAATTACTCACAAGTCAAGCCAACTCACCTTTATGCGTGTAAGGCGACATGTCCAAGTCCCTTAGCGGGAAGGACACTCTGGCCGCGACCTTGGCGCTAAACATCAGCTCGTGCCGGAACCGTTTCAGGTGAACGCACAGGACCTCCGGCAGCCGGACCACACCGGACATTTTAACACCGTTCCGGAGTTTATTGCACCGGGAACAACTGTTTAAAAGCGTGTATCGATCAATTGATGATATATTTTCAACTAAATGCAAAATTTCTATAAACAATTTTGAATTTAACTAACGACATATTAAGGCTTGAAATCTATTGAAGACATAGCCAGGAGGTTACAAGTGAACAGAGTTAGAGCTAGAGTCGAGAGAGTAAAGTTATATGAAATGATAATATGATCAAATCAATACTGATGTTGTTAAGGAAACATTTGACTGTTTGTTTGTTTGCATCGAATAGGTCCTGAAACTATCGGACCGATTTTAATAATTCTTTCACCTACCAGAAGCTACATCGTATGCGGTGGACATAGGTTATATTTTAACCAAAAAAAAAACAGCAAATAAAGTGATGAAAATGGGAGTGGAATTTTGTATAGGGAATGAAAACGTTACCATAGTAACCATTGCTTACTATTCAATTCGTCATTGTAATTTTATCCGAGTCATGATATGAAACCTAAACCAAGTGAATTCTTTAATTAAATTCTAAGCTTTACTTTTTATTCCACTAAACAGTTCCACTTCCAATAAGCCGCTTGCGGAAAACTAGTAATCTATTAAAAATAAACAATGTATTGTATCCTATAAAATTCCACTTATGAATATAAGCAACACAGGTGCTCTAGACTGGGTTACAATGCGTGACATGTCATTAATCGTACTATATATAAATATGACACAGCAATTACAAAATTTATGATAAAAACAAGTATATAATAATAGTAATAAAAAAATATTACTTATGTACGAGATAAAAATAATTGAATATCAATATTAACTATGTATAATAATGTTGCCTGAATACGGACCTGTACATGTTATCGCCCTTGAGTTCGTCCGCGCTGAAGAATGCTGCGAGACAATCCTGCAGCGATACCACCGGACCGTACAGCCAAGACCGGAGCCAACCCAGCACCCACCATAGCTAAAAAACAAACAACTAAGACTCAGCTATAAGAGAACTGATTCATAACAGAGGACCACTGGAGTATTATGTCGCCAGGCTGCAGCTTTAGCACATGTAGTTAACACAAAATATTCAATAAATTTTTTAACCTATTTAATGTGTCCCTTCCTTCTTTACTACATACAAATATGCAGCAAACATAGGATATAATTATAACCCTAATTATAAATTCAAATTTTTTTTGTTTATTCTCAGTACTACTTTACTCTTTGCTCACTATACCCTGTGAATAACGTTCATAAAAAACCGTTGTCTACACGTGCTAAATTGCTGCAATACGTCCCGTGTTTTAAAATTTAGCCTTCCTCATCAGATAATATTGATGAGCCGGGACCGGAGGCTCAACGTGCCACACAAAACACAAAAAAGCTCGTGTTAACAAATGTTTGGTCGTCCATCAAATGAACGACCGTTGCGAAATAAGATTTCTCACATTTCTCACAATGTAAATAAGTATTATGGCCGGTTAAACGTAATCAAGTAGGAAGTAGATTTTTAACTTAATTTTATGTGATGAGAATGTGTAAACACACTTATAAGCAGAGTTTGCTTTATCATTATTATAATATTTATTTTTTTGTTTAAGTATGGAGTCTCAGTTAGAAAATTAACCAACCGGATGTGAAGCAGGCAACATTGGTCCGAAGTGGCAATCTTACTTGCTAGAAAATCCGAAATTTTAAAAGACCAAATATTGAATTAATCCAGTAGCAGTTTAAAATTGCAGCTTTTCATATGCATGATACACATATAGTGTGCCCCTCACCCACGAGTCCTGCGCCTGGTGGGCGGCGTGGTGGGGCGCGGGCTGCTGGCAGCGCAGCACGGCGAGGTGGTCGCGCGACGGGATCGGCAGCGACAGGTCCTGGAACGTCTCCACGCGGGTGGACACCTGTACCGGACACGGTCCATACATTATACTATCAGTACTTAAAGCTACGATTATATTATTGAGTTCATTTCTAATAGAGATAATCGATTTTGAAGTGTTAAGACGATCACATTTGTTCTATGTATAGTTTATGTGTATTTGTACAAATACATATTGCAATTTAAAAGAATTTTATTTATTTAATCTCTACTAAAAAAAACAAAAAAGTACAATTTTCGTTACAAGTATTGATGTTTTAAGCTTTGGAGGGTTAGATTTCATTAATTACATGTATTAAAAAAAATATTTGTTTTTTAATAAGCCAATTAAAATAAGTATCTAATATATACACAGTCAAACAATTTTTATTGCGATGGTTTTTAAAATATTTGAAAATACACATTCCGTGAAATAAATTCGTCAACAAACGTCAACGTACATATGCTACGTGAAACGGACTGTAGAGCTTAAACTCCTCATTGAATATTAATTAACGTTTGTTTAATGACACGAGTTCATATTCTGTAATTGGAGAAATCACATTGAGAAGTTTTATATTAATAATGGCTGTGATGATCCTGTATAGAATGCGAGGTTCGTATCAGACATTTTTAATGCAATTTGGACGGCAGCAATGTTTTGTGGTCACCCATCCCGTGACCCACCATTGAAAAAGTTGCTCAACAACAACGACCGCGGGCCGCTGCGTATATCAACTACACCACCGAGCCACGTTGGGGAATTCGGCAAGTATATATATGTAACAGTGTTCCACTCACCCTATCACATATGAGGCACTGTACAGACGACAGCAGTTTACCGTCGAACACGTCAGATATCACGCTGCGATATTTTGTACCGCCGCACCCTCCGTCGCCGCCGCCACAAGACGTCGACTGAGGTTTTGTACCCAGTACACTGTCCACATATAATAATAATAAATATATTATATCGTCACAAGTGTACTAGAATCTATAAAATATATACGTCTATTTTTGAAAAGTATCTCAATTTACATTTTCGCGCGAATTTGACAAAAATCCTGGACGCCATGTTACTCTGTAGTTGTGACGTCACTTGGTGTTGTACACAAACTCGTTGATATTGTTTTCTTACATATTTATGCACATTTTCGCGGAAATTTGACAAAAATCCCGGACGCCATGTTACTCTGTAGTTGTGACGTCACTTGGTGTTGTAAACAAACTCGTTGAGATTGCTTTCTTACACTTCCATGCACTTTCTATGATATTCAAATAGTTGTCAGAAGATACCACTTACATCAATGTTTTGACATTTAGTAATTCTCATTTTCCAGAGCATTTTTTTTTTGTACTTTCTCGGCGGAAATTGAATTAGTATTGAAGTGAAAAACGCTAAAAGTAAGACAAATGTCTTAGTTTTGGTAGCTTCACATTTTCGGTATGTATTGTGTTTCTTGACATATTAATATCTTTGGTAAAGATATATAAACTTCTTGGTTCCTCCTAATAGTTAATGAAAGAGCAAATTTATTATTTAGCGACAATTTCAAACAAAAACCATAGACACAGACAACATTACGAAATTTGTCAGTTGCGTTTTAATATGACAAATAACTGGTATACTCTTAATGAAAAATGCTTAAAAGATCCACTTGTACGTGGCACTCTGAGATGGGATTCGAATCCATGACCTTTCGCAAAAATTGATCAAATATAATAAATCGGTATTATCACAAATTTTTTGAGTCTTTTTAATTATTATTTTATATAAGATTATTTTATTGGAAGAAATCGCTGTTCAGCGATAAGGCCGCCCATTGCACAACTGTAATTCATATATTTTTTTGTTCCTTGCAATGGCTTTATTTTTTTTGTGCAATAAAGTGTTAAATAAACATAAATAAATAAAAAATCATCGAAAAAAAAAATATCATAGAGAATGGTCTAGGCATTCTAGAGTTATAAATGGTTATATATATAGATATATAATGAACGTCATATGGATCGTCTCACTGTGTACGTTCGGGCATCGAATCTTGCACGTCGCTGGCGCCGCTCGAGCAGGTCTCGTATCGCTCCTCCGCTTCACTCGAGCACGACAACTCGGACTCCGAGTCCAGGTCGCGGTGATTCAACTCCGGACCTGATGTTAGACGTAACATTATATCATAGTACATCATGGTACATGATGGGGTAAAAAAAAAACAATAAAGAAAATTTAATCTGACTTCAAAAACGTCGTAACAATAAAGAAAACCGGCTGTATAGAGTAAAATAATACCACAAACTTTTATCTTCTATAAAACCGAAACATAAGAAGTAGGATACACAAACAATTTTTTTTTGAGGTTGATGCCAGCTGTGACTTTAGTAAGAAGAGAAACAGCACTATCAGAAAATATATTTTCCTCTTACCATAGATGATATTAATACTTCTAAATATGTAAAATACTAACCTCAAAAAAAAAAATTGTTGAAGTCACTTTTCGACTCCTGGTCTAGAATTAAACAGGCTAATATTGATTGATCTGTTGCCAGTTGATCTGTCATCCTGACAGATCAAAAAAGCATTCACTATGACATATCAATCGGGGTCTTCGATTACTCGGTATCAAAACTGAAGCGTCCAAAGATGGCGTTGATGTGGAATTTGTTTCTCCTACATCCTACCTTTATGCCAATCCGCACTGGTGTATATTGGCCCATTCTGTTTGATACCATTTAAAAGGCTAATCTTAACAGGCCTACCTGTGAATATTAGTAAGCTATTAATATTATAAAGACAATTGTCTCACTCGTGGGGCCGTTCATTTGATGACTGACAGCGGTGTACGCCAATTGCTGTGTGCCAGCGAAACTAGCCGATCGGCGGTGCTTAGACGACGTTGTTTCGTGACCGTGTACCCTGTTACATAGAGCATTAAATAAAAACAAAAGTGTAATGTTATTTTTTGCTTATATCTTAAGGCAAACAGCGGAGTCGACGGATCTTCTGTCAGATATGTGCTGACAGGCCCGGATCTACGATTTTTTTTAAAGCGTCAGAAACTTCAAATGTATTTTAATAGAAGTTTGTGCAACTATCATATAAGAAGGGGTATTAAAACACGAGAGTCTGTTTATCTTTCGACTCGAGTGTTTTAATACCTAAGTTATATACAGTTTCATACACTACTTTATCCTTACTCATAGGAAAAATTGAAATTAAACAAAGTAGGTACAGGTTACAACGAAGTAATTTATGTGTGCGCCATTTTTTCACAGTTTGAACTGCGCATGCGTGCGCCTTTTTTTCATATTCAGCCTAAAACCATATACTACTTTAATGAATAAAAAAAGGAAGCGGTACTATAATGAGTTTTATGATACAGTTGGCGGTACTATAATGAGTTTTATTTTTAATTTTATGTATATGCGTTTATAAAGTGCGAATGTATAGAATTGTCTTTGAAATCGTAATCCGAATTTTTCGATTTGAGTGTAGATAAAATAATTTAATAAATGTAAGCGTTTCCATAAAATATGAATTTTTTGTATTGTGAATGTGTCCAATTGTTTTGAAGAATGCTATACTTTTAATTAAAAAGATTAAGTAAAGGGTCCGAAACTTCAATAAAAGCAAAATACAAACGCGATGAAACTATTAAAAAGTTGTTTCATACGTAATTTTTTTTTACGCTAGTCGTAAAAGTAGACAGTGACATACAGCAATCTATCACTGTTTGAAACGACGAGTGACATCCTCAAGCTATATTGTATAGAATTTTGAGCCAAACATTCTCTAAGGTTTCTTTTAAGGTGTCACATAAAAGTGTACGGAACAAGATAGTTATTTCACATATTTTGGTCCTTTAGAAGCATTCCTCCAAACGATTTAAGCCTTAACCTGTCAACTGTAAAGTTAAGTCTAAAATTAGTATCACAAATTTTCGCCTTACTGTACTGTTGATCATACCTTAAATAGCCGTCAGTTCTGGATTCACTATAGGAGGAGGACGCGGGAGACTTCCGCCTCATTCTTGCGAACAACGGCGCGTCACTAGCTGTAAATAAAAATATTATTAAACATTTATAATAGAAAAATAATTCGTCCATTTTACTCTAGGTTGCAATTATTAATATTCACATTACTTTATAATTAAATATAGTTAACTTATAACGTCTTCCATTTTATCATCTACATTGATTGTTATTAACAAATATACATAAATTTTATTTTAATACATAGGATACAGGGCCTATAGCACACTTCCTTGTGGTATTTCACAGAATCATATTATATTTTAGATTATTTAGATGAATGAATGACACTGTGTACTTTAAAAAAAAAAATCAATTGAAGGGCATGCTGATACCACGATTTATTAAACGGATTTTATAATGTCAGATATAGAGTCGAAAGCTTTGGTAAAATTACCGCCAGAGGAGGCTGCACGTCGCCGTATGTGGACTATTCTACCCTCTTGATGATCGCCGTCCGCTTCCGAAGATATTTTATCTCCCGCCATACTATCGTATACCTAAAAATTATGTATAATTTCACAGCCGAACAAAATATAGTTACAGTGAGATTCTAAACAATATTTTTTAGAAACAACACGCTTATTATAAAGATTTGCAAAACCTGGTTTTGTAGTGATAAAATTATTTTTGTGCAAATTTATTTTACAGAATTTAACATTACTACACTTACCGGTTCTTTTAACTCCTCATGTAATTGGTCCATGAAACATCGTAGGAACTCTTGGGTGTCGTGTTGGTGGTAGCCGCGAAACATCGGATATACCTACACAATAACGCGTTCTATCACTAAGATGAAAGGGTCGAAATTACTCAGATGCATGTGTGATATATACCAACTAAAAAACAGGTAAAATAATAAAATGTATTGTGATAATCTTTAATATAACAAAAAAAAATATATATCACAATCAACTAGTAACAACAATTGCCAAAGAAATTGTACACTTGTACATACATAGTTTTGGAAAAATATTGAAGTGAAGAGATAGGTTTCTCCTAACTCTTCACTTTAAGGCATAAGACATGTCGTCAGTTCCTAGTATTATATAAAATTGTTGGGATATCATTAAACTATATCTATGGATAATTTTCAAAACTCTCTATTTATGTTTATTAGTAAAATATTTATGGGAAAAAAAATTATACAGTAGTTATAACAGTTAGTTTATATTTCAATACTAGTGTTTTCAGTACTGTACTCACGTTTCTGATTCCATATAGGATTCCGCTAGGCACAACATAACCTCTAGTTTTTCGACTCCACATTTCTTTGATTAGTTTTTGGTATGCTCTGTAACAATTAATTGTTACTGAAAGAAAGCTTTTTGTAAAACCCAGTTTAGGACGATTAGATATATCAACACCTTGTATTGTTTAAGAACACGTTGACTAAATTTAAGTGTTTTGACAGCAATATTTTATTTCCAGTGCGAAATTTTTTTTTGCTGATTCATTATCAGTAGCAGAAGACTTTTCCATAATTTGTTAAGTGTGCTGTATGGGAGCACTCTTAAATATTTATTTTCTTCTGGTTTTTAGTATTTATTGCTGAAGCGGCAACAGAAATACATCATCTGTCAAAATTTCAACTGCCTTACTCTCACACTTCATGATTACCCTTTGGATACGGAACACTAAAAAGTAACTCAGATTGCAAAATGCTATGAACTTCAACAAGTGATGAATGACTATCCCATTAAGTATTTTTTCTATAAATATTCAAATGGCATTGTAACTGCAAATTGTATCAAAAATAATAATAATATCCATTTATTAAAAAATAGCGGTGTTGTTTCATAAACAACCACGTGTACAGATATAGTGGAATGGATACCTGCTGATGGCCGGTTTCTTGTCCGCTGTGAGCACGTGTACTGCTGCGGCGCATTCCAAGAAGTATGACGTCAGCGGCGCCGTGTTACTGAGCGCTTGTAACGCGGCGTTCATGTAACACGTGTTACCCATATTCTGGAGACCGACTAGACCTGCGTATAGGACAAGCAAGTCTTAACCGAGGAATACCCTAGCAATGCCCGCCGGTCCTTGTACCTCTTAAGCCCCGGAAGCGGATTTTAATATTTTTCGTTATTTTATCATGTTGGATTTACAGTTTGAAATCGCCTCATCATCATCAGCCCTTTCACGTCCCCACTGCAGGGGCTCAGGCATTCTTATGGATGGTTAAGGAGGATGACCCTCCACGCTGGCCCAAAGCGGATTGGAGGGTAAATCGCCTACAAAATGTTAATAAGTTACACAAAGCACCATATATTAAAGAAAAAGAGTTGTCAGTTTATACGCAATAGAAAAAGAAATATTCAGTTGAAAAACGCAAGAAAATCTTAACTATTTTCCTAGCGGCGAGATTGACTGCGCTAGAGTCCAAATCGTGAATAGTGGGCATTAAATTTTCTAACCGTCGTAGCTGCCAGGGTTGCCAGGTGTAGGCGTAGAAAATCATCAAATGCGATTTCAGTGAGCGCCCTCCATCGACGGATATTGATTTACAAGTTCTAAAATTGTTCCTTTGACAGTTACAGTTTTTGGGATAAATCTTAAAAAATATCCTAAAATCGGGTATTTTTTTCCGCTATAGGGGAGGGAGGCCTCAATCCCAGCTATGGAGACATTAAAAGACTGATGACGATAAGAATATTCCATGGAGGTGTGAAAAGCTTGGAGTAAGTAACAGGGCACTGAGGAGACATTTGATAATTTCTGATCACAGTTCTAACCTAACCTAACCTTTTTTTTTGCTAACGCAGGGGAAATGCACCTTAAGCCATAAATCAGGGCTCCTCTTCCACCCCGCCCTGAAAAGGGCAGGTTAATGTGGAAGCCCTACCTGGATGAAAATAGATGAGTCCGGTATCCAGCAAGGAGGGCCCGGAAACCTAACCTAACCTAACCAAAACATTGTTCACTGTGTTCTACATTATAAAGTATACCTTCAGTCACACAGTGAACAATGTTTTGGTTAGGTTAGGTTAGAACTGTGATCAGAACTTTTTTCTATAGTAAAAGTCATTCAAGAAAAACACATCAGATACTTTCTAAGTATTTTTTCAATGTTCCTTTATATACATTCCAACGGAGTTTTATTGTCGTTTGTGCACGTGCATTTATCTGTGGGTGGTGCAATTATATCTAGCAATACTGAGTGTGCGAGTTGCTTGTCGTTGCAGTTTTAGTAATATACTAACTGTTTTCCGCGACTTCACTCGCGTAAATTATAGCGATATATGATGATGTGTGAATAAAATAATAAGGTTAATGCATTAATGGTTTATAATGTAAATTAATTATGAATTATAACTAATAATATTTTACATACTAAAACTATTACATACTGTCATATTATTTTAAAACATCTGTTGTACCCGCACCATATTTAATGCAATAATTGATTGATCTTCGGTAATACTGATCCGGTAGATTACCCCCTACAAGCGAACAAACTTAAATAGAGAATTTAATTACTATAAAGACAAAACAATAAATAATAACTTCGTGTTTATAATTTGTTGTTTTATCTTTATAATAAGTAAATTCACTATTTAAGAACGCATCTGATAATTTCTTGTAAATATTATTTTCGATGCATACACACGCACATGTTTTAAAAACAATTGTGCATTGATAACATTGCGTCACGCGTGCGATAAGAAAATGAAAGTGATCCAATTGTTGAACTGACTGACCTCTTGGGCGTGTTTCATCATCGTAGTCCACGTCGTCCGGGTCCACATCGTCGTCGGAGTTGAAGCCGAGCGCCGCTGAACCAAAGTGGGCGCCCACCGTTGGGCCTTCCATCGACGTCGTGTCTGGACTCGCCTATAAAAAACATCGACAATTATTTGAGGAAATTGACCCAATTCGACGTACAATGAAGTGTTCATTCATTCATTCAATTATATTTCACCCAGCATGGTTTCTTGCATGGTTTATTTCAAGGTTTAAGTGAAGCTACAGCAGACGCGAGTGATATAGGTAGTATAGGATATATATTTTATGCGGGCGAAGCCGCGGGAAAACAGCTATGTATGGAATACTGAAAATCTTTCCTTAAATTTTTCTCAGTAAGGGAAAATTTCTTTCAATAAGTCCAGCAAATTCGCGACCTGCTTACCAATTCGCTTGGCTTATTTCAGTTTCCTATAAATTAATATTTTTATATCTAATTTTCTTTTGTGCATTTTACATCTATAATACTATCTTGAATAGTTCGATGCCGCAGTTAACACGCCAAGTATATGATGAGGAAGTTAAGCAACTTGAAAAAGGACCGGTCATAGGATGGGTAATCAAAATATTATTATCTCGCGCTCTTCCGTTCTTCGGAAGGCACGCTAAACTGTTAGTCCCGACCGCATCTGCAGTCTTTTACACCAACCAGTCTGCACCAAACCATAATATGATAAAAACTACTTAATCTAAGCTATGTTTGTTGGATTTAAAATATAGTGCCTCAAACTTTTTATAATTAATTGTGTAAACACCTCTAGGATATTAATTTAGTACGTTAACGTCTGTTGTGTTACCTTGATAAATAAATAGAAACATTTCCTGAAAAATGTCCACCAGCTCTTGGACTATAGTAGCATAAAATAAACATATGATCGTTCGTTACCGCAGCTTGTGCCAACGCAGCTCGTATGTGGACCTCCTTCTGGCAAATGTAGCACCATATCCGTTCCGTTGACACGTTCATATGCACGCTGTGAGTTGGAAAATTCTGGAAGAAAATGTGGTGTGCTGTTAAAATTTTCCCTTTATATATTATGTGACAAAAATTCTTCCATCGCGTCTGTTTGGACGAGATTACTTAAAAACTACTTACCGGAAATTCATTTATGACTTATGTATAATTATTTAAAGTATAACGACTACAGAGAGACATGTAGAGGATTGCGGGATTAGAACGATTTTCGTGTACCCAATTCATTTCTGTTCGCACGGTACTTTAGTGTACTAACGGAAATAAATTATAATGAATCACCCTGACATTATCTTCGAACCTTTTTGATAAGGCAGGAGAATTGTACCTTATGCCTTAAATCAGGCCTCTTCCAGTCACCTGGACCTGCCTGAGCAATGGCGGTGTACCGAGGGGTATGTTCATTTCAAAAACTGTTTTGACAGAACATTAATATATAATTTAAAAGTTAAAGACTGCCTAATAAATTGTCTTTTGTCTTATGTATTGACCGTATAAAGAGTTACGCGCCTGATATGATATGTTTATTGTTTAAAAAAAAACGTTTGCGCTTTTATTTATATTGATAAATAAAACCTCCTTTCAAATACATTGACGTAAGTGACTTGTTTTGGAGTTCGATTTACCACTTATTATTATAGGTGTTTTTTTTTACAATATTATTTTATTTATATATTGATTTATCTACCGTAGAATCGGTAGGGACAAGTTATTGGGCTATTTTAGTGGTTCTTAACCTGGGGGTTTACCTTTGGGGTAAATATAAAATTAAGACCAAATAAAACTGTCCCAATGTGGAACATGATTATAGACCTATTTAACTTGTTAAATTAATAACTTGTCTACTTGAAATCTTAAACGATTTTTGGTAAAATCGCCGGTGTTAGACTTAAATTAGTGCTAATTTAGTGACTCGCATATTTTATCTTATATCGTTATAAATTTTATATATATATATATATATTATTGATTCATTTTAGAAACGGTGCAAACTATTTTGGCAAGAAAATATTAATTCGTGTAAGAAAATGCTTACATATTTATAGGTATACTTTATTATATATTTCCATAGCACAAGGGATTCATTTACTCAGATAGGGATCTGCCAATGTTTCTGATTCGATTAAGCTTTTCAAATATCGCAGCACAATAAACTTCAATCTATTTAAATGTTAACACATATAATATTATGCGCAAAATCGCTGAAGGTATGACATTGTGTCGTCTGATATACTCGAAACATTACTGTGTGTATCATTAACATAATTTGCATTAGACAATTTAAAATTAATGAACGGAAAATAGGTATTACGTATTCCTAACTAATGGAATTTTCGTTATTTCATTTTATTACCCATAATATGTATTGCGAACGGAAATAACTCTCACGAGGTCACGTGAAGTACTATGAAACCACAATTTGATCGGAAAACGATTTTTGCCTGTACAATATTCTAAATAGAAAACAGTATAATAATTCGATAGACTTTAATAATTCTTTCTCCTACGAGACGTTATACGCGGATGATATTGGCTTTAATTTACGAGGGCAAAGTCGTGGGAAAACAGCTAGTACATTATAAGTAGATCAGTAAATGACAAGACCAGAGGTGCCCATGTTAACTTCGAGTGCGTCGCTAGAGGGCAAGCCCCTAGCTTGAGACCACACAACTAAACTTACATCACTTTTCTGACATTGAACTGGCTAAAACTGTATTTTAAGTTCAATACATTTACATCTATAAATTAAATCTTTTATACTAAATTATTTACTGTACGTGCGTCATCCGGAAGTATCTGATACTTGTTTTCTACGTGATCTAGATATGAAGGCCGAGCTGAAGCTACAAGTGCATCAATTCAACCATATGTTTTGAACGCACACATTTAGTCTTGCTACTACTACCATATACAACGAGAACTAACTTTATTAGCAAGTTTAAATCATTATCTGACCAAATTGAAATATTTCATTTTTAACAATATACATTGTGTTGAAACACTTCCTATACCCCAATGAATGAAATGAAATGCCTAAGATTTAAGTAGTACCTAAGTAGTCTCAGTTCCTTGATTTGTATTTCAGCACCAAGGTTTTATATATAGTAGTATCAATGGCAAGAGGGTTACTACCACACTTTTTAACAGGTTGTAGCAAGAACATTCAAACCCTAACCAAAGTGCTTGGTTTAATATTTTCTTTGATGAAATTCAACATACCTTCTGATGTATAGTGCTATGGTCATTTTTTACTTCGGAACAACCAATATGGTGGCACTCCGGCTGCAAACATATCCACAGGTTTGGCCCGGGGCAACCGCAATCGTAACATGTTAATGTCTGAAATAAATTTAAAATTGTGAACGTGTGCTTTACATAATCTGATACAAAACCTATAATTATTGTAAACTCTCTCATAAATTGCCATATGACATCCAGAACAGAAGTTATCATCACTTAAAAAGTTACTTCTTTCACCACTGTGATTAATAGTGCAATGTAATGAAATATCAAAGCAATTTCAATAACACAAACAATCGGTAAGTATACTATAGGGAATATGCACATTTAAAAAATTGTATTCATATGATAATTTACATCATTATATGTATAACTGTAAAAGATACCTGGCACTGAAAAACTAAAATTTTGTAACAATAATAATTGCTGATAAGTAACAAAATACACAACAGACTGATATGATATTTTAAATCAATATGGATTTTGAGTGATTGATTATTAATCAATTACCCAAATTGATTATCAACAAATATTCTTTTAAAGTATAATTGATTTTTTTAATAATGATGTAGTTTAGGAAATTGGTGAAATAAAAAGCCTTAAACATCATCTAAATTGAAATTGAAATGTGTTATTTATTTTGCGACATCATACATTGATGTTAACTCTTTGTAACAACAAATTCCCTATACATGTACATTTTCGTCACATCTGCTCTGACAAGTAACTTAACCTAGTAAGGTTACTAGGTTATGCACTACCTTTATGCACCCTTCACTATTCCAAAAAGTAACTACAATTACTGTTATTTGATTTAATAAACTACTTACCTGATATCAAGAAAATAAGCACTTTGAAGTAAGCGGAAAGTTAAAATACATGTGTAGACAGTAAACGAAAATAAATACATTTTATGCTTATTATATTTATAACATTGCTTAAACTAATTATGAAAAAACAAATATTTTATGATTGTTGTTACATGACTACAAACAGCACAAGACATCACATCTTTCTTATTCATATTAGAATTCAACCTTATGCATACATAGAACAGTATTTGTTTCAGAGTGCCATGAGAACATTGCGACACCATGACATAATTGGTGTTTTAGGGGAAATTTTAAAAATTAAATTTATTTTTAAATTTAAACTTATTATTTAAATGAATTTTTTAGGCATATTTTATCTATAAAACAAATATAATTACAAAAGTTGTCTACGCCCCTAGTGACAAATATATTGCATACTATACTTATATAAAACGCTCAATAATTTTCTGTCAGACTTGCACCAACTCTAACATTGATAATAGAATGTATATATATTTATTATTTTATAGCATTATTGTGGAAATCGCAACTATCTGAAAATAGGTATTATTGATCTTTTTTATGATGTAGGAAAAATGCAGGTGGCATATCCACTAAACTGACTCTGATGCACCCTCATTTTCAGAAAAAATGGCTTGACAATGCTTCCACACCCTACCCTGGAGGGTTTTCATTGACCTAGCTTTGGTTTTGACCAGTTGAAGATGTTTTTTATACAAATTCAATTTAGATAATTAATTTTCTATGTGTGATTATATTTAAGAAATACTAGCTAGCCCAGCCAGATCCTATCATTAAAGTTAAACTAAATAACAGATACATATATATATATAAAAAATTGATTAAATCAGTTCAGCAGCTCATGAGACAAGATTATTTTACATAAAATTTATCTTATTTGGTAATATAAGATTTTGATCATAACACTAGATTAAATGATTTAACTACAAACAAATTTTTTAAACTGTTTATATTATAGCCAGTTGAATGTCAATTTGATAAAAATATAATAAAGTAATCATAAGGAATTAAAAAATCCTTTGTATACAAAGAATTTAACACAAAGATATAATTGAAGTATATATACGAACAGACTATATATATATATATATATATATATATATGCATATGGTCAGTCGTTGCACAATGATAACTGGACTGAGAAATTGTTAATTAACAAGTCATACTGACATTGCTTTTTAGGTTATGTATGAATAGGATATTAAATAAAACTCACATCTTTTGACTGCCACAACTCCTTTCCAAGGACATCCGCGAGTTTGGTTAAGTGATCACACGTTACTCCTTTATCCATAGTGCCACACAAATAGCATAAACCGCAAATACAAACTTTAGTTTACTGATTCACAGTCTACTAGTAAATAAAAGGCATATCTTAAAGAATGGCTGACCAAAATGTAATAATTTTAATAGAACAATAAAACATAGGGTGTAAATGAAGATAATATGAAAACATTTTAATTAAAAGGCTAATAATTGAATTAGATTACAGAAATTTTCTTTTGCACAAAACCCTTCCGTGACAGGCTAAAAGTCAGACAGATCTGTATTCTGTTATGTCTCTGATCTGTCTGATTGAATAGTGCACAATGTTTGCATGCTCTCTTTAACACTATTAGTATGGTAGAGACAGCACTATTCATTTAACTTAATTTTTGCGATTTTCAGAATATGGACTAGCAGTTATGGTTAATGTTGCTATTACAGAAATTATATATTATAAATATTGCTTTTTTTCCAAAAAAACAATGCTGAGATATTTTGTAGAGGCATTTTATCTCTTTCAATATCATTTTTTTTAATTATTATTTTAATATTTTAATTATTCTTAATTTTCTCAGTTTTATTTCTGAATAACATACAACATGTTTATATATATATATTTTTATAAAGCTCATTTATTAACGTAGATTATAGAATAAAACACATTTTTTTTTACCTAAAAATAAATTATTTAAGTAAAGACGAAAAGTAGAATAATGGTAAATGTGTTTTTCAAGAAAATGTGAAAAATATAGCGAAATTATTCCATTATTTGCAATTTTGCGAAAATCAATAGTCAGTAAAACCACCCATGATGTTAACAACGGTCCTGCAACGATTTTTCAAAGTCTTGCTGCGGGATATTGTCCCAGGTTCTGGAAAGATGCAAAAAAGTTGCTCTTCAGTGACAATGTTTTTTTTTTATTTATTTGTACTACAGTATCATAGATTGTCAACGAATAGGTCGATTTAATTAAAGTTTTTATAATTAATAGCCCTCTTTCGTCAATAACTTTAATTACAATACATAATAGCTAATATATCGCGTTTTATTCGGTCATTAATTTCAGTTCTTATAATCGACTGGAGGAAATACAATCTTTACAATTTTCATTAAACAGTACTAGCATTCTACCAGCGGCTTCGCCCGCGTGGTGCCTAGGGAACTTTTTAGTGGGATCCGGTTGAGACTAGAGTTGTTCAGTTGTTCAAAGCGACTAAAATACATTAACACCATGAAGACTAAATGTTAAGGCAAATTAAAATAGTACTTAAAGTCGGATGGAAATGTTATTAAGGTCGGATGGAGATTTACTGTAGGTTATTAATTAATTTATAACCGCCCGACTTCAATAGCATATTCTTGAAGAAGTCGCTTTTGAGATTTTTTTTTTCACCTTTTTAGAGTTTGAAGTCGGTTCTATTTTTTTAAGTTTTTATTTCATGCTTTTTAATGATATTGATATTTTTCTATAATAGGTAACACTAAAATACTTTTCTGAAAACCACGTCAAAGCCGTATTTATGTAATAATTATAACACAATGGAAAACAATGTTTATAACACAATGGAAGTGAGCGCAGAGGTTTTTTTTTAAATTTATGGAAATCAATTGAATAAATGCTATGATATAATTAAAAGTGGCATTTAGCTATAGTATACAATAATATTACCGCCAATTATTTTTTAAAATAAAATACTTATGCCATAGTAGGTCTTGTAATTTTTCATTATAATTTTTAACAAAAGTTCTGAAAACAATAACAACTATGTAAGTTAGTTATATTGCTATTTGTTGTTTGTTGAACTTACAACAACAAAACTACGTCAAGTCTCAATAATATTTTTATATTATATATAGTGAATGAATGAATAGGGTTTATTAATCACCAACGAAAGTTATTAAAACGATATTTATAATAAAAATCCGTTTAATATCTATATACTTACCCGATATGTATCAAATATACTAGGTATTCGTACAAAATAACACGACTTCTGGCTAAAATAACGTTTGTGCAAAGTGTAACGTGCAAATAACTTGTGCTTTCGAAATTAAGACTTTAAAAAACTGTGATAAGTTATTAAATCTTTTATTCATAATTAAATAATGTTAATAAACATTCAGCAAACAACAAGAAACGTTCAAAGCGAACTGTACGAGCTTTGTGATTTTGAAATTTATAGGTTATAACTTTAAATTTCAAAATCACAAAGACATGTACAGTTATTATTGCTATTACTACTGATCTTACATGTCAACGGCGGACGTCGAGCCATGTGTTAAGTTAATTCGTACGGTGGGTATGTGCTTTTTGGTTCTTACAATAATATTGTTAATAATAGATTGAAATCCTACACAACCTAATCTAGAAATCAGTTTTATTGAAATATATTATTTATTAAGTACCTAGAGTAGTCATGCTCTCTTAAAATCTCTGCGGTAGTGTCGTGTGCGTTAGGTGGTTACGTTCCCTCAAATATAGTATAGTCGGGTTGTATTATTGAAATTAAAAAATAGCCCTTGCTGAGTTTCTTGCCGATTCTTGTCAGTACAAGATCTCCCGCCTTAGTTTTGCGAACCATTGGCAAATTTTCGACTTTCACAAGTACTATGTAACAGCCTAGACTGAATTGATTTTGATGTTTATATTAATAGCATTGGTTTTGTGGATGCATAATGACATATACAAATACAAGCTGAATTCTGCGCTCCGCTTTTTACCTTAAATTAATTTCGTTCTTCATTCCAAACCTGAATTCGGATGAAAGTTACGAGCAACCAATAAGTTGGCTCATCACTAATGTTGACGTATCAACCAAACATCATTCCTTTACACGTAACATAATAAACATCTTAAACTTACGATTAAAATAAATTAAAATTAATTTGAAAGTTAGATATTATAAGAAACACAAAACGATGTTATATTTATTAATTTTCGATACTCAATTAACTTTTATTACATCAGAAACAAAATCTGAATGAATATCATAAACAAAATCCAAACATCGCGAGTGACATCTAGTATGATTTCAAAAACTAATTTTTATTTTTTAAATACTTCCTCATAGTCGGTAATACTGACATTTACGAAAAAGTGATTATGACACATTAGAATTGCTCACTTTTTAAGGTGATTACGACTTTGGGTTGTCAATGAGGAAGTATTAAAAAAAAACGAAAGCACTCCCTAATGTACTGTGACGATTTTACTATCTGTCTATCTTAATCCAAGAATTAAAAAAAAAGAATAATATTGTAAAACAATTTAAAAATAATCAAAATATAAAAATATATATTTACAATACTCTCAAAATTGATTGAATCTGCATACAATAACATAATTACAACTTAAAACTAAAATTAAAACAAGCAAAATATTATAAAGAAAAATAATAAATTCAATAGGCACAGTCTGGGCAAAACTGTTGTATACTCAGTAAGTCTATTGTTCATGCGCTTGCGCATTGCCGACCGAAGCGGGAAACCGGTTCTCCAACAAAATGCGGGTGGCACAATTGAGATACGACCGCAGCGACAGGACACATTGTCGTCACTTACATTATTTCTCACTAATTACTGTCTCCTTGATTGTGAATTTTTGATTTAGTCATCTACAAATATAGTTTATGTGTTTATTCCCCATATTGGGGACCTATCCTCTGGCAGGGTAAAGAAAGGTCTGGATTGTGCTACACACGTTATTCGGGAAACCTTTACTTCTGCACCAGTCGTGTCTGTATTACTGGGACCAGTGACCGGAGATCTGCAACGTGCGATATTATCTGGATTGCCAGGACAGTGGTGACCAAGAATCTGCTACGAGACGGTTGCTTAATGTCACGGACCCACACCCTAAATTTTCAATATTTCTTTAAATTTAATTTTTATAAAACTATTTTGGGGACCTACCCTCTTGTACGTAATTAAATAAGTTATCATATCTGATATAGTCTATTTAATTGGCTTAACCGATACAGTACTCTGTAGCATTTTTTGTCTTTGTAATTAGACGAGCCGTGGCATCATCAGTGGTGTTATCGGTGTAATAGATGCAGGTCTTTGTGTGCCTTGAGATCGCTACTACGGCATGAGGGACACTTTGAAGCAAGTGGCATTTTTTAGAGACTGTTCGCACTATTATTACTGTCTCGAATGTTTGCCCCTGTGCTTCATGTATGGTTAGGGTGCGCGATCCCTCGTCTTTTCCGTATCCTTGGCTGATTAGAAGATTCTTTTCAGCCTGGGTGTGAACGAGATATAGGGTTCGCTCTGACTTAGGGATCATCGCACCTGTGAACCTTTTCAGCTCAAGGGATCGCATTCGAATATTGGCCGAGTATATGCCGCTGTAGATTTCAATAACGGAATACGGTTCGTCCTAGGGATTCCTATAGGTGCACAGCAGCTCCTTTGTGATGCTGGTTATTTTGTTGGGGCGGTTATAAAGGAGGGGGAATAAATTGTCTCTATCTATGTACGGAAGTTGGTTGTTATCTCCGAGGAGCGTAACCTCCTACGATTTGGATGGTCAGGACTATGGATCCAAAGTGGTTCATGAGGGCTTTGTCCGCCATAAGGCGTTTACACGATTCTCCTTTGGTCATAAAATTTACCAATAAGGATGCCATAGTCCTCACTTTCTTTTTAGCTCTTATTCCTATTCGCGGTTCCAGCTTTACTCGGAGGTTTATTGAGTTTTGAAAACTATTAGGTTGTCATGGAGTAATCAAGAACGTATCGTAGCGACATCTAGTATGATTTCGGAAAGTAATGTTTTTTTTTATATACTACCTCATTAGCGAATAGGCCTGCTGAGCTACGTTTTTTCATAATCAGAAAAAAGAAGTCAAAAAGCAAACCAAAGAGAATGTATATATTACGTGTACGACACCTACTAAGTCTGTGCGTATATGTAGTACCCGTACCAGTCATGAAGCTAAAGAAAAACCCTGGTTGGCTGTATCATTGATACAGCCATATTTTATGCGTGGATACGTCTATGTATGAATGGATATATGAGTAATTGATAAAAAAAAATAGAAGAAGAAATACTATTCAATTATAATTATGTTTAAGTACCTACAGTAGGTACTTCAACAGATTTTTTTTATAATATGATTGGTAATGTGTATCAAACATGTAACATGCAATTAAAACAAGGGATGTGAGATTAATAGAAAATAATCGATTTAATAAAAATCGATTTTCTTTTATAAATTATAAATCGATTTGTCAATAATCGATTTTAATGAAAATAAATAATCGATTTTTGCGAAAAAATCGATTTTTTTTCTATTATTTAAAATCCTACATGCTTTGCATATTCCAATAATAAACCTAAAAGATTCATATTAACAATTAATCAGATTAAAAAAAAATAATATGAATAAAAAAATTGACAATTCAAAACTAAAAATCAAAGCAAACGTTCTTTTAAACTTTCAAGGTAAGGAATAATAAAACCAAATATCATTATTGATAGAAATTCTCAGTATCTTTAAACGTTATATAATAATAAAAATGAGCACCCCAACAAAATGACAACCTTATTGTCGCAAAAAAATTAAATATAATAATAAAAAAAAAAATCGTCATGAATGTAAATGTTTAGTTTTCGATAAACATCGATGTTGGACTTACGATGATGATATCGATGTCAACATCGATGTTATTCTAATGTCGATCATATATACCTACATACCTACAGATGGCGCCGTTTTTATATAATCAACTTTTAAGTAATAATGCTTCGAGTTTTTTCATTTGGCGCATAGATGATGCTATTTATGAAAATCGATTTAACCGCGCAATTTATTTAATCGATTTGTTAAAAATCGATTAATATGATATGGAAAATCGATTATAAAAAATCGATTATATTAAAATAATAATCGATTAAAATAAAAATCGATTATTTTTTAACAAGGTATCAGACGACCAACTTCCTAACAAAAAATTTCTTCGTAGAACGTGATTGGGAGCCAGTGATACATGACAGCTTCATTCGTTTTAAATATTAAGATCTACTATCGGCAAAGGCATTTGGCTATACAGCCCTGTTTTGGGTAGGTACCTAGCCGTCTTCCTATTTTCCACATTATTTTTACTTTAAATTCCTTTTTTGTTTTAATACAACAATAATAATAAAGCAGACTGATAAGTCTAGCTTATTATTATTGTTGTATTAAAACAAAAAAGGAAAAACGAACACGTAAATGAAACGCACATTTTTCCAATATTATTTATTGAATAATTTATTTTTAACTTATTATATTTTTCACAGCTTTCTTCTACATTCTCGGCAATTCATAGCTACGTTTTTTAGTGGCACAACCTTATGAAACTTTTCAAGGTAATTACAATTTTTTTTAAAGAGGGCACTGATTTTTGCATACCTTTTTATACACATAATTAAGTTTTTTCTAAAATTTCAATTGCCTTTGGCCAGAAAGAATGATGGTGTGTCTTATCTGTCACAGCTCTTTTCCTTTATGTTTTTTTTTGTTTATCGATGCTCCATTGACACTATCAAATAATTGGTCAAAGAATGAAACAACTTCAGCTGTATTTCTTAATATTGTGCTGACGAGCCTGCCATCCACATAAGATGCTGCAAATTAAAATATTCATATAATAATTGTATGAAACTTGATTCAAAACTATTAACTGTTAGTAAATTTCATCTAATACTCACAGAAATTTGCAGTGTAAGACAAAGCTGCAGACAGAATGGCTCAATATTTTTACACAATTTTTTACCTGCAAAAAGAGATATCATATTTAAAATTATCTTCATTAGAGAATCATTATTGTAATTTAAGTGTAAACTATATTAACTACTTGTTACATAATTAAAAATACAGGTCATTGAATCAACACTTGCTCTGATAGAGAATATAGAAGCTGAATACAAATTATTTCTTTTACTTATACTAATTTAAGTTATACTAATATAATAACCAATGCATTACCTTCATCTTTTTAATTTTATCAGGTATAACTCATTGGTCATTTAATTTATGACGTAGCCCAGCTTCAGTGTGATGGCAGTCTGTCTCATTGACATAAATAATATCATGCCATTTTGCAAGTTAACCATCCAATATTAAATTTTTTGTTAAAAAATTGTTCCTGATACATTTTATCAAGTGTGTAGAATCATAATGTTCAAATCCACCCCACATATTTTAAGAATGCCAACTGAAACAAAAATTTAAGAACTTCTCAAATCATAGATAACAATATAAAAATAAGAACCTTCACTGCTTTCATTAAATCTATTAGTTTTCTTTCATATAAATATAATTCTCTGTACCAACCTGTGATTTCAATTTAAAATTTGATCTTGTGTCTTCTTTTAGATTTTTGAGTGCTGATTGGAAAGCTGAGCCTTGG
This sequence comes from Diatraea saccharalis, assembly GCA_918026875.4. Classification (NCBI taxonomy): domain Eukaryota; kingdom Metazoa; phylum Arthropoda; class Insecta; order Lepidoptera; family Crambidae; genus Diatraea; species Diatraea saccharalis. Next base: position 1,681,456 of record OU893336.1, read on the forward strand.
TCATATATTATTACGATGGGATTAAGGTCCAATTCAACAACTTATTCTACTACTAACTTTAAAATATTCTTGATGTTTACAGTAGATGTAGCTCCTTGACAGAAATAGTAACATAAAGGCTGTTGCCACTTGTAAACAGCACCAACATAAATACAAGAGATCTGAAAAATCCACTTTCTTTTCTTGGTGTTCTACAAATCCATTAATGTTATCTTTAATCCTTATTACTTTTATTATACAAAAGTGCTGTTTCTAATGACATCTCATCAAATATAATGGAGCATATTTTTTTGGAGTTTCATTTGTCCACCTGAAAAAGTAAATTCAAATAGGTAGGTACATATTATTATTTTGTAGTAATACAAAAAATTATAAAAGTAGTATGAAAAACCTTATATGGAATATATTTACCTCTTACATGAAGCCTGGTTCTATGATCAATTTTCTAATCATAGTATTCAGTGTAGTATTGGATGATAAAATAAAAAATTTTGCTTAAAAATCAATAACACTTTAGACTCTGCTTCGATATTGATAAAGCAATTATCTTTTCTTCGGTAGTGAATCACCTCTCATGTTTATTTTTAGAGCACATGCTCACTTGCATTTCAAAAACATTTTTTGCAACTGTTTTCATTTTTTGTGTGAACTTTTCAAATGATAAATTTTTACAAAACTTAAAGGTATTTAAGTATTCTTAACTTTTTTATGAAAGTTCAACTACGTCTTTGGCTTGTTATATTCTTCATAAATTCTCTGGTATAAAGGTGACAATTGGCTTTATTTGGTAATAAGCCTTTTCCTTTTTGTTTGGGTACATTTCACAGGGTCTGTAACATCAAAAGTATTCAGTGAATTTCTCTATTAGAACTACTATTTGATTGAAATAAAGATACACTAAAGAAAGAGACAGGTCTTACCAGATAATTTAGTTTGTGTCATATTTTAATCTCCAGAACCAGCAACTAATTTAGTAAACTCAGTGGCTGCAGACACAGGAGTCTCAATTTGTTCTTTGAAAATTACACCACCTATGAAATCAATATTGATTATGTGTGTAAGATTAAAAAACAGGATATAATCTTAGATGATATTAGAAATATGTTATTTATATTATAAATTTTTTCTCTGATCAAAATCACTTCTAGCATGCCCGCTAGAGTTAAATAACTTAATGTAATTTTTCTTTATGTGTGTAAGAAAGACAGATCTATTAGACTTTTTTAAAGCAAAAATCTATGTTAAAATACACCAAAACTGCAGCATGAACTTTGTTATCTAAATAAAATAAATTAAAAACAAACCTCTGTTCAGTTACACTTTCTAATATGTGTGGTCAACATGACTTTTTCTTGCATAGCTGTGTTCCCAAGTGAATATAATTTCTGTAATAACAAAAAAATCTAATGAAGAATAGCGGTATTCCAAAACACAACATAAAGTGAAGATACATATCATTTTAATTACATTATCTAAAGGTAATAGCAGATTAAACCAGCCTTACCAGTATTGCTTGAAGAGGGTAGGCCGATTGAGAGCCCATCATCATTAAACAATGACGGATATGCGTCACCCAAGAGTCGTGATTTTGGAGTAATGAATCTTGGTACAACGTGTTTGCTACAAATGACACTTCTGCCTGGATTCAAATTTTCAGTATCACACACAGCACTAAGACATTGTAACCACTTGGAGAATCTTTTCTCGTTCACTAGAATCTTACAAAGAATAGCGTCCTGTTCGTACTCTAACAATGCGTGTAACACAACCATAACACAACACACCAATTTCCTAGGCATCTTCTACAAAGAAAAATACTTCGAAAAAAGGAGAGTTAATATTACAAATAAAGCGAAGAGGGTAAGCACAAACGAAACTTTACTCAATCACTTGTAATTCCCTGATATGTAGGTACATACTTTAGTCTTCTTCTTCTTTTATTAATGGCATATCTGCGCATTTCACACAATTTTGCCAATGTGAAGTGAATAAATTAATTCCAACAAGTAAAATTAATTAAAGATTAATTAAAACTAAGTATCTTTACTCTTTGTTGTAATGACAGTTTCTGTCAGGTGTCATGTCTCCATCTACTGACAGGGGTGAGGGGCGTGTGGAAATGTCATACATCACTGGACCCCTACGCGATTGGTTTCTTGTACGGAGTTGACGGGCCGTGATCACGAATAGCTTTTAACCACTCTTCACATCTATCAATGTTCTTTGGCACTCTAAAAACTGAACGATTCGATTCTCCAAAACAACCCGGAATTATGCAACGTTGTGGCATAATTGCATTTATAAATGAATAATAAAAAAAAAATAAACAAATTGAAGACATTAAATAAAAAAGTATTCACTAGCGCCAACAGATGGCGTTAGTGCATATACTCCTGCTGACAGAATGCCCCTCCTCCTGCAGAGCAAGCATAGTTCACTTATATGCCAATAGATGGCGTTAGTGCATATACTCCTGCTCACAGAATGACCCCCCTGTAGAACGAAAACATAGACGTATCCACGTCAAAATAACTGGAGACCAAACTCCTCCATACCTACTTGAAGCATAAAATTTTGACCTTGAATATTTTCTATTTCATTCCTTAGGTCCCCCTCCTCTCTTTCTAATAGGGTGTCCACACAACTACAAAATAAAGGAGACAAGTTTAAAGAGTAGAACATTAAGGCAAAAAAGTATCCAATTTTCCTAGGTAGATGTTAAGGTTACATATGACATTAATAGATCTAATCTAGATTCTCCGTCAAATATGAAATTGACTTTATTAAAGTTCCGTACAAAAAGCCTTTTTCCGAATCTACTGGACCAAATCTTGTAAAATTTGTCATCCTTTGACCTAAACAAAGATATAGAAAATAAATAAATTTGTTTATATAAATAAGGGTTATTTTCGGTGTTCAAATGAGGAAATTTAAAAAAGGTTTGCTATCCTTACTGTGTCGTACGTATAATAGTATTTAATGAGTCTCGTTAGGGGGTTCTCAAATAAAAAAATAACAATTTTTGAGTTTGATTAAAACTTAGCAATGTGGGAATCAGAGTTGGCAAAAAACTCTTAATAATCACCAGCTTATTAATGTACCCACAATGCGTCCACTCCGGATTGGAGGGTATTTACAATTGCAGATACAATCGGGACAAACTGCTTAACGTGCCTTCTAAAGCACGGAGTAGATCTAAAATGCAAAGTGAACTACTAGACTGCAGACTACGATTGTCAGCTTAACTTCCTTCCGACCGAATTGAAATGGAATAAGCACCCAGTAAATATTTCACCATTAAGTCAATTTACTGATTTACATATCACATTCTTCTATTATATTCTCAGATGTAATTGTCAGTCTCAGATAAAGATAAAACAACATTATGTTATTTTTAAATTCAATTTATATGTGGCTAAAAAAGTACAGTTTTGATGACAATAAATACTATTTGATTGTTACCATAGCAAGTCTATCGGACAACCTACGACGAGATGTTGAAGGTGTAGAAGGCATGGTAAATGCATCACTTTTTAGATCAGATTGTCCCGACTGGAAAAAAAACGAATTATGGTTATTTTGTCTAAACCCTGCCATTAGGGAATTAAGATATTTCGAGACCATTTTTTCATGACATATTACATTAAGTAAAATAAAAATATTTTTTCCTTTCAAACGTGAACTTGTAGCTCGACGACCTTTTTCGCTTGTGTGTCGTCTTAAATACGCGTACTTAAAAACTTAAAAAGGTCGTCGAGCCACAAGTTCGCGTTCTTACTCGGAAGTTTGTATTCTATTTTTGCTACCTAAGAATTTGTACCTAATTAGTAGAATATACACTTTTACTTACCACATCAGAATAAAAAAGGATTGTTGTATGCTTTAACCGATTCTCTATTATATAATCAGTAGCCACAAAATGATTACTGCATATTTTTGCAATTTTATAAAACTTATTTTTTTGACACTCGATAGCCACTTCTCCTTATTAGATCCTTGGGAAAACTAAAAGTGAAATACAAAATATTAAGTTCAGTTTAATTGTTTATCCTTTATCTTTTTTTCATGGTTACCATATTAGTGTTTGTTTATTTTTATTTTACAATGTGAACTGTGCTTTTATTAGAAAATTGCTGAAATATGCTACTGTAAACAATTAAATCATATATTACTTTAGATACCATATTATTGTAAATTATCAAAAATTGAAGGATTCTACGTTAAATACATTATTTTTCTAAAATGCAAGCAGTCATCAATTACAGTAACTTAAGACTCACCTGTGAAATATCAAAGAACATCCAGGATGTCATTTGCTTCCGCAACCTAGGACTACACATTTCTGAACCATTTTTCTCGATTTGATAGCGAGAAACGTTTATATATGAATCACAGTTTTCGAGTCGACGAAATTAGTAATTGTCATTCGCCATATTGACACACACGAGGTTGCCATTTTTTGTGGATGCCATTTACCACAACAATGGGGAAATTTAGAAAAAAAATTACGGTGTCTTATTCACATAGCATGGGTACGGTGATGTTTGGGGAGTTTATTTCTAATAGAAAAACGGTTTTGAGATCAACATATAAAACAGGATTTGAGAATAATATTTATTCATCAACTGTTAACAAATGTCATCGTATCTATTCTATGTGAAATGGTCTGTAGTGGAATATAATTTTACAATTTATAGGTTTTAATAATAATTCAACAAATTAAATTGCAAGTCAGGATTATTGATTAATGAGATTGACATGACGACAGTAAAAAGTTAATAATTTTTATTAATTTGCAGCTATGTATCTGCCTTCTGATTATAATATTTGCGTACCATTTTTTATTATAGATTTTATTTAATTGTAGTTATTGCTTAATAACCTTTTTGTTTAAGTTTTTTGTTATATTGGATTGGATTTCAGAGTATATTTAATGTACGATCTTATTTCTGATATATAAATGAAGTTTCAAGTCCTATGCAATTAGTGACGTGTAAAACTATACTATTAGTACCAATTGTCAAAAAGTTTATGAAACATAAAATTAGTGAATAACATCAATGACCGGTACAGGTTCCGGGAAAATTTAGATTTATGACATAGCCACCCAGGAGTCCAACGAAAGGTCAATAGAGGTCAAATAACTTTGCTTCAACCGATAGTACTGAGTTTGGCCTCCAGTTCTTTTACTTTACCTTCATGGTACCAGTATTAAGTGTATAATCTATGATATGTAGTATCTCCTTACTTTACTAGTCTGTGGTGTACGTGAAAAAACTATATAATCTGTGAGATAGATCGAAAGACTGGTGGTGTTGAATAAGTGTTTATATATGTATTAATAATTCTCTAATTTAATCTGTAATTAAAACCGTTCAACTCTTTCACAAAACAGTGAACATATTTTAATGTTGATTTTAATTATTGCACAATGACGTCTGCTTCGTCTAGTAGCGCGCGTTCTTTATTCGCAGAGTCAAAACAAAGGCTCGCTGAACGAGTACAAGTGAATATGAATAATATATCTTCGCTGGCACGACAAATACAACGAGGATCGAAATCCAATGAGGTATAAATATGACTATTTTCTAAATACTCGCTCTTTAAGTGCAAAATTAAATACCTATTTTTAATTTACAGCTCCTGTCAAAGGCATCAAGAGACTTTGCAGCAACCGAAAACCTCATGGAGAGTAGTGAAGAGAATCTAAAGAAGATGCACCTAATATCAGTTCACATGGGCTATCAGTTTGAGAACATAAACAAGTCTGCTCAGATGCTGGCACAGATCAATGAACAAATTGCTGCTATGCAGAGATGATGAACATTTTTCTATTGCTAGTGGACATTCTAATACATAAACAGTACAAAATTTACTTTCAAACAAAATACAGTTGGCTTACTGTTTTATCATGACTATGCCAATGTAAATTATAAGCCTATGTCACCCCCATGTAGATACCCATAGGTGTTTTAAATGTTTCTTCTTTATAATATTAGTATAATTTTTGACTTCTGTCAAACATGAAGATTCTTTATAAATTCTTTTGCCTCTGTAGTATCTTAAGATAGCAGCATAAGATTGTTTTAAAGATGGTGATGTTATAGTAAATTATGATATTAGTGCGTTATGATGGTTATAACATGTGAGGCAGAATTTCAGCACGAGCCGAAGGCGAGGGCGTAGTTGAGCCGAGCATGATATAACCAATATGTATGTTTATTGTACGACGTTTTTCAACACATTTGCGAGGAAACAGAAAAATATATTAAATAAACTCAATCTGTGAATGTACACTGTTGCTTTCCCGCCATTTTTAACAGCGCGCTAGCGCTGCCTACTGACTGGCGCCGCGCGGCGATTAGTTCGGAATTTGAATAGCAACAATATATAGCAATTTGTATGGACTATAACTAAACTATTAGCAATGGTAACACACGCGTTTTTAATGACCCGCTTAACATATTTAAAACCGGTGGAAATACATCAGCTTTATGAGCAAAGGTGTTAAAAATTATTTAATGAAACCAGGGTAATATTTAGTAACAGAGTTACACTCTTGTAAATTGCATTGTTTGTTCCATAGAATCAATTATAAAGTTATTATCCTTTTTTTAAAACTATATGCAAATAATACTGCAGGCGTATCCTTAAGTTTTTAAGCTATTATAATATAAATTTGTTTAAACAATAATGTGAATTGAAATTGTATCTCATTTGTGCTTTATTAATAAAGATAATATTGTATTATATAGATTTTGTTGAATGTATGAATATTAAAAAAAATAATTAGAATTTTTACAGACTTCTTTTTTGCAAAAAAAAATTGAATTTGTGGCTAACCACGTGTTGGCTTTCTAGTGTCAATTACTTAATTTTACAAAATGGGAAATTGACCTTTAAAAATGTGTATTTTAAGAGGTACTATGATAATACTAACAAAAGATAACCGTTAGTACATTTGCGAAGATTGGCAAATAAAATATTTAATATTTTTTGTCCATAGTAAAAAAAAATCGAAATAAAAACAATGTACACACACCAGCACGTCAGGTTACTACAATATGTCAAATTTTCAGAAATGACATATGGTGTATTACGGTTAAAAATCAACTGCTGTCAAAAGTAGAATCAGCAACAAGTCCACTGACATACTTATTTCTTCATGATATTTTTATTGATTGTTAATTTGTCTGATGCATTTTAATTCGAAAGACAAACTAAAAATGCTAATTTAATTAATATTATTTATCAATGAATTAGGTACAACAAAACACAAGTTAGAGAAGTGTTGAATAATATAGGGACTTACTCAGAGTACAATTTAGTTACCACTACAAAATAAAATTGATATTCACACATAAAAACAAATTTATGCATCCACCAAACTTTGAACCCCCTTCTTTACGACTAAAAAGAAAAGAAAGTTTCTTCTAATGGGTAGTACGTAGTATTTTGTTGCTATGATTAAAATATAAATAAAAAATTTGATAACGCCTGCGGCTTTAAAACGGCAACGATATGTAAACAAAGCTGTAGTAACTATTTTAATAATATAAATAACAGATAGGCGATAAAGACGGAAAACAATATATATATATATATATATATATATATATATATATATATATATATTTTTTTAAATACAATACACAAAACTTAAATGTACTAAAAACTCATTCAGAAAAATACACTACATTGACCCTACCATGAATCGAACTTGGATCCTAGAGATCCGCTGGGGGAAATTGTATATTATCTTATTATTTATTCGCATATTATATTGTATGCGCCTTAGATTATATAGTGATTTGCACCAATAATGAGTGTATAGTATCTGCAATATTTTACAAATTTGTATTCCTTAATTAAATAGACTATTTTGTTCCTGTGATCTGCCCGCATAAGTTGTAGCTTTTATCGGCCACGTCTGATATAGATTCCCGTATATAAACAAACAATAAAATCTTTCCTGTACTGATGGTACATTGTGATAAAATCAATTTTCATTATCCAATTGTTTACTCACTTAGGTATGTACTTATTTTATGCAATATATATATACCTAACATGGGAAAATAAATGAAATTGTAACATGCAGATGTAACAATGTAAACGCAGTCGTGACCAGGGTGGTACCAGGAAGTGATAGGATCTCGAGCAGCGCACAGTGAAAGTTAGCCTTGTATAGGATTAAGGCATTAACAGTTTTAGATACGAATTGTATCTACTTAATATTTCAATACTACATTCTTCGTGTAATTTTTACGTATTAAACTGTCTTTAATAGTTAAGCCTTCCACTTTCACAACGTGGACTATTGAATTGTGGTCCATTGGGTCCAATATAATAATCATTTTCACTTTTTTTCGCTGTTAATTGGAACGAGCGATATATGTAGGTAAACCCATCAGCTATAATAGAAATACGTAACAACATTACAAAAATTGCTTAGGTCACTGTTATGTCTATGTCATCCGCGTATGATGTAGCTTCCTGTAGGTGAAAGATTTTTTAAATCAGTCCAGTAGTTTCAGACTTTGTAGTGACCAAAAAGTTATTGACTTGAGCTAGGTACTCCGTGCTTCGGAAGGTACGTTTAGCCGTTGGGTCCGGTTGCATTCGCACTCGTTATTACATTGCGTGGAGGGTCATAGCATATCTTCCTTAACCATCCATAAGGAAGGCCTGGGCCCCTGCAGTGGGGATATAAAAGGACTGATAATGATGAACAAATATTAGAAATCACCTATCAAAATTGCTGTACAACTTAATCCAAGATTTCATGTCCGCTGTTTAACCATAATAAGCTTTTTCAACAAGTATTTTCTAATAGTTGATTTAAACTGGTTGAAATTATATTGGTTGGAACTTCTAGATAGGCAAGCAATGTATCCATTTATTAGAGACTATTTTTGTCAGTTTGTAACTCCTAACGTAAGAAGAACCCTTGTTAAATAATGAATACGTATCTTACAAAAATTTATTAATGTAAATTTTTAATTTTCGTTCGATCGCTTCGTTAAGTACCACATTAATTTAAAATTTTGAGGGCATTAGATTAGACCCACTATATTGAACGTACACATTATATTAACAAACAAAAATCAGTCATTGATTCACCAAAACGCCATTGTACCAGTAATATTTGCTATTGTAATATTTGGTAAAGTGTGCTACTTAAGTAAGTAACATAAGCAGAAAGAGGAAGTATTTTTTAAAAAAGAAAGCACAAAAAGGCACCGCCACTAGATGGCGACTCTAGCAAAAGTTGGTTTTTGCAGGAAACGAACGGACCAAAGAGGCATTTCCGTTCCTTTTAACTGACATAGTAAAAAACTAAAAATAGCAAAGTTCGAAATTTAGATATCAATACAAATAAGAAAAAGTACAAATAGAATATGAGTTTTCTTACTAAAAAATGCTTAAAAAATCCTCTTGGTCCCAGGCACCCTGAGATGGGATTCGAACCACAGATATTCGAACCCATGACCTTTCGCAAGTATAGCGTTGTGAATGCGAAATTGATCAAATATAATATAAAATACTGTTTTTTAATGCTCCGACATATGTAATCTGTGATAGTGACTATATTTAAAATATTTATTATTCTCACAATTTAAATTTTGAAATTAATTGATTAATTAAATAAATTATACTATATTCCATTATAATACTTGTGATTGAATGCAATTTTTAATCAGACTATCATATCAAAGTGAAGCTATAGTTTGAGATCGTGCTAGCACTCTGGGTAAAGGCTGAAAATCAGCGCTTTGCTCCTTGAGCAAAGGAATCGTTGAGCTTTTACCCTTTTGCATTGTTGAAAAAAATACAATAAATAAAATTCGCTTTAACGTGTGCGCCAACGTTAAAGCGAATTTTATTTATTGTATTTTTTTTATTGTAATAGAATTTTATAATGCATGTGTGCTATTTTAATAATGCAAATAAATATATTATCTATCTATCTATTTATCTATCTATCTATAATATTTAGAATATGAGTTGTTTATTGAGTTTTGAAAACTAATTTACTGTTATAAATGAAAGAAAACCGGAAGAGTTGTCATGGAAGCGAAAATTTCTCGAAATTTTCCGAAAGCTACTCATTTATGATGGATAATTTATTTAAAATCTATTATTATTATATTTTTATAAGTCCATTTACTTTGCCACTCACCTAGTGACGACATCAGAATTTGTACAGTGGTGTTGCATTGCGGTTATGTTACCATCATTTTGTTTAATTAAGATTTCAGTCCGATTGCAAATGAATAAAGTGTTAACAAATATTGACGATTTGAAAACGGTAATGTTTAAGGACAGACGTAGTAACAACCTTCATTGTAATTATATGGATTTATATTTTTTTTCACTCAATTAATACAGATTAGCATTGACGAAATATTCTTGTTATGTGTTTAGATTAAAAGGATAAAAAGGGAAGATCATTGTAAAGTATAATAGGGATGATGACTAATTTTTGTTTGTTTGTCCGTCAGGTAGAGTGTTAAAAAATATTAAACAAGTATTTGTTTTATTTTTTTCGTAATCATAAAATTACGGCGTTACATTGAGTTGAAAATTCGCATGACGTCACGTTAGAGTACGTTTTCTACTCAACTGTGACGTAGCGAGCCCCCACTCCTCAACTTTAATGCCTGTTATCTATACTATTTCTTGTTAAATTGAAGTAAAAAAAAATACGTATCTAATATTTTTCTATTATCTGATTGACGGACTAAATAGAATTTCATTTTTTTTACACAGTCATCATCCCTATTGCACATATGGTATTAAGGTTTTAATTCGTCGTCTTTATTTTGTTATTTCTTTAGTTGATTTACTACTTTCGTACTTTTTAGCTGTAGAAAACGCTATCGTTTTCCAGTCCGGCGTGTAGGTTCGACATTTTACAACGTTTGTGAAGCCAATCACTAACAAAACAAATCTTCTCTCACTATCAAGCATCACTCAATAACATACAATCGATAATATTTTCAAAACTGGTAAAGGACTGCATCGCCAAGTTCAATGAACTGGGGCAATGGAATATTATTAAGTATTATCAAATCAGTACCAGGTCACTCGGGCGGGCATCTGAGGCAATGAAAAAGCGAATGAACTGGAAAGCGAAGAAGCTGGAGGACAGGGACCACAAATAGGCCCTGATACTTTTGCTGTATTAAACAATATAACTGGAGTATCCAATTTATCTGTAGGGGAAAAAATACAATTTTTTTTTATCGAAAGCTCTCTACAAGCCAAAATATTTACTGTTCGACTTCTATAGTTTGTTTGTTCTTCGGTCGTGCCTGCTGTGCCATTGTGACAATTGCCCGCTCCAATTCTTATTGCTTTCATTTTTTTTTATCTGCGACTTCCAACATTATCGTATTGAGAACGAGGTTACGTAAAACACTTTGACGTTTTGATATAATTTTTAATGCCTTTACCTTGTCAGTTTTATTGCGGTTATCGTAATAAGCTATAGTCTTTATCGGTGAGAACTAAGGTCGACAGTTTAACTTTTGTTTGTTTCTTAGTAGTGTTGAGCTTTGCTTTTTTTTAGTTAAGCCGGGTCGTGACTGCAGAAGCGACTGCTATTACGCAAGCACAAGTTATAATTACCAAGGTGGAAAGTGCGAAATTAGTGAACTCATGAAATAGCAGCGTTTACTGTGCGAAATTGTGATGTTTCGGCTTTTTACTGGAGACACCCAGTGTTGATGTGGAAATAGAGATGATTATTTATCAATGACATCGATATTTGTCAATCAATGTTAGATAGTAGCAGTACTACCAGTTTAGAAAACTTCTGAGCAAAGAGAGAGACTCTATCATGAACCGAAGAGTTTATACACGATTTAGTATTGTGTATACACGTTACTATAGGCAGGTTTACTCTTCGAACGGTTTATGGTCAAGTGCTGGCCGTTAATATTTTAAATTATTACTTTTTCATATTCGAATTCGCGTGTTCGTATTTTGCTGGTGAATAGTCCCTTTCTGATCGAGGCCAGCTTAGAGTGAGCATCATAGTATTTGGTTGAAAGTGATTTAATGCAATACTAATTGAAAATATATCAAGACTGAGGAGTTCTACCAGTTTTTTCATTGCGCCACCCACCTCCACCTTAGACTAAGTTGCCACAGTACTATCTAGATGTGGGAGAACACGTACTCCAAGGAGAAGACGCAAGATAGGCGTTTTTCTTTCAGTACCTATCCCCAATATCAACAGGCTTTTGTTATTCCATCAATATAATGGTGGTGGTCTCCAAAAGTAACTTAATGAAATCATTCGGCAAGAGATTAATGTTATAGATATTCTAGTTTATGTGACAGTGGCTCGAGAACATCCATCTTCCAGGGGGTACAAACGTCAGGGGTTGGGTGTGGTGCTGTCCCTGCTGCATCCCACGTCCTTCCCCCAAAAGTGAGGGAGCGAGCACGAAGGAGGTATAGTGGTATGCCATCCACCTTTTGTCCCACACATGTCATCTGTCAAGCGGCAAAGACAGTGCATAAAGTATTCCTCGTCAATAAGAAAAAGCACTGACGAGAGATGGAATAGATGGGTTCATGTGAGGTACAAATGTAGTGGTGGACCCCCCGAAAAACGGAGTGACGACTTTATGCAGGAGACATGCTGTATGCAAATGGATAGGAGATATGGTTTTATTTAACTTCTAGCTACGATAGATAATCTGAAAATAATAATGATTTTTGTGGTTTTAATCAAAAAATTACAGAGTAATTACATACGTGGCCTTTGATGCTGTTTTCAGTATATCGATAATGTCCTTCAAAATATATTCACTCGAGAAGTTGAAAGTCTGCGAACGAACAGCCAATGAGTGTGTTTGCACGTCGCACCGCTACTTCCTGACAACTAGTGCTTAAAGTTTAAGAAAGCTCACAAAATATATTTGAATGTAATTGTATACTAGCTGTTACCCGCAAACGGAAATTATAGCCGATGTTAGCCGACTATAGTATTTTAAAATTCGGTCCGGTAGTTTCAGAGCCTGTGCAATGGAAACAAAGAAATACATATTTCTTCTTAATAATAATAACGACATAGGTTATTCAATCTTGTGGACAACGAGCACATCACCGGCTGGGGACTCGCCGCCCTCATGCGGGATGGCTTCCCACCCCCGACACTGTGTGCAGGTCAATACTACTGCTACTAAAATATCGTTCCAAATTTTTTATACATCATTGGTTGTGGATTTGTTCAGTATACAAGAATGTTCCTTTTTCGTGTGGGAAACGCGTTGCACTAACATTGCCAGGTGTTGGATTCTCCTATCTACTAAACACTTATGATGTGCTCTCTCCTGGGGGATGGAACCCGAGTAGCCGAGGCATCGAGGCTCTCGTTCCACTCACGGGTCCCTGGCTCCACCTAAAAGAAGATAAAAATATAGATTAATAATCTATATTTCTATCTTAATAAGAGTATTTATTAATTTAAGTACCTATCACCACTAGCCCAAGTAGTTATTTACCACCAACTCTTTTGTCTTGGTTATTGCCATACGAATATTAATTTTCGCATAATACATGATCGTAAGGGGACAGTGCTTTGCCGTGTCATGCTCAGATTGCTCCTCAATTGGAGCATGCACACACTGACGTAACCTATGATCTAATTGTAACAAGACTATGGTATGCATTTGCGTAACTTTCAACGTTTCCTTATTATAGTTTTTGTATTTTAACGAACACCTCAGTGACATACAAGTAAGTCAAGCTTGCTTTACGCCAACTGTGCGTTTGGCTCCCTTAATGGATGTTATCAATCAGTCAATTTTAATAGGCATTTTGCCAAGTGTCTGACAGTCATCTGTGTAGATGATTCTCACCTCTTTGACCATTCACTTTCTCCTGAAATGCAACGCAGTAGCCCACTGTACAGTGTATATGGCTCACAGGGCTGGCGACTCAATTCAGAAATAAGATTAATATTTATTAGATCACACCAACACAAAACACATGATTTCTGGTACATTAACATCCAGTTGCACAAGTGTCCATTAAAATTATCATTAGTTTAAAGCGATATTACCCATAGAAATTTGACTATAATCAAAGGCTTTATACCTTAATGGACGTTTGTGCAACTTACCATAAGCTTAGCAATTTATATAACACAATTTTTATATATAATAGGGTAGTTTCGGTATTGAAAAATAAGTAACGAAATTGCACAAAAACAAAATTTACACAGGTTTCACATACTTATTAGTTATAAATAAAAGTCATAGAAAGCGCTGTTCTTAGCTTGTTTATCTATATATATATATCTTTTCATTTCGTATGCGACAGTACGATGGCGTTCTTTTTGTTTTATTGACATCTTTAATCTTCTACTTTAAGCATCCGTTTTGTGTACATATCACAGTGACGTCATGAATATGATGTTTTCTTGGGTAATAAAAAAGTTAAAATTTGGATTAAGTTTTAAGGCAACAAAACGCATTTTATTTAATATAAATATTATAATTTTAATGTATAATTTTAAAAAGAATATAAACAGATTCATGAGACATATCGACAAACCGTAGGTTATAGGTACGACTACGGCTACGTCCATTAGTTAGGCGGTCGCACCCCAGGACGTTAGTTCAGCGAAATTTGGAGGACGTCGACAACTTTATGTAATTTCTAATCAGTGTTTGCTGCTTTATAAAGGTCACCATCGAACCTTCATTTACATATAATTTTAAGTCGCACTTATTTTTAATGGTACAAGCTCCTAAAAACGGTTAACCAGATATACCTATAATTTAAGAGAATTTGTTCAAATTATTATTTCATTGATGACCGATAAAAAACTTCAATGCATACAAATCCGTTTGATAATGGTCGTCTTCGACTGACATACTAACAGAGAACAAAGGAGAATATTCTAAAACATTATAAATTAGTAATATATCCGGCAAAATTTGTTTATATTCTTAATAAAAAATACTTAAATGCGACTGCTTTAACCACTGAGTTACCCAGGACGTAATAGAACTGACGAATCTTTCGAGCACTTGTTACTTTTTTGCTATTACAGAGCGTACTTTATGTTCAGTTCACATTAATGTTCAGGCATTCCACCCAAACAGCCGAGAGAAATATTTTTACAAATATTTAAACTTTCGATAAAGATGAAACTTTGTTCTAATTATTATATTTACAATTTTGCATTCACAATGCTATACTGGAAAACATTCTTATTAAAAAATGCTTTAGAAAAGCCACTTTGGCCTTGGTACTTTGCATACAGGCTGTGTCGACGATAATAGGGATGACTGGGATAAAAAAAGTATATTTAGTCCGTCAGTCAGATTATTGGAAAATATAAGATACATATTTTTTTTGCTTCAATTTAACAAGAAATGGTTTAGATAATAGGCATAAAAGTTGAGGGGTGGGGGCTCGCTACGTCACAGTTTTGTAGGAGATCTACAAAAGCGTGACGTCATGCGACATTTCGACTCAATGTAATTTATTGATTACGCAAAAAATAACAAATACCTGTTTCATATTCTTCAACAATCTATCTGACGGGCAAAGATACGAAATATAGTTATAATATTTCAGAGTAGGCCTCCATAAATTCCAGCCATAAGCACTTGAGGCTCAAGTTGAAGGCTGTGTAGGTCGTGCGAAAAGTATGCTTAGCGCAGTGATAATAAATGACATTAATAATTGTTTATAACGACCTCTTCCGTATTGAGGAAGGTAACATTAAGATTAATATAAAATTAATGTTTATTTCCTTTTAGTTACATATATTTCTTTGCAATAAATATTCACCCTGTTTTGTACTGTGTGCCATAGGATACAAAAAGATAATATATTAAAGAACATTATTCAAAATAATAACCATATTTTTAAGCTTGTTAACTGTTATATTAGATGGTTGGTTTTTTACTCTCGAACGTAAAGGCTGATAAGCAGTGTCGTAACTACAGGATGGCAAGTCGGCAAAATGCCACGGGCCCCCAGCTGGAAGGGGCCCAGAGGAGACTCCTTTCTCCTGACATTATTATTACGCAATTAGTAAAAAAAAAAAATTAATATCCGATGAATTTGCCACGGGCCTCAAACGGTATAGTTACGCCACTGCTGATGACACAGTATTATATTTAATTTTATACATTTTAGGGAGTCTGCAGCTTTATTCACAATATGATTACATTTTTAACACTTATAAGCTAATTACAAACTTCCGAAATATATCAATGATGATGTATGAAATTTAAGAAGGACATTTTTTAATTTTATCGATTTATAATATGTACACTCGTAGGTGTGTTGTTGCTGCGGTTTGAAAAATTACATTTAAAAAGTAAAATAACCGAATAAGGTTGAAAACAGACATGTCTTTTTTGTGGTTAAACGCACTAAATTGATATTGAAGGCCTACAGCATAAAGGTTTGCATTGGATTCGATCTAAACAAACTGTATTGAAGCCAAGGTAGTTTCGCTGTAGGCCTAGTGCAGTGATGGCTAATTCATAGCCGTGATTGTATCGGTTGCTATATAAGAGCTATAACGCTATATTTATTGATACTATATAAACGAAAATTATCGTATTTAGGTCTCATAAGAAGGCCCAAGGTCACCCAGCGGGCCATGGAGAGAGCAATGCTTTGTGTTTCCCTGCGTGATCGAATAAAAAATGAGGGTATCCGTAGAAGACCGACATTGCTCGAAGGATTGATTAGTTGAAGCGACGGAGGGGACGGAAGTGGGCGGAAAACATAGCAATGGACCATAGACTGGACCATAGACTGATTGAATAACGACATTTTGTTTTTGATTTCGAAATTATTTTTAAATATTTTCCTATCGATAAAAAAGTTTTATTTCTCTCACAATTCTGTTATCTATATTATTAAGAGGAAAGATTTGATTGTGAGCATTAAAAAGCCTCCGAAACTGCTGGAATGATTTAAAAAATTCTTTCACCTACGGGAAGTTACATCATACAAGGGTAGGGTTACCACATGAAAAAATCAAAAGTCAGGAAAAAAGACCTGATTTCCAATGAAAAATCCTGAAATTTTGTTGTACTTTGAGATTTTTCTCTCAAACGCACTTAACAATTAAAAAATGACGAATTATCTTGTTTTTATACACTGCGGGTCGTGGGGTATCTCGCTCATTCTAAAGTTACAAAAGTCCGCGAAGTTATTAAGATTATTTTCAGTAATGAATAATGCTTAAAAATTCAAAAATTAATTTTGTCCCTGGCACTCTGAGATGGGACTTGAACCCATGACTTTTCGCTAACCGGGCGAATGCTCTAATCACTGGACCTAATAGGACCGACGAATTTTTCAAGCACTTGTTACTTCTTCACTACTACAGAGTCGCCCGGATCGCGAAAGTGGATTTTTTAAGCATTATTATCCTATTAATATTATAAATGTGAATGTTTCTTTGTTTCGATGTTTGTCGTTCAATCACGCCGAAACTACAGAACGGATTTTGATGAAATTTGGTATACAGATAGGGTGTTAGCTGACTTAGATAATAGGAAACTTTTGATCCCACTAAACATTTTCCTAGGGTCCACGCGGGTAAAGCCGTTGGCGAAAGCTAGTATTATATATTAAGAATATTTGTCAGTATAGCAATGTGAATGCAAATTAGATCAATTGCAATAATAAGATTATTTTCAGTTTGTAAAGCGTTTTATTAAAGAGATCTTTAAAAGATATTCTGAGAATTGCAATAACTGACCGCAGTCCTATGAGGAGAGTCTAAAAATCATGAGATCTCAGGACAAATCCTGAGATATGGTAACACGGGTGACATAGGCTACAAGGGTTGCCAATAGCCAGTGTCAACCTTCATTTCATGGATGTTGAAAAGCTTACAATAAAATTACATTCGTTACGAAATTGCTAACGATGCGTCGAAAATAACAATTGAACAATACAATTTGCTTTTACTGAAATGACAAAATAAACGTGAACTTATGGCGTGTGGTTGATGACCTTCATCACCAGCCGCGCGTCGTTCATTATTTTGGCCGATTTTAAAAAAGAAGTAGGCTCATATGTTCGCCTGTAATTGATTTCTTTGCCTTTGTGCTCGTAATTTTTCAAAAATCGATTTCAGTGCATCGAATAGGCTCCAAAACTACTGGACTGATTTAAATCTCTTTTTTCTACTGGAAGCTACATCATACTGGGTTGATAGACTATAATTCACGAGCGATGTCGCGGGAAAACAGCTAATATAGATATTATATTCTAATAACAATTACATAATAAAAAAATGAAGTTTGTTTTTATTTATTAACAAGAAATGTATTGATGTTACTAAATTGAATTAAGAGTATTTTTAGTTTTTCCATTGTCTCTGATGTGCGGTAAACATTTGTTCGTCGGTTTCATCGGTTCGTCGACGAATGCAGCGCTGTCCCCGCATCGAGGTTCGATCAAATAAAATCTAATTCAAAAGGTAATGTTTTATTTCACCGAAGCTCTATCACGAGACAGCGCTGCGCTCGACGACGAGTTGGCTGTTTTTTTTAACTAAAAAGCGTAGCAGCCTCGAAAATAGTGCTTGAACAGTCAAATTCTATCATTAATAATTCATCGGATTATGATATTACCCAAGATCGTGGGTTAAGGACGGAATACAATGGTCCAACGTCTGCACGAGTACGTAGTGACGATATGACGTATGTAGTGACGTATGTAGTGACGATTGCACTTATTATACACGTGCGTTGAATTACAGTAAACTAGCTGTTGCCCGCGACTACGTCCGCGTATTTGAATATAATAATAATAATAATAAAATCATTTATTCATCTCAGATATCATTACATAATGAATATAGTTTTAAGTCTAAAGTAATAGTAATATAAATGAGACAAAACGGTTTATGACTCAGTGACGGTGAGTGCACCCACAGCCTCTGTTATTCTGTCATATATATGCATTTCCATTAAGTAGTTTAGCACAGACTTATTTTGCAAAATCCTAGTCTTAGGTAGCTCCTACGTACTAAAAAGAATATGCAATATTTGAGACGATAAAGAAGTTTTATACAAACTAGGGTCATTCAGCTGGCTTGCAGGGTTCTCGGCCAGTAACACTCATGTTAAAAATTAAGGACTCTGTATTCAATTGTTATATGCGCCTTTTTGAATGTAGCATGTAGCTTCTCTACTCATCAGTACGTCTTAAAAAATGACCATTCATATTTTTCAACTCATAAAATAGGATATATTTTATTGTATACCCAAAAACAAAAATTTCTTCCTGGCAAATATTGTTAAACCTTTCGAAATATATTTTATTTAATTGAAATCGGGTAGAGTTTTTGTGTAGGTTTAAATTTCCTCTGTTATTAAGTTTGAAATCTGTGAGTATTAAGTAGTTTATACCAATTTTCGCAAGTTATACAAACAAACAAAAAAGCGATCCGATGTCTCAATTGTGAGAAATTGGACAAACATATATACAATGCACTTATAATAGCACTCATATTTAGATGCCCGTCTAGACTAACATTATGAAGTTTACACAATTCCAACGAAATAACATAATAGAAGTGAAATTGGTAACCTCATTTTTTAGGATCGGTTAAGAAATTGAAAATCTGTTATTTATTAGTATTAAATTTCTTCAAGATTACATATTAATCTTGTAAGAAAAAAATGCTGATTACCTAACATTTGTTTTTGAATCTTTGTATTACCACAAATCTGGTAATGGTAATGGATGCTCTCCTTCTCCTTCTGGTAATGGATGCTCTGACATCAGACATACAGGAGGAGGCACCTTGGTGCATGCTTTTTGCTGATGATATCGTACTGGTCGGAGAAGATGCACTCGAGGTCCAGATCAGGTTGGAAAAATGGCAAAAGAAACTGGAGGAGTTCGGTCTCAAAATCAGCAGAACCAAAACCGAACATCTGTTCTGCGATTTTGGTGGAACCTCCGGTTTCCAAAACATTGCCTTAAATGGTGTAACCTTACCAATCTGCTCCGACTTCAGGTACCTTGGGTCATTAATACAAAACGAGGGCGATATTGACCGTGACGTGAGGAATAGAATAAATGCGGGATGGATGAAATGGCGAAAGGTCTCAGGAACGATATGCGATCCACGAATGCCCCTTAAACTTAAGGGGAAAATCTATAAAACGATCGTAAGACCTGTCGTACTGTATGGTTCTGAATGTTGGGCTACAAAAGGGACGGACGAAAGGCGAGTACATGTGGCAGAGATGCGAATGTTGAGATGGATGTGTGGAGTGACGCGAATGGACAAGATTAAGAATGAGTACGTAACAGGAAGCCTGAAAGTTGCACCTGTGACGGAGAAAATGAGAAGTAATCGACTAGCGTGGTATGGGCATGTTATGAGAAGGGACGAAAGTCATGTTACGAAAAGAGTGATGGGTATGCATGTGGATGGATATGTGAGTAGAGGCAGACCGAAGAAAAGATGGATCGACTGTGTGAAAGAGGATATGAATAAGAAAGGTGTGGATGTGAGGCTGACGTCTGACAGAGAAGAATGGAAGAAGAAAACATGTTGTGCCGACCCCACGTAACGTGGGATAATGGGCAGGAGGATGATGTATTACCACAAATCAAGACAAATCAATAGCTTCATTTGTATACACAATGTGTTAATAACAGTTTTCAAGTTCAGTTGTAATCCATAACATCTCTACTAATAGATACAGATATTTAATTATAATTAGAACAGATATTATAGGTAAATACGATATTACGAGCCACTAAGTTTCTTCGTAGACCTCGTCTCATATCAAAATGAATAGGTTCATCGAGCCGACCGAGAGGAGTTCGACCGTCGAACTAATTTAAAATATATTTTCGATGGTCTATCGACAACGAATGAATCGGACTAGTGAGAACAAAGGTCATCGAGTTGGATTCATTTCATCCTAAATATTTACATGTCTATGGTCATGTGCGCTATGTATTTTAACCGTGCTCGCGTGCAAGAGTTTGATAATTCACGATGAACTAGATCTGGGTTAAATGCCGCACACAAGGATTCGGAACGCACGCGTGATTTAATAACGCCCGTATTTCGGAACAACTTGTTATTGCTTCTGTGTCGCCAAAGCTGTTATTAACAAGGAAAATTAAATTTTAATATGTTTTTCCTTTAGAAAAATAACAATGCCGCATTGTTATATAATTCGTCAAAAAACTTAATACATGCCATGGTTTTGCTGTAGCTTCTTGGTTTGGGATATAATTCCTTTTTTGTGCAGTCGTGTACACTTAAACTATGGTTGCTGAACTAAAAAAAATAAAACTAGGATTTGACGTTGGAAAAGCCACCATAATTTCTTAATTAGCATTCTTAATTAGCATAATTTCTTAAATAGCTAATTAGCATTCAAAGTCAAAGTCAAAATAATCTTTATTCAAATAGATTTCTTAAAAGTACTTTTGAATCGCAACATTTTTTCCCTACCACTCGTTCAGGACGTCTTTTGGCTGATAAGAAGAACGAGCAAGAAACTCACCAGCTCTAATAAGAGTAATGACATTTACAAAAACCATGCCATTACCAGATCAATACATTATAAATAAAGAGAAAAAAAAGCAACTATGGTTTTATAATGATAACATAATCATTTAATAATAATGGAAGCAAGATAATTTTTGATATATAATGAGTAAAGAAGTAATCACCTATCCTGTTGGTGAATCATCTCAAGTCCAAGCATTCTTATCTGTTATATAATCTGATACCTTATAGTAAGCTTTTTTAATAAGTATTATTTTAATAGTAGATTTAAACTGCATGATATC
This sequence comes from Diatraea saccharalis, assembly GCA_918026875.4. Lineage (NCBI taxonomy): Eukaryota > Metazoa > Arthropoda > Insecta > Lepidoptera > Crambidae > Diatraea > Diatraea saccharalis. Next base: position 1,703,290 of record OU893336.1, read on the forward strand.
TAATTGTTGTATTTTGTTTGGGACCTTATTGTAGAAGCGCACATAAAGACCTTAAATAGGATATGTATTGTTACATAGTAAATAAATTTAGGGTTTATAGTTTGTATAGGTCCTCATCATCGTGGTCACCGTAGCCATTGCTACGACTACGGCTATGAATTAGCTACTACTTCAGCACGCCTACAGCGTAGCTTTAATGGCATAAATACAGTGCCCTCCAGAGTAAATCTAATGCTGACCATATCACACTTATAGTTATGTTGTAGGGCTTCCCCTTTAAGAGCCGCCTAACTCTAGAGTGGCATGACTCTACCTATAGTATACTACTATCTTAGCAATGTCATGGCGATTTATTACCTTAACATGTCTTTTGGGGAATAAACGAAAAAAAATTAACGTTGCTATCAAATCTCTAATCAATATCTTTTTTTTTAATTTATTGATATCAAAATGTTATATCCTATTGCTAGTGAGTAAGGCGGTCGCATTGCAGGTCAGACTCATATCAAGGCGTGGGCAGCGGGTATTTAAGTCTAATGAGTATAACATAACAAAACCTTGTCTGTCTACTCAACACCTATGACCGTAATTGTTACCAGATAAAATATCGCGTGACGTTACGTGTAGATAAGTTAAATTTTAATTTTACAGTATATGAACGACCCAATTCCATCGAATAACTATAACAGGTATTAGCACGCGAATGCACTGAGGTAACATACTCGTTCTCCTTTCTTTGTTTATCTAACAATTATTAAATGTTGCGTAATTATTGTGTTGCATAAAGTTAAAATTAATAAAATAAGTATCGAATAGGTTAACTCGCTTTTTATTACATTATAAGCGTTTCAGCAGTGTTAGTTTGTAATAAAACTCAGACTCAAACTGGACATTGAGTAGTAGTAGAGTATTTTTACAGCATAAAGTTTCAATTGAATTAAAAACTACTTTAAAAGGATAAAAGGTTTTATTTCATTGAATCTCGATACTGTGACAGGCGGTTAGCTTTATTGTTTTTTTAAGGTTTTATTTCATTGAATCTCGATGCTATGACAGGCGGTTAACTTTATTGTTTTTTTTATAACAGAATAGCAGCTTTGCAGGCTTTGTAGTTACTACACTGAAAGATGTATATTTATATATGTATGTGTTTATTTATTAAAAAGTAGTACTTGTTAAACTACATGACGTTTTAATGTCAACAGCCTGTCCGATAATATGTTTTAATTACATATAATTTGAAAAAGTTAAATAAAATTTCGAGATACTTCCATAGAATTAGAGCACGGTATTATTAAAGGTATTTTTTAAAATTTGCTCCTTTTTAAAGTTAATTAAATTTTGATAGATTATGATACTACTTAACTTTGATACTAATAACCGATTCTCACTTATATTGTATGAAATTTATGTTGTACCCAAAGTTGAAAGTTAATTAATAAAACAAAAAAAATATTGCGATCTGATGTTTCATGTTCGAGAAATACGTAGAAAAACAAACAGACATACACTCGTATTGGACACATGTGTTTGGAAAGTATATAAAAAATATATTGTCATATTGTTTAGACTACGATCTGGGCATTTTCGGTCTATAAATTTGCATTTTTTATGAACTAATTTAATACTTCCAACTATGATGTTTGTAACGAAATAGAAGATCTGCAACATTTGTTAACGGAATATTCTAAAAAAAGACAGCGACAATTATTGATAGATCAACTATGCCTCAAAACTTGTGACATTGGAGTATTTCTAACGATTTTGAATAATCCTGCCTCATGAGCCATTTTTATATTATGGAGATCGTCAATAATTATAGTCTACAAAATATAAGCTAAAGTTAAACAGAAAAGTAATGAAAAAACACTTCAATTGACTGATAAGAAAAAAGAGCGCAATAAAATCACCAGCCCTAACAGATGTAGCGACATTTCTAAAAAACAACATGAATTATTTTGTATGCCATCAATAACTGAGTTAATATGAAGAAGAGGTAACATTTCTAATTTTGTTGGTCTGTTTGTAGGGGGAATCTTCGGATACTGATCCGATCTTGAAAATTGTTACACATATGAGAAACTAAATCATACGCGGGTGACACAGGCTATAATTTGCGTGTATAATAATTTTGAATTATTATAAGTAAAGAAGAAATAATATTCTTAATGAAAAATGCTTAAAAAATCCACTTTCAATCTGAGACGGGACTCAAACTCGTGACCTTTCGCAATCCGGGCGACCGCTCTAACTATTGAGCTGTCCAGGATCTAACAGGACTGACGGGTTTTTCAAGTATTTGTTATTTTTTTGCTACTACAGAACGTATTTTCATTAATGTTCAGGCAATCCACCCAAACAGCCGTAAGACTTATTTTTATAAATATTTAAACGTTTCGATAAAAAAAAAATGTTCTAATTATATTTATTCACATTGCAAAATTGATCAAAAATAATCATTAGAAAAATATTCTTAATGAAAAATTCTTAAAAAATCCACTTTGCCCCTGGCAGTATAGCATTGCAGTATTGGCAGTATAGCATTGCAGCATTGGCAGTATAGCATTGCAGCATTGGCAGTATAGCATTGCAGAATTGGCAGTATAGCATTGCAGCATTGGCAGTATAGCATTGTGAATTAAATATAATCACAAGAAATAACATAGATGGATGGAACACATTAAGTATAAGCGCTCCGTGAAACGAAATTAGCTGTTAAATTTGTAACGCATTAAAAATAACTACACGGGGAAGAAATAACAAAGTATGAGGTAAAATTTAAAGGTTAATATGTAGAACCTTTGAATATTCGTCATAGTAACGTTTCCTACAAACGTACATAAAACAATGTAAGGAAAGATGGACGGAACTGTGAGTAAACTGGCGGTGTGATTGGCGATTTTTCCGGGCTATCGAAATCGAAGAGCGTTTTCAAGGTTTCCGTTTTTTTATTTTCGTACATTATAACTTATTAATTAACATTCGACGACCTTCGAAGACGAGTGGCGCATACTCTGAGTGTCATGTGGCCGTCTTATATTCTACTACCTTTGCCTGTGACTTCATCCATATAAATTATGGCCTATCACTCGTGTATGATCATTTCCGTAGATGAAAGAATTTTTAAAATAGGTCCTGTAGTTTCGTAGTATATTCAATGTAAAAAAACAATACATATTTTCCTCTTTGTAATATTAAAATAGATATTAGGTAAAATTGCTAAAATTTAAAGACTGATCTAGTTACAGTTATTCTAAATCGATTTCTATTTAAAATGTCATGTCCCTAGTTGTAGACTTTGATGTTACAACAAGCAGGCCAAAAAGTAGTTAATTTATAATTTATTTTTGTTTATGTATTTACAGTTATATACCGGGTATTTTTTTACAGTTAATTAACGGTACAAATATATGTGTGTTATAATAAAAAAACAATTCTCCCAAATCAAAACTCGAGATCAGCTGGGCCAATTAAACCAATTTCTTTTTTAAATGTTTATCGTAGTTCAAGGAAGGCTTAAACCGTGAAAGGTGATATTCAATAATATAATATCAATGTCAATTTCATCGCCGCAAATCGACAAATAAGTTTTGTCTATAAATAAAAAAATATTTAACAGACAAATCTTCTGTCTGTGTGAATACAAGAAATATAAATAAATATGAAATTTATTTGCATATAAAATACATTTCCGCTTTGTTCTAGTGATATTTATAGCATAATTTATATAAAACACACGATGAGTTGAGGTTAATTATCATAGATTGGTGCAGGTGCGGCAGACTACTGTTACTTATGCCATAGCGCCCGCATTGAAGACGGCAATTCATTAGTTGATAGGGCCAGCATGAGTGGATCGTTTACGTATAGGCATAAAGATTTTGTCTACACTTATAAGGATATGATTATGACTAGGACTACAATTACGACTATGGTTATGACTATGATTATGGCTATGACAACGATTACGACTAGGACTAGGACTAGTCCTTGTCTACGACTACTAAAGACGCTTTTGGACATTCCCCATGTTGAGGATCGTCAGCTGAACCGACCTATTTTTATACGTTGTCTTTGTTTTTATAGACTTTTTTAAATATATTTGAATTTTATTTAATTTTTGTTTTGTATTGACATATGGTCTTTCATTGATTGTCACGTACTTTGACGAGTATATTTGTTTTATGGACAATATAGTTTTGAGAAGATAAGTTGTTTATTTTCGCTCCCGTGCCCACACCATTCCTCGTCACCCTCTTCGTCGATAACACCCCGCATGCGGTATATCGACTAACTTATTGACGTGTTAGTGTTAGCATCACATGTGTGTCTGTTATTAATCTCTTCCTTATTTTTAAACTAATTACTATGGCACGTATTATTTCCTACATGTAATTATGTGCAAAATGGTTTTGAAAATGACATTATAATAACTAACCGATGTCAGCGGTCGTTATGTTTATTGTTCGTGATATGTTATTGAAATAAAAAGCATTATAATTATATACTGATATTTAAATAATCTCAAAGTCAAGACTTTTAAAGTAAATGACTGATACAACGCATAAACAATTTAACGTAGGTATTCTTGTGAAAAAGTAATCAGTTAACAATCACCAATCCGCTTTGGGCCCGCGTGGTGGATCAAAGCCTATTCGTCCATAGGGAATGGGTTACTGAGGATGAATAATTATTTATAATTTACAATTGTCATGTATTCTGGTAATCATACATCAATGTCCAGATGTAATCTTTGCGGATCGTGAGGATGGTGCATTATGACACATAAGATGAGACAGTGTGACGCGGCCTTTATTTATGTACTTCCTGGAGTCATTTCTATTAATAGTGGCTGAACACTTTTATGTATAAAATGTTTAGACATAATATAACATGCATTTTATTTGTCCTAATTATATTAACGTACAACATTTATTATGCATATTTTATAAGCAAAATAACGTTTGATATAATAATATCCCAAAGCTAAAATTTTAAAACATGTATGTGACTCTTGTTTTGGTCACGTTTCTAAGCGAATCTAACCTATTTATTGATTATTTCACATCCAGTAATAATCTGTGAATTAAAATTATACAAAAAAAAAAATAATACCCTAAAATATAATAATAATGTAAACTTATACTGCGTCCAAAAACAATTTTACTCTAATAAAATTGTATCGCGTTGATGTCTTTTTCAAGGAGAAAGAATATGCACCATATACGTGAAAGTTTTCCGTCAAGTTAAAAGTTATGTATACGTGGATATTAAAATTAAGCACATTCATTGACAAATTCGAAATGTTTTTAAATACAAATATTATAAAGAGAAAAAAATTAATTGTTATTTTTCATTGAATTAGCTTTTTTAAAAATCTTTCACATACCGTAAGCTGCATCATACTTGGGTAACATAGAATATTGGCTTAATGGAATAATCAAATGAAATACAGTACGATGTTAGAACGCATTCCAAAATTTTTTAGAGTATTTGTATCTGAAGTTATGGAAACGAATTTTATCCATTTTATCCACTGATGTGTTCCACTCTATTCGTCATGGGTATGGTTGGATACACTGAACTAATAGTGAGAAGAGCAAAATTAGCAATGCAGTGGTTCTGGGCCGGGTGTCCCAAGGATATATCCAGTGAAATGAAGCCCCACTGACGCGAGTTATACGGATTCTGAAGAAATTGATGAATTGTCTGTACCCTGTATAAGTTCACTGAGGTAGCTCAATTCATATTATGTTATAATAATAGTCAATAAGTTATAATTGTATTTAGCTAATGTGGTTACGCTGTTTTATTAGGGCTAATTATAAATAAATAAATTTACTCGGGCGAAGTCACGGGAAAATAGTTTACAATAACTGAGTATTTTTAAAAACCGTTCATGCTCAATACAAAACAATTGTCTATTAGGTATTAATTTAAATGAGAATACCTCAATTTTCACTCTAAGTTTATAAATAATTTTGCTAGTGTCAACTTAAGATATATTGTTAAAACATTATCCAAATCCAGATGAATTTCATTGGTTTTTAATGTCCTTTATAGATTATGTAATTAAGACTATAGAAAACGACAATGTCTTGCCGTTGATCTGAAATTTGGCAAGTACAAGTTTAAGAAAAAATCTGGAAACTATACATTTGTTATTGGTTCATTAAAATATAGTCAAATAGTGCGTGGAAATTTAAGTTGAAGTTACTAGTTCAAGTAATGTGTCATATAAAAGGATTTGATGGGCATATTTCAAAAAATATTACATTTATTTTCATTTATAATGTTCTTTTTATTATTTATAATTGGTAAGGAACCCTCAGAGCGCGAGTCCGACTCGCTCTTGGTTGATTTCTTAAATTAAGTTCTTACTTAATTTAATTAATTTGATATGAATTGTTATTTATAGATTTACTAAGAGATCAGACTCATTCATTGTTGTGGCTCTAAAATTGAGGTCAGAATGTCAAAAGAAAAGAAAGAATTACACACATTGTGATTCTATCAAGATCAGTTACGTAGTTTTGATGATTATCCTTAACGAACATCGTGACCCGAGATTTTATATATTAAGAACTGTTAGTGTGATGTTGTTCATCTAATACGTTAAATTGTTGTCAAACGAGAGGAAGAACGAACCGGTTGGAAATTTTGATGAAATTTCATATGTACAGAAGAATCACGATTATTCTAATATCTGACTATATGAACTCATTCGCTTCAGCTTCACCCCAATCAATGAGACATGTAGAAATGATGGGAATTAATATGTTTTTTTATTATTTCCGACCATGATTGTGCGTGATTGTGATGCTCTGATCCAATCGTATACTCCAGTTCTTATTTATTTGCGTTATAGAAAGGGCCGTCGCCTAAAGGGTAAATAAATAGCTGTTAGATGATCCCCGAGGCCGAGAGGCTTTCATGTTAGTTTCAAGGATGTTAGGTCCAAGCTTCGAATCTCGGTTGCATCAATGTAGAAAATTATTTTTTCTTTATTTTTTGGATGACACTGCCAGATCCAAATTTAAGTAATTATATAATAGAAATCTGAAACTAGATTAGTACTGGCTGCATCTGCACTTATAAATAAACATCAAACCCCACTGCGTTCGCGTGGTAGGTCATAGCTCGTTGTTTCCATGGGGAAGGCCAATGCCCCCATAGCGTAGGACATTTATAGGCTAATGATGATGATAACGATATTAAGACTACTACCGAAATTATTGACCGATCATTGTGCAAGAAGAAACCAATATTGATTACTTTTGTTTGGTTTAAAAATATTAGCGGAATGAACCGGAATTTCATTACTTGTCTAATTGGAGATTTGTCTCCATGCAAACAATAGGTTTTTGAAAAAAAAAAGTCTTCTTGCACTGCCCCACTCTATGAAAGCGAATGTTTAACAGCGTGGGGGTTAGCGCGCGCGCCGCCAGTCGTTCGCCCGCCGTCGCTTGCGCACAACGCGTCGCGCGGCTCAGTTTTCCGTACACGGAAAAAATCTGTCGCGTGTGACGCGGACGCCACCAAAAAAAAAACTATTACTTTTTATATTTCCAAAATCGCAATCTCCTTGCTGTGACCTCTTTAGAAAACAAACTGTGACCTATTTCTTAATTTCATTACAATTTGTTTATGGTTTAATTATTTTTTAAAGTGATGGGTAAAGTGCATGGCTGAAAAGTGTTTACAAAGTGTTTGTTTCTCCTGCCCCGGCCCACCCTCTATCTTATAAACAGGTAAGTTGTGTAAGCATTTAAGTTACGTAACTTTGCGACTGAAAGTGTTGCAAAATTCTTATTGATGTTTTGTGTTTATGGTCAGATGGATACGATATATTTCCTTCTTAATGAATTGAATTAGTTGTCTAATTAACTTGGTATTTCGTAAGGTAATTTAAGACAGAACTTATACAATCATAAGTCAAATTAATACTTACATTTATTACTTAAATTAATGTTGCAATAGATAAAGCAGAAAAATCCAAACATTTTCATGAAACAAGACATGCTTTACATTTTTCAAATACAAATCTCGAACCTTAGACCATGGTACGACCAAGTTCTAACTGCTAAGCTACCGAAACTTAACAATTAAACTAGTAGCTAGAGAGTACAAAGTTTTTAACTTACATAATTGCTTAGTTTTCACGTCGCTTACAAATAAGTGTGAACAAATTGTGTACAATCACCAGCACAATTAGCTAAACATTATGTTTCACACAACACTCTAAAATTATAAATAGTATCCAAATCTGAAATTTTGATATTAATTGAAAAGTCCGTTTTTATACTGTCTCGATCAGGAATCGAACCTGAACTAATTAGGCGTGTCGACTCTACTAAACACAATTGTGTAATACAAAATGTATATAATCAAAATTATATTACTAAACAATAAATATATGTGTAATTACATATATATGATCTCTAAGTCTTCTAGCATGTGCATAGTTTTTCATTAGGTTTTTTGTTTAACCGCAAATTGAATTAATTCAACAAAACCACTTGGACTTAGCCGTGAATATAGTTATGACATTTGACATTTGAATAACCAAAATTACCTAACAAATATTGTAAACAGAAGTGTCACTATATTTAATATGACAGCAATATTAAATATCTGCATATAAGATAAATGATTAAATAAAAAGCCTTTTTCGAAATTTAGAATTCAAAATATTGTTTTGAGTATTCATAAGCATAAAATGCTTATGTAACCTGCTGTTAAGAGTAAACCTTAGTCTTATTTTGAACATGTTTATTATGGATCACCAAAGAATCTAGAAAGTCTAAAATTGTGTATCGTTATATCAGCTTTAGAACCAGTTCTGTGATTGTTTTGTTAACTAAATAAAATTTTACAGATCGTTAGCAGAATTTTAATTTTATTTATTTATTATATTTATTCATTTTTTCATTCACAATATTATACTGAAATATATTCTTAATGAAAAATGATTAAAAAATAAAAAGAAAACATTTATCTGTTAGATAAAATATTAATGATATATATACATAAATATACTATGTTCTGCCAGTATGGCTAATTTCCGTCGCCTTACCGTTAATTAATAATGAAATTTTAATCATTGTTATGCGTTTATAAGGCGTATAACCAATGCCATAATCTGTTGTATAAAATACTGGTTCAATCAATATGTATACCGCCTGTTGTATCACCTGGCCAGAGTGCCACAGATACAATTGCGTTCGATATTCTAAAATGAGTTTAAGGTTACATAACTTTGGTCGTGGTCAGATTTCAAATGCCGTAAAGATATTTTGTTACAGTCTATTGTGTTGTTAATTTGACAGTGTAACGACGTACACGCAGATATATAATAATAGATAAATAAATATCATAGTCATATGAATATAAATCAAATTCAACATTATCTTTTTTTTCGATAAACTATGTTAAATGTACTTTTGAGTCATCCTACATTTTTTATCTACCACCCGTTCAGGACTTCTTTAAGTCTATAGGCTGACAAGGAGAACGAGCGAAATAATAAATAAATATATAACCACTTCGCATATATTGCTCGGTATCCAAATCCAAATTAAGCACCTTAAGCAAGTGTATTATGGAAATCTATGATAAGGTCAATCAACACAGCACCCAGGACTGAGACAACATAGAAAAGTTCATTTTCTAGACCGATACCGACCGAGAGTCAAAACCGGTACATCAGACATGGTGACACCTTGAACCGCTCATCCACTCGGTCACGGAGGGCTGCAAATAAATATATAAGGCAAAGAAGATAGTCTTTGTTGCTCCATTTTAAATATGTTATTTATGAGTGCATATATTCTTATCTAAGCGCAGTATAAATAGAAAGAAAAAGTAGTTTTGTATAATTAAATAATTAAGCTTTAGAAATACTTGTAATGTTTTAATTGATTATAAAAAAAATTATTGACTCTGTTATTACAAAATAATTGATTGATATAAAACAGATTACTAATATAAATATAATTAGAGCAACTTCGTATTATATCTTCATATATCGATAATTAAGTTTAAAATCAATCAAGGGGGAAAATCGAATTATTATAAAACGAGAACTTAAATTAGTACATGGTTCGAATCAAGTTTTTGTTCAGGTAATTAAGATTAGATAAATAAAGTATTATTATACGTTTTATGTATAACTACTCTAAAGAAAACAGTATATGATCCGTCTGCTCGACTGCCCCCTATTCCATAAAAAAAAAACATGAAGATTTCCAAAAATATTGTAAGTCAGCATAAACATTACAAAAAAAAATACCAATTATGTTCATTTATACCGAATAATCGAAAAATGTTGCGGATGAATACTAATTATATTATCAACGAGAACTTCATATATCACTAATAAAGAGCAGATCTCACATTTTATTAACAACTAGCTTTCCGCCAGCGGCTTCGCCCGCATGGTCTTGTATAATACATAAAAACCTTCCTTTTGAATCGCCCTATCTATGAAAAAAAAAAAACCGCATCTAAATCCGTTGCGTAGTTTTAAAGATTTAAGCATACATTATACAGGATATAGGGACAGAGAAAGCGACTTTGTTTTATATTATGTAGTGTGATAAACAGATCATAAGATTATTGAAAAGTAGTTGTTTTCCTGCGACTTTCGCTCGCGTAATTTATAGACTATGTCACCCGCGTATGATGTAGCAATTTTGAAAATCGGTCTAGAAGTATCATATCCTATTTAGTGCAAACAATGTTAAATATTAAAATATTACCTATTATAGACTATCAAATTTCTACAATCGAAGTTAAACGTTAATAAGTTGTACATTAAATAAAAAATCTGAATGCAGATATTGGTAGTATCATGGTATACTAGTGTGTAATATTGTCTAGTTCGGTCGCACAGCTCTATACACCGGTGTCCGTTCACTTTAGCAAAATGAGAGGTGAGTATTCGAAATGCTTTTAACATAACGCTAAAACTACTAGATTTTCAGTTCACAGCTTATTTTATGTGGATTTATTGTCCTCCCGGAAACCTGTTAGAGGAGTTCGTTGCTTATTTGGTAACGAACTATTAGTGGTCCAAATTTAATGGAAACTCGATCAGTTATTATCATGAGAACATTTAAGAAACAAATACGAACCAGCTGTCGTCGTTCGACCGCGTAAATTATAGCCTGTCACCCGCGATTCAGCTTCCTCTAGTTGAAAGAATTCTCACGATCCAATGCGAACAAACATTCGAATCTTTCCTCTTTAAAATGTTAGTATAGATTACGTATAATCCTGTAAAATATAAAAAAAACCACACTTAATTATTAATATTGTGTATACGTGCCTTATCATTAACACAATCTTCACGGACGCGTGATTATAAGCGTGGTATTGTTGATCGAAGTTATAAATACCTATAATATTATTTAAGATATTCTTTACTATCGATAATTTGTATTCTTAATAAGGTTAATAAATTTTATTCTAAATCAAAACACTGTATAATTAACAGACTATTTTTGTAACATCTTGTCGCGGTGCAAACGTCATTGTTGAAGTGAGACCGGTGTATATGAGACGCTATCTTGCTTCGACAATTGCTCCAATGAATTCAATAAGTGACTGTGAAATTTTGATTTTGAACCTATATTTACTTATTTCTTATATAGTTGAAAAAAAAAAAACTGTTCGAACGAGGTGTTCTTTGAAGGTATTTAATCGTATTTGAGAAAATCTTTTTGACATTCGTTAGCTTAATCTCTGAAGTATGATTATAGGTTATAAACTTAACTATGATCTTGAAAAGTAACTAAAAAAAAGAAACTAAACGCAAACGAAGCAACAGTCAAACAGTTTGGTCGTTAATAAAACCAATAATAGGATATTAAAATATATCAATCAAACAAATTAAATGTGTCCAAGTTTGGGACTAGAAAATTAGCGAATATAAAAAAACGGCTATAGACGAGCGGAAAAAAACTAACGCACGAGCTATCTAACTAGTGAGTATATGAAATAACTTATCTACTTTACGAGCCGGTCGCTTGACAAACCAGTATGATGACCTATGAACTATAATACAACCTTTCGACCGCAGTCCGCTTGCTTTTTTAACGTTTGAATGTTTCAACATGTAACTGTAATGTCGTTAGACTATTGGCAATTTTTTTTAATGGTCACGCCAACATCACTAATCCATCAATATATTAGGAAACTTAGTTCTCTTAAACAATGTATTTGTGTTTTAACGTCTTTGTTTAGTTTCATAATAAAAATGTGGCATTTTATAATGATGGTTGGCAATATGATAGATTGTGACAAAATAGATTTAATTGTAAACTTGCTTTGGTTATTTATTTTTTGTATATTTTCATTAATTACCATTATCATTATCAGTCAGCAACAAGTTTTGGTGCATAATAGTCACTTAAAAGGCATATAGAAAAAAAGCACACAAGTCCATTAAAATTGACATTACTTTTAAAGTTATATTACGGACACAAATTTTCAAATGTAGAACATTTATTAGGGCTTAAAATCGTCATTAAACACTAATAGACGTTTGTGCAAATTAGTGATAAACTCCAAAAAGTGTCATAAAAAGTATAGCAAAAAATTATACAGGCATTCTATACCAAGAGTCAAAACTTTCTGAAAGTTGTCAAGTAGCCAACTTTATACTTGGTTGTACGTTTTATATCGTACAGTTATTACAGAATTACTAGTTTCCTAAAGTAATTAGTTTTTTACCAACTACAATACTCTTTTGACTGTGAATTAATAGATTTTTTAATTATCACTAATTACTTATTTAGTTTGATCGTTGTATTGTGCTAAATTAATATAAACTAAAATATTGTATTTTTAAAGACTTTGATAGTCGCAAGTGTTTATGGCGGGATCCAAACCCATATCCTTTAGTAAACTTGACTAGTGCTCTAACCGATTGATTAATTTGTTTTTTTTGTTTATTTCTATATTACAAAGTTTGGAAATGTCAATGGAAACACATATTCTCTTTCTAAAATCGTTCCCTCACTGCTGAGGATCGTGACTCAAAAAAAAAATTAAATACAATAAAAAATTAGTCCAAAAATATTAATTATAAAACAATCCTTTACAAACGGACGGACAGTTGCTAACGCGTATCACGTAGTTATGTGATGTTACTCGGGTCGACTTGATTTTCTCCACAGCCGGTTTCCACGTGTTTGTATAAATATTTGACCAAAATGGCGGATGTCAGGCTGATTTTAGTTTTATTTGTGAATTCGTTACATCACCTTATTAGGGCGTTAAAAAATGACGTTTACCGGGTTAGTCTACCTACGATGGTTTTGGACATTTTGAATGAGCAACATTGATTCGTTGATTCATTGATCCGAATCAAACTGATGGCTTTCCTGGTTCTTTTTTATTATTTATGTACTAATTTAGTAAGTCATCACTTCTGTTAAGAGAAAAATCTTGAACGATTCAAAAGCGCGTGCAATAAACCTTATTTAAAAACGAAAAATTGTTTTCATTTCATATTTTTTGTAATACCAGTCCTGAGATTCTGTAAAAATTCTGGTTTGGACCAGAATTTGATTTCACTCTGGTGTATGAATTCACTTCAAAAAGTGTCATCCGCTCAATCTTGCATTGGTAATAACGTTTCTTGGCATAGATGAAGTGAGTTTCGAAATGACATAAGAATAGAATATCTGAGACAAGTTTAAACAATTAATTTTGTTTTGTGATTTTATTAAAAAAATGGAATCAATAGAATTTCTCCACTAAATAACATGAATTCGAATTAGGGTTCGGATTTTAACAGAATCGCCCTGCAGGAATGACTTATCCATCACTTTCATGCATAAAGCGAAAACTTCGGGCTGCTTTTTGCGGAAATAACTTGGTCAGAGCATCAAAGGTGTAACTAAAGTTTATATGAATAAAGGGCCAAATATTCGTTTATAATCTTGCCTGAAAATATATTGAACAAAAAAAAAACTGAATAAACTTAATAATGTTTTAACTTTATGGACAAATTACGACAGTAAAGTTGCCAATCACCATTTTTAATCTACGTATACCAATTGAATGGATATAGATTTCCGATTTGTCAATTATCGTTTTGCGAATACCGACTGGTGTTTTTACGAGAACTTACTAACCCAGTTAATTAGATTAGAAGTGCTGTGCTAAAATCGTATAGGCGGTCGTATCTTGCCTAACGGTTCGATCAAGGATATTCTGTTTTATTAAAATATGTACTCCATTTCGCTATAAACAAACCTATTGTCTAATTTATTTATTTATTGAACTTTATCAATATAAACATGGTACAAAGGGCGGACTTAATGCAAATAGCATTCTCTCCTTGTTAACCTTTGGGAAAATTTATAAACGCGATGGCGGTACAGAGCAATAAAAATTTGTGAATAATTTAAATAAACTACAACAAATAATACAAAACTAATCATAAACATACTACATTATGTATCAAAATTATAAATAAACTAACACATTAAACATATACCACATATATTTATGAATATATTATATCTTCAGAAGCGTTGCAAAACAAAGGAGTGGACTTTCTAATCTCAGTATTGAAAAATTTCGAAAAAAGTGAAGTTATTTTTTAAACACCCTTTTGTTTGCGCGATGTTATGTTATTTAAGTTAAAAATGGTTACTCCCGAAAAAAATGCAACCACACATGGCTATCTAGATTTTGAAAATGATACTAGGCTTATTACGATTTGAACTGTGAATATAATAACCAAGAAATTTTTTTGGTAATTAAAACCTAGCAGATCGATTTATTGCATCCGAAACCTATGTCGAGTTCGAATAATTCGCTTTAATGTATTTTATAAAAAGGAAAGGTTTGATTAACAGGCCAACATGATTTTTTCTGTATCTCTGATACCAGAATCTCTGATTTTGATTATTCATGGCTAACAAATGAAGGGAAATATATTTGTTTCTACGAGTAATAAAGTTTGCTTTTTGTATAGTTTTGCTTTTTGAAAAGTTCTATTTTTCTATTTCAATTTTATTTAAAAGAAAAACAAGTTATGAATTATGTACCACAAAAAGCATTAAAAAACGCATATCTTTGGTATTGTTTTTTGTAAAAGACAGAAAGTTTCACGTATTAACTCTGAAGTGTAGTCAACCATCATGTCCTTATTATATTGTCCTTGATACTGTTGTTCAAAGTTCATTTTATTCTGGTGGAAGCATACCACTTGCTTTTCTGAATATCATCCATGACTTTAAACTGTAAAGAAATAAGCTCCTTCTTGTTGCCAAGGAAGCCATGGACGACTGCCTTAAGGCTTAGCAACTCTTATTTTTCCTGGTTACTCAGGAGCTGTAGAAATTTTCACTCGCCATTTTTTTTTATATATGGATCAACGAAAAAATCAACTTTAATTTTATCCTCTGACAGTTTCGGGAAAAATGTTTTTAAAAATAAAAATGCTTCAGAGTATTGACGAAGAGCCTTTTAATCTGCTTCATGAGATCTAATTTTATGTGCAGTGGAAGCAATAAGACCGGATCAGGCTCAACAATACAGCAAAAAAAGTTCACGTCTTTTTCACACTTTTGGATGAAAAAGACGTGACGTTTTACGTATGGCACATAAAATACGTTATTCCTTAAAAAAAGGGATTAAAAAAGGAGTAACGCATACAGTAGTGATGCTCTGCCACCTCCTCCTTCAGACTCACAGTCACCCTCACCTCTCTCATGCATCATAAATGAAACGGCTCTCCAAAAAAATTTACCAAAACACCATATATTTACAGAGTTTCTGTTTACTTTACGATGTATATAATCAGAAAACAGTCACTAAATATCGGACTCTACATTTTTTTCGCGAAGTCATTGGAATATAGCTATTATAGTAGTAAACATAGAAACTTTCGGTGGCTATTAAACCTTTAGCAACACACTAGTGATATATTTCGACATAGTAATATGGTCAAAAAATTATGACAACATTTACTCACGGTGGTGTTATGTGACTGTATAAATAAATATATCCATACCAGTTTCAATCTCATGAATAGTCAAGCAGAAAAGGTTTTTTGAATATAAAAATAATTACAAGACTAGTTCATATTGTATATATGTTGTCAGTTTTATATGGATATTCATTTTACAGCTTGTTTATATCGCAGCAAAATATATATTGCGGTTATAAAAATAAAAGTTAGTTTATTCCACAAAAGAAATGATATTAAAAAATATGCAGACAAAATATTACAGATTACATATTTATGATATAGGATAATAATATATACATAGTATAAAATAAGTCGTTTCCCGCTGTCTGAGAGATCCAGACCCAGAGATCGTTTAAACTACAGAATCCAATGGATTTTAATGCAGTTTTCTTCATTATACAGAGTGATTTAAGAGGAAGGTTTAATTTTTATATTGTTTAGATTTAATTGTGCACCTCAAATAGTTATAAATATCAATTATAATAATAACCACAATCGCTAACTTAAACTCGTATCTGTGTTATAAGATTTATTACATTGGGTAAGCAAAATTCCGGGTCTGACTCAAGGTGACAGCTCAATAAACACTTTCAAATTTGCATCTTAACCTTTACGTTATAAAGTTCCAATCGGTCTGTCGTCACCTTTAGGTATTATTTACATGAATTGTATGTATTTTAGCGGCACCATGTTTAGTATGTCTCGTGTTCCGGGTTTCGGGTTACAAAACGGAACAACATATTTTCGATATTGGAATTTATTTCTCTAATAACTATAGTGTCTGAATGATAAATATTAATTTATTATACTTAATTAATACAAAGATACTGTATTAGTGATGAAAATAAGCGACTTTATCTATCTATATATCTATTATATTCGTACTAACTATCCGAATTCCAAAGAACAAAAAAAAATTATTAGATATTTTAAGTAAATTAAAGATTTATAGAGGTATACTAATACTTAATGCAACACTACGAAAAACATAAATACAAAATCATAAAATTCACACTATAATAATCATATTGAAAAACTCTAAATAATAATATGCTAGTGTGTACGTTCAAGCAGCTAGTTGTGTTTGACCACACATAATTATTAATAACGGAAAAACCAAAAGTCATCCTCGTGAACCAACGGAATAATAAAGCGGCGATTGTGTTATATTCTTCGTTTTTTTCTTGGATAATAATTAATCGATTCGCAAAAGGGGTATCGACGTTTTTAGTGTTAATTACAACACTAAAAACATCGATACCCCTTTTGCGAGTAGATATAGAAATACTATGAGAAGTAGATATAGAAATGTCATTCCAAAAGTAAGAGGCAAATTTTAACACAATAAATAAAATTTTGAGTACTTTGAGATTTGGAGCATTCTAATAGCTCATCCAGAGATCTCTGTCTCACAACTCATTAAGATTATAAAGTGCCTGATTGTCCTCTTATAAAACGGGGACTTAAGGCAATAATGGTTTTTTTTACATGGTTATGAATAAAGAAAAGCTGAACATGTTCTAGGAAAATGATTGACAACTCTATTGAAATGGAGCTAATCTTGACCTTTAGTCTAATTCCCTTATAAAAAAAGGCAGCTACTCCTGTCTCGCTCGTGACGTGATGTATCCGGTTATGACGTAACAACGAAAGTACATCTGCCGTCAAAAACACTTTCGATTCTTTTAAAAAAGGCGTTATGATTCATTCAGAGCACCAATGATCGATAGAAAAATCCGATTGTTGGATGTTGAATAACATTGCATTCAAAGTGTTGCACGTTATTTATTGTTGTGTATTATTTGAGAATAGAATTTGATTCAATCGATTCTATCTAATTTTCATATTTATTATAATATTACGCATAACAATGTTGAAGGTCCTACAGTCCCAGACACAGCAAACCTAAATATGGGAGTTTTGTGTAGGTTTCCGCAAAGATAAAGAGGCTTGAAAATAGCCCGAATGATTTCGAGAAAAGATGGTATGGCTGTGCTTTTTAGTACTAATACTCGACTTGCCTGGGCACTTCCGTGTCCCCAGATATTAACCACCCGATTTTATTAGAAACCTATATTCATGTAGTTTCAGTTAGCGAATTTTAGATAATACAACACTCCGGTTGACCGGTAGACAATATCTGCAGGCCTTAAGACTGCCATTTGTACAGTCCTGCTATAAAGTTAAAATAAATATTATATTAAGCTTTTTTGTTAGTCGGTTATATTTTTCTACATTGAATTTTCGTTTTCTGAAAACTTATTTGATTCCAGGACAACTGTTTTGTCACACAAGTGATACTTCCGTAACAAAAGAGCTTAAGCTATTCGCAAAGATATTTTCAGATAGAAAGTCGTGCATGGTCGCCAATTTATTAATAAAATATTGCCTGCGCGATGTAAAATGCAAAAGTGGAAGTCGGGGAAAGGCCAAGATACACTTTTCACGATCAAATTGATTGCGTGTTATCGGAAGGTGATGTCAGATGATATAAAAACTGTGAACATTAATAAAAAGAGCCATCAATGTCAATTAAATGAGTGTAAGTAGTAGTATCCTGGGTTCCCTATGAAAAATAATGTAATACTAGATCTTAGTAGCTCGAGTACACACTCACTATGATAAGGTATCGCCATTTCTGAGGTTGAGTGTTAAATTTCTGGTCGGATCAAAGTAATAAATGAACTATTTTGTCGCGTTATTTCGTTGATATTTTTATAATTTAAAGTTCTTTAGCTACTTAATTTGGAACTGCGCAAGGTGTGTAGCGTTGTAAAATATTTATTTATATTTGACTTCTAAAATGAATACGAATCTGTGACGTTCCACATTATTCAGGTTGCACAAATAGTAAGAAAAAACAGACCAAGTAATAGTTGCAGGGTTCACTGATAAATATTAACGGATATATATCATGATATATATTCGGATATTTGTCGATTGATATGTACAACGATATATATCAATTGATAACCTATTATCCTATTATTAATATTATAAATGTGAAAGTTTCTTTGTTTGGATGTTTAGATGTTTGTCGGTCAATCGCGCCGAAACTACTGAACGGAGGTTGATGAAATTTGGTATACAGATAGGTTATTAGCTGACTTAGATAATAAGATACATTTTATCCCACTAAACATTTCCTTAGGGTCCACGCGGGCGAAGCCGCTGCCGAAAGCTAGTTTATAATATTTATTGTTAGTTTGAGTATAGAAAATTAACCAACCCGATGTGACATTGGCGACATTGGCCCGAAGTGGCAATCTTACTTACTAGAAATATCGGAATTTCCCCTATACGTTACTGGAAATGCTCGCTCGCATACTACTTTTTAGTTATTTTATAATAAATAAATAAATATCAATTTTTATTTTACACTTTTGATTTAAAAGATCAAATATTAAATAAAGCCACTGGCAGCTCAGCAATCGCAACTTTTCATGGTATATATCGGAAAAATATCAAATATCGGATATTTTGATATTTATTATAAACATCGGATTTTTGCGAACCCTGAGTCGACTGTCAGTCAATCGGTTTTTTCACGAGCAAGACTAATTAGTGACCTAAATGTTTCAGCCTATTTATTTGCTTAGTATAACTGGTATAACTTCGGTACGGCTTGACGGGTTTAGATAGTTGCATGCATTGTTAAATTCATATTTTGCATTCGATACTTAAATATGATACGAATAAAGGTTACTTTTGTGTGACAGGCGTTCAGTTTAGACGCTAAATAGTGACTGTATCGTCTCGAAAGTAAAATTAACTGACATTAAGTAAGTTCTCGAAACGGGATGCCAATCAAATAAAAAACCAAGATACACAAAACCGAAACGTCTGATTTTATTAAGAATTTTCTTTGAGATAAATATCAATTCAAATCGCAAAGCAAAAAATGTATATCTCCATTGAACTTGTATGTTGTGACAGCGCTGTGTTCGACGTATGAATTTGACGCTGTTATTATTACACAATAGTTGCGCGGCCCGTAACCTGACAGACCAATAATTTCGATTACAACTCAATGTATGATTGCTCACTATATTATAAGACTGTTCTTCTTCCAAACAATTATAAAGCTGAATATTTAGACCGTTAAGTTCAAAATGCAATGCGAAAATTTTACATTTTAATGTACATTTATATGCTGGTGTCTACGTGATTTTATTAAAATATATTTCCATTAATATTCGTCACACGTATGAAGAGATATATTTTTTATGACTAATATTCTTAAGAAATTAGAGTGCAATATATTATTCTTATCTATATAAAATATTTTTATCACTTTTTAAAACATTATTAAATGTCACGTGTATATTATATAGACAAAATATGTAACAGCCTGTATCCATTTTTTGAAGGTCATACCACTGAAATGTTTGGTTATTTGTAACTTGCTCTTTTCCCGCGACTTCTTCTGCGTGAATTATAACCTATATCGCGTATGATGTAGATTCCCATAGGTGATATTTTTTAATCGGTTCAGTTGTTTCGGACCCTATTCAATGCCAACAAACAATTCAATTATTAGTAATCCATATTGGTGTTATATTTTCATTATAATTTGCCGTGTAAAAAAGGTAATATCGCATATAAAAATAATTCCTATCAAGTTTTAAAGACAAGAATATGGAAGTTAAGGCCTTATTTAGGGTGGGTGACCAAAAACATTATCTTGTGCTTCGTGCTTCGGCAGATAAGTTAAACCGTTGGTTCTGCCTGTATCTGTAGAGGTTAACACCCACCAAGCCTTTTCAAGTTCTCTTTATACTCGATTTACTAGTTTTTCGAAAATAATCGGTATTGAAGTCAAGTTTTCTATACTATAACTGTTACATTATGACGTAATATTCTTAAAGACGAAGAAGAATTGTATGCTAATGTTTCTCTTTATTTAGAATTACGTGATACGTGTTACTAGTCATCCGATGTCGATAATCGTTAAAAGTGTTTTGAAATTATTCGGCAGTCATACCAATACTTTCTTGGAATTTGATAGACAGGTTTTTTGGTTCGACTAGTCGTTTGACAACTTAAGTGACCTAGGGGTCTAATTAAAAATTAACGAAGTGTGAAATAAAATATTCTGATACTATCTCAAATGATAGACTTATTAAAACTTTTATGAACACCAAAAAAACTTTTGCCAGAGCTACCCTATTTTCCTTGTCATTGTAGATTTTTGGACATGTCCCTACCAAAGGTCACAAAGGTCGTCGGATGGATCATCAAAATACTAAGTTTTAATTGGTTTTGTACGATAATGTAACGTTTAAATAAGCTGTTTAAATAATTAAATGAAGGGAATCGGATTAGTAACAATAAACTCAATGGCGTAGTGGCCAGTAACTTTCGTAAAGGCCGGTCACAGGATGGGTGATCGTACTTCGGAAAGCACGTTAAGCTGTTGTTCTCGGCTATATCTGCATTAGCACCCGGAAAACCAAACTGGACTCGCGTAATGGGTCATGGCCTATTCTCCTTTATTTGACTCGATTCCATCCTCCAGAGGAGGATTGGATCCCATTCGTGGGGACATTAACACGCTGGTGATGATGAGATTTAGGAGTAGCGTCCTAATGTCATAAGAGTGTTTAAAACACACTCGGAACAATTCTGCTACACACATAACATACATAAATGTACTCTATTATTATAGGACTGGCTGTTTTCTGGCGACGTCGTTTGCGTTTATTATAATAGCCTATGTCACCTGCGTGTGATGTATTATAGCTATCGGTAGATTAAAGAATTTTCAAAATCGGTTCAGTGGTTTCAGAATCTATTGGAAATGTTTGTTCAAATCTTTTTTTTTTATGATATTAGTATATATAAATTCGTAAATACGCGAGTCACTTCGCAAAGCCAAGTCAAGTTATTTATTACGCTTAGCGTTAGTAGACAGAGACAAAAAGTGACATTATTAATACTATGCACTAATAATGGTTTTATTTTGAAATCTATACTATAAATAATAAAGGGATAAAGTTTCTAACTTTCTTTATTTGTTTGTAGGGGGAAATCTTCGGAAATATTGGACCGATTTCATTAATTCCTTACCGACGGAAAGCTACATCATACGCGGGTGACATACGTTATAAATTACGCTGTCGAAGTCGCGAGAAAATAGTAGTATTTTGATATTTGTTTTACTATTTCTGTTTGTATACGTTTTATTCTTCTTTTACAGGTAAGTTCGTGTTTCTTCTAAGGCTCCATGAAGTGTGACGCGCGACGCGAAGGTTAAAAGTATTAGTACTAAAGTTTTTTTGCTAATCATTGAATCCATTCAGGGGCCAGTCTTTTGACAAATTCATAAATATTAAGTAGTTGTCAACTTATAATTAATATTAAGTTTGTTTATGTTAATAAGTGTGCTCCGTAATAGTAGAGTATATTGGCTATTTGTGGTGGGAAAGAATTGAGTATAGGTATTATATTGTGTAATCGTTGGTTGTAGTAAAAGTAGTTATATTACATTTTTATAATAGCACTCGATACCGTAATCATTATAAAATATAGATTTTTTCCCAGTAATGACCACTCTCTTATCTACAAATAATATGAATGAATATTTTAACGTAACTTTATTGTCTATAATCTATGATTCACTATTGCAATTTATTTTGTACTTTTTTGTGTACTCTATAAAATGTGTTTCATTATACGTATTAAGGAATGATTTACATTTATATGCACAGAATTTCAGAACAACCCCTATGCGTAATTACGGTTAATTAATTAACAACACGCAGCTAGAAGATATTAAAAAAAAACGTAATAAATGACTAAGCAGTTTGTATACCTATATATATACAAAGTGCTTAGTAATTTAATAAAATGAAATACAATGTCTATTTATTTCTAAAATACACTCCTTTGGAATTTGTTTCTTAAAAATAATATCGTTCAAATGTTTACCCTCGCGTTCGTGGAACTTATTTAATTTAGCGCTAATATTTCTGATGACGGCTTTAAAATCTTACGAACTCGAGGCAGAGACATTAGATGTGTGTAACATAGCTTATTCCTGCTGGAATAAGGTCAATTAATAAAGATAATGACTGGGTAATAAAAAAGAAACTCTATTAAATTTCCCAGTCAGATAATAAATAAATATTAGGTACGCTTTTTTTTTACTTCAATTGAACTAGAAATAGCTTAAATTATAGGCATTAAAGTTTTGTGGAGAAGGAGCTCGACACGTCACAGTTTTGTAGAAAATGTTTAAAAGCGTGACGTCATATGACATGACAAAATAAAAAAATGGCGTTTAATATTTTTAAACGATCTACCTAATAGACAAACAAAAAAAAATTTTGTCATCCCCAATGAAGAATGGAAAATCCTGGAGTTTAAGCAACAAAAATCATCTCAAATCACATAACATTTTGAATTAACACGAGAATGCGGTGGTTAATATTTGTTTTTAAGAAATAAATTCCCAAAGAGTATATTTCTGGATTAAACATTTTATCGATAAACTGCTTTGTTGTTTTTTTCATGATTAAAAAATAATAAACTTTCTATTATATTGAAGTTTCTATTTTAATAGTGTTAAACAATTCACCAACTCATTTCCTTATATAAATTTTACAACAAAATATCTGTTTTTCGCTGTCTCAATTCGCACATTTTTTTGCGTCTGTGATAAGGTTACGCCGTCTAATTATCGACTCTATCATAACGTAATAAGGTTTCGTAATGTTCAGTAGCGTTACTTGATAATTTATATATTCGTTACGTGTTGTTAGCCTACTACAAATTTATAACGTGAAAAGATTTGTCAAAAATTTCGTTTGTATGGATTAAACTTACGAATATTTCCTATTAAGATCTAGGAGGCCAATCACAAATAATAAGCTAGTTTAAAGATCATTATTTGACTAGTTATTTTAGAAACACACTTTTAAAATAAAATGTTACCCAATGGACGGCGGAGGCGACCCATAACTCAAAATCATACTATGAAAACCCGACTCCATTTTAGGGTTACCATCTTTAAAATCTACAAACGGGGACAAATTCAAACCCCGGATATAAATCTATCGCTTACTTATCGTTACATCGTCGTTAGAGTACCTGAGATAAATGTTAATAAAATCTGAAAATTTTCAGTTTGGATATTTGACACTGAAAATGCCAACTGCACGACATACAAACGAATTAGTGCAACCGAATTCTATTTCAAGCGACATCCATCGAGCGGCACTGCTATCATAAGTCAAAACGGGTTATTCATAAAAATATAATTTTCTCATTTTTATTTCTTTGCTTAGAAAATTGATTGAGTTATCCGATTAAAATCGTATAATCATTACTTTTTTGAGATACCGTTTTTTGGCGATTACACGAGGGCCGAATGGAGAATGACTATTCTAAACCAAAGTTTTATTCAATTGCAATAAGAGTTGTTTTGGTACATAACTTTACTAATCGGCATTGTCGTGTAATTTAAGCGTAACGTCAGCAAAAAACTGATATGATGTTTTCAAGTTTTTTTTTGTATAAAAATAATACAAAAAAATCGTTTTGTAAAGTTATTGCATAGTGATAAAAGTTCACTGTTTTTATATCGGAATGGCTTATAATACCAATAGAAGTGTTTAGTTGTTTGTGGTGTTTTTAAAATAGGCAGGGTTATTAGTTTTTTTTTTATTATATAAATATAAGGATATTAAATTCAGGTAATATAATGTGAACATAAATTTGGAATATTGTTTATAAAGTTTTATTGTCATTTTATAAATAATTGATACAACTATTTATGAAATTGTTATCTGAGGATAGACTCTGTTTATCCATGAACGAATTTATGGGATTTTTAAATCGTTGTTAATAATCATATTCGTGAAGATTATCTGTGATTCAGAGGCAGTGTCAGGTCCTACCTCTGTCGCATCATATCTTATCGAAAATAGAGTCTCTTTGGACTCATATTAGCGTTTCATTTTCGGAGAAACAGAGACTTTTTGTGACCATGATAGACTAGCAATATTTCTCTGATTCTAGAACCTTTATTATTCTAATGCAGAGACAGCAACGTTGTGTTGGTACACGTTCGACACTGTATTCTCAACAAAATAGCACTCTTGAGAAGAACCAGTGAGAAATTCAGTAAGAAAAGGCTGATAAATTGAAGCTGTAGATTGTCACTAGATCATTTCACAGAGAATCGTCACAATAAAAATATGACTGCCTAAAGTCATATTTTGAAAGCTGATAAACAGCGAACTCTGTGGCCCCGTAGCTAAGTAGTTCGCACGTCGGTTACAAGATGTGAACATCCCCGAAGTTCCGGGTTCAGTCAGGTTCTATGTAGAAACTTGTCACCTTCGTTGTTTCAGATTTCCATAATACAATTGCTTTAGCTACTCATTTTGGTAATTGAGCAATATTTTAATTAAAAATGCTAAAAAAATCCCATGTCACGTTGTCTAATACAATATTTATTTATAAACCACCATTCACAGTTTTCTGTGTGCTTTCTAATATACTAGCACATTAGAACTAGCTATTGTCGATAATCTAACGAAATATATAGTAACGAAAAGGGAGAATTGTTATTTATAACCTTGTTATATCACGACGCGACTATCATTTACACGCAACCTAACCTGCTACATAGTTCAATCAAAAGGAAATTGTAAATACTGCCACAGTGCAACGAGAAAAACCAAAGCGAATTCATTAATTTACAAAATCGCAGCAAAACAGCACGACAAATGTTTTGAATAAAACTTTATTAACACTGTGTCAAATCGTGGTCTAGATAAATAAATGAATACCTTTAGTTTCGACCTTTGCAGCGGCCATCTTTATAGCCTTGACCAATTACTAGTGAAAATGCTAAATCCAGACTAGCCCTAATCTTGCACAAAGCTGCGCGCGCGCAGCGGAACGATTGGTTGCCTCAACAGTTGGCCAATGCTACTTGGGAAACTCTGGTCTGTGCGAGTGAGCGGTAACCTTCGCGGGATGGAGTGTTTTTGGGGAAATATTTATGTGTACAATAATAATTATTAGGTCTAGCAAATTGTTGCTTTGAAGTGTTTTTCATAATCGACTATCTATTAAGATTGCGTTTTTTATAACAGTTATTCTAATATTATAAAGTTGACGGTGAATAGATAGATAGATAACTCTTTATTGTTGACATTACACTATTTACAGAAACAAACATAAATTAAACTTTATTAAAAATGCAAACAATTGGCGGCCTTATCGCTTAAAGCGATTTCTTCCAGGCAACCTTTGGACGGAGAAAGAGATAGTCATTATAACGGAGACGGGGGTATACATGTGAACAACAATATACAATTAAGTGCAACAATGAATATAAAAACACACAAATTAGATACCTACAATAAATATTTATATAAATATGATATTATATAATAATAATCGCATACAACTATATAAACTACATAATTAAATACATATATAGTTGTACGTTTCAGATTCTTTATATTGTAGCATCATTCTAGTGAACGTTAGAATACACTTGCTATAATAAATGATCATCAAAAGTGTATTCTTCACACCAGAATATTGTGAATTAACGATTCAAGATTTAAATAATATTTTATGTTCCAAACGGTTTATAATTGATATTATAACTTTTGAGATGTATTCGGCGTGTTTTCAACAATAATATTATTTCCTTGATGTTAAGACAATTATAGGAAATTTACATAAATGATGAATATGATATTTTATTACAATAATGCTTGAAGTGTTTGAAGAGGTCGCATTAACAGACAGTTGAAAACTTTTTCAATATTAGAAAAATAACTAATATATTATATTAAAAACAAAAGGTTCATATTTTATCTCTACTAATATTGAAGAATTGATTGTTTGATTGCATTGAAAATGCTCCGAAACTATTAGACCGATTTAAAAATTCTTAAACCATACGCAGGTGACATATCTATTATTTACGCGGGCGAATTAATTAATTAATTAATGTCTGTGTTAAGTGTATAATGAAAGTATGTTCCATTGTTATAAATCTAATAAATTAGGACTGATATAGATATAGACAGCATTGGTACAAACCTTCTTGGTTTACAGATACTGTAAAAACTTTAAAAAATGTAACAACGTTCAATCCTGTAATGTAAATAAAAAAGTAATAAACTGAAAGACGATTCTAAAGATTCTTTTACCATTATAGAATATTAAGTTATTACTGAATTATTTTAAATTGATCTGAACTAAATACACGAATTTCTTCCTTATTACTGCATTAATTAGTGGTAACTGCTTGAGAATTAATTCTATATTCTAACTTTTTCTTAATTCTATATTTAAGGAGCCTACTAGAGTAACTGCTACTTCGTCCACATGTATTGACAACATTTTTACAGATCTAGTACCACTTTCAAGACAGATAATTAAACAACTACCGTCAGATCATTTTGGACAACTAGTTAGCTTTCCGCATAAATGTACGTTTGTGGCTAGGAGAGACATTACAGTTGTGTCAAAAAGTATGAGTCGCTTGGAACGTTTTAAAAATCAATTAGATAGTAAATTGTATCATTTGAAACATAATAGTAATCCCAATGATTTGTACAAAGATTTCTTTGATGTTTATTGTACAGAATTCAATAAGATTTTTGTCCCAAAAAAAATAAGTATTAGTAATCCTATAACTTTTAGTGTGTGGGCTACACCAGGAATCTACAAAAGCAGAAAAAGGCTCTATGAACTATATGATGAACGTAATTATAACACAAGTGAGGACTTCAAAGAATATGTACGAAATTACTCTAAATTATTTAAAAAAGTGTGTCGTTTAGCCAAATGTAATTATTTAAATGCAAAAATTGAAAATAGTAAAGACAAAGTTAAAATGACGTGGAATATCATAAATAGTGAAACTGGAAGAGAAAAATCCCGGAATATAAATTTTAATTTAAACATTGATAATAAAAAAGTAACATCAGATATTGAAGTTGCTACAGTATTTGAAAATTTATTTACTGAAATTCCAGTCTTAATTACACAATCTTTGAATTCCTCTTCCACTGTTGCTGAATCTATTTTAAAGGCAAGTTTAAATAATTCTAATAGCCAATTTAAGTTTCAACACATTGATTTTAAAGATATAATAAAATCTTTTAATCAGCTAAAGAAAACGAAAACTGCTGATTTATGGGGTAATTCCATTGAAGTTTCTAAATCGGTAATTGAGACAATAGCTCCAATCTTAGCTTATATATTTAATGAATGTACTGATTGTGGTATTTTTCCTGAGCTCATGAAATATAGTAAAATTATTCCTTTACATAAATCGGGTAGCACATCTGACCCTACTAACTTTAGACCTATATCCGTGCTACCTACGTTTAGTAAGATTTTTGAAAAAATCATGCTGGATCAAATACAAACGTACTTTTACAAGAATAAGCTTATGAATCGACAATAATTTGGTTTTACAAGGGGTCGCTCGACAACCGAAGCCGGTGTCGAGTTAATACAAGAAATTTTTAATGCCTGGGAGGATTCACATGATGCGTTAGGTGTTTTCTGTGACCTATCTAAGGCATTTGATTGTGTTTTTCATGAAACATTGATTAGGAAACTGCATTTTTATGGATTTAGAGATAACTCATTGGATTTTATTGTCTCATACTTGACTGACAGAGTACAGAGGGTTGATATCAATGGCAAAAGATCCCCTGGATCGAAAATTAAGATGGGCGTTCCGCAGGGCTCAATACTTGGTCCTTTCTTGTTTTTGATTTACATAAATGACTTGCCTTATTTCGTAAGGGATGATCACGAAATAGTTTTGTTTGCGGATGACACTTCACTCTTTTAAAATTAAAAGAGGGTTACCTCTAAATGACGATGTGAACAATTCTATCGCTAAAGTAGTACATTGGTTTAATGTAAATAATCTTCTCCTTAATGAAGGAAAAACAAAATGCTTAAAATTTGTACCACCTAATGTTAAAAAAGTAGATATAAATGTTAATGTAAAAGATAAGAACATGGGCCTTATGGATACCACAGTATTTTTAGGAATAACATTAGATTCTAAACTACAGTGGGGCCCACATATTGATAGATTGTCGAGTAGACTTAGCTCTGCAGCATATGCCGTAATGAAGATACGTAGGTTAACTGACATAGATACTGCCAGATTAGTATACTTCAGTTACTTTCATAGTGTTATGTCATACGGTATCCTATTGTGGGGAAATGCTGCCGACATACAAACAATTTTTGTGCTTCAGAAAAGAGCAATTCGATCAATTTATAATCTTAGGATTAGGGACTCTTTAAGGGAGAAATTTAAGGAAATAGACATTATGACTGTTGCTTCTCAATACATATACGAGAACTTAATGTACGTTCGTAAAAATATTAGTTTGTTTTCTATTAAAAGTGATGTACACAATTTTAATACAAGAAATAAAAATAAATTAACGGTGCCTGTCACTAGACTGCAAAAAGTTAATAACTCTTTCAAGGGTCTTTGTGTGCGCTTCTACAATAAGGTCCCAAGCAAAATACAACAATTAGATATCATGCAGTTTAAATCTACTATTAAAAAAATACTTATTAAAAAAGCTTATTATAAGGTATCCGATTATGTAACAGATAAGAACGCTTGGACTTGAGATGATCCAGCAACTGGATAGGTGATTACTTCTAAACTCATTATCTTGTTTCCATTATTATTAAATGATTATGTTATTATTATAAGACCATAGTTTTTTTTATCTCTGTTTATAATGTATTGATCTGGTAATGACATGGTTTTTGTAAATGTCATTACTCATATTAGAGCTGGTGAGTTTCTTGCTCGTTCTTCTTATCAGCCAAAAGACGTCCTGAACGAGTGGTAGGGAAAAAATATTGGACGATTCAAAAGTACTTTTAAGAAGTCTATTTGAATAAAGATTATTTTGACTTTGACTTTGACTTTGACTAACAGTGTTATTAATAAGGTTTAACGTTTGAGTAAATTGACGATAAGACTGCACTGAGTATTAGTCAAAATTCATATTATTAAACAGAGACTTCGCAAAGGTTAACCTAGTACGAGTGTTCTACTGGTATAATATTTACTCCTAGAAGATACTAGGTTCGCTTATTCTCTGTATAATATGAATATGGACTAATAAAAAAATGTTGCAATTTTAGCGTAAATTTGCCGTGACAGTAGTAGCAGTGTACGAGTTTATTATCTTAAAAACACATGCATAGTAATAGATTAACTATTACATGCATCGTAATAGTTGCCTCAAAGCAACCCCTTAAAGGAGACAGGTTAATGTTTTTTTTTTTTATGAATTTGCTTAATTAAAATTTTGACAACCTCCTTGCCCAAATGCTTTGAACGCCAAATAATAAAATAATAAAAAATAAAAATAAATAATAAAAACCATCTCATTTAATGTATCTAACATCTTGTCAGGCTCATATGGAAACAAGATGCTTGGTCACATATATCACAATATTGTTTGATTTAACAATTTTTTTTTAGAGTGCACCTCTAGGTGACTGGAGTTCCTGGTCGGTCAATACAGAAAATAACTTGTCTGTCTCTGGTCTTGTGTTAACTTCGCCGTTTCTTTCAAGTCTTATAGCTACTTATTTTAGGATCTAAACAATATATGTGATGTTGACTTATATATATTATTAATAAAATATCAAGTAAGTTACACAGATTTTCCGCGCTAAATACACGCCGGCGCGTAGTGAATGGATTCTCTGTGATTTAGTTTCCAGCCTTCCGTTACCCGACTATCGGTGAAAGTAACATTAGATTCGCTATAATATTACGCAATCCGTCTCCTAGTTGGTTTGTTTTTAAATCATTAATTTAGTTTAAGTAAATTAGTGATAGTGTTATGGAGTTAGCCGTGAGCGGTCTAATTTAATTTTTATGCACGAAATACTTCAGTGAATAATCGCCGTGAAAATTTTAATGCTATTATTATTATTAGTAGAAGGTATTTGTAAGGTTTTTATTTGCTTCGTTTTTATGTAAAACGGAATGTCCGTCGATAGTCTCACGGTAGTAAGCGTAAATAAGTGACGGATTTTCCGTTGAGTATATAAGGCAAAATGTTATTTCATATATTTTTCAGTTCTGATGTTCCGCGACTAACGACGCATCATCCGTC
Organism: Diatraea saccharalis; assembly: GCA_918026875.4. Classification (NCBI taxonomy): domain Eukaryota; kingdom Metazoa; phylum Arthropoda; class Insecta; order Lepidoptera; family Crambidae; genus Diatraea; species Diatraea saccharalis. Next base: position 1,734,439 of record OU893336.1, read on the forward strand.
AGATGCGCAAGCTGACTTAAGTATTACTGTTGATTTAACAAAAGAAAGTGAAAAGAGTAATGAATGAAAGAATTACGCAACTGAAATACCTACAATGCGTAATTGGAAGGATGTTGAAGCCGGGGGAAGGCCGAGATACACCAAAATAAAAAAGGACCGTACCTTGTGGTTCTCCGTTCTCTGTATCCGTAATGGATTTGGCGTAAAATTATCGCTAATTCAAAGGGCAATTTTATAATGTCATAAGTTTAAGATTCATTAACGTTTGTACAACTGAATGTTAATTTGCCAGTTGCTTGGTATGAAATTGTAATAAGATATTAGGGGTTGCCATTGTGCAGTGCACGAAAGTAGACCTTACTATTTGCCAAACATTCTAACTGTGGGTTTATTTTTACATTATTCTGTTTTCACACGTTAGAATATTAAACGTAGAATAATATTCCTCTTTAAAACAATAAGATAACTTCTTGAATATTAATTGTTTACAGTGTTGAAAGCGCAGTTTAATAGGATTATAATTGAAATTTTAGTTTGCGTCCACACATAATAATTACGATTAAAAAAATAAGTATGAGGTACATTACTAGTTATTTTATAACAATTATGTGTTCCTATAGCATCAAATGTAAGCATTGATGCCTATATGAGGTAATAACATATCAAGTTATGACCTTTTCCTTATATCTGAAGCTTCAATTTAATCTTATTCTGATGTAACAGCGAATGACCACCGTTTAAAAAGTTACCTCACAATGATTCTCATGAACCAACCTAATTTTACGTAAGTTTACAACCGACCTATTTTTTGTTGACTCTTTTTGTTTGAAGTTTAATTAGCATAACGTATTATTTAAGAAGACTTCTGCCTGCGGTGTTTTCAGTATTACTATTCCTTGGAAAATTTTCAGTGTCATTAAATGTGGTCTACATGCTAATATTAATTTTGAAATGAAGGAGAATTGCTGCTGTTGTCGTTTCTAGGTAATGAATAAAACATTAGTACATACGTAATTGCATAAGTTATAAGTAATATTTGAAGATGGCTACGGTCTGTTACGGGTGTTGTTTTTTATAGATAGTGTACGATTATTTAGAAATAATTATCTCACAAAAATATACAAAATTTTTATTACCATCCATTTGACCTTATTAAAATACTAAGCTTGATTCCCTCAAGTGAAAGAATTTTCACGTTTGGAAGTATTTCCGAATCTTAATAAACAAACAAACGAGCAAAGTCAGAAACTTTACATCTACAATATTACTATAGTTTGACCAATATTAAAAAGTGATGCTTTTAACAATAAATAAACATTTTCAATTAAATAGAGACAATTATTGAATCATTCAACAGCTAACATTATTGATGATATAAAAAAAAAAACAACGAATTATAGTAATAAAGAAGTAATTCAATATACAACATGCAATAAGCCACTGTCTAAAAATCATAACTATAATGAACTCTTCATATTATTTTATACACATATTGAATCTACAAAGATTATACCAGTCTAAATTGCATAACAGAAGCGCCGGGTAAAGGCAAATACATCGAAACACGAACTATGATTAAGGCTCACCGTACACTACACAGCTAAACCCTCTTTTATTTTCATGAAATCTCTTGTTCGTTTTAGTGTTACTTACTTTTATTAGTCACTTTTAAAGTGATTAATTATTAACTTTTATTGTATCAAAGAACACAATATAATAAAGGATAAATAACAATATATTATTTATTGCACTTACACATGTAATATGATATATAAAATATTCAACATCCTATTAATATTATAAATGTGAAAGTTTCTTTGTTTGAATGTTTAGATGTTTGGATGTTTGTACGTAAATCACGCCGAAACGACTGAACGGATTTTGATGAAATTTGGTATACAAATAGGGTATTAGCTGACTTAGATAATAGAATACTTTTTATCCCATTAAATATTTTCCTAGGGTCCACGCGGGCGAAGCCGCTGGCGAAAGCTAGTATAAAATAACATGCAGTCGGAAGGATGCGCAAAGAGAGACTGATTTGACTTATTATTCAATTTCATGCCTCCGACTGCGTGTTATGTATGATGTTGCATACATTTACATCTATACATTGTTGGTGGAGGGAGGTGCATAACGAATTAGTAAATAGATATATAAATCATATCTACATTGTATAAAGAAATAATATAAAGAAAGTCATATTGTGACCAAAGAAATATAAATAAATGTTAATAAATAAATTATATAATATAATACATGAAATATGCATGTTTTATGATGTTCTTATTAAATATTTGAATACTACCAGCATAGATTAATTTTCCATTGAAATGAATAAATAGTTTAATTTAATCTCCGCACATTTGACTATAGGCGGGCGGTCGTCATCGTCGTGTGTCGCCTGCCTTATTTCAGGGGTCGCGTCTGTGTGTCATCGGGTCAACCGCAGCGGCCGAGGCGAAAGCATTTCAACACGATTAGTTATTACAAAATAAATTTTAAAGGTCAACACAGTATTGCGTGATATTTGCATGTGCATTCGTTTTTATGTAATAAACAACTTTAGATATACGATATTTGGTTTTTGTAACATGTTGTAATTTTAAAGTGATATGGTTATTGAAAATGATGGCAGAAAACACGACGAAATCATTATTACAGTTAAAACTTTTGAGTTTATTACAGAATGCTATTTTATTAATTAAAAAAAAAAATTGTTTCAACACGCAGCCGTTTTTCCTTGCGTGTTTTGTTCCAACATAATTTTACACTAAAAAAAAAAAATATAGTTGTCTTTATGACTCCATATTATATCTAATGTTTAAGACGTTTAAGATTAAAATATCAATTATGAAATATGATCTTATTTTGAAAATATGGCAACAAACTCATTTTCAAGTGGTGCCATTTTTTTAATTAGCTGTCTATCAGTTCCATGTTGTTTTGTTTTGATTGACGTCATATGTTCACCTGTCGTTTTTTCGGCGGAGAGAAGCGACGGAGAATTTAAGTGTTGTTTTTACTATTTTTCTCCCATTTTTTTTGTTATTTTTCGAACTATTCGGAAAATGCCGAATTGGTCCAACTGTTTTAGAGATTTGCGTTAAGAAAGACATCTGGCCGATTATTTTTTATTTATATGAATAAAGTAAGTAATTTAAACGAATTACGGTACATATCAATGGATATTATTACTCGAAGGTTACATAAATGTCAAAATATATGACAATATCGACAAAAAAAGCGAGATCGCTTTATGTCGTCTTTGCATCGTAAAATACTCTCGTTACGATTTCTTGTCCGTGTAAATTCAATAAAAACTTATTTTGTTAAAAAGGTTTATTTAAAACAGTTCTCTTTAGAATGTATGTTTTATTTTCAAAGAATAGGTACTTTTTATTTTACTGAGAATGCATCAATTATTAGACGAACCACTTAAATTAATGTAATATGTCATCAGATATCGGAATCAGTGGATATGTTCTTCAAAGTTTTTTTATTGGTAAGGTATATTCTAATTCTAGATGACATTCTTAATTTTACCATTAGGCCATTGTTATCCACGATATTCTCGTCAGTGTACTCTTCGACTTAGTTCATGCATTCAACAGTATACACAAATCTAAAATAAGAATTTATAAGTTGATCAAAAGGTTAGAGATTTTTTAAAAATAAAACATCATGTACTCCCTCGTTTTCCATTATTAAATTATTGTTAAAGAAATACACAACGAATGATGGTGAGTGTTACTGTGATTCATCATTTCAATTAGGTATCTATGTATGTGTTAGAAACCAGTAAATATACACGTAAATTATCATGTTTTGATCGCGAAAACAATAAGTTCATCGACACCAATTTTAGGTCATCACCAAAAAATAATGTTCGTAAAAATAACTTCCTTGTGATTAGGTATCCTAAAATGTGCATTATGAAGCTTTAAATTAGATCGAATATTAAATGCACTTATTTTACCATAATCATTAATTTACACAATACCTACCTATTTAATATTATTTCACTCCCATAATTTGGCTCGAATTTCCGTCTAAAATGTAGTGTAACCAATTTTGAATATTTCAGTTTGAAATATAAACATCGATATTCAACTATGGAACAACTAGACTATTTTCAAAATGGTCGTCAAACTATTCGTATAATGGCGCGAGTAGTGCCGTTATTACTTTTTTAATAGTCGATTTTCTTAATACTTGATGCATATTTAAACTACAATGGCGGACATGCAAATCCACACGAATCCGTCAAAACATTTCCATTGACAGCGTTCATTCGCCTGTCGATTCGAAATTTGAATTTTCTCGAGTCCATCATATTTGATTTTGGATTCATCAATAATCATTATTTACTCACCATAGAGTATAAGTAGGTCATAGTCTATAAGTACGTTGACTTTTTGATGCAGTGTTTTTTTTTCTTTTATATTTTTTTTCGTTTACCGACCGGTGTTGTACCGGTGTATATAAACCTTGGATTGTTGGTTTTCGCACTTAAGAACTGACCACACAATGCTTGTTTCTGTGAATAGCTAATTTATATTCGTATGTAACTGTAGAGTGATTTGGTGAATTGTAAATTGTGAACTTGGGATCGTTTTTAACGGGATTGGGGGTTAAGGGGCAATGAACTCGACTTCCTAATTATTGATTTGTGTGGAATTATAGAAGCATTATAGCGGTTTTTAAGAAGGCTACTAAAGCGCATCATTAATGTGTAATTGATTGATTTATAAGAAAGGTCTAATTAAACTGTTATTTAAAATTATGTTTCTACTTCCGTTTTCGAAGTCTGGATGTTGTGGTACCTTCGTTGTTTCAGATTTTCGTAATAAAAGTGCTTTAGGTACTAAATTTGTATACCGAGCTATGTAGGCGACATTTATTAAAAAAAAATATTTTGTATGTTATAACTTGCTTAACCAAGTATATCTTGCTTAACCAAGTCTTTATTTCTACTTTAGTGAAAGTCTTTTTTAGCTATTATTATAACTAATTATCTGTCTAGAATTCATTATGCGATAATGATATTTTTATGTACATGTTTTATCGTACAATTTAGTATGTCAAAATGAAGGTTGTAATGATTTTCAACAGGGATTCTTTTAATTTACAGTAGAATATCTATAACTTGCTATTTTAACGTGACTTCCCGCTTTAATTATAGTCTATGCCACCAGCGTATGATGAAGTTTCCCGTAGGTGAAAGAAGTTTCATGATCGGAACAGTATTTCCGAAGATTATGCCCTTTGCCTTTATTATAGATTACAATACATTTTATTTATTGTAATCTGTCATTGTTTTGCTGTTTCTTATTTTTGTTTTACTGTATACGCAGAATACTAGCATCGGCAGACTATCACGGCATTATGTTGAGCGGAATCACCAGTCTGTCAATGGAGTCAGACCCTTTATTGAAAAAATTGACGGTCGATATATCATAGCCTATTTCATCGTAAGTCCTACTCTAATTTACGTATTTTTAATGTCAAAAAGTAGGACAGAAGAAATCGGTGATGTATTGAGTATTGGTTTATAGAATACCATTCCTGGAATCATGTGGTGGATGTCTGATCTCCTTATGTGATCCTTCGTAACTTGAAATTATCCAGTTTACCAGGCAGCGAAGTTAATAGACGAACTAGGAGAGTTAACAGATAACTGAAGATAATTACGCGATTTAATATTACATATACATTTGACCCCAAATATATATATATATATGTGTGTGTGTGTGTGTGTATCTGTTAAGGCTCCAACGTAGTGGTTCCACAACCAAGCGTGGCTATGTAGATTTCATGTCTTTTTTTCAAATCTGTGTTATTATGTTTTTTCTGTTTATCGAAAATTACTTCGAATTTTTAATCGGCTTCAAAAGCGAAAAGAAGGATGTTCAATGTTCTACGACGATGTTATTTTTTTTATTATTATAATTCACTGTATAAAGTTCATTATATCACATAATTCACTGATGTAATCAAGTTCTTTATCTACGCAGTATAAAGTTCGTACTATATCTATACAAAAGCAATAAATTTTAATAAAAAAACAAGGTTTTTTTTTTAAATGGTCTATTTTATGTTTATATATGGTAAAACAAGCGCAGGTTTTAAAATCTAAGAAAATGAACATCCGTTCATTACAAATAACTATATAAACATTTTATTACATAAAAACATATAGCACCTGTCAGATAACTTAATTATAACTGATCTATTTTTCATTTACCATGCTATATTGGAAAATATTCTTAATAAAAAATGCTTTTAAATCCACTTTGCCCCGAGGTTATCGAGATGGGAGTCGCACAGGCCCGGATTGCGAAAGGTTAAGGGTTCGAGCCCCATCTCAGAGTACCTCGGGGCAAAGTGGATGTTTTTTCATATTTAATTAAGAATATATAACTAAATGGCCTTAATTCATTCCGACTAGGTTGTGTACATTTGAATTATGTGTATTTGATATATAAATAAACTAGCTTTTCGCCCGCGTGGTGTACACTATCACTTAATTATCCCTGGGGAACCGTTTGGTGGGATAAAAGGTAGCCTAAATGTCTTATAATTAATCGCAAGCAAATAAAACTTTTTATTACCTTTTGAAGTATTGTTTATTAGATTGTACCTCTATGCTGTGACATCGAGACCGAGATTTTTACGGGATAGCATAACTGAACAGCTTGTCTAGTTCTATACAAAGACCTTGATGGGTGTGAGTAAATGGGAAATGGACTGAATTTGATAATAAGATTTATTTATATAACACAGAAAAAAGAAAAAACGCAAATTAATATTAAAATAATATACGAAACGCAGAGTAAGACTCAAACAAACATACATAGTCTTTATTTGGACAGTAATTAAAAGTCATTGATAAATATAGACCAGCCAGTTCGTAATGAAAGTATTTAGTTACGTACGATTACCTAGTGATGGGACACATTATTACATATTACAATAGTTATACTCTCATCGAACCGGTGACCTTAAAGGTCTAATTACCTCTAAGGTCACCGGTTCGATGTCCGAACGCATCGTTCAGTTAAATTACGATGTTTATGACATCACCATTTTTATAATATTTTAAACAGACTTAATGGTATTATAAGAATCGATTTTCTTGAATAATTCTCATATCTAAAGCTGGTAAATCCCGTAATTTACCGATGCGACCGTCCGACGGTTAACAAGGTTGTTGTTAAAATATTATAATAGATTTAAATGAAACGAGAAAAATACATTTTCCATTTATAATTTATTCATTATAAAACTATTAACGTATTCACTGTTTTGAGTAAAATCCTTCTCTGAGGACAAATTCGTACAAAAAGGTCAAAGATAACTTTTTAGTCAACCATCCTAGTAGTTACTAAAGTTTCTTACTGTGGCTTTTACTCTTATTAATATAACACAACTCAAACTTATTTTGTGTGGTAACCCTTTTATTATCAATTAAATTTAATTGTCCAATAAATCATTCAATTATGAAACTACAATACCTTCATTAACGTAGGGATGTAAGTGTAGTGCAGAAACTAATTTCCGTAGCGTTACTGCACAAATGTGTGTCTGTGGTCTGTGGCACTGCCGCCGGTGCACACGCGAGGTAAAAGGCACTTATGCAATCTCAGCACAGGATTGTGCTTAATCACTTAATAACGGGTAACACAGAGATTGTCTGAACTTATTTCCTGTCGCATAATATTCTCAAGTTCCGACAATTGTAACCACGAATTCGATTTTGTCATTTATATATTATGTTGAATGCTATTGAAATCATTGGTTAGAGGAAATACAACTTCATTAATTTAATAAATCATATTCTAGTAGAATTAACAACAAGTAAAAATGATTTATTTATGTAGATATTTATGTTACTCTCTAAATTTATAGCCATGTTAACAAGTGTTGTCAAGCATTTTTTAAAAGTTGCCGTGGTATAAGGTTAACTTAAAAAGATATATTTATAATCAATAAAAGCATTAACTTATCTATCTAGATTCAAAACTTAAAGTTCTTATTATTAAATTTAAAAGTAAATACATACAATTTTGGAAACTGATTTTCTTTTATTGGTTTTTAGACTGTTCTCTTTAGCTTCGAATTTGGAATGACCATCGTTTTTTTTTTTCAATTACACAATTCGAACGCGGCCATGTCGTGAGCATGACGAATGTTCAGTTAGCATTTCGAAATAACTGTACAATTTAAAAAAATATATCGGTTAAAGTTATATAACACGTATTATATTACAAATTATTTTATTGGAAGTGGGTACAAAAAGAAATATTTGGAATTGGTAATTGCAACATTGCTCGGTGCCCACTTCTCATTGTCACGCACCGTACCGAATGAATTTACGTCATTTGCTTGTTTTTCTTTCTGTAGAAAATGCATTTAATAATCATTATTTGTACAGAAAAAAAAAACTATAGTCTTTTTTATTGCCAATATTTATTTTATATTAGATTTCTTTGTTAGATTTTAATTGATGCTTATAAGGTGAATGCATGCTTTTTAAATTTTTATATATTATTAAACAAAAAATAATTTATTCTAACATGTAAAACTGATGATATTGAATTGCTAATTTTGAAATAATTGATATTATATATAAGCATTTTATCTATCATAATATTTTTTTATTGTTAATATATTGTTATGTGGAAACCATAGTTTTAAAAATCTTGTGTAATATGTTATATTTTTTTATATAAAAATAGGTTCTCACCTATTAATTTAGTCTTTTATTTTCATATTTTTAAAATAATGGCATAAAAAGAGCAGTGTCTTAATAATTGCCGATGATAATGCAAAAAAACTGTCATCTTACAATGCTGTCGATGTAATAAGTTCAAACCCAATTGAAATGGGCGAATGTGATAGATATTTCGATAAATCTATAATCGATTTAACCTCTTGTTCTTTGTTGCAGAATTAATTGAACACAAATTAAGTTCACGGTCAGTTAATAATGTTTCGACATTCAATTAGATTTCTCATGGCGGGTTCGATTTTTAAAAATAAACATTCAAATTAATGCTTCATTATTTGTTTCGTATTGCTTATGGCGGTTAAATAATTAAGTTGTAATTGATTTAAAGGAGTTCGATGGCACTGTGGTTGCGCGTTTGCTCTCCAACAAGGACGTTAAGTAAATTATCGCGCGGGCCGCTTATAGGATGAGTGGCGAAATATTAGTAAATATTGAACTATTCCGTACTTCGGAAAGCATTGGTCCCGGCTGCAGTCGTTTATACCCACCAATTCTCACAGTGGCCGCCAATAGGCCATTGCTCATTCTTCCTGTTAAATTTCATCCATAGAGTAGGCCTGTGTCGCAGCAATAGAGACATTAAAAAGAGTTTTTTTTAAAAGAGTTTGATTACTCGAGTTTTGTTACATGTAATATTTTTTACTCAATTTTATCCTGAAGTTGATTTTATCCTTGCTTTGTGTTTATCTGCACTATAAAAAGAAATGTAGTACGAAATTGCAAGTTTCTTATTCTAAAAGAGTTATCCGTTGATATGTCAGCCAGTTTTTTGGGTTGTATATCCAAACTGTAAAACTCCGCTGACCGTCAGTCTGTTTGTCTCCAGGCTTTATCTTCTGAACCGTGATAGTGATACAGTTATAATTTTCACCAATTATGTATTTCTGTTGCTGCTATAACAAAAAATACTAAAAAACATAATAAAATTTATATTTATGGGCACTCCAATACGAAGAACGTGATATTTGCCCGTTTTTATGTATTTAGATATACATACGGTTCTGTAAACATGAATAATCAGCCAAACACAATATTAGCGGTTAAATTGACTGCAACAAAAGCAACACGTGTTAAGTCTGTTGAGTTTGTGATGCAACATGATGTTCGGACCGTTAAACACTTTCCTTTGTACCATAACAGTTACTCAATACCTTGTTATATTGACGGGATGGTAGAACGTGATTGATTCGATTGATTTGATCTAGAAATGAGATCGTGAACCAATGATAAATAAAGAATAAGCATACAGCAGAAATTTATAGATCACATTCTTAAATAAGTAACATTAAAAGTGACCAGGAAAGAAAAGGACTCACGCACAGGGTGTTCGCCGCATATAATAAATTTTGCAATTCATATACTTTTAATAGATTTACTACTATCGATAGGTGGTGACTACTGTATGTTTTTTTTTAATTATTGGCGCATCATCTTGAATTAGACGTAGTTGTCATGTCATATAGCTCAATAGAAATTAAACCTATTAATATGTATCAAATATCCACTCGGACCGGTAGTTTCGCAAAATCATATAAGACAGATGAACTGACTTTTATAAGATTTTGGTTTGCCCTTTCGAGGTACTGAAACTTAAAAAATAATAGTCGATAGTGATAGTAAAATTAATTGTCGCTTGTACACGTGCATTTATTTTGTAGGCGTGCATAAATATCTTGCAGGCACAAGGGTGTGAAAGTACTTAATATCGTTTAACAACAGTTGATAATTGAATAATAATTGTAAAATTAATATCACATAAAATTGCATATATTTAGCGTATAAACTAATGTACTTACGTATAATATTGCCGTATTATTAATATGTATATATCATATTGTCCTATTAATATTATAAATGTGAAAGTTTTTTTGTTTGGATGTTTGTACGTTAATCACGTCGAAACTACTGAACGGATTTTGATGAAATTTGATATACATATAGGGTGTTGGCTGACTTAGATAATAGGATACTTTTTATGCCACTAAACATTTCCCTAGGGTGCACGCGGGCGAAGCCGCTGGCGAAAGCTAGTATTTCATAAACTTTAAAATGTCATTGGAAGAAATCTATAAATTTGCTGTACTGCAATAGCGTGTTTATTGCTTCCTCTAAAGGTGTTAATTATATGTCATTCTTTATAACAAACGATTTAAGAATCAAATTTGCGTGCAATTGATTTATGTTAACGTTAAAATTTAATAATCAAATTGATTCTTTATGTTGTCACTTTTTTACGTGGAAAATATTAAACGTGGACAAATTTATGCGCCTGTGTAATTGTCAGCAAATATGTTATTAGACGTACAGCAAACATTTACGAATTTTCTTTAGCGATAGAAATTTTGTGTTCCAAAGAAACTTTATATTTTTATATTCAAGAAAATTGTATGAATTCTCATGTTAATTTAATATCTTCGTATTAGCGATATGTGACAGCTTTTGCTATGTTGTAACTCTAGAAAAAAAATCGCAACTTTTCCAATACACCCCGAATCGGAATTTTTTTTATTACTTGTAATAATAACATAAAATAATAATGGCATTTAAATAATGGTTATATTACAACTTCCGTATAGCAATATTCTTTTCTTTTCCGAGTTATCGATTGTATTAAGAAAAATGCTGTTACTTCAGATATTATCTCCGATAGAATCTACAGTAAATGTTCGATTCAAATCGATAGCGGGATTTCTCTGTGGTCTCGACACCACGATTTATTTATTAACTACATTGTAGAGAATACAAAAGGTAGATTTAACTGGAAGTGACACATTCGTGATCGGGGGTGCTGTCGAGAGGTCTCCTATAATGTGAGATATAGGAATACGAATTGAAAGTTCTCATTGTGTGAATATTGCATTATTATGAATTAATTTACGTAAATAATCTTATGTTTTTGCTAGGCTGGATTAACTTATCCACAGAAATACACATGTTCATAAAATGAATCACAATGTTTCTAACTTTAAATTTCACATTCAGTAAAAAAAATTATGATATTAGCAGGTCGATGCTTATAAATAAATCAAAATTGTGCAAAACCTATATATAATTGTGCAAATATAAAATATTTAAAAGATGTGCTCAAAGTTACCCATATTTCCTTATTTCACAAATACACCGAATAAAATTTATCAAATAAGAAAAATTGAGTAGCTTCGAGCACATTATTAATAAAATTAATAATTTTGTATTGGTTCATGGTAAGTTCTGGGTAAGGCACGGCTTCGGTATAAGCTGTGCTTGGTAGTAAGTTACAAATGCTTACCATATCCAGTAGTATCTGTTGATCTGCGTCCGCCGCTTCCTCGCCGCGCGTGCGCACATACGCACACACGTACACAGTCACGTGTGCGGAATATTTACGCGTGCTATCTATCCGTGAGTGTGCACGTTCACTTTCGATCATTGACTCGTGATCGCGTAGAGTTACCCTAAGCTGTTTGTTTACACTATTAAAGTGCTTACAATCTTTTTTCTCGTCAAAATTCTAATTACATGACAACCTTTTTGTCCGACAGAGGTTAATACAGAAAATTAAATTTAATCTATTATGTGTTATCGGCTTCCTTCGTAAATTGTTACCTGTACCACCCATGTATGATGTAGCTTTCCGCAGGAAAAGGATTTTCATGATCGGATTAGTATTTCTAAATATTACCCCATAAAAACAAACAAAGTGAATTAATAACTTTATCTCTCTTTATTATACAATATTAGTATTCATTTTGAGTTTCTATATTATAAGGGCTTTAGCTATTTGATTTTATAATTGCTGCTTACTATTTTAAGAAAATAGATTTATTTAATTATATATTCTTTTGTAGAATTACTTCCTTCCTTTTTATTTTAGATGGCGGAGTACTTAGCGCATTCGATTTGCAGTTGACAAAGATAAGCAATTGCCGCAATGGCTATTCTTCAGATGTATGATCCAAAATTAACTATCTCGAACTCGTGAATGGTTTAAAAGACATGTTGAGCTGTTGATTTCTGATGCATCTGCAGCCGGTTATCACAATATGACAATAATTCTTAGAGTTTCTTCATTGTGAAAGCCTATAGCCATAATTAATATATTAAGTGTATTATACATAGAAGATCGTAAGACTGTTTTCGGGTCTAATTCACCGGTTGCTAGATTTTGTAAGATAGTAAATGAATTCAGTAATATCATAGATTTTCATTTCGACTCGCCCATCAGGATCCGTAAAAAGATCTTAGATAAGTGGAATGGCCTCTGAAGCATTTATAGTGCATTATTCAAACTCAAACACAATGGGGTAAACTTTGATGTTTTTTGTTTTTTTTTTAAGTCGTAGTTGTGCTTCTTGGTGCATGTTGTGTTTGCCTTTAAGAATTAAGTGACAATTAGATAATAATGGTGAAATTAGTAAATAATTGAGTAAGGAATATTGTAAACAAATGTTGGCAAACCTAAATAAATAAATAAATAGAAAATGAATGTTCTGTTTTCTTTACTTAATGTGTGGTTGCCCCAAAAGTACACAGCTCATGTTTTAAATACAGGATGCGTCGGGGAATCACGTGCGATGTTTGTATCGATTAATTGCAATAATCGATATTCAATTCGGAAAACATTGCGTGTAGGCGTGTGCAACAAGGTCGAGATAATTTCTAAATGTTCGGGTAACAGAAACTATAGTATCTGTAAATGTTGAAACATTTGTTAGCTGCTGAGGAAATTAGGGTGATTTTTTATATCAATGATATTATCAGATTTTATGAGAAACTAAGCAAAAATTGCAAGTTTATTATATCAAGTAATAATATAACTATTTTTTCATTCTTTTGTAGTAAATAGTTTATATCGGATATTATATGCAAATAATATTATATTTGATTAGCTCAGTGGCGTAGTGATAAAGCGTCGCGGCCCGCTAACGTCTTTGTGAAAATAAATAGCAACTTTCGCAAAGGTCGATCACGGGATGGGTGCCTAAAAATTATTATCTCAAGCTACTCCGTGATGATGATGAAGATGATGATGCAGATATTTTAAATATTCTTTACAATCAGCTTATAAATGTCCTTATAGACCTTCCCTCCACATTATATATAATAGGGAGAACGGACCAGCACACGGTCACAATGCGGATTGGTGGCTGTTGATTTTAAAGGATTCAGAACTTCGAAATAATTAATTTGCGGCCACTCATCTGATAATTGATTATTGTAAAAGTTGCTTAACACTCACCGTCACAGACTGTGCTAACTATAAAAAATGGGTACTGAGCCGTAATGTTCCACATACATCTTAATTAATATATCTGCTAGAGAGTACAAAAATCTTTAGCATTAATATAGTTTATACTCAAGAACATCAACATTGTTCGATTAAGATAAGTTAACGGATTACATACTGCTCGTTACCGGTCAAAAGAAAGAGAGAAAACTACAAAGATATGTTTAGACTGCATAGTATTCGTTAGTTGTAACACTGCATGAGTAGTGGAAATACTTTCATGGAAGACCTTGTAGGATTAGTAGGCGGGGCAAATAGCATGTTACTTCATAAGAGAGCCATGTTAGATACAACCTTACAAGAGTGAAAATATAGTTTAATCTTGATTAGAAATTAACCGTTCATTGAAATGAAGGCAAGGACCTCTGAACGAATAATTCATTAAAGAAATTGCTGTTTTAATACTGACACAACAAGTTTGGAACTTCGCTACTCATTATCTTATTGCGTCTCAGGTATTACTATTACCAAAAACAATGTTTTATTTATATGTATTTGTATTGAATACCGCTGGATTTTGAACCATATTTATAAATAATTGACAATTCGTCTAATTCCGTAAATAAATACATATCTGAGAAATAACGTACCGTATACAATGAGGAAGCATTAAAAAAAAAAAACGAAAGCATTAAAAAGCACCCCCACTAGATGGCGACTCTAGAAAGTTAATTTTTGCAGGAAACGAATGGACCAAAGACAGTCATTTCCGTTCCATTTAACTAACACATTAAAAAACTGAAATTTGAAATTTCGAAACTTAGATATCAATACAAATACTACAAAGTACAAATAGAATATGAGTTGTTTATTGAGTTTTGAAAACTAATTTACTTTTAAACACGAAAAAAAACCGGAAGTGTTGTCATGGAGAAATCAAGAACGTACTGTAGCGACATCTAGTTTGATTTCGGGAATTAATGTGTTTTTTTATACTTGTTTATTATTGTTAAATACTTTTCGATAATAATTCACAGGTTATACTATGCTTTTAAAGTTGTCTGGCGACGCTAGAATACAATATTCTTATAATATTGTAAACATGTCTCTACAAGAGATTTTGTGATAAATAATTCATGTTTCTTTTGCCGTCATCTTTTATTGATACTTTATTAGATAAATAATATTTTGATGGATCACTATTGAATAAAATGTCGGCCTAATATGCCATATTACAATATCGAATTTCCCTAAAATGATGAGAGCTTCGAACTTAAAGTAGTGGAAGATATTCAAACACATTCACTCACATATAATTTGAATAAAATTATTACAATGTTTGTTAGAAATTTGATACACACTTATTTAATTAAGATATCATATTACAGTGATCATATGATAAAATTTATACTGTTTTAGTTTATATATTATACTGTTTTAGAAATAAAAGCAACGGCAAGTGGTAGTGGTATTTTATTTACGACTAGTTGTTTTCCCGCGACTTAGCTCGCGTAAATTTTATCACTTATATATCACATATGCCTATACTGATGCCTTACATCACACTAAAAATAAACAGTGCAGTTGTTTCGGAGTCTATTCCTATCTAACTGTTTTTAATTGCTTGTAAAATAACAACATTTATATTAAGGTTAAAATAGCCATAATAAGTTTAAATGAATTCGTGAGATTTTATTGTTTACGAAAAAAATACTAAGCGATAAGAAAGTGATGTAACACCTTTTTTATAGATATATATTTTTTGAATAATAATGTTTCAAATAAATAATACAATAAAATAATAAATAGTAATGGTGTCCGAATAGATCATAAAATTTTATTGTTTCAAAAATTTTTAAGGCCTTTTTGAATCCCAGTAAAGGAGACAAGATCTTTTTGATATCAGATTTACACTCACGTAACACTTTAAAATAATTCACCAACATTGTAAGGCATGTTAGTCTTATCTGTGAACGTATCAGAATATAATACTCTTGCTTCACACCGGGATTTCCTTTAGGCTGTTGATTGGGTGACGGTGGGAGCGGAAACGACGTCATGTTATGGAGGTAGTCTAGAACGAGAAAGCTATACCTACAGATGTTATTCAGTTAGAAAGAAAGAAAAAAATTTGGTACATACTATAGCCTCTCTGTCTTGTTACTGCGAGTAGCGTTTATTTTAAAGCTGTTTTACTGCGATCTCCTCTCTCTTTCTAACATTTTAATTTTTTGGAAGTAAATTAAGTTCATAGAAGAAGAAGTTAGAATATCAACAATCAGACAGTCATCCTCCTTAACCATCCATAAGGAAGGCCTGAGCCCCTGCAGTGGGGACGTAAAAGGGCTGGTGATGATGATGATGATGAGACAGTCATAGTCTGGGTGATTTTATAATCGCGGATACAATGTTAAAAAACATTTGAAGTTTGTTAATATATAATAAACTTATGTTTTATCCATATCGAGATCTTACATTCTAAGCTCTAGTACTATTCTGTTACAAAAAGGGCTCGAACTCGACGATAAACGCAGCGCTGTCAGAGCTGGAAGTTGAACCAAATAAAACGTTACATGTCATCGTCCAGTAAGCTGTTTTAAACATAATAATCTGATTTCATTTCTGAAGTGATTTAGGAATCAATGTGAAATAAATAAAATTATATAAATATATATAATAAAAAGTCGGGAACAAAATAAAGAGTGTCACATTATTTTAAAGTAAATTTATTAAAGGAATAAGTAGGACTAGTGTGGTGAAATTTGAATAGCAAAATATAAACTGATTATGAAATATTACGTATTCTTTTTAAATTGAAGTCGCTCCCGCTTCTGCTGTGCTCCTATGATCAGCCTTAAGTGCCTTAAAAATTAAGTAACAATTTCACACATCCTGCATAAGTAACAACTCTATTTACTTTACCATATACACTTGCAACATTCTATAAAATTATAGGTAACGACATTATGGCGATAGATAATGCCGTCACGCTTATACATAAAGGGGTTGAGTATAACATATGTACCGCAAGGTTACATACTAGGACCGCGAGTAGACGACGATGGTGATGTGCCATCTATACTATATACCTATAAAGGGGAAAGACAATGTTTGTTTGTTTGCATTGAATAGATTCTAAAGCTTCTGGACTGATTTTAAAAATTCTTCACCTAAGGGAAGCTAAGTCATATGCAGGTGAGGTAGGCTATGATTGACACGGGTGAAGTGGCAGGAAAACAGCTAATATCCCGATAAGTTAGTCACCGTCGATAAGATGTAAGGAGTAGTATTAATGTCTTCGCTGTTCTTCCAAATAGTATGGGCCATGCGAGTCTAGTGCGGAATGGTGGCTGTTCCGAATCGCAGATACAGTCGTGATCAATGGCTAGCGTACCTTTGAAAGCATGAATGCGCTCGAGATAATAAAGTTTTGGCTAGCCATCCTGTGACTAGCCTTTGAGAAAGCAGCTTAACTTCTGCATCGCAGATTGAACGCGCTAACCACTGCGTCATCGAGCTCCTGGAGTAGTATGGAAGCGTGCATGCATTTACGGACAAAATGTCCGCGTTCTTTAGAAGCGACGAACATGCCATGATAAAATGTCCGCGCTTGACCGTCGATTTTCGGTTCGTGCACGAATCACTTTTTAAATATCTATTTAAGCTGACTTTTGACATTCAAATTTTATTGCACTCATTAAAGTAATGCTAAATTCATGCCTAATGGTCTTCGATCATATCGAGACATGATCTATCAGCGATTTCTTGCAAAATATACAAGATGGATGTGCAATATTAGAAATTAGAGAACATTATTTTAAATAATGTTGTAATATCATGATAATTTAACTAGGCTAAGTGCATCAATAAATAACCTTTAAGGAGGAGCGTACACTCACCTCTGGTGCCAGCTGAAAATCGACGCTGCAGTCTACTGTAGTATTATGTCGAGTCGGGACCTTATAAACACTAAACCGGCAGTGACAGAGTATAATAGTGTGTAATATAATTAAAATTTTATTATTAATAATTATATTTGTAACTATTAATATTATGTTTTGTAATCGACTTTCGTGTTTGTGTCCAATAAACAATTCATTCATTCATTCATACACCATATTTTATAAAAATATGAACTCTTTGAAGAAAAATTTTGATACAGTATTAGGTTCTGTTATAAAATAGCTTCATCATAATAACTTTCAATCAAACTAAAAAATAAACTAAATTAATTCAATTCAAACTCTATCAAAAACATTCTTAAGAGATTTACTATCAAAATTTGAAACTGTAGATTCGGCCATAATGCTAGGATTAGAGATCGATAGTAATATTAGTTGAAAACCTCATATTCAAATGTTGTCTAATAAGCTGAGATCACTTATATACTCTGAGGCAGTTAAAACGTGTCTCTAATCAAGAAAAAGTCCTCTCAGCATATTATCATTTCGTCCATTCACGATTAAATTATGGAATTATTCTTTGGGGAAATAGCTCACAAATTATTGAAGAATTTTCATATTTAGATCACTATTTTCGAAAACAACACTCTATAAAGTTAGAAACTTTACTTATCTATATTATATTAGTATGGACATCGGTTGCATCGTGCTCATTCGGGATCGCTGGATTGCTGAACCAAGATGATTTGCTTGGTGTAGATGCAGCTAGTCGAAATTACCGCTTAACCATCATTAGTATGGCAAGTGCTTTAAGCGGATATAAGTATATAATAAAAGGTTTTTTGAATAATCAATGACAAATCACCACAGTACTGTCGGCGCTGTAATGATGTACCAAAGACTGTATAACAATAGCCATGCGACTATGCATAGCAATATAACACTAATAAATAAGTGTTAAGAGAGTATGTTCCACATGGAACCGAGATTTGAACTTTTTGTTTAAGAAAGTTTGGCACTGGTATGATTTGTTGAAAGCAATGGAAAAGTAACCGTATTTCATAAAATTTGAATTGCCTTTTTGCCAGACTCGGTTAAAAGTTAATACACCCGTTCACAACTGAGAATAATGAATAAAATATAAGTTTCGTATTTTATCTTGTGGTTTTCGGAAGTATTATCCTGTGAGTACCATTTATCGAGACAACAATAAAAAATGTATCGTCTTGCGTTACATTAAATATTGGTCTAGTTTTGAAATCACCCTTTGTGTCTTTGAAATCATACAAAGTTTTTTTTCCGTCTTTTCTACTGCAAATGCGTTTCAAGAACAAAAAATTAGGGCAGGTCACGAAAATGTTCACTATATCTTGAACATTAATTTTAAGTTAAAATCGAGGGTTTGGATTAAGTAAACTCTAACTACGGTTTGGAAATAATTAATTAAAAATAGATTTGTATGCTATACAATGCTCATCCCATCCTCTGTTCCTGTCTGTCTCGTTGATTGGTTTGTTTTCGTCTCCTTCTATCTTTGTTGTTAGGTGTAAGTCAGAGGTTGTAAGTGGAACATATAACTCGCCAGCTGCACTCGTGATGACAATAGAGCGTTCCTGAGTCGTCGACGCGGCGCTTTCTCAAGCACAATGGGCTGTGTGCTAAGTAAAAATGTGACGACGTCTGTCTGTACGTAACTCGATTACCAAGTTATATGTAACGTTGTCGCTTGATAGTTCATTGTTTGGGGAAAAGCATCTCAACATCGCACAATATCGTACTAACTACCAAACTACCAATTATCAAAGAATATGGAATAATTTAACAGGCTTATTGGCACAGTTAGAGCGTTCGGACTGCAACAGCTTTCGCAAAGGCCGGTCATAGGATGGGTGACCAAAATTTTATTAACTTCGGAAGGCACGCCAAGCCGTTGGTACAGGCCTATTCCATGGATGAAATTGTCCACTTCGTGGGCCCAATGTTGGTTGGGACAATCTCTTCCATGGAATAGGCTTGTACCCTGGCAGTGGAGACATTGATGACGACGATGAAATGAGAAAATGATACTTAAGGATATTTTTAATGAAAAATGCTTAAAAAATCAACTATGTCTGAGATAGGACCCGAACCCATGACCTTTCCCCATCTGGACGACTGGTCTAACCACTGAGCTACCTAGGATCTAACAAAAATGACGAATTTAGCATTGTAAATGCAAAATTGATCAAATACAATAAGATACCTTAGGAAGTTATGTTTTATTCTTAAAAAATTACGCGCCAGCTTTTATGCGTAAATATAAATATTTTGCCACATTATATTGTCTTAATATTTTATGTAAATGGATGTAGCCAAAGATATTTATGTCTAGACGGTCTTTCTTTACATTTCCCATTTTCTTTGTTTCACAATCGGTGCGGATTTAACGCTTTCCAATGTTTTTATTTGAAACGTTTGACAACAAATACTATTATTACTTAAATTATTCGTTGCCAAATAAGTAGCCAGCGAAAATTTCAATGTAAAGGTTACATTTCGATATTGCAGGTAAATACTGCGTGTAATATTGGGAACGGTCAGTATGGGAAATCTTAAACTATATAAGATATACGAAGATCTGTTCTTAGGAACTATGTCATCGATTTTAGTGAAAAGAAGAACCAAAACATACTTTGTAACTGTTTAAGTTCTACACAATCGGTACCGTTGGAAATTATGTATGTTTCATTTTTCAAAACGTCCGGATTCGATTCCCAAACTGGGATTTTTTTAAATGTATTTCTTTATGAATACAATATTTCTTTCATTAAAATCAATGACATGAGTCTTAAGAACAGATCTTCATATATCTTATAGCTTCAGACTTTTATGAAATGCTCTTTCGTTATTTTAATATTTTAAGTAGAACACTTTCAACATTAGTCAGTAATACAAATTCAAACGTTCGTAAACTAATTACCTGCTTTAATTTCTTTTGTTTGCATAATATCAATTATGTTATAATTATGCTTTCAATGAATAACTGAAAGCGTTCAGTAGGCCACAGGTGTGATAGAAACAAGTCATAATTATAGTTAAACATGGAATACCTTTTCGATGATAAAACATACAACTTTCGGTGTCGATCGCGCAGGTTAAGCAATTTACGTAACGGTCGATAATCGGATGGGTGACCGAAAATTTATTTTCTCTATAAAAATAAAAATAATAAAAGAAGTTTCCTTTCAAAAGGAATATTTATTGATAAAATCAATTATTAAGCGTCCTTATAGCTATGGCTACAGTAATGACGAGATAATTTGGCGGTTGCTATCCAGGACTACTGTAATGTAGTGTCATAGATACACTTGGATGTCATTTTCCAATTAAAATCTCTATAAAGAAACAAAACAGTGCCAAAAATAGCTCTTGTCGAGTTTTATTTTTGTTTCTTCTCAATAGAAGATCTTCCGTCTGAGATTTACGAATCGTAGACGTAGTTTTGCAACTTCATGTGTTTGTTAATAGCCTAGACAGAGTAAAAACAATAAAATTCTGTGTTTATTTCATTATACACTAGGTTTCCGCCAGCGGCTTCGCCCGCGTGGCGTTGTATAATACATAAAAACCTTCCCTTTGAATTACCTTATCTACGAAAAAAACCACATCAAATTCCGTTGCGTAGTTTTAAAGATTTAAGCATACATAGGGTTATAAGGACAGAAAGAACGACTTTGTTTTATACTTTGTAGTGATTAGTTGTCTCACGTATGATATAGCTACCAGTAGGTGAAAGAGTTGTTTAAATCGGTCTAGTAGATTCGGAACCTATCAAACAATATAACAAAAAGAAAACAATCAAAACTTTCTTTTTTACACTATATAGATTTACAAAAGTGTTCCTAAAACACACGCTCCAATATTCATGACATCTAGGAACAAAAATCTCTACCTCATTAAGTATAAGAATTGTCAAAAATAATGTTTTATCCTTTGATTATAATGGTATATGTCAGTACAGTTTTCGTTTTCGTCTAATTTATTTATGTTGCGAAATATATTTATGGTTATGTGAATAAAAAAAATGTAAGTAATTTTAATGTGTGCTATAATAAGTCATTCGTTCGCGGCATGGGAAAACATCTTTGTCATTTAGTGAATGTAAATATACTTTTATCTAGACTTTGTTTGTAGTCGTATTAAAGTTTCCACAAATTTAATTAAATTAATGAAATCCGGTTAGGGGAATTATAGAAAAGTCACGAGTTCGAATCCTGGTCTCGAGCACCTATTGAATTTCGTAACCATTATTCTTTAAGACAAATTTAAGAGTTCAATTAAATACCGATAAATTTTGCACTTTACAATAAAACTATGTAAGTATATCCTATAACGATTTCACTTGATGTTAACAAGCAAAATTATGAACTCTGTTGGCTGAGATCGTTAGAAATCATTTTTTATTTTATCAGAGTTCGTATGCGGGTTCCGAGCGATAGTTGATCTTCATTGGTCAATAGTATTATCAACTAATAAAAGCCGGCAAATTTTGCTTGCATGTGACCAGTATAAAAAGTCTTTATGTATTTTGGATACTGTAGAGTGAGACATGTAAATGTGGATGAAGATGACGGTGAATTAATGTAATTAGGACATCCTCAGGATAGCGATGAAGTCAATTTCAAACTTTATAAGCTTAATAGTTGTGTATACGCAAAAATGGGCCATATAACATTCAGTAGTTTGATTATAATTACATATAACTGTCTCCTGATAAATTAGAGTGAAATCCGTTTTAAAAACTTTGTTTTGGCAGGAAAAGAGTTAACATTTAAGTGCTACATGCAGCTCAAGATCGTGCGAACATTACAAAACAATAGTTTGTCCTGTCATTACCGTGGTTGGGCAAGATACACGGTAACCCACTACCGTGGGCCGCGAGGTTATGCAACCAACCATTGAATAGTTCGCGGCCATATGCTTATTTTGACACAAAACTTGTGAGTTGATATGTTCGAACTGTTTTTAAGTAGACGAGAATAACGTATTAGTCTTGTTAGATTAAACTAGCTGTTTTGTCGCGTCTATGTTCGCGTAAATAAGCCCATGTCACCCGCGTATGATGTAGCTTGTCATAGATGAAAGATTTTTTTAAAATTGGTCCAGTGGTTTCAAATTTTAGTTTAAGAGGTTATTTTATGCAAACAAACAATAAATTTTTATTTTTACTTAACAACTTTTAAGTACGAATTCGATTTAATTGAATTATATTCATAATGAAGAACTGTGAACTAGCATTGGGACTTTAAAAAGCTTATGAATGAATTATTATATGATAGTTTTCGCAAAAATCTAGAAAATTTTACAAATTTACGTTTAACATGAACAATAAGAGATAGACAGCAGATATGATGTAGTGATATCAAATGTAATAATGATGTAGTTATCTTATTTTTAATTATAAGTTATATGTATGTTATTTCTTGGTACAAAAGTAGTTGAAAGGTAGTTTTGATTTACACGCCCTCTTGTTGTCCGTCAAACTTCACGTCAAACTGGCTAAAAAGCGGATCATGATAAACGAGAAAATAAAATAGAACCGACACAAACAGTGAAAAATAATACTTATCTCAAAGCGACTTTTTCAAGAAAAAGTTATTAAAGTCGGGCGGAGGTTTTCTATGGGTTATGAATTAAATGATAGGCGCCCAACTTAATTAGCATTTTCTTGAATAAGTCGCTTTTTAAGTTTTTATTTCATGCTTTTTGATGATATTGATATTTTTTATATAACAGGTAACACTAAAAATATTTTTCTAAACACCCCGTCAAAAACCGTGTTTATATAAAAAGTCTGACACATACTATGCTGAAAACCGCATCAAAATCGGTTCAGCCAAACGCGAGATAATTGTGCACGAACATACATACCTACATACAGGTCAAACTGAGAACCTCCTTTTTATTTTGAAGTCATAAACGGAAGCTGAGGCAGGGTCCTGATTGACCCCGTCACCTATATGTAGGCATGTTACCTATTTATTATATTTTGATTAATTTTGCATTCACAATGCCATACTTATTGTATGGCTTATTGTATACCTATTGTATGTTATATGTGTTGCTGTTTTTTCCTATATTCAAACCAACTCTGTAATTACTGTTAATGTGATGGAAAAAAAATACTTATTTAGACTAGTGTGCGAATTGATATTACAGCTGGAGGCCGAATGATAAAGCAGTGCTTCAAAATTTATGCATGTATTTTTTTGGCTGCATGGCCAGTACTCGAAGTGCTACCAAGGAGTATTTGTAGTAATAAAATTTGACATGGGTTTTGTATATCGACGGTGCTTGAGTTGCCATATCACCTTAATTAAATTTATAGCTCTTAATTTGATATTTCACGTATCCGATTAAGCAAGGCTTCCGGCCAGCACGGTCTCGCATAAATAACCAATTTGTCGGTATGTATGCTATAAAAATTAGCATGGAGGCTGGTTAAAACGAGTTTGTTCGATAAAATACCAAAATATTAATTTGCTGAAACATAAAGTGGGTCGGGACGGACGCTGCAATGTTTACCGCTTTCTAACTGCAGACTGCAGGCTCAAGATGGCCCGGTTTTAACGGAAACGCTTTTGAAATTACACACTTATTTTGTAATTCAAATTGTGCATTTGGGTTTCGAAAGTGTATGTATGAAGATGATT
Source organism: Diatraea saccharalis (assembly GCA_918026875.4). NCBI lineage: Eukaryota > Metazoa > Arthropoda > Insecta > Lepidoptera > Crambidae > Diatraea > Diatraea saccharalis. The sequence goes on from OU893336.1 coordinate 1,759,033, forward strand.
CTGTTATCAGTTATTATTATAAACGTTTAAAAAGTATACGTTTCACATATTATTAAAGTTAGAAATAGTCTGATTTTAGTAATGTTTCTATATGACTTGTATCCCCTGCACCATTGTAATTGTTTGTGAAAAAAAAAAGAAAATAAAATGTATATCTTAAATTTAATTTGTTCAAAAAGAATAATCCCTTACAACACCTGCAAAATTGCATTATAAACAGTAAAGTCTTGATTTATCTAGGACGTAATATACTCTGATTATGATTTGTTATAATTTTCATGTTAGAATTTCGTTGATGTCTTTTCAAAGGGAATATTTAACAAGCTGCACTTGAACTGTCTATCCATTTCATATCCAAAGCCTAATTACATTCAATAAAGAATCGTAAGCAACCTTCTTTGATTAGATGTGACTGCGGGATAACGTTAAAAAACAGTTATATTTTTTTTGTTTAGTTTTGAGAGTGGTATAGCAGAATTAATACCATTTGCTACTCCAATTTTTTAATTTTAAGGGTTACTATCAGTTTTATTAGGTATAAAGACCTGGACCACAGTATGCGGTTATAGAACTCTAAAAAACATTAAAACATGAAACAAATTATGTCAAGGCAATATGCAGTCAACACAGAATAGCGTCTACAAATTGTGGGATTGTGAATACAATGCCACAGTATATATTGAAGCAGTAGTATAAGATGGAAGTAAATATTTAAAATAAGAACATTAATATAAAAAAAGGTAAGATAAACTGTTAAAAACATAGATAACTGCACAATATTTTTGAATTTCGACAACAATTCAAAGCTATACTTTTTTTTATGATTCTATGATTCGACGACATTCGATTTTTCCTTTTAATAATATTCCTTTACTCTGATATAATATTAAATTAAAAAAATATTTTTACAAAAAAAAATTCAAAATATTTTTGCGCAATAAAGAAAATTAGGGTTAAGTAGTGAAGAGTTTATAGATTACATTTTCTTCTTCATCCCGAATGTTATTAGAATAAAGACCGGCTAAGACCGAGTCGGAATCGCGCATGAACAGTTCCGTTTTGAGTTTCCCCCTTAACTGTTTAGTTTATTTTGTTTTTATCGTATTTCTTGTTATAGCGGCAAAATTTTAACTATCCAGATATTACAATTTATGTGATACATCCAAGTGACAAACGGACATACGGAGAACGAAGTCTTAGTAATAGAGCCATGTTTTATCCTTCGGGTATGGAACCCTGAAAAGAGACATTTACGCCTTACATATTTTTCATGAATTGATTATGAAAGGGATAAATCTTCCGTCAGATTTGCACAGAACCTAGTTATTTTCCTGTTGCCATGTCGACTGTGGCACGGTGTTGACATACATATTCGTACACTGTTTGTGATGCATGGTATTGCATGGTATTTTTAAGTCATTGTGGTCAAAGACCGTGACCAAAGCCGGTTGAAGGTCTCTATAAGCTGGATTTTGTACGCGCTGAAAAATATTATTTCTGGTGGCAATTTAAATCTACACATATAATTGAAGAAAAATGCTTAATTTAGCAGTGTATTGAATAATGTTTTTACAACATAAAACTATTTTGGTTACTTATTATAGCTTCTAGATTCTAGTTCGATTAATCCAATAAGCGTCCTGTGGACATGACTGTTTCACCAAGAATTATTATAAAATTTCAGTCGCTTTATATTGAATATCAAAGAATTGTACACTTAATAATTCTCTGATTAAGTGTACAGTTCGGAGGGACTTTATTAAATTATTAAAGACATATGGAATTATCACTTACTACTTTTAAAACTAAAACAAGCAGTCGCCTTATCATCGTCTAAGCCAAATATTTTTGTAATTCATTAAAAGCATAATATTCTTGTTTATCTGAGCACATATGCGTCACATTTTACAGCTAATATGACGTCAAAGTCGCTGAGTTACCAAAAAATAGCACCAAGATCATGTTTCTTTTGAAATGTTACCTTTTTTTTTGTAACTACAAAGGTCAATAAAGTTTATTTATTTAAAATAATGAGTTCGGGAAAAGACGCAATTCTGCGTTTTATTATGATTAGCATAAATAATTTGTTTAAGGAAAATATAGACATAAATAACATCTGTGTGCAACAACAATTTCATTGGAAATCTTATAACCCAATCAGGGTCTACATTTTTACAAACTAAATGTAATTATGGCGTGCGTATGGTTTTTATTGTTGTTATTATTAGACCACAAATAACACAAATCATTCACAATTGATTTATCAAGACACTATTACCCTGATAAATATTGGAACTTAAATGGGTAAAGTAAGAATATGGAAATTATAAATAATATTAGTAATAATTTATTCCTTAAATTAGTATATAAGGCCCTCGTATCATTGAGTAACACAAAGAATACTCAGACTCAAGATAATATATGAGAGTTAATTTTCAACTATCAATGGAATCTGGGATCTCCGAGATTACTACACTTTGAAATCGATGTGCTGCTACTTAGCTACAAAATTATTTGTAAATCCATCGAGTTGCCATTATTAAATATCAGAACTTATGAGTTAACTAACAAAATTTGATCATCATGTTATACCTGGTTTTTAAAAATATTCTATTAATTACTTGTCATATTTACTTTATCACAATATTGTTCTTGACTCTAAATATATGAAAATGCGTAATGTTATTTCTAAAAAGCACTAATGAAGTAGAAATAAAAACATTGTAGTTTAAAGACTTTCAAGGTTATTTCAAAATCTAATCCTTATAATAATTGTTTGTTTAATAACAAGGATACTTAATGCGACTCGATCTGCGTCATGACACTGGTACATTATGTACGTGTGAGTTCATTGCCGGTGATCTTGTGATGTGTTGTGGATGCAATACGATTAGCATTATGGAGCGTCCGACAGCGAGCTAAAACAATTACTAAAAAGGAACCAAGCGTGTGAGTCTACCCAAATACTAACGATGTATCGAGTATCTCAAATGACTCGCTTACGACACAGGAGGTTGCAAATGTTAAGTATGTATTGAACGAGTAAAGCAAGTCCCTTGTCAGGCGGTCCACCATATCTACCAGTACCGCGCCGCCCGTACCGCCCGCGTCTCCCTCTAACCCCGCTCGCTCTGCCGCCACGCACACATAAAATGATGTGCTATGAAAAAATAAACTATTCAAATAAGCTCGAAAGCAACAAATTGACATTCAGTTAGTGCCTGAAAGATAATTGTGCACCGTCGATAAATAAATGCACTACACGTGCATATACAAATCTCTACGATTATGACGCTACACGTGTTTTGAGGCTTCACGGAGTATCTTTTAGTGTGGGAGTTGCTAATATGTATTTCGACTGTTACTGAACTTGCACAAAATAACGATTGATTGATTGATCAATTACAAATGATTTTCAGCTCTTAAAAGGGCACATAAACCAACTATTTAACCATTTAATTATGAAGAATATGACAACATTACTCAGATTCCAAATCGAATATCCATATCACCTGTATCATGTATAATGAAAATCTGAAATAAAGATTGTAACACAACGCCCAGCCCCGGTGCAATATACTAACTATTCATATGTTTAATATAAATAATATTAGGTAACATCATATACCTCGGTCATCAAAAAAAAACTTTAAAAGGAGAACTAAATCAAATTGGGTGAAGTAATTAGGCCTTGAAAATCAATATAATAATTGATGAAAAATCTATGAATCAATATTGATGGCGAAATATTGCGTTATAATTAGAGTATTTATTTTAACCAGTTAGGAAGTATGTTGGTCGGTCACAGTAACAGAACGCGTTTATGTAACAAAGTTTATGTTAATATGTGTTTCGAGGTTATTGACTGACTGACACTGATCAAGATTTTCTTAAGTGTTTTTTTTTTATTTTGCAGGTATGGCCGTGTTTTCGCGGAAACTATGTGTGTATGTGTGCACACCGAACAGCTAATGAGGTTTGATATTAAAAAGTTCTATTTTAAAACATGCAGTTGGCATTTTTTATTCTTATCGATTTTGTTAAGTGTGTTATGAAGATATGGAAACATTAAATTAAGCGTGAATTTCGTGAAATATACCCAGATATACTTAATAAATAGGTGTCATATAACATTTTCTTGCACATTATCTTTATAGCACCCAGTGAAAAATTGCTTATCTTTTAGATTAATGTTTTATTAACTTTAGATATAAATTCACCTATCTTCTTCTTATGTATTTTTAAATCACATATATAAGGAAATATTGTTGTCTTCACTTAAGAATGTATGTTACAAAGTCCCAATAACAACAATTTCTTCCGTATTGTGACAACTTCGACAGATAAACTTTAAATAGGGTTGCCACCTGTAATTATGTTTCCAGGTACGGTATAACGGCACCTAGGGCTACCGACATCAGCTAGTGTAATTCTATATTTAAAAGCACATGGTTATAAACAAGACATAAGAAAGCATCACGCCTGGGTCAAAGTTTGTTGCAACACACGAATTTCGCTAAAAAGGAATGCATTAAGAACACGAAAAGGAAAATCTGTGCTTTCACACGTTTACGTCACCACGCTAAACATAATAAGAATGAGAAGTACACGAAAACAAAAACACGATCGGCCAATCGTACTGAAATCCTCTGTTTAGGGATTCGGAACACGACGACGACCAGTTTTCACATGTTCCCGCATTGAATATAATAAATTCCGTTCCTTCGCTCACACTGTCGGCGGAATATAAATCGCGAACACTTTCTTTGCCATCTTACGAAAGTAGAGTATACTAACTATATTAAACGCGTAATACGATCAAAGCTGTAAGAATACATGCAGCAGATGCGGCAGTACGATATAAATTCCGTTGCCATTAAAAAGTGTTAAACGCGCGAAAAAATGTTACGAGTTTTACAGTGTTGCGTCGTTAAATGTAACTTGTAAAAAGACTGGCAAACACACTTAAAAATCACACGGGGCAACAAGATAAGCGTACATTATAAATTGCGGCAATCATAAATGTCTATAAAATATCAAATTTAAATTAAGCTGTATGCTGTACTTTCTGAAGCCGACACAGGAGGTTTTATTTAAAAAAAAATAACGAGCTTGGCATGAATGTTTTTTCTGTGCTATAAAAAAAAAAAGAAATGCGTGCCAAAAATTAAATAAACGCGTAAGTTGGTTTAATGAATTTTACATCGCCATTATTGCATAACGGGATGTATTTCGTTGAGCAAACTCTGTGTATTTTATCGGGGGGGTCAAAAAACGTATAATGACATCGTTATAGTGACCAGCGGGGGGCTTGTAAAGCGATGATTCGATTCGGTTTTTTGACAGTAAAAAATGCGATGAGCAACATCGGAGGTCACAGTACTAGCCTTTCTTTAGTTTCACCATTAGATATTTAAATTACATGTAAGCACCTGAGCGAATTTATAGTCGCCATATTGTAATGATCATTCTATTTTTATATTTCGTTGCGCTTATTAAAATGGTAGTAATAAACCTATTTGTAAATTGTTGCCTTTTTAACCGATATTAAAACGGAAAGGAGGTGGAGAACTTTTATGTACGTCGGGTCATGAATTCGTTGTCTGTGAACTATTATCGTTCTTTTTTCAATCGCGAGTGTATACTTCCTTAATAACCCCATAGAAATTTCACCAAACTCAGCATTTTATCTTACTAAACGGTTCCCTAGGGATTAAAGAATGCCGGAAACCTAGACCGGAACCCGTCGGTCATCTAGTGATTCATAATTTTAAATTTATTTGGACATTAGCTTAGGTGATAATCAATTCGATATTAATATTTAGCTTTAATTTCTTTCATTTCATTAATAATAAAAAAGTAAATTCAGTATTATTTGGATGTATTGATTATTTGGAGTTCCTCGATGATTTTGAACTCTATTTAATTTGTATTACTTGCTTATACCTCGCTTATACCGCTTGAAGATTATACAAGTTAACAACTACCGATTAAAGTTTTCTTGAGTTTTCGCAATGAACAAAGAAGTCCATAAGAAGGGCTTATGTGTAAGTTAGAGGGCTTTATTATAACTCAATTTTTAGTCATATATCGTAACTACATTTTACCGACTTTAATATAGAACAGTCAATCGAAGACTTAAGTTGCAGTTAGTAAAAGTTAGTTACGATCTTATACGTAGGACGTAGGTATATTGTAAATTTATTTTACTGACATTACACTTATAATGCTGTTACGACATTATACGTAGGAAGTGTTGAAATATTATTCTAAATTAGTTATATGAAATGAAAATCGCCATCAACTTGTAGCCTTTAACACGTTTAACTAATATTAATGGTATTGATAACACTCAACAGCTAATTTTTTATAGATATTTTGTATCCAAACATAATTCATCTGCGTTCGACATGACGGGAAAACGAGTTTTTTTTTATCTATGACTAATTTTACAGGAAGTGACGGTAGCTTTGAGAGCGGCCATTGTCGTTTTAGTGTTATTTTTTTATCGGAAAAGACATTTTTTATTTTCGACGCATTGTTTCCGCTATAATCGATAAAATTGACAGGTGATGATGGCTGTATCGATCGGTTTCTGATTCCAAAAATAAATAATAAATAAAAAAAAATACTAAGTTCTAATATTTTAACAAGATTATTTAAATGGATAAAACGAGTGATTCAATAAAAATGGATAAAGAAATAAATATTACTTTAAAATTTGAATTCACAAAAAGCAATATAAATATTATTGATTTAGGATTGGATTTAGGTATCTGAACTAGCTAGCTATGTCTTACGCGGGAGCAATAATTTACACACACAAAGTTGCGGGAAAATAGCTAGTTTATTTATTTATTATTATAGCTTATCACTATTATTACAGGTAACCCAAATAAAACAGCCACATTACCTAAGTACAATTATAAGTAATTGACTATTATTATGATATAATATGAATAAGGCTACCTCAGTGAACTCACACAGGGTACAGACAAATAGATCTTTTTTTTTTCAAAATATTATGTTGGGGAAAAAGTCTTTTGTAATAAAATATTTCTAGCTAAGTATACCATTTGTATCTGGCTGGTTTCGGCATCATTAAAAATAATTTAAAAGAAGATATTATTATACATAAATTTTAAAGAAGATAACTCCGAATTCAAATTAGGAAATAGTGTGATTTTCATTTGATTTTCTTACTGTCAAAAATGAGTGAATCTAATGAAGAAATTTGATACATTCAAAAATTTTGTTATAAATAAGGTAAAAATGCAACAACAGTCGCGAAAAAACGTAGCTTGATAACAAAACAGTTTTGGCGCATTAAGAAAAAGCTGGGTACTAAAAAGTTGGATATTTGGGTGCCTCACGAGCTCACTGAAAGAAACCTAACCTACTCATGTTTCATTGTTTATTACGGCGTAATGACACCGAAAAATTTTTGAAGAAGCTGATAACTGGTGATGAAAAGTGGATCACGTACGACAAGGACGTGCAAAAAGGTCGTGGTTAAAGGTCGGTCAGGCTTCAAAGAGTGTGGCGAAACCGGGGTAACTCGCAGCAAGGTGATGTGTATGGTGGGATTGGAACGGCATTATTTATTATGAGCTGTTACCGCCAGGCAGGACCATCGATCCTGAACTCTACTGATGATATTAAAGCAAGAAATTGAGAGAAACGAAATTGTTCAATAAAAAAGTGTGGTTTTTCATCATGATAACGCTAGACCTCACACATATTCTGCCACTCAAAAAATATTAAAAGACCTAGGCTGAAAGGTGTTAATGTATCCGCCGTATAGATCTGACCTTGCACATTAAGATTTTACACCTGTTTCGGTCTCTTCAGATTTCTTTAGGTAGTGTCAGGTTAACATCACGCAGTACTATCAGGTATTCCTTTACAGTTACCGGGTACCGGACTACTCGAGATGGTGGTACGGAGGGTTTTGCAGGGTAGGCCAACTGCACTACACCGCCGTTCCTTGCAGCTGGAGAGCCACGGTTTAGTCGGCCTCTCGTTCAGGTTGTTCAAATGTTTAGGCTCAGTTCCCTTCGGTATTAAAAATGGTTAACATCACGCGAGGACTGCCAAAACCACTTGTCGCGGTTTTTTGATCAAAACCCCCAAAATTTCTATAGCTGTGGGATCATGTCTCTACTTAAAAGATGGCAAAAAGTAATCGTACAAAATAGTACCTACATACTTTATTTAAATGTAAATAAACTTTATTAAAAATGTCGGTGGCGTAGTGGATAAGCGCCGCAGCCCGCGATCGTTGTCGTTAAGCAATTTTCGCAAGGTTTGGTCACGGAATGGGTGACCAAAAATTATTATCTTGAGCTACTCCGTGCTTCGGAAGGCACGTTAAGCCATTGGTCCCAGCTGCATTTGTAGTCGTTAATACCCTCCAATCCGCATTGGGCCAGCGTGGAGAGTCATGGCCCATCCTCCTTAACCATCCATAAGGAAGGCCTGAGCCCCTGCAGTGGGGACGTAAAAGGGCTGATGATGAAAAAATGATTTGAATTTTCATATAAAATGCCAAGAGACTCTTTCCCCAACCTATTACCATTACTCACTACGGATTGAGTTTTTTTATCATCGATCGCAGTCAGTCTTATTATTAGTTGTAATTATTGTTTGTCCGAAAATTAAATCCTGGCGTTTATCCGAATAAATAAATACTTGTATGTATAAAGAAATACAAAGGTACATTGAACTCATGTGTTTTATTTCATTTTACGTTATATATATTTAAAAAGCGTCAAGTGTTATTACTTTTAATGCACTTGCACATGCTTTGCGGCGACCGCCAAAGGTTTTCATGAGCCGCCTCAATTAATTCCCATTCGAATTTGTTGCAAATAAAAAAAGTATATCTCTGTTAGTTCAAAAGTCATGTTGCCGAATGCCGACATGATAAGGGACCGAGATATCAGACGCGGGAACAAATTGACACTTGTTTTTTTAAAGTGGCAAAGGAATTTTTATGGTTACGCATTTCCCGTTAAAATGTAACTGATGTTTGTAATTTGTGGTCTCTTAAAATATTTTGAGGATTGTAAACAATATATATGTTTAATTATCGCCTTAGAATTTTTTATAAAATTAATTGTGTCAGGTACGAACAGTTTATGTAAGATTTTCTTATTGTCATTTTTACTAATTTCCATGCATTTTTTTCATCTTTTTTGAACAGTTTATGGACTTTTACAAATATTTTAGAACTAAAAGACTAACCTGTCCATCAGTTTTTATGTTTTAGTAGACAAACAAACGTTTTTCAGTTACTTTCTATCTCAAACTACATACTTCGTCGAGGTCCACCATCCCACCCTTAATGAGTGACGTTATTTATTGATAAATTGTAAGAAAAGCAATAAAATTATATCCTATGTGACCCGCGTGTGATGTAGCTTCCGGTAGGTAAATGAATTTTCACGATCAACACAGTATTTCCGAAGATCACTCCCTACAAACATAAACAAAAAAAGTTAGAAACTACCTTTTTAGGGTTGAATAAACGAAGGCTCCCATACAACAGACATGATTTTTTGCCGTTTTTAGAATATTATAATAGATTGCTTTGTAACTGAAATCACTCATTCGATCAACGAGAGCAAAATGTCTGTCGTTGCAAAACAAACAGTGGGAGCATCAACTCGCGTGCGAACCGCAGATGTGAACAAAAGTTATGAAATTGAGCAGCATAAAATTTACGAAACACGCCATCTTTAAATTGTTACGTGTGTTTTACGTTACGAATGCATTTGGATAAGAATATAAACATCCCAAAGTCAGTTTTAAAAGATTAATATCAAATACTTATACGTATATTTTTAGGAAAGCTGTATAGCATCCAAATTAAGGTGCACACCCGGCAGTAAAAGTTAATGTCACGGTGTCAGTAAATGGGTCAATAACTGAATTCGGGAACCTGACTGCAAATGGAGTAAATTTTGATTCAGTACACGTGGTAACTCCGGTTCAATTCACTCTAGGTCAGTAGAGTATCAGTGTTAACTTACGTCTATTTCAGAACTTTTTACTGATCCAGTGAGAATTCCACCTAAGAGCCTACTGTATATAAATACAGTCGACAGCACTTCAAGTTGCTATAAAAGATCAAATATTTCCAATCAATTTAAAATTAGTTAAATTCAAAATTAATTGCAGAAAATTTACCCTTTGCATAGTAATTATGTATATTGCTTACTGAATTTCTCAAAATTGTATCGCTTTTGAATCTCAGGATGCTATGGTATATACAGGGTACATCATATCAAGTCTAAACTATCTATAAAAATATTATAATAAATAAAAGATTTGGTGTTTTGTTTCTTTGTGATAGACAAACTCAAAAACTATCGAATTTAAAAATGCTTTTATTATATAAAGTTCACCCATATAAAGTTACATTATATGCAAGTAACATAGATAATATTTTATTATTATAAGTTTACGGGGATAAATAATTACATATATAAAACAGAGAGAGGTTTATAGTTTTGGGTCTTAACTTCATAAATTACCTACCATCTCGATTCGTACATGTTAACTTTCAAGGCGACTTTGCTAATTAGTAAACAATGTAAATATAGACGAGTTCCTATGCCTTTTAGTCCGTTCTTTTTGTTTGTATACTATGAGATCAGTTTATTATCTTTAATGGTCTTTTTCGTAATGAAGGCAAAGGATTTATTCAAAATTGCTGATTCGATGACCTTTATATAATAGCTCCTTTGATGACTTTTTTTAAGTTTTACTTCGATTGGCCTTTTTGTTTTTGATTGACGTCTATATTTGATAGCCTTTATCAACTTATTTAGATACATCTTTTTACAATGTAAGATAGAGGTTTAAATATATAATAAAATCGTAAGTATCATTTACCTACATTATTTTTGTTTAAGAGATTTTTTTTTTTCTGTAGTCTCTCTATTACAGAAAAAATAAACTTCAAGGAATATTTAAAAAAAAAGCGACCACAATCAGCCGCTCTCAAGTTATGCGCTTAACAACACTCAGCGATTCGTTTTAAAAATATTTTAAATTCGATTTAATTGATGCATGTAAATTCTTCTCGTAATAATTGTAGATTAAAATATTAATCGTAAACAACCGATTTTAACTACAATTCCAAAGTCAACGTAAATTTCAATTATAATTCCAGAGCTTACGTAAAAGCCGTGGTCACTCTTATTTATAATTAAGTTATAAATAAAGTTAACCTGACCAGTCCCGTATCAAAGATTCTAATGGAAGTAAAATGTCGTTTGTCAGTTTTGTAATGGTGTCTGGGAGCTCGAGTAGATGACGGTATCGTATCTGAGATAATTGATTTTTGAGTATTATTAGTTAAAATAAATGTCAATATAATTATAATTCAGAATTTAAAATTTTAATTAAACCTAGGACTTAAGATACAGGGACAGTATAAAATCACGATGAGTATCAGGTTGATTATAAATAAGAATTGGAGATTATATTGTGCGAATGTAGGTAATTCATTGTCAGGGTATCCAATACTATGTACCTATCATTAACATTTGACATTTACGGTATTTGAATAGGCGATCATGTCTTTCCGGGTCGCTGACCATAAAACATAGCCGTCTATGTAGAATCAAAAAAGATTTTTATCACAGTTATCACAGTACAGAGATAAAGTGCCAGAGAATTTGACAAGAGGAAAGCTCAAACTTAGAAGGTCTACAAGACTACTCTGGTTCTTCTAACTTCAGATCTGAAGGAATATATTGTAAACCTGGAACGATTGATTTAAGTTAACCGTTTTTATATCTCCGTATCTTTTGAATGGTTAAAACGGGCAACACCACAACAAAATCACTAATCACACTGGAAGAATTATTAAAAGACTACAAATACTTTAAACCGTTATTCAAGTTTATTTTCAACACTGTTAGAAACATCTGAGTGAGAAGAAAGAACAAAACCAATTTAGTTTTGTATTCTGCCAAAAAACTATGTAAAGCTTAAAAGGTCTAGTATCCAGAGCCGTAAACACCAATATAAAAAAAAATCATAATCACATTTTTGATACGATGTTTATATTTACGTGCGTTTAAAATTTTACAGTTTTATAATTTGCCCTCCTTTATGGGCGATATTTATTTATTTATTTAAATTAAGTACACTTACAGATTACAGTCAACACATGACTTCGCCAAAAATATATAAGATAACTTAGTCTAGACAATAATCCAAAATTAGTGTACATAGCATGATTAACGACAGAGGACAGTCTATACAGTCCTAGCAATAAAAACTAACCAATGACCAATAAAAAGAGATTATTTCATAGGTGAAGATTCCTGGTCTTTAAAGAAATCAGTTATAATCTTTTTATATCTGGAGATTTTATGGTCATAGATGTCGATTGCAGAGTCTTTGTTGCTACGGGAAATCTCATTAAAAGTGCGACACAACTAACTAGAGGGCTGTAAAAGGATCTATTATTTTTGTATACCTGCAAAACGATATAACATATGGACACTAATATAATTTATCGGCAACGTTACATTTCTGGTGTAGCTATTAAATTAAAATAACACGTTACTGTGATATCGGTAATCTTGTCGGTATCTGACCATAGAGAGCTTTTTATTTAACTTCGGAACATAACGCATTAACGATTGCGCGCGAATTCAAAACGAGTGAATTTTAATTTTTATTATTGAAAAATTCAACCTGTTAATGTTTACTTGCGTAGATATTCAACACACAATTACAGTAATTTTAACATTACAATAACAATTTTAAATTCAATTTAAGAACACTTAAAATTAACACAACAAAATCTCCATTTGAGCATATGCTCAAATGCAATCTGTATTAATACTTTGCATTGACCGGTGTTTGTGGTCTACAATATTTGGAGTTTGGAAATAATCATCGGGTGATAATGTTCTTTATAATATTGTATATGGTTAGGAAATTCCACAATATTTTTTCAGTTAGCTTAGGGTAAAGATCAGATCAATTTATTGATATACTTTAACAAATCATCATCAGCCCTGTTATGGCCCCACTGGTGGAACAGTGCTGATGATGATGTGTTAAATGGATAAGAGGGTAATGACGAGTGCAAGTGCATACTGCACCAATGGACGTGCCTTTCGAGGCACGGAGTAGCTCGAGATTATATATTTTTTTCGTTCACCCTTCCCGTGACCGACTCCTGCGCAAGTTGCTTAACAAAGATGCGGGCCGCGGCGCATATCGACTACGTCACCGAACTACTAACTTAAACACAATTGTTGCACAAATGCGACACATTTTTTGATATTAAAATTTATTTTTAACAAATGAGTGTTTTTAAAGTCGGTTGAAAAACCAGTTGTTATTCCTCACATTTCTTCATTTCTCCACTTCACAAATCATCCATATACGAGTATTAACAGACTACATGGTATACGTAGTTGTTAGATTAACAATGTTGTTGTTTTTATCTAAATCGTAAAAAAACTCGTATTGCAACCACTACCAGATTCACATGACACTTATTACCATTTTAACTGTTGGTATAAAAAATTTATAAAAAAACAATTACTTGTCACCGTCATGATATAACACTTCAAAGGGATACCAGTAGAAAATAAGTGAACAAATAGCCTTGATAATAATTAGTTATATATTTTTGTAATAATTTAATTATAAAGATATTAATGTGATTATATAATAACTTAATTTTAAAACAGTTACCACTAAAATACAAATGGTTCCACTGAGATGATTTTAGTTTAAATTTTTAATGAACGATATTTTTTATAATGGCAAGATGAAAGAACATGACACACAGCCTCCGTTGTGATTATCTTTCTCGACTCGGATTAGCTTCTGAACTAAGAGCAATTAAAAGTATACTGTAATTGATAGTGATAGGGTTAATTTTTGTAGTTATATTTTCGGAGTCCTGTTAAGGTCGCGGGAAGCCGCTGGATGCGGAGGCGCAGGACCGATCGCTTTGGAGATCTTTGGGTGAGGCCTATGCCCAGCAGTGGGCGTCTCTTGGCTGAAGTGATGATGATGATGATGATGAGTCCTGTTATAAGTACTAAGGCCTTAATTGAAAAGGTTTTATTTTATTTATCAGGCAAACAAATCACGTATCGAGTGCCATTACAATTATAGAATTTAATTAAAAAAAGAGCTGCCTACTTGGTAGTTTATGAGATCCTATCTATTAAACATTGTCGTATTGTCATAATTGATACAATAATTATTATAAATCAGCGATACAATAAGATACGTGATCGATATCCTTAACACACCTGTTTGGACCGGTCGAATGCGGAAATGTGCTTTAATGTTTTAGTCCTCTCGCTTCTGAGAAAAGACATTGTCCCTGCGTTGGCGGTGCGTCGACCCCGTCTTAAGCTTGTTTTCGGTAAAGTTCGCGACGATTATTTTTCCTTTGTCAAACTAACATTATACTTGTAAACAAGACATATTTTTTTGAGATTGAGCAGTGATTTAATTAGCACTCTGGGAGCTCTTAAGTTGTTATGATGCAGAATGTCCAATGAGTGTATTATTTTGAAAATAATTTTACATGAAAAATATTTAGGCTTAATGTCATCAAACCATTGAAACGAACTATTGATTTTTTTTTTTAATTGTCTGTTCATAGATGGAGTTTTTTGTATCTTCTCAGTACTAAGAAAGTCATTGAAAATAACTACTGTAGACTACTAATAAACTTTTTGATCTTTACAAATGTTTGTTAACAGTTACACTTGAAGACATGAGAAATTAATTTATTCTCTTGACATTGGCAGAATTGTGCGAAATGCGCAGATAAGCCATTAATGAAAGAAGAAGAAGTTATACTCGAAAAAGAGTACTGAATTTTAAGACGTTTAAAATTTAGAATAGTTGTGCTACTTTTTATTAAATAAAACATATTTTTTTGTTTTATTTATTTTTCTAAGCTCGTTTTCCCGACAAATAGACAAAGGAGTTTGTATTATTTATTTATTTACTATTAACGTGCTATAAAGGCATGGATGCCACCATGAAGATATTTACCTACATGTATCTTCATAGATGTAACAAATAGGTGTAGGTACGTCCAGTCTAAGGGGGCGAGTATCCTAACGGTTCGATTACAGCTTTCCGGGTCTCATCCCTCAGCAGAGGGTACAACTTCGGGGTAACCACTGGTGGCCACTGAGGTTGAGTAGGCCACTGGTGACGGAACAGTCCCACACCCGCCCTGTAGCTCGGCAGGCGGCAGAGATTGAGTTTAAACCATTTGCCTGACGAAAACAAAATAAGTATAGGTACAATCAACAGCACGTCAGCCTATATAGAACTGTCAACATTCTCCACTTGATATTAAACTTTAAAATATTGAGAGTAGAGTACAAATTTAGTAGCGGAAATTTGTCTAATTGTATTTTGTAACATAATGTGTAGCCGTGTGTACCTAATAAATGTAACTGCTGTCTCTGGTCCCCAGTGTTGCCAAGTTTGGCGTGCTATTCGAAATAAGAAAAGGCTTAAGAAATCAGTGAAAGTGTGTCGTTGATTTATTGTACTGTCAAAATACTGTTGTATGTAGTAATCTATTCATTGTTAAAATGTTATTGATAAATTATCGTAATTATTTGCAAAAAGGAATGGTTACTTGTTGTTAACATGTGTAAGAAATATTGCTGAAAATATTTTATAAAAGATTTTGATTGTAGAGGGGTTATACCCTAGCCTCTTGGCTAGAATAAAGATAATGACTGGGTAAAAAAAATAAATTCTATTAAGTCTGTCGTTAAGATAATAGAAAAATATTAGATACGTATTTTTGTTAACTTCAATTTAACAAGAAATGTCTTACATAAAAGGCATTCAAGTTGAGGAGTGGGGGCTTGCTAGGTCACAACAATGTAGAAAATCTTCAAAGGCGTAATTTATTGACTACGCAAAAAAAATCGTGTATAATATTATTTATTTGTCTACTCTACAGACAAACAAACAAAAATTTGTCATCATCATATTGTATACGAGGTAGTCTTACTTTTGAGCTTTAGTGAGTGTACATAGAAACCGAATTGAAGTTGGTTTTAGCACGTTACACTTTACTTTTCATTTCGATTACGAAAAAATATGAATTATTTCCCTTGAAAACTTTTTTTCTTTAGGGCAACGGCATTTCTCATTAGTGTGGCACCACCATAAATTTTTATTCAGTTTCAAAATTAAAATGTTACTGTTTACGAAACAGTAATAAGTCTAGACTTCTGTATGTAGGTCACATTTTAAATAAATAAAATTCTTTTCCTTAGAACAAGAAATACTATTTTAGCATTACTTTGGTACAGATTTATGAGTATGTTTATATGTTTGTTACTCTTTAATGCAAAAACTACTAAACGGACTTTGATGGAATTTGTTATAAGGGTTATTGCTGAATTTCCCCGTTACCTAGGGTTAAATTTAAAAGTCATCGTGTAAAACACGAGGGTGGAGTAGCTGGCGGAAAGTTACTATAAAATATATATGAACGCTTTAAATAAATGCTAAAAACAATATTTTTTTGTTACATACAGATCGCAAAAAATAGTACCTAATAAATCGTGTTCCTTTTTTCATTAAAATCATTATCCGATTAAAAACATAACAATAGATTCCGGTAAGGTAAGCCACGCCTTTGTTTACAAAGTTTCTCGTATCGCTAAATGGCTTATGACGGCAGCATTTGTATTACTGCTATTAAAAAAAATATAATTAAAACAAAACAAATAATCTTATCAGCGTGAGAAACAACTAACTGAAAAGGCTGGAACAAGATAAAAATTATGCAACGTTATACATAGTATGCAGACGGAGGCATGCACAAAGAGAGAATGATTTGAATTACTGTTCAATTTTATGCCTAATTTAATTATAATTTTATTTATGTCTTTTTAGTTAAATAAATCAGCAGGTTGGTTAAAGAACAAAATAAATATTTTTAAACTTTATTATTCTTAAATGAAACTCTAAATCGGTTTCATCGCTTTTGTATTTTTATTGGCGTTAACACGGAACCTGTAGAGGGTCCGAAACGTTTCATTTATGGATAGTGCGCGTGAAAATATAAGAAATCAATATTTATCAATGTTGTTTTTATGGTAACGAAAATCATGATATACTTATTTGAAATCGTTGTATTAAGGCCTTTAATTTAATATCTATATTGTAGAATTTGAAACAAAAAATAATATCATTAAATATAATGGCGTCGCACAGGCGCCATATTCGATTTTTTTTGCCGTTACTTATCTAAGAACACTTGGGCTTCTAAGACAAATCTAACGATGCCAATTATCTAAATCATTTTAGCAGTTCTAAAGATAATGAAGAAAATTATATACATACATACTACATACGCGCGAAAAACATCTTCAGTAACCCTTCCTAAGCAGTCGGGTAAAAATATAACTGGTCATGATTTTTTTTATCTAAGTAAGAGATGTATTTTAAGCTGCCGGCTGTATGACAATCGATATGTTCTATTTTTGAAATAAATTTTATTGTTGTCTATCTTTACTATGTAGCCGTTAGGTGTTCCTGACTACCCTAGCCCCTATCTTACCCTCAAATCCGTATTGGACCAGCGTAGAGGGTCATAGCCTTAACCATCCATAAAGAATGCCGGAGCCCTGCACACGCGTTCTAACAAATATTGAACAAATTGATAGCACTGCAAACCACATTTAAAAAATTTAAATATACTTATCCTACCGTGTATACCGTGTATCAACATATATAAATTTGTAAATTTGTTCGCCAGCATCGTAACATGTATTCCAAAAAAGGAGATATTCCATGTCATAATACACCACGCTATAAAAATAACCTAATCCCAATACCTTTAAAGTTCCGGAACTTATTTAATGTCAATAAAAATCTAAAATAAATTACCGGAATACCTAGACAACGAAAAATCATATACTCGATTTATAAAAATACTAAGAATATCCTACTAAATAAACGCTATTATACAGTCAATATTTGAATGAAAAGTTTTAGATAAAATGGAATGTCTGACCTTCTTCTTTCCATCTTTCTATATTGCCATACCTATCAAGGTGCGTGTGAATATTATAACCTGAAATTTGTGTATTAAGTTTATAAGCCACATGTATGCAATGAAATAAATAAATAAGACACTTCCATATTTTTATTATAATCCTATTAATATTATAAATGTGAAAGTTTCTTTGTTTGGATGTTTGTCAGTCAATCATGCCGAAACTAATTACTGGATTTTGATGAAATTTGGTATACAGATAGGGTATGAGCTGTCTTAGATAATAGAACTTTTTATCCCGCTGGCGAAAGCTAGTAAACTATATATTGTACTGTACATACATCTGATTAAAACAAAGCGTCAAATTTTCCTACTCCAACGTATGAAATACCATCTTTAACGCACGAAAAATATATTTTTATGGAATGAAGTATACTCTTGGATTTTATTTTAAGGTTTTATTTTGTTTTGTTTTAGGATCCAACATGGATTCGCTACCTCTAGTGTCGGCCCAGTGGCTGTCGACTATCGTCTTCCTCTGCTCCTTTCTATCGACCCAAACACTCAACACTAAGGTATGTTTTAATTTCTAGAAAAAGAAGTTACCTCTAAAGAGGCTGTATGGGCTATGCTCTTTGCCTTCCTAACTGCGAATAAATAAAAAGAAAAAAGGTAATCCATGATTTTAGAAGAGCTATTCTCAAGTTTGTGTGTATGTCGTAGGATCATGATCAAGATCCAGAGGATGATAAAAATATGAGTATAACTTCATTTTACCATAATCGAAATTTATTCAGGATTATGATAAAACCATTGTAAAAATCTAGACCGTTTAGTTTTATTGTAAAATTAAAAAACGTGGTTGCTTTTAAGGGAAATAAATTAATCAAATAATGATCTCCAATTATTATATAATTTACTGTAGTAGCTTGTTTTTACGTTAGCGTTATATGATGCTATGGTCAGAAATGTTTTTATCATAATCACATATAATCTGGTCTTAGAATAGAATAACATCGACACCAAAGTCAAGCAAAGAGGAATAACCACGGCACACAACTAGTATACTATAATTTTTAACGCGATAAACTTAAGCCGTTCGTCAATCAAGTTTTCTGAACGAAGTTTTTTTGGTTCGCGGACGCTAAGCTTTTCAAACTATTATGAGATAAAGATCTTAAACATGTTACAAGAAAATATATTGTTTTTTTTATATAAAAGCTCCTGTTTTTTATTGTTTACTTAAAACAACAGTTTTAATTAATGTCTTGATTGTTTTTAGTCAGTTTTGCTACCTTAAAAACAACCTTAATGGCAAATAATAATATGACGCTTTATTCAAATTTTCCAGTTGTTATAGTTAAATTACTATAGTTACCTATATTAATTTAACTATTAACTATATTACTATAGTTACCTATAGTAATTTAGGGCTACGCACGTCAAAATAAAACAGATCCCTTACGGTATTTAACCTTTTTGAATGGTGACCCAAAATAATAAGAAGATTTACTAAATTTCTGTGGCTTGTTCAGTCTTCCGAGTATCATCCTCAAATCACTAGGTAGTAGTATCTACATGTGTTATTGTTTTCATCGTAATTATTTTCTTCGGAAGCATGCATGATAGACATATGAACTCGTAAACATAAATAATGTATGATATAGTTACGGCATTGCTTTCACTATTAATCTGTACATTTAGAGATGTACGCAGGAAATTATGAAGAAAGCCGATGATTATAGTATGATGTAACATCGCAACAAATCATTTGTTTTGATCACTAATAAATTTTTTTACATTACCAGTACATAAATGCAACAAATACATACGAAATAATATCGAATAAATCGTTAAAATCTAATGATACCGTTTATCTTTCGATTTGAATGAGGAAGTTTTAAAAAAAACATTAGTTCTCGAAATCGAATTAGATGTCGCTATGGTACTTTCTTGATTTCTCCATGACAACCCTTCCGGTTTTCTTTCGTGTATAAAAGTAAATTAATTTTAAAAACTCAATAAACAACTCATATTCTACTTGTACTTTTTCGTATTTGTATTGATATATATATTTTCGCTTTTAGTAAGGTGCTTTTTAGTGTTATCTTTTTTTCTTAAAATAATTTCTCATTATGATAAATTGGGAATCTGACGTCGCTGTGTTATGAATGAATAGTTTATAAATTGAATAAGTATAAAGGTACAATCGACGATTTTATTATACCATCGTATTTAACAAGCAAATATTTTATCATTTGCATTGCATATTCTCCGAAACTACTGGACCGATTAAAAAAAAAGTACCGACCGACGGTGTGCTTGTTGGACTCGCACGAAGGGTTCCGTAGTATTTATCTTCAACGTTTTTAAAAGACCAATCCAACGATGCCCTACACTATGGGGAAGACGAAAAAAATATCCTGTCCACTTTATATTGAAGGTACCCTAAAATTTTTTTTTCGAAAATTTCTTTATCTCTTTGTCGGCGTAATTAACGTTTATAATTACGCCAAATCATATCTTTCTAGCTAAAACAATTGGACAGACGGACACGGCGAAGATATAACGGAACCCTAATTATTTCATCCATAGGAAACTACGAAACATTATGTACGGGTGAAATATCACGGGATAACAGCTAGTTGTGTTATAATAAAAAGGATGTTAACGCCTTTAAATGCAGCTGGACAACATCGAGTTAATAAAATTTGGTCACCCATCTTTTGACCAGCTCTTACGTCATTGCTGAACATTCGTATTGCAGTTCGACCGCACTAACAATTACGTCATCGGGCTCCTGAATTGTGCCATCATTTGGTATTAAATAATAGTTATCATCAAAAGGAAGGTGATGGACCACACCCTCTTTGTGCTTAATGAAAATAAACCGGTCCTCTTGTGTGTCAATTCGCCGGTGACCCACTGACGTGTAATGACCAGTCTACAGCTAACAGGTGTATAACTGGTACGAACTAAAATGACACCTGAGGGTCTATTCTATTCCATTCTAGTAAAATATTTCCACGTACTAGTAATTTAATATCACATTCGCAAAGATTATCTACATATGCATCAGAGGCGATGTCCTACCTCCGTTGCGAAAAAAATCGAAAATTGTATTTCTTCTACACAGTATGGTCAGAATTTAATTTTGTTGACAGTTTTGGAGAGATAACATTCCAATCCGTGATAAATAATAATAAAACCCAAATAATCTTGACCCAAACAGAAACTACAGAGTTTCAAATAAAAAAAAGGTTGTTGTGAATTTGCAAACAAAAGTGCATTTAAAAAATAACTTTCGGATATACAATGTGGGGTGAAAATAATTATAAATGACCTCTCCTACGACCATTTAAAAGGGTCCGGTCTAATTACCCAGTACCTTATATATAGTATACGCCATCTACTAAGGTACCATCGATTAAATAAGACCATGTTTTTATCAATTCATTCAAAATCCTGATCTAGTTTAGGTTTTCTATCATAATACTGGACTGTTTTAGAATAAGGATGACTACTCATTTTTGTTTGTTTGTTCGTTAGGTAGATTGTGGAAAACACGTATTGTTGCGTAATCTTTAAATTACGGTGACACATTGAGTTAAAATGACACATGACGTCACACTTTTGTACATTTTCTACAAAACTGTGACACAGCCCCCACTCCTCAATTCTAATGTCTGTTATCTAAGCTATTTGTTATTAAATTGAAGCAAAAAAAAAATCGTATCGAAATCACAGACTAAATATAATTTCTTTTTTTTTTACCCTGTCGTCATTTCCATTGTGATAAAATGAAGTTGTAAATTTATCATTCTCAAGATCTTTGAAATCCTGTCTTTATCATGATCCAGAAATTTATTTCGTGTCGTTCGATGCGTTCAATTCTAATAGATGTGTGTTTAGCCTTATCGTATTTAAAAAGCATGCGGACAGTATCCATTAATTCATTAAATATATCGAGACATACGTGTAGACCACACTAAGCGTATACAGAGCTTACATTCTGATTAATTTGAAGCGTGCAATTAAATGGGAGGCATGTTCTCAATTCAACATCTATTAATCTATTTCAAAACAGATGGCTACACTTTCAAGATCATTCTATTATAATACATGTATTATATAAAAATTACAAAGGCCATTAATAACAAGCTAATATTAATAATTCACGTAGCCACACCGCACAGACGTGTCGTAATAAGTTACGTTGATGTCTATTGGCCTTTGGTAAATTTTACTATTGAAAAGATAATGACACTAGTTTGGATCGTAGGTTCTCAAAGATGAGACACGACACGAGGAAGCGAAAAAGGAATAAGCAACCCATCTAATTTTATGCGATGTCAAAAAAACTATTTGTCAAATCTATTTGTATCAATAAAAACTTTTTGTAGTAACTTGCTTCGTCTTCAGTTTGCCTAAGAAGTGTTTCTTAAACATTTAGTACGCTTTTATCCATGAATCCGTTTGCTATCATACCAAAAGAAAGGGAGAAATAATAAATAATTGAGGAATATTCACAAAAAACCTCAATGAATTATATTTTAAAACCTTCCTTGTGAACTTCCGTGTTACTCTACTGGTGGAAAGCACATCAATATTTGTAAAGTAAGTTCTGGCAAGAAGACCGTAGGCCCTTTCCAATAAACTTAGGAGTCTCCTAAATATTTAGGAATCGCTTAATAAACGCATTTCACCATTGATTTGGAACCACCTAACGAATTAAAGGAATGTTATTGTATTCATTATGCATCGCCTTGCGCTAGGCATTTGCGTATTGTCAGGTCATAAATATGTCAAGGGATGAAAGAAGAAAAAAATTAAAAGGAATTAAACTAATCTGCTTAGGCGATTCGTAATATTAGGCGTTTCCTAGTAAAGCTTATGCCTTGTTTTAGTTCAGTGTAAACGGGTGTTAATGTTATAATTATGAGAGAATAATAGAACGTATACGGCTGAGCTTTTAAGCTATTGCATTAAAGTTTGAAAATCTATGAGTTAAACAAATGAACCTGAATGGGTAGTGACCACGCCTGGTGTTTCGCAATACCGAGCCCCGGCTCTGCCCGTGCGCCGATGTCAAAACATTAGATAAATTTATTGCTGAGCCCACTGTACGTTTATGTGTTGACAGACGACTTACCGATAAAGAAACTTTTATAGGTTAAGGTACAATTTTTCACTTCTTCGGATTGTTTATTTGAACTTGTAAATTACGGTACTCAAGCGTATATAATTTGAAAAAGTAATTGTGCATTTATAAACCACTTCTTGAGGCATATCACTTAACGTTTCTCTGTTATCAATTTGCGGAAAAAATAGACGTCTACATTGCATAACATGTACCTATTAATTATTTAAATTATTATAATAATTATTAATTAAAACAAAATGCCGTATGGATTAGAATTAAGATTAATAAATTCAAGATATTGGTATCCATACAATCAGCAGTACAAAAGTACAGCATTGAATGCAGCTCGACGCTGGATTGTTCTATCAACTGAACACACACAAGTTTCATCAAAAATATTGAGAAAACTAACCGACTCTGAAACGTTGACTAATGATAATCTTATTAAAATGTAGAGGTATTAGAAAATACTTATATATAAATTGATCATAATTGCATCTAATATATGCAGTTTTATTGAGAAATCATAAAGGTTTAAGTAAATTATAAGTCTTTAAGCACGACATCGTCATATATCACAGCAATTAAATGTTATATGTGTCAAAAATTAACGTTTGACCCCACTTTGTCAAAGTCAATGTCAATAACATTATAGATTATGTTTGTTTTGACTGTTCACATAATTTTTATTAATGTCAGATAGATTTTATGTATAATTAAGGGCCGGTAGCAACTGAGAGGACACATCTGTGACACTTGTTTTACATAATATCTACATTTTACACTTATTATGAAAATTATCGATTTGGTATAATCGCGTACAAATGCATTATTTTTCTATTTTTACAAGCTTTTATTCGGTTTGTAGTATGTGGTTTTGTGCTAATCTAATCTTGCAATAGAATTTTTGGTATTGATGATAAAAATAATTTATTGCAGTTATAAAATTTATAGTTTACTTAAGTTTCGTAATTTTAAATGGCTTATCACCCAATTTGCTATATCACAAATAAGAAAAAAGTAAGAAACTTTCTTTATATTATAAGTATACATTTTGAAGAATAAAAATATTATGTATGTATATAGAACTTTTTTACTACGCCCGCGTGCTCCCGTATTGTACATACAGACCTACCTCTCGAATCACTCTCTATATTGATTTATAGAAGATTTCAGCGTACAGTCAGTCGGGAAACGACTTTGTATTATATTTGTCGCATCATCTTTACGAAGATCGTTTGATTTGGTTTCTTTTATTTTAATTGCTAGTTACTCGATTACTTAATTACTCGATTGTAGAGAGAGCGTGATCATCGATACTTTTAATTTTATTAGAATGGTGACACTGACTTTGACAGTTCGTTAACAAAAGTTAATTGCCGCCATTTTAGCACACATTCTGTTTCCGATCGCCTAGGAGTAAAGACATCCGGCGACATCACGCTCATCTCGTTATATTTTCGTATGAAAAGTGATAAAATGGAAAAATCCACGTTGGTATACACGCCTGCAGTGTTATTTTAAAGATAGTCCTTAGATATGGACGATCTATTTGGGCTTCGTAAAAGCCCCTTCTGACTACCCGCCGACATATTTATCTTCCTATTGCATGGTTTTAATTTTGCTCTCTTTATAAGTAACATATGCAAGCATCAACTAATAAATGATAAAGTGTATTACGAGTATACTCTTGATAAATTAACTATGCGTAATGATAATATTTCGAACCAGTTCTTGGGCCCACCTCCGCATTCCTAATAAATAAACCACCACTAGACCATAATACGGAACCATTTAAGGCGAGCATTTACGAAATGAATTGGTCAACGTTGAGACGCGGCTGTTGATGAAGAGATGCGGATGACGAATTCTCGTGATTTTTTGGTAATCATTTCACATATATTAGTGATTATGGCACACTTTAAAAGTTCATTACTTTGGTAAACGTGTTCGGCTTATAAATTTAAACAACTTTCGTGAAGGCCGGTCGCAAGATGGGTGACAAAAATTTGATTTAGGTTCTGTGGGCTTGAGATGTTAAGACTTATGTATATAAGTTAATGAACAACTATCGGGAGTTGAATTATTCCTATGTGATAAAATACAAATAGCAAATTCTGTGCCCCAGCTGTCGAGACATCAATAGACGGATGATTGGTATTTATACTTTTTAATCGACTTTAAAATCCATAAAAACTTTTAATAAAAAGTAGAACCGACTTCAAAATTTAAAAAAGTGATAAGTTACACTTATCTCAAAAGCGACTTATTCAAGAAAATGCTATTGAAGATACGGGCGCCTATCATTTAATGAATAACTTATATTTATGTTGAATAAGTGGCTTTTGATATAAGTATTATTGGTCACTTTTTTAAAGTTTGAAGTCGGTTCTATTTTTTTTAAGATTTTTCTTGAAAGCAGTGGACTTGATTGTTCTGATATGTTAAAGCAGTAGTGTAGTACTTAAGGGTCTACTGTCGATTGAGCATATCCGAACAGGTTATTGTCCTTCTAAGGGTCTTTTTTGGATGATAATCCTGTATGAAAAAAAAGAGGGATAAAAGCAGCTCTTGCTGAGTTTCTCATCGGATATTCTCAACACAAAGTCTTTTGCCGTAGATTTTTCTACCTCTTTGTTGTGTCGATTTTTCATAACACATAGTTAGTATTTGTGTGAGTAGCTCGGTGGCGTAGTGGATAAGCGCCGCGGCCCGCGATCGTAATCGTTAAGCAACTTTCGCAAGGGTCGGTCATGGGATGGGTGACCAAAAATTATTATCTCGAGCTACTCCGTGCTTCGGAAGGCACGTTAAGCCGTTGGTCCCGGCTGCATTTGCAGTCGCTAATACCCTCCAATCCGCATCGGGCCAGTGTGGAGGGTCATGGCCCATCCTCCTTAACCATCCATAAGGAAGGCCTGAGCCCCTGCAGTGGGGACGTAAAAGGGCTGGTGATAGTTAGTATAGTGCTAAAACCTACTTAATTAGGGATCTGATAAATATATGCGTTGTTGTCTAATAAATGATATGAGATTATTATCTGTAGTTTCTCATTACTGTTTCTTATGCCATTAATGCATTTCGTGGCAGCTTGTAAATAAAACAACACATACAAATTAGCCATTTATGACTTGTAACTAGCATTTACTATGTGTATGTTTTGTTAGTTGTCCAAATAAATAAATAAAATAATTTATATTATCATCACATTTTTAACATATCTTAAACCAGCAAGTCCTACATTTCTTCCGCTGCGTTGATAAGAACCAGTAGTGTATTGGCAATATCCTGAGTGACCAAACCAATGAACTTATCCTTAATTACTGCTGGTATCAAATTCGATTAACGTACTATTTATTAATCTATATTAATATTATAAAAAGGTTATATTTGGTTGTTTGTTTGCATAGCATAAGCTCACAAACTTTTGGATTGATTTTAAACCGATTATAAAGATACTTCACCTATGGGAAGCAATGTCATATGTGACATAAGCAAAAAAAATATATGTCGACCTCCGTAGCCGAGTGATTTCCACGTCAGTCACCATCTCTGAGGTCTCGGGTTTGATTCCCCGGTCGGGTGGAATTAGGGTTGCCACCTTTTTTTTCCCCAATTAAAGTACATTAGTTATTATAGGTACAAAAACAAAGTAAATTGAATCAAAATAAAGTATTATCTATTTTTTTTATTACTAAACTTAAAAATACATTTTCTTTTTATTTATCTATTCAGCATGAATCGATAAATTTTGTTTAACGAAAAAATACTTACGACTAAGCTTCAAAATCACAAACAAATCAAATCATACGACATAAAGTATTTTCGTGTACTTTATTTTTCTTATAGAGTATAGAGTACAATTGTCTGAAATAACGTACAATACTTTATTATAAAGTACAGGTGGTAACCCTAGGTGGAATGTAGAAAAAAGATTTTTCTATATTATCTGGGGTTTGGGTATTGCGATTCGTATATGATATTGTAGAAGTTTTTTGAATTATTTTTCACATTGACAAAGTTTAGAAGTGATTATTTTTATACATAATTTCTATATTTTCCTATTATTTCTTGTCTTGCCACACGTGGTTTTTCGTCAATCGTATTATTTCTTTTCACGATACTTTCACACTAGATTTTCTTTTAAACTTTCGGTCGCCAACACTGCTTGCAATTACATTTTCCACTCAAAATCTTATCCAAAAGAAACAGTGGTGAGTCATAATTTATTACGCGACCTTTACACGACAATTATTAGCTACCTTTTTCCATAAGATCGCGCAACAATCGTCGGTCAGCTAATTACCGTCCTCGCGTATTAACCAAAATATCGGTGGATATTTTCAGTAAAGGTTGCGACTACCCGTTTGGAGATTAATTGTCGGCGTGTCACGGCCGCCATATTATTTGTTTCAACAGTAATATTTGAGTTACGCATGAAATGTCATGGGAGTATGGTCGCATATACAAATAATTATACTTTTTGTGTGTTGATATTCGATTCATCTTTAGCGACTGCAAAATGAGATCTAAAGTGTCACTGTGTATGCCCCGAAGATTTATGTGAGCAATTAAAGAAAGCTATATATCTCCTTTATCATAGAATTTGTAAAGTACTGCGTTTTGTTGCTCAAGACTCTATTATAAAATAACCTAACCCGGTCTGGTGGTTTGAACGCATTAAACTCAGAAAGCACAGGACCGATTTTTATAAAGCCTTCATTATTAGACATAATAATTCACAGGAAAGATTTTTAAAGTCATGTGTAAATTGACTGAAGTGACGTTAATTATTTAAATTTTTGTAAAACAATTATGACGACTTAGGAACAGGAGATCCGTGCCAATACATAAATAATTATTAGTTATAGATTTGCATAGTTGCATGTACTTGTTACAATTACATAAGTTATATGAATAAAAGTAGCTTGATAACAAAGTATATATGCTAGAGTGGTGTAGGGAGAATTTGGAAGTTTCGTCTCATCTAGACAGACAGTCACTCAGAGATCACTGAACCTCCTAAGCGACGTCCTCTATTTTTAAATTTTAACTTGCAATATAGTTATAACTAATTTAGGTGATACACAAAAAAAGGAAGACGGATGACACCAGTTATGCAAATAACAGCCATAAAACATCGAGCCAATGTGATTTAAGCGACGGATATACTGATGCGCATCCAATATTTTAAACTGGAGAAACTTATGAGGTCTGAGCACACAGATGACATTATGTCTCCTGTCACCGTATTTTGTACACCGTGTCATTTTGTGTGCTTAAACGCCAATAATTAAAAAGAAGAAGAAGAAGATTTTGTGTGCTGTCACCGTGTTTATGAACGATGGCGCACTTGAGCACGTGACAGTTGGGTATGCTATTCTGTAATAAAATCAACCCAGGACGTCAAACACAGCGCTGTCACAATATAGATGTTCAGTGAAATAAAACTTACTGAGGAAATGCAGGAACATTATGACAGAAAAATTAGGTCATGATTACAAATAATCGCCAGTGCGCACATGCCCTAATACAGAAGGAAATAAATAATATATGAAAGAAGAACCAATTTTTCTTTTCTAAGTTTATTCAGCTTTTTTTTTCTGAGAAATTTCCTAATTTTGAGTTTGGTATAGTAAATATATTATCAATAAACTGTTATGTTGTATGACTTGGTTCCGAGCTCTATGATTATAATAATTCATATGTTAAATAATAGTCGTACAAATACGTATTTATAACATCTGAAAAATATTACTTTCCTTTTGTGGATTAAAATTTACAAAACCTGGTAAGTACTCTTTAAAAAAAACTGGAAGTCAATTATGTACATAGGTGTACGAGAGTTTTGGATGGTGAGTTACACAATATTTAATTCTTGACGACCAAGCTCATTGCCACTCCTTAGGATGTTATCACACTGGCTATATATTTTAGCTCCTGAATTTGTTTTTCTGCTTTATATATATTTAATTTATAATTAAAACCAATTCTAGAAAAAGGTCTATTTTTTTATAATGTGTATGTGCATGAGTATAAAGGTCAAGGTACACGTCTTCTTTATCTTATACAATTGTTTTGGTATTTTTCATTTGACTCCAACTGATATTTTAGCGAGCCCCTTTTGCCTTGTAACGGTCTTAATATCAATTTCTGGTGATGTACTGTCTTATGGTGTAAGATGTCGTCAGTTTATTCTGGGGTGAAATTTTAATTCTCGCAGATCATTCTTCAGCCATTGTGAAAACACCGATTCTCCAAAATACGGATCGCGGGTGTACTAACTCGCTTTAACTTCACTTACCAATCGGCTGTGTGATAAGGCCGTTACATACATTCATCTTTGACATTACAAGGTACTCATTATGATGGTAATGTTCACCGGTGGAGTATATTAAATAAGATGCGTTAAAGGGAACCGTCGTTGCGTGCGTTACTTGAATAATTAAATAGTACATCGACCCTCTTCCATTTTTGTCTTGGTATTCAACCGGGTTCCTAACTATGCGGTTGTTGTGACATAATATTTTTTTTGTACATTATCCTTTTCGACTAGTGAGATGTTTTACATTCATTTCAAGTGGAGTTAGGCATATCATCAGCTTATCGATCCTGCGTCTGCAATCGTTAATACTTACCAATCCACACTGGGTCCACGTTATGGGTTATGGCCCTTTCTTTTATAGGGAAGGCCTGTGCCTGCAGTGGAGATAGTAATAAGCTGGTGATGATGATAAAACGTTTTTGCAGATTGTTTATAAATTACTATACAATTCTTAAGAAAAAACAGACAGTAGAGAAGAGAGTAAATTTAAAGCATTCTGCTGTGGTTCATTCTGGTAATGTTGTTTAAAAATATACAGGAAAATAATCAGTTAATAGCTTACAAACTGACAGACAGACAGGCGCGATGGGGAGCTCAGTACTTATGCTAATCCTTTCACCCAGGTCTCTCACCTGTATTCAAAACAAATTGACCAGCAAAAGGTTTCCGAGAATAATATGTTAATTTATCACCACCATTAACCGCTGTTAGTCAGTTTAATACTTAAGGTGAGTGTAGATTAGAGGACGAAAAAATTTTGTAACGTGCAAATGGTCTTTTGTCGATATTATCCATACATAGCATGTTGATTCTCGATTGCCGTTTTTAGATTTATTTTAACGCACCAACCATCGTTCTACACGTTCATCCATATTTATGTTATAATATTTAAGGAAAGGGCATTTTGGACATGGGGAACAATAGATTTTATAGGCAAAAATAGGCTTGAAATAACCGAAACCCAGGCGGACGATGCCGCGTGCAAAAAGCTAGTCTTAATATACGATAAAAGGCGTCTGTATTATGTCTAAAGTCCATCAATGATGGCAATCTAAAGGTCAATGGCGGTATATAAAATGTATACATTCACAGTTGAAAGCAAAATTTTATCTGAATTATTTTTCTTACTAGTGACTCGGTGTTTTGTTATAAGATGCACAAGTGTATACTCATCTTTATGTATGAGGTGTAGCGGCACCGTCTCAAATCTTCCATATTAATCGACGAATCTTACTAATACATCACGAGTCCTGGTAAAAACCAAAACTTTAATATATTCAATTCAGCAGTAATGTTATTAATTAATTTCCTTGTTGAAATGCTAGGTCGGTCTTGTGTTGCGGTTTTTGCAGGTGTTTGTGATGTATCAAATCAAAATTATTTATTCAGTTTAGGCTTTTACAGAGCACTTGTTTAATATTTTCTGTTATTGACAGCTCATAAATATTAGGGATATGTATGAGAAAAGTAGCACAGCTAACTCTAGCTATGAGTCTAGCCATAGGATACATCTTAGCGATATTATGGAGATATTTCGTATAATTTTACTATTTCATTTTACATGACGAACGAATGATAAGGAATGACGATAATGGATTTGAGATTAGTGTTACTAACTACTTACTTAGAGATAACTACTACGACTTAGAGAATGAAATTGGCTGAATTGTTATGGAGTTGGCGACTTTTATGTAGTTCTTGAATTATTCTTATTATAATAACTTTATTCTAATGAATAATCTGTTTTTCTTTTCAGGTAAATTTCATATTAAAATTCGCGGTCTATTGTCTGAAGATATATGTAAGCATAAGAAGTATGTATATTTTATTTATTCTTAATGTAAAATGCTTGAAAAACTCTTTGTCCTATTATTTAAGCTTTACTGCACAAAAATGTGTAATGGTGAATTTAATGCTATGATGCATTGTCTACCATTCAACCGCATTTATTTATTATTCAAGAATAAATAATACAGTTTTGTTTTATATACAATTCCAAAATTTGTTTATCACTTTTGGCCTAATTTATAAATCTTATAGCTGTTTTACCGCGCCTTCCTCTGCATAAATTATATCCTATGTCAACCCCGTATTATGTCGCTACCCGTAGGTGAAAAATTTTTTTTGTCCAGTACTTTAGGAGCCTAAAAATTTTGTTTTAGTATAGATACGTAAAAGTAGCTCGGCGGCGTTGAGGATAAGCGCCGCGGCCTGCGATCGCTGTTGTTAAGCAACTTCCGCAAGGGTCGGTCACGGGATGGGTGACCAAAAACTTATTATCTCGAGCCACTTCGTACTTCGGAAGGCACGTTAAGCCGTTGGTCTCGGCTGTATTTGCAGTCGTAAATACCCTCAGATTCGCATTGGGCCAGCGTGGAGAGTCATGGTCCATCCTCCTTACCCATCCATAAGGAATGCCTGAGCCCCTGAAGTGGGGACGTAAAAGGGCTGATGATGATGATGATATATACTAATATAATAAGAAAGAAAAGTTTTATTGTTTATTTGTATTCAATAGGGTCCAAAACTGGGTATTTGGTCGATATTATAAATTCTTTCACTACGAGAAACTACATCATCTCGGTTTAAATAGGCTATAATTTACACGAAGTCGCGGAAAAACAGCTAGCTAATAATGTTTTATTAAATGAATACAAGGAAAGATCCTTCAGTTGCTATTAGTTACTAATTACTAATTAGCTTTAGTAATAAAATGTCTACATATAAAACCTTTGGAGTACATCTGCTTACACTGAAATCACACCAATTACGATCTATGCAAACAAATTTCTCGAAAATATTCTGCCAGTTTTGTTTAAAGCCGAAAACACTTAACGATTCTTTTGCTCGAAATAAGAGAATTAAATCACAATGAGAGGTCTCATTGTCGGCGAATTCCTGCATATCAAAAGGATTTTATCGTGATGAACTTGACGTCGCTACACTTCAGATAGCCGTGATCAACGGTGTACGTGATTGCGAGTGTTATTCATATAGATAGATAGATATTCTTTACTTAGTTTTAACTTATTTTTTAGATAAGTATAATGTAAAGAAATTCTCGCTAATGCTATGATTTACTCCACTATCAAAGATGTGAACAAAAAATATACCTACATAATGATAATTTTTAGCTTTCATTGTTTTTTTTCGTTCGTAATACTAGTGCGAATTAACATGACACTTGACCTATTGTTATATATATTTGTCTTCGAACGAAAATTTGGAAAATTTCAAATCGTTCTTATGATTTTGTTCACATCATATACATGAAGGTTATACGTGCTTCAGAGGTAGTATTAAGTCCTGCCTCCGTTGCATCATAAGTCACCGAAAATACGTTTCTTTAGAGTCGTATTAGCATTTAGAATAGACGAAATTTTCATTTTTGGAGTAATAGAAATAGGCTTTTAGGCGTACGAAAAGCAATAAGTTAATTTGTTTCCGCATTTATAGAAAACTTAGATCGTCCCGCGTCAAGTTCAAGTATGACTCTACGTCGAATACGATTTCAAAGAGTGATTCAGGAACAAAACTCCAAGTATCTTGCAATTACTGAGTTTGTGTACACGATTATAAATATTGTTAGTCTGTACTGTACTGTACTGATTATAAGTGCTATACTATGAGTAAAGTAATATCATAAAGAGAAATTATTTAATTATTTGCTTGCATTGAATTGGCTCCGAAACTACCGATTTTGAAGATCCTTTCACCTACACACGCGCGTACATGACTTTTGTGATATACTGTATACTGGAACTAATTTAGTATACTGGAAGCCCGTTCCTTTATAGCTTGTTATACTAGTGACTTTTTAAAACGGAACGCAGTCCAGTATACTGTTAATCCTATTTTTGGCGCCATTTTCAAATTTGTTAATGCAAGGTGAATATAAATATAAAGATTCCCTCTTTTCAAAAGAAAATATTATAAAATTGGAAAATTGTATAAAAAAATATTTATCAATGAAATCCATCTTATAATAAACGTAAGTATTTTATTTTATCTGTTTCGACTGATCACGTGGTCAAAAGCACTGCGAGCACTGCACCTCGAAATCTCCAGTGCTCACAGTACAAATATGGCGGCAATTCATGACGTCATAAATTTCCCTAGGGTACTGTAGCAGTGTACTGGTAGTCCATAACGGAACGGATTTTTCAGCAGTAAGACCACTGCGCAGTGCTCGCAGTGTATATCGGAACATACCCTCTATACGCTTATCCACAAGTCTCATTCTATAATATTAAATACTGTACAAAAAGTAACGGTGCTTGTTAATATAGTTAAACATATGACATGCGGGGTCAAAGATTCTAAATACGGACGGACGGATCTAAACATCATTGCGAAATTTCCATTGCACGGTTCAATTGAATCGATCTTTCTTATGTTGATGTTATTTTTTGTATTATATTTACACGGTCATTCTAAGTTTGATGACCTCAGATGTAACAGTTAAAACTATGTGTTTGATACAATCAATCAATATTAAGATGTGTAATGAGATTGTAATGTATGCAATTGGGTTGAAAATTATGACATGGCAGCGTCAGAAGTTGGTGTACGAAATGTTAAAGAACTTTAGACTTTAGCGAGTACGTAACTTGGGTTTATTTTGATGTTAGCAGTCTTTTTTAGGGCTCCATACCTGCAATACGGTTGCTGAGCAACTTTTGGAAAGGCCGGTCATAGGATGACCAAAAATTATTATCGCTTGCTCCTCCATGCTTCGGAAGTTATGGCTCATTCTCCCTATTCGATTCGATTCCATAGGGAACACCTGTGCTCCAGCAAGGGGGATATTAATGGACTGGTGATGATGATGAGATCTCCCGTATGCATCTTTTCCTTTTCGTCGAAAATTATTTGGCCAGTGATCAATTGCCAATTAAAGTTTCGTAGTGTGGCACATCTGTTTTATAATCTTTGTCGACCACTCTGTGGCAACGTAATCTATGATATTTTGTATTTTGGAAGTGGCACTTCAACATCAAATATTCTGAAAGTAAACTCATAACTGTGAACACGTTTATTTATTTTACCGATCCTTCGTATAAATAGAGTCAGATAGTAAACTTACCAATAAGTTAAATATCAACATATATACTAATAAATAAAACACATAACATTTCGGTAAAGTAGTGACCCCATACAATAATCGGTAAAGTAGAGTTCTATTTGGACGAAAAATTATTTGCCAACTTATCATATAGATAATATTGTTTTATTTCCCAAACTCACCGTTACCAACTCTGTACGTTTGATCTGTTGTGTCTGTACAAATGTGGAATTATTAAAACCAACTTTTATCACCTAACAACTTTAAGGATGTCTTTTGACTGATAAGATGAAAAAGCAAGACACTCTTGCCCGCCTGAAGTAGAGTTGAGCGCGGCACCGTGCATACAGCGTGCATACCGGATATTTGCCGATATATATTTTAGTAAATACTGGAAACAAATAAAACATTACCCGGATTTGTAGATTTAAAGATGCGAATATCATAAATATGTCATTCACATATAAAAAAAGATTACTAATTCTAACGACCAGAATATACTTAAAAAGTGATTGGTAAACAAATTATGTTTAAGACACTATCGGAGATGATGAAACAATTCTTCGAATTTATGTTTATGACCACAATTCACGGGATATTTTAACTTAGTCAAGCGAAACTGCTTGCGGTTTCCACCTTTGACAAAATATCAACTATTACGTCACAAGGAAATGTTTTTATTTTTTATTTTAAGAGCTATATCATAATTCTTTGTAAAGTTCCCATTAAGTAATGTGTCACTTTTATTAGTTTTTTATGAATCATCTTGCATGGCGTCTCTTTGTCTGCTTGTAATAATTTATATATGTTTTAGATTTTTTTACTATCGAGTCCCTACCATTTCGGCGCTCTTACAAGCGGAATGAGTACGACACTGAAGTCTTAAAAAATAAGATACATGGTAGAAATCCCGTTAATAACAATATAATGAAAATTTAAAACTATTTTTTTTATGTAGTTGCCAACAGTGGATGGAGGCAAAGGGTAAATTCATCTAAACAGCCATGGAAAGATCTAGCTCCCTTATAGTACCAGAAACACCGAGGAGTGTAAACGGATTGGTGTTATGGACTGGGAAGTGAGTGGCTAAGATAAAGTGGTAGTGGGCTGACCATATAATGAGACACTCGGACGGACGTTGGAGGCAAACAATAAAAATACTTATAAACATTAATAACACAAACATTGTTCAAAGTTCTAACCAATAACTAGATAGTAATTGTGGAAATCTGACACAATGAAAGAGGAATCGGATTTCAGACAGTATAAAAAAATCCATCGGAAATCGTATATACCAGGCTCAGAGATTACGATGCACCATGAAAAGGCGTGTGAATCACTCAAGTACGGAGGACGTCAAATTAACTGTAACTTAGTTATAACTAACTGACTCTCCCACGGCGTTAACAAATTTCACTCTAGATCTAGTTAACAGTTACTAACCACAAATTAGCTGGTACTCATATGCCTGAACATAATTATACTGCTATTACATTAAATAAGATTGAAGTAAAGAGGCTTCCATCACATTAGAAGAGTCATGAACGAGTGACGAGTTAAAATGTTTTTTTTTTAAATATCATTCATTTACTGTTTAAAAATCATTTTTCATATTTCACAACTACTAATTTTTAATCATTGTAAGGCCCTACTAATATGGAACTACTTTATGAGTGAAGGAACTGTTCAACAATTATAAATACACACAACACTACTCAATTGGCAAGATCAAATTCTGCTCACAAAACACTCGAATAAGAAATGGAAAGAAACCCTGGACCTGGGCTCGTCACGCATTCACACACGCAGACCAATGAAGTTCTGTGTAAGCAGTCCTTTTTGAATTGCTTCATGCGGGAAGGGACTAACAGAATCGTTAGAAGAGACAGATCAGTCGCACGCTAAGGGGCCGTCCATTCATCACATGATGTTTTTTCAGAATTGTGTAACCCCCTCTTCCCCCTTGGTGATACATGGTGAGGTTTAAGACTAATCCCTCCCCTCCACCCAAATCACGTGTATTTTTTAGTACCTAATTTTTTTAAATTTTTTGACGCTACTTTTCGTTTTAGTAATCGCGCGTTTGAGGATAAAAATACACGTGATAGGTATATTACTACACCTCCTCTTCGGCTTGTAATTATTCGTGTTTTTGGACGAACCCTCTACCCTTTGGAGCGTCACGTGATTAATAGACGGCCCCTAATATGAACCAACCAAAACTGGTATCGTATGTTGAATTCTAATATGTGTGCTTTATTTTAATTCATTTAATGTAATTAATCTAAAGCTTCTAATAAAATGATCCATGTTCAGTGATGAGGAAATAAAGTTTGATATGAATCTTTACGACTTTTGTTTAATGGGAATAAAAAATAAGGAAGATATTACAGCTCCCATTAAAAAAGAACCAGTTCTAACACGATGAACCTTACCGTAAGACCGATCCCAAATAGTTAACTAATTCAATCACACTTGTACAGTCAACAGCACATTCATTTAAACAAAACTGACAAAATTTCTCTACTTGATTTTAAATCTTAATTCATTGAAAATAGAGATTAAATCACTGCATTAGTTTTACATATTGTGGTAGGTAGCCTAACGTGCGGCTGTGTGTACATTATAAAACAAATACACGTCATCTTGAAATTGATGGCTTATTGTGCGGATGTTTTGACATAATTTCACAAAAAAAGGTTTGACATTTAGGAACAATGAATTGTTATTTTTTACGTATATAAATACTCATTGACCAAAACGTAGTATTTAATAGTAAACAAGTCAAGTAATATATAAAAATGTAATATGTTTTTTTTTAAAAAACAAGCTTTTATTTGTGCGC
This sequence comes from Diatraea saccharalis, assembly GCA_918026875.4. Classification (NCBI taxonomy): domain Eukaryota; kingdom Metazoa; phylum Arthropoda; class Insecta; order Lepidoptera; family Crambidae; genus Diatraea; species Diatraea saccharalis. The sequence goes on from OU893336.1 coordinate 1,796,451, forward strand.
ACTAAAACTAAAATAATTTTATGCATGTTCATAACGTTAATGTTAAAGTACTTACAATTAAAATTTTCTCTATGCGCTCAGTAGTTTTTCAGATTATACAAAGATAGCGGGCGGGTTTTATGTATCAAGAATTGTATTATACCAATGAGTTTAATAACTAGAGAAGCAATTTCATACAACAGACGCGCCAAAAAGCGTAGCACTTTTCCGAAATCAGGACGTAGCTTTGCAAATAATATTAATACTATATAATATAAATAGGTTTATTATATTTGTCTCTCTCATATCTACGATTAAACCTTAAATTAAACAAAGACAGAATATGTGCGAACGACAGAATGAACGGAAAAATGGGTAATTGATATTGTATTGCCAGCTCTCGAAAATTCACCCATTATGATGAATGAATGAATGAACAAATAATGTAGATATATGTATAAAATCAATTAGAAAAATACTGTATCTTTGAAAATTTATTTGAAAAAACTTTGAAAAAAAAAAAACAATCACGAAAGTAGGCTCTGTTCATATAAATCCCTTTGTTTTCGATAAAGTCAGTTACAAGAGAAAAACATTTGTTAAAGTTAACAAAAGATCAAACAAAGGTTCAATTTTACGTATTTTCAAAAGTTGTAGCTCGACAACTAACGAATTCCACGCCTTGAAAAAATTAAGTTAACTTTAAAAAATTAAACAACTTTAGCATCTGTGTGCGTGTATGAAAAAAATATCAACATAATTTGCACAGTTGCCTAAACTAAATCTGAGCCATATAATTAATTAAAAGAAGATATTTAAATAAATTATAGTCACGTAAAATAAAAAGAAAAGGCTCCCATATAGTGGGGAAAATTAAAATTGAATAGATATGGCAACACTGACGATAAAATGTCAAAATTTTATTTGTGAAAATTAAATATTTTTATTTTATAAACTAGCTTTAATTTTGTTTTTATTGCCAAAAATGTTAATGACTTAAGTGTGAAACTTAATATTCTTTCGTATTATGTGTATTTGTAAAAGAGAATCGTATTTTATCCACTGTTTTTCTTTGTTTTTGCGGATCATTTTTTTGTACTTTCTCGGCGGGAGTTGAATGAGTATTGAAATGAAAAACAAAAAAACTAAGACAAACGTCTTAGTTTTAGTAGCTTCACATTTTGGGTATGTATTGCGTATCTAGACATATTAATATCATTGTATTATACGTGTTAGCTGTTCCCGCAACTTCACATTATGTATGAGTATGACGTAGCTCTCCATAGGTGAAAGGATTTTCATGATTGGAGCAATGTTTCCGAAGATTTCCCTCTATATCAATGATATTAATATGTCTAGATACGCAATACATACCAAAAATCTGAAGCTACTAAAACTAAGACGTTTGTCTTAGTTTTTTCGTTTTGCACTTCATTACTCATTCAACTCCCGCCAAGAAAGTACAAAAAAAATGCTCCGTAAAAACAAAGAAAAACAGTAGATAAAATTCGATTCTCTTTCACAAATACACATAATACGAAAGAATATTAAGTTTCACACTTAAATCATTAACATTTTTGGCAATAAATACAAAATTAAAGCTAGGTTATAAAATAAAAATATTTAATTATTTTCAAATAAAATTTCGACATTTTGTCGTCAGTGTTGCCACTGCTATTCACTTTCAATTTTCCCAAGTATATGGGAACCTTTTCTTTTTAATTAACGTGGCTATAATTTATCTAAATATCTTTTTATAATTAATTATATAGCTCAGCTTAAGTATAGGCAACTGCGCAAATTTTTTTATTCATGCACACAGATGCTAATGTGGTTTAATTTTTTCAATGCGTGGAATAATTCGTTAGTTGTCGAGATACAACTTTTGAAAATACGTAAAATAGTTTGTTTGATGTTTTATGAACTTTGACAAATGTTTTTGTCTTAACCACTAACTTTATCGAAAAACAAAGGGATATATATGCACAGAGCCTACTTTCGTAATTGTTTTTTTTTTTCAAAGTTTTTGCAAACAAATTTTCAAAGTTACAGTATTTTACTAATTGATTTTATACATAAATCTACACTACTCGTTCATTCATTCATTCATCACAATGGGTGAAATTTTCGACAGCTGGCAATACAATATCAATTACCCATTTTTCCGTTCATTCTGTCGTTCGCGCATATTCTGTCTTTGTTTAATTTAAAGTTTAATCGTAGATATGAGGGAGATAAATATAATAAATCTATTTATATTATATAGTTTAAATATTATTTGCAAAGCTACGTCCTGATTTCGGAAAAGTGCTACGCTTTCTGGCGCGTCTGTTGTATGGGATTGCTCCTCTAGTTATTAAACTCATTGCTCTATATACAAACAAATAAATAAAGTTAAAAATTTGACCTCTTTATATTATAGGTTAAGCTGGAATTTTCTTAAATTATACACACGCGGATATTTATGACATCTAACATATATTCGCTCCAAAAAAAAAATAAAAGTCCAAATGCTTTTTGTTAGTACAATAGTTGCATATTTAATTTCAAAAAATATTACATTATCATTGACTAATATTCGCGCGTAAGCCGCCATTTCCTAAGCGGTTGCCGCCAAAATGCCGCGACTACGGCGTTTTGATACGCCTCGTCGTTGCGTGCGTTGCACAATTTGATGTTACGTTTTGTTGCTACCATGAAATGTTTCAGCATCATTATTTGATGTTTACATTTTTTAAGAACCGATTTCGTAGAAACCGAATTGTTTACGCCGAAACTACATGATCGATTATAAAAATTCTTTCACCAATAGATTGTAATTTTTAATGTATGTCTTCACTTAATACCTAGTATGTTAATATTTTACTTATTAGAAGTTTATTAAATAAATAAAAAATATTAATACATTTTCGGATTCACATTGCTGTTAATAGAAGATTACTATGATTGACTCATTAATATCTGACCTCCGTAGCCGAGTGGTTCGCACGCCGGTTTCTAGGTGCATCTCTAAGGTCCCGGGTTCGATACCCGGTCAGGTAAATGTAGAAAATGAACTTTCTAAATTCTCTCGGATCTGGGTGTTGTGGTACCTTCGTTGCCCCAGATACTCCATAATACGGGGGCTTTAGCAACTCATCTATGAATCTGAGCAATGTATGTGATGTCATTTAATTTTTTTTATGCTTTCCGTTTATTCTTCTTTAGTTCAATTTTTTAAAGGCTTTATTAAAGAAGCTATTTGATTTTATATATAATTTTTATTGGCCTCAAAATCTACAAAGTCTCTTGAAAATAATATTTTCTGATTCTTAATACTTTGGTTAGAGAACAGAAAACTAACCGATGAAATAAAAATTTAGGTAATTAAATTTTTATTTGATATAATTTTTTATGCTTTACGTCCTATGTGTCGTATTAGGGCTTATAAGTGCAGTAACCCTTTCAACGACACCTCATCGACAGTTCTCTATGTCATCTTACATAATCTAACGTTGTGTTGAATTGTTTAAAAACAAAAACGGCGTGGACGCACGTTTTGTCAATTAAACGTTCAACTTACAACTCGAGCGTTCGTTTAAGCGATTTTCGACGTTAAACTCAAGCGCTTAAGTGTCACAAACAGTAATTATAGGTTACGCAAAAGTCTGTTTCGTGTGACACGGAATGACAAGTGTCTAATTCAGTCCAAGTACATGGTATGAAGGTTTTTCTGGTGATAGAGTGATGTTTTTGCGTAATTACACCATTGTCGCTGACACATCGCCTTGCAAATGGCGGATTACTTAATTTATCTACATTTCTAATTATTTATCCTTATCAGTAAAAGTCGGTTATTGTTTACTTATATTTTGTTGCAATTCCCCTTTTCTTTAGGCGGTTTAAATGTCGTTTAGTTTGTGGCGGAATGAAATTTATGTAAGAAATAATATTTTCATATTTTATAGCCCGAAAAAATATTAAGCCACTACTAATACACCGGAAAAGTACAAATTAGCACTAATCGATAAAAAAATACTAAGATGCTTGTAAATATGAAGATTATTAAACTGATTTTAGGAATTTATTAGTTTGATTATATCTTAATAGTATTTTATTACTACTAACTACTTACTTATATTTTACGTATTTATCTTGTGTTGGTAAAATTTCAATCGGTTCATTAAAATAATATCACACGTTTATATTTACCGATAATAAAACACGTTTAGTTCATAATCATTCATTATTTTTTTTAGTTGATAAGAATAATTGTATTCATGATTATATAAAAAATGTAATCAGTCAAGGTTAACTGAAAATTTAGAAGAGTCGTGTAGTTAACTTGTATGCGGCGGGAAAATCTAGCTAAAACATAGTATAAAACAAACTTTTCGCTGTCTGTACGCTGAAATCTTTAAATCTACACAACGGTTTGAATGCAATTTCGGCGTATGCTGACAGATGTTTCAATGTATAGCAAACGTACAATTTACGTATTTCACTTTCTTTTCATACTCCATTATATAATTTAATTTCGAGTTTTGTATTTTGAATAATTAAAAAGCCGTTTAGTTAGTTTTGTAATCGACATTAGGTAAGTGTGCCACTGGGTGAATGTCTTATAATTAAGATAATTTTAAATGTATTTAGCACTTTATAGGTATAGTAGTGCGTGTGCTGATTTTGGTGGTGCGTTGCCAAATTTTAATTGAGTAGACGCTTAAGCGGAGTTTGTCAAACGAAATTGTACTACGGACTCCGTGGCTGAGTGGTTCTCACGTCGGCTTCAAGATGTCGCTAACTCTTAGGTCCAGGATTCGATTTTTTAAAAACGACATTTCTGTATTGTCCCGCGTTTGGGTTTTTTGGATTTCAGATTTCCATAAAAGCATTAACAAACGTCTTGTATGTGCAAATATTTAAAAGTCATGCACTGATTGGCTGGTACACAATGCCTCTACGGCATTATGTCTGCTATTCGTCCGATAGGCAATAAACAATATATAAACATTAAAATTATGGACTTAACACGGCTTACAGCTTTAACTCACGTAATTTTTCAAATATTTGTTTTACCCAGTAGCACAATTAAAGCTGTCATTAGTTTAAAACGACATTACCAATAATAAAAAAAATTATAACATTAATTAGATCTTAGTCTCCATTTAACCATAGTGAACGTTTGTGCAACTGGGTGTTTATAACTCATGCTACCAATAAAAATTCATGAACATTGACTCAGTAGTTTTTTGTTAACTTGAAAAATTGAAGTTTACGCCTCGTTTCTCACTAAAAATACTAGAAGAAGAAATGTTTTGTCACATGAAAACTCAACTTATAATCTATGAAAAAAATATTTTTACTACTAAACCCGGATAACGGTTAATAAACTTAAGATTATTTGAAATGACAAGGAGGTTGAAGTTTTAATATCAAACTCCTTTTTCTTGCAACAACAAAAAAAAAAGAATGTTTATCAATTTCATTTTTAATCTAGCAACTTTTACAAAAGAGTTGCGAATAGTTTATTTTGCCAAGAACTGGTTGTATGAAATTATATGTCGCGCTCTGATTGAGCGAATCAAATGTACGACTACGCAACTCGCCTCGCGTTATTTAATGCAAGTTTTATTTTATAGAAATTTAAACCGTAACATCAAAGTTTTAAGTTTTATTTTTCTCGTTCACTCTATCGGGAAAGTATAGGTACTTATGCGTACGTCACAAAGTTTTGTTTATTGGGTACCTACGCACAATATTTCCCTTTTGGAAATGGTATCTTGTAATGTGTTGAGATTGAGATGAAACATACCCTCCAATAGTATTCCTAGTTCTAAAATTGTTAATTAAAAACACAAACAAATCAAATAAATTTAGCCTGAAAAAACAATATAATTAAGTTATATTATATATTCAAACCAATTCAGACTACCCACGCAGCATAATAACTTTGCGAAATTTTAATTAGGTTACAATATTAGCAATATCGAATAAAAACGCCACTAATAATAATATAATGCAATAACAAATCAAATTTAATATCGGCAATAAACACTTTGCCGATATTGAAAATTATAATAAAGTAATTAATCGAATAATTTTATCGAGTCCTTGTCGGCGTCTGTTGGTATCGTAATCGGAAATCGGTATAGCGGATCGCTCGTGCTATAATAATAGTATTGTATTTGACTTCCGCTGCTTCCGGTCGTAGATAATGTCACGTAACGTTTGTTAAGGAAGCCCTAAGGTGTAATATGAAATAGTTATGATATCAATCATAATTAATTAAATGCATTAAATATGTTCGAGGGTCACATCACTACACAGTCCGTCTTATTATAAAACGAGTACTAACTTATTACCTACCAGGTATAAACCATTATCTGACCGAAATAACTCAACATGACTCGATATATTATATGTATTCAAAAAGGTTTTTTTTATACTTGATCTATTATGCATTCATTATACAACTTGTGCATGTTGATAATAATTTTTAAACCGACTGCTGACCAAAATCACATTGGGAAATTTTAGTGTTTTTTTTTTCCTTTTGAGGCAAAGATCTGGTGACAATGCAACCTTGTTTACTGTGTTTTTTTTTAATTTGCTAACTGCCTTTTCATTTATTAAAGTCTGTTTTAGTTTTTTTTTAATTGATAATTATGCAAGTCTCTTAGGCAAAAGATGATATTAAAAACTTTTTTAATGAACACCATTGGTTTAAGGATTATTTAAAAAAAGTCTTGTTCGAACGATTTTTACGCCGATACAATTTTGTCTTCGTTTCCATCGAACCTTTTTTATTATCCTAGGAAATCTTTACTAATATAATATAGAAGATAAATACGATTGATCATTCGTTTGCATCGAATATGCTCCGACACTCCGGGTCGATTTTGAAAATTCTTTCGCTTAAGGGAAGCTACCTCATACGTAAATGACAATGCCTATCATTTATGTGGACGAAATCGCGGGAAAACAGCTAGTAAACATAATAAAAAGGTTGCATATGATGGATGTAAGCTTGGCGAGGATGGTGTCGCTCCTTGAAAATAATATTACCTGACCATAAATAATACGGTATGTAGTAGTACTAAGAGATCGGATGAAAGCAGTCGGTGAGGTTTTACAGGATGACAGCAGTTGGCTACAGGTTTATAAACTAGAGAAAACACAACGTCCCGCGGCAAAGCAATGTTTATATTATTACTGAGAGAAGCTATCCAATTTTATTATTAGGTCCATCACTTAGATATTTGTTTGCTTGAATAAACTCCGAAACTTCTTCTTATTATTATTTTAAAAATGTTTTCATAAACGGAAATCTATATCATCTGTAAAGGTTATAATCTACGCGAGCGATGTCGCCTGTCATAATTAGGAGACCGATAACCAGCCTCTTCAAATTTAGGGTTTATAATAAAAAAAAATAAGATATTACTTTTTGAATAAAATAGCTATAGTGTTATGAAAATAAAAGCCGGTTAAGGTAAAGACATTCATGATCAGATTGGTCGCGTTTTTGAAATTATCTCTTAACCATTTTACTTTACATACTTACTTCTATATAATTGTAAAAGTACGAATGAGTAATTTATAATTAAACTTGATAATGTATTTGAAGAGGTATTTTAAGAAGATATTATTTTACGTAAAAACTTTAAAAATAAATACCGATAATTTAAAAGCTTTGAAATCAGATATAATCTTTTAAAAACAATCGCTTTGTCGGATGCATCCAAAGATCAAGTTGTGATGGTCAATATATTTATATTTATTTAAAAAAAGAAATGTCGAGTGTGCCAAAGACCTCAGCCAAGGCTGGTTCTTGCCCTCGACAGTTCTCTCTTTGTTCACAAAATCAGACAGATATTGACCCAAAAAGATGTAAAAGTAATGAAATGTTCCACGTCAATATTTGATGAATAAACTGGTCTGGAGTTATGTTTGATGTATACTAATGAGATATTATTTAAGATGGCACCTACAGTAAATATCATTAATGGTTATCAACAAAGAAATAAAGTCAAAAAAACTGCAATTAAAAAGGAGAAACTTTTGTGGTAATCTAAGAGTAACTAATCGAATCAAATGTAAATTTATAATCTTATCTATTATTACTAGTTGCGTAATTATTATCAACATGCACAAGTTGTATAATTTGAAGTTTAAGCCAAAATATATAATGAAAAATAAAGGTTGACTGTTAAAAAATGCCCACGGCATTAAGTCGGCCAATGTTTAATTGTCGAAGAAGTATTAATAAATAAATAATTTCAAGCGAAAGAAATTGTCTTTTTATTTAAAAATGAGAAAACAACATCATATTTGTAAACGTTCTATTGCAGCCAAATTTTAATTCATGATTTTTTTACAGTAGAAAAAATCACAAAGTTAACAAGTAAATTTGACTGTCTTTACCTTTAATCATATTAGTTTCCCAGTAATTAATTTAAAAACCAATATTGTCGTTTAATTCGTAATTTTCTTTTCCTATCTTTCCCATTTTTCACATTGATATTTTTTAAAGAGCTCTCTTTTGACTTTAATCCTGCTTAAGGACAGAAGGAACCTAATCACTCTTGCCTTAAATAGGTCTGGGTTATACGCACTCGGGAGTATAGACACCCGCAGAGAGTTCCACTTCTCGGCAGTGCCTATTAAAAAGAGAAATAGACAGGATAATATTTTTTTGTTTTACGCCCTCACTTAACTTGACATGTGTCTTAGTTACTATGAGTTAAGTCTTGCAAGTTTTTGATCGACTTCCCGGTTATCGATTGAGCTGAGATTAAATCTATGGTTAGATATTAGAACTGGGACCATTTGAATTTAAATAATGCAACCTTTTTGAGTTCTGGGTTTATTTAATTTATCTATACTATAGACAAATTCAGTTATTTATGTATGATGTACATGTACAAGATCTCAGGTCCAAATTAAATCTAATAAATTTCATTTGAATCTCATGTTGTTCAAAGCCAGTTATAATTATACATATATTATTACAAGGTTTTCAAATTGTACGAGTATAATGTATCGTAATAAAATTTTACGTAATTGGTGCAGCGGTTAAGAAAGTCGATCGAGTCATGTGGGTCGCGGTTTTGATTTCCAGATAGGAAATCATTGTGGGTTAGATAATTAGTGCGCTGTGCTGTTGCTACTTTCATTGGTACGGATAAAAAATGTGGCAATTCTGCACAAATTACATTAAATTTAGTTTTAGCTCCTGTCAAACTGTACAACTCTCTAATGTAACTTTAAAATAATAGAAGTAAATATAAACATAATATTACTGTAATATTAACGTGTAAATATTTAGACAATCTAAGATTAAAATGCGTTTCATCTTAATATATTTTATTTATTTATTTAAACTTCTTTGCACAAATAAAACGTACAAATGGCGGACTTAATACCAGTAGGCATTCTCTACCAGTCAACCGGAAAGTTATGGAATAGATACATTAATTAGGCGGTGCTAAAAAAAAATAAAAATAAAAAATATACAGGAGCAAGATTATGTTTTTGTTTCATATTCGCCTAAATATTTATTTTCTCTTCCTTCTAAATATAAAATCTAGGGTAATTATAGAGATACTATACTACTAGGGATTTTCTCATTCTTTTGTTAGTAAACCTATATCATAATATCCAATCATCATCATCATTAATGCTATTAATGTCCCCTCTGCCCAGGCCTAGGCTTTTTCAATGGAAGGAATCGAAACGAATAGGGAGACTTTGCCATCACCCACCTGTGGCCCAGTGTTGATAGCTGGATGCTAATGATTGCAGATGCAGCCGAGTCCAACGGCTTAATGTGCCTTCCGAAGAACTTTCGAGTCTCGAGATTGTATTATAACTTTTTGGCCACCCTTCCTGTGACCGACGACGCGTAACTTTCGCGTTGCAGGAATCGCCGTACCGCCAATGACCTTTCCAATAACTATTAGTGCGCTAAATAGTTTAACCTGTGTTTTGACTAAAAGGGTGTTTTAAGACATTACTCATACTTCCCTATAAGTTTATTAATATAATAAAAGTACTTTATATTAATAATTGCAAAGTAATGTTTCATTGGTTACAGGTATATCTCCGTGTTTATCATTCATTCTCAAGGCCTACAGGAAAGTATTACACTATAACTCTATCTGTCTGTCGGTCCGGATACATAGAGTGAATCTTTATGTAAATAATTGCACTTTTAAAATTGATTTCTCCAACACTTCAAAAGGACAATGTTGATGTTAATATCTTTATTTATGAATGGGAAGTTATAACTTTGTAAAGAAAGATGTAGAGTTTGTTATTATAACAAAATGTAATAATTTACACTAATTATTAGCTTTACCTTTAAATATATCTTATAATATCATAAAATATAGGTACTTATAATAATAATCTATTGTAATTACATTGAAAGAATAGACAATAATTAGAACAATACCTAACCTTTTTAAAAAAATCCTTGTATATAATTAATTAAGAGACGTAAATATACATAAATTCACAGTTATTATAAATTAAAATAATTTTGATATTTCATGTATTGATCCTCATAAATAAAAAAAAAACTTCACATAAAAGCTCTTGAAACTTTTTGGCAAACTTTACCATACACTTTTAAAATATATTTACTTATTACAGTTGGATGCAAAATAACCACCTAAAGTTTGCAAAATATAGTTTCTAAATATTTATGTAGATCATTTATCATTCTTTTTACGATCTACAATCATCATTTTTTACTTTAACCGGAAGTCACGTTACTAGAGATCTTTAAACATTACAATGAGCTTACATGATACATATAACTGACAACTGCCATCTCAGTTAAAGAAGATTAGTGCTGTTTTTTTAAGACGACCTTATTGTTTGTCATTCTATGTCACAATGTCACGGCTAGTTGAGTGCAGACATGTTCTGATTATTCGACCTTCACCTCTTTGGCTGACTCCGGAAGTTATAGAATCGCAGACTTCCTACTTCCCCTGTCACTGCTTGACAATAACTTTCTCTGAGACGACCTTTGTACAACCACAATAAAACTACCCGGAATCACAGACAATATAGATCGGACCTTGCCACAAACGAAGTCGATAAAGACAAAAATACCATATCCAGAGATAATCTTGATGTAATAGAGTAGTGCGCGCGTTAATTTGAAATTCGATTCACGTATTGTCTCAATCGTCGTGACCAATGTCATGTTTCTAAACAGCTGTAACATATTCACCACGTTCGGATACCGAAATGTGTGTCAAAACATATTGTAACAAGGTTTATTATCGTGAAAAGGCGCTATGGCATTTAAGATAAAGTAGTTTTTGCGAGCCGTTATTTGTGTTACTGGGTAAAGGGCGTACACGTACTTCTAAACGTTTCATTACACACAGTAAAAACGGTTGTTTCGCGGTTTTTTCTATGAATTAGGTGGTGTGCGGTCAACCGACCATATCTAATTCCCTTTTTATTTGTAGATTTATTGTAATGACAACGATGCAACACCGTTCAGCCATACCTACTAATTAAAGTTAAATATTAACGTTAAAAATGGCGACACCTAAATTGCCAGTAATCGATTATTAATTCGATGCTGTTTACAATAAAATCAGTTTCGATCGAAAGTGAATCTCTGTCACAATGTTGGTTCTATTCGTATTTTACAACGTAGGTACCAATATTTGTAAATTGAACGAAGAGCTATCGATTTACATTTTAATATAAAAAACTTAATTAAAGATTTTTTGCATGTTAAGACATATTAGTGTTAAAAAAATACGATATTTTTTTCATATGAATGTTATATCTTAAAAGAGTATATACTTATACAATGACCACATGGCATGTGCTGGCTGTAACAAATAAATTGAATTGAAAATGCCGCCAAAATTTTTTTGTAAGTCCTTTTTGACAAGACGTCAATAGCAAATAAAATCCTTATTTGAGATTCCGCTAATTTATGGGTTTGAATTTTAAAAATAAGACTTGGTAAGGTGCACTTGTAAATTAGTGAGCAATTTAAGAAAAAGAATCTGAACGTTCCTTTTTTAAACATTGTTTGTCTCTTTTTTAACAAGGTGTATTGACATTTGATATTTTTTGCACGAACTCTGCGGAGGTTGCGATGCGAGTGGTTGTTTTGGTCTTTGATCTTTTTTTAAATTACGGTCTTCCACTGTTGTTGACCCTCCGGGGGTTATGATTTCTTAATTTAAGGTTTAAAATTAACCTGTATTCATTACTATTTATAAAATCTTGTAAATGATTTATAAAATTACGCATTTTTAACCGACTTCAAAAAAGGAGGTTCTCTGTTTGACCTGTATGTATGTTTGTGCGGGATTTTTAGTGTTATTTGTTCAAAGCATGAAATAATTTTCGTAAAAAACAATACTTATCCCAAAAGCGACTTATTCAAGAAAATGCCATTGTAGTCGGGCGCCTATCATTTAATTAATAACCTATAGAAAAACTCCTTCCGACTTCACTAGCATTTTCTTGAAAAAGTCGCTTTTGAGATAAGTAATTTAGTTATATATTTTCACTTTTTTTAAGTTTGAAGTCGGCTCATTTTTAAACCATACAAATGACTTATCACTGCATTAACAAAAGTCAACGAACGAATACAGTAAATCGTAATCGTACTCGGTCGAATTCTTTTTAAGTGGCTGTATGCATTTAGGATGTGAAAAGAACAAAGAAGTTAAATTTATTTTCATATAAAATATATGCAAAATTTATATTGAAATTGGGTTTCTAAAGATATGATAAATTTCTGGTCACCAATCTGATGACTAATCATCGCGACAGTTGCTTGACAATTGCAATCGCACGCCGAAATCGCTACACAATTGAGCTCCTCGATAACAATATACTTCGGAACAAATCCATGAGTGCATCTACACAGCTACGTTAGAATTAATCACGCAACACTATGACGCAATTGTTCCTTCCCGCTTCCGTCATACAACACTTTGACACGACAATTATAGTACAAGAGCTCGTGTCAAAAAATTTCAAAAGTTTTCTAACGGTTGATATTTTATTACTTTTATGAACACGAAAAAACGCAACTTATAGTGAAGGTGCTTTTTAATAGTTTAAAATTAGCAAAAGACTTATTCTTTATAATAAGTAGAATAAAATGCTTAGATTGCACTATAGTCGTGCATCGTGTAATTCGGCGACTCGGCAGATTTTTTAGTTAAATAGAGAGAAAAAAAACTATGTTCTTATAATGATAACATAATCATTTAATAATAATGGAAACAAGATAATTTTTGATATACGATGAGTTTAGAAGTAATCACCTATCCAGTTGCTGGATCATCTTAAGTCCAAGCATTCTTATCTGTTATATAATCGGATACCTTATAATAAGCTTTTTTGGTGGGAAAATGTGTTTCGAAAAAAATCCTAATGGTTGAGTCTATTTATTTGTTGATTAGTGGTTATTAAGAAAATATTTAGATGGAACACATTCAGCAATTGCTAGATGTTTGTTCTACGCCGCCATCGTTCAAGCACCTGACCGCCCCTGACTCGGAGTAATGAATACCCTTAGTACTTTAGCATATTGAAACTTCAAGCTTTAGAAAGCTCTTTCACGTTATTACATTTGATCAATTTTGCATTCACATTGCTATACTGAAGAATATTTTTAATGAAAAATTCTTAAATAATAAAAAATCATGTCTTTCCGCAATCCGGGCGACTGCTCTCAGCAGACAGTCAATCAGTAGTCGCCCGTATTGCGAAAGCTTATGGGTTCTGGTTCCGTCTTAGAGTACCACGGTCAAAGTGGATATTTAAGTATTTTTCATTAAGAATACTTTTCACTTTTTTTTACGAGCTCTCAGTCTACTAATGGTCGACGGTTATACCGCTTGCCACGATAAATCTACCCTCCCACCGATACCTTCAATGACATGACATTCATAGTTCGATGACTTGGCGATATTTTATCTTGTTAGATTTTAAATAGAAGAAAGTGGAAGGATGTGGACGTCGGGGAGGCCAAGACTTACTTCCCACTATCAGAGTGATCACATATGGCAGCTGGTTTCAATATGTTCGATTCCTGGGTCAATGTAGAAAATGAGCTTCTCGTAATTGTCTTTGGTCTGGGTATTGTGGTACCTACTTTATCTCAGATATGGGGTTTTTAAGCTACTTATCTGAGCAATATATGTGATGTTATGTGATTTATTATTTCTAAAAGCTCTTCCAAAGTTTGCAACTTAACAGTTGCTTATAAAGAGTATTGAACTAATAATTATATACTTTTGTGCACACAATATAACCGTTAAAAAAAATAGTACACAATGGCGGCTTTATTGTTAAACAGCAATCTCTTCAGGCAACATCGGGGAGGGTTATAATGAAATGGATGAAGATTATAATTATGGTGTTTCAGTAGTGAGAAGGATACAAAGGTTCACTGTTTGTTGCACTAAAAATAAATTAAATTTAGTATTCAATAAATATATGACAGCCGTATCAAGATTATTTTTAAACGGAGTTTATTATGCAAAAAACACACGAAGATAACGTCACGACCACTCTTAAATGACACATGTTTCAAACGAAACAATAAAGCAACTTTAATATCACCCCAATAAAACAGGTGTTAAACATGTTTAAAATGTGTGATAACGGCATTATGTCTTTGTATCACTGATATGATATATTGCAGTCATAAATGAATTATAGAAAGGTGTTAAAAGAGTATAAGATAGAATAATAAGACATTGGAACAATCAAATGTCATATGTCTAAATAAATATCTACTAAATATCTTTATTTTGTGCATAGGTGCACATATGTATATGTGACGTTTGTTACATTTTGATGTATTATTTAGTTTGATAAGTTTATGAAGATATCTGTGGTGATTATTATTATTATAGTTTACGTTAAGTCAGACTCGTCATGGACTCTGTCGGGCACTAAGGAGCACTAGTTTTGATTATAATGAATCAGTTTTAATTATCTTTCCGTCAGGTATATTATTGAAACACATATTTTTTACGTAATGGATAACGTACGACGACAATACATTGAGTTGAAATTTCGTATGACGTCACACCTTTGTACATCTCCTACATAGTTGTGACGTAAAAAGCCCCCTACTCCAGTCATACATCAATCATTTTAGGGGCCTTTTTTCACCATGGGGACAGTTTCTATCCTTGTTATCCTACGGTTAGCTAGGTTATGACGTCATAAGTTTCATATAGCTTAAAACGTAAACCTCTTTGCAAATCATGCATGAATATAATATATTCAGGTTATTTTGTTTATCAGAACTAGACAAAATGTATTGGCAGGATATCAAAATTAAAAAGGTTGATCTTTAGTCACAGAACTAAATCTACCGATGTCACAGCAAAACTATATAAGGTGTCGTTATTATCGACCAGTTAATAATTGCGTTATAACAATATAATTATAAATAATCGCGGAAGTAGAATCCTTCGAGTACATTTATACACAATATTATAAAAGGCTGTATTCGTTTTAGCACAATAATAAAACTGACACATAAATTATAATATATTGTAATGGATATTTGCGTGTTGTTTATAATTATATTAAAATAAATAGGATACTCTTTAGAGTTCCGTACCCAAAAGGTGAAAACGGGACCCTATTACTAAGAATCCTCTATCCTTGTGTTTGTTACTAGTTGAATTTCATGAAAAACAGAATAAAATATATTTAAGCGATTTTTCCACACAAGAAACGTGATTTTGGTTTTTTTTTATGTATAGTATGGAACCTTTCATGCGCGATTCCGACTAGCATTTGTCCGGTTTTTTTGTCTCCTAAATTGAGCTACAACGAATAGAAATATTGCATTGTCTAATTTTATACTGCATTTGTCGTAAAAGTCAATGTACTGGTGCCACTATTTGAATCAATTAGTGACATTAAACCAGTACACTATTTACATTATTGGCATCATTAACATCGCCTTTGTTCTAATTCTGACCGAATGTCGGTTTTTTATTCGGTCGGCGCATTATATAATTATTTAGAATGTCGTTACTTTCTATCTGGACTTCTCTGTATGAAATAAAACTAGGAGAAAACAGCAGCCCTTGCTGATTTTCTTGCCGTTTCTTCTCAGTACAAGGTCTCCCGCCATAAATTACGAACCAATAGCATAGAGTTTCTACTTTCATAAGTGCTTGATAAAAGCTAAACTGAATAAGCAAACTGAATTTGAATTTAAACGTTTTTTTTGCACTGTTTTCTTCTTTTGATTAGCCTTAAGCTCAACATTTACTCATTTCTTACACATATATTTCCAATAGTTATATTTTCGAATCTTACTATGTTCCATTCATACAAAAATAAACCTATTTTGATAAGCAAATCATCTCATAACAATCTTTTATGTTGTTCAAATACCAAATCATGTAGTTTATCTTACAAATTACATATGGTGCAACGGCTATCAATTAAGAATAGCCATGAACTCTCAATAGTTTGATATGCTGTACCTTAATAAATTAACCTGTACCTAGATAAATAAAAAATAGTTTGGTATAGGTACTTTTTCATGTATCTAAATAAAATACGCATATTTTTTTTGTTTTTGATTATTTATTAAGCTTTTCTAGGACGCTTCCAGGGACCACCAAACAGTGGTCAAAGTTACGTTTGTGTTACTGAGCGTAAGCCAGTAGAGTTCAAATACGAAGATAGCTATAAAAATTGCAAATCAATTTATCGTCTTACGTCTACCTTCAGAATTTTCATTCCCTGTTCCAAAAGCTTTCTGAATTACAAAGCTATCACAGATATTACGAACCCATCTTAAAACTGTCCTTTACACAATTGCACACTTTCATTAAACAATTAAAACAACCGTGTCTCCCACTTCCCGGCGTGATATTTTACCGAAGGCCGGTTCCACACCGGTATTATACCTATCGTCAAATAATTAACTAGTAGTATTTTTTTGTTCCGTCCTGTACCATTGCTTGCGGAAATGCGCAAACAATAACGAACGCAGATAAATCCCAATCAAAATACCAAAGTTATTACTGACTCATTGTTGAAACTAAAAAGGTACACGTGCCATGATCGTTGCAAATGTCGTTTAGTGTGACGTCATGCGAATAAAAAAATATTAATAATCATTAACTAACGAGGTTCTAAATTTAAAAAGGATAGAAACAAGGATAAGCTTTGTTTCTGAAACGGACTTGAGATTGGAATCTCGCGCGCATTAGGTTCCGGATAGCCAGATAACTTTTTTTAATAACTTGACGTTTACCGACCGGCAGATAGATAACGGTATGATTATAATGAAATGTCTTATTGACAGTAATATTTAATTAACAAGTGCTTTTCCAATATATATCGGTTACTATATCAGGATATAGTAACTAATATAGAATTTCAGTTACTTATATTATATTGATTAAATTAAAGGTACTTTAATTAATTGTTTTACAAACTTTCCGTTAAGCGGCATCGACATATCTATCTGTACAAATTTCTATAATAACAATTAATATAACATAAACCTGAATTTGGAGTTTGTAAATTGGCTGCCTTGCATTTATAGTATTATTTTATTAATAATATCATTCTAATATGTAGTCCAAAAGGTAATTTATCCTTCTAATAACTTATAAATTTATTCTTAATGGAAAATGCTTAAAAAATCCACTTTGTGCCTGGCACTCTCAGATGTGACTCGAACCCGTGACCCTTCGCAATTCGGGCAACTGCTCGTTTAAGTGTTTTTCATTAATTTTTCGGTATAGCATTGTGAATGCAAAAATTGATGAAATATAATATATTTAAATTTATATTTTTTGTCTCTTAATACAAAAGAAAAGGGCTTCACAGATTTTGATGAAAGCCACAACGAGGATTCAAAATTAGGATTTCCGTAACGGTTAATGATGTTGTTTCCGGTAAGCATAATAATTAAATTAATAAATATAAATCCACGGTAAAACATGACATCACGGAGTGTTTAAAAATTAAATTACCTTAATGAAATATAATACGTATTACACAAGTTTTCTTTCTAATGTTACTTAGATAATAAGAATAATAACTTTAAGTTGCATGCACAAAGCTCGCAAATAACCGGGTTAGCGTAATCTAAATGTGTAGGGTGACCAGGAAGTGCGATAAGAAAAAACTGTTTTTATTTAGAAAATATGTCATATTTATTCAGTACTAGCTTCTTGTTTTCGAGATTATAAACTATTGTTTTATTTTAACATAACAAAGTGATTTGTAGAGAAAAAATTATATAACGTATTTTTTATTTGACGTAATTTTTTCAGCTATTTGTTTTCTAAAATAAGTATAAAATAAACATTATTGGGTTCTTAATGCAAAATTAAAAATGTCTATATAATTTATAGGAGTTTATTATAGGTATATATCTGTATTCAGGCTTAAATTTAGTTATATAATATTTCTTTATGTAGGTAGATAATTCAGAAAAAATATTTTATTTCATTTAGGATATCTATTTTAGGTAGTTTGGAATGTTCTCTGCTTTTTGTGCTTCTCCAATTTCAAATTATATATTTTTTAAACTTGTAATTGCAAAAAAGAGTTCGAAAATATATTTTTCTCACCAGAATAAATCATAAATTCATTCATTCATAAAAAATAAAATATTGTTCGTCCTGCCGGTATTGACAGTGCGGTAACCCCACTCTATGCCAGTGACGCCGCAGGCGTCGGCTGGCAATCGGTTTACTTCCCTTCCACTTTCGATCTCTACCCCACTTTCGATTTCGCACGGCATGAACGTAACCGCGTGACGTCACTATACTATCGACTAATTTTGAATGATACGGATAGTGTGTTTAATTAGGAGTACAGGTTATATTGAGACATAATAAAAAATAGTAAGAGATTCTCATAATTTCCTTTCTGTTAATGGCATGTGTTTTGATGCTTCGTGACGTCATGTCTAAACGCTTTCTTCAAGTAGGTTTTAACATTATTGAGACATCCAATGCTCGACAAGATAGTGTTAGTTGTTTTTCACCCATCATAATGACATTGATCCTCGTGCAGCGCACAGGTAGTATCTGGACCTCACTTACATTGTTCGGTCATTGTTTTATTGGCCAATGTGATGAGAGTGCAGAAGTCATCCGCACTCTAGTGCTGACTAGTGTAAATAAGGCGTAAGTGACTAAAAGACGATCAAATAGTTTAAATGTGGTCGCTTATTGATGCAATCAATAGTATTTCAAGCATCGGCCGACGATAAAAATGCATAATTTTATCGATTTACCGAACGTTACACGAATATTGTTTAGAGTTTGCACATTAATTTAAACACGTCTTTTATTTTTATGATTTAACTTATCCATTGCATCAGAATGTAGCCTGTATTCATCATTCGATATTATTTGAAGTAGTAAATAAGTCTAATGATATTTTCTCAAATTTAGGTGTTCTGATTTCGTCGCTTCTTATATTGATAATACTAGGTTCTTGTACAAACGTGATATTATTAAATACTTAGTTGATATTAAGGTACTTGAGGAGCTTGGTGGCGCAGTGGTTAGCACGTTCAAGTTAAGCAACGTTCGCAAGGATCGGTCATAAGATGGGTGACCAAAAATTTATCAAGACACGTTCAGGTTTTGGTCCTGGCTGCATCTGCAGTCGTTTACATCCATCATTATTTAATTCGATACCATGTATAGAGGAGGCCTGTGTTCCAGTAATGGGGACATTAATAAACTAATGCTGATACTTAAGTACTCATTAGTTTCTTCTTCTTCTTTCAACGGGTATCTTCACAACTCGACGTCAAAAATGCGCCTATTTTGCTTGTGGAGGGTGTGGGGCTGGATGTTACTCCAACCAGTCCAGCTCTGCCAGAAACACTTCCAGCGCTTTTACGTCTGTGATGGTCTCTTGAAGGTTACCCGGCGAGCCAATATATTTTGCCTGGTAGTTGGCCATTCTACTGCATTTCAGCACGACGTAAGCACCTGTTTCTTCTGCCTCTGCACATGGAGCTGTCTGTGACACCTAGATTAAAAAGGTGCCTGTTAAAATTGTCATAACTAGTGATAGCATCTGTTACCAGGCGCAATAATGGTATATTTTGCTGTAGGAGGGACTTGGAGAGACGAGCGTTCAGTCAGGATAGTGCGAGTTTGGCATGCCTATTGTTGTTCTAGTTTACTTGAGTGGTCACGTCACGTTTCTTACCAATTAGCCAGCTAACCGACATAGGAATTATCGGCTCGGGCCCAATGGTGTTGCCTTAAGTACTCCAAATTTACCGTGCATTAAATTCTTTAGGTAGGTAAGTACTTAATAGGAGCTATGACTGGCGATGCGTTGATAATAAAGACAATATCTTCATCCAAAGTCGATGTATGATAAGACGGTGCCATTGTTACGTCGCTTATTGTGTGCAATGTATTCGTTTTTGTTAGAGACTCTTATTAGCATATAGCCATATTTTTAGTTGTAGGAATAAGGTGGGGTGCTGACAGTTAAAATAACAAAAATTCCTGCGTGAAAAATAACTAACTAAATAGGCTGGAATAAGATAAAAAATTGTACAACATCAAACATAACATGTAGTCGGAGGCATGCACAAAGAGAGAATGATTTGACTTATTATTCAATTTCATGCATGTTATGTATGGTCATGCATATTTTTTTTATCTTGCTTCAGCCTTTTCAGTTACTTACTAGTATTTAGTATATTGCAGTATTTGAAACAAACATTTTTTTTTACGTTTAATATCTAAGAAAACTTGGACTACTAAGACAAATCTACGATATATCAATTATCTAAATCAGCGATTCTGAAGATATAAGGTAATAAAGAATATTATGATTCAAAAGTACAAAAGATGACGCCATAAATCCCACAAACTGTCAAATTGTGGTCACCATAAATACACATTGGAACGTGTTAACTTATGCCAACCATTAGTGGGAACATACGATACAGCTGAGTGTGTTATCAGGGCTCCTACCAGGACATCTCGAATGCGATGCAAATGCCGCGCAGTCATAAGAGACAGAGCTTCTGGTTGTATAACCATCCCGCTTCCACTACTGCAGTTGTATTGTGTTAAGGAGCTTGTAGTTAAACCTTTGTGGAGATATTCGTTCGCGTACATTAATGGGGTTACAATGGAAGGAGCGTTGACACCAAGACACGATAATGGGAATACTAATATAGAACTAATAATTTTTGTAAGCAGTAGACGCCCGCTATATATATACAGAGGTTGACCAGGTTACACCGGCCGTGGTCAAATTTTCAGCATTTTATGTCACCATAGCTTTAATTTGGGCCTTCGTCACGATAAAATGAAGTCAACACTTTAAGTTGGCTTTATAATTACTACGTAAATGACATTTTTGCTCCGGAAACACAGTCAAAGGTAGTAGGCAAGGCGTCCGAATTACATAACCACTTTCTATTGTTTATTGTTGAGAATAAGTATCAGACGCTCTCGTAACGTATAGACGAATGTATTCTTTTTTATCTGTTATGTAAATTAACTTAGGTTCATCTCAGATGATACGTAATTGCTAAGCTAAATGTCAAAAGTAGGTAACCTAATTTAGAAGCAAAGGTGGAGCTCTGGTAGATTAGTAACATCTTAGATGGAATCACAATACAGATGAAACAATTAAAATATATGGTTTATGTCTAAACATTTCTAGCCAGTTAATATTCACGTGACATTTGAACTACTTCTGCCCTGAACTTGACTGGGTATTTGGTATACTAGTTTTTACACTGATGTTTCATGTCCTTGTTAAAAGACAACCATTTTATTGTTGGCGTGCATTTGAATCTTTAAATGTTTATTTACGTAATGCAACTTTGATGTGTGTAACCATGATTCACATTAGGTAACTTTGTTACCTCTATTTGTTAACCAAATAAAATATCGTCAGTGAAGTTCTAACAGTGCGTAAGTCATTTTTGGCGGTTTTAAATATTTTGATGCCATTGGATAGTTAAGAACCACGCGTTTTGGGGCGGCCAATCAGAAAGTAGCAAGCTGACCAATAGCGTTGCAAATTTCAAAAATGCTCACACTGCGTATGTCTGCCGATAGGATCAACACAGCGTAAGTCAGTTAGTTTCATACAAGTTCCTAACCTACAAACAGAGCCGGCAGTTTTATTCTCAAAAAAGGTAAATATTTGTGTTTATTACGTCTAAATGTTATCTAATTAGCTTTTTGACATAATGTTTAAGCTGTAACACATTGAATAATTATAAATTACTTTGTAGTTACAAAAATAAATTGACTAATTAATTTTGCTTTGACTTACGCAGTGTTCTTTGAAATGACTTACGTTGTGTTGATATAAACTTTGTTTCCTTTCAGGGATTGTAAAATGATGGATACTACATGTTCTGATAGTGAGGATGATGAAGTCATCTTAGACTTATGTAAACAGTTGAACATTAAAGTTCCTTCAAAAAATAAAAATCCAAGAAACATAACATTACAAGACTTGGAGAATATAAATATTGCAAACTTACCTGTTCAAATATTACCTGATTTTTTACCTGTATATGAGGAACAACCTCAACAAACTTCTGCTTCTTGTGAAAAACAGCTACAAGAAACCCTTCCTATTTCATGCGAAGAACAGCCACAAGAAACCGCTTCTACTTCATGTGCAGAACAGCCACAAGAAACCGCTTCTAATTCATGTGAAGAACAGTCACAAGAAACTGCTTCTGCTTCTTGTGAAAACCAGGCACAAGAAATTACTCTTATTTCGTGCGAAGAACAGGCACAAGAAACCGCTTCTACTTCATGTGAAGAACAGCCACAAGAAACTGCTTCTGCTGGAAAACAGTCTCAAAATCAAACATCTGATGTTAGGTCTTTTGTAGAACCGCAACAAGAAACTGTTTCTCGTTCATCCGATGATGAATATGGTGATCTGAAATCAAACAGAAAAAGAAGTTTAAAGAGATTTGGGGACCCTAATAAATGGGATAAGTCTGTAACAAAAAATAAACGAATGAAAGGAGAGAAGTACATAGGATATCGCAGGGACAAAAAAGTAAAAAGAAATGAGAAATTTAAAGTACTCCATGACATACAACGTCCAGCTCGTGAAATGGGTCCAAAGTGCACATCTACTTTTTGTAATAAATCTAAGGTTCGTGGATGTTCCAGCCTGAATGATGATGAGAGGCAAAATATTTTTTCTAAGTTCTGGAAACATATGACATGGGAGCAAAGAAAACAGTATGTTGTATCCAATGTCTTGACTTGCGAGAAAAAGCAAATTAAAAATAAAACAAATTCTAGGAGGAGTGATAGCAAACAATATTTTTTGAGTACTTCTATCGGACGAATCCAAGTGTGTATGCAGACATTTCTAAGGACCCTAGGTTTGAAAGAATCTACAGTAAGATGCTGGATGTCATCTTCGGAACACGGCATAGCTAAATCTTCCACTAGTAATGAACACCAAGAACGCGTTATTAAGAAAGAGGATCTGGCATTCCTTAAAGAGTTTTTTGCTTCCTTACCAAAGATGCCCTCTCATTATTGCAGAGCAAACACTTCAAAGCAGTATTTAGAGCCAATTATCGAAGATAAGACCAAACTTTACAAATTGTACGGTGCAGAGTGCGAAAAAGCTGAAAGAGCTCCTGTCAGCCGCTGGACCGTAAACAGAGTTTTTGATGAGCTGAACTTGAGCCTATTTACTCCAAAAAAAGATCAATGTGACACCTGTTGTTCACACAAAGCGGGCAATTTAACAGACGAGAAATATAATGCTCACATACGCTCTAAAGACATGGCCAGAAACGAAAAAGTTCATTATAAAGAAAAATCTATAAAATTCGGTGACATACATGTTTTTACACATGATTTACAAGCTGTGAAGTTGTGTCCTCAGTTAAAGGCCAGTGCTCTGTACTACAAAACCAAACTGTGCGTTCATAATTTCACGATGTATAACCTGGCAACTAAAAATGCTTACTGCTATTGGTTTGACGAAACTAATGCTGGTCTAGTCGCTTCCGTGTTTATTTCATGCATCATAGATATACTCAAGAAAACGTTGGAGCTAAAATGTGTTCCTGTAGTTCTTTATTCTGATGGCTGTACTGCACAAAACAGGAACGTGTTTCTTGCTAACGCACTGTTACAATTAGCAATGGAGAAGAATATTACAATAATTCAAAAGTTCCTGGAAAAAGGTCATACTCAAATGGAGTGTGACGCAGTGCACAGTTCCATTGAGCAGAAAACCAAAGATAAAGAAATATTTCTCCCATCTCAATACGCCGTACTCTCGAAAGAAGCCAGGCCTAAACAGCCTTATACAGTTGAGTACTTAAATTATGACTTTTTTGAGGATTACTCTAAAAAAGATCTCTTTATTTATGACTCTATTCGACCTGGTCGAACCACCAAAGATCCTACTGTCACAGACTTAAGAGTGCTACAATACAACCCTAATGGAATTATACAATACAAACTAAGTTTTGATCAAGAATATCAGGAGATGCCTCAGAGCAGGACTCGACGTAATAAAGTCATACCTAAAAATATTCCTACTAGACCGAAGCTTTATCAAAGTGCACAAAAAATACCTGAAAGCAAATGGCGTCATTTGCAAGAGTTAAAAAAAGTCATTCCTTTTGACTGTCACAGTTTCTACGACTCTCTACCTCATTAAGATAATTGATGCTTAATCATTTACCTACTTAGTATCGAAACTTAGATTCCAAAACTTCCAACAATTTACTAAAAATAATATTTATAATGGCTTTTCAAAAACATTATTGTTTCTACTAATTTTATGTCTGAATTCTTTGAAGGAAAATAATCCAGGTTGAATAGGAAGGTATTGAACTTAGCTTTTATTATTAAATATTTTTTATGTCTAGGATTTAAAAGAAATTTAAGTATGAGAGATGTTACACCTTAAATTTAGTTAATAGCGATTTTGATGAAAAATTGTAGTTCAAGAATATTCTTTAGTTATAGTTTTATATTTTCTTTGATTTATAAGACTTTCAAAATTAAATTTAATAACAATAACTCTATGGAACTTTTATATTAACCAACCCTGATTGACTAGAAATCATGGCGTAAGTCAAAGCTGTGTATAATCAACAGTGCGTAAGTCACAACAAAATCTTAAATATTGAAAATATCTTAATAGTACCTCTTTTATTTAATTAATTATTGTATCTAATATATGTTTCCCTAATGTTTTCTCGTAGAAATTTACGAACTGATATTTTATATAGTTTTATTACTCTCCTGTAAAGTAGGTTTATTTGACTTACGCACTGTTAGAACTTCACTGACGATATAAAGAGCGAGTAATTGTTCACCCTACGTAAACCTCGCCACTTATTTGAAAAATTCTTAAAAAATGAAATTTAAGAACTTGGTAACCCTAACATTGTCGTTCTTAATATGTACAGGAAATACGAATATTTCTAATTGGCACCTACTGCTGTGGCTTTATAACTTGATAAGTTTTAATACATAATAAATTTCACAGCAACTGCTGTATTGTTTGTATGCAAATACATGGAATCGGATGCAAGAATGTGCTTATGGTTTAAACAATGAACTATGGAAACAATGCTCGGACAGTGTTTATTAGTAAAATGAAAGGAACCGACAGTATCAAGGCCCCCTTTTGGAACTAACGCTCTGATTATATGAAAATGTTATGTTGTTGGAGTTTGCACTAAAATATTTTTAATTTCCCCATTCAAATATTTTGCAATAGTCATTGGGTTCTATTTTTTAATAGGATAATTTTTAATTTAAGTGAACTGGTGGACAAAAAATTAGGCTACTACCATTTTTATTACTTTTGTATTATCTAAATAGTTGCACTATTAAAAAATGTATTATAAAAAAAGGTTGAAATGTTTGGTCATGACTGTCTATAGTCCTGTCCATAGTCATAGCACCCAGTGCTATGACTATGTTTCAAAAACACTTTGTTTGGTAAATGTCCTAATTTTGGCACTAATATCCAGTTTTTTTTTTTAGAAAATCTTTTAGTGTCTGCTTCAATAAAATTTTCAGTCTGCAACTTAATACAAAGTATTAAACTTCATATTGGATTACATACTATCGATTTCCTTGACATTGGGTTGGTTCAAAATGCACTCAACGTTCAAGGCTGTATTGAACGTTGAGTGCATGTATTCAACTTTATCTATTGAAAGTACAAACTGTATTTAATAATATGTCCCCCTGTAATTCAATACCGTAATAAAATTTAATTCGACATCAAAATATCAGGCATCTTCGTAATTTTTTCATATAATTCAAGTTGTTGTTTTATTATAATATGACGTATTAAACGCCGAAACATTGAATCTCACTGCAAATCGATAGAAGCACGAATTTTCCCACCGACTTGTATTGCGAAACAAACCGGTGCGTTTCTGGAGCAAGGTCGTCTCAAGATGGCCGTCAAAAAAAGATGGAGGCATTACCTACTACTAATGTCATACTTTCGCGCTAAATCCGTTCTCATCGTTTCTCGTGCACTTTATAATTCCCTTATTGCTATTTTAATAGTTTTTATTGCTAATAGTATGTATGAATTTAACTGTATTTTTCTTGTTGTAGTCATCGTAGTTTTGTAATCGTCAAGGTTATGCGATCGCCCAGTTGGAAACCGAACGGACGGACAGAAAATTATATAGTACGTGTGAAAAAACCTCTTGGTGTTAATAATAATTATTATTTTGCTTTAGACGGATGCATTAAGTATGTCTTATGAAATATATTAACAATAACTTGCGTCGATCACTGATATTCGTTAAGTTCACAGTCATTTCTAATGAGGGCAGATAATTAGAAGATGGTATTTCGAGATAACAAAAGGTTAAATATATTTTTGAACATGGCAGTATAATTAAAATCAGTTTAGTAACTGCCGAGATGCCTTTGGACATGTTTTCATTATATGATATATGGTTGAAAATGTGAGCAATGAACTTTGTCTGTATATAATTTAAATTATAAAGTAAGTCAGTTTCGTTGTCTTTGCCGTTTTAAAAAAATAACTTGAAGCATATATTTTTTTATATTATGAATGAAAAGAAATCTCTAGATTCCACCTTAGCAGTAAGAGTAACGTTATAAATAATCTATATTATGTGCCATAGAAACTGTAAACATAAAAATGCATTACATAAGAAACGTATTCCAAATATTTTTTTTTTAATTTTCAAGCTTTAATTTTATAGAAATTATTATAATTGTAATTTTTATCGTTATATACACGTTTAATAACCTCAGTAAAGAAAAACTATAACTACAACATAATAATTAGTTTTGTTTAGGTATATATTTTAGTGCAGTAAGTGACTTTTCAAGAACGATGTTATTCATTCGTCTTGGAGAAGAGTTCAAGTTCGTTCTCTAGCGTTCGTCTTGTTTTATCATTGTTTCCGCGGAAACTGGTTTTCACGACTTCCTGTTACCTTCGCCGTGTTTACATATTAAATAATTTTTATAAGGATTGCAAGCATATTAATAAATAATGCAGAATTTTCTTTGAATAGATAACTTTGAGAGTACCTATATAGTTTGATATTTTATTTTTTACATTCCCAAGTAAATTTTATAGTCTTGTCACCCGCGTATGATGAAGCTTCCTGTATTTACATACAAACAAACAAAGTTAAAAACTTAACCACTTTATAATATTAGTAGGTAATGATTATAATGCGGAAGTAAAGGAATTCCTTTGTGATTGATTTCTCAGCCTTTTTTTTCCTTTTAACAGACTTCAAAAAGGAGTAATTTCTCAATTCCAAGATATTTGTCTTTTTTATGTATGTATATCTTCGTCAACAGAGGATCGATTTTAATGAATAGGTATATTTCTGTAGGTTTTCCCATAAAAAATTATAAGTCTTTATTTTTTTTTAAACCTGAAAATCATTTTTTCACTCCCGCTTTGTTTGCACTAATATCTATATAAATATATAAAAGCGAAAGGTCACTCACTCACGCACTCATCACGAAATCTCAGATACTACAAGTGCCAGGGGTTTCAAATTTTGCATGCGGGTTCTTTTTAGTACGTTGGTGCTCACTGAGACGGGATTTTATGAAATTCAACCCCTAAGGGGTAGATTAGGGATGAAAGTTTGTATGAAATTTCGTAACTACAAGTGCTAGAAGTTTCAAATTTTGCACGCTTGTTCATTTTAGGACGTAGGTGCTCACTAAGACGGGATTTTACGAAATTCGACCGCTAAGGGGGTAAATTAAGTGATTATGGAAGAAAGTTTTTATGGAATTTTCTCATATCTGGATTTAAAACTAGAATCACGCGGGCTAAGCCGCTGGCGGAAGGCTATTACTTAAATAAAATAGATTATTATTTTCTATATTCAACAATTTCATTATAATTTTGTGCTATATTTTAAATTGTTAAAATATGTAGGCTTTTTTCAAATGTACGAAAAAGGTTAAATGATTGAATATTATTAAACATGCACAAAAGTTCCTTTGCTCAATTGAAAAAGAAAACATTTCCTAATAAATTGATTATAAAAAAGATAAGTACTCTAAAAAAAATGATAAAGGGAAATAATATTCAGCCATAAAAAGAAACCAAAAGTTAATTTTCGTAGCGTTCGTAAAAAAACGCTATTGTTATTTTACTATACGCAAATCATATTTCAAATTGACCTTTTTTTTGCCGAATAGTTACAAATTAAAAAAATATTCGTTTCCGTTTTTATTGTACGTTCAATTGATATATATTTTCTTCCTTCTCACAGTGGTAAAGTAAGAGGTTCAATTAGATTAAAAAATAGTTTATTGAATGTAGATACGGCATAGTTGCTATTTATAAATAAATTTAATCATCCGATCTCCATAGTTGCACATTCTTAAAGCATTGAACTTAAAGCATATTTGTTATCCGACTGTTTATTTATATTCATATTTACAATACATTAATAAAATGGCTTAAAACAAATAAAAAAATAACAAAAAAGGTCTCTCCGGCGGGGAATCGAACCCCGGTCTCCCGCGTGACAGGCGGGGATACTGACCACTATACTACCGAAGACTTAATCAATGTGACAAAATTATTGATATTAATCCGCATAGCAGCTAGCATCTATGACGTCATCAATAGACAACATTTTATCAGTAACACATTTTTATTTACCAGACGATTTATATTAAGAGTGTTGTTAACGCTACAAAATTAATAAACAATAATTATCGTAATTTAGATAATTATTTAAAGTTATCTTAATCATAAAAGTAATAACAAAATAATACCATTACATAAACGCTAAAGGATTTTTTATATTACTTTTGGACATTATTCAATTCCAAGTGATGATACGCGAGCACCAATAGATGGCGTTGGTGTTATAATTTGATAATGTTATTTTTCCATTATTCATGATGATGAAAAAGAATATATACATATACCTACTGTATTTTTTTTGTTAACCAAGGACGTCTTAATGCGACATAGAATACTTTGTTGTTAACAAAACGTTACTCTCGTACGTCAACGTTTCTCCCATGTAAATTATAGCTTGTCAGTCGCGTAACCACATCTTTTTTATTACTTTTTTTCCCTATTCAATAGTATAAACAGATATCTGGACCCCTTACTAAATTAGTTGACGATTCCTGATACTTATAGATGAAATAAACGATAGCCATGATGAAATATCATCAGATTATCGATGCTGCAGATTATGAGGTAACCTTTTTTGATTGGCAACTGAATAATTGTCGTTTGTTGTTTCTATCATTCATTTGTGTTGCAATTGAATCATCTAATTCGTAACAGATTTCACCAAGCCAAGTCCTAGGTAATCTTTAGTTTGATTACGTCACATTGGTTAGGTATATGTTTATAAATCTATTTCGTCGTTAAAATAATAAAAATAAAAATGTATTTATTGGAACAAATAGTTTAACAAAAGTATAGTGTACGATAATAGTCGCGGTAGTTTAAAAAAAACCGATGTGCAACCATTAGCGCCCACCTCCAGGTAGCTAATAATGTTACTTTCCTTATTCTACTATATTATTGTCATTTGTAATAATTATTTGAGTAAACAGAACAAAATTACAAATATCACATTTAATTTTTGAGTTTATATTCATATTTAATTTTAAATTTTATCTTACATATAGATTAATCAACTGTGTATATGTGTGTGTGTGTTAGCTAGCGTTTGTTAGAAATTAGTATACAGAGGAAACACAAGGTATTCAGAAAAACCCATTCAGCAGTTCGTCGATCTCTTCATAAGTAAGGGTATGAAGACTTTCTCAGCCACAATTTTACATTTTCGTAAGACTGTACATTTTAAGGATTTTATTGTACAGTTTGGAGTTCTGGAACTGATATTGTCCACTCACCACGTTACAGGACTCTACATCTACGCACTCGCTTATTAAAATTAGAATCATAAACTAAGTTGGTATTTTTTACGCATAACAGAGTTAAATATTATCATTATAATCAGCAGACTTCCTTAGCCGAGTTGGGGTGGCTTGCTCGCCGGTATGAGCGTCGCCATGACTGAGCTCACAGCATATATAGAAAACAAACTTTTCTGTATTGTCTCGAGTTTTGTGGTTTCTCCTGATTTAGTTACTCATCTAGGAATCTTAGCAATGCATGTGTGTATGATGTTGTTTCATATTAAAAACATATACATACATATTTAAAAAAAAACTGCCCCTTTAATGTTTAGATTGTTGAAACACACCCCTTAAGTATATGGAATTTGGCACGGGCATATCTTAAATCACCACGCGGGATCAGTGCGTCTTAATTGGTGATATGATATTTCAGTAAATGCAGCAGGGACGAACTTAACTATCAACTTAACTTGACGTTGAAACACGAAGGAGTTTGAGATGATATATTTTATTTTCGCACAAGTAGCGTTACCACCGAAACCGTAGACAGAACGGCCTAACTACAACTTCATCGAAAGCCTTAAATGTTTTTAATATACTAGATTGTGTAAGTTTTTAAGCAGTAAATGATACAAACGATATCTAAAATAAATAATATGCATTCTTTTCAAAATAATTTATATTAGTTGGTATTCGACATAACAATACTTTTTTTTCAATACAAATTTCAACTCGTTTTGTTTCGCAAAATTGTCTTTTTGTGGTTTGTTTACTTTTTGATATCATAATTCATTCGTAGCATTATTTTTTTTTTAACGAAGGATCCTAAGAACAGGTCTTCGTAAGTCTTATGTTTACAGACTTTGCCATACTGGCCGTTCTTAATGTTACACTCTATACATTGCACAAGTAATTTCCTAGTATTTGTAACAAAAAAAGAGATTAATACATAACTTTATGTTAGTAATCGGTTAAGTAATGTTACTTAAACCATTGTTCTCCCGTGGCTGCGGAAGGAAGACTTTAATGTGTCGGGCGTTTGGTAGATTGTTTTTTTTTTAGTAATAGGTGTACACATAAAAAAACAATCTACAGTACAAATAAGGAGCTTAAGAAGGAGTGTAAAGCCAAAAGTTGTCCCTGTCTATCTCATTGGACTACGAATAAGCTAGACAGGGAGAGATGATTGCTAATTGCGCGGCAAAAATGGTTTTTAATTTATTACTCGTAAACTATTAAAATTATTTTAAAAGTGGTGCATAATTCGCTCGGTCTCAAAGTGAGTTACATATTTATCAATTGTCCATATAAAATAATTAAACAAGAAATGGTGAATTTGAAGCGTAAGTTTTATTAGTCTACGTTTTAGACCGAAGTGCCCTTAGACATATGAAGATAAATATTCTTACTTTCGATGACAGCTTATTTTATCGTTATTAAATTAGTAAAAAAACAGTTAAACATTATTGAATTTAGGGCGTAATATATTTATTCTTTATTCAATAAATTATTTAAAGTACTTTTTGAATCGTCCAACATTTTTTCTTTCCCCTTTTGGGTGTCTTTTGGCTGATATGAAGAACGAGCAAGAGACTCACCAAGTCTAATGGAGAAACAACATTCACAAAAGGCTTGTCATTACATAATCAATCAGCTTAGATTGTTTACTGTTAGTTTAGTGCTAGTCTTAAGTTGATATAAGATATTTATCCTAAGTCGGAACGCCTACAGATACAGCTGGCAATAACAAGAACACACAGAAATTCGGAATAATACCGTTAGAATTTGAAACTAATATTCCAAATAATTAAAGTTGTTTCATATGTCATCAAAAGTATGTCGTCGGGAATCTTAACCGGATTTGAGCTAAAATGATGTATGTATAGTTTATTTATATCTGAATCTAGCTAGTACCTTGATGCAATTTTTACGTATTGTAGGTATATTTGCAAAGTAAGCTTTAAGGCTCATACAGACGGGCGACAGTGTATCGGAGACGGTTCGCGACAAAACAGTTGGTAACAGTTTAGAATAACGTAAAAAAATATTTTGTCACTTAAAAAATGTCCTTCATTTATAGCGCACTAATGCGAAACTAATATAAAATTAAATACTTATAATAACGGGTATTAGACGTGATTTTTACACTGGCCTGCGCCGACATTTTACGACGAGCCTGGAGCAGCAAGTCTACGCCTCTGTATCTTCTTCCACTATGGGATTTTTCATCCTACCAACGTGACACAAACAATACTAGTGGTGTCCTTATTAGGCCTAAGACATGAGCCGTATTCTGGATATTTACTGATTGCGAAAAAGAGGTTGCGTTTTAGCAAATACTGGATTGCGCGCTTGTGATAATTTATATCCGTCTTCCCTTTGAAGTTATTAGGGTGTTTCTTAATTTCAATCGCTTCACGCACTATTCTTGAGTAAAAGTGGCTCTAGCGTTTTTTTTATATAAAATATATTAATACTTGTAATCAACAAACGGGCTTACATAAAAGTCTTTATTCATACTGAAGAGTTTACTTAATACTTTAACAAAAAGAACATTACTGTGGTAGCCTTGTAGTAACGGTGGGGTACATGCCGTTGATAGTGACGATTTTCTTGCGCGATTTTTTAGAATACCTCTCTAATTACAAACTTAATCGACTGCCGGTGACGTGTAACATGCCCTGATGATACCAAGACTGATTGCGTTGCGTTGTCGTGAACCCTGTCGCTCGTCTGTATATACCCTTACTATCCCACAGCTTTCTACCACGACCTTCCGCAAGACCGTTATCACTTCTCGTGACTCATTATCCAATATAAATCTAAAGCAGACATTTCGTAATATAACTCGTAAGTAATGTAGATACATACAAAAATAAACCTTCAAAGCGCACGCTAAAAGTTGAAATTGTACACGAATTGTATTCTCCCAAAGATTTTTAGAACTATTCCTTTGAACGTATCGAAACAATCGACTTTTGACCTTGTATTTATCGTATATTAAGTCGAATATCGAAGTCTATTAACAGATAAAGCTTATGACAAGTTTCAAACCAAAATGTGTCGTATTTATTGACACAAACCGTTTATAATAGCTTGTGAATGGGAAGAGATAGCGATTTACTAAGTGAATGGTGTCAGATTGAGAACAATATAAAAAGAAATAAACGATAATTGTGTAATACATTGTTATGGAATTTATCATTCTATTAACACATAACACATAATACTTTATAATAAAAAGTTGTTTTTTTAAATCTACGAATTGCGATTCTGCCTTTCAATTGATACAATATATTCAATAAATATTATTATTTAAACTCAAGGGTCATTTATTCTGTTAAAAAATAGTGTTTACCTTCTTATTATTGTTCAAAAGATAAGAAACAAGGAAGCAGAAAAAAACATTCTAGGTTACTTGTATGAATCGACGTAGGATATATAATATATGCCTCGTATTTCTTACTATAAACAAAATGCTATAAAGCCTGCTTATTATTTTTCTCTATAATATAATATTACTAATATTTTATCTACATTCGTGAAAACTATAAAGAGAGAATCCACGCTAAGAAAGTTATCCACAAGGGTAGGATAATGGTGTTTAGCTGTTCAAAAGATCGAGTCCTGTAGTACCTATTTGCATTTAGAAATGCTATTCTAAATAAAACCTTATTCAGTCAAATATATAATATCATTGAAATACGGTTTTATTTCATTGAAGCTCAATGCTATGATAGCGCAGCGCTTGGCGTCAAGTTCGAGGCATAGAGGTTGTATTTGTGTGTGATGGTAATCCAATTTTGATATAGTATCTTAAAAAATAATCTAATAAATGGTTTAGCAAAAATTTTTAAGTCGGATTGCACCATAAAGCAGTTAAAGTTAAGGCTTATGTCAAATATGACGATATATAAACGCGCTGATATTAACATGACTGTGGAATACATCCCCTTTCTTGGCATAGTAAGACAATAACTTTAACCAGTGAAACTTAGGCTGTTATAGTTTACAGTTACAGTTATTATCTGCTTAACCTGGTACTTTAACATGTTTGTTATTGTAAAAGTCACCCACTTACTTTTACAATAACAAACATGTTAAAGTACCAGGTTAAGCAGATAATTCAGTAAATATAGTACTTGTACGTAGTTGAAAAAATGTAAAATTAAATGAAAAGTAAAGTACACTATCAATCTGACGTCAGCTTTCATACATGACTGTCTATCCGCGGTTCTGACGCGCACCAAAATCATAAATACGTTCCACTTTCCCGTCAATAGCGTAAACCCTTTTTACACGCTTAAATGTAGGGCTACCAAATGCATTATTATGGTATAATTTTTAAATATTGCTAGTCTTCATTGATCAGCAATAACATTAGTTCTGCCATGGCTCTGTTATGCTATACTGTTAATAAAGTGAAAAATAATACTTACCTCATAAGCGACTTATTCAAGAAAATACTATTAAAGTCGGGTGGAGGTTTTTATAGTATTATTAATAAAATGATAGGCGCCCATGTTCAATAACATTTTCTTGAATAAGTCGGTATATATATATATATATATATATATATATTATGTAATAGGTAACACTAAAATACTTTTCTGAAAAACGTATTATAATCGGTTCAGCCAAACGCGAGATAATAAATACATACATACATACAGGTCAAGCTCAAATGAAGGTTCCCATTTTGGAAGTCGGTAAAAACAGCGAACTCAACATTGAGCTGAGCGCTCTCACAGGATAGATAGAGCTCCCACTTCAATGAAATAAAACTTTAAAGTCTCTCTAAGTAGGTTTTATTTGATAGGACGTGTATGCTATTACAGCGCTATGTTAAGTAGCTATAGCAGATGGGCAGTGCCAAAAGCATTTGACAATACGTGAGAACCCGCATATCCGTTCAATCGGGACAGATATTCAAGAAGTAAGGAAATCGATCGAAACTATTTTTGCCAACCTTAGTCGAGAAGCACGTGACACAGATCGCCATCGTTGCCGGACTAATCGATTGTTGTGTAACAGACTGACTGAGTGGCCCACTGAACGGGCCGGTTGTCATCGAACAGCTGATCGATGACATACTCAGCCATCTTTTGTTTTCCGTTTGATGCTTCTGTACCAGGCGAGTAACATGCACGGTCTTAACAATATTATGACGTTGCTGCTGTACGACTATACCAATCTATAACTAATACAATCTTATTGCAATATAGGTACCCAATCAAAACACAAAAGTAACAAGTAAAAAAAACGCATAAATAACTTGTTAATAAAATTAAAACCATAATAAAACCAGATCACGTGTGTTGCGACAAATTTAACGATTTCCTGTCGACCTACAAGCGATCGTGTGCAGTGCAGGTAATTGATATATCTTATTGCGATATTTAACATTTACAATATTTTTCAATAACACTATATCAAGTTCATGACGAATTGAACAATAATTTTGGAAACGACACAAGAAAGGCGACAGACGACCTCAAGCAAGGATATTTTATCGACATTCGAAATGATTCGGACCAATTCTCCGATATAAAAGCGAATAATTATTAAAGTTTAGAGGCTGCCAGCGACTTTGTCCGCATTTTCCATTATTTCTTCGCTCCTAATAGTTGCAGCGTGATGTTATATAGCCTAAAGCCTTCCTTGATAAATGGTCTATTCAACTCAAAAATATTTTTTCACATCGAACTAGAAGTTCCTGAGATTAACGCGTTCAAACAAACAAACAAACTCTTCAGCTTTATAATATTAGTATAGATAGAGAAGAAAAGATACGAGGAGATTAATACCGCAGTGGTTAGTGCGAATCTGGAAGCTAAACTTTCACATTGGCCGGTTTTAAGATGGGTAGCCAAATAGCTAAAGATCGTGCCTTGCTTCTGCCTATCCCGTTATAGATATAAAATAGTAATAAGAAATAAATTGGCATTTAAAGCAGACAATGATAGTAACATAAGATATTAGAATCTTTAATGAGCTCATATCCTTAACTAAATCACTTTGCCCTTTAGATAATACGATAAGACGCAAAGTACTAGAATATTATTTAAAAATAAACTATACCTTTCGCAATTCGTTAATCTGAACCAACGCGGATGTTTAAAACTGGATACTCACAGTTGTTTTGTTATTATTATATTGTTCTTTGAGAATGGACACGACAAAGCTCGCAATGGAGTGTGGAACCTGTTTGCACTGTTGAAAGTTAGGACGCAAAATTAATATAAAAATTACAGGAAGTACAGTTGCTTGGTTAATTCAATATATCGGGTTAAATTAAGTAGGTTTTATGCAATCGAGTTTAAATTAAAATTAAGAAATAGAGTTCTAAATTAATTAATCGGAATAAGATATCATTTCATGCGTATTTGATTGTTTTTAAGCTTTCCTTCCTCTTGTAATTCATATAGAAGACATTTCAATATGAACAATGACTTCAACAGTAAGAAGTCCCTTTCATTACAATAGTAAATTGAGTTAAGTAAACTATTTACCATACAAGAACAATACAAAAAGTTTATAAAATACGTATATTACACACTTTGTCTATCTCATAATAAAAACTGATGGACAAAAGTTTTGGATAATTTAGAACTTCGAGTACTCCCAGAGGATGCAA
This sequence comes from Diatraea saccharalis, assembly GCA_918026875.4. Lineage (NCBI taxonomy): Eukaryota > Metazoa > Arthropoda > Insecta > Lepidoptera > Crambidae > Diatraea > Diatraea saccharalis. The sequence continues at coordinate 1,833,486 of OU893336.1, forward strand.
CGTATTTTATAAAAAAAAATACATAACAAAAAAAGCAAAACAAAAAGTACAATTTATTGTATTATAAATTATCTTTTACCTATATCTTATACTATGTTTAATATTTTAGAAGATATGAAAGTGGGCATTTGTAAGGGAGCCAAAACTAAAAAAACGGACAGAAAATTATTTTCTAAGTAACTGTAAATGATAGAATTATATCCCTGAAATTTATATATAGGTTTATAAAAAAAATACGGATTCCCGAATGTTGTCCGAAATAAAACTTATTATTATTAATACTTTTGCTAGTCAATATCAATTACTTACTATAATAATTATGTACTCTCCAATTGAATATCACATTTTACCCACCTCTGTCTGTTATAAAGTACAACTAATACAATGAAATATTAAAGCTTAATTTTGTTTTTCTTTCACAGATACACGAGCATATGACTGCGGATGAACTAAGAAACGTATTCCACGTGGAGCACCACAGTCTTGTGCCAGATTACCATTTAGTCAGTCTTACCCACCACCTGGCCAGGAGAAACATCCCCACCAGCCACACGAGCAACTCCCACACCCAAAACCCTTCAAAGGTGCCCCACGAAAAGACCCAAAGTAGACCACTGAAGAAGACTACGAATCCACCGTCTTTACTCAATGATGAAATGTTCGTTAAAGCGAAAGAGTACATAAAAGACGTCGATTTAATTGGTGATTTAAATAATACGGTTAGTTTAGAGTTCGGTGCGTCGAATTCTAGTGAAATTAGTGATAATGAAAACAGTGGTAGCGATGAAGAGCGTGTGGCGGAGGACCAGGAAGAAGATGTTCATAAGATAGACTTGGATGCGTTCGGGAAACGAATGAATCTGGTCTTAAAGAAGCAAGACGGTCTGTTTAAGAAGAATGGCTTGAAGGTGTGGAAGGCGATGACTAACGAATCGCAGCCCCATGGTGTTGATTACGAGGAGTTAACTACGGTAAGTATTTATTTTTAAGTAGATTAAGTTATTTTTAATGTTATTTATACTTACACAAAAATAAGAAAATGGCAAAACTTTCTATGGCAGTTTGAATTAGCTAAGCTTCATATTAAAATATATGGGGACTCTGTTAATGTTTAGTGACGTCAGGTAGAGAAAAATTTTCTCTTTTTATTCCACTTTAAGCGAAAACTGATACACTAGCGATGTTACCAATAAAATACTAAGACGGCCTGCAAGGAGGACTTGTCTAGTTTTTTGTCTGCTCTGTTTGTCGATTTTTGTTTACAGATTATATATTCACGGCCAAAAGGGGGCCCTCTAATGAGCGAAACAAAAAAATAATCAATTCGTCTTAGCATTTGCTGTGGCATTCAGATCAACTAATTCGTTTTCACAAAATATCTTATTCATATTTTAATTTATTCTAGTCTTGGAAACACTGCGGTTTGCAGATTCTCTATCAATAAATCTATCAATAACATGCGTATAAACGTACAAATATAATTTTATTGATAAGAAATAATTATTGTCTTTATTTTATCTCTCTTAATTAATAACATCAGATTCTTTTACCATAATCATAGGGTAAAAATAGATCAGTCGATTCATTAATTCGCTAACATTAGGAAAAACCAAGGAAAAGCATGTCAGAATTGTGAAATCAATTCAGTTCTAATTTCAAAAAGGGCCTCGAAAGAAGAAAAATTATTTTGCTTTCAAATTAAGAAATAAATGCGACCTTATTTATTGATTTCGATTGCCAAATAGTTTCTATTAGTCCTCGTCGAACGACAGAAAAGAACAAAAAAAAAACGCTTGACCTTGACCCACATAGATTAAAACCTTTTTTGTCTCTTGCCTAATAATTGCCATAGATTACTCAATATTCTGGAGTTTCTGAATTGTTTATTAAATGTTAATTGCATAGAATAATATTCGCAATATTTTCAAGCTGTTTTTTGATCAATGAAATAAATTCGACTATTAATATGAACTAACATAAACTAATTACAACGATTACAGTATAGTTTATTGACCGGTACATTTTCATTCATACGTTTTTGGTATTGAATGTGTGCCTATTGAATATTAAATGCATATATTATCGCAGGCTTATTATATGTATAGGATCTATTGAAAGTTTTGATTGATAAGATGCTATTTAAAAAAATTGAAGAATACAAACTTTATTTCTTTAAATATTTTCAATTTATCTACCTTTCATTTTAAATATGATTTCGGTGTAATGAATCTTCCATTTTCATACTTTTTACTTAAAAGGTAATTTAACGTTTACATCCTTCTAATCCATATTAGTATTCACATTGTCCTTTCGTTTGTCGTACAGTTTAACATATTATTATTTTTCATAATCTCATAGCTACCCTATTAAGTTTCCCCTCCTGAAGCACATATGGATATAATTGAATAGGGAGAATGGACCATTACCCACAACGCGGGTCCAGCGCTGATTGGTGGATATTAACGACTGCAAATGCAGCGGAGTCGAGGTAAATTAATAGTTTAAAAAAATGCACGAACAAGACCCGATTACATATAATTATAATTACCATAGCTGAACTCAAATAGAATGCTTTTCTAAATTTAAATTATGATTTCTCCTGTTTGAGGCTAGCTTTAAACTAATAGAGATGCGATGTAACAGATGAATTTTGTCACTTCGATTTCTTTATCCGCCTTGCACTTTTTCCTCGATCATTGTTTCTGCATAAAATCCTTATCTCCCATGACCCACATTCCCATAGAAATGAAGGTAAATCAACAATTAAGTTCGCTGTTCAGTCAAGAAAGTGGTCATTTTTTTTATATCATCAAGTTTTTCTGATTGATTGACACATGATTAGAAAAACCAAAAATATGGTAATTCGATGTCGAGTCATTAGAAATTATACTTGAAGATTGATATTCTTCATTCCAAATTTAAATTCGGAGTAGGCACATGTCTATTGTATTTTTTCACTATCAGAGAATTAGAGCAGACCTTAGTAATAAGAATAGTAAAAAATCGGGATGAAAAATCAGTTATTTTTTTCAAACGAATTCAAGCCTAATGTAGCTAATAGTCAATAGTGTTAAGTGTTATCATTTATATAAGTAGTCCTCCTACTTACTTTGTCTATTGAATCAGAGTTATACAACTAACAAATCTATGTAACGTAGGGCTGTTTCTTCATTGTTTGTATTTATTAAATGATTCATTATCCGTAGGTTTTAGTATTTATAAATGCACGCACTGGAAATATTTTTTAACTTTATATATTTAAAGCAAGCATAAAATATATTAGATCGTATCGTTCATCTTAAAGCTTTTGATTAATGGCACGAATACATCATAACCCTCAGTTCTGATCCCCAGTTCCTACTAATAAAAAAAAATTTAATACTAGCTGTTTTCTTGCGGCTTCTACCGAATGAAGTTATAGTAGTTTTTTGTTTGATACAGTAAAAAAAAAACAATGAATCTTTCCATTTTATAATATTAAAATATAAAAATCCCCCTTTCTTTAAATATTACTGTGCGCGAGGACACATTATTGATTCTTGTAACATACAGTAGTAGTAATAGTTCAGTTAGAACTAAAATCTATGTATTTTTATTTTATTTATTTATTAAGGAAAAAATAAATAAAATAAAAATAGTAGTAGTTCTACGGTTTTAAATAGGCGATCTTATGATGCAACGAAGTTAGGACCTGACAGACACTGCCTCTAATGGACAAATAATCTTCATGGATATGATTTTGAAAAATTAAGAACGATTTGTATTCAAATTTCCATTCGAGAACAAAAAGAATAGGCCATCAGATGTTATGTTAATTCATTCAAGTTATATACTCTATTTTTTTTATGTAATTAACCGGCAGCCCTAGCTCGTGATGTTCAATTGTTCACATCGTAAGGCAACAAAAAGTCATAGTGGCAGCCGGTGAAAGCAGTTCCCACACACACTTATCTAACGCCCCCTGTGAACGGGGCCCGAGACATGGCCAATTTTCATTCAGTACCATCATCATACACACTATCTTAGATGGGGATGGTAGACGCTGTTAGGTTAGGTTAGGACCCTATCTATGGTAGGCGATACACGCATACAGCCCGATGACCTCTTTCCGCACGTTTCGCCCCCATTCATTATCAGACCATGGATATTATCTCAAGCCAAAGTCGTTACTTCTCGAGATAAATCAGAGAAATACAAATCGATAAATTACTTCGTTTTATCCCATGGCAACCTCCGACTCCATTATTAAATCAGCTCCATTTCATATTAATATTATATTATCATCCAAGTTATAGATGCATGCAAAATTTCAGTCCAATCGAAAACCGGAACGTGGTTCAAATTTAACTTCCTTTCCAAAAACATAGTGACGGTTTGATTTTACATAATTCGGTCACCCATTTCTGATCGGCCTCAGCGAAAGTAGCTTAACTTAAATAAGCTCACCAAAAATGCTAGTCACTGAGCCATCTAGGTCTTGACATTCCATAGATTTTTGTTGTAAGGGTATTACTCTGGACCTCACGCTTCGTCAAACCAACAATGCTGACGGCCTTCAGCTAACATCGGCGACGCCCTTAAATCAAACCCACTTACTTACTACCATAGATAATACTTAATACATACTGGTATTGCTACCGTTTTGCGTTTACACAGAATATCTAAGTATCGATTCACTTGCGAATCAAAACTTTACTCGATTGTCTCTTAAAATCAAAAGTTTCACGATAAAAATTAATTCGTTTAAACGAGTAATTCTTGTCTATTATAATCTGGATCTATGAAAAGTATGCAGAATTGAAAGCGATAAATCGATCTAGCTCATTTACTAAAAAAAAATGCCGAGAAATTCAGTCAATAAGGTATTACGGTTTCAGTACTTTTTAAAGTTAACTAAGTAAATGGACGTTTCGTCAGAAAACACCCAAATAAGCTAATTACAGCTTGAAATGAGAGGGCCACGCTTCGGCATGAATGGGCCGGCTCGACCGAAAGGCCTCACAGAAAACCGACGTGAAGCAACGCTTGCGTTGTGTTTCGTCGTGTGAGTGAGGGTACCGGAGGCCCAACCTCTACCTATTCCCTTCCCTCTGCCCCTCAACCCTTCCCTCCCTATGATAATATTTGTCCCTCAAAGGCCGGCAGCGCGCTTGTAGCCCCTCTGGTGTTGCAGGTGTCCATGGGCGACGGTCATCACTTACCATCAGGTGATCCGTCTGCTCGTCTGCCCTCTATCCCATAAAAAAAAACTATTTGTAAGGGTTCTGTAACATCTAAAACCGGAATTTATATATTTTTTTTGTTCGATTGAAAAACCACAAGTGGGTTCACAATTTTTTCTCCTAATTACACTTTTTATTTCAGTTTATAGTAAATGACTTTATAGAGTGTCGTATGGTAATGGATCGAGAGATTAAAGTATCAATAACTCCAAGTTTGTGATTAATTAATTAGTTTTTAATGTGCAATACGCACTTTTTATGATCATTGACGGTCGCGTTGATTATAATTGATTGCAATACCAGTATGATTTTTCTCTTTCGGGTTTAAGCTCAGCCATAATGTCTCTATTGGTGAGACACAGGCCTCACACATTTGACCGTGCATAGTGAATATGCAAATTCATAATTGACAATAATGTAAGATATCGGTTCACATCGAGCTGGTTACGCGACCTGCAAAAAGTTATTTTCCATCTATTCGTTGTATGGTTTTCACACTTTCATAGAAAGCTCTCTTTCTCAGCAAGTGAACAATACCAGTTTCATTAGCAATCGATATAGTGTATAATTTCACTATCATTTAACAAATAATGGGTATCGCGGAGTTTAAATTGGCTCAATATTTTTAATTTACGAACGCCTATTCGTTTTTTATATGACATAAGTCGGTGAGCCTTTTAAATTTTGAAATAACTTTTTAAATCACTTCCGTCCGTAAAATGAAATTCAATCTGGTTTACAATCAACGAAGCTTATCTCAAATATACTAGGTAGAATAGTTCTAAGGGTTTACCTGATATTCTATCATTTGATCAAGGCTGGTTAAAATTTTAACGAAATATTATCGCTAAGTATATCCGGCTAAGAGTGAGTTGGATAGACGGACGGATGGATGGAGGTGTACCGACTGTTTACCATGAATGTAACTTGTAAAAGATTATTTAATAAAGAATTTCATTTTGTAGTTTTCAAAATTTTAAACCCACTGGTTTCGAAGATCAAACGGGAGGAATGTTAGACTTTTTCATTTCAAGAAAACCAGGTCTAACAGACGGAAAGACAGACAAAGTCATCCACTATTCATTCTATAAACAGGGTTCTTTTTTTCCTTTTTTATATACCTATAAATAGCTAATTATTATATTTGATTAATTTTGCATTCACAATGCTATACTGGAAAATATTCTTAATAAAAATGCATAAAAATCTACTTCAGAGTACGAAATCAGATATCCGACTAGATCCATCTCAAAATATAAAGGACAAAGTGCATTTTTAATCATTTTTCAGTAAGAATAGCAAAATTTTTATTGTTTGTTTGTTTGCATTGAAGAGGCAATAAAACTAATTGAGTGATTATAAAAAATGTATCACCAACGGAAAGTTTTATCATACGCCGGTGACATAGTATATAATTTACGCAAGCAAAGTCGTGGGAATTCATTCATCGTTAATACTAATAATAAATTAATTCATTAATAAAACGGTGATATAACTTGAGTTAACATAAATTATGTGCTAAAATTGCTAATGGCGATATATTTGATTAGGTTTGACTAACTATCGGTGGCCATTCTGTTGGCTTAATTTAAATTCAGTCAAACTAGATTGAAAATATCATTAGTAACTAAGCTAACGGTATTAAACTTGCCTATTATATTATTGCTTGTAAGTATTGATATATTTCTGAAATTACATATGATAACAAAATGAAGTAAACCCTGGTTTTATTGAAATGAAATGAAATGAAAATGTCTTTATTCAAGTTAGTTTGTTTCAAGCACTTTTGAATCATCCAAAAAATATTTTCCCTTTTTCAGCACGTCTTTTAGTTGACAAAAAGAATAAGCGAAAGGAACTTACCAGCATAAGTTTAGCATAAGTAAAGACATTTAAATAAGTCATGTCATTACCAAAATAGTACGTATTATAACAATAATAAATACAACTTTCAAAGTCTGTAGGACATATAATTAGTCGTTATAGAACAAAGCGAGGGCTACTCATTCATCAACTTTATAATAGCCTTTACTCATAAGTTTGTTCTTTACATGAATTTTAAATTTATTTATGGGTAGGTCAATTACATTTTATAGAACTTTATTAAACCTAGCAATGCATTTACCCAGAAATGATCCTCTGGTTTTTTTAAAGCCTGAAACTTAGAACTTGGAAATTATTCTTCTTTGGATTGGCACCATTACCATATCTAATTGCAGACACGGTCTTAGAATTTGAAAAAAAAATTATTTTATCACATTTTAGAGTACAATAAACCGTTTTCAAGGGTACCTGATTATTTGTGATTTTAAGTGCATAGTATTAGTAAAATCTTAATCACACCACGACTCGTACGCGACAATTCGCGACTACTAAATTTCTAATTCAAACTTATACGTATTACATTACCGCAATGAAAAGATTGGGGGAGGCCTATGCCCAGCAGTGAGCGTCTCTCGGTTGATATGATGATGATGATGGATGAAAAGATTAAGGTATTTAGATGATTTTTTTTTTAACTTATAAACAAGGTTTAGCGTTGGAGTAAATTTACGCTGAGATTGCTCTTCGTATTAGTCAAAATTCATATTATTAAACAGGGACTTAACAAAGGTTAACCTAGTACGAGGCTATTTGCTCCTAGAAGGTAGAAGATTTGCTTATTCTCTGTGGAATATGAATATGGACTAATACTTTAATTGCAATTTTAGCATCAATTTACTCTGACCCTAAACCTTGGTTATAGGTAGCACTGTTAAAGTAATGTGCTTTGTAACTGATATTTGGCCGGTAATCAGCATTGAGAAATTTTACAATTATTGTAATGATTTTAGAAAAAGCTTTGACGCTATATTTCTGGCAATCCGCCGTCTTACTATTCTATATACATATACCTACTTATCTAATGACCAACTTGTTGAAGTTTTAGTGGACTAACAAATGGGTCCACTACAGCCCGACCAACATCATCGATAATGCTATATTTGATTATTATGAAGATAAGATCTTAACATGATAAACAAATCGATAGAATATTTGGTCTTAATTGCTACTACGAAGCGCACCTGTTGAATTAATCAACCACTTTATTGACGATGAGTTAGAGACAGTTATTAGTCATAAATTAAGCGAAATGGAGCTATAAAATACATTTAAATTTTCTGCGAAAATCAGGTAGTTTATATATTTTTTAAAAGGAAGCCGGCGCGTCTCTATTCCTAAAAGTTCCAATAGCAACATGTAAAATTAAATTTCAAAAAAGTAGAAGTCGTTTCACACTTATTAAAATTCGGATCACTTTTGATTTTGGAATAACATTAAAACTTTTTAGAAAAATAATAAAATCAATAATTTGCAAACAAAACACGATAGCCGTTTTGGCTATAAAACCTATTTGGTATTCAAATTTTTTTTTTAATAAATCGATTGTCATTTCATATACTGTACTGTACGCTTACTGCCATATGTTGTTCGTTATAAGGGTTAATATCGGATAGAATTTAGGTGTCACGTGATTAGCGATGAATGAGAAACGCGGACCTCCTTTTCATACAAACGACTAATATATACAGCGTTAGATACGTAGTGAATTAGAATAAGTCAGTCTTCCATAACGACTTATCAATATCATTTTATGTATGAACATATTATAAAAAAATTACCCGAATCGTAAAACCTTGTAACTAAGGGTCCGCTCTCCGTCCATCTGTATATATATACATCTGTTACTATAAAATTATTTAATTTTGCATATAATCAAATAAATACATTGTAAAATATATTGTTGTCTGGTAGAAATCGCTGTTAGCGATAAGACCGCCAATTGCTACACTGTCGTGTTATATTTAATTTGTAAATTTAATGTTAAAAATTTTATCTGTTAACTGTTAAAAATGGTGTGACAATAAAGTATTATTATTATTAATAATACATTGAACACGAATAAACTGACTAACGGCCGGTTTCTGAATTGAGAAAGTACAAAATCTCAACTGATTATTCTTAATAAATTAACTTTTTTTACGTTTCATATGGCAAAAAGTATTACATTTATCAAATTGCTATCAACTGATAATTAAAAATTTAAAAATCACTAATGAAAACATGTTTTAATGACATTTAAAGTGGCTTAAACACGGTTTGAGACGTGCTCAACTTCAAATTCTCAATTCAGAAACCGGGCGTAAGACTAAGATGTCCTTAAAACAGGCTTCATCTGTTTCGAAAATACAATAGCTCAAGTAACCAATGCGTGATTAATCAACAAACGTAATACGTAGGTTTATTTTTCCTTGTATTTCGTATGTCTTTTGCAAATAGTACGGATTGCACAGAACATCCTAATGCTCTCCAACAATATGCCCTTTGCGGTTTTGCGTTTGGCACGACCGACCTCGTGATCCGTTTGCAGTAATTGTTGCGAAGTCAGGGGGAGTATTACAGTCACGGTCATAGCCACAAGTTTTGTATGAAAAAATGGTGATTTTAATATTTTTATTACTTACGCTGTGTAAGATAAAGTTAGTTAGAGTAGCTCGGTGGCGTATTAGATGAGCGCCACCGCCCACAATCGTTGTTGTTAAGCAATTTTCGCAAGGGTCGGTCACGGGATGGGTGACCAAAAATTTTTTTTTGAGCTACTCTGAGCTTCGGAAGGCACATTAACCCATTGGTCCCGGTCTAATTTGCAGTCGTTACCCTCCGATGATGATGAAGGTTAAGTTACTGTTTGTAGAAAAAAATGCCCTATCAAATCAGAGGACTTGCACTTGTAAATATAGAAGCAAATTATAGAATACTATAGTTAATATTATTGCAAAATGTTTTCCTGGATATTTTGCGATGACATCACATAAATAAGTAAAGACAGACCGACAGTTTACACATGAATAAGATTATAATAATAACACCGGTGCGCCTGTGTACGTCGACAAATCACTATTTCCAGTGCAAATTATGTCAGTAGATTTAATAAAGGACCAATAAAACTAAGTTGACGTTATTTTATTTTTAAGAATCCAGAGTGAATCTGCATCTGAATGTCTTTTTGAGTCGTATAGAGCCGAATAAAAAAAGATCTTTATTACAAATCTTACAATTGTGGTTAAAAAATAAAAATAACTTATATTTGACCAATTTTGCATTCATAATATTATTTATTTAATATAATATTAAATAATTAAAAATGCTTGAAATTTCAACAGCCTAATTCGATTCTCACCCCTGCTGTCGGGGTGCCTGGGGCTGACGAAATATTTAAGGATTTTTCTTTAAAAAAGACCTCTTTTGATTTCAGACTAGCTGTCATTGCTTTTCGTTTTTTGCATTTGTCCTCTTTGACTGCCATATTTAATGACAAAATCTCAACGTCTGAAATTACTTACATTTCAAAAGTTTTGAATTTATTTTTCATAGATAACAGTGGTCGTATATGCCACTTTAGTAATTAGTAAATATTATGTAGTAAGCGATCATAATATATATACAAAGTTTCATTTAAAATAATTTGGTTTTAAATACAACCGATTAATGCAAAGGAGGTCGCCATTTAAAAAAAAAACAAGATAACCAGCCTTCATACTAAAATAATAGTAACCTTTTTAAAAGAAATTTTGTAACATACTGATTCACCCACATCGAGTGTGCGTTATTGCCGCATCAACGGCAGGCGATTATTTCGCTCCATTGATTCGTATAATTGTTTATATTTCCCGGTGACCATCGGTTAAAACGCTACAAAATGTAGGTAACCGACGGATTGTGGCGTGCATGATATTGGCTTACATTTTTAATAACCCGTCGATTGCTTGCGACTTCACTGAAAAATCAAATATTATTTAGAAATGTTTTTCATTTAGACGCTCAGAAGGGGCGATCTCGATGCCATTTCATGTTCATTTTTGCATATGTTTTATTTATTTGTGGCAATATTCCTTACCAACGAGTAATTTATAACGAGACGCGTCTAATACGCACTTAGTTCCGACAGCGACGGTTTATCTCTTGCTATAACTGTTCCTATAGCTTTAAATTTATTTTATTATTCATTTAATATGTTTATATGTTTTTATAATACTCTTGTTTAATTATTTAGATTTTTAATCAATGATTTTTATAGAAATAAAATGTGTTTTCTTTTCCTTGGATATTATAAATTATCGAATGTATTTTAGTTAAAGTCTCATTCTTTTACCTTTTAATTTTTTGGTTTTAATTTGCCATTCTCCTTTTATCGAAACTTCTTTTGCAGTTTTTAAACAAGGCATAATAAATATGCTAACCTAAAAACTTCCGCCTATATAATATGAGAGAATTTTAATTTGTAAAATAAAATTAGGAAATTGTTTAAAAAATCTTGTTCGTGGCACTGTCTTAATTTGAATAAGCAAGCTCATAATAGCGAATACCTTGGATGACTAACAACAAAACTAAACAAGTACAAAGTGTTTAACCAAACAGTTAACTGTTGGTAACTTAACTAAGTTCTTAGTTACGGCTCGTTTCCATTTAAACATTTGTTGCTTGCAAACAAATAATTTGTAAATTTAAATGATGATGTTAGAATGTCTAAAGTTATCTACACAACCAAGTCGCTATGCGTTTCTCTCAATTCCTGTGTCGGGCAACCTCTTAACTCATCCCTACTGACAATTGACAGCTGATATCGATCTAGTTCATAATGTTGGATAGATTTCTTGAGGAAGGAAGCTTCGTCAAATCGAATGCTTCGTCAATTCAATACGTTTAAATACATAAATAAGAATGAACTTTTATTATTCTTTAGTCAAGTTAAAGTCAAAATAATCTTTATTCAAATAGACTTCTTAAAAGTACTTTTGAATCGTCCAACATTTTTTCCCTACCGTTCGTACAGGAGGTCTTTTGGCTGATAAGAAGAACGAGCAAGAAACTCACCAGCTTTAATAGAAATAATGACATTTACATAAACCATGTCATTTCCAGATCAATACATTATAAATAGAGAGAAAGGAAAAAAAACTATAGTCTTATAATGATAACATAATCATTTAATAATATATGAAACAAGATAATTTTTGATATATAATGAGTTAAAAAAGTAATCACCTATCCTGTTGCTGGATCATCTCAAGTCCAAGCATTCTTATCTGTTATATAATCGGATACCTTATATAAGCTTTTTTAATAAGTATTTTTTTAATAGAAGATTTAAACTGCATGATATCTAATTGTTGTATTTTGCTTGGGACCTTATTGTAGAAGAGCACACAAAGAGCCCTGAATGAGTTATTAACTTTTTGCAGTCTAGTGACAGGCACCGTTAATTAATTTTTATTTCTTGTATTAAAATTGTGTACATCACTTTTTATAGAAAACAAACTAATATTTTTACGAATGTACATTAAGTTATTGTATATGTATTGAGAAGCAACAGTCATTATGTCTATTTTTATAAATTCCTATAAGTTCCTAATCCTAAGATTATAAATTAATCTAATTGCTCTTTTCTGAAGCAAAAATCGTTTGTATGTCGGCAGCTTTTCCCCATAATAGGATTCCGTACGATATTACACTTTGAAAGTAACTGAAGTATACTAATTTGGCAGTATCTATGTCAGATAAGCTACGTATCTTCATTACGGCATATGCTGCAGAGCTAAGTCTACTCGACAATTTATCAATATGTGGGCCCCACTGTAGTTTAGAATCCAATGTTATTCCTAAAAATACTGTGGTATCCACAAGGTCCATGTTCTTATCTTTTATATTAACATTTATATCTTATTTTATTAACATTAGGTAGTACAAATTTTAGGTATTTTGTTTTTCTTCATTAAGGAGAAGATTATTAACATTAAACCAATGTACTACTTTAGTGATACAATTGTTCACATCGTCATTTAGTGGTAGCCCTCTTTTGATTTTAAACAAAAGTGAACTGTCATCCGCAAATAAAACGATCTCGTGAACATCCCTTACGAAATAAGGCAAGTCATTTATGTAAATTAAAAACAAGAAAGGACCAAGTACTGAGCCCTGCGGAACACCCATCTTAACTATCGATCCAGGGGATTTTTTGCCATTTATATCAACCCTTTGTACTCTATCAGTCAAGTATGAGACAATAAAATCCAATGAATTATCTCTAAATCCAAAATAATGAAGTTTCCTAATCAATGTTTCATGAAAAATACAATCAAATGCCTTAGATTGGTCACAGAAAATTTATTGTATTAACTCGACACCGGCTTCGGTTGTTGAGCCAAATTGTTGTCGATTCATAAGCTTATTCTTGTAAAAGTATATTTGTATTTGATCTAGCATGATTTTCTCGAAAATCTTACTAAACGTAGGTAGCACGGATATAGGTCTATAGTTAGTAGGGTCAGATGTGCTACAAATTAATAGAAATAATTTGTAGGGTTTTTAACCTGTTAAGAAAACTGAATTAATCATATTCACACCTACATCGTATTTTGTTGCAAGCACAACATCTATTTCATAATGAAATATGCTTACAAATCCCAGGTACCCTGAGGTGGGGCCTCCCAAACACCCACTTCAGGGTTCCTGAGACTGATGGATTTTTTAAGCATTTTTTCATTAAGAGTGGATAGATAAATAACTCTTTATTGTTACACAATATTTACAGATACAAACGTAATTTAAACCAGTTTAATAATATACCGGTAATATATTTACCGGTATACCATTGTGAATGCAAATTGATAAGATATAATAACGAAACATATTACTATTAAATATGGACATTTACATTGATCAACATCGTCATATTATAATACTAGTGTCATCTTGCGACAGTCGAACGAATCAGTGACTTACTACAATATATTGAAATCGAATGTTACTACATATACGTAAAAATATATGAAAAAAAAATTTTTTCAACGCCCTAAATATCGGATAAATCTTAATTTTTTTTCAAAAATTGACGATGGTATTCGTAGGCTTTATTGTTGCCGCAACTTTATTGTATTTGTAACAAAATATATACAGATATTGTGATAAATCAAACATTAAAGTTATTAAAATAAACTAGATTTCGATTTTCATTTTATAAATCGTCCGGGAATAATTTCGTATACACAATACATTTTATAAGATTTTTATGATTCTCAGGTACCACAAACATACAACATGTTAATTTTGTTTTGCTGTAAGAATAGATATTATTAAGAAAACTGTGAATAATAACAAATAACAATTATTAATTAACGATATTGACTAATACAAGTGTGTTTACTTAAGACCGTATATTTCCTTAGCTAACACGTGATTGCAAGGACAGTATGTTAGTTACTTAACTAAACCTTGTTATTACTGACTTCAATTTAACAACGGTATTCGAAAAGCCTGTTATTAAAAAAGTGGCTAAAACAAACCATACCTATCAAATCGACTGAAAGTATAAAACGTGAAATTGGATGAGTTCGATGGCGCAGTGTTTAGCGCGTTCGATCTGCGATGCGAAAGTGAAGCAATTTTCGCAATGGCCGGTTATAGGATGGGTGACCGAGAATTATTATCTCCAGCTCCTCCGTGCTTCGAAAGGCACGCTAAGCGGTTCGTTTCGGCTGCATCTGCCGTTGATAACATCGACCAAACCACGCCGGACCCGCGTGGTTCATGGCCCATTCTCTATATTCGACGTGATTGCGTCCGTAGGGAAACCCTTTGCTTCCACAGCGCCGACATTTTTGTGCTGGTTATGAATAATGACGAAAAAGTGAAATATAAAAATTATCCCTATCTACTCGACGACTAAAAATATTTACAAACTATGTCTTTTTCAGGGAGATGAAGAGGACTTGGGAGAGCTGTACCAGGACGAGGCCAATGGAGCCGCCTTGCTCATCAGGCGGCACCCGAAGCATGGAAAACTGGTCGTGGTAAGTGTCAATGCGTTTTTAATTTGTGGAGAAAATTTAAACTACGTAAATAGTTTCTACCAAATAAAACAAATAACTATGCCATGTTTTTTGAATTTGACCGTTTGGACCATTCCAAAAAAAATTTCCCTCTCACTTGTTCGAAATATCTCTCGGCTGACAAAAGAGCAAGTAAAAGAAACCTACTAGCTCTTTATAAGAAGTAAGTAGTATTACAATAATAATAAAAAACAATTATCAATATCTGTAGGACATAGCATAGGTACAAATGATTAGTTATTGTAGAACAAAACGAAAATATAAGAGTGCATTATTTCTTCAATTTAAAGCATAAATTAATATTGTCAATTGAGGCATAAGGAATCTGTTATATAAAAAATTAGTTCATACCTAACAGGGTAATTTCCAAATAAGTCACTATATTGCACAAAAACTAAAATTTACATGGTAGTAAATATACAGATTCTAATTTAAATTTTTAAAACCGCATGATTATCTTATTATCTTTAAATTAAAAGTCGTGATTTACATACATGTCTGTGTGTCACGTGACTTGAAACACGACCCGCCATTGTGTGATGTCACTGTGGTGACAGCTATCAGATTAGTCATATAAACGCCTATTAATTCATAAAACTCCTAGATGGCGCTGTTCTTACCTTAATTATATATTTTTATTTGGTAATCGATCGTTAGATGGCATTGTTCTTGTTTTATTGACATCTTTTAATTTTCTGCTCTATACCTTTGTTTTGTATACATATCACAGTGATGTCATGAATATGACGGCCTGCGTTTTCGCTGGTATAAAAACGTGTTTATTTTTGCGAAATATTAGATTTATGCCTTTTTTTAATAAAATAAACAGTTTTAAGTGTTATTTCAAACATAGAAGAATATACTATTATTCCAGTAAGATTATAAATGGAGAATTTTACGGTGGCATATACTTACATTAAAAATAAACTCTTATAAATTGATATGGGAATAGGAGATACAATACTGCTTTTTGCGATGTCTAAAAACACCTTATTTTTAAAGCATTTTAGATATTTACTTATGCCACACGCGTGACATGCCACACTCCATTCTATAGACTATCCTGATTTAGTGCTTCCTAGTTTAGTAGACGAGCACGTACCAATGTGACTGGTAATAATTAGTTTCTGTACAAGATGGCCGAAACGTGATTGCACTTAATGATATTAATATTGTCCGAACAAAGTAACGTATTTGTGATTATATTCTCCATATATTTTGACTGAAACAGATTCAAAATGAATTTATTTATTTACTACGAATAAGGTCCATTACATTGCTTAATTTATATGTAATAGTAATATAGTCCAACTTATTCAGCTATAAGAGTAGCATGCAAAATTTATTTAATTACATTTACAACCTTTACTTCGTCTATTATAATGTCAATATATGCTATTATTTAATTTAATTACATAATTTATTGAATTTATTATATTTTATAATGAAAATATGTAAATTGCTTTTGACAAAAATAGAACTTCATAATTATACATTGATGTCATAGTAAATAATTTTAGATTAAAGATTATTATTTAAGATTCAAAATAATGACATCAAAATAAGATATCGTCATCGATAAAAATAAAAATTCAGCTAATAACGTCTAAGGAATCTGTTTTCCCTGTGGATAGAGCTATAAATCCGAAGGACACTTTTTATAAATAAATTTTGTTTCGTTCTAATAATATTTGTTGTGCGAAAATCGTACATATCACGCATACGCCACAGATCTTTCCGTCACAGAATATGTGTCTTGCATTTATCATTATCTTGCATAGATCACAATAGAAGCTGGGTTATTGGGCAACCGACCATGAACCGACCTCAGTTTACTTGCAGTTCTATTGTTAACGTCGCAATTTTAAATTATACTCATAAATCATTAGTATAGAACTTTTTGGTGACAGTTTCAGCATTGACTTTGAAATACGTAAGTACGATATAATTTTCGTATAACTCTTTAAACTCGAATTTTTGCACAATACTTTCCCACTAAGTTATGTACTACAGTAGGACCTCGTTAAGTCGAACCTCGATAAGTCGAAAACCTCCGAATCTCGAAAAAATGTTTTGTTACCTTCCCTTCAAACACCAAAACCTCCATTACTCGAAATTTCAACCCTCTATTAGTCGAAATAATCAGTGCGTCCCTGTAAGCCATTTTGGTACATATTTTCCCTCTATAACTCGAAAAATTAAATTGGACCTCTGTATCTCAAACATAGCAATGTTTGATTTTACAACCTTTACAACTCGACTATTTGAAACTTATCACCTCTATAGCTCGAAGAAAAATACATACTCCATGCGCTCCATGGGTTTCCATCAAAGAGGCAAGAACAGCATTGAATACTTTACGGAATTTTATAGAGCAAACCAGCAACTCTGAAGAAAAAGAATTTTCTGCTCTTTATAATGATATGAAGAGCAGAAAATTATTTTTCTTCAGAGTTGCTGGTGGACAATGCTATAGATAGAGAACAACCAAACTATCTAAAACAAAAAAAAATTACTGACTTCTTTTAATGACATATTTTTTATTTAAGGATGTTTTGAACATTGTTGATTTGTAATACAAAAATTATAATATGTTTATCACCTCTGCAACTAAAATTTTTATTTATTTTACCTCTCTAACTCAAAATAATAAGAATGAATCTCAACCTCTTTATGTCGAATCAAAATACGCCTAAGTCGAAATCCTCTATAATTCGAAAACTCTATAACTCGAATTTTTTGGCGTTTCCCTTGATGTTCGACTTATAGAGGTTCGACTGTATAAAGATTTTTGGGTTAAGGAGATAAAAGGCTAATGAATTTTTGTATGAAACTGTCAGTTTTGAATCTCAATCGATAAAACAATTTATTAAGCTACTTGGTTAGAAATTAGGAAGAACATATATCAGGATTTCAGGAAATTTAACTTGTAAAGAGGTGAAAGGCTGACAAAGGTTCAAAAGTATTTTTGTTTCACATCAAATTTATTTGAAATTTTGAAAGCGTTCGTGTTAATTCACGCAGAAAACCCGCGAGCATGTAGCATATATTTTTTGATAGTTGATAGGCTGGAAGTGCCATAGACTACTTTTTACCGCGTAAAAATATGTCGTTGCTTTAGAAACATTCATTATTGCCTTTAAATATATGAGCGACGTAACTATTCAAAAACAATTGAAGATTTTTTTAAGAGAACATTTAAATCTTTTCTTTAAGCTCCATGAGAATTACTCATAAAGTTGGTGTTTTTAAAAACGAACGTGAAAAGGCTAAGGGGTCTTCCGAAAGATCAATTCTTTTTTTAGGGCGAAAACCCACAGATGACAATAACGTGTTTACGCTATAAAATTTGTTTTTTTACGGCGCAGTAACATAATTTTATCACCGCCGTTTACGACCTTACATCTCTTGTTCATTTCTTTCAATACGACCACAATGTTGAAACGTGAAACTAATAATTGTTTTGTGTTCAGAAAGAATAAGGGATCGACGATAAACTGTCCTTTTTCTCCGTAACCTTTTTTTAGAATTTATATCATAAGCTGTCGTCGTACATACCTACTATAGAGTATTGTACTCAATACTAATGACATAATCTATAATATTTAATACTAATTGAGAATGCTTATAATACTCTTTTATATACACTGTTAATTATGCAAGTAATAAAAAAATCCAAGCAATATTTAAATCAAACATGAATAGCTAATAAATTTATATTTTACAAGAAATCAAAAAAACTTCGTGAAAGACTGGAACAAGCTAAAAAAATATGCACCAAATATACATAACATGCAGCCGGAGGCATAAAATTGAATAATTAGCCGGGTTTTTGTTTTTTTTTTTAAATTATAATTTTATTTATGTCTTTTTACTTAGAAAAACTGCCAGGTTGGTTCAGAAAGTGAAAGAACGAAGTCCATATTTTCAAACTTTATTAATGTATTGTTTTTATTAGTATTTCAGTAATGATAATTATGATACTTTTTGGTATCCTTGTTTTGAGGCTTTTAATTTGATTGTAGTATATATTTGAAACGTTTTTTTTATAATTTAATATAACGGCGCCGCACAACCGCCATGTTTGATTTGTTTAATGTTACCTAGGTATCTAAGAACACTTGGGCTATTAAGATAAATATAACGATACCTCAATTATCTAAATAAAGAAAATTAAATACATACATACAAGATACGCGCGAAATATTTATTTATTGATTTCCGAAATGATTTGTTCCTACATCATACAACAATCGTAGAACTTATATCATAGAGGATTCATTCAACACTACAAATGTTTCAAAGTACGTAGCGACATCTAGTTAGTTTTCGAGTACTACAAACTTGCAGCATCGATTGACAATCGAAAGGAAATAAATCGTAATTTTTCATGTGGTTACACCTTACACGTTTGATCTCAGGAAGGTTCGATCGGTCACGAGCTGGTGATCAGGCCGATCCCTGACTCGATGACTGCGGCCGCGCTCGACGATGAGATGTTCCTCGACCCCGGCAGCATGTCGGACATGGTGTCCATAGATACGGGCAAGCCAATCAGTGAGTATAGCATTCTAACGTCAGCATCTTCAGCCAATTGTGTCTCCCCATGTGGGTCCAGTGCGGATTGATAGGTATTAAAGACTGCAGATGCAGCCGGGGCAAATGACACGTGCCTTCCGAAGTACACAAGGCTCGAGATAATGAAATTTCTTGTTTTCCCTATTTTTAATTTATAAACAAATGTCTAACTAAAAATAACTTCATTAAAATTAACTCACAGAAAAGCCATGTAAAAAGTCCATTTAACTATAAAAACGTTTTAATGATTTTATAAATCAATATGTTTCTATAATTTGCTTGTTTTATATATTTATTTACATATTTAATCCATTATTTGGACTCTTGTAATCTTCTAAATTACATTAAGTTTTGACTAAATTAAAATATGATAGAAAACAGACGAATTTAGACAAACATAGCTAGGTATGAAGGTATTTTGAAAACTGATATAAACCAAAATCATAATCACAGTTAGAGGGTTGTTATGCAGTCGCACAACAGCTACTCTGTTAAAAACAGACTCGAAATCGACGTCCAATAAATTGCTGTCGCAGCATAGAACTTCAACCAAATAATAGCTTAATATTATATTACGTTTTAGTATAAGTAGCTGTAAGATTTGTAAATAAAGCATTCCATCCTTCCACCTTCTACGGAGTTTTACTACCCGACGACAAGCAAGCCTACGACCCGATCTGAGTTGCCAAAGCTTTATTACCTTTTGATGTAGGTTTTATTTGATTGAACCTCTATAACGTGGCAGCGCTGCGTTCATCGTCGAGTTCGAGGCTAATTTTAAAACAGAATAGCACAATAGTATAATCGACTTAAATAATGAATTAATTTAACCGAAAATCTTTGCTCTATATTGTGCGATCATTCACGATGTGATGTTGTTCTTTGCTTCTTCAGTGAAAAGAAAGAGACAAGACCAGGAGCAGCTGAGGCAGGCGTTGAACGGCGCCCGACATGTCATCATCAAACGTGAACCTGCCACCGGCGACCATCTTGGTGATTATGGTACGTATATAAGTATTTTTAAATAATTAAAATAACATAAGACAACTTCAGGGTAACTGCTCAGTTCCCAAATTAAGTTGCTACAGTATTAGTATTCTGTAAATTTGAAACAATTAAGGCACTACAACACCTTGACCCGAGACAATATAGAAAAGGCAATTTTGCTATATTGACCTGACGGGAATCGCATCCGGCGTGAGATCTTTTTAAAAGCTTTTATTTAACTTGCCTTGTTGGTATGTTAGTGCGCAAATCTCGGAACTCAAATTTGAC
Organism: Diatraea saccharalis; assembly: GCA_918026875.4. Lineage (NCBI taxonomy): Eukaryota > Metazoa > Arthropoda > Insecta > Lepidoptera > Crambidae > Diatraea > Diatraea saccharalis. Next base: position 1,854,490 of record OU893336.1, read on the forward strand.
CCACTTCTCAATGTCCGATAGATTTCAAGTTTTACATAGACATGTAAGTCAGATGATAATGCAATTTTATGGTGTCAGTAAGCTGATATGATGATAAAGTCGAAAGGTGGTCATAGGAACTTAGTGATGAAATGATGCAACTGCTTCGTGTTTGGACTCTTTATGTCCCTCTTAATAAGAACAACAACATATTGAGACAAAACTAAAAAGTAAAAAAATTTTAAACATGCTTTTGTTTCATCATCGTCATCCATCATAATCATCAGCACTTTTACGTCCCCACTGCAAGGGCTCAAGCCTTCCTTATGGATGGTTAAGGAGGATTGGCCATGACCCTCCACGCTGGCCCAATGCGGATTGGAGGGTAATGCTTTTATTTACGCGTATTAAAAACGCAAATAAATAAATTCTTCACATTTAAAGTACTTATAGTGAAAATTTTCTCTAACAGTGATTTACTGGAAAAGCTTATAGCATGTAAAAAATATGTACATTTCTATTAGCGCTATAAGCTTTTCAAGTCAGTTACTGTTAGAGAAAATTTTGATTATAAGTAACTTTAAATGTTTAATGTTTTTTGATCTACTTTTTTTAAACAAAATTTATTTAATATTTTTTTTTTACTATATTTTCATTAGTGTATAAACAACTTTTAAGCAAAGCCACAGTTTAATGGCATCAATACTGATAGGGCTGGGCCTACCCACAAGAAAATATACCACGATAAAATATTATTAGTAGTTAAAACACAAAATTCAATATTTCAAGTATATAAATAAAGTCATATAGTTGAATATATGTTTGGGTTTTAAATTTCCACGTTATGAATGAAAGTTATGTAATACGATATTTTTTTTTAAATTATCTATCGAAATATTGAATATAGGTCATAATTTTTCCCTGTCTTTAGCCATAATTCATTTACTCTGACCTTTTTTGTCAATTCTCTGTCATTTTTCCTCCTTCCAACGTTTTTATTGAAAAACTTTACTCCGGTTCTTTGCACCTTTGTATCCGAGTGGCACGCACACCTACTTCAAGGTTTCAATCTCTGATGTGTGGTTCGATTCCCGATCGGGTCAATGTAAAACATGTATTTTTTCTGTACTAAGGTTTATGTGGTACTTTCATTGTTTCATATAAGTTAATTTGGATTTAAGCAGCAGTGTAAGTGGTATAGTGAAATATTTATTTATTATATATTTGCATGTAAATAAAAATAAACTTAATATAAACAAATGAACATTCCATATACACTTATTCAAGTTTCTGAGAACAGTGATCCGCACGATAACATCACTGTCAATGATAAATCACTTATCGATATTATCTCCATATCGATCATGATACATCACGTGCAATGCACACGAACACGTGCCCTGCCGCGCATCGTTCGAATAATTCTATCATCGATTAATAACATCGAGATAATGGCCGACAAACGAATTATGGTAATCGCACCGGTTCCCCGTGCGAAAACACGGACACGCTTACATGATGTGTTTGCTCAAACTATTTGCGAATTATCGAGTTTCTAATTTAAACGATATTTTACGCTTCGAAAAAGCACCTGGTGATAAATTAATTTTATTATTTTATTTATTTTTAATGGGTGTCTCGAACGAAACCCATTTGAATTTTCAATATCGAATAATTTTCGTCGCGCTAAAAATGGATCGCAGTTTTATATTTTCTTTCTTAATTCCATAATGTTTCTACAAGGTTTTTTTAAAATCCAAATTTAAATATACTTATGCAGTATTTAAGTCAATCAATTTCTCATTAGCAAATAAATTACCGAAATGATGATTTTTCTCATATTATTATACAACTATCCATCTATCCATGATCTGACACATTTCTTTTTAAAATTATTAATGAATAACAAATTGTCACTCAGTGCAACAAAAACCAGAATGGTTTGTCTGTGCACTACTTTGCCGACATACTTTATCTTTAGATATCTTTCATTTTTCCAAGGGAAAAAGTAAAAAATGGCTTATAATTCTCACAAGTCACATCACAACGAAATATTCGACGACTGATTGGGAGATTTTATGTATTTCCTAACAAAGTTTTTCAGTAAAGACAAGAGTGACATTCATCTGTAGCTACCAAATAATAAAACAAATACTTATCTTGATGCTGGTGAAATTAAAAAAAAATAGATAACAGTTTATACTCGTAAACCTAGTATTCAAAGAGGTCTCTGATCTATAATTTTGTAAAAGTTCCATACAATACATAACAATTTCCATCAGATTCCATATCTACTCATCTCGCTTAATAATTAAGTTCGTTAAATAGCAATATAATCGATAAAATGGCAAACTTATCACACAGGAAATGAGATACAAATAACATTTGAATATGTAATGGTTTTTCTTCGATGTGCATTACTGATCTTCAATCTTGATGTTTTTATGCAAAATGAGTTTGTCTTATCTCAAACAAGCTGTTTTCTAGTGACATTGCTCGCTTATAATAAAGACTATTTGATTTTTATTGAATTCATGGTAGCTGTCACGGCATGTAATAAGAAGAGAAAGAACACGAACACAGAGTTAGGTAGAGAATATTATTAATAATTTGTCCAAGTGTTTAACTTATACCTCAGATTTCCGGTTCAAGTTCGGAAAAAGCGGAATTTAGATACGTACGTCTCAAATACACAATTGAACGCTTTCGATACGCGGCCTCATTACCTAATTTTCTATTACTAGATTAATCCAATATTGGGACAAGATATTACGTAAGGTCTAACTACGAGCTCTTTATGATATAATACGTTAATATTTGTACAATCTCTGTTTTACTACTCTGATGTTAATTAGGTAAGATATTCTATAATTCACGGTCAATGTCATTTTTTTACGTCGATATAATTATTTAATTGATTCTTAATATAGATTCACACTGTATCATTAATAATTGGGAAGAAAGGTAACACAAAACTTAGACCGGAGACTATTGTCTTTGGTGTGAGTTTAACGTTACCTTTGTTGTTTCGAATTTCCATAATATTTACTTTAAAAGTTCTATATTTCCCTTGCATCTCTATTAATTATGTCACCTGCACTCTTGAACTTGAAGACGACACGTGACAAGCAGAGAAACGTGTTTCATAATAAACGCGGGAAAGGTGTGTGTCAACATATTCAAAATGGCCGCCAGTCGCTAAGTTATAAAATGTCGTTTTGCCGCGCATTATTATAATCGTAATGCTAATGAGCATAAACTGTGATACCAAACAATGTACGTTCGTTTTTTAATGAGATGCTAATGTATATAAACAAATATTTTGTGTATTTATTAAATAATCGATTACCTAAAGCACAGTATTTAATGATAAGTTAAGCCGAAATACAACCCTGTTCTAATGTCTCTTCATGTTTTATAACGCAGATTTATAATGTCTATTTTATTTCAAACAAATTTAAATAAAAAGTAACAACATCTTTTTGGGCGTATCTATTGATATCGATGAAGGTACATAACACAAGTTTGATGTGTCGCAAAATAGTGCCATCAGAATTTATTCAAAGTCCATCATATTCTCCAGACTTGCAATCGCTGGATAACAATTTGTTTTACAATAAGCGAAGAGGAGACTAAAGAGCCTTAGAAATAGTTTTACTGGATGAATTAGAAATCATTCCTAATATTTAAGTAATATTGGCCTAGTCGCTATGAAACGGTGCCGTAAGCTGGAAAGTATATAATTTTTGACATAATAAACAGGTGTAGTACCAAAATCGTAGAAGCTTGCTAACGTGCTGCCTGTGCCCAAAAAGGATAGCTGTGCTGAACCCCTCAAACTATCGAAAAATCTCGTTCACCTTTATGCTTTCCAAAATTATGGAACGAGTATTAAACTCTTGATTGATGGCATACCTGGAGGATAATGATCTCCTTGGTGACCGACAATTTAGGTTTCATCATGGTCGATCAACGGGAGATCTTCTTGTGTGTGGCATACACCATTGGAGTGAAACGATTGAGAAAATGGCGAAGCTCTTGATGTCTCGCTTGATATCCTTTGATAGGAGCTTGGGCTTGGTGAACTTATTTCTTATTTATTTATTTTGGGAAGACCAACTACTAAAACAAATACATAGAGATTAACAAGACTATAGGAAGCCATTTACAGGTCCTTATATTTAGTAAATCTGTTCTAAATTTGGGATGACATTTAATTAATCCTTTCATCGATCATTATCAATCTAAAAAAGACTATTCATCAATGCATGCCTGGCTTTCTCAAAACCAGTATTAAATAGGTCAAAATCGAATTCGATTCACATTTTATTAAAATTGTTTCATGCACGCCATATAAAGGAATTTTGTCTTTAATTATAGGTAGTATTAATCTGTGGAAGAAAAATAAGCGCACTCGATCTTAAAATTTTACGAGGCGGTATAATGGAAATCGAACCTAACAATTCAGGACAATCGACGACATTGGATGAGGTCTTAAGCAATAAGCAAAGATCATCAAAGACGTTCGATTGTATGTGCTCTAGCGGTATGATATGATGCTTCTTCGAGTGGAGCAGGTAATCAGAGGAAGAAAACGGCTCAGACGATCGGAAACATAGATCACGTAAAAATTTAATCTGAATATTCTCCAATTCATATTCAAGATGACTGCGTACAAATGTGCAGTAAATGATTTTTAAAGTCTAAGCTTGCTTAAAATCATGAGACCGTTTAATAAAGCCTAATGTCCTGTATGCTTTAGCGATAATACTGTTGATATGGACATCGAATATTAGGTGAATAGACGTTATCCTAGCGAAGATCTTCATGTCATCATCGATATAGATAAGAGACTAGAAAAACTGAAGCATTTCTCAATATCAATCACGAAAACAGCAAAGGTCCAAGCAACGAACCCTGTGGAATAATGGAACGCTAGGGATGTCAACCCAACAGGAAATGTAATTAATAATATTATTAATAGCTTGAGATAAGAACGGTTATTAAGGTAGGATATTAAACACTTTAGAAGATCTCCCTTGAAGCTTAGAAACTAATAAATGGTGTGGAATTCTGTCAAAAGTTTTGCTATAGCCGTATATATAAGTACACTTGCCCTCCATTATCCATTGTATCAGCGATGGTTTCATTCAAAAGAACAAGATTAAAGACTGTTGACCGACATTTCAGAAATCCATGTTGCTGAGGACTTATTGATTGTCTAATACAAGGATACAACTGATCGTAAATTAAACGTTCCAAAACCTTTGCAACTATACACAGTTTAGAAACCGGTCTATAGTTTTCTACCTCATATTTTAATCTCTTTTTGTGGATTGGTGTTATAAATGCCCGCTTCCATTGGGAAGGTGTATATCCTTGCATAAGGGATATTCGAAAAAGGACGCACAGAGATATCGAGGTTGATTTGGTTATCAGAAAATATGATGGTAACACATGCGGAAAGGTAGATTTAGAGGCATCTAGTTTTTGAAGCACCTTCGCAACTCTATTGTAACTGATTTTTATAGAAAATATATAGAGGTAGAATCAGTAATTGGAACATTCTGAATTAGTGCAGGCGAGTTCACGGCAAAAGTTGAAAGAAAGTAATTAGAAAATGCTTCGCAAATCGAGTCGACAGTATTATAGGTCGAATCATTGTAGTTAAGACTACAAGACATACCATTAGATTTTTTTAGAACATACATAATTCCGGAAATTGTTTGGATGTTGATGAATTGAGTTTTCTATTTACATTAAATAATTTTTATAGCATAGCTTTTCTAAAAAATTGACTCGATCACGTAGCAAATTGTAACTTTGAATATCTGCTAGATTGCCATAGGTTTTATATTTTCAATGATATTTTGCTTTTTAAGAATATCTGAGACACGTATAATTAATCAATTTTATTTTGTATTTTTATACAAAAAAAATAGAATAATTTCTACACTAAATGGCATGAATTTGAATTCGGGTCTGGATTTTTACATAATCCTCCTCGTATGAACATTCTACGAATCATAACCCTCCTTCGCTGTAGTCGGGTAAAAACGTCATATGAGACGTGTTGACTTGTTGACGTTTAAGCCTGGTACTAAAGTTAGTCCTCTGGTAGTCCTCGTTTTATAATAAGGCGAGCCAAATTTGATTTTTAAACGTTTCAATATAGGTTGCAAAATGCTTTGGCATAAGTTCGTATTGTAAAAAATGTTGTTTATAAAAAACTATAAAAACTTGCGGCGCTAGATGAAATATGTTATTTTAATTTAACTCATACTATTATATGGCAGTCACATTATTCTTGATTATTATAATAACAAAAAGGAACCACAAAATTAAGAACAATTTCGAAGCATAATAAATATGTAAAAGATTATAAAATGGATATTTTAAATAATTTATTGAAAAATAACGTATAATCCGTAATGGTTCGACCGACCAATGGATTCGAAATTATTGAAAAATAAAGAATCTGCTAAACGACAGTAAGAGTCGGGCATTGATAAGGGTTCCGTACAAATATTTGTTGCATTTTAAAAACTATAGGTACATTTCTTACTTTTTTAGCGCAATATATCAATTTCTGTGATTGATATCGAACATCTTAAAATCAAGTGGAGAAATTCGACGGTTTTGTATAACCTGACGTGCTGTCTGATGTACGATCAAACATAAGTCCAAAGATTCAATCGCTTTGGATTTGCGCAAGTGGGGCACATATTAATATCTGTGGGGTTGGGTTCGGAAAATACGGAATCCTAAAAACAACACAAGATAATAATGTAGACTTTATTGTAGACACATTATGAGGTCATAAGGTTGAGTTTCGCTTACGTCATCCATTACTTTATATTCTTATATGTTGCGAACGCTAATAATAAATTTTGCGAACGTCTAATTACGTTAGGGATAATCTTGCCGTTTAGCGAGAGCGACTTCGTAAAATGTTTTTTAATGAGTTTGAGTATGTACTCAATAAAGTAGTTTATCTTTTCTCGACATTAGAATTAGTTATCTAGTTTATATGTGATAGTATTTTCGAGGCATTTGCATACAAAAAGCCTTTGTCGCAATTTAACATGTCAGCCTCCAACCGCGCCTGACGTCGGCACCATCTTTCACATCAACCTTTTCACTACCTACGCATGCAATTTACCAGCGTCATTAAATTTAAACTTTAAAGTTAAGTAAGCTAGAATTCAACATCATTTTTTTGTTGTTTCCAGCGTTCATGGAGCCAGATCACTTGAGTAAGAGATACAGGCGGAAACGTTCCACCGGCTCCCACTCCAAAGGCAAACGAGATGCCCCCTATGTCATATATCCAGAGATATTGGTCATAGTGGACTATGACGGTTATAGGTAAGTTAAGGTGAAGTTTATAAGTTGCACAAGCTGGAATAGGGAAGCTGGGCCCAATTGAAACAGGGTACGGAGAAGATAACGCTTATAATTTATAAAGTATTAGTGCTTTGACAAGAGACGAGAGGAACGCAAGGCATCTCCGGCCTTGACTGGAAATTTCTTCCACATCTCTCTTTCCTTGGAATTCTTGTGATAACGCTAATAATTTACAATTATAAGCGATTTCTCCACCGCACCAGTTTGCCATATAAGGAATCAGACTTTAAAATTCTATTGCAGCAAGCGTAGTGTAGACTAATATCGTCTTATAAAATAAGAACTAACATTAGTAGTTAAGTTTAAACCTAACGATTCGATCGCACTCTAGTAAATGATTCAGCTGAAAGGTAGAAAAGGACCTATCCTTAGTCTACTGACTGCTGATACCGTTCTACCAGATGAGTCGACTCGCATATGACATTAATATGACGATATCTGTCTTTGAAGGAAGTTAAATGAAATGAAATGAAAATGAAAATGATGTGCCTAGCTACGCCACTTAAAATTGTGATTAATAGGATATACATCCTTGGCATTTCAACATTCATTTTCAAAAATGAACAGTAGCATTGTTGCCTGTTACACTATAGAATTTACACTTACACCTACATTATATTGTCGTGTTATTTGCAGATTGCACGGTGGAGACAACGTCCAAATAAAACGGTACTTCGTGTCATTTTGGAACGGAGTCGATCTGCGCTACAAACTGCTCAAAGGGCCTAGAATAAGGATATCCATAGCGGGAATTATTATATCCAGGGTACGTGTTATTTTATTAATACAATGAATGCGCCATCTGTATATAGCCAGTTATATATTCTGGTCGTAGAACACCAGTGTCATGTATTGCCATGCCAAGGAACGCAACAGCAGCCAATTTTTGTATGCTAATCATAGACAATACATATGCTAATACAACTAGGCATATTAATTTAAACTAGCTATCCCGAAAGGCCTTGTTATGTCAATAGCAACTACTAATCAACTTGATGGCACACCAAAGATAATCCTAACGCCATATTGTTTTAAGCTTTTGCGGTCATTTACATTGATAGTTTTTCGCGAGATCTCGTGAAAAACTTGTCACTGACATTTTTTTTTGTGTTTCTGATAGGAAAGGAAAATTGTTGTTTTATTACATATTTTTACGATTTTTTTAAGGTCCATAAGGATTTTCCTCAGATTTTATCAAACACAACAAAAAAATAGCCAAATCGGTGCATTCGTCGTCGAGTTTGTCGCTTAGCGACACATTTAGCGATTCGTTTTTATTTATAGATATAAAAAATATAATAGTTATAGATTTTCGATTAACATAAAAAAAAGAAAAAGAAGAGTTTTACGTTCATTTATTCGAACAAAAATCATATATAATTCAAACATTTCCTAATTAGTCGTAGTCAGTTTGAAGTCGACCATCTCGTCAGTTTCTATACAAAGCTCTTCTAGTAAAGCCTTCTTTGATTTAGGATAGCCTTCTAGCACTGCTTCCAAAATATCGCTGGATATTCTTTTACGTTTTCTGAAAATATTCATATATTTATCACCTCGTATTTTGAATAATACTTACCTATATATTATCACATGCATTTTTTTAATCAACATGCATTCTAACGACGTATGAAAATACGCCTATAAAATACATTAATGTGAAAAATACAAATCAAACTATGTAGTTTTTTTGTGAGTTTTCTCCATTAAACTACATAAAAACCTGCCTTAATTCTCTTTTTTTACATTTTTTATCTGTATTTATAATCAGTATCTTAACTGGAAATAAAAAAAAATACTGTATTTCAAATTATATTTAGAATTTATGCGAACTTACATAATAATAATATATTAAAGAGAACCCGCACTGATTTTTTTTGTTAAAAAAAATGCTTTGCAATATATTCATTTTACTCTAAAAAATCATGCCACAGAACGAATAAACAGTCTCTCTCTGCGAAATTTTTAATAGCATATAAGTAAAAGTGAAAAACGATTTGAAAATATTTTTTTAGTGTTCGGAGGTACATTTTTCAACATTTCGTTAAAAATAAGATTTTAGATAGAACCTTTTGTTCTGCGAGGTCAAGAAACTATCACAAATACTAGTTTTCGGGTGGGTGACGGAAAAATACCGATCTCAAGACGCTCTGTGTACGCTAGGTCTCGTGGTAGATCGTGGCCAGTTTTTTCTAAGGCAAGATTATATCAATTTAGCCCATGCCACGTAGGTGTATATTATTAGCATGGGACCAGCAGAGCGTCCGCCCAACTCTCTAGCCGCAGGATACGATATTTTAGCGATGCTATGACGATATTTCGTTTCATGTTACTACTTTGATGTGTCATTTGATGGTTAATTGAGGATAAATCACTAAATTGGTAATATGTACTATCCAAACATGTTAAAGTAATAAAACGAGAATTATATGGAATATGCACTTTATTAACTTTATTACATTAGTGACGTCCCGCGTGTCATAGGAATACATGAAACCGTTTATTACCTATAACGTGGCGTCACTCGATGTGGACTAAATATAATTTCCCTTTTATCCATGTATTGTGCCATAAAATTGAGGACATAAATTTACCGGTTACCATACCTATATTCCTTAAACAATTTCTGATGTTGATCTAAAATAAGTTTCTTCTCATCAGCACTTATCACCGCAGTAGAGTTCCTCAAAGTGTTCAATTTTATCTCCATACTGTTGATTCTTTGCTTAGCCTGGTCTATTTGAGAAAGAGCAGCCAAGGTCGTCGGCGCAGAAGTAAGAATTTTCAGTTTCGATTCGACGCTTTTTAGTTTACTGATGTTTTCTTCTAACAATTGGCTCAAACATTTTAACTGACTGTCATAGTCTGTATTAAAAAACATGTATGATTTGATTGGTCTTTGAGTATAAAATTAATCTTTATTATTTTTATATTCAAAGGCCTGGCTGTTTGATGAAAATACGCTCAATAGTAAGGGAAAAAATAACTGTAAAAGATATTCATCAGTCCTGATGGGTCTCGGGCAGCTCAAGGGTTAGAGCAGTCGCAATTGCGAAAGCTTGTGCGTTCGGGTCCCATATCGGGGTGGGACTGGTGATTTATAGAAGCATTTATTCATTACAAAATATAGCCATAGCTAAATAAGACCAATAAATGTATTAGAAACATCACATCATCAGCCACTACTGGGGCTCAGACCTTCACTTTGGATAGAATGTAATCTAATAAGGAGAATGGGCTATGACCCACCATGCCTGCCCAGTGTGGATAGGTAGGTGTTAGCGACCGCAGATGCACCGGGACTAACGACCTAACGTAGCTTCCGAAGCACGGGGAGCTCAAGACATTTTTGGACACCCACCCTATTACCGACCCTTGCAAAAGTTGCTTATCATCCGCACCGCAGACTGAACGCATTAAGCACTACACTCGAGCTCCTCTTTATTGGATAACATCGCATAAATTACTCGACCGGGAATCGAATCTGGGACTTCAGACATGACGCACCCTTGAAATCACATGCAAGCCACACAGCTACGAAGGTCGTTGGACATTATGCTTTATACGAGTATCTGTGAATAATCTCCAAAAGACATTTTGACTACTTCGCTGTTGTATCGTCGTTTTTAAAGTCCCCAATTTGATTATTGATCCCCAATTAGGGAGCATTATTGTCTCGAATTTTATTAATAAGTAAGTAGGTGCTTAGTAAAAAAGCAAGAGTTAATGAATGTTCCACGAAATTTTATTTTTAAATATGTACTGTACCTTACTTACCTTCAACATCAGTGTCATTCTCTTTATTGTCTTCTTGTAGAGCAACGTAAACTTTTTGTTTGCCATACAATTTACATCGGATTTTGCCGCTTTCTACCAAAGCGTCCAGTGTTTTTTGTACGACTGTCTTTGTGTACGCACCACGCAAGTTCACTGTTACATCAGCACATGAATACGGACGATTTGTGTCAACTAAATACTTTAAAATTGCTTCACTTGCCATGTTTTCAAATATTAAGATTGTTTTCGGAAATTTCTATGCTAACTTATGTTTTAAGTTGCCGCCATTTCAAATCTCCCATAGAGTCAAAGATATTAATGACAAAGAAATAGATCACATTCCGCCATAAATTCTCGACTAAGCAAGCAGCTTAGTCAACAGTAAATGGCAGGCAAAAACAGAACCTGAAACAAAAACTGGAAATCGCTAATGCACATTTCTAATAATATAATTATTATGAATGTTTCATATCATCATATAAAATTAAAACAAGTAAATAACGATATGCATAAATTAGAACACCTGCAATGAATTATAAGATTAACGACGAGGGTTATATTAATTAGCTCAAAAATTTGAAATAAAAGATTGAATAAAAAGATAGAGAAAATAAAAATTAATAATGAAGCCCCATAACTGGTTTAGTTACTAGCTTGCTTATTTAACGGGTGACCCGATAAATGTTATGCTTTCAAGGTTAAGAAAGTTATTCGACAGTCAAATGTGAATCACAAATAACCTGTTTTCACTACACCTGACGAACTGAATGTTATCGTATTTGTATGAAAATGTTGATAAAAACTATACATTTAATTGTTATGTTTAGTTTTTTTTTTTAACATGAATATCTATCTATAAAGGATCGTCTCTACTTTTCATACATTGATTGACTCTCATTTGTTTTTTTAAAGGTTAGTAATAATTTAAAATAGATTTTGCTCAAAAAAGAATAATATCTTAGCATTTTTTCATTTGCAAGCCAGGGAGACTCGTAATTTATGAATAATGTTTTGAGGTTTATAACAGCCGTCAAAACTCGAGATAATTGTGAAGGTATTTTAAAAACTAATGCATTAAAATCCAAACTTTTTATATTTTGATTCGTAAACATAGAAATAAATCTACATATAGTTGTTAATGTGCACTTTTTAACCTTATGATAAAAGAATACCTATTTTTTCCGTAGTAGATGAAAAGAAACTTAGCAAACCGTCATTGGGTCCGAATCGCATTGGGTTAGTATAGCAAACCATCATTTAAGGGTTCGAATCTCATTCGGGTAGTAATCATAGGACTAACTAAAAATAATTATCAGCCTCGCAATTATTATCCTGGCTTTATTTTAAGATTTATTTCCTAATATGAAATAATTAAATAATAAGTATTTTTTGAGATATAGCACATCACTAGACACCTTAGTAATTTTTAGGTCAAAATTGGACATGTTTTTTTCCATATTATCTAATATATTATCTCTTTGATGATCCAAAAAAATCTGTAACCAACTATGAATTTTTGTCAATATAGGACTAAATAACCAAAATTCAACACCTAGATGGTGCGCTTGCAATTGATTCGTTGTAAAAATAATTTCATTAAACGAGTAGAATACGCCAATTAATAATAGTAAACGTATGCTCTATAACGCATTTTAAATGTTGCAGGGACGTGATGCTACGCCATATTTAGAAAGGAATCGTGTTGGACGCGATGCTATAGATTCCGCTGCAGCCCTTACAGACATGGGCAAGTATCTATTCAGAGAAAGGAGACTGCCAGTCTACGATATTGCTGTTGCCATCACGAAGTAAGCTCATTATTGATATTTGTGTTACTATTACATTTAATAATTATTAAAATCATATTTGCAATATATACGAACTCAATTTTCAATGTCATATCTTCACTAAAATTAATCTTGTAAAAATAAAAAGTAAATGATCTCTCTTTCTATTATCTAGCAGAAAGACATTTAAAATACTAAGTATGAAGAAACAAATATGTAAATGTAACTAATTAGAAACTGCAAGTCTAGACCAAGAACATGTACCTGTTATACATAACTAAGAGCTTTACTAGTGAAACACTAATTAGGTTTGTCTACATTAAATAACCAGAATTAAAAACGATATCAATTTTATGAAATTAAATAAATAAGTATACTTTAATATCCTTAATGAAAACTCAAGGAGACTACTTGTCGTGGGTTCGAGTCTAATCTCCGAGTACCAGGGGCAAAGCGGATTTTTTAAGCATTTTTCATTAAGAATATTTTCCAGTATACCATTGTGAAAGAAAAATTGATCAAATATAATAGTATTCTTTAAATTAGTTAATTAAATGTATATCATGCTAGTTGCTCCAGAGTACATGCAGCATTTGTTTATCATAAAGATTTGAATAGAGCATTTTTAGTTGACTTGGGTAGTAGTAAGTATAAGACACAGGTATTTAATTTTGTAATGCTGTATGACAATAATTTTATTTATGCAGTTTATCATTGACGTATCAACGCTGGAAAGAAAACATGTAATAACCTGGAAAACCATATTTGCTCTGGCAGAAAAACTTTTTATTAAAAAAAAAAACTGTATTTTATAACTTAGGTTTACTATATTTATTACTATGGATTTTCATAAGATATTTTAAAAGAAAAATGCATTCTTACATATAATTCGATGTCTGCTAGAGAATGAGTTATTGCATTAAGTCTGCAATTTTTGCATTTGAAAATATTCCACAATAGTAAATTATTATCATTATTAATATTTTTAATTTTTAATGTACTTTGCCATTGGATAAATCAGGTAAGTCGGTGAGTATTTTGTATTTACATTATTTTATTATTAAATTAGATGTTCTAAATATGATTTAGCGCCATTATAGCATTAGGCCTTAATATCCTAAAGCTGAATGAAGTGAAATTGATTTCACCAACAGGTATGACATGTGCCGCCGTCGCAAGGGTGGTCGCTGTACCAAAGGCACCGCTGGTAAATTTATTTCAAACAAAACATTTACATAGGATGGATTGCGAGTGGTTATCAGCTCTGCATTAACCGAAGCTTATATACCAGTGACATTAATTCGGCTTCATAATTTTAAGGTTAAGGATTTTGGTAATGGCGCTGAATATTTTTTCTATGTGCAATTAGGAAGTCAAGAAATCCAGGGTTAATGCGGACGTTCGTTTCATTTCTGTTATAAATGTTGGGAACGTGTGCGATGTTGTAATAGGGTCGGTATGACCTGACAGTTGAAAATTTAATTTGAGATTTATCTATTTCCCTAAACTTTCAGACTAGACATGTGCAGAAGACAATACGCGAACGATGCTTGCAATAGAGGGACGGCAGGTAGGCGTGTGTTTCTCTAGATTCAGTATATTCCAAAAGCACGCCTTTTATATCATCAATGTCCCACCACTCCTTTGTACACAGTTCCCTGGTGTGATCATTATCCGCCTATCGTGTACCTTTACCATGTCATGGTATCATTATATTCGCACCTTGTGAATAATAACTATCTATACAACAGTTAGACCTCTTCTACCACACTGTATATTTCTGTTAATATCTTTCATGTAGATACTGTACCTACCTATACTTCAGAACTAGATCTTTATGTAGCCTAGTCATTCATCGTATTTTATTCTTATAAATCGTATTTCGTATGTCGTCTTAAAACCATTAAATGTACTTACCTACTGTGTTACTTTCGTATTTCAGTTGTTCTATTTCTTTTTTGTAAAAAATGCTTTAGCGAAAATCACTTGATGTAGCAGATTATTTTGTCATTTCATGATGAAATGAAATCTTTTCTCACCTTTAATCTTAGCTTGAATGATTATTTTTTGTTATAAAAAGGCGACACTAATCAATGTGCGCATAAAGTAGTTGAAAAAAGCAACAAAAAATTTCAAATACACCATTGAAACACCCCTTTCAAAGATGGTCTTAAATTTGTTATGATATTTTTGATGCTCATATTGCGATTATTACTTTCAAAAAACATCAGCGATTATAGAATATAAGTATATATAATACATATCCGTTTTTATAATAATAGAGTTTAAACATAGTACTGTATTATCAGTATCAGTCGGACGTTGTCATTGCAGAATAGATAATGTAAATATGTTATCTCGATTTAGATACTAACGTAATCGAGTTTCTACTAACCTGTACCTGTACGAAAATAAACGATATAGTCTGTGACAAACAAAAAATGTCGCTCTGCTCTATGCTTAATAAAATGGCGGGAATGTGCAATTCTTATTAATACCACTTGCTTGGATAATGGAATTAACTGTACAATAAATAAAACGGTGCACGCACATTATATAAAATTATAACTAATACCTGATGGAATGTACATACGTTTATTATAAATATGTAGTTTTAAAACCTCGCTTCAAGAAATACTTAGACAGCTTCATAAGATTGTAATTTTCTACCATACCTTCTCTTTCTCTACTAACACTATTAAAATAATTTATTTTCCAACACAACAAACTGCATGACTCCACACTGAAGGTATATATTAAACATACTGTATCATACTATCTAATTCCATCATGTACCAATTGTAAGTATCTATGTTTATCTACTCATGATTCGCCAAACTCTTCAGCATCACCATCAATATGTGAGTAGTATCCAAAAATATACCATTTCCTACACATGTCCTTTGTTCTCATTTACGTCTATGTTCATAGTTTATTGTTTGAATATTGAGAAAGAATCATCGTATAACACAATTTTCGTTGAATAAATAGGGTTTGCGTACGTCGGTGGTGCTTGTGTGGTGAACAAGAGATTGGAGAAGGTGAATTCTGTCGCCATAATTGAAGATACGGGCGGTTTCTCAGGAATAATAGTTGCCGCTCATGAAGTTGGACATTTGTGAGTAGTTTTAATTTGTTTAGGAAATTAATAAATGTGAATATTGTTCCAAGCAAATGGAAATGACTAATATTTGCATTATTCACTGCAAAATTATCATTTAATTTAAGATCTCTATAGACGAGAATATAGATATCAAGTTATTCCGTTATAACCCAGCGAGCTATCTAAGTGCTCATAAGGGTGACAAGCACAGGCCACTTCTAACAGCTAAATTCCTATCCATTTAATAAAGAAAAAGTGATGGGGCTCATGCTTTCCCTATGGGTTGGAGTTGAAACATCCACTTGCAACTAGTGGGCGATTGCTGTTCCTAGCTGTCAATGGTCGGTCAATATTCTATTGACCAATAAGATAGCGCGTAGAGGTCGCCCGCACTCCGCGTGCTATCAACCAGTGTAAATGAGACTAGGACCGGAAGGTGGTCTCAATTGGTTATAACAACCGGTTAGGGAGTCTAAAGGGGAATTGTTTTTCTCCGAGCTGAGAGTTGCAAGCTCGGGATTGTGGTCGCAATAGTAGGTGTAGTGTAATTTCGAAGTGTACATATATTAAGTGGCGGCGAAGCTTTGTTAGCGCGGTTCAGGTATCACCTCGTGACTGATTAGCAAGGTAAGATGGCGGTAAGATAAATATTCACTTGTAGATTGGGCGCTGTGCACGACGGTAGTCCGCCTCCGTCATACCTGGGCGGGCCGGGCGCTGAGAAGTGTCGGTGGGAGGACGGATTCATCATGTCCGATCTCCGGCACACGGAGAAGGGATTCAGGTGGTCGCCTTGCAGCGTGCAGAGCTTCCACCACTTCCTAAAGTGAGTAACGAATGTCCTAGATATCTCATTTATGCCCTCAGCGTAAAGTTCACATCCCTATGTATCGCAGCAGCTGTATTATTGTATTTTTTTTTTTCAAGTTGTCACTTGGTTCGATTCCCAATCACGTAAATATAGAAACTAACATTGTTGTCTTGTGATACCACCGTTATTTCAAACTTCTATAATACAAGTAGTAAGTTTAGCTACTTAATTTGTATTCTGAGCAATGGTAGTGATATTTATTTTAAAATATGTTTTGTATATACAGCGGCGACACGGCGACTTGTTTATATAACTCTCCCCATGAAGACGACTCATTACCGCGGGTGCTACCAGGAAGGTTGCTCACATTGGACGCTCAGTGTCGGAAAGATAGAGGCACCAGGTAATTAACCTCTTTCACTTGAATTTGATAGGACCAAACTTAAATTTAGATTGGTTAGTTGAACGGAATTGCTACCAATATTTCATATAACTCATTGCCAGTATCATTTGCAAACTAGGTCGCTCTAGGCTAGATGGTTCTACCCGCCCCCTTTTAGCTGACATAATTTAGGCACTGCAGATGAAATTACTTTCTTAACAACGTATATTGAAATAGTTTAAAAAAAATCTTGTATTTATGTCGTGGTGTAATAAAATTATTTTTTATCTTATCGTTGGTATATGTTATTTTAGAATAGACATGTCTAGTATGCCTATTATTCCATGAAAATACTATGAAACGTGATAACAACTGAATAAATTTAAGAGTATATTTTGGATAAGCAAGTTAAGATACAATTACCAACAACTGGTATTTCGTCATTCAGATTTTGGCACACAATATTGTAAGTCATTATTTACAATATTATATGTTATATGTTGCACTTCTCTCAGCGAGAGATCGATCGAAATAGAATAATTATAAATATACAGGGTTATTTATAAAACACAATTTCGCAAAATTAAATAGCTAACATAACATTATAAATAACAACCATTGTTCTATGAACTGATTAATTTCGTACACTTTCATAAATACTTCACACATTGCTTTATTGCAAAAAATATTTTAATTTAACATACCCTACTCACACCCAGTAGGTATCTCATATGTGGATAGTTCATCAATAATTTTTTTAATACACATTGAGCTGTGTTAAAACTCGTAGACATGAGCTGGTGTTTTGATGACCCTGTATAAATAGATGGTTTTTGTTTCTACCAATGTAATGAATCTATGAAATAAAAATGTATTTATTCAAATAAGTTTGTTTCGAGAACTATGGAATCGCCCAAAAAAAATTTTTCCCCTACCACTTGTTCAGGACGTCTTTTAGCTGACAAGAAGAACAAGCGAAAGAAACTCACCAGCTCTTTATCATAACTAATTAAATTTACATACATCATGTCATTACCAAAATGGTACGTAATATAACAATAATAAATACAACATTCATTATAACTATGTATGTATATGATTAGATTATTAATAATGTTACAATCGGTTTGTTCAGCGCGTGCTTCAAGGACGAGCGCGTGTGCGCGCAGTTGTTCTGCTTCGACTCGGCGAGCGGGTACTGCGTCGCGTACCGCCCCGCCGCGGAGGGGTCGCCCTGCGGGGACGGACAGGTGACACGCACACACGCGCACACATACCTATATACACGACACACACACACGCATACACAGTCATACTAAATATACAAATCAATTCATACACACGTTACAAACACGTCATATTTCAATATGAAAAGAGGATATGTAAATAAAAAAAAATAGTAGCAAACAAAATGTGAAATCTAGATATTTTTGTCACAGGGCAAATACTTCAACACATATTGTTTAAACAGGCCGCAGTCAATAATCTTAGAATGATAATATAAAATAGATTTTTAAAAGAATAATAGATACAAGGCGATGAAATATTTGATAATAATTGTAATAGGACTTAAATAAAATTGATTTACATAAAAATGTACGGAAAAGCTTTCTAAAGATTTATATTATGCACAAACCTTTCATTAAATTCAAAAAAATTCGAAATCTCACAGTCACAATAATTATTTACCGTTAACGCTAACACATATACATTACCACGTAAATGTATATTATGTAGTCTGTCACACCACATGCAGACAAACTTAACTACTTTACTGTGTAATCTATTTCCGTAACACGACTTTCAACTAACATATTTTTTTTTTTTGTAATAATTGTGCAATAAATATTTGTTCAATACTTATTTGAATATTATAATCGTCAGTATTGTATCAACGGACGGTGCATAACCGAGCACGAGAACATAATCCCGGACTATTCGCAGCACACGCCAAGCTATGTACGACCAGAGACTAGCCCCTTCTATGGTAACATCACAAGGTAAATATATGTATCTATATTATTTGCATAACTAAATTAATTAAAATAATATATAATTTTTTTGTATAATTTGAATTATCAGAAATTATGTTATTGACAATTGATTTGAATAATTTTAATTTTTACTATAATAAAGAATATATAAAAAAAGCATAAAAAATATAATGATAAGTTATACAGGGCTATTAAAAAAATAAATAATCTCTCTTCCAGCTAACGAAACTTTTGATATAAAGATTTACAGTTTTTTTTTTCATAAAATAGATAGATAAATACATAAAATAGAGTTATAAATATGACGAGAGTACAATAAAAACTTGGAAAATAATTTCTGATCAATGTATTGAATTGTGTTAAAACCCATTGATCAAATGTTGGTTTATGATGTTTGGCTATCTATACCAGTGAGTTGGGCGGTATTGTACTAATGACCCTGTATAAAAATAATACAATACATTTTGATTACTATTGTATTTATTTTTTATTAAGTTTTATTCGATAAATTTTACTCAAAGTTATAAAATGAAGACAGAATCGATTAAGATAATGAAAAAAGACTGATTGAGATTTTTTTCATGCAATATGTGACCGATTATACTAAACATTAAATCATAGCTATTAATACATAATGTAACGCGTGGTGGATATTAATCACAATACTGACTTTTAAAATGAGATGTCACCATCATCTCAAACAATCAACTTGTGTACAATCGCGAACACAAGTCTTTTCTTTTAATTAATGGCAGGTGAAGTCTTGACTGTAGTAAAAATCTAGCCTTAATTGGCAATCGACTAATTATTGTTTTAACCGAACGCAGTTACGAAGAGACAACACCGTACACACCGAGTATACACACAGAAAATTACAATCAAAACACAACAGTATCGTCGACTACAGAGAATTACACAACAAAGAAACCTATACCGACCACCGAGAAAACAACACAAACACAAGCGACCAGTACACATCCGCCGTCCATAAACAAATATTCTATATCAACGACGAGGAGTCCGTACGATTTCAAAGATTTCTATTCGAGAACAACAAAACCGACACCAAGACCGGAACCGAAAAGAGGTTTCTACAATAAGGATGACTTCGACAGCTACTTTAAGCCGACAACGAAAAGTCCGTATCCGGATAAAGGCGTCAAATCAATTTTCAAATTCGGAACTTATTATTCGACAAAACCGAAATCGAACGATAATTCAATAAGGCCGGACGCCAATTCGCAGCAAGTGCAGATAGAGCCAGCGAGACTCGTTTACTCGTACCAGAGGAATTTGACTACGGGCGAAGTGGTACGGCAATAGAATATAGCGCTTACCGGTAAGAGTATAAAGTTCGGAATGCATTGGAGTCATATCTATCGTCATGGACCTTCCAGCTCATGCATCACTCATCGTTTCGGAACGTTCAAAGCTTCATTTAATTTGACATTGAAGTTGCGTTTTGAAATGTTATCTCTGAACAGCTCACTTCCTTATTTCAGGGTTTTCGGCTGATGTAAATAATTTCTAATATCATAAATCCATCGAATTTTATATGAAATGAATGTGTACATACATTACTACTTTTTCACTTTACATATCTTAATAGGTAGACACATTGTACAGTCAATAACAAAAAGTGTCATCAATTTAAAAACAAAATAATGTGCTTGCTAAATTAGTGAATTTTGAATTAGTGACTAAGAATTTTGCTATTGACTGTATTATTACATAAAGCTACGTGATTCAAAACGTGTGCATTACATTATTTATTACTTTGACAAAATGGTTCTGATAAATAGCCACAAGTATTATGCCACACAGTCTATCTTATTACTTTTCTAATTTCTTTATTTTATTTTATAAAATCTGGTAATGAGCTCGATGTAATACATAAATAATTTTTTCAGCAGTTTAATGCCAAATTATTTTTACGTTAAAAAACACATAGTACATTAAAAGAAGTATCGAGTGCATGACTGCTGTGAACCACATTCTTTCAAAAGCATTTTAACCTATTAAACTACTAGGGCGTTTCAATCGATCGATTTGATTTCCTATTGCACGCATTAACCTTCCAACGGCGTGGTACGAACAACAATAAATCTCCTCATTTTTTTCTACCACAAAACAGCGTACAATCTAGCTCATTACCTGAATTGTATATATATTGGCGTCTTGCATTCATTAAGCATGCATCCACATCACCATCTACTGAACTGTGAAATCTGCATTAGATTCAATAAATAGCATGCAATATCAACCCGAATGTTATTGACATATCACAACAAAATTTAAAATTATTATTGCATATCGAATCCAATTTATTAATTAGACTGTACAATAATTAAATTATGTTACATAACTTTTTTATTTTGTGCATTTTTCAGCAATCACTAAACTGCCAGTTGCACCAAAATCCATTAAAATTGTCATTAGTTTAAAGCGACATTACCCATACAAATTTGACATTCATTAGTGTTTAAAGGCGTCTTTAAACGTTAATGGACGTTTATGCAACTGACTTTTAATGAAATTTGTTATTTCCATACCTAAATTCAACTATTTATCTGGCACCACAGTATATAACTATTATGCATAACATTTGTTTGTATTTCAGCCGCCACTAATGGTAGGAGCGGGCCGAGCACAGAAAGACTGCCACGCCGGCGACGGACAGACGCCGGTACTCTATATAAAAAAATGTTGGTTACCGCACATCCCGAACATTGCGAACATAACATTCGCACTGACAGACAGTGTGAACGAGACAACGATGTAACTGATAAGTTCGTATTATAAATATACTAGGACTTCGTCAGTGTAAAAAACCTTTTTTTGTACGTATTTAGTTCCAATTTATGTCACTTTGATTGTTACAAAAACTTGTATAATTTTTAATAATATCAAAATTAAATGAGTTTAAAAAAAAAATTATAACACTATAGAAGTTGACAGTACTTTTTGTAAAAATGAATGTTGCAATTTTTTACTTTTTGTATAATCTTATATTATTATAATTAATGATTAATATTGCAATAAACTTGTGTGTGTACATAAAATAATTAATAAGTTCTTGTTATATGTAATTATTTCATTCATTTAATTTTCAGGTTTAAATAAACTTGTGTTATTTTTATTTTTTTGTATTGTATTATGTCTCTTTGTAACTATAAAATAAACATGTGATTTAAACGAACAAATAATTCAATTGCAACGAATTTTAATTAAATATATATATATATATATATATATATATATATATATATATATATATATATATATATATATATAAGAGTTCAATAAAAAACGCAATGAAATAAATATATTTTTTGTAATCACAACGAATTTTTTTTTTATAAATAATATAATAATATATTATGTGATATTTTGAACAAATACATACATTTATAAATAAATAAGATCAAGCAGATGGGATTGCTTTGCTTGTTTTTATTTCAATAATACTATTAATAAAATAATGTTTAATAATATTGTAATTACAGCTGTACCTATGGGATGTGCGTTTATGTGTGTGCGTTAAAATGTGTCCTGAAGACAAAAAGAAACTTAAATGAAAGTGTCAGGCGCAACTCTATGAGTGATATTATGTGATTGTTTTATTTTAAAAGAGATCTGAACTTTTTAAGTACATTTAGTTTTAGATTATTAAATAAATCTGACGATACGCGAGTGATCTGAAATATTTTATGATAATACTCTGAGAAAAATCAATCTATGTTTTAATAGCGTTACGCTGATAGAAAACTGCCACGACGTGCCTTTTACACGATGTGTTTCTTTATTGCCCGAGAAAGTTATGAAAATTCACTGGATTTTTTTTTAAATTTAATATTTGATATCCAAACTCATGAACTTTTCAATAAAATCTGTCAAATTTCTCCGCTTGATTTTGACCCTTAATGTTATATGAGAAATTGACATATTGTGGTAAATGACGTGCTGCCATGTGTACACAAAGAGCCAACACAAGATGATTTATAAGCTAAAAAAACTTTTTTGTCATTGAAAAATAGGTTTGTTACTACAAAACGCCTGTAGAATTGATATTTATCTTTAAACCGTAGGTCGTAAAAGTCAATATTGATTACTTAATTTGCAGTGTTATTCTGTAATAAAATCTGCGCTGTCACAGCAAAGAGGTTTAATCGTTTGTTAAACCTCTATTTTCTTTTTGGAGTTTTTTTTTTCTTCTTTTGGCGTCACACGGTTTGTGTATTTGCCAGTCTTTTTGGAGTTTATTTGTTTGAACCTCTATTCTGGGTTAGCGATGCGTTCAAGTGGTACACATTTTTTTAATTACGAATATAAACTTTCTCGGGAAATTAAAAATTCACAGTGTATTCAAATATATTGTTAAGAGCAAAAGTTGATAATTTTTGCGAAATAAGTTGCATATTAGTGTATTATTTTTTGTGTGTTTAATAATTATCGTTTTAAGTGCGACTGGATCGCTGCTGACTTCGACTATTTTTATTTTTCACGTTTTTTTTTTATATTAGTGAATAATTTTATTTTTCACCCTGTTTTGTCAAATTATTTGGAATTTTATTTTATGTAATAAAGATTAATGTTATGATTTAATTAAGCTGTTTTATGAGAACTATTTATATGTGACATAGGTCTTTAATTTTAAAGTTACCAATAGAATAAAAAAAAATGTTAAAAAAAAGACAAATTCGATGATTGACGATAATGACTTATCGATGATTTACTGTGGATTTTTTTTTATATAGAAACTGATACATCACTTGCCGTTTTAATTATTTATTACGTTCAAACTATTTATGTATAAATAAATATATTCTTGTAACATCACGAATGTCTAAATTTTAAGAAAAAAATATAAAATAACGAAACATTGAATATTGTCGTTTTATTATGAACTCGCACCTTCCCATGTTGATATTATTCAATTTTAAACTTACAGAGTTTTACAGATTTCTTTCTACTACTCATACGAGTTAACATGACACCTGGCTCGAACTTGATATCCCCCCGCGCGACATCCCGCTGTCGCCTTTCAGTAGCGAAAGTATAACAGTTGGCATTTAATACGCCTTATTGGGCTATGAAATTTTTTGAAAAAATAATATTTGTCGGTATTAATTAATGAACTATTTATGAATAGCAGCAATGAATGAATCAATTGCTGCTATTGTTTTTTTAAATAAAGATGACAATGAAAGTAATACGTAGAAAATAGAGGAAAATTATAATAACGGTTGAGCGTAAAAATTAACTCCTAATTATTTATTTGTGCTTTTTTCCGTCGAAATGGAACTATTTAAATTATTTTCAGAACATTGTCATAATTCACTAATCGCATTAATTAACAGACGTGTGTCCGTTATGTACCGCGGCCCTTCAAGCATGCTTTGCAGACACTTCTTAATAGCCAGGTGTCATGTTAACTCGAGCGAGTAGTAAGATCGCGACCAAAATCATCAACTTTAAAATATTTTTTTACAAAGAAATAAGATTAATATTCCAACTTTCTTAATATACCTTCAAGGTTAAACTCAGTCGATACTAAGTTATCTGTAGTATCTATAGATATAGAAGGTAGAAGCGAGATCGATTAGAAATGTTCAAGACATCTTTTCGCGCAGTTGCACAAACGTCCATTAAGGATTTGATGACACCTTTGAGCTCTAATGAATGTCAAATTTATATGGGTTATTAAGCTTTAAACTAATAAAAAATTTAATGTACGTTTCTGCAACTCACTGTTAGGTTGGGTGACAAGAAGAACGAGCGAAGATAACTCACCAGTTCCAATCAGAAGTAAAGACATTTATATATATCATACAAATGCCAAATAGAAAGAAATAATATGGTACCATAAATAAAATAAAACACATGTCACGTATTACCGAACACCGATTTTATTAATTAATCTTATAAAAAAAATGTCATGCCTCTTCATTTCTCCCTAAAAGCAATATTATTATTAATGTTGACATAAATATTGTATACGCAAAAGTATAAAAAGTAATTCTTTTTGTCAGGCATAATTATTTGAAAAATTTTACGAATTTAATATTCAACTACCAAGAATTATTTTCAATTTTAGAAACGCCTGACTAAATACAAGCGGCAAATATGCACAAACACGTTACGTTCGGATATTTACTAGAATTTCGTTCTTAACAAAACGCCCTCTATTGTGACAGTGTTTTAGTGGATGACCACCAGATGCTAATCTTGACGGTTAACTTTGAAATAATGAAATACTCAGTCTTGGTCATCCACAAATATTTTAAATCACTTACTTATTTACCTATTTTGTGCAAGAACATTGTGTTACCCTGGGAACTGTATTTTCTTTAGTAAATTATATGTTTAAAAATCGGATGGTAGGTATTACAGAAAAAGTAAATTATCCCACAAACATACCTATTCTATCTACAAAATATACAAAAATCTACTTTTTTATATAAAAATAATTATTGCATGCGGTTTACTGCCCTCGAAATTCGCAGACAACGTTGAGACTTTACACGCATCGTTTTAATTGGATTTATTTACCAATTCTAAATACATATGGTAATTCAATGAGACACTTATTAGATATAAGCAAAAAATTAAGTACAAAATTATATATTCATTTAACTAACCTTAAATACTTTTAAGTTAAATTTATGCTGCTTTGTCAAATTAAGTAATAGTATTATTATGCATTTTCAGGCACAGTTTATTACAGAGAATTTCAAATTAACGCATTACATCCACCTCTGCCACCATCCAATTATTTTTTCTAAAGTAATTTTTCAATATTTTTACAAGTAAACCACACACAAATAACTAGTCGAGGTAAAAATAAATGAAAACAATTAACCAGTTTTCACAGGTAGCGCTGAAGTGTTGGATCCGACATTTTTCAACACCAGCTTAGCCAACATACCTACTGATAGACAGAACACTAGGCCGGCCGGCATGAACTTTCTGCTGTTGTAATATCTGAAAAAAAAAATTATCATATTACTACTTGAAGCAAAACTTTGAATCGCTCTTTACAAAACTTTTTAAATTGTTTCAAACAACTTTAAAAATAACAAAGTATATTGTTTACAATGTAAACATTTAACAATATAATATAGAATATAACCAAACACATATTGTTACCTGTAACCCATTAGCCCCCCTAGTGTAGTGGTAGTGCCCAACATCAATCCATAATTGGAGGGATCCTGGCTCAGCTGGTATGCCCCAACTCCTAAAATGTACAACATCAATAATTACATCGCACACATTAAGGTTAAATATTGCACTCATAAATAAATTAAATGCTCGGTGGCGTAGAGGATAAGCGCCGCGACCCGCGATCGTCTTAGTTAAGCAACTTTCGCAAAGGTCGGTCACGGGTTGGGTGACTAAAAAAATTATGGAAGGCACGTTGGTCCCGGCTGTATTTGCAGTCGGTAACACTCTCCGATCCGCATTGGGCCAGCGTGGCAGGTCATGGCCCTCTTCCTTAACCATCTATTAGGAAGACCTGAACCCCTGCAGTGGATACGTAGAAGGGCTGATGATGATGATGAAATAAATTAAAATATAAAATGAATTTATATTTAGGTTGAACCGGATTTACTATAGTATATTACTTACCAAGAATTGATCCAAAAATGATGCCAGCCCCTAGCGACGGTATGGATCCTGGAAGTGTTTAATTATATCTTATTGAACAGTCAACATCACGTCGGTTTATCACGAATCTGCTTAATTTCCCCACTTCATTTTAAACCTTGAGGGTCCTTGTATCTCTGCTTACGATACGTATCGAGAGTAAAGAAAAGACGTGCTCGCTTGATTTCATACATTTTTAATAACAGAAAAGAAAACAAATCCGTTTATAACAAAAAAAAAACTGTGATATTACATTATATGAAAACATATTTTTTTTTATCATCAATCATGTAAAATTTTCATAACATAATTTTTAAAACTGGTATAAAAAGTGATAACTTTATACAATCTCGCGTTAAAGCTTTGAGAATAGTTTAAAATCAAGTGCAAGAATTTGCCATACGGTGGTAACTTGATGTGCAGTTATGTCTAGAGTAGAACACTAGTTGAAACATTGATTTTTGGTTTACTTCTTACAATACTTTAGAACAACACATATTCAATCTATACTAAAATTACAAAGAGAGAAAGGTTTAAATTTTGCTTGTAGCGGGCAAATCTGAAAATACTGATCCGATCATGAAAGTTCTTTCACCTATGAGAAGCTACATCATACAAGTGGCATAGGCTATAACTTATGCAGATAAAGTAGTGGAAAACAATTAGTATTCAAATAAAGAAAATTGAGACGCTGTCTGGTACACTTGGTTAGCGATTACCTTCTGAAATTTTTCTTTGACTGTAATCTCATACTCCTCTATGTTTCATTGGAAGATCGAGAAACACTTAGCTGTTGGTCCTGTTTGCATATGCATACGATATCACTTGCACTACATAGTACATATTGCAACTATACCTATAACTATATTTTACCTTTCCTTAGTTAATTTAGCCAAAGACACTGCTATTTTAGCAAATTTATGACTTTGTTTGTGATGATATTTGTATATGTAAATAATTCAAAACACATTTAAACTTACCAGTTTTAAAGATAAGTTAAACAAAAATAACAACATACCTCAATGTAAATATAATTGAAAAATGTTATAGAAAATACTGATTTTATAAACAAATGATATTATAGTAAAGTTATTATGTATAGAAGATAGAACAATGGTGTTTTGTTAGTAAGAATTAAACAAGTTATGTCTGCCTAGTATGTTATTTTATTGATTTACATCAAACTGTCATGTTTATTATTATATTTAAGACATACTCGCCACGGGTTTGGCCCTTAGGATTATGGAATTTGAGCAACTATGAAAAATTGCAAAAGGTTGTGGCTTCGAATCCCGTCTCAGAGTGCCAGGGATAAAGTGGATTTTTTAAGCCTTTTGTCATTAAGAATATGTTCCAGTATAATATTGTGAATGCAAAATTGATCAAATATAACATTTTTAAATCATTTTGGCAGTGATGAACTAAAGATGTAAGAAAGAACTAGACAAACTAAAGTAAAAAAATATATATATAACTGTATGTTTTCGCCAATACGAATCACCTTAAAAATAGTCAAGACATCGCTCTTCTAGGTGGGCCATTAAATATTGTACAAAAAATTACATAGTCTACTTTTTTTGCCAGTGTAGGCAATTATTGCTCGGCTGGTCCACCCTAATTCAGCCCTGATTGTCAAATGATCTCAAGAAGACATAATAATTTTACATTGACCATAACAAATTGAAATGTTTCTTATAAGTTTTTTAAATTGGTAATAATATAGAAACAAGTCAGCTTAATTTCATAAAATCTACAATGTTAGATTAAATATAATAATCTTTCAATATATATGATGTCACGCACACGATACAAAAATAAAGCGATTGAAATTGGACTACGCTGATAATAAATGTTATCTACATTCAACCACGTTCAAATTATGTCTACTTTCAAATTAATAAGCAATATTGGCAGGAATTGAACATTTTCCAGCAAATATATATATATTAATGAAGTTATATTTTATGAAGAAAATGTTATAGATAAATGTTATAATATTTCAATTCAACACCAACCTGCTTTTGCATAACCCATAATACCACCGGCGGCTACCGTAGCAGCATATGCGAAACTAAGAAAATCGACTCCCATTTTTATACAAATAATATAGCAATCAAACCGGTATTATTTATTCTTATTCAAAGAACAATAAATATAAAAATATCACTTTATTTAAAGTTTGCCTACTACCACAGACTTAGTAGGTATCAGACGACCAACTTCCTAACAAAAAATTTCTTCGTAGAGCGTGATTGGGAGCCAGTGATACATGACAGCATCATTCGTTTTAAATATATAGATCTACTATCGGCAAAGGCATTTAGCTATACAGCCCTGTTTTGGGTAGGTACCTAGCCGTCTTCCTAGTTTCCACATTATTTTTACTTTAATTTAAATTCCTTTTTTGTTTTAATACAACAATAACAATAAAGCAGACTGATAAGTCTAGCTTATTATTATTGTTGTATTAAAACAAAAAAGGAAAAACGAACACGTAAATGAAACACACATTTTTCCAATATTATTTATTGAATAATTTATTTTTTAACTTATTATATTTTACACAGCTTTCTTCTGCATTCTCGGCAATTCTTAGCTACATTTTTTTAGTGGCACAACTTTATGAAACTTTTCAAGGTAATCACATTTTTTTTAAAGAGGGCACTGATATTTTTTTATACACTTATTTAAGTTTTTCTAAAATTTCAATTGCCTTTGGCCAGAAAGAATGATGCTCTTTTCCTTTATGCTTTTTTTGTTTATCGATGCTCCATTGACACTATCAAATAATTGGTCAAAGAATGAAACAACTTCAGCTGTATTTCTTAATGTTGTGCTGACGGGCCTGCCATCCACATAAGTTGCTGCAAATTAAAATATTCATACAATAATTGTATGAAACTTGATTCAAAACTATTAACTGTTAGTAAATTTCATCTAATACTCACAGAAATTTGCAGTGTAAGACAAAGCTGCAGACATATTTTTACACAATTTTTTACCTGCAAAAAGAGATATCATATTTAAAATTATCTTCATTAGAGAATCATTATTGTAATTTAAGTGTAAACTATATTAACTACTTGTTACATAATTAAAAATACAGGTCATTGAATCAACACTTGCTCTGATAGAGAATATAGAAGCTGAATACAAATTATTTCTTTTATTTATACTAATTTAAGTTATACTAATATAATAACCAATGCATTACCTTCATCATTTTAATTTTATCAGGTATAACTCATTGGTCATTTAATTTATGACGTAGCCCAGCTTAATTAGCAGCCAAATAATATCATGCCATTTTGCAAGTTTAATATCCAATATTAAATTTTTTGTTAAAAAATTGTTCCTGATGCATTTTATCAAGTATGCAGAATCATAATGTTCAAATCCACCCCACATATTTTAAGAATGCCAACTGAAACAAAAATTTAAGAACTTCTTAAAACATAGATAACAATATAAAAATAGGAACCTTCACTACTTTCATTAAATCTATTAGTTTTCTTTCATATAAATATAATTCTCTGTACCAACCTGTGATTTCAATTTAAAATTTGATCACACTAAGTGTCTTCTTTTAGATTTTTGAGTGCTGATTGGAAAGCTGAGCCTTGGTCATATATTATTGCGATGGGATTAAGGTCCAATTCAACAACTTTTTCTACTACTAACTTTTATTATACGAAAGTGCTGTTTCTAATGACATCTCATCAAATATAATGGAGCATATTTTTTGGAGTTTCATTTGTCCACCTGAAAAAATAAATTCAAATAGGTAGGTACATATTATTATTTGGTAGTAATACAAAAAATTATAAAAGTATAATGAAAAATCTTATATGGAATATATTTACCTCTTACATGAAGCCTGGTTCTATGATCGATTTTCTAATCATAGTATTCAGTGTAGTTTTGGATGATAAAATAAAAAATTTTGCTTAAAAATCAATAACACTTTGGACTCTGCTTTGATATTGATAAAGCAATTATCTTTTCTTCGGTAGTGAATCACCTCTCATGTTTATTTTTAGAGCACATGCTCACTTGCATTTCAAAAACGTTTTTTGCAACTGTGTTCATTTTTTGTCAGAACTTTTCAAATGATAACTTTTTACAAAACTTAACGGTATTTAAGTATTCTTAACTTTATTATGAAAGTTCAACTACGTCTTTGGCTTGTTATATTCTTCATAAATTCTCTGGTATAAAGGTGACAATTGGCTTTATTTGGTAATAAGCCTTTTGTTTGGGTACATTTCACAGGGTCTGTAACATCAAAAGTATTCAGTGAATTTCTCTATTAGAACTACTATTTGATTGAAATAAAGATACACTAAAGAAAGAGACAGGTCTTACCAGATAATTTAGTTTGTGTCATATTTTAATCTCCAGAGCAAGCAACTAATTGAGTAAACTCAGTGGCTGCAGACACGGGAGTCTCAATTTGTTCTTTTAAAATTACACCACCTATGAAATCAATATTATGTGTGTAAGATTAAAAAACAGGATATAATCTTAGATGATATTAGAAATATGTTATTTATATTATCAATTTATTCTCTGATCAAAATCACTTCTAGCGTGCCCGCTAGAATTAAGTAACTTGAATGTCATTTTTCTTTATGTGTGTAAGAAAGAGAGATCTGCTAGACTTTTTTAAAGCAAAAATCTATATTAAAATACACCAAAACTGCAGCATGAACTTTGTTATCTAAATAAAATAAATTAAAAACAAACCTCTGTTCAGTTCCACTTTCTAATATGTGTGGTCAACATGACTTTTTCTTGCATAGCTGTGTTCCCAAGTGAATATAATTTCTGTAATAACAAAAAAATGTAATGAAGAATAGCGGTATTCCAAAACACAACATAAAGTGAAGATACATATCATTTTAATTACATTATCTAAAGGTAATAGCAGATTAAACCAGCCTTACCAGTATTGCTTGAAGAGGGTAGGCTGATTGAGAGCCCATCATCATTAAACAATGACGGATATGCGTCACCCAAGAGTCGTGATTTTGGAGTAATGAATCTTGGTACAACGTGTTTGCTACAAATGACACTTCTGCCTGTATTCAAATTTTCAGTATCACACACAGCACTAAGACATTGTAACCACTTGGAGAATCTTTTCTCGTTCACTAGAATCTTACAAAGAATAGCGTCCTGTTCGTACTTTAACAATGCGTGTAACACAACCATAACACAACACACCAATTTCCTAGGCATCTTCTACAAAGAAAAATACTTCGAAAAAAGGAGAGTTTATATTACAAATAAAGCGAAGAGGGTAAGCACAAACGAAACTTTACTCAATCACTCGTAATTCCCTGATATGTAGGTACATACTTTAGTCTTCTTCTTCTTTTATTAATGGCATTTCACACAATTTTGCCAATGTGAAGTGAATGAATTAATTCCAACATGTAAAATGAAAATGAAATGAATTAAAGATTAATTAAAACATTAGTATCTTTACTCTTTGTTGTAATGACAGTTTCTGTCAGATGTCATGTCTCCATCTACTGACAGGGGTGAGGGGCGTGTGGAAATGTCATACATCACTGGACCCCTACGCGATTGGTTTCTTGTACGGAGTTGACGGGCCGTGCCTACTACGTTCGAAGTCTTCCAGAGAATGACAATAAGATTGACATTTGACGTATTAAAAAAAAAAGCGAAAGCACTAAAAAAGTACCTTCACTAGATGGCGACTCTAACAAAAGTTGAAAAAACGTTGAAACGAATGGACCAAAGATTGTCAATTTCGTTCTTTTTAGCTAACAGTTAAAAAACTGAAATTATCAAAGTTCGAAACTTAGATATCAATTTAGTTGTTTACTTCCATTAACTTTAAAATACTACAGCCGCATCTACTGCCTTGGTTGGTGAAAATAAATAAAACGCTTTAAATAATAGTGCAAAAGAGAAACTTGTACAAGTTAACATTTAAACAGTCTGTTCTTTCTATACCAAGTTTATATCATTGGTCTTTGCGATCTTGTTGTCATTCTTCTATTCTGTCAGTTTGATATGTCACCGATTTTATTACAATCCATCAAAATTTCGTGTTTGTAAGAAAATCAGAGTTATAAAACTTTAAAATCCCAAGTCCCAATCTCAATTACTCATTCTCAATAATAGACACGATGACAATGCAGTTTTTTTGTGTTTCGTCATAAATTATTTCACATAGCGCTACACGGCACGGTTCTAGTGAATTGTATATAATGTGTTTCTCTAGAACTTCATGCTCAGTAATTAATCGTCGCTGGTAGTCTCGAGTGTTTGTTCACGTTAAATTTTTAACTGGCCGTTAACCTTGTGGTTTCGAAACTGAAGGCCGCTTATCGTTTACAAAGTTGTTACTATTTTAGTCGGTCGCGATGTTGAAAAGTGCTTCTAAAGTGACAATAAACACTGGGAACGTGTTAAATTTGATAGACATTAAGAAAAAAGCCGGTCAAAATGTTACAGAGGAGGTTAGTACTTCGAATGTAAGGTGTTATGAATTTTTTTACTTTATAGGTTACCTATTTTATTTCAGTTTTGTTCTAAAGTAAAAATAGATTATACATAGAGGTTATAAATTAAAACAATGTGTCATCAATCTGTTCATTTGACTTTGGCTTATAGAACTAGAGTTAACCACTATAGAACTTTACAAGCCTCATGAATTGCTAACATCCTGGAACCTTCTCTAAATAACATGCACTTGATATCATATGAAAATAGAAAATATAGGTAGCATGAAAGGCAAGAGGTGAATTATTAATTAATAATTGAAATATTGTTTTGATAATTTAGTAACTTTAAGTTAATTTATTGCATGAATTTTTGAAAAAGATTTAATTTATATGTAATATTGCATATAACTCGATATTCAAAGTAAAAAAAAATAAATAAAAAATATCTTTGTAATAACACAATAACAATGGAACATACATTTTATTAAACCTAAACCAAAAAAATAGAGAGACATAAGATTTATTTTATTAATAAAAATGTAATACAGGTTGCTATTTTAGTCAACCTCGTTGTATGATCTCAACACAACCCAACTTAAGAGGTGCAGGGTCGAAGTGGATTTTTTAAGCATTTTTCATTAATAATATGTTTTAGTATCGCATTGTGAATGTAAATTTGATTAATTATAATAGTCAAAAAAGTGTACTCATCAACCAGTGTTTATTTATTAACGGTACTGATTTTTAAACGCAATTACATTATCAACATGGCAGCCAGAGCACATTAGCAATTTATGGGGATTATACCAAAGTAAATCATGAGAGTTTCTATACCTTTTTGAATAATATAAGATTTATTAATTTTTTACATCATTAATTTTTCTGAAAACAACTTTTGTATTGAACTGTTGAAAAATAGTGGTTAGTATCAAGGGCCTCACCAAGGTGGGCAGGAGGACCAGCTGCTTCCCCTAGAGATTTTTAAAAAGTTGCCTAATTTAAAGCAACAAAAGTCCCAAGTCTTTGACTTCACTTGCGTAATCGATTATTTCCATATTTCGGAATTCAAATGAACTTACCCATTCTATTCCTACATTAAACTATGCTCTGCTCTATGCTATTGTTAAAATGAGAGAAGAGTATTGTACATTCAAACCCCTAAATTATTTTTAATGTTATATTTCTAATAATTGTAAGTATTTACTTACAAGTTTTATTTACTCTACAGTCAAGAGCACTTTACAGGTTAGTACCTATACAATTAACTTAGGTTTGTACTACAAGTAAAAAGCTTCATGTGTTCTTGACTTTAGCATACTTAGCTCATTCTCCATAATCAACTTCCACTCCCCCCTGGGCCACTGGCTGGCGACGCCTCTGAATAGTATTAAAAAATAGTCTTTTTTTGAATGTCCATATAAACTCTTTTGTTTTCATGCTATGGTCATGAAGTTGACAATCTTTCCAACCTTATTACAGTAAATGATTTAAGTCAGATTTTGCAGCAATTTATCAGAAAAATAATATTCCAACTTAAATTAAATGTACACATAGCATGTTGAGTCAAACTTCTGTAATCCAATTTGAACTTAAATTCTAATGGATTAACATTTTTAATCTGTTGGAGTTGTAGAGGTTAGAATGTTGACTGTGTGTAAATCATAAGTATATATAGTAATTAAAATACTATAACTCATTGCACCCTAAACTGTTTTATGAAATAAGTGATTGATAGATTTGATTTGAAAGTTTCCTGTATTAAGCATGTTGACATAACATTTTTGTTGACTACCATATTTCCTGTTATATGATGTCTGTGGTACATAAACATAGGTATAAGGTTAAACCTACATAGGTTATCTTCAGATGTTAATTTAACTGGATGACAATAATATAAATACTACAAAAAATCCAAAATAAATGAATTCAGAAAGGAGATATTATATATGAATGAACTCTTTTATATTAATAGACAAGACACCTACATTTGCTACAAAAAGGTGCTATGCATATAACTTTTCGGTATTAATAATTGTGACAAAATAAATTAAAAAATGCATATGATAGTTATTTTTTATCATTATAATGATAACTGTACTAGATTTATTAATTCTTTAATGCAATGCAATATTACATGTATACCACTTTTCCAGCTTTCAGAAAGCATCAAGCTGACACTCTCAGAATGGGGATTACAAAATGGCCTCCCTGTACAAAATGGCCTTTCCGTACAAAATGGCATCGATGCCAAGGAAGAACTACATCCGGAGACATCGCAACAGAACTCCGACTACAAGGTTGTATCGACGTCACGCGCACCTCAGGAAGCGGTTGTAAACATAACGAGACCACACGATGACGTCGTAAACAAAATGGCGGAGGAAGAGAGGAAGAATTTGAAGATCGGCGTCAAAATCTTCATCAATGAGGACAGCACGAGTTCACTCACGGAGTGTTTGGAAAATGGTGAGTGAAGAAAATCTGTGTAGGAGTCTGAAGGAAAGTATAAAATTAGAGAAAGATTTGCAGTAAATTTACAGTAAGAGTAGGGTTACCAGACAAAAAATCAAAAGTCCGAAGAAAAGACCTGATTTTCATTGAAAAATCGTGAGATTGTGTTGCAATTTCTTTCTCAAACGTACTTAACAATTTAAAAAGGCCGAATTATTATAATTTTTATACACTGTGGATCTCGGGGTATCTCGCTCACTCGTTGCACATGGCAAAATTAGGAAGATTTTGTTGAATCTGTTATATTCTATTGAAAATTCATATATCCTGATTTGCTAAATTCGACTACAATCCTGAGAAAAGTCTAAAAATCCTGAGCTCTCAGGACAAATCCTGAGATATGGTAACTCTAAGAGCACTTATATGGCACATAGTGAATCATTATTTGCGTAGAGAAAATCTACCAAATTCGACTTAAAAATTATAATCGGTCTCGTTTTAATAACTACAAGGTGTAAAATACAGTTGTATTCGTCTCACATTCGGTGCAGTTGGAATCATTCTGATTGACTGACATTTTTTGCCTAGTATTTATATATATATATAATTTTATTTTACATAAAAAATAGTTAAATTTTATAATCATGTTATATTTAATTTCTTATCATTGACCTGATTCTTGAGATATGATCTAATCGGAGTTATTATAGATATTAAAGCTTCGATGCCTATCGCTCTAGACTCCATAAGGTAAATAATGTTTTCAGGGGTCTTAGTGTTCGCTTCTACAATAAGTTTTGAAGCAAAATACAACAATTTGATATTATTACTTTTGGTTTACTGTTAAAAAAAACTTATTATAAGGTATCTGATTATATAACAGATAAAGATGGTCCACCAACTGGATAGGTGATTTCTTCCTAACTCGTTATCAGCCGTACTTATAAAAATCAACTAATCAACGTCTTAGCATCTGATTTAATAATCACTACTTAAGTAATCGTTAAATATTTATTACTTATAAACGCTACTTAAGCATTTGATAACTAATCAACAATCACTAACACATTTTTTTTTTATTCTGAAAACGCTGAATGAAAATCTCACCAAAAGCCAAACAGCTGCGTCTTTAAATATGGAATTTAAAAAATAAACGTCAGTTTAGTTTACGTGTCGGTAAGGTAGATGTTTGAAGAATTTTAAACACTTATTTTTTTTGTGTTATCAAGAAATTACGTCGATAATGAGTTGAAATGTCGTATGACGTCACACCTTTGTACTGTTTCTTAATAGTTTTGACGTAGCAAACTCCCCACTTTTACACAATTACTAAATTAAATATTAAACTATACAAATAAACAACTGAAATCCGGAACTGGGTAAGTTTTAAGTCGTGTTTGTTTATTTGCCTTTGACTACCATAAACTACCACCAGTTCAAAGTTTAGGAGTTTTGTCTAAGAAGAACTGGCGAAATATTCTATCGATTTGAGTCACTTTCAGGGAACGCATATTTTGCTTTAAATAATTTTGTTGTAAATAGATATACTGAAAATACATATAAACCGATACAAATCTACATGTTCATGCACGCGGCTTTGTAATCGAGAACACAAACCACTACATCAAGATGGCTTTTAATTATTGTTAAAAATGTTGGTAAAAACAAAATATATAATTGTACAATATTAAGAAATGGAATCAATAGAATTTCTTCATTAAATGACGTTAAGATGGACAGTGAATTCGAATTCGGGTTCAGATCTTTACAGTATCGCCCTGTTGCTGCCAAAGAAAGGGTGTGAAGTTACTTAATTTGTCAGCTATTTAAAATGTTGCTAAGATGCGTTTTAACTTTAATGAACATTTTCAAGTAAAGAATGTTGTTAATGAATTACTTAGCAGTGTCTTAATTTTATTCAAAGTTTATAAGTAAGGCTGTATATCTCTGGTGATTTTCTTACTCGTTCTTATAATCAGCCAAAAGACGTCCTGAGCGGGTGGTAGGGATAAAATGTTGGACGATTCGAAGGTACTTTAAAGAAGTCTATTTGAATAAAGATTATTTTTGCTTTGACTTTGACTACATTTCAAAGCACGATAAATGTTAACCAATCAGAATGATTGGATCAGTTCAGTTATTGGGCGTCCCGCACTCGTAGTCCCCGATGAGTCTTAGTGAGCCGAACACCTAATTCACTACTTTTTACACCTTATAATTATTGTAACAAGACTAGTTATAAATTTTAATTGTATGTTCGTTCATCAGACGACCTCCGTAGTCTAGTGTTCTTAGAAGTTTATTATATAAAATTTAAATAATCATTTTATATATTGACTAGCTTTCCGCCAGCGGCTTTCCCCGTATCGGCCTTTATTATATATAAGAACCTTATTTTTGAATTACTCTGGATATGATGAAAACCGGATTAAAATCCATTGTGTAGTTTAAAAGATATCAGCGTACAGACAGCGGGAAGCGAATTTGTTTACTATATAATTATAGATAATACTGTCGTGTTTATTGCAATGAAAATGAAATGAAATGAAATGAAAATATCTTTATTCAAGTAGGCTGTTACAAGCACTTTTGAATCGTCCAAAAAAGATTTTTTTCCCCTACCACTTGTTCAGGACGTCTTTTAGCTGACAAGAAGAACAAGCGAAAGAAACTTATCAGCTTTTTATCATAAGTAATGACATTTACATAAATCATGTCATTACCAAAATAATATGTATTATCAATTTATCACAATAGTAAATACAACTTTCAAAGTCTGTAGGACATAAGTTGAACATATAATTAGTCTTTATAGAACAAAGCGAAGGCTATTAATTCCATGCATTGCGATCCTTAAAGTAATCATCAACTTTATAATAGCCTTTACTCATAAGTATATTCTTTACATGAATTTGAAATTTATTTATGGGTAGGTCAATTACATTTTGTGGAACTTTATTGAACATAGCAATACATTTACCCAGAAATGATCCTCTGGTTTTTTGAAGTCTGAAGCTTGGAACGGCAAGTTTATCTTTATTTCTTGTGTTAAGATTATGAACACTACTTTTTTTTGTGAAGGAATCGTAATGTTTTCTTGTGTACATAATATTCTCATAGATGTATTGAGAGGCAACAGTCAGAATATTTATTTCTTTAAATAGTTCTCTGAGAGATTCCCTAGACCGTAAATTATATATAGCACGGACAGCTCTCTTTTGTAAAATAAAAACATCCTGAATGCTAGCCGCAGAACCCCATAACAATATACCATACGTCATTACACTATGAAAATAACTAAAATATACCAATCTTGCCGTTTCAACATTTGTCAAGAGTCTAATTTTCTTAACAGCAAAAGCTGCAGAACTCAGTCTACTTGACAAGCTATCAATATGAGGATCCCATTGCAGTCGGGAATCTAGTGTAATACCAAGGAACTTTGTCGATTCTACTAACTCAACTTTTTCACTATTTACATTTATAAGTGTACTGACATGCCTCACATTAGGTAATGCAAACTTTATGCATTTCGTTTTATTTGAATTGAGCTTTAAATTATTATTATCAAACCACTGTAGAACATTGTCGAGAGCATTATTTACATCGTCAAAACAATCATTACCCCTCTCAACTTTAAACAGTAAAGAGGTGTCATCTGCAAATAATACTGTCTCGCACAAATTCTTCGTAAAGTGAGGAAGATCATTTATATAAATTAGAAAAAGCAATGGTCCTAATATCGATCCCTGAGGTACGCCCATAGTAACTGGTGCCCCTGCAGATTTCGCTTCATTGATTACTACCTTTTGAATTCTAGCAGAAAGATATGATCTTATTAGATGAAGTGAAGTTTTCGTCACACCATAATGTTCTAATTTCCCCAACAGTGTTTCATGACAAACGCAGTCGAATGCTTTTGATAGATCACAAAAAATGCCAATAGCATCTTGTTTATTCTCCCAAGCATCATAGATATGCCTCAGAAGTGCAATTCCAGCGTCTGTTGTACATTTACCTCTGCTAAAGCCAAACTGATTTTGGTGAAGTAATTTATTTAATGAAAAGTGTGCAAGCAGTTGATTGTAAATCATTTTCTCAAATACTTTACTTAACGCTGGTAGAATAGAAATTGGTCTGAAATTACTGGGATCAGACTTGTCGCCTGCCTTGAAAAGTGGGATTATTTTACCATATTTCATTAAATCAGGAAAAGTTCCTTCATCAATGCACTTATTAAAAATAAAAGTTAATTGAGGTGCTATAGCTGGGATTATAGATTTGATAACATAAGTTGAAACGCCCCAAAGATCTTCGGTTTTTTTGACATTAATACAATTAAATGTTTTAATAATTGAGCAGACGTTAACGTGTCTAAAATAAAATTCAGTATTGCACTTATCAACAACTGAC
The DNA here is from genome assembly GCA_918026875.4 of Diatraea saccharalis. NCBI lineage: Eukaryota > Metazoa > Arthropoda > Insecta > Lepidoptera > Crambidae > Diatraea > Diatraea saccharalis. Next base: position 1,894,720 of record OU893336.1, read on the forward strand.
TCTAGATGCGTAACCGCAAGTTTAGAACATGAACTAAGATTTCTTGTGATTTCTATTGGTGTCTTAGAAAAGAATTTCTCAAATGTCTCAGCAACCGCTTCATCTGTTTTAATAATTTTATTGTCAACCTCTAATGAGTATGTGCGTATATTACTTTTATTTTTACCCGTTTCTTGATTTATGATAGTCCAGGTTGATTTTATTTTATTTTCTGAATTGTAAATTTTTTCAGATATATATTTTGCTTTTGCTGAAACACATACTTTCCTAAAAATTTTCGAATAATTTCTGACATATTCAATAAACTTTGGATCGGTCGAGGTACACTTTAGCTCATACAAATCATACAGCCTATTTCGACTTTTGTAGATGCCAGGTGTAGCCCAATCACTAAATTTCTTTTTTTGGTTAGTAAAGTTAATTGTTTTGAGTTTAAATGTTTTATCAAATTCTCCCTTTATCAAGTTAAAGAAATTATTATAAACATCATTTATATTTTCCAAATTACTAGTTGTCAACTGAGTCTGATTTGCAGAAACACTGTTTTTAAATTTTTCTAAATTACTTTTGGTAATAGGTCTACAAATTATATTGCATTTAGGAGAAACATGATGGTGCTCGAAAGTTGCTAGAATTCCGCTATGGTCAGATTGAATACAATTTATTATCGATTTTTTGAACACCTTACATTTACAAAAAATATTATCTAAGCAAGTAGCGGATGTGGGTGTAATGCGGGTAGGTTCATTAAAAATATTTTCTAAATTAAAACATTTAAACAAGTTCAAAAATCTACTTGATTTAGCACATTTTATTAAAATATCTATATTAAAATCACCACATATCACTACTTTCTTATTGACTTTGCAAATTAATTTAAATGCATCCTCCATAGCAGATTCAAATTGACAGTAGTCCCCATCAGGTGGTCTATATACTAATACAATAGAAGTATACTATACACACTGTGGGTATATTCACAAAGATCGGTCATCAACCTCTTTTTCATCTTTATCTCGAACTAGCCGTTTTCATCCACATCTATTATAGCTTGATGTCACCCGCGTATAAAGTAATATCCCGTATGTGATAGAATTTTTAAACTAGGCAGTGTTTAGTAGTTTAAAGCCTGTTTTATGCAAACAAACAAACCAGTAAACGATCAAATCCTTTCTTTTTGTAATATTAGTAGACTAAAAAAACATACGAACATGTAACCTAATGCATTCCAATAAATGTCAAAAAGTACGCTATTTACATTATTACGATTACGATGATATGATAATTCTTCTAATTTTGCGTGATTTTTTTCAAGGTTATTGATAAGGAATCTCGCTAGTGACATGAATTAGATGATAGTAGATCGATTCGAGTCGAAGGAAGCGAATGAAAAGAATTTTCTTTGCCTCACCTTGCACCTCATAAATTAATAACAGGTGACTGTAGAATTTTGACGATTCAGCGCGTACTGAGGAGCGATTCCATAAAAATCGGAACCCAAATTCAAATTCACTCATGTTGATTCCATTTTTTTTGTATAAAAATACAAAACAAAATTGATCGATTATACGTTTCGAAACTCACTTTACCACGTGTGCCACGATACGTCATTACCAATTTAAGGTTGTACGTATATCGCTTTTGAAATGGATTCGGACACCTGAGTGTATTCGAATTCGGGTTCGGATTTTTACAGAATCGTAGCGCTGGTATGCTGGAGGTAGTATAATTTTTTTTTACAAAGAATTCATTCGTTTCCTTTAACTCCTTTCGTGCGCTCTATCCTTTCGAATTGAATGCGACTTATATATACTTTAGAAAAATTAATTAGACTTTTTATTGATTTTATATTTTTTTTAAATTTAATTTTAGGATATTCTTGTTTTATTAGATATTTAATTAATTTTCCGTTGTTGGAGTTTGACTAGATTAAGTGCTTGCAATCGAATTATCAAAAATTAATACGTACGAGTTTTAACGAGAACAGAGAACTTCATTAATTATGAACAGATAATTTTTTAATTATGAACCAGATGTTATTCTTAATTAAACATTTCTATACAACCTTTGTACTTGTTTATTATTCGAATACTACCTTTAAGCTCATTTCAAACCTTAATGCATTTATAGTTGAGATTGAAATTGATTGCGCAACGTAATGCAATAAATATAAAGTTATTTCTGAATGAATCCGTTTATGTATAATAAGGACTGCATTTATGCGTTTATTTACATTAATTATTAAATAAATACCTATCGTTTATGCGATTTGTTCTCGTAATGACTATTGGTCAATTAATACGAGAAATGGTCGCAGTCATTGTGTTTATGGGTCTATTTGCATGCAACATGAAAACGATAGATGATTTATTACATTACCTCTGTATCTATATTATAATATTATTACCCTCCCATCCGCATTGAGCCTGCGTGGAGGGCCATGGCTCATTCTCCTTAACCATCCATAAGGTAGTCCTGAGCCCCTACAGTGGCGCCCCCACTGGGCTGATGATGATATATAAGGTTGATAAATATATATTACACAATATCACATACCTACATTGCTTAGATTCCAATATGAGTAGATGTAGTCCCCGCGTTATGGTGTATATGAGACAACGAAGGTATCAGGGCACAAATCAAATCAAATAATTTATTGGCCATATAACTCAGAAGGTTACACTCGGCAAGTCTTTTACAATAAGCATATTAAATAAAAAATAAAATCATTGTAAGTAGGAATGTCAAATAAATTAATTATCTTAACAATGTCAAAATGGTTATTTTTCCGATCCTTAATAATCAATTATATCACAGTCAATTAAATTACAACATTATACCTATTATCACAAATTAGATTATACAAACATAGGTTATATATAATTTTATGTCATAAAATATTGATGATTATTTTATCTTGTCATCTACTACAGAGATCTAGTCAATTTCCTATCTCATCCGTCTTTATGTAGGAATGAATATTCATCCAAACGCATAGACATAAATTCATTTAAAGAGCATAAGGGATGCTGAATAAAAAATTTTTTAATTGTTCTTTCGAATTCGTCATCATTCATGTTTGTTATACTGAGGGGAAGTTTATTATACATTATAATTTTATTATACATGCCTTGTTTTTGTACCTTTGCCAATCTTGTTTTAGGCAAACAATCGTTCCTTATTACGTAAATTATAGCTATGGGTGTCCATCTTTCTCAAATGTGAATCCCGATCATGGTGTATTTCTATTAAACATTTATAAATATATAAAGAAATAATTGTCATTATTTTATTTTGTTTAAAATAAGGTTTGGCTGACGTACGCTTGCGCAAACCATTTATAATTCGTAATGACCTTTTTTGGCATTTTAGTGCACATCCGAAACAATATGGAAAAGTAAATTTTCCACATTAACTCGACATGACGTAGTCAAAAATAAATCACTTATATAATAATATCGTTTCAGTATTCGCAGCGTTACACACAGACTGTATAGACAATGTGATACTGTCGTACAACCCAGACACACAGTACAAAGATGAAACCTCCGACGCCAACAATCTCAGGAACAACTATTCCACTAAAGCATCCCCTATATCTTTAGGGAGCAACGTTGGTGAGTGATTTTGTAATAGTGTAGTGCATTAGTACCTCTAATATGTGAAATAATGTGAGTCGAGTGATGTCACGAGACATAACGTGTTCTAGTATAGTTTTTGTTTCCAGAATGTCTGATTCCGCAAATGTCCAAAGAGTTCAAAATAACTAGAATTATTAATAATAGTTTGGTTATGAGTGTCTGTAATGTTCTTTTTTTTTTATTATATGCTATAAAGTATATTATTATTATGTATTTTATTGAATTAAAATACTACTTTAACAGTAAGCTGTCACTAAAAACTATTCAAAAAAGTAAGTCTGGTAACATTCAAAGTTTTGTGGCAATTTTTGAACGAAAAGGTAAAGAGATCAACCCGTTAACGGTTTTTGTGTAAAATATTAAATCGATAATGTATAATATAATTAAATATTACTTTTATCTGACTTCCTGAGTACATCAGACTATGATTAGCCCGCACTAGGGTCGTTCGCGAAAGCTGTATATCCAGACCCGGATCTACGATTTTTTTCAACCAAGGCAGAATGTAACGCCCTATGACCCCCTCACCGCTGCTTGTGCCATATTTTTTCTTTTATTTAATTTAAAGACTGTATTATATTATGACGATTTTTAGCTCCCTTCCCTCCCTACGAAATTGCCCCCCAACCTAGATTCGGGTCTGTGTATATCAACCAATTTATTTCGAATGATTTTTTCAATACAGATCGCATACCCAGCACCGAGGCAGATGCCGACAGCGAGGCGGACGCGAGGAAATGCGAGGCGATCTTGCCCGGGATGAAAGTGCTTTGGGGGGTACTCGAAGATTATGTAAAAAGAGGTGAGAGTGATTTATGAAACCAGCCGACATAATAAAAAAGCCGATAATGAAAAATGCTTAAAAAAACCACTTTGTCTCTGGCACTCCGAGATGGGATTCGAACATCTGAATCGGAACTTTAAATATTTGTAAAAATATTTCTTTCGGCTATTTGGGTAGATTCTCTGATCATTGATGAAAATACGCTCTGTATGAGCGGAAAAAGTAACAAGTGCTTGAAAAATTCGCCTGTCCCGTTAGGTCCTGGGTAGCTCAGTGGTTAGAGTAATCCCCAGGATTGCGAAAGATCGTGACTTCTTGGCCAGGAACGATTTTTTTTTTGCTAAGCTTGTATTTGTAACTTGGGGGCGCAGCGAACTTTTTCCATCCATGACATTTGAATGTAAAAATATAATATAAACTTCTTAGTTTCTCCTTACAGCCAATGAACTAGTAAATTTAGGATTCAGCGATAATTTAAAATAAAAACCATAGACATAGTCAACATTACGTTTTACTATGACAAATCCAATATTATTACTATTTTTTGTCTTTTTTAATTATCGTTATTGTTGATAAAACATAATATTTTAATGCGAGCACTTATCATCCCATTCTCGAGACGGACAAATCCAAAAATATATATATAAAAAAATAGTCCGTGCCGCCGCGCAGGTCGCGTGCAGCAGCTGGGCGTGGCGGACGCGGGCGGCGTGTGCCTGCGGCGGCTGCACTTGTGGGCGCGCGTGCGGCCCGCCATCGCGCAGATCAACCTCGCCTCCTGCTGCGTGGTGCCGCCCGCGCTGCACGCCTTCTGCCGCGCCAACGACGTGCAGCTGCTCACGCACGCCGACCCGCCAGGTGAGCGCGCGCCCGCTAGCGGTGTGGGGAGAGTGCGAGTGCGAGGGGGGGAGAGCGCGAGTGCGAGGGGGGGAGTGAGTGCGAGTGGGGGAGAGAGTGCGAGTGGGAGAGTGAGTGCGAGTGGGGGAGTGAGTGCGAGGGGGGGAGTGAGTGCGAGTAGGGGAGTGAGTGCGAGTGGGTGGCAACTCTTATATGGGTGAACCGACATGGATAATTCTTCTTGTGACTTAATCGATAGTGATTTTATTTATGTTTTATGAATATCTTTGCAGCCATCTGAAGGTCATCGGCTCTTTTTCGAGATGATGTATATGTATGCATATTCATATGCATTGCGATCGTCGGAGAACTTGACTCTTGAAATTCCATCTCATTGCACTTCCTTTTTTGATTCCTCATTTACTCGTCCAAGCTGCTCGTCTCTGGAATTCTCTCTTAGTTGGATAGCTGGATCCCTGCCAACATTTAAAGTTTACGCCAAAGAATTCTACCTTTCGCAATATGTAGTTTATATATGTAATTTATATAGAGATATACGATTATTATTTATTGTAGGTATGTAATTTGTGTGTGTTTATATTCATTGTTGCACTTAATTGTATATTGTTGTTCACTTGTACACCCCCGTCTCCGTTATAATGACTATGGCTTTCTTCATCCAAAGGTTGCCTGAAAGGCCGCCAATTGTTTCCATATTAATTAAGTTTAATTTATGTTTGTTTCTGTAAATAGTGTATTGTTAACAATAAAAGAGTTATCTATCTATCTATCGTTCGTTTAATAGACACTTAGTACACTTCTGCACCGATTGAGTTGAAACTTGATACATGTCGAATCGAATTACATGATAATGATATGGTGACCTTGATCTTGAGTACCAACTCCTCGAAAACTAACAGCAGATATATCGTGTTTAGATTCGTTGAAAAGGGTACATCGGTGCAAACGCACTTTACTAAAGCGAAGTAGCTAATTTTTTTTATTAATATACCTTCTAGCACTATTTATATAATTTGTGTTTGACGCGGTAGTCAATAGGCTGGTGATGATAATGATTATTGATGGTGTTCTAATTGATGGTGAACTATTATATTACTTAATTCCTCAGATCTATTGTCGGTGGCGGCCGTGAAGACCTTATCTGATGCTGGAGTGGGATGCAACAGCCTCGACTGGTGCGCCAGGTATCAAGTACACATCAAGTGTAGGGGAGTTCTAGCACTGAAAGGTTACGTATGTAAGGGAACACTCATTGAGAAGGTAAACAAGTGAATTTCAGTGTGATATATAGCTTTTATTGCAAGTAAATAAAGTTCAAAATAGTTTCAATAGACTCCTCATATTTATTTTAATAGCGAAAGTATTTCCTGCAGTATTTGACTTACGAATTTTAAATATGAAGATCAATATGGCGGCTTGATTTCAATAATAAAAAACACTAAAAAAGTGGTAGATGGATGTATTTCAAGCAGCATTAAACAAGAGTATCTTTTATATAGAAAAAAAAATATTCAAAATTATGTTTTATTTCAAAAAGTGAAGGCTTATTTATTTATCTATTTAATGTAACATACAACAGTACTATTAAAAATACATGACACGAGAGCATATTATAAGATATTTGATTATATAATTAACAGGTATGCTTAGACTTGAAGGGTTCTAGATATTTCGATAAATTATTTTTTCTTTACTTATATTTAAAAATTATTGTGTTTCTTATAATCTTAGTATATGTTTCACGTATTTAGTAGGATAGTCAGCTTTAATAGAAAAAGAACTTATAAATCTTGCAATAATTACTATAAAATATATATGTGATAAACTTAGTTATAGAAATTTATATTTAAGCACTAACGCAACTGTTAGGTGTTTCTTACTGTTATAAATCATACGGCATTGTTTTATAAAAATCATTTATCTTTCGGACGCTTCGAGCATTACCTTTTTTTTTGTGCAAATTAGTACTTAATACTTAAGTGTGGTATTCGTAAATATACTTATGTTACTTTGTGGTTACCCTCCATTACAAAAATTAAGATGTTATTTTCAGATTATTTAAAATTATCATAAATAATTGTGTGCCTTCTGTGAAGATACAACTCGAGTTATATCAAATTTCTCTAGACCACATTTGGATACGAGCTATAGTTTCGGAGATAGTCTGATACAAGGAAGGAAGAAAATGCAGTTTTAATGAAATGTTGATGTTTAAAAAGAATGTGTCGTATGTTGTATAGGTAATTCTTGAAAAATTAAAATTGTAGCATTGGTTCATGCACAGAATAGATAAAAAGGTTAGAATGATAACGTACTAACATTAGTACTAGGACCGCGCGTGCCAGATATCACACAGACATAAAACTTCACCTATTCAGCTCACAAAGAGAGCGATGCTTCCATTGGCTACAAAAGTTTCAGCAAAATTAGTATATACGAGCCTATTAATACAGGTGATTTTGCAGTAATACACAAAATGTATGGCTAGCTATAATAAAAATTTGCACAATTACTTTTGTTAGTTCTAAATATTATATTTTGTGCGCAGATATTAAATTAGTTAATGTGTAAACATTTGTAATACATGTTTTATTACACAAAAATATTATTGCACGACGTATCTGCATTAAAACAATTTTTCAAAATATAATGCAAAGAATTTTACGCTTCTGTCAACACTGAAATAGTGAAGTGCCCTGTGATTCACAATTTGATATCGATAATCAGAAAATCATTGATATATTGGGTTACTATAATAAAATAATTTATTAATTTATCATTTCGCATTTTCACTAAAAAAAATCAATAAAAATAAATACCATATGTATGTAATCACGTAACAATAATTGTAATCAACTTTCACTTGAAACGGCTCGATCAATTAGACCAATTCCTATCTTGCTAAAGTAGCAATGTAACTGCGATTTTTGTCAGTTTTAATCAGAAGTAGGCTGCAACGGGGTCACATATCAAGAGCAGGTGACAGTGATGATAATTTGGCCCTTTGGGGGCTAGATTTTTATAATTTGAATTAGCCTTTTTTCTATTATATAGTCATAGTTTTATTTTTTGATACCTAGCTATTTTTTTTTTTGTATATTTAATGATCCAAATTTTTTTTTACTAACTAGGTATTATATGAAGCACGATATATTAAGAATGGAAAATAATAACAAAGATGTCTTATTGAAACTATATTTCAATAATATCCCAATATAACATTTAATTTGACAATATAATCAGAAAATTAGATGTAATACATAATATTTCATTATAAATTTGTAAGTAATTTATCATATTAATATTAATGAAATCATTTACAGAAAAATATGTTGAACAAATGTAACTAGTTTTAGAAGGAAACCATTAATCATTTCTATCACGCGTCAATCCACTTTTCTTTTATGACGGGGTTTCTAGGAAAACTGAAACATACAATACAAAACTCTTTATTGTTCACATTACACAATGAATTACAAAATTTAATAGTAAATTAACACTATTATATAGCAAAAAAAAAAACATACAAATCTCTAAAAAATTTCTGTTAACTATTTATCTTAATAGATTTAATGTTATAATTGCATGTAAATTGATTGCCATTCATAATATTATCGATAGGGTTAAGTACTATCGATAGCATTTTATCGATATCTGCAAGCACTATGTTAACAACTGACACAATCTCACGGAAAAAAATATGTGATTATATCTCGATATACTGTTATATAACATATATTTGTTACTTACCGATGAAATGAAATTTCTCCTTTTTTCAGAATTACATTTTCATTACGCAAACGACTCGTAATAACGGCACTATTCGGCATATTTTCGTATTTTTCGACGCACCATAGACCACTATGACATTGTGCAAATAATAAACTGGAAATTTGAGTAACATGACGTTCATATGACCGTTTTGGGCATATGGATGGTCGCACGACCCCGCCCACTTAATTGTTCTACCTTTTTATCTGTTCTGTGGGTTCATGTTTAGTTGTATTAGTTTACACAAGATCATTATACACAAAAAGACATTAGGTTAGATTAAGTGTTACAAATTAATTGCCAAGGTTTAAAATCGGCAGATTCTTATCGTATCGTATCATATAGCTAAATCAACATGCGACTATCACTTTTCTATGAGCTTCATGTACGGTGTACGATAATATAACTCATTAAGAATTATTTTACACCACCATCTACTTGGTGAACTATGATATAACTAAGTTTTTGAGAAAATATTTCCAGAGAAATTGAGTAGAAAATTCATACTGTGAAAATACTACATAATTTCAATCTGCATAAAAAGGATTTATTAAATAATAGATATTACCCTTTTAATGTATTTAAGTCGCTCTAATTTAAAGTTGACTATTTGAAGATGTATCAATCTTCACAGGTGGCACAGAATTGGATTTATTAAATAGGATAAAATTAGTTATATTAGATTATTTTTTTGTATTCATGCTATACTCATATGATCTTATCGAAAAACATTTTGTAACGCCCCATATATAATGTTAAAATTTTAGAAAAAGGTTTAGAAATGTATATATAAAAAAAATGTATATTGATAATGTAGTTGTTAAATTTATCTGTCACAATCAGGAAATAAATGTCGGTGAAAATTTGAATAGCAACAATTAAAAATAGTCCAATATTTTTAAAATTTATTAAGGTATTTTGTTAGTAAAATACTCTACGACACTCATATAATTAATGTTAGTGCTCCTTGCTGCCGGGTGAAGTAAAAAAAACAGCTCACAATATTATGTGCTCACAAGAGTATTGTTATCCTTGTTTAATCGAGATTTTGAGGTTTTATTTCTCAGTAGATGAAATATGTGTCTTTTATTTCCAAGTTTTATTTATTTGCACTCAAGATTCAACGTCTACATCTATTATTTTTTATGAATGATTAATGACTCATCCTTTTTAACTATATTGTTGATAAATTATTCTTAAACAACTGCAATCGTAAAATCTTAAATAAATTCTAAATACACGTGTGCACACATGTGAATAAGTTGCTGTTTAATATACATTTATAATTTATACAAGTTACTGGAGAGTTGATAATTTATTATTATGCAAATAAAAATGGATCTTATGTACCATGTTATTTAACTACTCGAAAAAAATCTAATATACGTCATATTTGAAGGAATAATAGTGTTGTTCCTTTATAAAAAATTGTATATCGTGAGTATCGTGAGGAAGTCCACATTTTGAGTGAACTATTCACTTATCGATTTTTATTCGTTACCTCTCAGAGGATGTAGCGGAATTAATTAGCAGAAGACATATTAGAGCGATATTCAAGTTCTATTCTGGCTATGTATAGTTGATTTCGTTGCATTGCAATATTTATCGAAAATATTGTTTAAAAATTTAAATCTTAATTGTTAAAATTGATGTAAGTTAGAGTATAAATTGAATTATTAATTTTCACTTAGAAATGTATTACCAATCGAATTTATTTATTAATAAAAAAATGGCACAGTAAATCACCACTTATGTGGCGTTTCGTGAATCTTCCATTTGCGGAGATCAGACCAAGCAATGATGATCGAATGTATGATTAAAATTTATAGTCAGTCTTATTTTGATATCCATAAGGTGTAAAATACAATGTTATATCAATTTAACTGTACTCATTTATAGAAAACAGTATTTTACATTAAACATTCCTATTTTTTTTTTTTATAGATCAATAAAGCATTTAACTATTACGAATATATTACTTAATGATGAAATAAACGAAGGATAATATTTTTCGATTAAAATTACCAAAATCATGTTACGATAAATTTATTTGCTTAACTTATGCTTTGCTTTTTGTTTCACCATTTATTAGTTAAGTAATTACCATTTATAAGTAATTAGTGGTCGGAATTAGGTAGAGTTATTCATGTACTTACACTGATTTCATACAGCGAAAGAATAAAGTGGATATGCCTCAAATCCCGAGATTAATTTTAAAGAGCAGAAAAAATCCCGTGATTTTTTAAATAAAAAGTTATTTACTTTTACACAATTTAAACTACTGCACGCCCGACGTTGCCAAACTTACATCAACGACATCGGATGTCCAAAGATGTCCAAGATTGTCCATTAGAAATCCCGGGGTCCACAATAATATCAACATTTCGATGCAAGTACATAAATAACTCTACCTAATTCCGACCTCTGGTAATTACATATAAATTTTTATATTTTATTGTGACACGTAATATAAAAATATATTGTTAAACGAAGCAGTATAGTACTTATGACTTCTATGAAATATTCTTAAATTATGCAAAAATGTTACTTATCGTTTACATTGTAAGTTTGATATTTAATTGTGTTTAAATTAAAGTATTTATTGTACAGATTATCTTGTCTCATTTTATTTAGATATATTTTTGTTGTGTTGTTCGTTGGTTTGAGCTCGATGGTCAGCGCGTTCGATGTGCTATCCAACCTTTGCGAAGGCCAGTCATGAGATGGTGACCAATAATTTATTGCCTCGAACTCCTGCGTGCTTCCAAATTCACGTTAAGCAATCAGTCGCGCCTAACACCTATCGCTAAATATCATTAGTAAAATGGTGTCTTGATGAATCAATGACGACTTTTGATACTTGCATACTTTTTTTACAATAGAAAAAAATATGCGTATTTTTTTTTAATGCTAAGACATATTGAGTATCCTTTACCTGAGCGTACGTGCGTGGTAAGCAGAGTACGAGAGACACTGTCTTTATCTCGCGTATCTTTCTGACAAAAATGCGGAAAATAGACATGTAAAATGATGTGATTTTTGAAGAAAAAGTAATTAAGTTTCAATTTGAAATATAATCAGATTCGCGTGCAGCAGCAGTGAAAAAGTGAATGGAGTAAATGACAGGAAATGTTGCGGCCCCATTGTTTAATTTCAAAATAACATAAATTAATAATTAACTTTTAAATTTCTAATTAATATAAATTAATGACATCATTCTATATCTTAAAAAAACGTATGTTACGATCTCGACGTATTTTTAAAATATATTGGCATGTTGAATACTTTTAGCGTGAAGTTCGTGAATATATTTTAAATTGAAAAGATTGCGACTTCGAAAATTAGGCAAGGCCTCTGCTGGATAATGGATATGATTTTGATTTGTAACTGCTAGGCAAACTCTACAGCAGTAACTATTGCTGTGAAACGACTATCAGGGGCCGCTACACACGTCCATTGCTTCTTACTTTTTAATTATTATTTTCTTTGGTACACACGTTTACTACGAAACTCATCCGTACTCATTTTTTTAAAGTCATATATGAGTAGACAGTAATAATATTTAGAGCAATGTTTCTGATTTTAAGGTTTTAGCAATTATATTTTGCATAGGCACAAAAATTTTGAAATAAAGGGAATTACGGTGATTTAGCCTACGGATTCTTCACCAAACTCATAGGTACTATTTTTTTTAGTTATGACCTTGTAGGTACTTTTATATTTGACATAATATAATTGTTTGACATTTAATTTTAAAACGTTATAAAATTCAGTAGTAGATTCAATAAATTTTGCAGAACTACCTAACTTATTTTTTATGTGTGTTGCAATTAATAATCTATCGATAACTTCCGAAATGCGGGTTGCCATTAAGGAGCATCATGTAACGTCACATTTCAATAAATCAATATCTTTGTTGCGAGTGCAATCTGTCCGAATGTTTTTCAAATTCAACAAAAGAAACAATCTCAATTTTCATATGACAATATACAATGACAACCGTTGACAACTGTCAAGTCAAAGTGTGAATTTGTTGAAAAAAGTTGTGAATATAATAATATGAAAAAGGTTTCGAGTGGTTGACACACGTGCTTGTTTTTTGTTTTTTCAATCAAATTTTTAAAATATTATGTTAATATTCTTTCTAACTTGAGCTTTCTCTTTCATTCTCACTAATATTAACTTGGTAAGAGCTTTGTGTTATTAGATGGTAGTAGACAAGATAAATTTTATTTATTTAATATTTAAGAACACTTTTGACAGTTATATTTTAAAATGGACTCTGACCCTCCTGACCCACCAGACCCACCAGATATTGAAGCTGTATCCCCTCTGATATTTTCTCAATCCTTTTCATTGCTTGACATGAAAACGGATTCTCATAAACATAAATTACCGGCAGAGATGGACACAAATTTAGACAAATGTACCAGAAATACTAAGGATATTGACTCGTCGGTTTTTCTACAGAATATTTATACACATCCTTGTCTCACACAAGAACGTAGCTATAGTCACGATGATTGTGGACCATTCATTGTACATGTCAGTAGGACAGAACCCTGCGGTAGGTAACTTGTCCATAAACATAAAATTGTTAATATTGTTAAAGGTGGTATCAAGAATATGGGTAGAAATAAAATTGAAATTGAATTTAAATCTGGTCTTGATGCGAATAAATTAATTTCCTCAAATTCTATTGTCCGTTATAAATTCAAAGCATTGATTCCTGCTTACAATATCACCCGGATGGGTATTGTCAGGAGCATTCCTGTTGACTGGTCTCACGATGAATAAATGAGTCTATTGAACTTCCTGAAGATTGTGGAAAAATTTTAAAAGCTAGGAGACTAAATAGGAAATTGTTATGAAACAAGGATAAAAAATAACTAAAAGATGATAAATTAAATTAAATAATTTATTTACATTAAACAAAAAAAATAAAAAGGGACGAGGTGACTAGTGAGCTGAAAAGTGAAAAAGTGTGAGTGAGAGTGTCAGTGTAGGTGAAGGGGCGTGGGTCAGCGGTGAAGTTCCGTTGATGAAGTACTTCAGCAGTCTTGAGGGGCGTCTGGATCCCGAGCGTAAATTCGGCGAGGCGTAGTCTCTCGATGCATCGAACAGGAGATTCTTCGGCAGCCAAGAACTGAGAGCGTCAATCGGTGAGGAGTAGTTTCGATGCGTCGTACAGGAGATTCTTCGGCAGCCAAGAACCGAGAGCGTAAATCGGCGAGGCGTAGTCTCGATGCGTCGAACAGGGGATTTATATTACAGAATTTTAATGGTTACAGATATAAAATTGAAGGTCAACAGTTATAGAATGGAAACAGTAAAGAATATAAATGGAGAACGCTAAAAAGTTTATCGATATGAGCAAAGTTAGTGATAGCAATCTAAGGAATGAAAACGATACGAAAGGTTAGTTACGACAAAATCTGTACTGAATAATAAACCCACATGGATTTCTACCCAAACTGTTGTTCTAACATTCGAAGGTCAGCTTCTTCCTAAGAGAATCTACTCATACTTTACTTCTCTCCCTGTGGAGACATATCAACTACCGACCATTCAATGTCACAAGTGTTGTAGGTTTGGCCATGTAAACTGTGCAATGTCGCTCAAAACCTAGGTGTTATCGTTGTGCCCAGGAGCATTCTGGTGACGGTTGTCCCGTCCCTGAAAGTCAATCCACCTGCCTACATTGTTCTGGAGGTCACTTTGCAACAAATAGAGGTTGTCCAGAATTTTTTCGACAACACAATATTAAAATAGTAATGTCCCAAGAAAGTGTGTCGTATCTGGAAGCTTCTACCCGATTCCCTTCTGTTCGCCGTCGTTACTCCGATGTCACGAAATTGCCTAGTCCCTCTAATATTCCAACTCAATCCCGAGCATTTACTACACACACATCCTCCCAGCTTTTCTCACCTTCTCAATCCCAAACATCCCCTCCCACAAGAACATACCGCGAAACTGTTACGTTATTTCCCAAAAGAAGGGCTCCACTTTCTAAAGGGTCATCACATCACACCCATCCCAGGGTCATAACATTAATGGTCATCACACCCATCAATCTATAATCGCAGAAGTCCCCTCCTCTTCATCTAATGGAACCAACTTAGAAAATCCTGACTCATCATCCAGTGACGACAGGTTCCTGAAACATATAATCTCTTTACTTACTGATATCCTATCTAGGTTTAATGATGTCCTACCACCCAACGTAGCACAGAACTTAATATTTTGAATAGTATTCTGCATAAAAATGGTTCATTCAACCCCGATGAAGATCACTTGCCAGTTTCTGCAATGGAATTGTAGAAGCGTGAGACCTAAAATACATGAACTTAAATATTTATTAAACAAATACAATATCGATGTCGCTGCCATTTCTGAGACGTGGCTTAAGCCTGACAACCGGTTACCGATGCGTGGCTATGTCTGTTTCAGGGATGACAAGGCCGACGGCTATGATGGTTGCGCTATTTTAATCAAATATAGTTTAACCTTTTCACAGCTCCCCCTTCCTCCTCATAGTGATGCATTTAATATAGTAGGTGCCAGAGTTTTAAATATTAGTTTTGTCTCCATATACCTGCCCCACCCGTCTTCCACTCTCATAGGAGATTTAGAATCAATCTTAAAATGTGTACCTAAGCCAGTTATTATTCTCGGGGATTTCAATTCCCATCGTACCTCTTGGGGCTCTTATTATTGCGATTCATTTTCGTCTCATCTACTGAAAATATTTTATGAACTTGATATATGCCTCTTAAATGACGATAGACCTACCAGAAGAGTCTACCCTACTCAAGATCCCAGATCAGCAGTGGACCTGTCCGTATGTTCTCCTAGTCTGGCTCCTCTGTTAACATGGGAGACATTGTTACAAACGTATGGAAGTGACCACTTCCCAATCATAATAGCTAAGCCCGATATTTGTATTTCAACTTCATCATTATCGACATTACGCAAATATAATACTCGCAAGGGAGACTGGTACAGGTTCTCCAAATATGTGGAAAACCAACTGGTCCCAGATAATACAGATCACACAATAGATGAATTGTTCTTGACTTTTAAAAATAGATTATTTACTTTTTCACATGTACACATATATCAAGGATTTTTACAGCTTACATTTAGTGTTAGTCCGTGATCCAGTTACGGTGTTGCAATAGACTCAATACAAGAAAGGCACTTAAAAAAAGTAAATTAACATTAATAGTGACCTCTCCGTAAATATTCTTTATTATTATTTTGTCGATAAAATGTTCTGTTATTGATCAATATGCTTCTCTGGTTAAATGTTGTTTTAGTTTATTTTTCTACGTTTTATGATTTTTAATAAAGGCAGCTGATGTTAATATACCTCGAATCTCACCATCAAAACGAAAAGAAATATCTCCCCCTTGGTGGGACTCTGAATGTTCGGAAATAGTAAAACTGTTGTGATAGTCTGTGATGTTGACAGCGGCTGGCAGAGATAATTAGTCTGGAATGAGGACTTGGAATGATGGTTTGGAACCGAAAAGTTTATTAAAGAAGATAAGACATTACAAGAATTGTTTATTATTAACTATCCTAGTTGTACAAAAACAAAGAAAACAGGCTGAAATAAATTATAACCTCAACATGACTCCTGAAAATTTTATTAACTACCAACAAATAGCTGCTAAAGCTAAACGTCTTTTCAAAAGGAAAAAGAAATAGGGATGGTTTGGATTCTGTGAAAAACTCTCTCCGTCTACAGTCCCTTCTAAAGTTTGGCAAAGTATCAAACGCTTTCGTGGGTCTTTAATTGACCTTCCGGCAACATTTAATGATCCGTCCACATGGTTGGACTCTTTTGCTAGTAAATTAGCTCCTCTGTTTCTCTTCATAGAAAATCAAGAGATCTCTCCTTTTCAATTAGCCAACATTTCTCATGATTCTCTTTGGGAGAACTCAAACTTGCCCTTAAAAACCTAAAGGATTCTTCGCCGGGTGAAGACGACATCCCGTATTATTTTATTTCACATCTTGGATCTAACGGCCTATCTTTCCTCCTTGATCTATTAATAAGATACTTGACACTGGGGACATTCCCCCATCATGGAAATTGCAAGTAGTTATTCTGATTTTAAAACCGGGTAGAAACCCTTTAGATGCATCTTCGTACAGACCTATAGCCCTTTCATCGACGATCTGTAAAATCATGGAACACATGGTGAAGAATCGGCTAGAATGGATAGCCGAAAATAAAGGCTTGTTGGCAAATAGCCAGTTTGGGTTTCGCAAAGGTAAAGGTACAGTAGATAGTCTTGCTATTTTAACATCTGACATACGGTTGGCCTTTTCGAAAAACGAATTCCTGGTAGGAGCATTCCTAGATATTTCAGCTGCCTATGACAATGCTCTACTTCCGGTACTCAGAGAGAAGCTTCTTCGATTGAGTTTTCCTGTGAGGTTAGTTCGATTTATATACAATCTTTTGGTAGGCAGAAATGTAAAGATTCACTTCCATTACCATCAATTTCTCCCTAGAACTGTCTGGCAAGGACTACCTTAAGGCCATAAAAGAGCTTCTAAACTACTTTTTGAGTCGGTAAATATGATTGTTTTATTCCATTTATGTGAAAGTACATAGGATACGGCTTCTAAGATAGCCACCGCTTCTCCAGAAAAGACAGAAGCTTCAATTGGACATTTAAAACTTAGCACAATTTTATATTTTGGGATCCATACTGCTGCACCTACATTACCATCCGAGCAGGTTTGAGAAGCATCAAAAAACATTCCTGAATTTTGTTTGTGCCAAAGGATCATCTTTCTGTATACCGAAATTTTAAAACTATATCAGGAGAAAAAATTAGGGCATCATAATTGATACTTAAATGAGCGAGAACATCAAATTTTGTGATGCTGTGAGTCAAATTAGACAGTTTCTCATAACTATCTATTATTCTAGGGTAATTCTTGTAAGTCTAATATGCTGAACCAATTATGAGACTAGATAATTCACGTCGATGGGGGAATTCAGGGGGTGAGTTTGCAATTGAACAATTTTGAAAATGAATCTGTCAGAAAGATATTGATGTCTTAAATCTAAAGGAGGATCTACACATTCCACCAGGAGAAGACTTCATAGCGCCTGATATGATGCCTAAGCATCTTAGCTGTTGTTTGTCTAATTTTATAAGAGATTCTTTGTTGCACGGCTGAAGCAAAAAAGAACCGTAGTCAAACAAGAATTAATTAATTACCGTACATATGCTATTACGAGGGTCAAACTGAAAGTTCTTAGAACTGGCCACTTATAAACAATATAATAAAAAAATAATTCTAAAATTTGAAAATATAACTCTTTGCCAATATTACTGAGTATATATTTCATTCATTTGTCATTTGTTTTACGATTTGGCGGCAAATTGAAAATTGTCTGTGTCACGTCATCATGAATTTAACACGAGAAAATTTTCGTGCAATGATTTTTTATGACTTTCGATGTCATTTAAGTCAACAAGAAAGTTATGATAAACTACGATTGGCCTTTCACGATGAAGCCCGATCTCGTGCGACTGTTTACAACTGGTTTAATGAGTTTAAACGTGGTCGCACTAATCTCACTGATGATTTACGTGAGGGACGGCCTTCTACGGCGACGACTGAAGATAACATCTGTGTTGTGCGGCGTATGATAGAGACTGACAAAAGAGTGACCTATCAACAGATTCGGACAAGCTTAGGCATCGGTATGAGTCAAGTGCACAAAATCTTTCACGAACATTTAGCGGTCAGGAAGCTTTGCGCCCGGTGGATACCTCATAATTTGACTGAGGCTCAAAAACTCCATCGTGTGGATTGGTGTCGTAAAATGATTGAAAGATTTAACGGAGGTGACTCAAATGCTGTGTTCGACATACTAACAGGTGACGAAGGCTGGATTTACTGTTATGATCCTAAAACCAAAAGACAATCTGCTCAGTGGGTGTTTCCTTTCGAGGAGTTGCCAACTAAAGTGAAGAGAGATCGAAGTGCGGGAAAAAAAATGGTGGCCTCGTTCTTTGGAAGGATAGGTCATTTTGCAACAATTGTGTTAGAGGATAAAAAAACAGTTTCTGCAGAATGGTACACTACCAATTGTTTGCCACTTGTCTTGGAAAAAGTTCGAGAGAAACGACCTCGCAGTAGGATCCTCCTTCACCACGACAACGCCTCGTCGCACACCGCCAAGCGAACGATCGACTATTTGGCGACATCAAACGTTGAATTACTGGGTCACCCGCCGTATAGCCCCGACCTCGCGCCTTGTGATTTTTATTTATTTCCAAAAATTAAAGAAAAACTTAAAGGAAAGCGGTTTATGAATGCTGAAGAAGCGGTGGCTGCGTATCGCGATGCCATTGAAGAGACCCCTAAGGACGAGTGGGCAAAGTGCTTTTCCCAGTGGTTCCATCGCATGCAGCGGTGTATTGACGTGAATGGACAATATTTTGAAAAGATATAATAAAACTAATAACTGGCTAATGTAATCAGTTTTTGATTTTCTAAGAACTTTCAGTTTGACCCTCGTATAACTACCGTTCAGTCTCTTGAATCACGTGTCTCTCTCACTACAGGATGTTGGCAAAATTTCCGTGTATAACGGAACAAGTCCATATTAAATAAAAAAAAATAAAAATATATATATATATATATATATATATATATATATATATATATAATGTTTTTAATGTTTATTGCAAAATATGTAAAAGGAAGCTCTATGAAATAATTCGATTTTAAAGCGTGTTTATCAATTGACCGGCAACTAGCAATAACTATTCTTGATACTTATTTTTTTCTTAATATATAATTAGCAAATATTTGTTGGTGTGTCGACTATTACAATAAAACGACTTTATATTATGGAGAAGATATGAAGATAATTAATTTTTAAATATCAATACATATATTATTATGATAATAAAAATTGGTCACCATTCCAATTTTTATTACAGAACAATAATTTTAATTATTTGGGTGCTTTAATTAGTAAAATATAATTTATTTAATTAAGCATTTGCAATATTAGTAGAGATTAGCAAATTTTAGATTCTGGGTCAGGTTCTGGGTCACCTAAAACATTATTGTTTGTTTTTGCTGTGCAATCAGTATATTAGATGGTGGTAATGTTGTGTGCACGAGTGTCCCACGCTGATGTGTTCGGTGCGGCGATTGGTATTTGGTTAGGAGTATACTGTTCAGTTAATATAGATTGATGTAGTTGATTTTTTTGATATATTACGGGATGGGTGACCAAAAAAACTATTATCTCGCGCTACTCTGTGCTTCGATGGCACGTTAAGCTGTTGGTCCCGGCTGCATTTGCAGTCGTTAATTTCGTTCCGCCACAATTTCGATTTCCAACCCACCATTCCGTATTGGGCCAGTGAGTATGGTTATGCCCCATCCTATGGAAGGCCTGAGCCCCTGCAGTGGGGACGTAAAAAGGGCTGATGATGATGATGATGAAAATATTAAGTATAAGTATCTTTTTTCAAGTGATACGAAGGAATCAAAACGTCTTGACGTTTTCATCCTTTTACCACAATGTTGTCTTCTACAAATTAAAATTTCCAGATTCTGATACACCTGTTACATTTTATGTAAGTGATAAAACAACTTTTCAGGAAAAGCGTTTTAAGTTTATTTTCGAGTTATTATCACTCATAACTTTTTTTTTCTATTAAACCTTTTGTGAAAGAGTTTTTCTAAAAATAACTTTGATCTTTGATTGAACAGATAATACTTAGTATAAAACATTTGCAGTACACATGAAAAAAATTGCAATTTTAATATTAGTCCAAATTCATACTCCCCGTCGCCCGCTTAAATTACCTATATTTAAGTATGTTACCCGCGTATCATGTAGCTTCCCGTAGGCGGAAGGATTTTTTCATAATCGCATAAGTATTTCCGAAGTTTCCCCCCACACACAAAGAAACTTTACTTCTTTATAATATAACTCGCTTTTGCCCGCGACTTCGTCCGCGTGGTAAAGTTACTTTGAGCAGCATGTCTAACGAATATTTATTCATTTTATCGTGTAAAATACTTGAATTAAGTTTCATCCCCTATTTTATCCCCTTGGGGGTAGAATTGATCGAAATCCTTTCTTAGGGAGTGCCTACGTCTTAGTTGCTTTATGCATGCACAGTCTCAGCCCGATCGGTTTAAAATTGACGAAGTTTCATTCAACCTGTCATCCCCTATTTTATCCCCTTGGGGGTTAAATTTGATCAAAATCCTTTCTTAGGGGATGCCTACGTCATAACTTCAACCTGCATGCCTGCATTTCAGCCCGATCCATCCAGTGATTTGGGCTGTGCGTTGATAGATCTCTATGTCAATTAGTCCCCTTTGAGTTATATATATTTAGAAGTATAGATACACATCGTGTCTCTACATGGATCTACACGGATTTCGATGCGATAGGATAAGATAGGAACGTATCCTATATCGATACGAAATTTCTTACAGTGTTTTTAATAAACAAAATTTAGCGTTGGAGTAAATTTATGCTGAGACTGCACTTAGTATTAGTCAAAATTCATATTATTAAACAGACTTGGAAAAGGTTAACCTAGTACGAGGCTCTAAGGGAGTAATATTAACTCCTAGAAAGTACTAGGTTTGCTTATTCTCTGTATAATATGACTTTGGATTAATACTAAGCGCATTAAAATCCGTTGTGTAAGTAGTTCAAAAGATCTCGGCGTACATACAGCGAGCAGCGACTATTTTTACAAGTACCAAGCATATTATCGGGCGAAGCCGCTGGCGGAAAGCTAGTGAATTACAATTGCATAAAAATAAGCAACTAAAATACTTTAACTTATAATACCATCGCTGGACGTCAGCGTCTAACAAAAAAACTGTCGTGGCAGGGTCGCGCGGAAGGCAATATCCTGTTTCCTGTACTCTAACCCCTTTTTATTTTAATTCACAATTATCAAGTTATTTTCGCTTGATTTCGTCAGCTCCCTGTTGTCACGGCTTGAATATAAATTGCTGCATAACCGACTCGGTTGGGGTGGTCCACTTACAAAATTTATTGTTTTTGAGAAACTTCATTTTTGTGTGAAACCAATCGTTGGATTTCCTATGAATTATAAGACTTGTGTAATTGAAGTAGATTGGGAAAGTAGCATTTTAATTCTTTGGTAACAAATCAATGTCATTATTATGAGCATATTAGAGTCTCTACTGCAAGCTGGCCAACCCTATAGATGGTATGGTATCGAATCGGATAGAGAAAATGAGTCACTCATGATCCACCACGCGGACTAATGCGATTGATCGGTGTCGTAGATGTAGCAGGAACCGAGGTTGAACGTGCCTTCCGAGGCACGAATGAAATGAAAATGAATGAGTTGATCAACTTTTACGTAGAAGACTGAACGCGATAACTATTCCGCCATCTGGCAGTAGTTAATAACTATCAATCCGCATTGGGCCCGCGCGGTAATGGTCCGTTCTCCCTATTCGATCCCATCCACACCACAGGCATGTGCCCCAGTAGTAGGGATATTAATAGACTTATGATGAAGGAAATATTAATAATCATATCACAAACATTATATAGATCCCAAACTAAGTGACCGAATTTTTTTGGTTTATGTTAATCTGAAACAGCAAAGGTGTCATCCAGACCTGAGAGAATATGGTCCTATTTTTATTCTATATTCTACAATGACTCACCCAGGAATCGAAATATCCCTGGTCGCCCTCAGATATGGCGATAGTAATTGGCGTGTGAACTATTTTGTAAAATTACCATTTTTAGTTTCAAACACTTCAACATAGTATATCTACTACTTTACTACAGGAATCTATGTACACATATGTAGAGTTATTTTTCTTGCATTATAATTGATTAATTCATCGAAATTCTCGAACAATTAAGGAAAATTTATTAAATCAAACCTTTGTCTTTAAACTTTAAACAAAGTGTCGAATACGCTTTGTAAAAGCCGCATAGCAATAAATTTATCTACCAATAGACCATAGACGTAATCTAATTGCTTCAAATGTATTTGTCTATGGTCGCCCGACTTGGGTAATCGAATTACCGAACATGCCGGTTGCGCAACCATAGACTAGACAATATGGAAAGTGGCGGGAAATTGTGCGAGGACAATTTGGGCGAGATCTGCGCTCGCGCATGGTTCACCTAACAAGGCGGAAGCGACAGCAGAAATAGGTACTCTAATGTTGAAAATTAAAATACACGCTTCGGATTCAACAATTACGATTATACTGAATCAACATATAAAAAAGTAAGGTGCTGAAATTATAAGAATAAGAATAAGAATAAGAATAATTTATTTGCAAGAATATGGTATAAAGTAAGATCTTAGTTTTATTACAAGCACGGAACACATTCACCCCGTTTGGGCATGCAAATTATAAAATTGTCAGTAGCCTATAGTAACTAAATTGAATTTACAATAAGAATCTCATAATCAAATTAAAGAAGAAAAAAAAAAAATAAACAATTAATTACCAAAATTATGAATATCCATAACCATATTAGCTAACGTCTTAAATATACATTTTATGCACACGTCATCACAACTAAAATTGTCATTGTCACATCTAGAGAATACAAATATATAATTATATGTCAAGTTTTATAGTCAAAAAACTCACTTAAGCTATAGAAACAGTTCTCGATTAACCATTTTTTAAGTTTTTGTTTAAATTGGTTAGTTTTGACCATTTTAATATCATTTGGCACTTTATTATACACTCTTACAGCCATCGAATGACTATTTCTGGAGCCCAGGGCTGTCCGCATTGCTGGGAGTATGAGTTTATCAGGACGTCTACAACTGTATGGCCGAGGTACATCATACAAACGGGGAAACAGTTCTGGGTGACTCCTGACAAAGACACATATTTCAAATATATATAAACATGTTACAGTCAAAACATTAAGCGCCTTAAATAAAGGCCTACATGAGACCAAAACGTCTACATCAAATATGGCACGGATGCATGCCTTTTGAGCAATGAAGACTCTACTTGTGTGGCACGAGTTACCCCATAAAACTATGCCATATCTCAAAATTGAGCAAACCTGTCCATGGTAGGCCTGAAGGGCGATTTGTTTGCTTGTGGTTTTCCCCAATTTCCACAGCGCAAATACATGTGAATTAATTCTTTTGCATAATTTATCTATGTGTTTCTCCCATGTGCACTTATTATCGAGTGTTATCCCAAGAAACGTGACTTCCTCAGTCTCCTTAATATGCTGACCATCGTACAATATTTCCATGTTTTTTTTCTTTCCATTCTTATTAATAAATTGAATTGCTTTCGTTTTTTCAACATTGACAGCTAGGTTATTATGTTGTAGCCAATTTATAATAAGTTCCACCGTTGTGTTTAGTTCTTGGTTATATACATCTAACTGAAGACATGGAACAACCACCGACACATCATCGGCAAACAAAACACATGAATAATTTGTAATGTCTGGGAGGTCATTGATGTAGATTAAAAAAAGTAATGGTCCCAGAATACTTCCCTGAGGCACACCGGAACCATTTATTTTAACATCTGACTGAAAGGTTCTTAACGTTCTATATTTATCAATATTGGAGACCTCAACATATTGTCTCCTGTTTTCAAGATAGGACTTAAGCCAATTTAACGCGATTCCCCTTATACCATACCTTTCGCTTTTTAGGAGAAGCAAATCATGAGAAACAAAATCAAAGGCTTTGCTCATGTCAAAAAATACAGCTGTTATTGGGATTCGTTTATCAATATGTCCAACCACTTGATCTATGACTGAAAAAGCAGCTAAAGTAGTAGATTTGCCTTTTTGAAAACCGTTTTGTTCGCATTTGACAAGATTGTGTTTCTCTATAAAACATGTCAATCTGTTTAACATCGCTTTCTCTATGATCTTTGCCCAGATTGATATCAAAGATATAGGTCTGTAATTGTTAGGATCATTTTTTTCACCTTTCTTAAATAATGGTTTAACTATGGTAGTTTTTAAGGCTTCTGGAAATATGCCAGATGCAAATGACAAATTTATCACATAACACAATACTTCAGCTATATCGTCTTTCGCGAGTTTAATGATTTCGGTTTTTATGCCATCATAACCAGTTGCGTTTGTCATATTTAATGAATTAATAATTTTTTTGATTTCATAAATGTCAATAGGATGCAAAAATATACTTGAATTGTTGAAACTAATATTATTAAAAATTGATTTATTAATGTCAAAATTGTTTGCGTCTGTCGATTTTATGAAGTAATTATTAAAGTAATTTGCTATGTCACAAGGATTCCTTATTTCTGTGGTCATGGTCTTTAATACCTGTATAAAATGATGTGTATTCGTTTGCCCCATTTTATCGTTAATTATATCCCACGAAGCTTTCATCTTATTTGTAGAATTATTTATGTATTCAGTATTGGTTATTTTTTGTGAATTTGAAATACATTTTTTAAGTAACTTATTATAATTATTATATTTAGTTTTGTTCTCACATGTCGAATATTTATAGTATAGAAAACGTAGATGTCTTTTACGCACAGTAGATTTTTTTAAACCAACAGTAAACCACGATGGCTTTTTGTATTTTGCTGTACGTTTTATTTTTTTTATTGGAAAGCAGAGATCATAAAAAAGCTTAAAATCTTTATGAAACTTTTCAAAGGCAATATTTAAATTTGTTTCACTTAAAACTTCAGACCATGACAAAGCTCTAATACAAGACAGAAATTTATTCACGTGGTCTCTGCTATAATCTTTTTTTAATTCAAACCAGACTTCTGGAAGTTTCTCAACCTTGTCAACTATAAAAGTTAACGACTGGGCTGTGTTGTGATCTGATAATCCGACATGATGTAATCGTACCTTAGCATCGGGTATATTGCTCATAATGTGATCTATACACGCATTTTTTCGTGTTGGCTCAGAAATGTGAAGCTTTAATTTATAGTTTGAGGCAATTCTTTTTAATTCATTGGATTGATTAGTGGATTTTAATGTGTCAATATTAAAATCTCCGAGAATAATAACTTTGTGTTTGGTTTTATATCTCAGTTTTTTCAATAATAACTCCAATTTATTTAAAAAGTATTCAGGTTTTGAGTCAGGTATACGATATAAACAAATTATTATACATTTATGAGAAACTAGTTCAATCCCACAGCATTCAAAATTATAGTCAATAGCTATTTCGTGCAGGAAACTTAGTTCTTTAACTTCCAAACATTTCTTACAAAGTATACTGACTCCTCCTCTTTTTTTATTATTTCGAGAATAGTAAGCAACTAATTTGTATGTTGGAATGTTTATGTTGCATTCGCTTCCAGATTTAATAAAAGTTTCAGAAAAACACAATACATCAATGTTAATATTCGTATTATTTAATTCATCAAGAGTCAATTCCAGTAATTCTCTTTTGCTTAATAATCCCGCAATGTTTTGATGGAAAACGGTTAAGGTATGAACTTTATGCACGAAAAAGATTATCCTTGTTTTGGACAGTTTTGGTGTCTGCAGACCCTTGCAACAATGGAAAGTAATCGTAAATATACCTCTGAACCATCCTCGCCGAGGGATCACCCAACCCGTTCGCCCTTAATTTTATATTTGATTTGCGTAATTGTTCTCTAGTATAATTATAAATAGTCCTGTTAAATTTTGTGAGTAAATAATGATTTTCATAGTCAATCGTGTCTATGAGAGTGCTTAACCTGTTACAAATTGTTTGCATTATGTTAATATTTGGACGATAATTTATATTTCCTTTTAACTTTAGAAAGTGGCAATTTTCAAAACAATCACAAATCATTTTTATGTTATAGTTTAACATTCTCTCATTTAAATAACTGTTATTCAAAATTTCAATGACAATTACATTATAATTTTTTAGCATTTTTAAAATAGAATATAATTCTGATGTGGTTCTTAGAAAGTTTTTATCATTTTCTCCAACACATAGTATAATCTTAGAGTCATTATTTAAGTTTTTATAATTGATTGATTGGAGAATTTTGTCAGTTGACGCAAATGGTTTCGTCATGGCGCTAATTTCATAGTCTTCGTGCTTTGTGTCTCTGCGAGATTTTATTAGTGCTGTCGCTAGACCGACGCATTGCTGTGATCCATAAATCAGGAGTTTCTTCTTAGTAGTGAAATTTTTTATATTGATGTTGACCTCCTTTCCGAATGTCTCGGCATTCGACTCATTTTTAATTTCCTCACATGTACTTTTATTGAAGGTTTTCTTACTGTCTTCCATTGAAATTTCATACGATTTGTTTTGACTTTCATTGAAGGAGTCCGTTGTGTTCCGCTTTTTCTTATTTGTGGTCCCAAAGCAAATGTCAGTTAATGTTTTTATTTTCTTGTCCTTTTCCTGTATTTGATTTTTCAATTTATTGTTTGTTAAATTCAGGTTTTCTATTTCTAAGTGAGCACTTTCCAACTTTATATTAAGATCTTTTATAAGGTCTTTTAATGTATTCATTTCTTCGTCATAACCGGTTGATAAGTCTGGTAAACTTGTCGCATTCATTTGAGAGTGTATAGACAAAAATGAATTATCCTGATCAAACTGTAAACTTTGATTGGATCGAGATGTAGTATTTCCCGGGAAACATTTTAGTTTCCTTTTAGTTATGTTGTTGTCAAATGAGATATTCAAATCATTACTCTTTTTAGTTTGAATTCTTTGCTGCGATACAGGTGTACTTGTTTTACTTTTCTGGTTATCGGTCATTTTCTTTCCTATACAACTATCGCATTTCCATTTTTGTTTATTTTCAGTTGTCATTAAATGAAATCGCTTTTCGGAAATATTGCCGCAATTTAAATCAAAAATTCTCTTACAAATGCAGCATATTATACATTCTTTTTTAGTGGTTTTTTTACAAACATTACACCTCTTATTTGACATTTTACTTGCTTTCGCCTTCAACTGTGTTGACATTTCGTACTATATTCTGTTTGATGTAATGAGAAAAATAAATAAAAGAATCTCTCACCAACTTGGATAGCCTCTGTCACCCGTGCATGATGTATGTAAGTTCCAGTACGTACGTAACGAACAAATATTTCCTCTATAAAATATAAGGAAAGATAAAACTTACTAATTCACAATGTGCGAATAGACTTCGTAGGAGCACAAAGTGAGAAGTCAAGTCTAAATTTTCGACGTCCGCCGTTCGTGCTGTTCCCTTATCTTCGACTGCGCGAATGTTTGCTATCCGTACCATCTCGGTAAGTTCATAAGCGCGTGCACAGCAAGCGTGTAATCACTTTTGCTTTCCAGATGTCACGATATAAACCCTCCTTTCGCTTTAATTACGACAAATCATTGTCGCCGCCGGTGACCGACCTTACGCACACCAAACAATGTCTAAGCCATATTCCTATTGTACCCATTAGTTAGGAACATAGTAAAAAAATATCTTAAAAGTCAACGCCTACCTACCTGGTCTTTAAATATGCATAGTGTATTATGAAATATGTAAAGTTTTCCAAAGATATTGAGATAAAAACGGCCAGTTCGATTATACGCTAATTTCATATGCCACCATCATCATTTGCTTGCCCACTTCTTTTAATTGGGGTCAGCGCAATAAGTATTCTTTTATCTATACTGATAGATCGGTTGTCATTTGAACATTCACTCCTCTCTAATACATATAATCTTTTACGTAGTATATTGACGCAATTGAGAAAATTAACAGAAAATTTGCAAAGCACCTCAAATTTAGATCTGCTTGCGATAAGCACTTATCTATTCGTATTCCTTCTTTATTCGATCGTCGTTTAGAGAGGGATCAAATGTTTTTGTATAAGATTTTAAAACCTTTGATTTTTGACTCGAAATTTTTATTGCAGAATATTAATATAAGATACCCTCGGATAGGTTCACGGTCTAAAACGTTTTTTTCCTTTCCCATTAACTAAAATTAATTATGCAGAAAATATTTTTGTTTATAGATCTTGTAAAGAATATGACATGAAATTTAACTCCATCGCCATTTTCAATTGTACAATTTCTTCTACAAAAAAAACCCTGACGAACTTAAGTAATTTAATAATTAATGTAATTTGAATATTGACAATTGTGTTACTTTCATATTAACCGTTGATATATAGTTACTTTTTATTAGTGATTAATGAAAAATAAATCAAATGATAATTATTTTATGCGAAAAGTGACATGTTAATTGTAAAAACTATTGGTAAAAACTAAACTTAACTGATGAATGTGTTATTTCATAATGTTTCATTTGTATTTATTATAAATATTGTTTGTTTCCCAAATATAATAGAAATAAAATAAAATAGTATAAATATCTTATATTCTTCAGTCTTCTTTTTCTTACTTTGCCAAATTTACGTTTTAGCTCCTTTGTGTTGAAACGAGTTGTACAGAGACTGAAGAAATTTGAAGGTTCATGTCAAAGTCAAAATGTCATTATTCAAAGATTTTTTTCAGAAAATCGCTTACACTTTATTAAACGGTGGTTTAACGTCAATGTGATGGATAACTATAACATTAATATCAATCAACTTCGGCCTCTCTTCAATTGCTGACAGTAGAATTCTGAAGCGTCGGAACCTCTCGGCAGTAAAAGTGATGAACAATGCCTTTGTAATGTTATTCGCACAGCATCCTTGTTGGGTTTACCCGAGCCTTGCCACGGTCGGTAAAGCTTGGCCGAAACGTTTGACCATGACTTTATCGTACATTATCTAAATTTCACATAATATATTTATAGTCTCTTCAAAAACTATTCGATTAAATTGCATGTCAATAAACAAATCCTCAAGTCATTAAGTGTCCTTTGGTGAGCTCGTATGGTACACAAACATCGAACTTTTCTCCGTACCCAGTCTTTTTCAAATGGATTAAAACTGTTTTGTAATCAATTTCTATTTCTTCAGCAACCTCATCTATACTAATAATACAGCCAAAGAGTTTGTTTTTTTGAACTCGCTAATCTCAGGAACTATTGGTACGAATTGAATTATTTTGTAACTATTGGTAACTAATCATGAAGATATTTTTTTTTTGGTAGTTCGGTTCTACATGTATTTATGATTTTGTTTTATATTCAAATAGCGTGGAGTACCGTTGGAAAGGACTTTAAAAAAATTCGGGTAGTGGGAAGAGAATTTCCCCCCTCTACCAACTATACAGTTGTTGTTAGAAACTCAATCGTCACGACAGTACCTAGTATTAATATATATCGAATTCAAACAACTATTATACTTAAGTTAGCTTTACAAGTTTACGATTGCGAACAACTCCTTTGAAAACACCAAACGTGTTTTTTTTACGTTTTTTATAATGATACGGAACCCTTCGTGCACGAGACCGCCTTGTGCTTGCCCGATTTTTATTAAACATTATGGGTGACTAATAACGGGCTTACGACGAGATACTTTAATAGTTAACCGAGGGGCATTAAATTATGTTTGCGAAAAAAGTACTAACTGCCGATGAATAAGACTAACTACAAGCTATAATAAAGTACTTGAAATGAGTTACTAATAATGGTAGGAATAAGTTTTATCTAAAATCTAAATACATATAACTCAAAGGTGACTGACTGACATAGTGATCTATCAATGCACAGCCCAAACCACTGGACGGATCGGGCTAAAATTAATGAATATTCGTTAGAAATGCCGCTCAAAGTAACTTTACCACGCGGACGATGTCGCACGCAAAAGCTAGTAGTAACTAATATTCAAAGTATCAGATTAAATAATAAATTGTGCGAAATAAATACTGACTAGTAAATTCGTACGATTCCTACAAATTGAAGAGATGTCAAAATATCCATTGACAAAATTTAATTTCGCATCACGCACTAAAATCTCTGAAAATGCTGAACTGGAAAAGCAAGATCAAGCTGAACGTCAAGTTGCTATGAGGATCATTCATAAAATCTGGCGCAATCAGACCATCAGGCTGTTTTAAACCCATATCTGAAAGTCTAGAATAAGCACAGCAGTCAAATATCTAGATCCAATCAAATGACGGCGTAATTATTAAACGATTTCAATAAAAGGATTATTTTTCCAAAAAATACAATAAAATTCTGCAAGACGTGTCGATTTTACTTTGCATTAAAATGGAAGGAAGGGAGACTGGACTATTCTATGAAGACATGCGCGTTATTCATAGAAACACCGGTAGATTTTCTATAATTCCGTCTATTGGGCAGGCCTATGCTCCAGCAGTGGACACGTTGATAAGCTAATGTTGATGATATAAAGGTCATGGCAAATTTTTATTTAGGATTGACGTGACACTCCTGTATAGCAGGCCAGTGTGCACACAGCACCCTTGGACCACGTGGGCGAAGTCGCGGGATACAGCTAGTATATGCCGACCTTGCTCTACTTAAAAATGTTTTAAAAACTGAATCCGGACGACGTTGAGTTAACATTGGATTCAACTCGATATATTGAATGTAATTAAACGGTATTGATCGGTAAGTGCATTATGATTGAATCCAATGTTAACTGAACCGAAGCCACGTAGTTCCGCGATTTAAGGGCCCAATCGCGTAACTACGTGGCTAAAAAGTTTAAATACAGACAGGTGGGCAACTAAGTAATCCGATAAGGTTAAGGTTCAATTCGAGGGCGACATTGTAATTAAAAATAATTAATAAAATCTTTAAGTTTTTATAACTTGGCCCCTTGTATTCATTATGATAAAAAAGTATAAATTATGGAAATGGAATTTTTGCCAATGTTATTCAGTTTTTTTAGTCTTTATTCATTTGTCATATTGTGTTATATTTTAGCGACAAATCTTATAAACAGTTGATTACATGGCTACGTCAGATGTGAACTATTGGGTCAGTCGCTGTATAACCACGATCTGGCACCTCTCGATTTATTTATTCCCGAAAATAAAAGAAAACCTATGGGTAAACGTTTTATGGACCCCGAGGAAGCAGTGGGTGCGTTTCAAAAGGCCTACGACGAAACCGATAAAGACAAGTGGACAGAGTGCTTTTCTGAGAGATTCCATAGGATGCAGCGTTGTATTAATTGAAATAGACACTATTTTAAAAGATATATTACTGCAAAACCAAAAGATACAGTTGGTTAATTCTGTGAATAATATATCAAAGGGAGCAATTCACTTTTCTATGTTTCGCCAGTACTTCTCAGACAAGCAGTGCCCGATTAGTCACGTAGCAAATGCCACGGGCCCCGTGCGTTTGGGACCCCCTTATGGTCTGACCAATAAAGTATTTTTTCAACTCAGTGTTAAAAAGTGCAAGAAATAAAATAAGTCACGCTTCTGCCCAAACTCATATTTTTAAGTATAAACATAAACTGACAAATAAAACTCAAGTCACAGATTAGTTGTAATGTGTTATTCGGAAAGCAAAAGACAACTTTTCTGTTTCGATTGCAAAGTTACTGATTCGTTATCGTCACGAAAGATATATTAAGGCGATTGAAAGAATTTACTATGAAATTTTATAAATCAAGAAAAGTGTGTTAGTAAGAATTCTGATTTATTAGAATTACTACACACTTAGTTAATGTCGACTAACCATTTGCTACAGGCTCCGCTTTGGCTTAATCCGGCACTGCAGACAAGACTCCCGAATTTGAATTTGCGTGGTAAATAAATTAAAGAAGAAAAATGTATTTTTAAATATAATTTAATTTAATTGTAATAAAGACATTGTATTATAAATGTGTTCAATAGTATTGTTTTGAAGGTAGCTCGTTCATCTTCACCATCAGACGTAAGACCCCACTGCTGACCTCCCCAGGTCTCCCCAATAGATCTCATTTATTCATTCATACTCTTAATTCAAAAAGACAATCGATAAATTAGTCTTAAGTGAACACGGAACCTGAAAAGGGTCCGACACGTCATGAAAACAAATACTAATACAATGTAACCGTATAAAATTGTTTAATTTAAAGATATATTAAAAGTAGTTAATAATTTGTTTATGATTTTCTAAGAACTTTCAGTTTGACCCTCGTAACATACAGCGTCCGGATTTCGATCGGCTTGGTAGCTACTAGTATGAAAACCGTGGAGAGGGGCACGCCCCAGATAACATCATGATTATGTCGCCACCATTACGGGTGTACACACACACGACATAATGGATATATACATATTTTTACTGAAAAATGCTTAAAACATCCACTTTGTCCCTGGTATTCTGAAAATTTAAAAATATACATATTACTTAGAATTCAATCAAATATAATATTTATTCAAATTAGCATTCACAATGCTACGTTGAAGATAGTCTGTTCTTTAGGCAACAACTCTAACACGAAATAGATATACTTAGGTATAAAGTCTCTTTAAAACATTTCGTAAGGTTCGAACTAATAATTATCAAGTTTTATACTAACTTGAATAAGTTTATAGTTCATGTGAAAAATACTCTTTCTTATGAGCAAAGTTTTTATGAAAGGCAAGGTGACAAGTACATACATACCTCTTTTTAATTTAGACAAATAAAGTCTTCAGTAAACTGAAACAAAACACGAACAAAACAAATATCAGATTATAAAAAAAACAACTAAATCGTACTAGCGCCAAATAGTTACAGAGAAAACTAATTAATGAAATGAATAAAATCTTTGATTTATTACTAATGGTAAAGCATAGTTGATTATTATTGTAAGCATGATGTGCACATAATACGCATAAAATTTATGGCGATAAGTTAGGATTGGACCTATTTGGTACGCTTATTATATTACTTATGTTATTACCTAAACCGTCACTTTATCGTTATGTTATGAGTTTATGACATTGTTCCAGTTGTAATTTTTCATTATCAACTGTTTTCTTTCAAACTGAGAGTGTTTAGTTTTTTGTGATGTTTTTTTAAACTGTTATACCAATTTCGCTGTTTATTTAATATTAATAATTTTATAAGATTAATTCGAATGTTCAAACATTCAAAATCACATTAAAATGACTTCATTTAAATAAAAAATGAGTAAATTAAATTATGCCAAAATATCACAGCATAATAAAAAAGTAACAAAAAAATAAAATAAAAAGACCGAGTGAAAAGCAAATTTTAGCTGAACTTGACTAATAAATTGATTATTTTGAGTATATTTTCTTAAATAAAATAACTTTAATAATTAAGCGGTAATGTCGTGTGGGTGTACTTTCTGAAGCGCCCGTGCGCATGTTTCGGCGTTCATGAAAGTGGAAAATCACCAGTAATCTCTAACACAACCAGTGAACGTCACCACATGCATGGACATGACTTTCCCTGTCTCAGTATACTAGTACTTAGGTGCTGAATAACTTTAGCCAACTCTCTGCTATGCCATTCTGTGGAAAACTTTCTTTACTTCACAGCACAGAGCTTCAATTAAGTAAAACTTTTAAAGATTGGTTTTATTCGATTCTTGTTCTATTCTATAACATCGCTGCGTTCAAAGGCTATTTTTATAGCAGAATTGCACAGCTGGTCTTCGCCATATTCAGCTATGAGGCTGACACTTGGAATTTGAAAGTTTGATCGTAGCCATATTAATTGAGATGTGGTGCTGAAGGCAAATGCTCCAAATACCTTGGCCGCCTGCTTTGCGATTATAAACATGTCGATCTTACGCGAACCAAACATCAATAACTAAATCTTAATTCTACTAACGTTAGCGTAGTTTTGACGCTTCAATCATCATAGATCACGAAACAACAAACATGTCTGTCACCACTGATTTTTGAAGAAAGCATTGCACTAATAGTATTAGACCACAGGTAGATAGTGAAATTCAATCGATTCAGACGTTGGAATGTGATTTATTAAAGCGTGTACCCAGACTATCAACCATCTGTCTACGCAAAATAATAATAATCATAATAATAATAAAAGTTTTGAGTAAATTACCTAGACCTTGGGCTGCTGTCCCAATAAAATGAATCCATCCAAGCAAGCACAGACTGACTGAATAATTTCTCTATATTAGCAATTTTGATAACTTGAAGCTATCACGGTCGATAGGATAACGTGTCTATGAGTGCTTATACAGACGATATTCAAGCAATTTGTGCACTACATTGCACTTTAATATGAGTAAAAGCTGATTAAAAGCGACTTAATCGTTGAATAAGTGTAAAAAGAAAATATCCAGGAATTATAGTTGCACTTTATAATCACAGTGCCAAGGACAGGTACAGATGTAGATGGTAACACACCGTCAGAGAAAAGCCAATTTCACATGGAATTTATGACTCTTAACCTGAGAAACGTTATACGAGGAGGAGGTACTCAGACTGATAATAATACGGAGATGATAATGAGAGATCAACCAAGAATAATTTATTCATTTGTCATAAATTGTTGTTTACATCATTTGTAGTTCAGTTATAGTATTCTGTAATAAAATGATCTTATACAAAAAATTCTAGAGTAGCTCGGTGGCGTAGTGGATAAGCGCCGCGGCCCGCGATCGTTGTCGTTAAGCAAATTTCGCAAGGGTCGGTCACGGGATGGGTGACCAAAAAAAATATTATCTCTAGCTACTCCGTGCTTCGGAAGGCACGTTAAGCCGTTGGTCCCGGCTGCATTTGCAGTCGTTTATACGATAACGAATGATAAGCATTTATTTTCATTAGGTGTTAGTTGTGTTCCCGCGACTTCACCCGCGTAAATTATAGCCTATGTCGCCCGCGGATTATGTAGCTTCCGGTAGGACAAAGAACCGTATCTCCCGCCTACAAACAGACATACAAGGTTGGAAACTAACCCCTTATAATATTTGTTAAATTATTTCATAAATGCTCTATTGATATTTATTTGACAGAAAAAACGCTAGGTTAAAGTATCCGATAAATAGGGATGATGACAAATTTTTGTTTGTTTGTCCGTCAGGTTAGAGTGTTAAAAAATATTAAACACGTATTTTTTTATTTTTTTCGTAATCATAAAATTACGGCGTTACACTGAGTTGAAATTTCGCATGACGTCACGTTAGAGTACGTTTTCTACTCAACTGTGACGTAGCGAGCCCCCACTCCTCAACTTTAATGCCGTTATTTATACTATTTCTTGTTAAATTGAAGTAAAAAAAAAATACGTATCTAATATTTTTCTATTATCTGACTGACGGACTAAATAGAATTGCATTTTTTTTTACCCAGTCATCATCCCTATTTAACTATCCGCATTTCTATCCTATCTTTGGCACCTGTGACTGATAATTCTTTAAAGCATTTATCGATAATTCTTTAAATTAGAGTTCAGCATAGAAGAGTTATAAAATAGTTATTTTATGGATAACTTTTTATAAAAAGTAACTAGATACCATTTGGAGTACCTTCCTCAAAAGCACATGTCTATTAGTTAAATCAAACAATGTTGAATTCTATTAAAGCTCTACCTTTACCCAACTACTTATAATTATGTAGATATTTTTATAAAATAAAACCATATGTCAGTTTATTATTAAGTCATGTTAAAGTGCACACCTCATAAGCTTGATAAATAAAAAAAACGAGTTACTATATACTACTTGACAATTTCCTCCTACTCCAAGAAAATAACCGAACTCAACGCATCTGGGAAGATCCTTCTATAGCCACGTCTCTCGCGGTCCATAGCTTAAACGTCATGTTATCTTACTCTAACGCAGACGCTGCATTAGCGAGAGAACGGGACGAAGCGAGAAGATGCAGTTTCGCAGCCAATGAAACGTATCCACTGTCCGGTAGCGCCTACGCATCAAACAACGAAATTGTCTCTATGAAAAAAAAAGTTTTTTTGGATATTTACTAAGTATTCATGTTCCTAGTATTTATTTTTATTTATTTATCATTTTAACCTTAGTTTACGCAACCATAATTGACAAAATAACTTAATATTCCTTTATCTCTAAACTTGCCACTCTAAAAGTAGAGATAAATACGTTCTGTAATATAACTTGCACCAATGAGTTAAAGCTTATATTCTAATTGGTTATATTCGCAGAGCTTACGATGTTTCGTTTCTGAGTTAAGTTACCAAGGTCCATGTTAAATCACCTGTAACAATCTTGCTGTCTGTTTCTAGCAAAGATTGGAACTGGGCAGGAGGGAGTAAGACAGCTATACATCCGTTATGTTGCCTCAAGACTATTGGTGCGTACATTGGCAAAATTAACAGGTTTTGTCAGGAGTTCTTAACTGTTGAACAAATTATTAATGGTAGAGATTTTTTCATAAAAGTAGAATCTAATAATATTCTGTGTTATTTGTAATAGTTTAGTTTAAATATCTACTTAGAAGTTCAAGTTTTTTATTGTTAATAAATAAAATTTTTGAGAATGTTTGATCAATAGGTAGTTTTTTTTTATTATATAATTTTACTAGCTTATAAAAACCATGAAAGCTTTTCTTTAAATTTTTCGCAAACGTGGACAAAATTAAATTTTACATTCACTTATAAAACATAGGCTCATGTTATAATGGTATGAAATAGGGATTAACTATTATAAGGATTCACAATATATAACTTGATAAAAAGTTTAGCAACATTTGATTTGAAATTAAAAAATATTAAAGCTTTGCGAGTTACTGTTGACAAAAGGTTGACGCCACCTGTCTTCAGCTCGGACCCGTGTATCGCTGCGCACGAGTCGCCAGTCGATCGTGCTCCTTCGCCGGCGCGCAGTCCCCGCGCTGATCCAATTTAAATTCAAATATCGAACTTTCAGCGTGCGCTCCATTTTGACCTGTGACTTTTTACTTCTTTTTCGCTAACTTTTTAAACGCTAAGGT
Organism: Diatraea saccharalis; assembly: GCA_918026875.4. NCBI lineage: Eukaryota > Metazoa > Arthropoda > Insecta > Lepidoptera > Crambidae > Diatraea > Diatraea saccharalis. Next base: position 1,932,573 of record OU893336.1, read on the forward strand.
GTTGTGTTGTGAAATCAAACATCTTTTATAACGTGATTTCTTTTTTAATTTATGAAAATATGTGCGGCAAAGTTTTAGTGACAAGTTGCGGTTAAAGTTCGTACACACTCATATGGATGTACTGGATATTCGCATTTTGGTTTTGTGTTAATAATAAATTTATGTGATTGTGGTACAGACGACAATTCTGTATAAAATAAGGTGCGTATATAAACTACAAGAGATAACGCGAGTAGAAATGCAATAACAAAGTATATTGTGTTTGCTCATCTACTTATTTGTGTTTGTACAAATAGTTGATTAATATAAATGATATAATTACCTTTCTTACATTAACATATTAGAAATCAATAGTCTGTAATCTGATTTATTATAAACGTATATTTTTAAGAGTCCGTTATTGCATAAATAAGACTCAGATTTAGTCATTAAATAATACACAGATTATGCTTTACATAAAACAAATTTAGAAAGTTGACTCATGTAATTTGTATTTTTTAACATTTTTAGATGATTCGGACCCTACGTAGACTCCGTCATCACTAGTGCCATCTCGATAGTCTTAAAATCATATTGGGAGCAGTCGCACAAACTTTGAATAAATATAGTTTAAATACTTATTAAATTATAATATACAAAAATATAATTATATTTCTTATATGACTCGTCACAAGATAATATAAACCCAAATTAAAATGAGAATCTTTTTAGTGTAGTTTAGAGAGACGGCTAAGAGGTAAATCTTGACAAAAAATATTTATTTGAAAGATGAAAAATACCTCAATACGTTAAATATTGAGTTACTTCTGAGTTGAGTGTACGAGCTTTTTTTTAACATAAACTTCGTGAATATTCATAGAGCGAACAACTGAAACGAAAAAAAAACAAATTTACAAAAGAACGAGTATTACGTTTTGATGGATCCTGAACTATCACCCCAATTTAAATATACAACGTCGCCTGCGCCCGCGCAGGTTGAATAAACTCGAAACCGAACGGATATAATACTAAATTTATATTACAGTTTGCTGTTTTTGTTAGTTAAATAATCAATTCCGGGTCAATTACAAAAACTTTAAATATTAATAAAGTATTTTTTTTTAATTAAAAAGTAAAATGTCTAGAGAAAAGATGTGCATTATTAAATCCTCTTTTATTTACAACATTGGGCTAAAAACAAAACTTAAGTTGGTAGAAATCAAGGTTTTTGTAAGGGACACGGAACTCTTAATAGTCTGTTATTTTTTTTCAATAGTCGTGAATTAGATATTTATGAAAAATATATACTAAAATATTGAATACAACTGTTATTTAATTAAAATCCAGATAAAAAATGTCTATGGATATAGAATAGAATTGCACCTTTGATTTGGTAAAATAATATTTCAAGTATGACCGTGGTTTCGGTGATTATTTTCAACAAATATAAAATACAAAAATTATATATTTATGTGGTCGCTAAATTCGACCATGAAGTCCGATTATTATGAAGGTTTTAATAATAAATTCTTTACTTCTTTATGATTGACATTCAGTGAAGAAAAGCATGAATTGTATATTTTTAACTTAGATACCCAGAACCAAGAAGGACTGACGAATCTTTCAAGCACTAATTTCTTTTTTCGCTACTACAGAGCGTATTTATATCAGGCAATCTACCCAAACAGCCGAATATATTTTTGCAAATATTTAAACTTTCGATAAAGATGAAATTTTGTTCTAATTCTTCGCAATCCGGGCGACTGCGCTAGCCACTTTTTAAGTATTTTTCATTAAGAATATTTTGCAGTATAGCATTGTAAACGCTAAATTGATCAAATATATTGATATTTATATTTTCACACGCACTTTGAAAACAATTTTGAACGGTTTCAATGCGTTTGCATTTAGTTTTATTGACGTTCCCGATCCTTTAAAGGTACGGTGTTCACAAAGTAGTAGTAATAGTCTTATGTGAACACGGAACCTGTAATGGGTCAAAACATCAATAAAACTTTAGTACTAAACGAAAAAACAAACATGATGAAACCGTTTGAAAAATAATAATATTAATTGTGTTTTAATTATTATAAAAATATAAACATTCTACACTGTTCCGTGTAAACTTTCTGATAATTTCATAGTCTGCTATACGCGCGATTTTTGTAAAGAGATGTTCGAAGACTATAACGCATAAAAAGGTAGAGTTTTTTGAGTTTATTTATTCGTAGGTGGTAAACTCGAAAGTACTGATTCGATTAAGAAAATACTTTCAATCACGAGAATCATAATTTACGTAGGTTAACTCGCGGGAAAACGACTTATTATATTAATAAATATTTACGTAAAATATTTGCAGGAATTATTAAATTATCAAGTGATAGAACTAAAAAGTTTTGTGTTAGATTAATAGGTCGCATTTTGTTTTATACGTGATTTAAACAATAATCATCGTCAATTTCAGTTTTCAAAGTTTATATCACGAATAAATATAAAATAGGTATTATCTTTAAAAATATCATAATTAAAAAAGTATTTGAAATGTCGCAAGCATAGTATGCATATTTTAAGAATTATTATATCAAAATGATATTTAATTGGATTCTTACCTTGTAGTACGTATTTTTTATTAATTTTTCACAGAAATTTTCTTTGCGTTTCTTAAATGAGATTAACTTTTTTCATTCGCAACACTGATTCCATTTTACATAATCATTATACTACAGGCAACCCTAAGTCAATGTTATAATTTTTTATTGAAACTGGTCATTAACACTATTTTGAATAGTAAATACCTAGTTCCAATTCCAATCTTTTGTAATTTAAGTTTCTAAACTTTAAACTGTATATTAATTTAAAAAGGTTTTAAACTGTAATTTAAAAATTACATTTAAAATATGTCGACATTTTTAAAGTTTTAGCTTCTTTATAAAGTAACATATCTACTTTTGATTAAAAAAATATGTTAGTGTCATGTAGTTTTAATTTGAAGTTACAAATAAAATCATTAACTAAATAAAATTGAGTTTACGTCTCGAACACCTAGACGTAAGCTCAATTTTATGTAGTTATATTTATTTACTTATAATTAATTGAAAGATTGCTTTAGAATTTTGAAACAATAAAATATACCTTTCCTTTCTGGTTTTATAGGTCTTTCTTTTTCAAATATTCTAAAACTTCAGCAACAACCCGGAGATTTAGGAGAACTCAGTAATCGTTCTCTCCGAATATACCTATTAATTGAGTTCTACTAACCCTTGTTTGTTTTTACTGAGTTCTCCTGATAACATTCCATTACGAGGGAAGACCTGTGCCTGAGTAGGAGGGATCGTTAATAGGCTGAAGATGATGATAGTGTTTAAATATTATATATATATGTAGGGGTGTTTACTCTCTGTAATATATTTGGTCAGAGAGGATAAAGGGACTTTTTATTACAGAACTGCCGCTACAGCACAGCACGCGTTCATTAACACGATACGTGTATCTAGTATTATAATATATGTGCTTATATTTTAGTGCACGTCTAGTATAAATAAAGTTCTTCGAAAAGAAAAAAAAAAAAAGTTCCTCGAAGAATTAAACTAAAGTATTTTATTTGAAAGAAGTTTTCAAATCACTATAATTGTCCAACCACTAGAATCTCACAAAACATATGAAAAATTATGATTATCAGGTGAATTAAAATTTTATTGAATACTTTTATTAGTAATTATTGACACATTCGGAAAAGTTAATTTTCAGAGCTCGATTAACTAACCCGAGTGAAGATTATAACATTTGTCTTGTTTCCAGTGACGATAATTATACTTTCTTGAAAATAATATTCAAAATAGTACTAGGAGTCGTAGCAGGGCCAGTCCTAGTGAGTTCCTACATCTGTTTTACTTTATTTATATCCATACAGTACCTTAAAAATGACTTTCTACCCTTTGAACATGAGTCCATATCCGCTGTATTCAAAAGTACAGCTGGCCAGTTTCTTGTTCGTTCTTCTTATCAGCCAAAAGAGGATAAAATCTTGGACGATTCAAAAGTACTTTTATGAAGTATATTTGAAAAAAAGGAATTTTGATTTAACTTACCAAATTTTACAAACTAGTGAAACGAGTTCCTTTTGTCATTTGCAAAATTAGTAGTCGTTTGTTTTGTTGAGACTTTTTTATGAGCGTCGTTTCAGTGTTTTGCCTTGGGCGCCGTGTTACATTGAGCCGGCGCCGGCGTGTTCTCTTACCCTGGTAGTTTCTAAGAAGTCTGTAATGTTCCTGGCTTCCAGAACTTTCATACCTTTCACCTGGGCTGGTTGATTGTGTGTCGTCCCAGATTTGTCATTTGTGAATCAGTAGTCCACATTCACACAGGAGACATGTTTTAGTGTTTCACGCTATACATTTTTTGTACTCCTGTTTACGACTGTAAATCTTCTTCTACACTTATAATCTTCACTTAATTTCATATGAAATCAGTCTCTGTTTAATTTTCAGTGTCCAGTTAGTTCAATCGCTCGGATGTTCGTTCTGCATCGCTTCAAAAGCTCTGCGGTTAATATCTTTCTTAGCGTGTTCGTTCATATAATTCCATACAGATTATCAGTACAGTCCTTTACCAGTTTTGAACTTATCATGTTTGATTGTATGTCATTAGGTATTGCTTGTCTATTAGATAATATATAAGATGTGTGCCCTTAGTACTTCGACATATTGAAAAATCAAGCTATCGGAAGTTCTTACTTATTTATATCACGAGCTTTTCGTCTATTAGTCGTAACTTAGTCATGCTTTGCTAACTTCTTCCTTGGTGTACAAAACTTTAAGATGCATGATTTATACCCTATGTTACTCTGTGAAAATAAAAGATTCTACTGAAAGTATTAAGGCTGTAAAGTCAAAATCCTATCTCTGTTTCTCATTGCGCTCAGCAATGGGATAGATAAGGACAAAGGATGGCGAATTGTGCGGAAAAACCGTTTTTTTATTACTCTCAAACTGTTAAGATTATTCTGAAATCGCTACTCTCGGCTACAAACCGACACACTCATGTTTATCAACATTTCCTATAAAAATGGTAATGGAAAAAAAAATTGTAAACTTTAGAGGCAATTTTGTATCGAGAGAATTTTATTAATTCACGTTTTGGTTGTGATACACCCATTAGAAATGCGGTCTAGATTTATTTATAATTACAAATCATTGAGACGTTTGTATTTCTACAAAACTAGTTATAAGTTAGTGATTTAGGGTAAAATAACTAGATAAGTGTATTGCTTATAATATACACATCACACTATTAATTTAACAAGATGTCATTCTACTCTATGATACATAACAAGTTATGAATAAGAAAAGGTTAATTTAAAATATAAACTTAATTGGAATTCCTCTAGGCAATGTTGGACGTCGAGATATTATCGTCCGTCTACGCTAGTGCTGGCCACAATTGTCGATAACTGCCGATCTTATCGAGATGGCAGGCCCGGGCGACGAAATGCGAATGTTGTCGAATGTCAAAACGTGTCATAATAATAACGGACAGCGCCCGGGAGCTGAGATTAGTGTAGACGGTGATTACATTAATATATAAACTTGTTTAGATTATTAACACTTGAAAAAAATATTTTAGACCCATTTTTAACAAAATTGCCCGCGTAATACGAAATTTTATACGTTTAAGTTTATGTGACAGAGAAGTGCAGAATGCATATATTTTGTTTAAATAATGCTTAAAATACATTAAACTAATATTATCAATATTATTGAACACCATACATAGATACCACATAGTTTTTGTTAATCTATTAGGTACTAAAAGTTTCAAACTTTGTTTGAGTAATCTTCGCATTTTTTTTTACCTACGTGAAACTACATTATACGTCGATGTTATAGGCTCCAATTAACGTGGACGAAGTGGCGGGAAAAAAAGCTAGTATTTACCTATTAAATGCAGTGGAGATTCTTGAGGTAATTCTTCACCGCAGATAAAGTCCTAAATGTGTGGCATAAATAAATAGATAACTTATACAGTTTATATTTATGAATGATACTCATTTGAATATAGATTATTATCTTATCGACTTTTACACTAGCTATTTGAAATGCAATTCTAATACAACCATACTGTCAGTGTTTTCTTTTGAGATCTTCGAGAAATCAGTTTTAAACGTGGACACTTCCGTAGTCGAGTGGCTCATACGTCGGTATTAAGGTGTCTTCAACACTGCAGTCGCGGGTTTGATTCTCAGTCGGGTCAATTTAGAAAATAACGTTTCTATAATGTTTCTGGTCCAGATTTTGCGTTACCTTCGTTATACAGACACCCGGTAATAACAGGGCTTTAGCTTCTTATTTACAATTAATATATATTTATTTATACCTCCGTCAATTTACAATTAAACACCAAAACCTTAAAAACTTCTTCGATAATTGGTGAATGTCGCTTTGATATGTTTAATAGTGTGTAAGTTACATTTCTCTGTCTACTTAAACATAAGATATAGTATAGAAAAATACATCTGGGTTTGTGGGAAACAATAAATATACTCAAAAACGTGGTAAATTATGTTGATAATAACCCTAATTAATAGATAAAATACATTTATCATTAACCTATTTGTTTCCAGTTCAACAGATAATCTCCATTCAAATTATTATATTGCATTGTCACCAAAGTTAAAACCGGGAAAAGGGTGTTTAATTTGATATTTGAAGCACACTAACAAACTAACAAATAACGATGTTTACATAAACAATGTTAAATAAAAAAGCTTTTGTGTTACTAAAAGCTGTTTATCTTTCTCAAATGGGAATTATTTACACGCCTCGCGTAGTTCAAATAAATAATATTTTTAATTATCTTTTTTATCATAATAGCTTATTTGTAAATAATAACGAGATTAAGAGCGTAGCGTATGGAATTTCCAACTTAAGTATGGATATTGGTGACAATAGCACTGTGTATAAAATTCGACCTTTAAATTTGGGTTTGTTTACTTTGTTTTAATATTAGTATAAAAAAATAATTAAACTCTTTATCTTACTTATTGTCAAGTTAAAAAAGCAGTTTAACAGGACTAAATTTAATTTTTGTCTAGTCTGCAGAATAGCATCGCTAGAACTGTGCAGTAAAACTTCGTAAATTATTAACTTTTTAATAAATGAAACAACTTTTAAACGTTTTTGTATTTAGTTTTATTGACAAACGGTTTCATCCCGTTTGTACTAAGTTTTATTGACGTTTCGGACCCTTTATAGGGCGTTATTTGTCTTTTTAATAAAATATTTTTAAATAAAATAGATAGTTACCTTCAGACCAGTATTATTGGACACATTAACAATACAAAAAAAAAAATATGGCAACGCTTACATTTATTAAATTAAATTACTTTAAAAATACTTTTTAATTTATTTAATTTATTTAGCCCTAGCTACCGTGGACTACCACCAGTTCCAATTGAGAGTTTTGTTTGAGAAGAAATGGCGAAATTAACTCAGAATTAGAAAAGTGAATTGCTCTCTTTGATTTGATATTTGCATAATGAACTAACTGTTGGTTTTCCAATGTACCTATATGATCTGGATTGAGATTCTGGGTCTGTGCAGTAGGCAGCAGTGTGGACAAGGCTGTATATAAGTAACTAGTACAAATAGACTAAAATTATTTTATTTTTCAATAAGCTTTCCGCCAGCGGAACTCTCTCCACTCGAATAATTCTGTATATTAATGAAAGCTGCATAAAGATCCGTTATTTATTATAAAAGATATCAGCGTACAGACAGCGGGAAGCGACTTCGTGTTATATTATGTATGTATGTGATCGACAAGTGATTAAGTTTTTCTTGTGAACGATTAAGAAGGTGAATGAAAATAATGTCTGTGTGTGAACGAACAAATTGTTGATAAATCTATAATAAAACACATTATTTAGATTTTTGTGAAGTTCTATTTTAAACTATTTTTTATAAATGAAACTATTTGCTGATGTTTAAATATTAAACGCCTCTAGACACTGCCTGTGTAATATTAACAGGTTCCTTGAATGTAATTACCATTCTAACCATCGCATGCCCATAAAGTACTCAATATTTACAATTATTGCCCGTATAATAAATAAAATATTTAATTGCGTTTCACGAATAAAACAAAAAATATAATTGCGACATAAATACACATAAAATCTTATTAAATTATCAAGTGGTTTTCCTTAATGCTCGTCAGGATATATAAAAATAATATTTCTGTTTGTCACTGTGGTTTTAAAATCTATAACATTCATACACATAAAACATTGGTGCACAGTTGTAAACTAAATAACATATAGATTATAGAATCGCTAAAATGTTGAATAAACTCGTTTGAAATTCTGTAAAAAAAACAGCGTCGAACGCAGACTCGAGCATAACGCTGTAACAGCTTAGAGATTTAATCAAATAAAACTACTTTAACAGGGTAATAAAGGCTGCGCTCGTCGACGAGTTCGACATTGTTTCTTTCAATTGGTGCCAACTGTGTTCTTTTGCACTATTGTCTAAATCTTTACAAAATGATTATCAGGCTTATTTGAACATAAAAAATATCTCGCTAGTAGAGAAATGTAACAAAGTAATTGAAAGATTCGTGTCAGTAGATCTCTGGTAGCTATTGAGTTGGGTTCGGGGAGCTCCTCGCAGAATCCTGGGTTCTCCCGCCCCCTCCCGCCACACCCCTCTACTTAGGGTACTCGACAGCAGATTTTTCCAGGTAAGCCAGTCAGGCTATGACTTCGTCCTATTTTAGATCCAAATGGAGAGTGGATTTCCCCTGCACTCGCCCGAATAGAGAGCGAGTGTCGGTTCGAGTCTGGCCTGATGCATGATGGTTTTTTAATCTTTATGAGTTAGTGATACCTACCATATCTAGGTATAGAACTATTAATGTAATAAGTCTCTAGATTGATTTGAATGAAATTTGATTGTCTTTCTATCTCGTACTAATTATTGTACTTCAAAATAATTTTCGTTAAAGTTAAGGTCAATCAACATTAGACTATGGTGTTTTGAATGTGTAAAACTGCAGAGCAAAGCTAATATAATTACAAAACTAAGTAAGCAGAACGTCTTTGGAGCTGGCTACACTAAAACCTTCTATAATGATCCCATCAAGAAAAAAGACATTTAAAAGAAGTTATTTTAAAAAATGGATTAGTTGTGTCCGTAGCTCGCGGGCGCGGCGAACGCGTCGCAGTGCCGCCGCGCCGCCGACATTGACAGCTGTCAATCAGATTCAATATGGCGGCCCAGCCGGTCCGGTCCGAACAAACACGCTACGCTATCTCGTCGAATCTGACGAGTTCAGTACCCGTGTTAGATTATTGCTGTGATATTTTCCGCATCGTATGTTGTGAGTAAAGCTTAGATCGATTGAGCTCACAACAATAAATACGATTACAACTGTAATGTAGATTTAAAAAACAAAAAAGTTTTGTTTCTACTCTCCATCGCTAACTGTATTGACAGGTACTACTGTCTAAAATAAGGTTGATTAACTAAAGACAATTTTGTTTTTGTTAAATATTTTCGCAGACCAATAACAAACATATGATGAAACGTCTATTTAAAAAAAAAGTTGCAATGTTTTGACGACGTAGTACGATGTATAGAATATTATTTAATTATAAATTCATGGAGTTTGTTCGCTTGTCAGAATATGGGATTCTTTAAACATGACGCCATTTTCTTGTTCATAATGTATTAGGTACATTAAAGTTTACTTTTTGCTTATGTTTAAGTAGTTTCTTATTTGAGGTTCAGTGCTCTATGCTTAAGACGCCCCAGCAAGTAGAAGCAAGATTAAATTAAAATCAGGAGCCGACATGTATTTATGTGAGCTGAGACTGCCGTTCTAATTTTTATAATTATCTTTAGAAAAACTAAACAATAAAATTACTCTCGACACTTGTGCCATTCGTAGCATTCCGCCATGGAAAATAGCCCTTTATCACTAGGCCGAGTACGCCTAATACGTCCCTGTATTAAAGAAGGCTCTGGTGATATGCACACCAAAGCTGTCTTTTAAACGTTAATTTTTAAACCTAAATCAAAAACTAAAATTAAAAACGAATTCCAAGTGACTGACATGCGATTTTTAAGCAGTTCTAAATATAATAAATTTCATATAGCATTCTGAAGATCTATCAAATATAATATTAAAGTAGTATATACAAGCTGTACACAATACCAAGGAATAAAATTCCCTATTTGTAAGTTACATAGTTCTTTTAAAATTCAAATCCAAAGGTGTTATAATATTTTAATAATAGTAAAAAATTCTAAATGTTGCATCTATAGCCAATTGTTAAACTTTCAATAATAAGAGCACAAACACTAAATACCTATATAAGTAGGTGGCTATTTTACGAAATATTAATCAACATATAAATAAGTAGTGTTAGGGAGGGAATTGTGACTTTTACTGGTGTAGAGACAACCTCTACACTAATCAAAAGCGTTCCGTACTCCATAAAGCACTTACTTCACCTATCACAGCAAATTCGAACCATTGTCCCTTGACCTTACTCATCGACATAATTTGAAGGAATTACTATTCATCCTTGCTTCCTAAGGGTTGTATCCTTTTTGGAAAATTGTATCTCGGACAAAGTTACGTTGAAGGAAATAGTAAAGGTTGTTTAGAGTCGAGATGATATAGAAAAAATTGAATTACCAATTTTAACGAACTGAAAATCTGAAAATAAGGATATGATTTCAGCATCAGCACGACATACTTAGTTCAATTTTCAGCCTATTAATGTCTTCACAGCTGAGGTACCTGCTCTTAAATTTAAAGAATAGGGGAGAAGGGGTCCAGGGATCGATGGTAACGATTGCCTATGTAGCCAGTACCAACAACTTAACGGAGCTTGACATAGTATTGTTTTGGTCGTCAATCCACAAAACGCCTTGTTCGAAAGCTAAACTCTGCTATCGGGGTTCAAACTCATCATCATCATCATCTGCCTATTCTATGTATGGAATTTAATTGAAGCAGGAAAATGGGTAATGACCCACCACGCATCCAGTGCGGATTGGTTGGTATTAACAATTGCAAATAAAACCGAAACCAACGCTTAAAGTATTTACCCGTTTCACGTTGGAGTGAAAGTAAGTTTTTGGTTACCCATCCTAGAACCGGCCCTTGCAAAAGTTACATATCGCAAACCGAACCACTGTGCCATCAAGTTCCTCTCCGAGCTCTAAACACGTATACACATAATTTTGTTGTTGCGCGACATTGTCAAAGATGGTTCCATCTTCGCTCCGGTGGCTGAGCATGCACACATTAATGTCTCTGCATTTGACATAGTGAAAGTCGAAAAATATTATTACGACTTTTATTTTCGTCCGTGTTGAAACAATTTAGATACGAAACAATCTTCGTGAACGCAAACTTTGTGTGGAAAGAATCGTGTTCTTCTGTGGGACTAATAATCAGTAGTACTCTTTTCTAGATCTGACATATAAATACCTACTTTTAAATCTAAACTTAACTTTTACTTAATAGAAAATATTCGGGAGTATAGTTTTATAATTACTGTGTCAATGTCGAATGCAAATGTTTATCGAATACTACAAATAGATAAGTTTGATTGTTTGTTTGTTAGAATAGGCTCCGAAACTACTGGAATAATGAAAAAAAACCACATCATACGCAGGTAACATTGCGGGAACAGTAGAACAGTATTATTTATTTTGAATATTGATATTTGCACAGTGTGAACTGTCTCTGTAAAGAAAGCTAAGACTTCTAATATACACAATTGTAATACTTTAATTGCTATTGTAAAATTTGACACAATTTTATGTTTTTATGTAGTATTTTTAGTTTAGTCATTGTAATACCTACATCTTTTTTTTGCATGCTATTCAAGATGGCTTAATAGGTCAAAGCTCTCACTCAAAGTTTAATATCGTCACTGTTTATATAACCGTGTTTATTGCAAATAAAGACATTATTATTATTATAAAAATGTTTTTTTTTATGAGCAAAACCTAACTAAACTCAAATATTAATCAAAATTGGGAATCATCGTAAGTCGATAGGTATTTTTTTATGCGTGAATTGTGCTCGATACAATATCTTTATCATTATCGTCAGTCTATCATTGTCTCCGCCGGCGCAGGTCTAGCTTAATCAAATAGGAAGAATGAAGAAGAATGTTACATAACAACGTGGATCCAGTGCGGATTAGTGAGTGATAACAACTGCCAATGTACTCGTAGAAGCAAAGGTTTTAAGTGTTTTCCAAAACACAAGATAAACTCGAGATACCAAATTGGTCACACTCCAATGATATTGATAAAAATTCCTTTAATTTTTTTTTTTTTTTTTACTAGAAACATCATTTTAATAGATTTAATATAGAAATCAGAAAACTTCTTTGTGCAGTAATAGCGCATTTATAACATGGGTGGCAAATATTTATTACCTCGAGTGCCTCCTCGCGTAACATGTCTCCCAAAGACATGTTAAATCATAAATTTCTGCATCTACTGTCATCAACAATCTCTAATTCGCACAAAGTTGTGGGTAATGGCCCATTATTCAATCGATAGCAAACACCTGTGCCTCAAGAGAGATGGCGTTAATAATGAATAAATAGTTTTACCCGAACTCTTTATTGTACATGTAAAAGTTGACAAAACAATTAACTATGAACTTTTTAAAGAGCATTATCTTCCAGGCAACATAAAATTAGACTGGACAGTTACATAAAATAATGGGTTATGAATAGTGTCCTACTTTGTCTGAATGGAGGTTTTCTATACTCATAATCTTGATATTTGTATAATGTGATCTATCAATCATATACATATACGCGTCAATCATATACGCGTATATAATACGCTGATAGTAATGTACCAATTTGAATGAAGAACGTTTTGACTATGACTTTACCTTTGCCTTTTTTTTTTCAGGTAGTGCCGCATGAATGTAGCGGCTAGTGTTGTGACAATGTGGTACCACGAGTCCGCGTCCTATTATCAATGGATTCTAAAATAAGTGACGTGCGCGTGATTAAACAGAAAGTCAATAGATTGGGTTCGAAGGACAATCACTAATGAACACCCTGATGCTGACGACCAGTGGTGCTGTGGATGATCCTAATTGCGTTGAAAGTAACATGTCTTTTTCATCATATAAGTAAGTATTATAGTTTAACTATAAATTTAAATGTATAATTACCTATAGATTTCCATGTGTAATATTTATCTTATTATAAATTATTATTTATGGCAGTATACTAAAATTTCCAACACCTATTTCATTAAAAAAAAATGATTGTAACTCAAATCAACCGATGGTAATGACGAAATCATTTGTATTAAAGAAAAATACCTAAAAATTGAACTATCCAAAAGGTCACCAACACGTCTCAGACATCAAGTTTCATTTTCAACGATTTTCTATAATATGAATATAAACATACAACATTTGTCAAGCATAATTATTTCGAAAGTACTTTAATGCGGTCAAGATATTAAACTTTCATAATATGCATTCCCGTATGCCCCGTGATCATACTAAACATGTTGAAATTAAATTAAATTATCTTCCACTGTCAGTGTGCTAAGTAAAAAGTGGTCATATCCATAACTTATTGGTCCCGATCCAACGAGATGAAGCCATTTGTCCAAAACGGCCTGTGCGTTTCGAAGTTCGCATACAAATTTCGAACAATACTCCGAAATCGAGTAAGATGCGACATCATTAACAGCATTGTTGGAATTAATTAAAGTCGGAAAGTTAATTTCTTTGGATAATGTTAAAAATTTCTAGACGTCGTAATAACACGAGTTTAAGAGTTAATCGAAAAATAATTTTCTTTTCGTGTAATAAAAACAATTTGGAATTATCAACACACTTTTCCCGCGGCGAAATGGAAGACTCGTTGGCGCCATTTTATGTTAATATGGCGGCCATTTTAAAATTCGCAACTCTATGCTTATTATAAACTTTTAAAATCTAGGTTTGAACTAACGATTAAGATATTAGAAAAATTAATTAGTAACTTACTTTTGACATCTTTTGCAGTGTTTAACTATAGCAACACATTTATTTTTTCATTATCTATTCAATACTTGGCAATCTAAGGATAGATATATATTTCTTATAAAATCTAATAAGAGATAAACTTGTGTTGATACTTACATGGTCTATAATAAATAGTTAGACATAACTTAAACGACTAAAAAAGCTTTAAGGACACCAGACAATGTTACTTATTAATTTAGTAAATATTTGGGTCAGAAATCAGCAATTATATTAACAAAGTTGGTAATCACTTATTACTATTTACCAATATATGTATGTGCCGTCGTTGTGTCTTTACGTCTAATAATAGTACGTCATATACTGTGTTCCGAGAGGCTTAAGTTTATTTGCGGTTTGTCAATAAATCTCTGAGGCTACACGCATCCAATCCTGGTTGGATTGCATCAAGCAAGATTACGAATCTTAGGAAAATAAAAAAGTAACCATTTTCTAAGTACCTATTACAGTTTGGGAAATATGAATTTAAAACTTATGAGTATAATTGGTAACTCTAAATTTAATTTCATAATCTATAAAGTAAAATACAGCAATTAAGTTACGCAAAAAGCCGTCGATCCAATGAATTCGTCAGGCGGTTACAGCCCTCAATCGGGCACCTTTCATTTTAAAAAAAGAACCATACGCCATTTCATGTCAATTTCTGAATTATTCATCGTACGAATGCGCGACCGCATCGATTGATGCAAACAAAAAGCACTCACTCGCTAATCTTCGCCTCCCTTCGTCTCGATTCGGCCTCCCTCGGCTTCCAGTGCTGCCAACCGACAGATTTTATTATTCAACTAGTTTTTGCTATCACGCTGGGCAAAGACATAACAAGAATGCATTAATTTAGATAAACAGTCACTTTTTACAATTGGATTTTTCGACTGTCCGTGACAATATCGAAACAAGTCTTGTATATTGATTATTATGGGTGGTTTTTTCTAAGTGTACAGTCTTCATAATTAAAATTAATCTGAAAAGTGTTAATATTAGAAAAATATGATAAAGTTTTTCTGGGCCATGTAGGGAAATGTAGATAAGGTAACGTGTACATTTATGGGCTAATCACGTCATGCTGTTACATGTAGCATCATTGCTATGCAGTTTTTTTGATAATTGATTTGATACTAAATCCGCTGTCATTGCCGTCAAGCCAATTACATGTACATTGCGATGCTTCGGGTGCATAAAAAAATATAGTATTCGAATATCGGAGCGTGCATCCCCCGCGCCCGCACGTCCGTCTCGCCTCGACGCCGCGTCTGGACTGTACGTGATTGGTTTATTAATTAGGCGAATCATCGGCGGGTACCATTTTTAAAAATAGGCGGGATTCTTGTTGTGCGAGTTTTCTTTTTAATTTTGGCCAGCGTTGAATGCAATTAGAGACAGAATATGAGCTTTTTGTTATAATCACGTTGTCGCAGTGATGAAAGTCCATCGTGATAATATTAGTGATGAATTTTGTTACTTTGTTCATGCCATAAAATAAATAATGCATTCATAATTATGTATATACATATGATGATGTTAACCGATAAATTGATAAACTTGTCAAGTTTTTTTTGATACAAATAACCTAATTAATTTGTATCAAAGTATGTATAAAAGAGGATTTGTAAAATAAGTATTTTAGAAAAGAGAAAGTATTTTTCAGTTCATATGAATTTTGTAAGTAAGGTATCGAATAATATACCATTCCATAAATAGGACGAACATAGTTTAAATAAGCTGATACGTGATTTCTTTTTTTTTATTCATCAATAAGGATGTCCTTATTCTTATGTCAAATGTAAATAAATCTAAGTTGAAAGAAGAAATAAAATATTTTAATAAATTAATTGAAATTTGAATATGTATATATAATTTCGTTTGAAAAAGAATAGACATATACTTAAATTCACGGTAGCAATAATACCTCTCAGCAGCGCATGAAATTAGCACAATATGTCGAAATTTCACAATTAATTTTTAACTCGACCATTCATGCATTAAGGTTTAAATTGAAATGAAGAGTTTTTGCAGAGTTGTAGATATATTGTATCTCCGACCCTAACACATAATTTTGAAAGATACCCAGAATACGTAATGATTAAAGTTAATTAAATCTTTAAATTTTTGCCCCTTGTTAAACAAGTGTAATGACGATAAAGCTCTAATTAATGTTCTAAATTTGTATCGGTAATGTCAAGTTAAACTAATGACAATTATATTGATCACCCGGGTATTATCAGCTCTTTCATCTGTCCATTAGAATAAAAATTACAAATTAAAATTAAAAAAACCAGAGTCTTGTATAAGACAAATCTAACGAGCTCAAACTGGACAAAATTTGCTTTCTTAATAAGATTCAAGAGTCGGCTCCATCATCAGATCAGCTTCATTCATTAACATTGCACTATCATCGAAGTTATATATGTATGCTGAATTTCAGCTTAATATATAATCGGGAAGTGGCTAAAACTTAACTTTAAAGATTTGTTAGTTGATTATAAGCTTTTAATTAAATGAAATGCGATCTACAAACTATGTTTATTATTGTAAAATTACAATAACGTGATAGTTTACCCTATTATTATGCTATACTTTTTAGCTTTGATATGGACTGACAGTTGTTTAATTTAAATTTGTTTTCATTATTTAAAATATTTATCAAAATGTGTAATGACTTGACTTCTCTAGTGAAGTTAAGCAATTTTTATAGGATGGGCTCTATCATAAAATGGGTGAACAAAACTTATCATCCTTAATATATCTGTATATACGTGAAGATACTCATATATTTTGACTACATCTGTAGATGTTGACATCTACCGACCCGCACGGGGTTCGCTTGGGATCGCACGGGATAGGACTCTCTCTCTCTCTCTCTCATTCTACTTGTTTCCGTAAATAAAGAATTCTTCAACAGTTGCAATAATTAGAAGTTGATAGATATTGATCCAGAATTCTTTTTTCAAATACTCGTGTCGATAGTTAAAGAATATCATGGAATACAAATCGATTAAAAATCTGAAATCAAATCGACTGATAGAAGGTCAGCGGGGCGAAAAAATAGCATTAAAAAAGGTAACGTTCGCGGTCCGAGGCCAGAGTTATGTCCCTCGGCCGAATACCGTTAGGATGCCTTTGCCTTCCCAAGTCAAGAGCGAGATTTGAAAAAAGAAACATTTGAAACGAAAACTATTCCAATTGCCAGCATCGGGAATCCGTTTTGGTCGCTATAACATTTTTCGAGAAGTCATTTTTGCTGGTTCATAAGTCAGTTGTAGAAATCGATACCTTAAGATCAATTTGAGATTTTCTTTCACTCATTTTCCATGATTCCTGATATTTAATCAAAAAATATTTCGTTTTTCAAATCAATGAATATTCACTAAAATACGAAAACAAAGAAAATTATCATTCATAATATTATACCTGGTGGGTTATCCTGGGTGTTGTGGTTCCTCCGTTGCCCCAGATACTAAATAATACGAATGCTTTAGTTTTATGCTAATTTTAGTATCTGAGCAATGAATGTTAAGTTGTTTAATTCTTTTTATGTTAACTAAAAGAAAATCTAATGAATGCAACTACTATTTTGCCGCTGCGTAAAAATGTGGTTTACTATTCTACTATTTTTAAATAAAAAGTGCAAATTCAAAAATGGGATATGATGGACGTTCACATGAATAGTGATTCTTCTAAATTCTAATAGATAAACATTAAATATCGACTCTGGAAAGCAAACACGTAGTTACCTGCAAAACCAATATGGACATTTAGAGTGTAAAATCTTTAAATTTTTTCAAAATAAATATCTTTTTTCAGTATAAATTGAATAAGGAATAGCTATTTGTTACCATGGGGGTTAATAGGAATTATTTATCGAAAAAAATGAAAGTTTTTCTGCTCTAAAGAACAATTAACTTTGCGGGTTATTACGTGCTTGCTTTCCAGCGTCGATATATAAGTACGTAGGTATATTTAGATGTATAGATATTTATGTTAAGAAAACAATTTAAGTGTCGTATGCTTAGACGACGTGATTACACAGATAACAAAAACATAGTAACCAAGAGTTGCTTATTAGCTGTTCACTACGAGATATAGTCTTTTGAATGATACACGTGTTCGTTTTAAATCGTATAATTATTACTTCCTAGGCCATCGTAAAAGATTGTAGGTTTAAATATTCCGTTTCTTATTTAAGCAAGGTAATAAAAGAGCTTAATGTGAATAATTCAAAACATATTTTATTCGATTTTAAAACTGTTAGTAGCTTACAATTTCGGGTCTCATTTGTATTTAAGTATTTAATGTATTTTAATTTATACATTAAACTAAAAACTTGCAGAAGGCATTTTAAAAAATGTATGGGAGTTGCTACATGACTCTATAGTTTATGGTGTAATGATGTACTCCAGCTTCTGACGCTTCAGAAACGTTAGGTCGTTTCCACTAAACTACGCTCGTTTGCTAGTTAACAGTTTGTTAAATAACAGTGAAATTTTGTAACTCAATAGTAGAATTATTAAAGCGTATCACATTATATATTCTTATGACATAATCTTAGAAAATTATGATTAGCCTTTCATATAATAAGGTTAGAAATTAAAATTTATTTTATACACTTTTTTCTGTACAAAATGTGAACTGCTCTCATATAAGGTTAACCTTTGTTACGTGAGGCGGGCTCCTCTTAGAATACATTGCAAATAATTATATTAAAGTGAGTTTGTGTACGCGCTAGTATTGTGTATATGTGTGTGTGGGCAATTGCAATTACGCATCATTTTCTGATGAATTATTTTTCGGAATATGAATTAGTCTTGCTGAAACCCAAGAATTTAGTTTTTTATTAATTTATTGATAGGAGATTTTTCTCTAACCAATTTGTAATCCTACATAGAGCTATCTCTGCCACTTTTTAGCGGAGCAAGATAATGTGACAGAAGTCACATCCACGAAGAAGCCACGTCTGCCCTGAAATAAAATTAAAATTAAGATTAGTCAATAAAAAAGAATTTCTCAATGTGTTACAAAATTCAAAACTTGAGAACAGTTGCACCTACTTACTAATCCAACTATATTTTTTAAAATATGCCTTGATAAGTAAAGGAGGTTCTTATAGAAGAAATGAACAATTTTGTGAATAATAAAAAACTAAAACTTTTCGTCCACTATAGAAACTGTATTATATGGAACTCGCCGGTTATTCTTTCCTTAGATTAATACATGAAGTAAAAAGTTTTGGACACTTTTACGAAAAGATGAAAATGTATGAAATTTGAAGCAATCAAACTTTATATAGCACTTTTTTTATAATTGTTACAAAATCAAAATTATTATGAAGCATTATAAAAAATGTTTAAATTTATTGATCGAATTTCAACAATTTATTGATCAATCAATTTATGTTTGCAAGTGATTTTACAATCAATCAAATGGTCAGTGACCTTTGGTGCTACTCATCTTAATTAAGTAGTTGCCAGCGTAATACTTGCAATAGGCATTTCATTCAGTCAACGATAAATAAAAATCAATATTTAACACAGGGAGAATCGTTACGTAGAATCTAAATGAAATCAAAAACTATGCTATAAAGCGTCATCTAATTATTGAACGCTATTTAAAAAAAGAACACGTTTCTGTAGGCACATTATAGACAGCACAGCAGTTAGCTGCGCAATGGTTATACCAATAAAACGCATTCGCATATCTGCGGCGAGCAACCAGAAAACATTTTCCAAGCGCAGACAGGCTGACCGCCGCTACTAAGTAAGACGACGACATAAATTCTTCAATGGGCTAAACAAAAATAATAAAAAAACATCAAAAAAACCCTTTTAAACAGAGCTACCGAACTATAATTTATGGGAGCCGGGCTCCGCGACGGCCATCGTTCGAAATAAAATTAAAAAGTAAAAAATGAAATTTGAAAAAAGAACGCTTCCCGAACGGGGACGCAAAACGGTGAAATTGGAAATAATTTCGCGATAGTATCGGCCTCGCCGGTACCTTTCAATTTCTTTATACGTTTGCAAATGTGTTTTTTGTTTTGTCGCAAAATTCGAGTGGTGAGCTTGTGGCCGGCCAAGTCGTGGCCGAGCCGCGATCGCTGAAGTAAATTATATTATAGATTTCTTTTGTTTTTGCTGTGTCTTATACTACTTACATACGTTTTTGATGCAGATAAAGTTTGACGTGAGAAATTATTGAATATCAATTGTTTTCATGTGACTAATCTATGCCAACTTTTGTTATTATATTTGCGTATCAGAACAAAATGTTTTTTCTTTATATACTCGTAAAATACTAGATATTTTGTCAGATACTAGATATTTGAAAAATACTAAAATACTAGATATTTGATTAGAAAGACCTATGTCACTTTTCAGCATCCCAACTTTTCCACGCCCATCACTCTATTAAAGTGGAAGAAGAACAGAGAAACTATTAGTATAGTTAACGGTTAAAGTAGGACGTCTGAGCCCCAGCCACGATGATGATGAAGAACGGGTAAAGACGTAAATGTACACCTTACAAAATCTATACCAGATTTATAGGTAATCATAGACTGCAGGATTGTGACGAAAAGACGATAAGATGAACGGTTCACCTTTCTCCTGTAGTATGTGTTAGTTCTGTTTTGCAATTGATTACGATAGCTCTAAGAAGCATTGAAATTTCAAGATCAACGTTATGAGAAAAAAAAAAGAATAAACATGGCTATTAATAAAGCTGTATGTACCAGACATATTTATTTTAAAAAAAAATGTAAACATTTGTTTTGACTAGTTTATGCCGTAATTTTTATTAAAATTTATCAATACTTGCACTAACAACATAATAGAAACAACAACCAGCATTTGTCATAAAAACCTTCTTTTATTCGGTTATGTTATGTAACCATAAACTGAGGCAGTGATAAGTGTTGCCAACTGCAAACTAGTATAATAAAAAGTATTTATATACAGTGACAGCATTAGATCATGCCAGCGCTCACTGCGCAAGTAATTATAGGTAACAACAAATTAGAAAGTTTGGCAACTGAGCCTCTGTAACCAGTCTGCAAGGCTGATAATATAAAATTATACTAGATGGAATAACAGAACGGAGATCATAATCATAAGATTTTTTTTGTATATTTGGTGGACACAAATATTAATCTTAAAGGACCAATGCATAGAGCATTGCAAGTGGTCTAATTGGTCTAATTGTTATAACTATCATAATCCATTTCAAACGTATAAAAGATGGTGATAAATTGTGTTACTTACTATATAACATTATATTATATATAACATAATTTTGTATACTATATAAATATAACTATCCTATTAATATTATAAAGGCGAAAGTTTGTAAGTATGGATGTATGGATGTTTGTTACTCTTTCACGAAAAAACTACTGGACGGATTTGGATAAAACTTTACAGCAATATAGGTTATACATCAGAATAACACATAGGGTACTTTTTACTGGGAAAACTTCTCACTCCCACGGGATACCGACTTCCACGCGGACGAAGTCGCGGGCGTCCACTAGTATAAATATAAAGTCACAATCGTTTTTGGAACGAATAATGATTTGAAGATATAAATGTCATAGACAACTAATTTCGTTTGATATTTACCAATAACTTTCAAAAATATTTGTAACTATCGTTTTGCTTAGAAAATTCCGATTAAACTCAAATAAACATTATCGGCCATTCAATTTATATTAAAAAAATATTTCGCAATCGCAATTGCTCAAATAAATAGTTGAAGGGTGAATTTCGTGAATGTCTTTCAAATGTCAAGTTCATGGTTATTGTAATAGATTTTGAATTATACAATTAGATCACAGGTCCGTTTAATAACTTAGCTTTTGCTCATTCAACTAAGTTACCGGAGATATTACAATGGAATAGTCAAATTTGTCAAGTACATACTACGAGTTTTATAAATAATATATATATATGATATTTTTTGCATTCGCATTCGATGTTGGTAACATCTCTGGTATCTAGGACTAGTATTTTTTAAGTATTTTTCTTAAGTATTACTTACTTTCCCCTTTGTGAGCATATTTATTTATTTGCAATTGATACAGTAGGTAGCTAAATTGGTAAAAATTTCGTCCAATCCAGTGAGAACTTTGGAGTAAAACATGTTTTGCACTTTTGTACACCGACTACATTTTGAGTGCCGCATCTTCGGCTTTCACTGACAATGATTTTATACACACTTACACATAAGTCTGATAATGTGTGCCTGAAAGTCTTATGTGAACACGGAACCTTTAAAGAGTCCGACAAGTCAATAAAACTAAATACAAACGCGATGAAACCGTTTAAAAGGTATTTCATTTACAATTACTCTTATTGATAATTATGTTATTTGGATCGAAAATCGAATATTTGATTATTAACAAGTGATTACCCTTTACAACTTTAATGTCACATCTAGCGGTCTTATTTCAACGTCCAGTGATCCACAGATCGCTCACGACATATCAATAATGATTTGTTATAATCCTGAGCCGGTTTGGACCGACTACCAAGCACGAGACATATTCACAAAAACGTATATCTTATAAAAAGGTTGTGACGTGATATATTTTTGGGATGGCACTTCACCTTTTCATCCTTTTTACCAATAGATGGCGTTAGTGTTTTACTTTTATCACAGACTAGATGTTTTCCCGTGACTTCACCGGTGTAAATGCATAATAAATGATGTAACTTCCCGTAGGTAAAAGAATAAAAAAAAATTAGTCCTGAAGTTTTAGAAGCCATTGCAGTCTAGTCCACGGTCATATAAGTAATAAGGTCAGCTTCTTTCTCGGTTACATAAAGTGATCACTGATAGGTCGTTTATAAGAGCACTTCTTTGGTAAGTTTAAAAATCGTTCTGGTTGTTTCTAGTCTGGTAGCTGATATAGCTTTTTTTATCAAATTCATAAATTAATATTAAGATTTATGACTGAATTCCAAACTTAGAAGTAATTATAAAGGTTTTTTCTTTATTTAAAATCTGTTGAAAACTACCTTAAGCAGATTTATTTTGAATAGGCACTTAAACAAAAATTGCTAAATTAAAGTTCAAATAAATTTAATAAATCGTTCTGGTTCTTAATCTGGTTCTTAATAATCTAGTCTGGTAGCTGAAATAGCTTTTTTATCAAATTCATAATGACTGCATTCCTAAATTAGAAGATATTATAAAGGGTTTTCTTAATTATTTAAAATTTGTTGAAAACTACCTTAAGTAGATTTATTTTAAATGGGCACTTAAACAAAATATTGCTAAATTAAATTTCATACAAGCTGTAAATAATGAGAAAGCTATATCATATTATCTAAGATCTGATTGTTTCAGATAATCTATTTCGCATAATACCATCCTTTGTCCTAATATGTCTCATTGACGGATTATTCTCTCTCTCTCTTTGTTTTTATGCAAAACCTTTTATACTGGTCGGTGACGTCCGCGTTTCCGCTTTCATTGGTCACCGCGCCTCCGTAACACATCGACCAGTGTAACTGAGCTGTAAGTCTTCAGGTACGTGGTTATCCATATCGAAGTAAAATCTCCACTCTGTAACGGAGTTAGTAAATGCATAGCCATAAAAGTAGGAAGGTCGACGCGTTCTCTGATAACTGATAAGAGTGCACTTGATAAGAAAATGGTGTGCACAAACAACCATATAGTTGCACTGCACCAAGTAAATATATTCTAAGGATCAACAGGCACATGCGGTAAGTCATTAACATTTAATGATGATATTCCACAAAGGTCGGTCATAGGATGGATGACCAAAAGTTTATTATCTATTTAACTCTTTGGCCCTGGCTGCGTCTGCTGTAGTTAGCACTGACCATTCAGGTGTGAGCCCGCCTGGGTTGATGCTTAAAATAATTTAGAACTTTATTACGTTACATAAAATTAGAATGTTGCAAATACGGATATTATAATTTTTTATTTTATTTATCAAAATCATAATAACCTAATTTATACTAATAGTATAAAGAGTGAAGTTTTGATTGTATTTTGCATTAGTTAGGCTCTGAAACTCCTGCTCATTCTTTATTTTTTAGGCGGGCAATTAAGAATTTAGATAGAGATTAGAAAAAAACTAGTTCAGAATTACATATTCCATGCTCATATCTGAAAAAAAGCTTTTCTTTTTACAAAATTCTGTTGATAAATGTTATTTATCATAATTTACCAATCATAATTATTATCTAGTCACATTAAAAACACATTAAGCATTTGTGAAAATCAAAACTAATGCCATCGCTTCGCAAATCGCAATTGGAAAATTACTTAGATATTTTTTTTGTTTATCTATTAATATCAAACATCAAACTTATATTACTTATACTTATTGATATTTATACTATATTAGCTGTTGACTTCGCAGTACATTATTTTATATATGTCACCCGCGTACGATGTAGCTTTTCTTGGCTAAAATATTTTTACGAGTCGTCAAGTCTTCTTGCAATCGGTCCTATTATTTCGGGACCTATTCAAACATATATCCAAATCTTTCGTCTTTATAATCTGTGCTAATATTATAGAGAGGTAAAAGTTTATTTAACTTTAACTTTAACACCCCAAAACAAACAAACAAATAAACTTTTACCTCTTTAATAATAAAGATTTTTCACATAAGAGAAGCTACTTCATACGCGAGTAACTAACATAGATATAATTTAAGCGGAAGATATCGCGGAAAACAACTTGTAATAATACAATAACTACTGACTACAGATTATGAGAATATTAAAAAGAAAATAAATGTTATGTACTTCGCTGAGCCGATTAAAAAAAATAAGTATGATAATCTTCTATGTTGCTCAGATCATAAATTAAGTAGCTAAAGCATTTTTACCTATAGTCGAGTAGAAGTAATTAATTTATGCAATTATTTTTAAGAAACAAACAAGTATAGTATTATTATTGACCATTAACAGTTCTTGATTCATTCAAATAGTCGTCTATTAGTCAAAATATATCTGTTTAAGTTATGCCATTTTCTCAAATAATTTATTTCTCTCGACTATAGATACGAGTGTTATGTTATTAGCCTTAGTTTAGATTTCTACTCTGCTTTAAGTACATGTGATAAGATCGTGTTTGTATGTAAGTATGTATGTATATCAACTATTAGATTCCTTCGGTGGCCGATGTTCTCCGAAGTGTTTGTTGTTCGGCCGCCTTCCAGTAGATAGTGTTATGTTATGTAGCCGTGTTGTGTTGTCGTCGCGCCGAGCACAATGCTTGTGTTTCTGAACGGTCCTCTTTGATTGTAAACTTGACAGTTATTTTTTTTTTCATTACCAACAATTTACCTGCGGTGATAATAAATCTGAAATTTTGTTACAAATTCTTTCAGAAATGATTAAGGAGTTCCACAGATGGTCTTCCTTAACCATCCATTAGGAAGGCCTGACGCCCTGCACTGGACACGTAAAAGGCTGATGATTATCTTCCACAGATAAATACTTGTTTCTGCAAACATAATCCGTCTTATTATAAAACGAAGACTAAAGTTATTAAAATGTGTTGACTTATTTTGGTTGAACAATGGTTTAAACCTGGTACTAAATTTGGTCCACATTTTTAATTAGGAAGAATAGACTCATAAATAATTCCTCTTTTTTTAATTTTTACATGGTAAAATTTAACATGGAATTTGTATTCAAAAAACCGAGTTTATTAAATAATTACCTTTTATATTAAGAGCTGTAGATGGCATACATATAAACTAAAATGATTTTGTCTTTCTATGAACTTAGAGCTCTGATAGAGCTCTATGAAATCCTGATGATTTCCTTAGTTGTCATTAACGTTCCCAATGCTGGGGCACAGACCTTCTGTATGAATGTGATCGAATATAATCAAGGGAAATTAGGCCATGATCCATCATATTGGCCTAGTGCGGATTAATGGTTGTTAACAACTGCCAGATGTCGGTTTCAACGGCTTAACGTGCCTTACGAAGCACAGAGGAGCTCGAGATAGTCATCCGTCCCATGACCTTGCGATAGTTGCTTGAAGAAGAATTATTTATGTAAATATTAATTACCTAGATGAAATGCGTTCGAAGAATGCATGTAAGTTTCTAATAGCCAGTTATAGTTGAAAGCGATATCGCGATAAGTTATCATTAGATAAGGGATCTGTTATCGCCCGCTCCTATCGAACGTAAATCAAATATATACGCATTTCGCAAATCGCTGTGTTCACTTAAAATTATCCTCTTATTTAAAAGCGAATGCATCAGCTGTTTTTCCCGCGTAACTCGTAAAAGTCGATGAAGAAAACATTTATAATATTTATAAAATTAATTAAACGTCCAAATAAGGTGTAAATGAGAATTTTAAAACTACATCATATTTCTAATTTTCTTAATGAAATGAGAACCAAATTTAGTACTAGGTTTAAATCATTATAGTATGACTAAAATGAGTGTATAGTGTATAGTATAGTGTGTACACGTCTGAATATGTATATTTTTTGTTACTAGTATATTTAAAAATTAATACAAAAATATTTTACTATATGTTTTATCTTTTGCCGTGTGGCTCGCACGTCGGTTTCGAATTATTGCCATCTTTAAGGTTTCGGGTTCGATTTTTGTCGGGTCAATTTGGAAAATGAACGTTTCTATAAAATCTGTTTATCTTGGGTCTTAGTGTTGTTACTTTCGTTCTTTCAGATACATAATACAAGTGATTATGTAGATCTTTATCTTCTTTATTTGGTATCTGAAAAACATGTGATATGTCTAATGTATAGTATTTATTATTTATTTAGTTTACTAATCGTTGAAATTCGAAAAATTCGTTGACCAATTTGAAAACTATTTTTTTTTTTAATTACATCCAGAAGTTATTGAATTAGCCATTACTAGTTGTTTTACCACTACTTTGCCCGCGTAAATAATATCAATATCGAATCTGTATTTTGTGAGATTACCCTTTTAAACAAACAAAACTTTGTATCTTTATAATATTAGTATATATAGACAATAGATCATAAACATTAACGAATTACGAAGGTACATATTATATTTAGTCCCTGATATTTCGACGATATATTATTCGAATAAAAAAAGTCAAATATTGGTTTGACAACAAGGCAATGACGTGTTAATTGAAAAGTTTCATCAGTGAGTCACGTCGGCAACCTTAATCGGTTTCCGCAAACTCGATTCCCGATGCTGAATCGAATGAATCGAGAAGAATCGCTACTCTCTTAGCAGATATCCCGCTGATGGTTCACATTCTGTCAACAATAGCCATTGTGTTACGTGTTGTTTGAAAACATTGCGCCCCACCAACATCATAAGAAAGCCACGCTTGTTAAAATAATATTGGCAATTGCGTAATTTTACCCCAATTGTTTTGTTTAAATTCATATTTTAAAATCACGTATATTATAAATAAACTAGCTGTTTTCATTTCAACTTCACCTACGTAAACTATGGCTTATGTCACCCGCATATGATGTAGCATCTTGTAGCTTAAAAGATTTTTTTTAATGGGTTCAGCAGTTTCGAAGGCAATGCAAAAAATCAAATGTTACCTCTTTATAATTTTACTAGCTGTTTTTCTGCGACTTCCCCCTCGTAAACTATAATGATATGATATAGTTTCCCGTGGTAATTAGTTTATTAGACTATTTTCCCCCGCGTGGATAAGACCATTCATGACCACTACTGTTGGAACACCCTTTTCTATTAATAGATTCATTAAGAAACATCGACCTCATTCACAACGACCCAGTGCGATTGATAACTGTAGACGCAGCAGAGGCCGATGATTCGATTTACCTTCTGAAGCACGGAGGAATTTGAAATGATTTTGTCACTCATCTGATAACTTACGCATTGCAGAGACCACCGCTCTGTTCTGGGCTGGGCGTGTAGCTGTCCGTTCGTCCCAGGCCCTTTTCCCTAGTGTGAGGGTACATCTGAGGGGTTTTAGTGGTATCCCATCCACGTTCTGACTAGATTTCGAGCTGGTCCTTGTGGATGGAGAGTCCCACACATCCCGTGTCGCCTGTCAAGCGGCAGGGAGAGTGCATAATGCATTCCCCTTACAACAAAAAAAACCACTGCACTGTCGATCACATAAAATTATATACTTACTCCGAAAATAACGTGTTACTTTCACAAGTATAGAGAGCGTATTATATCAATGATATAATGCGGACAAGAATGATATAGTGGGCAAAGTCGCGGTAAAACAGGTAGTTTATTTACAAAATTATATACATTAAACCTTGATATATTTAATTATTGTCAAATAAGCATTTATAGTAGAAATACATCACAGAATATACCCACCTGATGTAACGACAGGTGTGTGGGACTCTCTCCCACCAACAGACCTACTAAGTGGAGAATTATTGATCAGGTTAAAGGGCGGGAATTTACTCACTAAAACCCAGAGTATACCCTCACGTGGAAGAGGTACACGGAAACTTGAAGGTATAACTCGTACAAATTAAATATACCTGTGGGCTTATTCTAACTGTACTAATATCGTTTGAAAAATTTCGATTCGTTCCTATAATTTTGTTTAAATTATATCCGCGAAGATGATCTGTACATCAGAGGCGTGTAAGGTCCTACCTCTGTTGCATCATAAATTATACAAAAATGGGTTTCTTTGGAATCGTATAGTATTTCAAAAATATAAGAAAGTTTGTTTATTGGTGAAATAAAATTGGTTTTCAGGTATCATGTTAATTCGTAAGAGTAGTAGTCGCCGGGCTATATTGTCAATGAAGCAGCATTAATACATGAATAATAAAACTATTTTAAATAAATTATTTGTAAACTGTTACAATTACTGTAAAATTTTCAATCTCCACCGTCAAATATAATGGACAAACGTTATCAGTTTTCTCCTTATTGTAAGAGTATAATTGTGACAAGAAATCAAGTTTCCGTTTCGTTTAATTTATTACTGGATCACACATTTTCAATGATCACCTTATTCAACAAAAAACTTCGAAGGTTTATACTAGGAATAAGTTAATATAAAATAATTATACATTCAACAATTCATACCGTACAATATATAAAATTGGTTACTAAAACAAATTTAAATTATTTATCGTATTTCAAAGTCAGTCATAAGAAGATGAATAGGGCTCGGAACAAAGCTCGGAGTCACTGTGCGAGATTTATACAATAATCGGGAGATTTACACCGAAGCGAACGATATAGCTCGAATAATTGCGAACCTGAATAGGACAGACGGCTGTTGGGGCTGTAGAGTCTTCGAGCGGTGACCGCGAACCGGAAAACGGAGTGCAGGCTAGACAGGTCTCCCACAAGACGGACCCGTGATCTGATCAGAATCGGTGGGACGCGTAATGTGAGGATCGGGGAGGCCTTTGTGGCCAACAGTAGGCGTTATCAGGCTGGGCCTCATAATGTTAATGTAATAATAGCACCTCAATTGCGTCACAATTACTCGCATCTTGCCATTGTACTATCTACCTGAGGTCTAATATTATTATTGCAATATCTTCTTCGGAAATCAATGGTCAAGGATATGTTGTTATTTTGGGGTGTATTCTCAGGAATTGTACCAAAAAGAATTGTAAATTAAGCGCCATTGACATTAGTATAATTAAGGCCTTCAGATGTAGTACCACATTTGGTCATTATCTGAAGGCCCTTATTTCACTTACTTCCTTATTAATTTTACAAAAATGCAGAAAAATATTGAGTTACAAATTAATAATCCAGAAATGAATTTTTAAAAAACAGGACCCAGGGCAGGGATGTCACACCTGTGAGTCTGCGCATGCGCACCGTTTGTAAAAACATTAAATGTTTTCTCTCATTCTTCATCATTTGTTTAGATCCGATGGAATGTTATATTTTCTAATAGCTATATGCGATTGTATGCATCAGTTTATTATTTTTATTTACCTGTTATCAAGAAAAACAATGGCTTACGCGTTATTCACCGTCTAGATGAGAAAATAATATTGATGATACTATAATTGAAAATACTCGTTATAGTAATTCGAAATGACGTTTTGGTAATTGGGTATTCGGTGTGTTATTTATATTTTCTCGATTCAGGATTGAAGTAAATGAGCATTACGCCATTATACTTATTTTAAATATGTAAGAACTCTTTACAGAAGGACTTTCTTGTGCTGGGTGATACTTTTAAACAGTAATTTGTTAGTTGAAATCTAATTTATGATTTATTATAGTTGACAAATTAAAAAGATATAATTTAAACTTCGAGCAAAATAATTCAGTTTCACGCAGAGTTATCAAAATTGAATTTGATTTATAATTACCTGTAAATATATATATCACTCACTCTATTCACATGCCGTGTCAAACAAACTCATTGCTAAATATAATATACAATATCTTTTATGAAAAAGACAATAGTAGTCTAAAGTAGACGCATCTCCTTTAGCAGCACCTGTTCACGAGCATGACTCATACGAAAACACTACAGCTTTACAGAGAGATCTGTAGAGCTTTCCTGCTAACATTAGCGTAATTATGGAAAGTCAATCGCGATTCAACTACAACCCTTCATGACACAGTTCTTGTTACTAGATCACAGATTAATGAATTTATTTGTCACCATTGATTTGTGAGGAAGATATTGCACTAATAATATTGGACTTCAGGTAGATAGTACAATTGTAGTTGTGATTCTATTGAGATGTGATGCATGTTCGCTGAAGCGCGAACGGACGATTTCTTTGCAATGATGCGAAAGACAGCATCCTTATTGACAAACGTACAGGAAAGCTCCAACGGCATTCTGAAAGTATTATGTTGTAAACACGAATCGCCAATCTTTAGGCATTTCTCACTTGTGACTATGAGACCAAATGAGGAATGGCTAAAGAAATAACATCTTAATATTTTAAAATATAATATGTAATTACTAACATAGGTTTTTAAGTTAATGTGTAATCTACTAACAAATGAGCCTTAGTTGCTAAATAAATGAATTTATTATTATTAGCTGAATTGAGGCCCTGATTGTAGATCGTAAATGTCTGATCTTTGTTCCCGGTTTTGTTTTGTATAAAAATATTTTTCTAACATTCGTTTCGATATTGTGAAATGTAACACAACCCGTGGTTTGTTGTTAAAAATTCAAGAAATCGTGTACATTTTTATATGGAATTTGATTTATGGAAAAAGCTATATCGTATATCGATGTTTCCATGAAGTACTCAGTGAGCGCCATCGTGTGAATATTTTCTATCACTAATGCTCGAACGAATATGATTAATAAGCGACTCGGCGGAAATAATTCGGCGGAATCATTAGAGCTGTTACAGGCACATTTTTTTTATACGACTGCCCAAAAAAGTAGTGAATTATGTTAAGGGTTGTGATGGGTTGGATGCTTTGGCAAATGAATAAAAGGCTGATCAAGCTTGAAAACTTGATTTATTAGAGGGTAATAAGAAAAACTTAGAAAATATTTCACGAAAATATGCGTTCACATGTTTCTTATTTAAATTATAATAACTTTATTATTATACTTATATGATTAAATTATCATGTTCTCACCAGATGACTTTTTACGAACTGACATGAATAAAGAGCATATTGGATTATTCAAAATTTCAAATTACGAAAGATTAATAATAAAAAGAAATGATGTTAAATACCAAAGACAATAAGTTTGTATGCGGATGAATACCTAGGACGAAATAAACTTTGTTACAGGTCAATGAAAGTTACAGGTTTAATATGTATGTAAGTTTCATTATTCCACCATAATATAATGGATATAAAATCATAGGGTATCATTAGATAACGTAATCATCCAATCCGATCAACCGATCACTAAAAGGAATAAAACAGAAAAAAAATAGTTTTTATTTTATTCCTTTCATTTAAAATTGAAAAACACGCCACAGACGAACTGAATATAAAAGAAACGAGATGTATTATGGCTTACTAAGTCTTAGAGTCGTTTAGCCAAATCATAATAAATATGGCTTGTTTCTTTTATTTTTAGCTCAGTTTTGGCAGTCGCATTTTTTAATTTTGTCTATAATTTGATGCTTGGTGATTATAAATCTAAAACAAATAGAATTAAGAGTATTAAAATACATACGCAAAATAAGGATATGGTTAATACATTTGGTGTACAATACGTATATTAAGCACCTATCACAAGGGATGGTCATAGAATAGGTGAATAAAACTTTTATATTTCGAGTTCTTCCGTGCTTCAAATGTGTGCTTAACGTATTGCATCCGCAACCATTAACACCCACCATTCACGTTGAGCCAATGTGGTGGGTCATGGCGCATTTTCCCTATTCGATTCGATTCTATACATAGGGAAGGCCTAACCTGATAAGGCTGATGAAGATGATGATGAAAGGTGCCAAAACGTCTAAAATGAAATTAAATATACAAGCGTTATCACCCGTTTAAAAGTAGTTTTATTTAATATAGACCAAGATAAACCTACAACTTCTAGCAGCCACAATAAAAATCAAACGAGTTTCTTTTGTTTCCAGTGTTTTTGTCTATCTAAAGATGACAAAAAACACTGGAACAGTTATCACCAATTTACATGCAGTATTACCGAGTAAAAAGTGCAAAATTATGTGGAGACATTGAGTATATGAACAGTATTACCACAGTTAACTACATACAACAGTATGCTGTGATCAGTTTTTTGTAGCAGATTGCACGTTTATTTATCATTGCAAAATATGAACTGTAAAAATATGTTGATTAATATGTAATATAATTAAATTAACAAGAATAAATTCAGTATTTTATGAGTCATTATTGTTTTTTTTTGTTAAGGAAACTTGATTCTAAATTTTATTTTTATATATTACTCCATAAAACATGTAAAATATTCTTTAATCTGTCAATAAAATTGGTATATATTTTTTGATATGTCAACTTGATTAAACATGACGTTGCACTGGAATCTGGCGAAATGTATACGACAACGACACTTAAAGTTGCCTATTGCCATAGATGTGTTGTGTTTGAGCTTAAAACTGGAAAAAATGTGTTTCTTAATTAGTAAAGTATAGCTCAATGTCGCAGTGCTTAGCGTATTCGGTCTGCGAAATTAAGTAAATTTAAACCACAGAGGTCGGTCATACCAAGCATTTACTAGGTACTACGAATTCCTTCGTGCTTCAAGAGGCACTTCCAGCTGTTGGATTCATCTGCATTTAATTAATAATAATTTGATTTAATTTCATCTATAAGGAAGCCCGGTGCCCTAATAATGTAGACATTACTAGGATGGTAATGATGAAACTAAAATCTACAGAAATCAAAGTTCAAAAAGGAAAATCGTAAAGTACCACAAAATAATTATTATAAACATGACGAAATTCAGTGACACACCGATTGACACGTTGACTTGACACTTAAACAAAGATCGAATTTTTGAAAACGCGTCAATAACATACACGGACTTTATGTATACATGTTAGCACACAGGATTACTACAAAAACACCAATTTCCCTTCAATTTTGAACTTCACTGTGAACAGATTAAGGCTTAGCACCTGGATGACCGAGCCTTGGTCCGACTTTTCACAAATAACAGCTAGATCAATTTATCGCGCCCGAAGCCACTTCCTGGTGTTAAGAATGGCTAATTCAAAGGTATTAGATAATAGATTGATTGATTGTTTAATACTTTATTGCAATAAAAAAAAACAAACACATAAAACAAAAAGAAATGAACATATATGCAAAAGGCGGCCTTATTGCTAGGGTAGCAATTTCTACCAGGCAACCTTTGGCTAACAGAAACGATACAAATCAATCCAAAAATCGATAGTAGACATTTGATTTTTAGTAGAAATTTTACCTGATGTTGAATATAATTAAATTAGTCACTGTGACGTATCCATTAGATTATAATATTGATAGCGTATGCCTTTAATAAATAAAGGCATTTAATAAGTAAAGGCATACGGAAGCATATTGATTAAATTACTATATTGTCTTGAATAGTTTAGTGGTGTGTTTTGTCATAGTGTTATATTAAAATCCAAAGTTCTTCTAAAATTCATGCCAAACAGAAATTGCTGCAAATACAAGATAAATAAAGCTTACTTCAAAGTACATATATGTAATGTTTGACCTTGATGAACTGTGCATACGGTCTGTCAATAAGATCTAATTTAAGAATAGACTTACAGTGTTTCTTATGCAAGCTGCCGATATAAGTGGAAATAGTTCACAAATTAATAGAGAGAGTTGCCAAAATTTGCTCTTCTTTTTAGAAAATTGTGCGGTATACTTTAAATTTAATAAAGCACTCATTTGACACTATTGTATACATCTATACAAACAATATAGTCCAAATGTATATAGTCCTTGATAACGAGGTCTTAATAATGTTCAAAATTCATGGTTGAATTTCGGCAATAAACAAGTCATATAACAAATATAAAACACGGAACAGGATTCGAATGAATATAAGCAAAATAAAGCGTTTAGTGTCATATGATTATTACTGAGTATCGCTTCACTACGCCATCATATACGCAGACGGTATCGGGTGAAATCACGTCAACAATGCGTTCCCACAAGGTGGCGCTGCGCTCGACTTTCTTAGAAATACACCCGAGCGCACTTTCCATTAATTTTGGTGTTAGTCATTTATTTGAAACTGATTGGATTACATGTATAATGTGATTGAAGGATGGATGTGTCAAAGTGTATGCTTCCATTTTCTCAAATTACCTCAAAAAATAAAGTTACCATAATAATTTTCAATTTGGGAAACAGTGGAAGTTTCATTAAAATCGTTTCAGTAGTTCAACTAACTTCAAAGTATACTAGGTACTATGGAAATAAAACCGACAAAATATATGCCTATTCTATTCTGTCGAACCTCGTATATGAAACTCGTAATTAACATGAAATTAAAGTTATTTTTTACTGCAAATAATAAAAAATATTTCAATACAAATGACTTAAACAAGCCTAAATACTCGTACCTAAATTAACAATACGTATAATATTTACATTATATCAGTTCAAAAAACAAAATAAGAAAAAGAGTTCTAACTAAAAAATCTACAGTGCGTGTACTACCAGTTAACGCTTGACACTCAACACTCAATGAGTTTATTGTTTCCATAGGTAATTTTAAATAACGTTACATACTATAGTAAGTCCCACTATGGACTTTGTCGATCACAACAATATTAGAATGGAGGAGCACTATTATTGTATTATAATTATAAACAATACAGAATTATAAATTTTCAATTTCTCTAATTTCATAATATAAATATATTAGATTTAGTATTAAAACTTGTTGTTGTTAATCATCCATTCATTCATTCTAAATTTTTATTAATTACTTCTCCATCATATAAAAATAATCCAAAAATCAATATTACAAAACAACAAGAGGTCGAATAAAAAAGTACCAGGAGTCTTCATGCAATTATAATGCTAATCTAGCGTAATGCTAGTTTTAACGACGCTTAAAATTAAAATTTAAAAAGATAATTAACTCAAAATGAAAGAAGGAAAAGTTTTTATTTCACAAATATCAGCTATTAAAAAATGTTTCACCGTAGTTCAAGGAATCAGAACGAGGATTCCTATTACAAGATGAGTTCGAAGTTCAAAATATCTAGTTATCTAGCTTACTAGCAGTTAACAACAGTGGATGTGAGCCGATGCCAGTCGATCGGTTGCCGCAAGTTATCGTTTTAACGATAACCGTTTACCGGTTATCGGCGGCAATTAGCCAAGCTCGTCTTACACTGTTTCCTGAGACGCGGGTGTTCGCGCTAAACCGTTGTTGTGTGACACCACGGGTTTCTGATTTTGCAAATTCCACAACTAATGAGGTGGATAGTCTACATTAACATGTGTCGCCAATACCTCTATCCGTACTTTTCCATTACCGATAGCCAGTGTGTCCATCACCTTATTATACTACGATAGGGCTGCCATAAAGGTATTTCACTCCTATTTTTTAATCATAATTAAAAAATATATATATATATATATATAATAAAATAGCCTTGAAGTCGACATCAAGCACAACAATGTCACAGCATAGAGCTTCTATACAAATATAGAGCTATCAACCCTGTCAGCGGAGTCAAAGAAGACTGACGAAACTAATTTTATCTAAAACTAGCAATTAAATGACAGACCATTAAAATACTGATGAATCAGTTTACATGTGTGCATTAGTTCGTCTGTCATCATACAAATAATTCTTAATTTCTTTCATTAACCTTCATAAGTGCGTTCTATTTTAATTTATTAGTACTTTAAAAAGATTTTATTTTTTTGTTTCTTTGTATTAGATTAACTCAGTAACTACCGAACCAATTTTAAATATTCTTACACCAATATAAATAAAAACAAAAAACATCACATACATTACTCTAATTCTGCTAAAGTTTGTGTAATAGCCTCATCCACCAATTTTACCATTGCACTATCTACAAATAAATCAATATTATTAGAGCAATATCTTCCTCATAAAAAAATGCAATTCTATTTAGTCCGTCAGTCAGATAATAGAAAAATATTAGATACGTATTTTTTTATTATTTCAATTTAACGAGAAATAGCTTAGATAACAGGCATTAAAGTTGAGGAGTGGGGGCTCGCTACGTCACAGTTTTGTAGAAAATGTACCATAACGTGACGTCAAGCGAAATTTCAACTCCATGTAACGCCGTAATTTTATGTTTACGAAAAAAAATAAAAAAATATGTGTTTAATATTTTTCAACACTCTACTTGACAGACAAATAAATGAAAATTAGTCGTCATCCCTATTGCAAGTAGTTGAAATTTTATTGACATGCGAATATTACGTAAACATTTGTATAGAAAGAAGTGAATGTATAAACATTTTTTTCTTTCTCCGCAGTATGATGGACTCTGGAGGGGCAGGAATCGCGGAGTCACCCCCCACATACCACCGCAGCTACGAGCAATACGTCCAAGGAGGTGTAGAGACCAGCACTGATTCCACCCAAGACCAGGCCAGTCCAGACTTAGTCGTGTGGTCTGCTCTACCTTATGGCCTAGACTATAGAGCTCAATATGACTACAGAAGCCCATATGACACATCTAGAGATTACTCCACCCAGCAGTACGCTAGGGCGCCTTTTGCCACGAAAATGGGGCAGGCGAAAGCTCTCAAGGAGGCCAGGATAAGGAGGCCTATGAACGCTTTCATGGTGTGGGCGAAGGTGGAGCGGAAGAAGCTGGCTGATGAAAATCCTGACCTGCACAATGCTGATTTGAGTAAAATGCTAGGTGAGTATTTCTTTAAAAAGTTTTTAATTTTTATTTACCTATGAGTTTCAAACGCAGAGATACAAAAGTATAGTGATATATCTTTAACAATAATATTTCAATACAGTTAAGTGGCCAAACTCCAGCAATTACAGTGATGTCATAGCACAGAGATTCTAGAAAAGGTAATAAATATATTATTTTATATAATCTCTATATTAATTATGACAGAATGATAGTCTTACTTTGCGGAATTCAATAAAGGTTTTTTTTTATTTATTTTTAATTTTTATCTATTGCATAGTATCTCCATAGGATTTATTTGTATTTGAAACTATACTAATATTCATTCACCGTGTCAGGCTCAGAAAATAATAAGCGAAAATAACGAAAGTAATGCAATTGTAAATAAAAGACCGAGATCCGGCAATAATGCATTTATTTTGCGTCTCTTTACACCTAGGGTATATATCTTTCGTCTCTATTTTACTCAACCAATCATTCTGATATAATCTATTTGCTCTTTTCATCTTACACACTTAACATTATTCCTCTTTTTCGTACAAAGTTACGTTCAGAATTACATAAATAGAAAGTGACTTCATAGCCTAATGAAGTCACTTACCAATAAGACCTCTCTGTGTGAAATAAAACAGGGAGAAAAAAACAGCCCTTATTGAGTTTCTTGCCGGTTCTTCTCAGTACAATGTCTCCCGCCGTAGTTTTGTGAACCGATGGCGTGGTTTTCGACATTCACAAGTGCTATGTAACAGACTGAATAAACGACTTTGATTTGATTTAACTTTACACAAAAACATATGATATTTTACCACGTTTAAGTAATAACTTTAAGGTCTCCTTAAGTCATAGTCTTCATCCAATTAGTACATAAAACAAATTTTACCAGTCTTTATAGAGGGGATATCAGAAGAAGTAAGAATCGATGACTCATTTCACTCTATTGTATAAATTATTAGGTAATAATAATCTCAAGAAAAAGTAATAAAAGTCCACCACGCATGTTCTACCACCAAAACAAGTATTTCCATTCCGATTGTTGATAAAATGTGCCTTTAAATTATTGATCCTTGGCTAAGTACCATTCATTTAAATTAAAATTAAAATGTAAACATTTTTGCATTTTTATTAGTTATTTCTTTTAGTGTTGGCTATAACTGTTATTGTTGAGTTTCATTATTTAAATAATTGTTAAATACATAAGAAAATTATAATGTAAAAGACAAATGTCAAAATACATTATTCATTATATCTATTATGAATAGGAAATGTTTGATTGTTAGTTTATTTGCATTTAATAGGCACCGAAACACCCGCACGGGAAATTATAATTTACACGAGCGAAGTAGCGGGATAAGCTACAAATATAACGTCACATTTTCTTTAATACGCAGTTGAATCATAACTTTTGTGATTTCATCCAGAATTGTCATTCTTTTTTTTTATCATTGCCCTTGTGAGACATTTAATATTTTCCGTATATGATTAATGAATACACACCTTCTTACGTATAACATTAGAAAATTGTAATATTGCACATATGAATTAAATAATTAAAAGTATGCTTTTATTTTTAATGTTCACTTTTACAAATGGTACTTTTCTTATAAAACTGTTATTATAATAATAATATTGTTTATTGGCTTCATGATTATTAGATTTTTACATGAATAGGGATACTAGGCTAAGATACCTTAGGGTTACAATAAAATACACAACTGGTGCTTCAAAAAGGAATACCTGAACGTTAAGCACAAACAAATTTAACAGTTTCTCAAAGTAAACTAACTTGTTACATATGTTTGTGTCAAAATGCTACACATACTATATTTTTTAAAAACGCTATAAATAAATGAATTACTACTTAGATAGATTTCCATTAGGCTCGTACAGTTCTATTATATCTTAATAAGAATTGCTAATAACTGACAGATATTTCAAATACCCTTTAAATATATCGAATAGAGTCTGATCCAATTATTATTTCCAAATAGCTTCAAAGAAAAAACCTAATGCCTCTCTCTTTTCATAGAATAAAAAAAGCTCTGTGGCATTAACACTGGATGAGTCAGCACAGAACACAAATTTAAATTTCAAATATCCGAAAGGAACTATTCGAAATGTATTTATGTACATTTATTTATGACGATATGATTTTGAATGGAACATCTTTCTTTAGTTTCATCGCTTAATAATTTAAAATTATTATTTAAACTAATTATTTGAGGGTCAACGTGATAAGAATGCATGGTATAAATGCTTTATAATTTATTATTACTTGCAAACTTTTACGATTATTGTTAAAGTAGTGCATAATTCCCTCGACCCAATGTGACACACATATTACCAACTACTCCACAAAAAGGATAAAATAAAAAACAAGAAATGGAAAATAATTGTGAATTCTGTGAGATTTTTTTTGATATTCTTCTATCAAGGATATGTTATAAATTAATATTTTTACTGTGAGAAAAAAAAAGCTTATTTAGACGTTATTTCATTCTTCAGAACCAGTTTAAAGTTAGTGATTTGGATATACGCGCCCTCTTAATTTGGAATCTGAATGCGTTTTCGTCTAAATTTATAACGTATAATTATTTAAAATATATGTAACTATGTTCAATTCTAAAAACTCCTTGCTTTTTTTACTATAGATACCAATACCATATTAGTAGCTAGTGTTACAGAAATTGGATTCTTTAACGTAAATGGCATGTCCGATATCCAACGTTGCTTATAACAGCTCAATTAAAATAGCAATGTAGCGTCAACAGCTTAAATAAGACCTCTAGTTAAGATACATAACTAGGTAGGACCGCATTTCTGCTAACTGACGTTAATATAATAATCATGTTCTAATAGGGTCGATATTTGAAATGCCTGTTGATACCTTTATAGAAATAATGATCACTAGAGACGGTCCTTGGTGAACAGAAGTGCTATTTTGCATCACACTCAACGTAGTGAACAGCAGTGCATCACACTCAACGTTGAGTACTGAGGTACAATCAAATAAAACCTACTTCTAAAGATTATCCACAGATCACGTACACAATCATTGAAGGTGCCAACAAAAAGTTTTTTGCACACAGCCACTAGTGGTTCCTTTAATAACCAGAACGTAAGCCGTCAAAATGCTTTGGTTACTTTTATGACCATAAACGTTTAAGTGATTATAAAGGTTTTATATGATTAAATTATGAATACTGTGACAGCGACGTCCAGTTTCCCCACAGAATTTTGATTCCGATCAATTTAATATTATTGATTAATTTTAGATACTTTTTTGCAAACGATACGTCCTTGAAAGTAATAAAAAAAAACGTCTGTTTTAAAGTAGAAATTATATATGTAGCGTGTAATTACGAATTTGTTTCCTTTCTTTGATATTTCTTCTGAACTGGTTCTTTACTTGCTGAGCCATAGACAAATGTAAATGCAATAGAAATCAGAGGGGAGTAAAAAACGAGAGACACCGTTTTCACCACTGTGGCAATAACGTATTACACATAGAGATACAACTCGAGTAGGGAAGATATGGCTGCCTGTAAGTAGAAATATAATGATTAAAAAGAGAGGGAAGATAGCGATAATCGAGCTGACGATCGTGATGCCGAAATCAAGTTCTCATTGCTTATACATTGCATTTATAGAAAAAAACATTATATTTTTCGATTAATAGAATCAAATCAATTTCAATATCAAAGGTTATTTATTATATTCAGACAGGTGGGACACCACCATCATCTCTTTCTTTCTAGTCGAGAGAACGTCTTGTCACTTAGCTTACGTACTATAGTATAAAAACTTTCAAATGACTCATGTCGCATTGTACATAAGTTCATCAAATTTTAATTATTTACACGCAAAGATTGTATGTTTAATTGTGATTCACATATGTATCAATTTTAATTTTAAAAGAGTATTCGCCCAGATATCGAGAGGTCGTGGGTCCCATCTCGGATTACCTGGAACTGCTGGATTTCTGAAGAATTTTTCTTTAAAGATATTTATCAATAGTATAGATATAGCATTCTGAATGCAAAGTTTAATTAATTACCTATTATAATTAACATGCATTTACATTTCAATCCAAAGTTTAAGTAATATATCTATCAGCTGTTCGTGTGCATTATCTGAACATAGATGAAAATACGCTTACAAGTAGCGAAAGTAAGAGTACTTGAGAAATTCGTCAGCTCCGCATTGCCTCGGGTAGCTCAACGGTTAGAGCCCGGATTGCAAAAGACTGTGGATTTCAATAATGTAATTTTCTTTAAGAATTATAGTCTATTAGTTGATTATATCGTCCTTTTTGTCGCTTCTTTAGTAAGTAATATCAGTTATAATTGTATCAATGGCACGATTAGTTTAACTTTCACAAAACAACAGGAGTCGAGATGTGAACTTCATACCGTGATGAGTAATACAAACCGGAATAGTCGGGGACAAAAGTGATAACTCCAATTATTAAGAATAACAATTTACTTTTATAAGGTATAAGTTTATTTATTCATATTATAAATAGCTCAAATCCCAAATTAAGTTCCTAATGCACTTGGATCATGGAAATGTATAACAACGAAGGAACCAGAACACCTAAACCAAGTCAATACAGAAAAGTTCACTTTTCAAATTAACACGACCGTGAATCGGACTTACCCTGCGATTTTGTGAAAATCCAGACCCGAATTCGAATTAACTTATGTGTCTGAATTCACCTCATTTAGTGTAGAAATTCTATTGGTTCTATTTTTTGTATAAAAATACAAAACAAAATTGATTGAACATGCGTATCTCAGATATTCTATTCTGTCATTTCGAAACTCACTTCACTTATGCCACGAAACGTTAATACTTTCGCGGTATACATTAATTCAAGCTTGAGCGATTGCCGCTTTTTGAGATGAATTCGGGTATGGATTTTTACAGAATTGCAAAGCTGCTGCTTATTCTGTAACTATGAGGATAGCCGAAATAATTTTTTCACAGAGTTCTGCGAGTAAGCGGTCATAAGAAAAAGTGATAATGACAGATTGGAATTGTTCATTATTTCGGTGAAAACGACTGTAACCTCTTAGTTGAGTTAGCGAATAGTCCAGCTAGACCTCAGAGATGACACTCTGCGTGGGGTGCAAATGTCCAAAAAGCTCACTTTCAAATAAATGCAAATATTATAATACTGCATTATAAAATTTCGATTCATTCATTTACTAAGACCAAATAACATCTGTGTGCAATGATACTTACACAATTTATTATTATTATATTAACTTTAGTGTACATTTAATAAGCATTATACGTAACAAAATGATCTTTAATTGTAACAAATAGGTCACCAGCTAACGGTGTATATGCCTTTCCCGCGCAATGATACCTCAAGTTAGATATGGCAAGTCATTATAACTCGGCGTGGGTGGTTTGATGCTATCTCTTCTAATGAAATAAAACTCGTCTAAAAAAATAAAGTCAAGCTTGTAACCCTTAAATAGTGAGCATAGATTACAAACTTA
The DNA here is from genome assembly GCA_918026875.4 of Diatraea saccharalis. NCBI lineage: Eukaryota > Metazoa > Arthropoda > Insecta > Lepidoptera > Crambidae > Diatraea > Diatraea saccharalis. Next base: position 1,975,430 of record OU893336.1, read on the forward strand.
TTTGTAAGTTTTGTAAGTGACTTTTTAGTTTTTTTTTTATTTTCGTAGCCAAGTATTAATTTTATTCGTCCTTAAAATACTGATGTATTATTAATTTAATCAACAACAACTGTTATAATTTTTGTTTTAAAAAATCCAACTTCAGCATCAGATGAGGATCCTTTATAATTTAGAATTTTCACTTAAAATTACTTTTGAATTGTATTTTTCATATTGCGTTTCGTTATCTGTGATCAGTATTTCTTCGAAAATGAAATTTTGTCTATTTTCGAAATGCTCCAAAGTAATGTATAAAGTAAGATTTGACATTACCTATGATGCAAAACTCTTCACGGATTTGATTCAAGCAAAAGTTTAGAACTACTCAATATTTTTCTAATTTCAGTTCGAGGTCTAATATATTAGAATAGGTACTCAGCTGTCATGTTAATATGTACGAGTTATAAACAGAGTATTTTTAGCTTGTTCTTCTCTATACTCGATATAGCAATAAAAACGTCTTATATAAAATTAATATTTACATTTTTCTTTATTTTATATTTATAATGATATAGATTATAATAAATTAGCTCTAATTATGCAACGAGTACTATAAGTGTACATTGGAATGTTTTTCAAAACAGATGTCGAGTTTGTTTAAAACATATTATTCATGCTATGACTAATTCTTTAGTTTTATCGGTCAAAACGCGGGATTACCGGCAAGTGACAGGGCTAACCAAGTAGGTAATATTATAAAGTATATTCTAATTATTCTAAAGTTTGTTATGTTTCGTTCGCGTATCTCCTGTACCTAAACTTGTATTTACCACTTGAATGAAGCCTTGATACCTACGTCACTAGAATCAAAATACCGTCTACTTTAAGCAGTACATATTTATCTCATTATAGCAATTAGTTAATTTAAGAATGTCATATGAATTTATTTGAAAGTTAGTTAACTAATTCACTAACTAAATATGTGAACGCTACGTGTGATACTGTCAAAGTCATGTTTACCTTAATATCAACGTCACTGATTTTAAAATGCGAAAGTATAATGTTGCTTAATCATTGTGACGTCAAGTTCTAGTTAGTCTTTAGAAATATAGCCTGAGCTTTTGTTAATGATAATTACAAATTATTTAACGTATTTCTTGTTACTCTGAACCTTTACTTATAGATATTTTATACGTTTTAAGAGCTGGTAAGTTCCTGTGACTCGTCGTACTTTTCAGTCAAAAGACCTCACGAACAAAAGGAAACAGGTGTAAGGAAAAAAATTACAATTCAATACTGCTTACATTTAACTTATTTCAATAATAAATGAGTAGCTTTATATTGTATATAATATTCGCATCTCAATTCATTGAATTTACCCATTATACTAATATACCCGATATCCAATATTATTAGTGAAATGTTTTCTACATAAACAATTGGTGTTAGCTATCAGCCAGTTGCACAAACGTCCATTGAAATTGTCATTAGTTTAAAGCGACATTACCCATACAAATTAGACATAATTACACGTTAAGGGTGTCATTAAACCATAATGGACGTTTGTGAATCTGACCGTTAGTCTGTTATTTTGTCGTACAGTAACAAAAATACTTTTTATTGATTTGATTTTATTGCAAATGTTTTGTCACCTGTCCTTATCTAACTAATGTTTTTTTGTATATTTGTAAATAAACGATATTTCGATTAAATTTTTAGAGTACAACCCCAGAAAGATAACTCTTTTTCTCCGAAAAAGATGTTTCGCCTTATTTAGAAACGCTTGTAAAATAGTAATAAATAGTAAAACCATATCCGTGAAGATGAACATTGTAATAGTAAATAGTTTGTCTGTCCGTCGAGTAGATTATTGAATGATGTTAATTAAGTATTTTTTTTTTGCCTAATCATAAAATACACCTTTGTAAATTATCTACATAGTTGTGTCGTAGCGAGCACCACTCCCCAACTTTAGTATTTATTATCTAAGCCTTTTCTTTTTATATTAAAGCAAAAGAAACTTATCTAAATAATTAATAATAAAAAAATATTTAACTGTCGAAAGAATTCCTTTTTTTTTACTTAAGCATTATCCTTCATTAAGGACGCTTCAAAATTTTCCGAAAATTCGTTTGTGGATAAATAGAATAGGTCTTCAGGGTAGGAGCGAACCCTACAATTATTACATACTTCCTTGTTCCTCGACATTCATGACTCTGCGTAACTTGGTAGTCAGTTTTTATCATTTCTGACGTCACCTTCCACACACTCTTGATTGGACAAAATAAGTTGTCAATCATTTGGCATTAGTCGGAGGAAAATCCCAATAAGTATAGTACATAAATAATTGTAATCTTTATTTTTATATAATGTAGTATCGTTACCGAAAGAATAATAATAATTTATTCTTAAATTTTACAATGTTGAGTATACTTTGTCTTAAAAATTATGTTAGGCGATAATATTTTAACAAGAAACGGCGTTTTTATATATTTTGAATACTAATTTACATTACTGACGAATAATAAACAAATCTTAATTAGAAGTGTATGTAAACATTATTTAATAATTTATGTCTGAACTAAGATTACCTGTTTGTCAGGCAAGAAGAACTAACGTACTTAAATAATCACTGTATACTTAATTACAAAACAAAGATATCCGAATAACTAAAAATTTAATAGGAAAAAAGAAAATTAACCCTATTAATTAGGTTAAAGTAAATTTTCTTTTCTGTATCCTCGTACGTATCACTTACATGGGTATCTTTAATAAATCGAGTATCACATTTCGTTCGTTTTGAGATGGATGCCATATGTTAATTGAAAATGATGGATTTTACAGTGAACAGGGTGGAGTAATTCTATTTGGCTCGCATGGCGTCTTCAGTGATAATCAGTTTCAGATTGACATATCTCGTTAAGTAATATTAATTTTTGTGTAGATATAAAATGTTTCTTTTTTTGTATAAACCTCTGGAAAACAGAAAACAACAAAAGGAATGAAAGAAATATGAGTCATATTGGTAAATTAGTATTTAGGACATTCGGGCTTAGCGTTCTGTGTTCAAAAAGATCCTGAGTGAAGAGGTTAACACTCTCGTCTTTAGTTTGGCAACAAGAATCTATTGTGGTATAATATTTCCAAGATCGTAAGGGCTGCGCCATCTAGATTTACATCGCACTTTTCTGCCGTCATTACGGGCATCTCAGTTCTGTATATCACCTAACCTTCAGACCGTGCAAACATTAGAGCACGTCCCTTCAATAACCGATGGCCTTGGAGCATCCTTCCTCTATTAATTGATAAATTGCACGCCGTTTATGGCGGCTAATGTCATCGTTGTAACATTGCGCGTCGGCACACATACTTATGACGTTAATTGGATATTAGTACAGGGCTGGATCGAGGATTCAAATCAAATCAGATCAACATCATTTATTCAATCTAGGCTGTTACGTGCACATGTTCAAATTAATAGGCTGTTAATAACGATGATCTTATTAACAGCCTATTAAATCTCTCACATTGCATGGATACAAGTTTCCATTTGGATAGAATCAATAGGGGAGAAAGAACCATACAACTCACCATGCGGGTTTAGTACCGATTATTGCACCTGGAATAAATGGGTACAGATAATATATTTTTGGTCACTAATCTATCGACCTTTGAGAAAGTTTTTAACTTCCACAATCGCAAAGTGGACTCAATTACCACAAGGCTATTTACCTAATATCAAACATGAATCATTATGAGGCTAACAAAACTAAAGCGTCACATTTCTAAACTACTTTTCTGAATTATTTCTGGTTGTCAAAGTTATATTATTACGTCAGCAACTAATATAGGTATAGTCGTATCTATGTGCATTTATAGTAATACTAGTAGTCAAAGAAGTATAACAATATCCTCCTGAAGTGGGATGTTTACCTCAGCGGATCTACTTTGTTACTGAATTTGAATTCCATTTTTATATATTTTTCAAAGTGGAAATAAATACCTGAACCACCATTTTATACGGTACCGTGCAATTTGGTTTTACGTAGACGATAGACTTACTGCAATCTGCCGTTGGTTAATTTCTCCTTGTTTGTGACTCCTTAACATGAACGTGAACCCTTAGTTCAACTCTGATGCAAAAGTGTGAGTGAACCATGATTAATCTTTAGCTAATATAGAACTGACTAACAGCTGATATTATAATTGACGATTTGTAATTTAAATATATTTTTTTATCATCCACCATCTTTGAATATCGTAGCCATTTCAAATGTTAATTCTTTAATGGTAAAGGAGTCATTTGAATATGAAGTCACATATTATTTAAAACAAATATATTAAATACTAGTTCTTATCCCGCGACTTCGCCCGTAGCTTCCCGTAGGTGAAAGGATTTTCATGATTATAATGAAAGACAATTAGAAACCTTACCATTTCAGGGTTCCGTACCAAAAGGGTAAAACAGGATCCCTGTCTGTCTGTCACCAAGCTGTATCTTATGAATGAATATAAATATATCATTAATTCCATAATTTAAAGTTATAGAATCATAAGGTTAAATTAAATTCACACTATTTTAATAATAGGAAAATAAAAATTCCATAGACTCCATATTGTTTAATATTCCATGAGTACACGCAAAGGAATTTAAACTAAACGGTAATGTGTTGAAATAACTTCATATCCAATAAGTGCATCGTATGAAAATAGTCACTGTAGAATAGTATTGAGATTAAGAATAAAAACATATGTTTATTATAATTATAAATCTTCGCATCGATAAAGGCATTATTTATTTGTAAATAAAATCTTTATATAGACGTAATTATAATCGTTCGGTACCTTATTTAGTTAATTGTATGGTTTATGGTCTGTCAAGTATTCGTTTGTGACAACATTCTCGTCTGTAATTACGTGAATAAGCATCAAGGATTGCAATGACCGGTTTTTTTATGCTTTTTTTGTAGTATTGAATGTTTCAGGGTATACATTCAATACTACAAAAAAGCTATACTAAAAAAATAAAGGATATAATATCCTATTAATATTATAATGTTTGGATGTTTGTCGGTCAATCACGCCGAAACGGATTTTGATGAAATTTGGTATACAGATAGGGCATTAGCTGACTTAGATAATAGGATACTTTTTATCCCACTAAACATTTCCCTAGGGTCCACGCGGGCGAAGCCGCTGGCGGATTTTGATGAAATTTGGTATACAGATAGGGTATTAGCTGACTTAGATAATAGGACATTTTTTATCCCACTAAACATTTCCCTAGGGTCCACGCGGGCGAAGCCGCTGGCGAAAGCTAGTACACTATAAACTTATATATAAATACATAAACATTCAAATGTATTTATATAATGAATAACGAATCGATTAGAGATAATTTTCGCGCGCTGCTCTCTCAAATGCTAGCTGTTTCGCGTTCCGGTTGCACTGCACTACTCTTTTGTGAGGGTGAAAGAATCAGAGACAAACTGAGTATGATGAGCAGACCGCTTAGTGTTAGCTTTTCTGATGTTTATGTTCACCGTCGGCCGAGAACACGTCAAGATTTTAGTATTCAATCCTGTACAGCGATCCTGGCGGTAACTACTTAGAACTATAAACCTCTGTCACAGCCAAGTGGCACAATCAGCCGACCAATTGAACGAGTAGCCCTTTAATTGAATGGTGCCATTCAGTTCAATTATAGGGCTAGCCGCCTAATTGGTCGGCTTACTATACCACTTGGCTGCGACACCTCCATACAAATTCTTAACTCGCTCACTAGTCACACGCGTTTACGTAAAATTCACACTCACTCAGGAGTCTTATGTGAACATGGAACCTGTAAAGGGTTCGCAACGTTAATAAAACTAAATACAAACGTGTTGAAACCGTTCAAAATTTGTTTCATTTATGGATAGCGCGCGTTAGAATATAAGAAACCAATACAAAACCATGGTGTTAAAATATACCACCATATCCTTTAATGAAGACGCGTTATACACTGGAGACCAATCAATATCTTCAGCATCCAGTCTGAGTTTCCCTACGTCCAGTTTCAAGAAATTCCTCATACGCACAATTTTAGGTCTATCTTTCTTATTTTATATGCCAAAATAATGAAATCATCTTTAAAAGCCAGGCGCAGGTAATTGACCATATTTTGAGAACATTGTCCTGAGATGACAAGATAATGTGGTCTATCCATGAATCGTTGGTATCCAGATTGTGATGTGTACTAAGAGGTAAGGTGGAGTATTTTGCAGACTCAATTACTGAACGTAGATTCCGAGAAGAGTTATTATTATGTAATGTTGGTAATCAGCAGTAAATGATTCCAAATCAGAAGAGTAGGAGAGCAATAAATTACAACCGATAGTACCTTTACACTTTCGACGACGATTTATAGGGTCGAGTGTTCCATACAGCCGTAACACGAAATGGACGAAGCGACAAGTTTATACTGAATTCCATTACTGTATGCACTCGTATATGCTTGTTCAACTACCTAAGCTAACTTTTTCATTTATTATCGCACAGCAGTACCTATATGTAGGTACATCAAATACTTTGAGTAAAAGACATTATTTGTGGAACAAAATAATTTTGTTTTGAAGAGTCGTTAAATTTAAAAAGTACTATAGATAAAATAGAATCCATTATAGAAATTCTAGGTAGGTCTAACATCTAATAAGTTTGTTTGTGGTGGACAAACGCTTTGATTTACAATTTCATTCGATAAAACACTACGAACTTGACGTGTAACTGACTCGATACTTATCTTAATCGATACAAATCGAATGATCAAATGGCGGTTTATGGATGAGCTTAGCAAAAGCCTTTTATGATGACATTACACATCGCGTTGCTTTTTTTATGTCTATCAAGTTAGATGAGGTTAGCACACGGTTAGATGTCAGGAATTTTGCTACGTAAATACATCTAGAAGTGTTTCATTTCCTTATAATTTTAAACGATTTCAAAAAGTAGGCAATGGTTGTTAATGTAACTTCTTTCATAGATGGTCAATTTTACATTTTTGTGTTTCAAGTTCTTATTACCAATTCCTGCAAATATGAATTTCATATGAAATTGGTGTCTATTTCATTGAAGTAACTGCCACTTCCACTAGCTCTCCATGTATCGAGGTTCCTTTCAGTATAATATCTTTTTAGCTGTATAATATCCACTAGTTACCTTTAGAAGTCTAAACTGAATCAAAATTATATCCCATTTTAGATTTGACTTTATTATTTAAAGGCATATTTTAATGTTTCCACGGCATATCTAATATAATTCCCGCCTTAATACTGTTTTTGGTGCAGAACATACCTTTTATGGTATGGTTACTTTTTACTGTGTCTGTGAACCAAATATGGGTGTCGTGTGGCTAATATCTTGATGTAACAAACAAGCCTTGGTATAATATCTGTGTTATCAAAACTAAACTGCTTGATGGAAACTTTGGTTGGTATCAGGATAAATATATAAATAAAATCCTGTATGATGTACATACTCTGTATATCTTCATTTTGAATCCTTCAAATTATAAAATCTGGTACTAACCGGTGTATAAGGATGTATTCTTATACATCCTTACCGGTTTTTGTAACTTTCACATCACTTACGCTATACCACACACCGGGATCTCGATTATTTTGATATCAACATAATAGTGCCATTTTAATGGCGTTTCAATTGTTGCATTTTCCCAACTGCCTTGTTCATCAACCAAATATTATATTTTTATCTTATGTCTATTTATCGATAGCGAAACGGCCGAACCAAGTTTTAGTAAGGTGTAGAGTCTGTGAAGTAAGGGTGCATAGAGTTAGAAGTTTGGCTCTACACGAGATCTTGGCTTGGCAACACTTTACATGAAAATGTTTTTGGTGGGATTGCATTTACCTCTGGCTTATTCACTAAACGCCAATGCATTAGCATCTTGATGAATCAATGATTCTTCTTCAAATTCTTCTGTTGTTCTGTGATGTATTGATAAGAACGGTGTCTATTACAACAGGCCAAATTTCTTTAATCGAATTTTAACCTTAATTTATTGCTTTTAATTTGAAATTAATAGCAGAAAATGCTAATTTATTTTATTTATTGCATTCCACAATGTAGTATTAAGATGTGTATAAAAAAAAACAAAAGTATCATTATGGACCCCATTGGGAACAGCAAATTTGGAGAGAGAGGAGGACACTGCTTTAAAATAGTGGTAATAAATATCTAATAAAAATGTTGCAGTCTTTTTCTGATGTTCACTTATTAAACGTTTGACAAATAAAGTGGTCTTCAAATTTTGACAAAAGGTTTCTGTGAGATCTAATAATCGCTTAAGTTGACTTTTGTCACTCAGTTTAGATAAACAGATATGCAATTATGATATTATGTCTGTCATTTGAGATGTGTGAGGGTCACTTCGATCACCGTCGTAAATAAATACAGGAAATTTACTTTGTTTTTTCATGACGTTCAAATGAACCTCAACAGTAGGGTGGTACGCTATTTTTTTGGCCAACTACATCTGGAATTCTTGTTAGACAGCCTGTTTCTACGAACACTAGTACACGGAATAGACCGAAACCGTTCTAGGAAACATAACAAAATAACCGACAAAACACACATTTATTAATTCGTCGCACGTCCACTATAATAATATAATTAATTCAATTTGTCAGATCTGATAACGGGCGCTAGTTTGCACGTGCCGTTCATAAGGACTCTCTGTAGTGCTTCATAAGGTTGAAATTGATTTGATTTCGTCTTCATTTACTGTGGTCTGCTATTAGATGGCCGTATAAGGCTTTGTCGTACTGGGAGGTGGTCTCTGGAGTATAAAGATCTGCGCAGGATTATTGATCAAACTGATTTTGTGATGAAAGCTCAAATTGATTTCAAAGAAGGCTTTAAAATCCTTGCATATTATAAAATAAATAGCTCTGTGTCGTCTGTATCGTGTGATTTTAATCTAAGAATTGAGTTATTCGCAGTAAGTCTTATATTGTATTATTTATTAAAATTTAAAAATTGAAATATGGCTATTATTTTTGAACATGTAAGGAAAACATGCTGACTGAAGCTACAAGGCTTCGAAAGTTAAGCAACTTTCGCAAAATCCAGTTTCAGGATGGGTGATCTGCATTGTCTCGAACTTTTTCGTGCTTCGTATGGTATGTTGCAACAAAAGAGCATAATATGCGCAATTTTACTTTTTAAAAATTGCTAAAGTTTATTTATTTATTTACTCGTCAGACTGTATTGAATCCTTGGCTAATTTCTGAGCGTAGTTTTTATTTATTTATTACCAGTACCCTACTAAGGGCTATTTAACAAAATCAAAAAAGTCAAAGTCAAAATAATCTTTATTGAAATAGACTTCTTAAAAGTACTTTTGATTCACCAAACAAAAATGTTTTAGCGGATATTGATGTGAAATATTCTCTATACTTTTTACTTTGCAATTGACATTAGTCTTCTTATAATAAAATCAGGACTAACAAAATTCTAAATTTTTTCTTGGGCTTTCACTACCAACACACAAAAAGCAGAGGTTATAAAATACTAAAATATGAAGTTATCTGAGCGAAACACTGGATTCTGGCGAAATTCACATGGGCAATTAATTAAAAAGAAGAAGAATGTTATGACTTAGTTTAAAGCATTGACCGCCTAAAGCAAATTGTCAATGTTAGAAGAAAAAACGTCAAATTGAGACGTGTTAACTTATTCTGTTTGGATAAAAGTTTTAACTAGTCCTGTAAAAGCGCGATTCTGTAAAAATCCTAACCCGAATTCTAATTCACTCAGGTGTCCAAATTCACTTGAGAAAGCGGCATCCACTCACCCTTGAATAAGTATTAACGTTTCGTGGCATAAGTGAAGTGAGTTTCGAAATGACACAGAAATAAAATATCTGAGACACGTATATTTAATATTATTTATTAAAATTTAAAAATTGAAATATGGCTATTATTTTTGAACATGTAAGGAAAACATGCTGACTGAAGCTACAAGGCTTCGAAAGTTAAGCAACTTTCGCAAAATCCAGTTTCAGGATGGGTGATCTGCATTGTCTCGAACTTTTTCGTGCTTCGTATGGTATGTTGCAACAAAAGAGCATAATATGCGCAATTTTACTTTTTAAAAATTGCTAAAGTTTATTTATTTATTTACTCGTCAGACTGTATTGAATCCTTGGCTAATTTCTGAGCGTAGTTTTTATTTATTTATTACCAGTACCCTACTAAGGGCTATTTAACAAAATCAAAAAAGTCAAAGTCAAAATAATCTTTATTGAAATAGACTTCTTAAAAGTACTTTTGATTCACCAAACAAAAATGTTTTAGCGGATATTGATGTGAAATATTCTCTATACTTTTTACTTTGCAATTGACATTAGTCTTCTTATAATAAAATCAGGACTAACAAAATTCTAAATTTTTTCTTGGGCTTTCACTACCAACACACAAAAAGCAGAGGTTATAAAATACTAAAATATGAAGTTATCTGAGCGAAACACTGGATTCTGGCGAAATTCACATGGGCAATTAATTAAAAAGAAGAAGAATGTTATGACTTAGTTTAAAGCATTGACCGCCTAAAGCAAATTGTCAATGTTAGAAGAAAAAACGTCAAATTGAGACGTGTTAACTTATTCTGTTTGGATAAAAGTTTTAACTAGTCCTGTAAAAGCGCGATTCTGTAAAAATCCTAACCCGAATTCTAATTCACTCAGGTGTCCAAATTCACTTGAGAAAGCGGCATCCACTCACCCTTGAATAAGTATTAACGTTTCGTGGCATAAGTGAAGTGAGTTTCGAAATGACACAGAAATAAAATATCTGAGACACGTATATTTAATCAATATTATTTTTAATTTTTATACAAAAAATAGAATTTGCAGACTAAAGGACTAAACTGAATTCGGAAACGTGAGTGAATTCGAATTCGGGTCTGGATTTTTACAAAATCGCAGGGCTGGTACTTCGTTTTATAAATAAGATGGTTTATGTTTTAGTAGATCTATTAATATTATTGTTATAATTTAGTGCATGGATGGTTTCATTCTAAATGAAGCGATGCGTTAGGTGCCACTAGGATGCATTAACATAGGCTTGTTGAATGATAATATTTAAAATAAAACTTTATCATAGCGTGATGTTTAACTATTATGTTAAAATATGAAGCAGGTTTAACTAGTTCTCAATTAAATCCGTGTAATTGCCTAATAACTAGGTGTTCAACGTACACACTTAGTGCTCCTACGCAGAGATACAATAGACTTGTTAATTATGCACTGCCTATTGATATAAACGTCTTGTAACGAAAACTATTATTATTTAACTAACGAATCAATTAATTTACTTATCGAAAATATTTCAATATGTAGGTGCGCGTAGCTCTTTAAGAGGGTTTTTTATTTAATTAGACATCGTCAAATACGTTGGTCAGATTCATAAATGAGCTTATAGCCCTTGTGTTATGCAGTTTCCGAGACAACGAAGGTACTACAACATTCAGACAAAAGATAATCTATAAAAGTTAATTTCTACTTTAAAATGACTTTGAATAAAAAAGTAAAGTTTCTTTTATGGGACATGGGAGCATCATATGAATAAAGCTGTATTCACACGTATCAGTGCCAGTACAGAACCGGTCAGAACCGTATTTAGTATACATTATTTATTTTATTCTTTTATATTTTTACTATGAACGTATCTTTATTTAATTTATTAATGCAGCGAAGATGTGTCGCGTGTCGTCGTTTGCAGAACGTCAGAGCTAACAAATTATTAAGATATGACTCTCGGCCTTGCATCTCATCAGCATCATTAGCCTATTAACATATGCAATGTTGGGGGACAGGCCTGGAATGGAATCGAATGGGGAGAATGTACCCACCATACGGGCCCTGTGTGGATTGTCTTTTTCGATTGGAAATCTTTTATCATTTTAAAGATACATTATTTCATAACATACGTTACTTTTTATATGAAAACTTCGCAGATATTTGGAAAATTAAATAGGTATGCAATGTCAAATATTTTTAATTCTGATTCTCGATATTCTGGAATTGGTTTTCCGGACTTGATTTTAAAATTCGAATGTCGATATTTCCTGTCAGTTTCGGCAAACTTAACATTAATCAGCGTATGTCATAGTACAATGCAAAATCACGTAGCATCGAAATATTGAAGGTATGGTTGCGCACGCGACGCCGTGAGTCACACTCAACAGGGTCACAGCTCGGCTACCCAACAATCCCGACATATACAACCGTGTATATTTATACAAAACTATATACGAACGCCGCTTACCGAGTTTTGATTGCGTTTCATACACTATTTTAGTTGGACATACCAATTTGATACTTTCACAGTCACTGGTGTGGAAATGAAACAAAATAACCGTCAGTTTCTTTTTAACCCACACATTTAATTAAGCGTTGTTAACACTTCTTCGAGTTATTATCAATTCAAACTGCACCTACATAATCGGTAGATATATTTTTCCAATGATATCTATTTTCGTTTATTTTAATTCATCTACTTTTAAGGAAGTTTTAATTTTGTTAAAAATACTTAAATTATTGAAATTCTTAAGTAAATTACCTGAGCATATACTTACTTGTTTTGGAAGATTTTATGGTTATTATCAAAACCGTTTTCGCTGTATACAAAGTGTTATCAAAATTATATATCTCACACAAGCAAATATTATATTCAAAGTATCAAAATATTTCATGCCGTGTAGGCGCCTACGCACGACGTAGGTTCAACCATCGAATACATTATTTTGTATAAGTAGGCGACTAAGTACAAGTGACGACAAATTATAATAGCGGATTAATCGATGCCGACTATCGTTTGTCGCTTTATAATAAACTGCGTTACGATTTTCTTGAAAATAATGATTTATTGCCAGTGTTTGTACGATACGATTACATCATTGTTAATGTTACTGACATTTAAAACAATGTAAAGTGACTTATGAGTAAATCTGTCGTTAATGATAGAGCTCCGTGACTGAGTGTTTAGCATACGACATTAATGTATCATCATCTCTGAAGTCCCGAGTTCGATTCTTGGGCGGGTAAATGTTGAAAACGGACTTGTCTATATTTTCTCGGGTCTGTGTCTTGTGATACCTTTAATGTTGTTTTTAGCTGATTGGTTTAGGATTTAAGCTACGTAATGTGCCTAATTGCGAAAGTTCTTAGACAATATTTTTTGCCTTCTAGACTTCATTTCTCTTTTGTTACCAACAGAACCAGTTATAATGACATAAAAACAATATTACTATATTATATTATATGAAAACAATATTATATGATGTCACTAAAAAGAGGTTTGAAAATTGATTTACAAAACGCGACAAAATCCTTAGATAAAATAGAATATCCTTTGATTTTGAAGTCGGTAGTTGTTAAAGTGCCTTGTTACGGATGAACCGGATCGTGATAAATTTTGTTCACCCATCCGTTTACTGACCATTACGAAATTTGCTTAACATTCACAATCACAGACCGAACGTACTAACAGCGCCATCTAATTCCATTCTGGGCCGCCACTATTAGTTATTATAATTATCACTGACGTCATCGTGAATATTGTTCCAGTAATGGTACCATTTTGATGATTTATAACCGTAATGTTTTGAATAAACCTTTGGTAACTCGAAACGTTTAGTTAAATAGTGAAACTCACTGTTTAAGATCTAACAGAGAATTGAGGACATATATCACGGAATATTGTTGCTAAGTCAATCCATATTTATGATTCGATTTAATAAATTTTATTGATTCTGGACATAGAAATAAAGTCTAAATAAACTGTTAATAAAAATTAGAAGAGTACAAAAACAAACACAAAACCGAAGGGTTTTGGAAAGAGAAGGAAATTGGTTCAAAATGATAATTTATAAAATTATCTTAAAAGGAAAAAAACTTAAAAAAAAAACAATTTCCATGCTATTGAAAGGTGGAGGTTTTCTGTAGGTTATTAATAAAATGATAGGCCCCAACTTCAATAGCATTTTCTTGAAAATGTCGCTTTTGAGATAAGTATTATTTATTACTCTATTAAACTTTGAAATCGCTTTTATTATTTTTTATTGATATTTTTTGTATAATAGATAAGACTATAAATATTATTAAATATATCTATCTAAAAAAAAATATTCAATTTAGTGCAAGTCATACGGCCGGTTTCTGAATTGAGAAAAGAACAAAATCTCTACTGATTATTCTCAATAACTTTAGTTTTTAACTCTATACTTGGCAAAAACCGCTAGTTTTATCAAAACGCCATCGACTGATCTTTTAAAAATTTAAGTGACGTTTAAGATACGTAAGATACTAAGTACGGTTTGAGACGTCCTTAACTTTTTAACTTGTGTTAGAAAGAGATTTTGTTTATTGCCCTACATATTTTTTTCCGATAATATACATTCATGTTTAAAAGAGGAAAGATTAGATTGCTTGTTTGTTTGCATTGGATAGGCCCAGAAACTATTGGACCGATTTATAAAAATCTTTTATGTACGGGAAAATATATAATACGCGGCCGACACAGCCTGTAATTTACGCAGGCGAAGTCGCGGGCAAATAGCTTGTTTGATAGAAAATACCTACCCATATATATATATATATATATATATATATATATATATATATATATATATATACTTTACTCATTGATATCTACTATCTATGACTTTCTTAAAAAATATACATCAAAGAGTAAAGTAAACATACTCGTTGAACATAGCAAATCCTCCTTTTAAACTTTGAATGAATTCTAAATATGCTATGTTTTGCTGAACTGGGCCATGGCCTTTTTACGTCCCCACTGCAGGGACTCAGGCTTTCCTTAAGGATGGTTAAGGAGGATGGGCCATGACCCTCCACGCTAGCCCTATTAGAGGATATTAACGACTGCAAATGCAGCCGGCACCAACGGTTTAAAGTGATTAATGAACGTGCGAAATTTTTTGTCACCCATCCCGTGACCGAACCTTATGAAAGTTACTTAACAACAAAGGCCGCAGGCCGCAGCGCTTATCCACTACGCCACCGAGCTACCAGAGCATGTCATAACATATCATCTGAATATTTAGGTGATATCTGGTAAAAAGCGTATTTTGTTTTTTTTTTTATAATTATTTATTCGATTTCGATAAAATTGAATTGGGGCCACCAAGCTGTTGAATATTGAAAGCCGTTGAATAAAATAAGAATTTTGAAAATCGGTCCACAATCGGAATATCGGTGAACATACATTAAAAAAACAGATCGCGGTCGAACATATAACTTCCTCCCTTTCGATTTTAAAGTCGGTTAAAAATTAGAAAGTTACGTCTAAAATTGGCATTTTTCTTCGCATAAATATACTGTTTTATTATAGGGATAATTTATTATAATCAGTGTTTATTTGGAATTTAGAGACTTCACAATAATTATAATGACTTTGAAGTAATTAATTAATATACTTTTTTAAGTATACTATACATACGAGTACATCATAGTTTTTATTTTCGCAATACGCCATTATATTTATGTCCCCATCTGTCTTATTGTCTATCCTGACGATTTCGTCTCGTTACATTACCGTATCTGATTCCAGATATTAGCCTATTAAATTACATGTCCCACATATGAAACATTCAAAGTTGTATGTTCTGTAAAATCTTGTGGTTAAGTTTAACCTAATAATTTTATTATAATTGACTAACCTTTTAACAAATCTTTCATAAAACACAGCAGTTCTCTCACATGTGGTCTCGTGGGCGTTGACTAATGTTGGCTTAGGTAGATACTTGTATCATTAACAATATGACAAATAAACTTAGTTGCAGATACTAATGGTGTTGACCCACAAATAAAGTTATATAATTATTTGCTATTCTCAATGAATTAAGTTACAGGCAAACTAAGTATTGAATAAATAATATACAGATTGCTGCACATTTGTTATAATTAAAGAGTTTAGCGATTTTTTTATAATAGAAATGTAAATGTGATGTGACCTCTTTATAAAATAGATAGGTTTACAGAAATATTTGTAACAGTATGCATTTTTTTCGGTTCCCCGATAGAAATACTCGCTTTCTGGTGAAAGTAATATATAACTAGGTATTAAAGAAATTGGCTAAATTTGTTATACATCTTGTTGTAAATCTGAAATGCAGAAAATAATTAAACATAGACAGTCAATTGATAGAGTAACAGGCAAATTTTCCATTGAATAATCATACATATACCTATGGAATATCAATTTCACTTACAAATTCATTCCAAGAAACATATGACAGCACCTTAAAACACGTCAACAGTCAAAAAAGCGCGTCACTAGAGGCCTACCAGGTCTAAATAAGACCGTACAAAATCCAATATGGCCGTACGCATTCCGATTGCATCTAATAACCTCAAAATCGAATGCAAAATGGCGTATTGAATAAATGACGCCGCTTCGTTTAGCATTCCGACGTGCCATAACTGAGTGCGCATTTTCATTTGGGGCCATTGTCTCGTCATGATATTAGTATTGATTTCAATAAATAAATTAATCGTATGCCCCCTAGAATAGGGCATGTTTGGCACGCGTCGCAGGACAATCGATGCATCGATAAGTTCGCGATTGTGTTCGTATGGTAAGTCAAGTTATTAGTGATTTTATATCGATTGACTCATGTCGACTACGTGAGCCGGGGCATTAACTTGTAAGCAAATGTTTTTATTGCAGACCACATACACAGATGCCTACCCTTATTTATCAAACCTAGGTAAATACAGTACGATAATAAAAATCTACGGCTATATCGATTGAGCTTTTAAAGTTGTCTTAGCGTTCTCCAGCGTATTATAGTCTAAAAAGTTGTAATTAAAAAAATAAAAGATGTTGAGGTTCGATCATATAGAACCTACTTCAAAGGTAATACTATTTTATTACGTTGAACCTCAGCAACTGCAGCGTTGTCCTGGATATCGAGTTCGAGGCTGTTTTTCTTACGGCTTTGATACTCAGTTTTTATAACAGAATTTTATCATTAAAATATAATAAAAAAAAATCTTACTCTTTATTTAACATATTGTACATATTACAAAATTTATGGACTGATAAGAACAACTTTGTTTTGATAGTATATTACGCATAATAGAGAGTCAAATACAATTTTTGATAAATTATTAGAAAACGATTATATTATTGAGATATTTGTGGATCCTTTCCAATTACTAAAACGTGTTACATATATTTTTCAATTTTATGAAACTGAAATTAGCAGCTACCAGCTGACAGCCGCAGGGACGAAACGTAGAAAAAAAGACCCGGGCCTACAACTGTATTTAAAAAAAATCATGATTGACTATTCCCCGGATAATAAGTTCAAGAAAAAGAGAAAAATAAATTCAGGACGGATAATAATAACCACGAAAAAAAAACTCCACCCCTTCTCTATTTTTCAGTTATTTTTATCAATAAAGATAGACTTTTTGAGATGTGAAAAATAATATCTTTAGTTCTAGCCAACAGATTCTAATAAAACTTGGTCTGTAACTTCATTATGATTTAAGGAAAAAGTAGTGTCGAGGGCAAGAGGGATACTCTGCTTCTTCTTTAATTTCCAGCAATTTTTATCAATAAAGATTGACTTTTTGAGATGTGGAAAATTATATCTTTATTTCTAGCCAACAGATTCTGATAAAACTTGGTCTGTTACTTCATTATGATAAGGGAAAAGTAGTGTCGAGGGCAAGAGGGATACTCTGCTCCTTCTTTTTATTCCAGCAATTTTTATTAATAAAAATTGACTTTTTGAGATGTAAAAAATCATATCTTTATTTCTAGCTAACAGATTCTAATAAAACTTGGTCTGTTACTTCATTATGATGTAAGAGAAAAGTAGTGTCGAGGGCAAGAGGGATACTCTGCTTCTTCTTTAATTTCCAGCAATTTTTATCAATAAAGATTGACTTTTTAAGATGTGAAAAATTATATTTTTATTTCTAGCCAACAGATTCTAATAAAACTTGGTCTGTAACTTCATTATGATGTAAGGAAAAAGAAGTGTCGAGGGCAAGAGGGATACTCTGCTCCTTCTTTAATTTCCAGCAATTTTTATCAATAAAGATAGACTTTTTGAGATGTGAAAAATAATATCTTTAGTTCTAGCCAACAGATTCTAATAAAACTTGGTCTGTAACTTCATTATGATTTAAGGAAAAAGTAGTGTCGAGGGCAAGAGGGATACTCTGCTTCTTCTTTAATTTCCAGCAATTTTTATCAATAAAGATTGACTTTTTGAGATGTGGAAAATTATATCTTTATTTCTAGCCAACAGATTCTGATAAAACTTGGTCTGTTACTTCATTATGATGTAAGGGAAAAGTAGTGTCGAGGGCAAGAGGGATACTCTGCTCCTTCTTTTTATTCCAGCAATTTTTATTAATAAAAATTGACTTTTTGAGATGTAAAAAATCATATCTTTATTTCTAGCTAACAGATTCTAATAAAACTTGGTCTGTTACTTCATTATGATGTAAGAGAAAAGTAGTGTCGAGGGCAAGAGGGATACTCTGCTTCTTCTTTAATTTCCAGCAATTTTTATCAATAAAGATTGACTTTTTGAGATGTGAAAAATTATATTTTTATTTCTAGCCAACAGATTCTAATAAAACTTGGTCTGTAACTTCATTATGATGTAAGGAAAAAGAAGTGTCGAGGGCAAGAGGGATACTCTGCTCCTTCTTTAATTTCCAGCAATTTTTATCAATAAAGATTGACTTTTTGAGATGCGAAAAATCATATCTTTATTTCTAGCCAACATATTCTAATAAAACTTGGTCTGTAACTTCATTATGATGTAAGGAATAAGAAGTATCGAGGGCAAGAGGGATACTCTGCTTCTTCTTTAATTTCCAGCAATTTTTAACAATAAAGATTGACTTTTGAGATGTGAAAAATGATATCTTTATTTCTAGCCAACAGATTCTAATAAAACTTTGTCTGTTACTTCATTATGATGTAAGGAAAAAGAAGTGTCGAGGGCAAGAGGGATACTCTGCTTCGTCTTTAATTTCCAGCCAACAGATTAATTATTAATTACAAACTTAATTAAAATAACATAAATATATAATAGTACAAAGAATAAGGATAAAAAATACTTAAGAAAAAGAAAAATAGTTAAAACCTGGATAAAAAAAATATTTTACAAAAATACAAATAAGACTTCAGCAGCGAAATATTATAAGATTGATGAATGAAGAAAAAAAGGTTTTGTTATCTAAATTTTATGGATTTCTAGCTTATACCGACGGGGTTACAACCCAAAAAATCATAAGAACTATTGAGTAGTTAATAAAAATCGCAATAAAAAACAAAAAGAAACGAGTTTCCTTCGTGCCAATTTTCTCCCTTCCTTCTTGCATCATAACATAGTTCTGAATCAAATTTTATTAATATCTGATGGTAAGGAACAAAGTTATGACTTTTTTCATGGTCAAAAGTTGCTATTAATTAATAAAAATTATTAGAAAAAATGGAAGTGATCGAGTATCCCTTTCGTAACTTTGTCATCACTCGTATTGCATCATAACATAGTTCTGAATCAAATTTTATTAATATCTGATGGTAAGGAACAAAGTTATGACTTTTTTCGTGGTCAAAAGTTGCTTTTAATTAATAAAAAGTATTAGAAAAAATGGAAGTGATCGAGTATCCCTTTTGTAACTTTGTCATCACTCGTATTGCATCATAACATAGTTCTGAATTGAATTTTATTGATATCTGACGGTAAGGAACAAAGTTATGACCTTTTTCATGGTCAAAAGTGGCTTTTAATTAATAAAAAGTATTAGAAAAAATGGAAGTGATCGAGTATCCCTTTTGTAACTTTGTCATCACTCGTATTGCATCATAACATAGTTCTGAATTGAATTTTATTGATATCTGACGGTAAGGAACAAAGTTATGACTTTTTTCATGGTCAAAAGTGGCTTTTAATTCATAAAAATTATCAGAGAAAATGGAAGGAATCGAGTATCCCTTTTGTAACTTTGTCATCGCTATGATTGCATCATAACATAGTTCTGAATGAAATTTTATTAATATCTGATGATAAGGAACAAAGTTATGACTTTTTTCATGGTCAAAAGTGGCTTTTAATTAATGAAAATTATTAGAAAAAATGGAAGGAATCGAGTATCCCTTATGTAACTTTGTCAACACTGTAATTGCATCATAACATAGTTCTGAATTGAATTTTATTAATATCTGATGGTAAGGAAAAAAGTTATGACTTTTTCATGGTCAAAAGTGGCTTTTAATTAATAAAAATTATCAGAGAAAATGGAAGGAATCGAGTATCCCTTTTGTAACTTTGTCAACACTATAATTGCATCATAACATAGTTCTGGATTAAATTTTATTAATATCTGATGGTAAGGAACAAAGTTATGACTTTTTTTATGGTCAAAAGTGGCTTTTAATTAATAAAAATTATCAGAAAAAATGGAAGGAATCGAGTATCCCTTTTGTAACTTTGTCAACACTATAATTGCATCATAACATAGTTCTGAATGAAATTTTATTAAGATCTGATGATAAGGAACAAAGTTATGACTTTTTTCATGGTCAAAAGTGGCTTTTAATTAATAAAAATTATCAGAGAAAATGGAAGGAATCGAGTATCCCTTTTGTAACTTTGTCAACACTATAATTGCATCATAACATAGTTCTGAATTGAATTTTATTAATATCTGATGGTAAGGAACAAAGTTACGACTTCTTACATTTCAAAACCATGTCTTTGAATAAAATTTGTTGCATAAATTTGGAGATGAATGGGTCTCTTTTGTTTATAATTTTTTATGCTCATCTTCTCTTTATTATCCACTTTGTAAGTAGTTATTGATATTTTAAAATTTTATCGGGGGCGCGGGCCCCACTCCGCGTGTCGTCCCTGGCCTTGATCACCGCGTAGCTGCTAGTTTCAGCTTCATTCAATTTTCCCTGTAACAAAGAGTATAATTACTTAGATTTTTATTAATTCAAGTTATATCCAAGTAACCCCAGTAACCTAAAGTATGATCTAGTACCTAAATTGTAAAATGATTTCTCAAATACGTAGCGTGGTACAATACAATACAATACAAAAATTCTTTATTGTACACACCATTGTTTACAAAAATTTATATCGGAATAATAGTATGTAAGGTAGTACAAGGGCGGCCTTATTGCTTAAAGCAATTTCTTCCAGACAACCTTTGGATGAACAGTGGTATATGAAAAACAGAATTACGGTGGCTTAAATTTACTAATAGAAGAAACAATTAATGTGGCAAATATAAAATTTAGGAGATAAAGAACATAATATAAAATAGAAATCAAGTATAAATACTTGAGTATAACATGCGCATGCATAGAAACCTTAGAATTGTCTTTTATAATTGACCCCACCATCTTCATTCTTTCTTTAAGTCTTATTTCAACAACGATTACCGTTTGGAAAATTTAGTAACATTACAGTTTTTGTATATTTTTTAAAGTTTTTTCTTATATCAAACAAGACGCCGTCACCTGTCTCCATTAGTAAACCAAGATGCAGAAAAAAGGGGGAAATATGATTATTTTCCAGAATGAAAGCATTTATTTTGCGCTCCAAGATCTCTTTGCTTGAATATCAACTTTGAAAGAGTTCTACAGTATTACACAAATTCTAGAAACGTCTCATCAAGAGACACTTTCACATCGATAATTCTCAGTCAATTACACTCGGCAATCATGGTGATGTTTTTTCTCTCTTCCTCAATACGTCCTTGGTAGGCAGCTGCCTCAATTAAATATCAATCGGCATTGATGTACTTACTTGCATTCGTACGTATATAACAATGTCCTACATCCTACCTACGTCGGCGTCCCATGACTCACGTCCTGTGCTAGTGTATTCGTGTACTCCTGGTTTTCCTTCTGTTCTTTTATGATTTCCCGGTACCGAGTTCGCGCACGTCATATGATGCATCGCTATTCCAAATTTGAATCCGCTGTCAGTTTTGGGTTAACACAGACTAATTACGGAATTTACTGGTCTTAAAGGAAAATGTCTGTCATTTTAAATTGACGTTTTAACCTCTATTTATATACACCAACTACTAACTAACGATAATTTATTGATTCCAAATTCTAGCGTTACTAATATTTGAGTAATATGTAGTTATTTAGGGCAATTTTACAAACGCCATGATCACGGTGTTTCCAATATCAGAAAAAGTAAAAATGGTACCTATCTACATGGTAACCATCCCGTCAATTACCATTACATAAAGATCTCTTCGTTCATAATATATATGGAAAGTGTGCTTTTTTCTTATTTTTTCATGCCACAACGGAACTTTATAATGAAATGATTTTTTGTGTGAGATTGTTTAGATTTTGGAAAGCGACATAGCCTATTTTTTTACGGTGAAAAGCTCTCCTATTTATTACTTTTTGTTTACGCAGGTGAATCCACATATAATAGGTAGTTTTATTAAACACTGATAAACACATTAATTATTAAAATCGTGCGTATGAAACAGTCTATAAATTCTTGTTTTTTTAGTTTAGATTTAAGATTCATCGAAATATAACTCTCATTCTCAAATTCAAAAGAATTGTTAAGTTTAGGTTGTTACATGCACTTGTGAAAGTCGATAATTATACCACCAAGAACTTGTGCTGATAAAAACCGGCAAGTTTCTCAGTAAAGGCTGTTTTTTTCTCTCTTCTCTTCATTAGAAATTCAATAAGCTGCACACCGCCAGGTAAACGATTGACTATTTGGCAACGTCAGACGTGGAATTATTAGGTCATATGCCGTATAACCCGACCGCGCACCTTATGATTTTTATTTATAAAGTAAAATAAAAACTTGTACAACAAAGTTTTATGTATACCAGAAACACTGGCTGCGTTAAAAGAGCGTCGAATAGACCCTAAGAAGGAGTGGGTTAAGTGCTTTTCTCAGTCCAGCTTTGCAGTTATGTAAATCATTGTCCATTGCCAAAAGATATTATAAAACTAATAACTCGCTCCTTTGTTTAGTATTTTATTTACTTAAAAAAAATTAATTAGATTCATATGCATGCAAAATTCCACCTCAGTCAGAGAAGTGGGTCAAATTTAGCTAGCAATATTTGACTACCACGGCAAATTAAATAAAGCCTTGTTCGGTTCTTTCTAAAAAGGCTGAAGTAGGTTTCAAAATTATATTCGAAGGCATAAAACTCATTGCGTATGGATGTCAACTACACATAAAACCCGGCTCGCTACTTCATCATATAAACAAACAAAACGCGCTCGACTTTACCGGGGCATTAATTTTTCTCCCTGTGTAACTGTCGCGGGCAATATCAAAAATTTCCTTTGGCGGTGCGCGCCGCCACTATTTTCCCTCGCGATTTCCATATAAGCATCGCACGTCCATATTCATAGCATCGGACACTTGACAGCATTGCACTGGACCGCCTCTCGCGGCTTTGAGATCGCCGACCCCTCTCGCGGCCAATCGCGTACACTCCAACCGGCCAATGGCTAGCTCGCACCGCTCGAATTAAACCATTTAGCGGCTGATAGGGATGCGCGCGAAATTATATCTGTTAGCATTGGGGGGCGAAAAGTATTTAGCGACAGAAAGTTTTGTAATGATAGTCTTTTGGTGTAGGTCAATTTCAAATATTGTTTTTATTGTAGTTACGATTGGATTTGATGTAATTTCCCTCAACAACAATGTAATTTTCATACTATCATATAAGTGTGTAAAATATTAATCTCAGTTGTGTGTGATTGTGTTTTATTATGCTGATATGAGACGCTTCGGTTTCTGGGAGACTGAGACTCTGAGACGGAGACTGGAAGTGCTAATTTTATTAATACTATTTTCCGTTTCCTTGTTAAAAAAAGGTTACAAAACTTTAGTATTTTCTTTTATCTGTATTTTCAATGTCATTTTAATACATTTTTTTTTTATTTTTCGTTATATATCTACATAATAATGCTAACATTAATTATTCATTTTATACTAAGCATGGCTGCAAAAGTGGTTTGTTCTGTTCGAAATTAGAAAACTCGAGCCATATAGAGCGGCTATACAACTGATAACATCGCGTTTTGTCTGGATGTCGACAGTTTATTTATCGTTATCGACTAAAGGGCGACACTAATTGTGCTCGTTATCAAAGACGATGGAACCGTATCGATATCGGACCTTTATGCATCATTATTTTCGTAAGTGATGTTTTGTTTTGAATGAAATTCTGTATGAGAACCTCCTTTAGTTATTAATCTCCCAAATTGAGAAGTTACTTAAACGAGATGTTTCAGATGAAACTGGGCATGTTCATCTAAAGTATAAAAATATGAAATTATTTAACCCAACTATATTTTTTGTTATCTATATATTAGTTTTAATATATTCATTCAGTTTTAATTTACTGTACACTGTCATAGGAAGAAATAAAATAAATTTATTCTTATTGTTTTTCAATAATGTCGGTGTGTTAGATATTTAACATTGGCTTAATATAAAAAACGAAATCTTACCACGGATCCGAAACATTCTACCGAGTGACTCGCACGCCGGTTTAGAGATATCACCATATTTGAGGTCCCAGGTTTGATTCCTTTCGGTCCATCGTACTAATTTAACATCTCGATTCTAGTTGTATGTGTTGCCATTGCTGTCTCACATAAGGGATGGTGACTAGGTAGAATAAAATCTAGTTAATGTTTTCGCGTCAATTTAACAAGAAATAGCGTAAACCCCGTTCATTAACTTTAAGGAACGGGGGCTCCCTACGTCATTTCTATGTAGAAAATGTACAAAGGTATTTATATATGACTATGTATGCTTAAGTATTTATAAACAATTTATCTGCTTAACCATTAATGTTTTTCGTAAATAGACTACCCAATTTTTCAATTGTATCCTGTATATCATGTTAACTTTGCTCGGAAGAAATTGTTTTTAGTAATAAGGCTGCCGATTGTACTGTTTGTTACATTATTATGTTTTCTTAATATACTTATGATGTGTACAATAGAGAGACTTTCATTCATAAGTCTGACATCTGACGACATTTAAAGTCAGTGTGTCGCTGTAATTTATTGATTAGGAAAAAAGACATCTTTAATGTACATGCAACGGACGGACAAACAAATATAAATTATTCATTACCCCTTTTCCACAATACACGTTAGTTACAGCAAATACTTAATTTAGTATCTGAATAAGACTATGTGATGTTGTTTTATATAATAACAAATATGCGCATTAGAAAGTTCAAAGATTAGATATAATCGACAGTTCGGTGACTTATTGCGTAGAACATCGGTCCGAACTAAAGTAAATATAATTCACAATATTGAAGTTTGTCTTAAAGAAAAATACTATACAAATCAGTAAAGCTGATATCACACTGAGTTTAAACTTATTCGTGTTAAGTAAAACGGCATACAATCCGGCTCCTGTTTCCAGACGGCTATGTGTGCTTTTATATAGAAGACGATGCATTATATTTTGCAATTTAGACTTTTATTTATACTTATAATTGCGATCCTATGGTTATGAGTTTACCCTGATTTAGGCACGCATGATTGTTAAGTTTCAAGTTACTTTTTGAAGATAATTTTATTATACACTTTCAAGAATTTTATAGATACTAGTATATCGAAATGTGGCTTCGTTCACGAAATTTCAGAATGAAAAATAGTCTATTTCCATTCGATATAATGTACCTTTCATATAGTTGCTGTCATTAAAGGTAGATATTACCCTCCGCATATATAAAACACTTTCAAAAAGGCACACTCAGGGCTCGGAAACCGGTATATTTTTCGAAACGTTTTCATCTTAAATACCTAAAAAACACTTTGTTTCGGTTTCGTTCGAACAGAACGATATAAAAAATGATTTTGAAAAAAACAGAATTATATTGTTTTCGGTTAATAAAACGTTTTTAACCATTTATTTTGCGTTTTTTTGCATCGCATACTGTAAATAACGTAATAAAATAAATGTACGCCGCCCTTACAGCCCGCGCGGCACCGTCTTGCGGATTAAACCGGTTTTTTAAAGCGTTCTCATTTCTTTTTCGTTTCGAATGCAATCTTGCCCAAAGAACCATAAGAAACGTTTTAAAAACGTTATTTTGAATAACGTTTCCGAGCCCTGGGCACACTGTATAATGTTTGTATTAATTTTAAATTTTCTTAATCATCTATTGCACGCCCTCAATTGGAATCAAACCTTATTCAATTAAAAAATATGCTTTCAACAAAATATTATCTATGGCAATCTTATTTACGTAAAAAGGAAATTAATGACATTATTTTTTATTACCCTCTTATAATAACTACAGTTGCGTGTATTAGATGACTCAAGGAAAATTATTTAATTGTTTTTCATTAGGTTTTGTAACTATGCAAATTGCTTTTAATTAAGTACATAGTCTATACTTACTATGGTACTAAATCAGGTGCTGACGTCACGTTACGCCATTTTGCATTACAAGTTCTATGCATAGTTCAGAATTTTTATAGCCACAATAAGTAACTAGAATTAATTATTAATTTATTCAAATGTAACTAAATGGTTAGCAATAATTTGAAGTAGCTTTGTTAATATGTGGTATGTGTTTGTATTTAGTTTAGTCATGGTATAATTATTTGATAGTATATTTGGCATAGAGGTATCGTCTTTTATTTTTGAGCCGCCATTTTGGGCGAAGGCAAGCTGTCGTAATGCCAATGACACGCAGTTAAAGCGCCCATTCACGTGCATACATTAACTGTACGATCTCACACACGAAAAATATATGTTTTAGCATATAGGTGGTTGAATATGCAAATGATTTTAATGTGCCGACTGTGTTGGTGTTCATGTGTCAAAATTTAACCTTCTCAAATTATATTAGTGTTCCGTAGTTTAACGGTTTTTTTATTTTAATTGCAAAAGCTTTTGACCTTCTAGATTCATACCGAGACCATTGCACTAATATTTGGCGATAGGTGAATGCAGTTGGGAAAACACGATTAATTGAACCACCCTAAAGGTGCCTTTATTAAGTTAAAATTAGCAGAGGCTCTGAGCAATGTATGTTATAACAATAATAATATTACACAACATACATTGCTCAGATTCCAAAATAAATAGCTATAGGCCTCGTACTATGGAGTATCTGACATAACGAAGATCCTACAACATCCAGACCCAAGAAAATATAGAAAAGTTCACTTTCTACATTAACCCAACCAAGAATCGAAGTCGTGTCCTCAAAAATAAAAACCCTTAAAACTGGTGTGTGAACTCTGCTACGAAGATATTATTATCCATATGGAATTTTAGACCACCTAAAAGATTTATTATGACTCGCCGCCAGAATTACAGAAGCTCATTTAGTCTGGTATCCTCAAAAAAGTCTATGATATTCTTTAATTTTTAAAGCTTTTATATCTTCTGGCTGATATGCGTCGTCCCAGATGTATGCTTGTCGTATAATATTTATTTATTTATTCGAGTTGCGTTGAGTAATAACCTTCCATTGCGGATCTCTAAATATCGGAATACCGTTACTGAGTGGGTGGCGACCGCGAACCAAGCACTGACGTTAAATAAAACTCACTTCTTTGAACTTGTTTCATTATGTTCAAACTGGTACATTTAATAATCATATTCATAGTTTTCGTATCTCTTACGTACCAACCATAGAGTTTGAATTCGTATGCTATTTTATTTTAATTATAAAAGGTGTGAAAAAGCGGTTACTATGGGTGTGTGTGATGAAGACAAGTCTTTTCTTAAGGCACTTTTGACAGCTGTCAATTGATGAACGGCTGTCATATATACGTGTAATGCATACGACTTGGGTCATTATAATAATGACTAATTGCTTTAATGATTTACGTGCATATATCAAAATATTATCAAACTAGCGGTTATCCCGCGATATCGCTTTCGTAAATTATAGCCTTACCCAAGTCATATGTCACTGGGTTATAATGTAGCTTTCCGTAGGTAAAAGAATTTTCATAATCGGATCAGTATTACCGAAGATAACCCATCGCCAGAAAAACAAACAAAATTTTAACTTAATAACTTGTGTTAATATAAAAAGAATTTTCTTGACATATAAAATAAAGATAAACAACAACTAAAAGAATTAATATCTTAAACTATTTATTATTATAATAAATAGTACATAACGTAAAATACAATTAGTGCCCTAAACTGACTAAATTTTATAATTGTAGTTAAGTGATATCCTTAATAAAAAATACTTAAACAATCCACTTGTCAATGGCACTCTGAGATGGGAATGAAACCCATGACCATGACCTTTCGCAATCCGGGCTATATTTTTCAATATCGTATTGTGAATACAAAATTAACCAAATATAATAAATAGTTAGGTAAGTGACATTTTGTTTAAATACCGTATACACTATCAACTTCGCCAGATCTTGTGCTGTCGTATTTTCTTGGTAGCAAGGACAATACATGATTCCTACATGTGTGTACGTGTAAATGACACCATTGGACTTTGTTCAAGTGCTCAATTCTGGTAACAACGTAATTATGGCGTGTCAGTGGCGTTTCGAGAGCTCAATGCCGCAATCATTAACTAACTTTCGCAAGCGCCAGTAAGATGAAGGATGACCAAAAATTTCATATCAAGATAAAAAAAATTGTCTACTTACTTCGTTAGTGCTTGAATCTGCAGTAGTTACTCTTCTAGTGATATATATCACTAGAAGAGTGATATATATCACTAGAAGAGTGATATATATCACTAGAAGAGTAACTACTGCTAGGACTTAATAAAGTCGTTGTCGTTTTCGTTTGCACAAACGTCCATTAAAATTTAGATTAGTTCAAAGCCACATTACCCATACAAATTTGACATTAATTAGAGTTCAAAGGCGTCCCTCGACCATAATTAACGTTTGTGAAACTGACCAAAAATATGACATCGGTTGAATTTCTCTTTTTTAAAACATCCGCCGCTTTCTGATCTCCTGATCGGCCTCCGGATTCGAGTGGCTCCTACGCCGGTTTCACGACGGACGTCCAAGGTTCGGTTCAACTCCGAAGTCCAAGGTTCGGTTTCCGGTCGGGTTAGTGTAGAAAATGAACTTTTTAATGTTGTGTCTTGTTATTGTAATCTTTATATCTTCGTTCTTTCAAATTCCCATAAAACGAGCAACGTATGTGAAACTGTGTACTATTTATTTATTTGCTGAGCTTTGGTCTAACATTTCGTTACCCTACTCAGGATCTATACTCAATGGCTGATGTCCTGACAGTGCAGCAACAATGTGTTCCCAATACTACATTGAAACAGCATTCTTAAATAAAATTTGACCCTTCGCAAAATACATCCAAACGCCTCAAACTTATATTCTGCCAATATACTGTTAATAAATGTTATTAAATGCCAATATAATCCAAAATTTCAAAAATTTTTCACAAAGATTCTTTGGTTTACTGGGTGTATTCTTGTATAATAACATAAATAAAAAGATCCAGATTTATTCATTAACTAAAATAAAGTGCAAAAGGGCCCTAACTTCATGGTTAGATTCTTAATTATAAAGACACTGAGAACTTAATAATTCTATCAATTGGCAAATTTCTAAAACTTAGCAATAGTTATATAAAAAATATTGAAGACATCATTTAAAACCCATTCGTAACACACATACACACACAAACTACTACATAACTTATATGTTTATTTATAGCTACATATTTCACACACTTTTGGCACACCACAATTTTTTTAATTATTTTTGTGTGACATTTAATTGGTACCACATATAATTGCCACCCGGTTCAAGATTGGAGGGGCTGGTTATTTGTCATACAGCTCTACTAGTACAGACACTAGTCTCTCATATATTCTAATAACTATATGAGAGACTCTTTTAAGATGTTATTATGTTATATTACTTATATTTGTGTGAGAGAACAAATGTAGTATTATTTGATTTTTAAAAATCATTATTTCTTTTGTTTTCAGGTATGTAACGTTTATCTACCACAACGACTTTTGTAAGTAACATATTTATGACAATTTCACAGGACGTTTTGACATTGCAATCGCACCCAGCAATCTGTATTGGGCCCGGGTACTGTATAATGTCCCGTTCTCCGCGATTATATCCACAGGGATAGTTAAAGCTGCAACAATGATAAAAATTAATAGGCTGACAATGATCCAATCGGGCAACTAGCAATGACACAGATTGCTAGATTCGTTGTTAATTTACTTAAGTTCGTTTAATTAATCTAAATATGGTTTTATTGCGTGCAAGGGTCGTCTGATGGAGGAAGTTTGTAGCAAGGCTCGAGGCACTTATTATTGTAATGATTCACTTATTAAACAGTTACAATATTACAAGTTTCATTCGAATGCAAAATGCAGAGGGAAGAGAATAAACAATTTATTTTCATGTACGCCGTTTCCGGGAATATGATTGTCAAATTATTTTCAAAACCAATATCAATTTCATTTCTCATTGTTTTACTGCATTCTATGAAAAATATAGTTAAAACATGTAAGTAACATGCTCGAGTATTTCCAGTACCTACAACTCAAACGCCTTCATTTGTCTTTAAAGAAGAAAAATTTTATAATTTCTCTTTTAAAAAAAAATAACTATTTGCTGGAGATGAAAACTTCAACACTATAATGAGATATTTTTGAAAAAATATACTGTTCTATTCTTAATGCCAATACCTACTACGAATTAAAAAATTGTGAGAAAACAGTTCCATATTTGAATTCTTAATCACACGCGGTATAGCACGACGAGTATGTGTGTATGCCTGCTTAAGTCTCAAATAAATCAG
This sequence comes from Diatraea saccharalis, assembly GCA_918026875.4. Classification (NCBI taxonomy): domain Eukaryota; kingdom Metazoa; phylum Arthropoda; class Insecta; order Lepidoptera; family Crambidae; genus Diatraea; species Diatraea saccharalis. Next base: position 2,006,303 of record OU893336.1, read on the forward strand.
TCAAAGGCGTTAGAGCGCTCATCCTCATGCACGTCGGCATAAGGCCACGCATACACGCGCGACAGATTGACGTGTGACGCGTGTCGGCGTGTCGCAGCTCCGGCCGTGTCGCTTACCGGTCCTTTGTATGGATATCGGTGGACAAATACGATATTTCTTACTATATCATTATAGTATAGAAATAAGCAAATATTGTTATTATTACAGATTAATATAAATTGTTGGTATTTCAAAAAGCTACGAAATTATGTATTTTTTATTTTTATTTGACAACAAATAGATAACTTTTATTATACTTCAGAAATATTGTAAATGTTTATTGAACTTACAAGAAAAAATGTCAAAAAAATAAATCGTAACTTTCCATACCTATTCATTTACTGAAAGAAATATGTTTGAATGACGGATGAATGAAAAAGTGTTTATTACTGATTTTATCTAAATGTACTAAATAGAGCAAGTATCACCAAAATATTATGGGTAAAAAACTCCTTGTCAAAAAGATTTAGACCGCAGACCGCCATAGACTTCCATACCCGCAAATCTCTAGTCTCTCTATCTCTTGTTTATTTATTTTTGCCGATACAAAACACTTACCAATTTAAAAAATAGGCGATAAGGTTGAAATGATTTTCTCATCTAAAAATGATTAAATTTTACATAGATTTATTCATTATTAATTAATTCGAATAAAACCTTGGGTAATTTATAAGGGTTGATTGTTATCGAAATACCTATATCGAAAAATGTAAAAAAAGGGTAAAAAATATTTCGTAGTACTTTCTTAACGTAAGTATTTAAAGCATAAATACTCAATTAACGATATCAAACAAAGAATAACTGAACTAACAGCGGCCATAAGACCCCATTATTTGTCACTTACCTCCTTCTGAACGTGCACAGTCCATGCGAGTTGCATACTAATGCATTTACGTCGGTTTCCGTTTGAAGCGTAATACAGCTATTTGACATTCGTTTTAATTAAACCATTGAAGCCCTTCGATGCTAATTTAATCAGTGAAATTTATTTATTTGCATTTGTTACACTGCGTAAAATGACTTTATTTACGAGCGCGAGCGCGACTCCGTAGGTCAAGTGACTTTTGCAAAGGCGGTCATCGGATGGTGACTAAATATGTATTATGTTAAGCTCACCCGTACTTTGGAAGGTTAAGCCGTTAACCCTGGCTTCATTTGTAGTTGTTAACATCAACCAATCAGTAGTGGGCCCACACGGCGGATTATGATCTGTTCTTCCTTTATCTTTATTCAAAGACAAAGCCTGTATCCTAGAGTGAGAATATGTAAAAAAAATGGTTGATCTTAAAATACTTCTTAGAAAATCGGATTTTTTTAATGTAATATTTAGAAAAAAAAAAACATAAGTCTTATAAGGGCTTTAACATTTTTGATTTTCTTGTGCAAAAGTAAGCGTAAATGTTGCATTTAATCGTCATTTTTCATTAAACAACGCCTGAGTATTTCTTAACTTGCAAAACACGAAGAACTCAAAATCGTAACACATCTCAACATAGCATTGGTTCACCGAACATACGTACAAACAATTTTGTGACATGATTCTGAAACGTCTCGAATACCTTTAGATATAAATGGCGACGCGTTTTTACACTGACCGCGCGGTAGGCAACGGGTTGTTAATTTCATACCTCCTTTTTTCCCGACCTCATTCGAGAAATCGCGTCAGAACTGTTTTGCAATAAAAAAGAAAACTTTTGAATCCAGAATGTCAAAAATATGATAGTAGCATTTTTTCCATTAAGCTGAGGTATTTGAGACATACTGCCAAGTTTATAATTATTAACAACAAGTTTTCGGCAATATTTTACCGTTTTGGGCGAAAATATCTTCATCTAAATTAAACTTATTGAACGCATCTTCCAACACATTGTACCTACATCCATTTACTTTAACTAGCAACAAGAATGAACTTAACAAACTAATCATCACTTAGCAACCAAATATTACAAGACTCTACCGACTCGAGTCTTCGTTTTACTAATCGACAAAATGGTACCAACAACCGGTTGACTTATCAAAAAAACGAAATAGTTATTATAATATTATAACTGCGACTTATTATTGTTGGCTTAACGTCAACAGTCACCGGTTTCTCTCACGGACTATTTAAATATCGCCACTTAATGTTTATAAATTTTCAAGTTCAACACGGTCGTATGAAACACGACGCCATGTTTAGGCTGTATCTAGACTGAATGACTGTAAGCCGAACCAGAGTTATGGCATATCGATATGAGCTGAATGAATCGATCACGGTTGTGTATGTGTGCAGTAAGCGTAATTCAATATTGTATAAATCATTAGTTCGATTACGTAGGCACGTTTCATTTTGGTTTCTATTGCGGATAAAACTACTTGAAATTATTATTTGCTATGTATTTCTTTAATCATAAGTCAATATAATAAAGAATATAACGAATTATAAGGGTGCTCAAATCAAATTATTGTTAACTAAAATAAAACTACTATTTGTATCAAGAAAACTCTATCCCGTGTAAAAATGAATCTCTATTTTTTTTTAATAGATAGAGAAGCGAAATGCGTCAGCTTCTTATTAGAGCTCCCAAATCTTAAAAGTAAAGAATCTGAAAGACCATTTACCGCTTAGCTATGAAAAAAGGTCCAGGTTCTGGTAAAAAGCAGCGTCGCACTCGTTGTTGAACACTTAGAGTAGGTTCTAATTGAGCCTCTATAATATGAAACTATCACTATGTTTTAATTTTGTTAAACTTTCTTAAGGGCTGGTCACCGGATCGGTGACTGCACCTGCAGTCGTTCTCTCAATTCATTTTGATTCAAATCCATTCATAGGGAATGCAAGACCCCAACAGCGGGGACCTAGCCAGCATGTTAATGGCTGATGTTGATGAAAGTGCGCTTTTAAATCTGTAAATATCTAAGACCAGCTGTTTTCTCGCGACGCGAGCCTTTTCAATGCAAACAAACAATGAAACTTTTCGTCTTTATGTTATTAGTATACGCAATAGAAGTAATTTTTTTATATTATAGTATACATATGAGAGTATAATTTTTTTGATTATATACGAAACGAAATAACGTTAAAGCAAACTCAAATTAAATTAAGAGAAAAATAGTTTAATTTTGGAGAGGGAACTACAGAAATGCCAATTCATAAGTATATTAAAAAAAAACCATTATTCACACGTGAACATTCTCACTGTTGCGTATACAGTCGATACACTTCGTGCTTTACCCAGAAATATAATAAATATTCGATATACTGACTGCCGCCAATGACCGGCCTGCACTAAATTAACGTGCAATACTTTGCTCAAAAACGGCGACAAGACTCATGTTTCTTAACGTTTATTGCTCTGACACACGGCACATAATACCATCCAGCAAGCTTGCGTATATATTATAATAGTTATTCAATTATAAACAGCATACTACTTCGTCTTATTATCATTAATCATATCATATTAACTGACCGTGCTCAGTGAGATGGGATTCATAGTTATGATCTAACGCAATCTGAGTTACTGTTCTAACCAACTGAGGCCTTAAAATATGAATCCGTAATATGATACTAATTCTTACACATCATCTGTCCAACTTTATGTACGTATTGTAATTCCTAATAAGTTTTAAGTGAAAGAGACTCAATAGTCTCAATATAACATTATCATTTCGGATATTTTACCACTTAACTCCGGAATACAGCTCCAATAACAAAGCTGGCATGGGCTGTGCTTTATATAAAAATCTTGCAAAGATAAAGTGGTAATATGAACTACATTTTATCTAAAGGTATGTACATAAATCTGAGTATTCATATCAGTAAAAATAAAAAGGGGCACTAATGAAACAATCCTAAGATTTATTTCAATATTATGATATTCAACTGAGATGTTTAATAATATAGTGTTCAAACAGGAAATCGAATGACTACGCGAGCAACATTCATGATTTCAATATTTATATAATGTCTAGATAATAAAAAAATCTCAACTTCCGGAAGTTCGGATATTATTAAAATCTTATATATAAGTGAAAATGCTTTCTATAATTTTATCCTTTTTTTCCCGCGACTTCCCCCGCGATAGTTACTATCTATGTCAACGGCGTATGACGTAATATCCCGTAGTGGAAAGAATTTTCAAAATTCAGATTACTATGTCAGAGTCATAGCCAGGTTAAGCTATTTTAGCTTTCATAAATATTAGTGATAAAAAACGCACTATAGTCTGGACCTTTATCCCGATTATTGACAAAATTAATTGCTATATTTCATTCACATCAGTGAACTTTTCTTAAATATAGGAAATCTATTCTTATTAAAACAGTTTATCATGTCAAACTAAAACGTGTCTACCTATGTTCTATGCTCAGAACCACACTGTGAACCCATATAAATGAATAAACTTTAATGTTTTATTAATAATAAGCTAATATAAGAGTGAAAATATTAATTGCCATAACCATTTATGCAGCACATGTTAGTATTTTGCAATAAATTTCGAACTGTGAGGAGTTCACCGAATATGTTTGACACAAAACGTTTCCGTGTACTCCCACTCGTAAGCAAGTGCAATGCGGTGAACGCTCACCTTTCGCGCGCTCTCGATTAGGTACGCGTGCGAGTCCGAGCCAGGAGAAATGACTTTAAGGTCCGTTCCGTTTCACGGAGTCAGTAAAGCTGACCATTCACAGTCGCGTATTTTGTCTTTAACGACAAATGAACCACATCAAAATGGGCAACTGTTATATTTCGACAACGCTTCAATCGTCGTTTATTTTCCGTGTATATTTTGCGAGTTTAATTTTCAAACACTTAGAAACTGGCCCAATCGTTGAATCCATTTAGGAATCTATGAAACTCGCCATATTAACATTCACAGGTATTGAGGTTGTATTTGCCTGTATACACGCCTGTGGATATTCAGCTTTAGCCTGAGAATTTGATCCAATACGAGCCACTTCACCGTTTCCGCAGTTATAAAACCTTCTTGCATTTAATGCTTTTTAATAAAAAAGGTATTTTCCTTTTTTTTAGATATACTACCTTATTGCTCGATCTTAACACCTTTTTTAGTTTGATTTTTTAATTATGACTGTAATGCTAAAAACTAGAGATGTTTTTCTTTATGATTTAGTTTGTTACTTTGAAGAGTAGATAATGTAATTAAATAATGCGCCATTTGAAATTTAAGTTTTATAACCAATATGTAATATATTTCAATACCCACATAAAACTACCGCCCGATTTCAATATAACTATTAATTCAATCAGTTATTTTTCATTTTTGTAAGCTATATAGAGGTCGGTTTTTTAAATGTTTCAACAATATCACATATCATACCCAGTTGATAACCTATTTTTAAGTAAGTTAACAAAACAATTAATCTTTTAAAATATTTCAAACAGCAGTTTTAATATTTTCGAATTGTTTATATTCTAAAACCAATTCCGTTTCTTACGTTGATGTACTCGTAAATTACTATGTTTTCTCAAAATGCTCACTCGTGTTCGTAAAACGTAATTTTGTTTTACCAATAAAAGAGTCATTTCACACAAATGTCAACTTATGAAAAATTAACAACACACCTCTCGTTCACTCGCCCCAAGTCATAAAAGTTAACGTTTTACCATCAATCTGATGGACATATGGGTAGATTTTTTCCGTGCGGCAACACCTCGGCTAATACAGATCACACCCCGAAACCGTTCGCGGAAAAGATCGAATTATCTCTTGAATAATTTTATGTGGTAATTGTGGGTTTACGAGCGCAACAGTGTTGCCATGTGGGGCTTGTATGATTTACGCATCGCCTCGGCTTGGGTAACGTTAAGTTGGCAATTTTGTGTTGGTTGGTTCTGCTTGCATACATTGTATTGTATTGATATATTGTATGGCGACATAGTATTGAAGGTCACATGAATAATGTAATTTAAATATTATGTGTTTGCAAACTTCAGCGATCAAATTGTATGTTTAATTTGAAAGGCGAACCTCAACTAATTTTTAGTTGATTGTAAGCAAAAGAAAAGTTTAAACAAAATGTGACCAGTAATAAGAACTTAAAACTAAACACAAATTTTTTTTCGACAATCGGGCAATCGTGTAAAAAATATAGCTACAGCCTTCCTAAAATAAAATGCTCTTGTACAGTCGGCGGCGTATCATGTTACAACAAAAGTCATATTGCAATTATAATTAAATTTACAAATTATTGCCGAATATTGTTATAATATGATACGTTTCTGTGTGTACCATAGTAAACGGACGGTAGTAGCTTATTAACTCGGCACCACACAGTTTAGCTAATGAACTGTCAAAGTGACAGTAAAACTGGGTGAAACATGAGTGGTGCCGTATGAATGTTAGTTGAGTATGTCAAATCACGTTTGAAACTGTGAGTTATAAGCGGCGAGCGATTTTTATAATAAAAGCGAGTGCGATGGAATAATAATAAATGGGAAATTGTATTTGTCCTCTTTTTGGCCGTTTGCACTGTCCCTGCTACTTGATAAGTGGCAAACTCTCAGTTGACATACCCATTAAACCCCCTAGGTAAAGGTAACTTTTTATTTGCTGTGCAAAGCTTTGAATGCCAGGAATATCATCAACTTTTTAGTGGATACCAGGCGAAATGAGCTGCTATTGGCAATTCACAATAGATCTTAAGTTATAGTTATTACAAAATTATATTAGCTTTTAAGTTTAAGTGAATTCAGAAATAATCAAATTAAAAGACTCTACATTAGGATACATAAATAAAATGTATAAGACCTCCTGTTTTAATGTTATCTTATCTCCAATTTCGCTTAACTTGGACCACAAATATAATATACATTTTGTTTACATAAGCAATAATTCTGGTTTCCTATTCACCGTCAATCGTCTAAAGTCTAAACTCAGATCTTTAACTTAATATTTTTACGAGACTCCTAACGGTTACTTCATGGTTCCCTTGACCTTAAAAATACAATATCTCTGATCGCTGTAGTCGACTAGTTATTAAAAACAACTAGTTTGTTAATTTAATAAAGAGTCGGTTATAGTTTCGTACTTAAAGTTGTTATGAATTATTTGATACTAGCTTGCTTCACCGACGTGGTTCACATGATTCTTGATGGCACTTTATCCCTAGGGAAGTATATAGTGGGATTAATAATAGCTTATTATAGGCTATTTATACTTCATTAATACCCATTCAGTTATTGCGTGACGAAGTAACAAACTTTCGACTTATAATATTAGTTAAATGTGCAAATGCTCTACGGGTTTTAAAAATTAATATAACATGAAGTAAAATCAAATTTTCTACAAAAAAAAAGGAAAATGTTGTCAATGCAACTGATTTTTTTTTGTATTATATGTATGTACCTCGATAACTTCGTCAATATCTGACTTAATCCTGAAAAGTCATAAGTTCGTACCTTGTTTAATTAAGCGTTTTCATTATTATTATAGAAATACGAAAAGAAGAAATTTATGCTTGTGGTCCTATTCTTAAAATCTACGGCGTTAAAAATACGTCAAATTAAAGTAGGACAACTTCGTCGTTGATAGCAGCGACATCACATCATAGAGCTTCGATTAAATTAAACCGAAACCATTTCAAGTTGTTTTTATTTTCTATTTTATATACTCTTTGACTGACTACGCTGAGTTCGACTACGGGTTCAAGTCTCTAACGGAATGGCATAGCAGATGACATCCAGTGATCGTCTGTCGTGGCCACATTACAATTGAAACCTCAAGGACGTCCAAGATAACAAACAATTGGTAAACAAAACCACGTGGATGTAATTGCGGGCTGTGTGGCGAAAACAAACAATGCTATTGTCTCCTGCGCACAGGGTCGACGCACACTGAACAGAATAAACGGGACTGTGAATCTGATAATGTAGGACGTTACCGCTAACAAACAAAAATACATTTTACTATATTTAATATTCAGAAAAATAACTTTTATATAATTGGTAAAATAAACCTATTTCTTTTATTTTCGTTATTTGTTTTCGATAGAAAATTCGGAAACTTTCAAATCGTTATTATAATTTTGTTAAAATTATAATCGTGAAGATTATCTGTGCATTACAAGCAGCGTCGGTAAAAATTCGTTTCTTTGCAGTCGTATAAACATTTCGAAAATAGCCTAAATTTCGTTTTCACAGAAATAGAGTAGATTTTTAGGAGTCATGTTAATTCATACAAGTAGTAGATAATATTATTTAAACATATTATTATCATAGTATAGAGAAAGAAAGAAAACTTATAATTTAAACAACTAACAGTATTATTTACTCTGACACGGATAAACTTGATTTTTTATAAAATGTAATGTAATTGCCATTAAAAAGTTTGGTGGTTTCTAGCTCAAGTGTGAGCAAACCTTAAGACTCATAGAGCAACTGTATCTGTAACTGGTTATGCTGCTTTGGTCTTTTAGCAACTGTAAAGTTGGAGACAATGGAGGATATGAATGAAGATTCTAATAGTTTTACACAGGGGCAGGCAATTATTTGAAATTTCAATTATGGTGTATATTAACTGACTTCGAAATCATAAAGGAGGAAGTTATAAGTACGACGGCGGCGTATGTTTTTCGCCGTTATTTTATGTATGCAAACAATATTTTTCTTTTTTTATTATTATATATATTACTAATGTAATGAAGAGGAAAGATGTGATTGCTTATTAGCATTATACTCCAAAAGTACTGCACCGAATTTATACATTCTTTCACCTACGGCAAACTACTTTTTACGTGGGTGACATAGACTATAAATTCACTGGGCGAAAACCTTTTTTAAATTAAATAGGAAGTGTAGTTCACGCAACGCAATTAAATAAACTACATAATCTATGTTGTTTCTAATCTGGGTGTTGTAGCATTTTAGTTGTTTCAGATATCTCTAAATACTATTAAGATCGTTTAGCTACTTATCTTTGAATCTGAGCAAAGTAGGTGATGTTGTATAATATTAAAAATGTTGTATGCAACGTTGTTACTAATCAATCACAAAACAAAATTGTCTGAATCTCATATACCTACTAAAAAACTAACGGACAGATACCTGAAGTATTTACTAATATATGAAAACATTTAAGAGTAAAGGTTTGGTTATGGGAATTATTAAAATTCGAATTGAAATCGAATCTACAACTAGCACAGAAAAATCATACGGACTAATAAATAAAACGGTCATAGAAACAGAGTCAAAATCATGGAAATCGAAACATTTATTTTATCCGTATTATACATTAAAAATTATAACACCACCAAATAAACTTATTAGCCGCATCTAAACAATGGTTCTACAAAAAAAGTGATCCATTCAAAAACCGAACACAGGATCATTGAGGCCGGGTCCCACGATCAGCTGTTGCGAGCCACATTTGGGCCTCCGTTGACCTATATTCACAACCTATGACGTAGCCGACAACAATAGGGCATTGTATTTGCGAGATCAGGAATCCCTCAAGGCGAACGGTTCATTCACATCAACATAGCTTTCATTTAAAATAGTTCCATTTGTTTTTCGTCATTGTTAAGATCAGCTGTTTCTGATGATTCTTGTCTATTGATCGGTGAAAGAGAAGTCGTTTTGAACTTACTTCTCGCTCCTCCATTGTTAGATAACGTGACGTTCTATTGTTTTTTTTTTTTTTTATTAATTTTGTTTGCGTTTTGACAACTGTATTGTCGTTGTCTCATGTCATTTTGTAATGTTTTTTTTGTCGCAAACTGTAAGCAAGTACCTACTTCTGAAAGTCAAGAAACTTCGCATAGACTTTGCACAACAAGGTTATTTATTTTCAACAAAACCGTGAAATTACAACATAACCTCTATCAAAAACGTGCCGGTATTGTAGAGTGAGCTACGTAAAAATATATTTGACATTATTTCATATTAAGAACAGCCAACATTTCTAATTGCTCTACAAAACAAGGCAACGGCATCTCGATATACAGCCTACTCGCGATCCAAGGAGGTCAGACCTCATCCATCGTGGGCCAAACGGTAGTGGGGAAAAAAAAGAATAAAATGATAAATAGTCATAGTTAATCCGCTCTTATCGCCTCGCGGCCGCGTCCCGTGAGGTCCAAAAATGAAAGATGGACCATCCGTGTAGATAACACTTCTCAGTAATGGAAGCAGGCGGCATAGAGGATTCCGATAGGTTTGATAGGCTAGAAATATTGGAACGTCACGTTATGAGTTTTCTGTTTCGGAATTAAAAACTTTTTGTTTGTGATTTGAATACTTTTTACTAATTTCTTCGTTTGAGTTGTCGATAACTCTTTTTTTTTTATTAAATATTATAGGCTAATGTCTATCGTCTATTAGACGAAATTAAACAAAAAATTGTTACCATATCAATCTAAAAGAAACTACAGTTATATTGTCTGTACTATCAGTTTATACGTAACAGTGTGTGCAAAATGAAAGGTTAGCCGCAATATAGCATATATTATTTTAACTACATCATAAAATATGAAACCAAATACGGTAATGCCCTTTTAAGAGATGAATTATTTATAACGACTCGCAAACCTTTATGGCATTACAGTTTTAATATTGAAATATTAAGTAAAAAACACGTACACGCCCGCCATGTTTGTGTCATATGCCAATCACACATCTATCGTGTTTACAAAGTCAGTTTTATTTTTCCTTACTATGACGTCATTAATAAACACTGAATATTGAAATTTTATATAGGAATTAAAGATACCTTCAATATTGCATAGGTAAGACAGAATTTTATTTTTCATTCTAATATACAATTATTAAAGTCCTTATTGGATTATCATTAAAAATAATGACGGTATCATGAACCATTCAGTAGACTTGAGACTATATAAAAAACAAATAAAAAAGTATGCATACTTCTTGCAGATATGGTGGATATTAAGAAAGTATTGTATGATTCAGATATACAATAGCATTCATACTTATTAATTTTACAATTACGAAAGTAATTCAGTATATATATTATGCTCTCAAATGCAAATCATTGCACCAATTTGTTGAAATTAGATATCTTTTGAGATCTAAAGCAATTTGTATCGTAATTTGCATTCTTCTGAACTATGCAATATTTCATTTAGGTGTTACTAAGTTTCCGCCAGCGGTTCCGCCCGCGTGGTTCTGCATTTTACATATAAACCTTTTCTTTAATCATTCTATATATATAGACGAAAATCACATTGAAATCCGTTGTTGGTTTAAAAGATATTAGCGTACAAACAACAGAAATAAAGGGAAATATAAGATGGCAAGAAATTCCCCGCGAATCTTCCATTTTTGATATTTAATTTTGAAAAATAATCAGAAATGTCTGAAACTTAAAGTTTTTAACAGTAAAACATTAAAAACTTGTTTCAATATGAGTGATCGCGATATTGTAACACATAATTAACTCTTAGTTTCTTTGTCAACTCAAAGTATTTAGATTTCATACCATATTTACGATAAAGTATTGAGCATAGCGCGGGCATGCACACCGTTGTCAAATACTCGATATTTATCATTTTCTAACTAAACAATGTAGAGACGTACTCCATTTTCGATATTATATAATATAAAAATCATGTATCACGACATTTTTTCGATGACCTCCCAAACTATTATCGATCTTGATAAAATCTATTTCTAACAGATGGCGGTGTAAGTTAATTTAAAAATTGTATGTTATCTATTAGGTGAGTAGATCCGGTAACAAATAGCGCCTCTTTTTCGAGCTTTCTTTATCGCTGCTAATTATATTAGTATTATATAAATGAAAGTCGATAATATAGATATATGTTGTATTGTGCTATGAAATTGCGTTGATATGTCAACAGTGTTGTATGTAAAATTTATAAAATCATTTCTTTTTTACAAAATAACGATTACAATACTAGGTTAATCATCAGGGCAACTTTTTTCGTTGGATTAATGTGATATCTTGATATCTAAGTATCGTATAGAAAATGTTTCTTTCAAATCTACTGTCGCTAATTAGACAGTAAAATTCAGAACAATCATACCAAAATTCTGGTCACAAACCAAAAAATCTAGATATTGTTGCTGTGATTATCTAATAAGTTATATTATGTATATATTTTTTACTTTGTTCATTATTTTAATTATAAATAGGTCATAATTTAATTGTTCCGTATGTAGAGAGGTATCGACAGAAAATACATTTTTTATCGACACTTTCCCTGCTCTACTAACTATTTGTCGACGGGCAACTAGCGCGAGTATCCATCAAACCGCGGTGGTACCTCGTCCAATAAGATAAACTCGCTACCTTATTAACTGCGTTCGATCATTTGTAATAGTTTGTTTCAATGTGGTATTATAACCGTATATGTGTATATATGTCTTATATGTGAGCATAGGTCGATGGCGAAGTACTGAGTGTCAATTCTGCGATTGCGAAAGTTAAGCAACTTTAGCACAGGCCTGCCATCGGATGGGTGACCAAAATTTTTTATATATAATTACATGGCCTCTAATATTAAAAATACATCCATGAGATCATAAAATGTTATTAGTTCGTTCTCAAAGAGTGGATTTACATTAAATATAAAGTCACAATAAAAGATTTTATTTGTCTATATAGATATAAAATCACCAAAAGTACATTTTAATCATGAAATTTTATTTGAATTTATAAAATACAGTAGGAAACTAACTCGATAGATGGTGATAACTAATAAAAACATTCTCTGGCTTCTAAATAAAATTGTGAAATATTCATACTATAAAACTATATAAAAAGCACATGTTATTTCATCAACGTTAATTTAAAACACAGGAAAAATACGAGCTGCCATCACCAATGGTAAAAAACTTATCAATATTATTATCGTTTATTGGAAAGAAAAAATAAACTTGTAACGAAACTATAATCTTTATTGACGATAACCAAACTACGACAACCAAAAACGAAGTAAACGCAAAAGCTGGGGTCTATTATCAACAGTTTTCAATTAACAATCAAAGTCGATTTACGCAGATAGTAATAAAATATGAAAGTATTTTTTTTCTTATTCAAAATTAATAACAAAATTACCTATGACGCCAAATTATTTATTAAAATTTGATGAATAGTAAAAAGTTGAAGTTACTTTTTTTTCATATTTTGACTCTTACATAATTATTTTATGTAAATAAGTTAGATGTTGTGCTCATTTTGGAAACTCTGAATATCTCTTAATTTTGAAAGAAATTTATGTTTTCATTAATTTGACCTGACCGCTCGAAACACATTTGTTTCTATATGCTATAAATATTGATAACGCAATTTTGTAATTATTGTAAAAAGAATGTTTATTTTTAACAATGTCATTGCATAACAAAAATCCTGTAGTCAAACACAATAATGTAAATAACATTTATATATCAATAACAGTTATATATCCGGCCAAATATATTTCAGAACTACTCCGTTTAGACATTTCTGTAAAAAAAACACAACTTATTTTAAACTTAAATGTTTCAATATTCCGTTCTAATGATAGGTAGTATTCCATGGCTAGATTTGTTTGCTTTTGAACAAAAAAATATAACATTTCCAATAAACATCAGAACTTTTAGACAAGTCGATGCATCCTTTACTTACATACAGAATAGACACCCCAGCACCTGCGGATGACTTGACAACTATCAGCGACCCCCTACACGCACATTATAGAGAGTAATAATTTCTTTTGTGAGAATGACGTATCGATTTTATGAATTAGCGTTTTTGTAGCGCATTTTAATTGGTTAAATATTAATGACAGTTGAGAAGGCAACCGAGAGATTTCTCAGTAATACATTTACATATTCAAATTGCATAATGTTATTATTTACATGAATATATATATATTTACGTATAAATAAAATATTCTTCACTATCATGAGCCTTAACGTACCTTCTAAAGCACGAAGGTGCTCGAATAATATTTTTTTTTGTCACCCATCCTACATTCGGGATTTGCGAAAGTTGCTTAACTTCCACATCACGCTATCGAGCTTCTCAAAAGTTAAATATTATTTCAATAAATATTTCTACAGTAGTGATCTTTACTTGAAGATATATTAGTTTTAGTCGTAACATGTTTTACAGACATACATTACACATATGTACATTTTAAATTAACATTGTTGTCTTATGGCTGTTTATTCTATCATTTTCCTTTATGCTTCTCTTTTCGCCTTTCGCTCTTTTTTAATAACTTTATCTTATTAATAAAGTATTTTTTACTTTTTATAAAAGAAAGTAACTAAATACCTATGGAATACTACCTATCACTAAGATGGAATACTGAAATTACTTTCTAAATCATACTTTATAAAAAATTTAATACACTTTGAAAAAAGCCAAACGAATCCGTAAACAGAAGGCGAATATCCTAGACTTATAATAATATAAGATAATTTACAGAAAATTTTATGAAAATAATAAATATACTATAGTATTATTAGGGATTATATTCCATGTCCGGTCTCTTACTTACACAAGTGTATATAAAAAATATCGTGTACACAAATTTGATAGAGTCACCGTTACGGACGATGTACGATTACTTTTGTGTGTTTGTCACAGCAAAACGAATTCTGTACGGACACGAACGGACGGACGGGCGGGGCGGACAGCTCTCGTGTCGATAAATTGAATATGTTAAATTATTTTTTGTTTATGACGACGTATAATCGCGGACGAAAGTGCTAACACCAAATAATTATTGTAATAATAACACCAAAAAATATTTGTTCAACTGAAAAAAATAATATCGTTTATACTGTTAAGTTACTATTAATAAACATTTATGAATGTCGAAGCTATACGATCTGTTCGCAAGAAGGTGTGTGAAAAAGATGGAAACTTCTTTCACATACCTTTTTGAACACCAGGGAAGAACCAGCGAGAAACTCAGCAAGGGGCGGCCCTTTCTCTTTGTTGTATTTCATACAAAGTCATTCACTGAAAAATGATTGCAAAAAAATATAGAGCCCACCTTCCCTTAAAAGGGTTAGTATACAATTTACAGAACTTTTTAGTTTTTAAATAGCTAATAAAAGATATTGATATTATATTTTATACATATTTTATTTATAATAAACGACTTCAAATATTTATTTTTCAATCAATTCAGTATACCTAAAGCGTTTTACATCATAACTATGGATCGATTACACGGTTTATTTCGACAGCAAAAAAAATCATGGGACTTTAAAGCCGCAATCATATACGTATTGAAAGAGTGCTGGTTTGTTGACACCTGTTATCTATACTAATATTATAAATTAAAAAGTAAGTCTGATACTATAGAATGTAGCTTATAAAAATAGTAGTAGTGTACTTTTTTATCGCAATCACTTTAGTTGCTATCTGTACTGCAAGCTTACTGGTTAGGTATTCCTTAACACCATAAGACACGGTGTATGCGCCGCCCACAGAAGATGATTCGTAATTTCTGAAACAGTATAATCACTACGGAAATTGGTACAAGAAAAGTAACTGATAAATTATTTCTACTTTAAAATTAGACGAGATAATTGTACCATGTTGTTTTTGTTTCACTCCATTATCCGGGTGATGTTATTTTATACAGAATTTAAGTTAACAACACGATTATTAGACTTCTGATTTTCGTTTTACATTGTGGAAAAGTTTTATTGAGTAAATTGTTATGTAAAACTTTTTGTTTTTAAGTGTAGATTTTGTGTCATAAAAATTATTTGTATTGCTTCACTCGAAGCTTAGTAAGCTTATCTCTTTTAAAACTACGAAAAAATACTAAAATAAAAGTATTTTTCACGACGTTTTACGACTTTAAACAACAAAAAGACGCACAGTATAGTTGAAGGCGCTGACCCTCTTATTCATTAAACATATTGTTCATAACATAACTTTTTAGGTTTACAAGTCCTAACCTCACCAAGTTCTATGTAAGTTCTTAGAAGTAAACAGAATGGTACCAATTCTGTTGCACTAACTAGACTAAATTCTATTTTGGTCATGTCTAATTGCGTTTTTAATTGTAAACTAAGTAAACTTATTATGTCATACTATAGAATTACGTTAAATCAAATAAAAGAATTTGAAATATTTTAGTAGAGTTGTAGAAGAAGTTGTGTTGTAGAACAGAGGGCCAATTCTACTTAATAAATTTTGTTCCAGCTAAAATAGAACTGGAATTGTATCGTATGTCACTTTGTAGAATAGGAAAACCATTAAAAACTGTAGCTTTGTTCGGTTTCGATCAGTTTTCGATCCGTTTTCGATTCGATTTAAACAAAATTTATTTAGTAGAATTGGCCCTCTGAACTGGCAACATTATTTAGGAGGGCTTAGTGGAACATAACACATTAAAATCTACAAAATTGATAATTATCTTCTATATTTGAAGTTCGAACAAGATATAACTGGTTATAATTATACACCATGTTTATTGTACTATTATAATTTAATATCAAACCATTTTTTGCTAACCGCCATATTGATTCCGCCAACAAATGGTGAATGAACTTACGTATGACTTTTACAAACAAGTTTTTTTTTTATATATTACCGTAATGCAATCCGTTCTGTTTTGACACCACTTCATTTATCATATTATCGATTCGTGATCGACCGATACGGTACATCACTATTACACCAATCGCTCTTGTCACATACGAAATAAGATCTACAATTGTTTAACAAATGTATTCATACTGTACATAGACAATTTATTTTTGTACCAACACTATTGCGGGTGATATTACACGAGGTCGCCTAAAATGGCTCGTATTGTTTAGTGTTTACGATCTATAATCAGTCGCTGTGGGTTTTCTGATTTGTACAGTTAAGTTTGTTATAAGTACCGGTTCATTTCATTCATCGAAGTCGTAACGTATATTGTGGCATATGTGATAAAATTTTGACCTTTAGGAATGAGCATTTGGGATTAGGTTTTGTTGATTTAGCGCTCTAATTCTATTATTAAGAGTACGTATGCAGCTAAACGGAGGACTAAATTAAACTATATAAAAATAAATTTTCATACAAATTTAGTAAAAAGAAGATCAATGAAAAATTAACCTTAAAATATTTAAAAAATCATAAATTTTTATTGAAATTTGGCGATGTTAATAACATACATACAATAGGGGTCCCTCGAGATGTTTCGTAGGTTTAATAAGCTTTTCAAGTCGTTTTATGTAAGGAAAAAATATTCAATAATCATTTGTACATTTATAAATATATGGCAACATTGTATTCATTGCTCAGATCCATAATTAAGGAGCTAAAGCACTTGTATTTTTCTTTAAAACTACGTACGTAGATACAACATCACCCAAAATCTATATAGAACATTCCACTTACTGACCCGCCCGGGAATAGAACCCGGGACTTCATAGATGGAGAAACCTCGATACCGGCGTGCAAGCCACTCGGCCATGGAGGATTCATTTGCTTAGCGCGCAGTTTTAATATTAGTTCTTTGCTTTATGCGTCCCCTTAATTCTATTTTGACATATGGCTTCGTTTTGTACGTCTCGTTATTTATTTTATAGATATATGTAAAATGCCATTTGTGTTTTGATAATTTTATTTTTTATTAGATGTAGTTATTATTTCTAAGTGTATGTTATGTAGTTATTATTCGATTAATTTATTGAGTTCCCGATATTATAAAATTAATTATACAACAGTTTGTAATATAAGGAGTTCGATGACGCAGTAGTTAGCGCGTTCTGTGACACGGAAGTTAAGCAACTTTGCAAGGGCCGGTTATAGGATGGGTAACCAAAATTATTATTGTCTCTTCCTTACTTCTGAAGGCACGTTACGCTGTTGAATCTGACTACACCATAGGCATAAATATTTGTTCTCAAAACTTTTTAGAATATTTTTTTTTCATTATTCAAAACTGATTCAATTTGAAAAATATTACTGAAATTATCTTGTCGAATGTCGTGATAGGTTTACCGCGTGTTAAGAATATATTTTGCACTCATATGATGTAGTATAAATATTATATAATGATTATGACGCAAACTATATTCATATAAGTTTAATAAACTAAGTTTAATATAACATCTTGTACTTATAGATTTACGAGGTAGATATATAATTGATTAGTTTTTATATAACCATAAACCAAGTAACCTTTATATAAATAATATAGATATTGATTTGTAATAAAGTTAGTCGATATGATTTCCTTTGTCAATTTATAGATAATGAAGAATGAGTAAACGAATGCAACGCGAAAGTGTAAGGTTGTAAAAGCTGTGTTAGGCCATCACTTTATGTTATCGGAAAGTGACAACAGAAGTCATAAAAACAGACGAACATCTATGAAAAAACGAATGAACGTAGAGGAGGCAGAATCGTAGAACTGTTTTGTACTACTTTACAATCCATCTATAGGGAAGGCCAGTAACTAGAGTTGCCACCTTTTGGGAAAAAAAATTGGGTTTAACGGATCGGAATAGCATGTGTAAAACTATTTTCAAAGAATAGTTTTCATAAATATTTATATTTCCGTTCGAGTTTATCAAAAACTATCCTGGGAAATTCGCTGATGATGTTACAATATAATTAAAGTCATTTACATCACATTCATTGATACAAGTGTGCTTTTGGACTATAATTAGATTGGACATTAGCGGTCCCGTTGTCACACAAAGGCGTTGTAATTATTATATGTGACGCATACATTGTCGTTTCAGTTCATTACACACACTACTACGACCTTAAATGTAGACACAGGCGGATAATAAATACAACACTTTATTTCATAAAAAAGAAGGAGAAAATTCAGCACTTTTGACGATATAAATATTAGACATTACATACATTGCTCAAATGCTAAGTAGCTCATGTACTTATATCATGGAAATCTAAAACTACAAAGTTACAACAACACCCAGACCGGAGACAATGTAGAAAAGTTAATTTAATGCTCACAAACTACAAGACAGATTTTATGAATTCTTTAAACTACTAGAAACTTCATCAAACGCGGAGGCCACAGCTATAATTTATACGGGCGAAGTCACCAGAAAGCAGATAGGTACTAATAAATATTCTAATCTAATTGCAACCAATGTATTTGATTGTGTACTAGGCAAACATGATACAAAAGGAATTGACATATTTTCAAAATTTACTATTTGTGAATCACGCTTTACATGCACAGGAGCGGCGGTATTCACGCATGACCAAGCCGACCTTACTGACAAAAGATACACTAGTTTAACTTATATGAAATTTTTAGTTTTGACCATTTTAAGAATATTACGTGATTTTGGAAATTTTAAAGAATATTTGCCTTAGCGTAGCAACTTCAAAATGTTGTTGCTACGCTTAGGCAAATTACTTTAACGTGAACAATTATTGAAATGTTGTGATGTGTCATAATTCACTTTCTCACAAATGGTCAAATAAGGGGGCACGAATGTTCTGTCCCATGCGACCCTTCCTTCAAATATTCACTGGTCATTAAATAATTAAATATTAACCGACATCACACACGTCGCTCAGATACCAAAGGAACTAGATAAATCCCTTTGCTTTGCGTAAATGTGACCAGACCCGAAGTCAAATCCAGGATTTCACAGATGAACACCTTGAAACGGGCATATGAGCTCGTGCACTGTAGGTACTATTTTCTTTTATTCCACATTCATTTTTTCCATTCAGCTAACAGGAGTGGTCCTGACAACGTTACTATGACCTTCCAACTTCATCTATTGTGCGTCAATACTGTAATCAATGACTCGATCCAAGTAAATAGGGTATGTGTTCACATTCATGTTTCTGAATAATGTCCAATTCAAGTCCTATTATATTTCATCTGATATTTATATAATTGAGAACTAAAAAAATTGCGAAGTGGAGCTCAATGAGGCAGTGGTTAGTGAATTCGGTCTGTGATGCAGAAGTTAAGAAACTTTTGGAAGATCCCGGTCATAGGATGGGTTTTTAAATGAAGAACAAAAAGATACAAGGAGAAAGGAAGAAAGAAAGGAAGCTAATGGATAGACTGTGTGAAAATGATGTGAAGAAAGAAGTGAATGTTGAGATTGCGGCTAATCTGTAAAGTACGGAAGAAGAAGAATTGACCTCAAGTTAAATATTTGGGACTATCGCTACAATACTATCACTAGAAATTTAGAAATTAAAACGATCTCTTAAAGATTTTATAATAGTGAGGATATCTTTTTCTATGTGACGGTAAAGGTGAGAGACTTCTTCCTTACTTATTACATCAACAACATTACTGCCTGATGATATTGTAGTTGATGGCAATGAATGGAATCAAGCCGTTCAATATAATAATCTAATATACTTATGTACTATTTCTAATATACTTATGTAGATTTTGCAATTGGAAAACATAGGTTGTTCTAGTAAAATAATGGAAATGTGGATTGTAAACGATTACTAACAGAAATAAATGCACTCAATTATTGGATCTTACTGTAAGCCTTGCCAAAACTTCGCATTGCATCCAAAATTCTATTCAACCCTCACGGAATATCAACGTTATAAATTCGTCACTTGTGCATCAGAAAAACTAACCTCCCTTAAAATTATTCCCATGAAATCTGTACTAGTCGCATCTAAAGCCGACCGCGCACAATATATTCCGAGCAAGAAATCTCGTCGAGCAATAGTGCCGTCACGGGTGGCCGGGCCGGATAATTGCCGGTGCTACGACCCGTGAAGACAGTTAGCCGCGCCCGCGACCGCCTGAACAGTGTGTGGACTTGTTACTAAAAGACGTATTTCGAGAATCGTAGTATAGTTTCGAACGTGTTGGATAACACAAAGACACTTTAAGGATTTTCGACTAAAACTTCAAGTCAGCAAAGGCTGTTGTTTATTTTCATTGGACATTGGACCTGCTTTCTGCAACCTAACACTCAGTGTTCATTTTTCAATTCTACCAAAGCAACACTCCCAAACCCCATCTCAACGAATAATGCAGGCTGCTACAGTTATCTCTGTAATGTCTTATGTTGAGAGTTTGTACCTAATATATTTTTCTAATAATCCATTTGTTTTATTTTGTTGCTGTAAGCTCCTTTTTTAAACCAAATAGTCAACGGTAATTTGGAGTTTAGGGTGGCATCGATTCTTCCGATCCAGCTCTTTTAACTTGAACAGGCTTTTACAAGACACCCGTTGTTTTAGCAGAACATGACTATTTTGGATCAGAGATCAGAACAATCTTGCCTCTCCTGCTCCTCCGAGAATTGCAGTGGTAATGGCAAATATCGGCGCTTGTAAATTATAGATTCTAGTTTAGTTTATACGTTATTCTAGTAGTTGTATCCTAATTTACCAATTTATATGATGTGAACTCCATTATCTTGCAAGACTAATGCAATTAAGCAATATTAAGAAGCCCATTTCCTTTTCTTCCAAGTAGGTATGCTATATACAGATGAATGAATCATGTACCCGTGAATTAGCATTCCAGCAGTTCTTTTCTTATATAAATAGGAAAATATTAGAATATTTCTTATGCATTCCTCATAGAGTGAGGTGCTTTTTGGTTTCAATAAAACATTTCGCTATTGCCAGTTATTTCATTTAGTTATCCATTAGCATAAAATATATTTGATTCATAAAAACACAATCAATCTAAAACAAATCTCTATGAATTTAACTAGTTCGTTAGCCAACATAGCAAAGTTTGAACAATAGAGTATACTATTATTAAGACTGATGATTCGTTAGATATATGTTTGAGTGATTTTTCTAAGTCTCCGTCTCGAAAGTCGCCATTAGACATTCATAGAGGTTTAATTGCGCACGTGCAACGACCCGCGACGGGTAAATGTATTTGGTTCTTAGTAAGAAACTCCTAGAACATTTATTCTTTTACCTTAACTTTTAATGGAAATAGGTCTAGAAGAATTTGTAAATTGTCAATCAATTTGATCTAGATTCCTATCATATCCACACATCAATTACTGTTATAGTATATTTATATCCTTAAGGTTATATGTTACTTTCTTCATATTCTAACTATATTTATTTTTTCTTACAATTCCCTAATCATTGATTTTATTTTTCTAACTAACAAATCTTATTCTTGAGACCATTCGCCATTCATCGTCGATGTCACGAACCTCATGATAATATGACGAAGAAAAAGAATTTTATCCTATTCCTAGTTAGAACACAAACAAGTAATAAGTTAGTATTTATTATAAGAGCATCAGGCGTCCTCTGAGCCGTGACAAGCACGCATCTTAAAATGCAAGATATGTGGGGTGACGCGGTGACCCTTCACGGCAGACTGACTCTGTCATCGGTACAGCATTATCCGTTCAAATTTATAATATTTCGTATTAATATTACCTGCCTAAGGGAATTTTATATCACCTCTTTACTAGTATTGTTTTTACCAACTTTTTTCCATTGGAATCCATCGAATATTAAAATATTTCCAAATTGATCCATCCGTTCTTGAACTATTATCTAAGACTCTGCAGATTATTTCATTTGTGTTAGTGATTCAGGACGAAGGTATATATGTATAATACGTGGCGTAGCCGCTGGCGAAAAGCTAGTATCAAATAAAGTGAATTTGACTTTGGTACATGCTTCAGTAACAGTAATGATTTCAGTATGGTCTTTTCCAACTTAATGACTTTGCTTTTGGTTATTTTTAACGAGCAGAGTATAGTCTAATATAACAGAAAAAATTACCAATTAGTAACAGATATGAGTTTCTGGCAACACCATTACATTGTTAACGGTTTAACACCTGCGACTGGATCCGCTCGGAAACTTGCCCAAGAGAACAAAGCACTGCCGGATGGACCCAGTTAACCGGCAAAATTCAAATTTCGATCAGAATGGCCGCCGAGAGGAACGAGCAATATCCGTTCCATTTTCGCAACTTTACCATGTTGTGTAGGTAGTCCGAATTCGAACGCGGTGGTGCGTTTCAGAACGATGCGAATTTCAAATTTAGAACATGATACGCGAAAGTTTTTTTTTTTCTTATTAACGAATGTGGCGTCAATTTTTGACTAATCTTTTCAAAGACTTATTATAGGCTGAACAGACTCACGCCGAGAAGCCTCGAGACTCGTGAATGTGATATGATTCTCGCTTTCTCAATTCTTTATATTTCTTCTCGCGACGTTGTCTGGCGTATTATATTTTTTAAATATTTAATATTTTATTTTTCTGTTTCAGGTAAGTTACAACTATATCACGATTTCAGTAAGTAAATATTAAATTCCAGTTGCGCAGGTTCGATATTAATAATGTTTCTAGTTTAATTTGGAAATTTCACAGAATTTATAAGACAATCTGTCCGATACAGTAATCGGACTTTATCAGTAAAATGTGAATCTGATATTTAGTAGTGTTATTTATACTCCATCTAATTAACAAGATCATCATGTAAATAATAAAAACATTTCGTCTTAAGTATTATAAAAGGCTTAAAAAACAATTGCCGGTCTATATCAAATTGACAATGACATAAGAGAAAACGTACGGTTGAGACGCGTTGACTTATTTTGGTTTGAAAATAGTTTGAACCTAGTACTGAAGTTATTGGGCTATTGGGGGACATAAAGCACGTTACTAAAAAGGTGAAAATCATAAATTTAAAAAATGAACTACTAATCATTACTTAGATAAAAATCGAGGCAATTGATATACATCGAATTAAAAACATCTTTGAAATTAGAAAAAGACACAAAAGAACCTAAATTGAAATTCGAACGCAATAAAACAAAATGCACGAAATCTTCGAATGGGAAACAGTTTAAAAATCGAGCTAACAGATGGCGCGATACGGGCCAACCAGAGCCGTACAATTAATGCAGTACTTATCTCAGCTAATTAACTATTGCGACCTAGAATCTTTAATGAGGCTGAGGCAAGATCCGTTCTCCGACACCTCTTTACGCATCGACGGGTCCATCTCGGCGTCCGAATCGATGCGTCGACTCACAAGTCGATTGCGAAAACATGCTGAAACTCAATGGAACTCCTTTGCGGTTGATAAGTGAAGTGGCAACTGCGAATGATATTGATACTTCTTTTATAATGCTGTATATATTATATATAATCTTATATTGAAAATGCAGTAATATAATATTAATAATTTTATAATGCTAATAAAAAGGATAGATAAGAAATAATTATTTTGAACAAACTACTTATAAGCCTTGTTATTATAACAGAAATATAGCGACGACCGCAGCGTTGAATACAGCGATATTACGGCATTAAAGCTTCAATAACCTTTAATAAATCGGCTTTATTCAATTGAATTTCTAATACTATTGCAGCGCTATTTTTAACTGATTAGCACTACAGGATGTGTCTCAATTGATATTACACTAGCTGTTTTCCCGCGACTTTGCCCGTATAAATTATTGCCTGTCACCTGCGTGCAAACCCGTATATGCAAACAAACAATCAAATCATTCCTCTTTAATATATTTTTATATTACAAGATGCATAATAGAACTCTGTGCTTTTACTTGGGCATAACATAGCTCTGTGCTTTTAATGTAATATGCGTCATAATAAAACACTTACCGTCTTATGCTAAAAAGAAGACTAGAGTTAGTGCATGGCTTAAACTACTTTCCGCCTAAACTTGGTACTAAAATCAGTTTTATAATAACACAGTTAGAGTCGACAAAAAAACCAATAATTAAATGTTGCATACATTGAAATGTGCCGTGAAGATGGTATCGCACAAACAAATTTGTATTAATACCTGTTTGGTTAAGTAACGACTATTCGTCATGTGGCGAAACTCTGGCAAATGACCGCGAGTGGGCGTAGTTCTAATATCAATATGTCCGTACAGAAATTAATCATGGCTACTGGTTTCTATAAGATATGTGGAGGTTCAATAATGGAAATTTGATATGTTATTTTTTTATTATAATTTCTAATCATCGGTCATTCGATGGCGCAGGGTTCGGCGCTTCGGTCTACGATGCAGCTTTCACAAGGGCCGGTCATGGGATCTGTGATCAAAAATTTATAATTTTGAGCTCCTCTGTGCTTCGGAAGGCACTTCGTTAACACCCAACAATACGCACTGGCCCATTCTCCCTTTTCGATTCGATTTCATCCATAGAGATCGACGATGATGATGAAGCTTCGGTATTAGAGTTCGTTTTGGTATATTTTTAAAATTTTTCATTTGCAATGCTATAATGACATTGACGACCTTCGTGATTGAATCGCTAAAATCCCCTTTCCAGGTGCCTCCATCTCTGAGACCCCGGGTTGTATTCTCATTTTGTCTGGATGTTGTGTTAACTTCGTTTGTTTCAAATTTCCATATTACGAGGGTTAAAGTTTCTTATTTTGGTATCTGAGGAATGTGTATAATTGTGTAATATTTATTTTTTTTTAAGTTGATTATCCAAACACTGACTGAATGGTGCTTAAGATATTTAACAGTATTGCTAAAGTACCTGCTAGCTCAATTGATAGAGGGGACCCGATTAGCGAAAAGTCACATGTTCGAATCCCGCCTCGGGCTTGAAAGTCATATGAATACTTAGCTTATTGTGTCTAAGATTTTGCAACAATTACTCTCAGTAGAATATTCGAAATTCGAACAATGTATACTTTATTAAAATCGACAATATTCGTTTTGTTTTTTAACTCTCCAATTAAATACAATTTTTCCAATTTGAAAATCGAATAAGTCCAATTATATTGTCAGCTGCATGATTGGCATTTAAATTCCTCTAGTGAGAAATTCAAAATTGGAACAGTGTCAATGTATCGACTCTAGTATTCCGTTTATGTAAAAGGCCTGGTTTCAGTCATTACAGTACCTGCACAGGTCGTATGTGCTCAGCCTACACAGGTCAACGTCCAAATATCCTTGCCGACCGTCCATTCACCATAGAACACAAGAATAATACGGCATGTTGCAACACGTTTCGACACAGCAACTTACCGTAAGTTTTCCTTTTTTCGTGGGAAAATAGTAGCGTTTTCACCGGCAACACAATGAACCTGGGAGGTTAGAAACTCAGATTCGCATTACAGTACATAATAAACTTTAAATTTATACAATTAGAGGTTGATTTTGCTTATGCGATTCGTGTTTAATACGTGAATGTGATAATGTAACGGTGTATGATAATTATGTGGTCAGGAATTCGTGCTATTTTTAATGTTTACCGATTAATTGCTTGAATAATAACATGCGATATGTTTTTGTTTATTCTAGCATCTTAGGAGTCTTTTTATATGAGTTTCAATAATTGTTGCATTATTACTTTTAAAAATCAATGGAATGTTCTCGAGAGATAACATATGATAAGACACTTGCTCACATTGAAAAAAATGAGGTGGGTATGCACATATTAAGAAAAACATAATAATTTCAAAACCTACCTGAATTAATATATACTTGATTATCTGTTTATAATCTATCTTGTTATACAAGAAATGAAAATTTCTTTTTGTCGCTCATATTACATTACAGCATAGCTCTTCACAGAATGATTGTGGAATGATTCGCTCGCCATTTTAGCCTGTTAGCCGACATCTAAGACTATTCATGTAGTCTATCTTCAAATGCTGATTTAGTTGATCTAGCGATCGACCATAAGATCTGGTTCCTTAATAAAATTCCTTGAATAACTAAACGCTCTATGCCTGTGATTAAAAAAATCCAATCTAGTGACTTAGCTGTATTACAGAAAAAGAGGGCATAAATATATATGGCAAATGGCTCATTAGGGTTCACTCAATATTTATGAGCATACATTTAGAAATACTGCGCTATTTCACCTCGCGATGTATCAAAAAAAATTATAAATGTAATAAATCTATTCAATATTTCGTCTTTTTAATACGTTCAGTGATGTTAGAATATATAAACGTTGAAGAGTTTCTAGTTTTACATCCGATTACATTCGAAGATCAGCTGGTACCTCGGTTGAACGGAAGTGGGATCAGGTGTGCGCCATGCCTTACTTTATATTCTGGACATGTGCGCGTGTAAGCACGCCTTTACCTCGCGTGGCGCTACTAGATTTGCTCATATTTGTAAGATATGTTTATTTCTAATAAGTTTCAAAGGTTTTCTAAAATAGACTTCTGTAGAATTAATTGTATTGATTTCATAAATAAGGTAATTTACCCATAAAAGATTTTTTTAAGTTTCGACTTCTTCTAGAATAACAAAGTCATACATTTTTTACTGTCAAAGAAAGAAACAAAATCACCAGCTATTGACTTGAAAGACTGAATATCTTTTTTTTAATATAAGCTTCACAATATTTTTGTCAACATTAAACAGCTGTTCTTTTAAAAACAGCATCGACCTTTATGTCGAACAGGGCACTGCCATTCCTATACCTTTCCATGTAGGTTTAATTAGATTAAACTTCCGAGTTCTAGACTATTTTTATAACAGAACAGCACTACAGATACTTCTTTCATTAAGAAGGTTCGTCTTCTTAATTAAAGAAGTATATTATATACCAATTAAATATTTGATCAGGATTAGATAGTTACTCAGTAAAGCTTAATTAAAAGAAAGAAGTGTAAAAAAATAATAATTACTTTCACAAAAAACTGAAAAGAAAAAAAATAACATTATAATAAATAAAACAAACCTAGTAATTTGGTATATTATTAAATACTACTGAATAACTGCTGCTGCAACTTGCGGTGGTCTAAACTACTGGTTACTAGTCCCTCTAGAGACCTAATTCTTCTCAAAGCTACGTGTGCTTCACCTTTAGCAAAAATTCGCGAACTTAAGTCAACCACAGCTCGATCCAAAGTACTTCTTGGCACTTAAAAGCTTAATAACTTCCGAACGGCTTACTATGTCTAAAAACGGTCTTCGCACACTTCTAATATTTTTGAAAGACCTATACAACAATAATCCCACACTATGGGGGAATCGAAAATATAAAAAATCACTCCCCCTTTACATATAGTTGAGGTAGCCTAAAAAAAGAATTTTGACTACTGTTATGTGTTTAGTGACACTCGCAAGGTTAAGACAAATCTATTGACTATAATTCATCAAAATTGGCTAAGACGTTTGGTCTCTTCAATGCCATATACCTAGGAACAAACATATAAATGAATGAATAAATTCTTTATTATACACCATAAATTATAGAAAAATTACAATTGATACAGTTTAGTTGTACAATCGGCGGCCTTATCGCTAAAGTGCAATTTCTGCCAGGCGACCGCAGGTTCGACAGGACTGCTACTACACATACATATATAGACTCATAATCACATTACCCTCCTTTGCGTTACGCAGTCGGGCAAAAAGTAACTTAAATCGATATCATAAAACAAGCCGTAACAATCTCAAGAAACTTCATTTGAAGATGTTTAAAATCATATTTATTCAAATGATTCCTTTAATTACTCATCCGTGAACTTTCTATATAGTTTACCCAATTCCATCTGATGTTTCGTAAATGTTTTTAATTTGCCTAATCCAATCAAAACTGTTGCCCGTCAGTTTTGATAAATAGTTCGTTTTAAGTGTTACAAGGTTCATTTCAGCATTTCGGGAGTTCACTCGAGGACCGTGGCGTAACGGTGTTGCAAGCCGTTTTAATTGCGCCTAAATATAGGGTGATATTGCTCGCGACGGGGTTATGTTTTAACTCATTTAGACATAAGTATAGGTTGTGTTTTTTAATTCGTAATTTAATTTAATAATAATAATCGTTTATTTATCAAATAGCAAAGTTTCAAATTAGTCTAAAACGATTATTATGACCTTATAAACTTCATTTTCTTAAACACTACATACGATCCAAGAATTTTGTTATAATATTTCGTCTTTTAGTTTTTGTAAGAGTAATATTTAGAGAAACCATCGATGGTTTAAAATCTATCATGTGTGTTAGAATCATCAACATATTTGTATAACATGCGTTTAAACTTACTATAAATTAGAATTATGTGCTATTATTATAAAATATATAAAAATATGAATGATCCATTTCATTTGAGAGATTTTAATAACAAATGCTATTATAGCGTCCCTTAATGCATTAAATTAACTAATTAAATAAATAGAAAATAATATTGTATATAGAGGAAAGAGTTGCATGCATCACTTTTTGGTGCACCAAACGACAAAAATGCGGGTAATTAACTCGTTTGTTCCCTACATATATACTTTCTTGTCGTTATGGAATCATGGTTTAATAAATCATCAAACTTTTTTAAAATTTTAACTAAGTAAGCACCGTTATAAAAAAAAATCAACCCGAGCTCATTCTACTCAGTTCTCTATTTAAAATTAGAATTTATTATTTAAATTACCGCAACAGAATTTTAAACAGCCTGTACATAGACAGTTAGTATGGGACCGTGCGAAAATCTGATAACTTGTTTTATGTACGTATTAAGTATATTTTTTTCTTAGACAATGGGTATAGGGTATGTACTCATAGGTATATACCGGTGTTTTTTTTATTATAATTGCCCCTGTAATGCACCTTTCTAAATGGTAAAGGTCGCGGCGAAACCAATTATTAAGGTAATTCATTTGAAAATTAAACTGAGATTACCGAGTGACTTAAAACTACACATATAGACAGTTTGGTCTGCAATGCGGAAGTTAAGTCGCTTTCTCGGTCCCTTTATTAATCTTTAAAACTAATATAACGGATTTTGATGCGGTTTTTTCATAGATAGGGTGATTCAAAAGGAAGTTTTTTATGTATAATACAAGACCACGCGGGCAAAGCCGCTGGCAGAAAGATAGTGTATGATATAATGTAATGTTATTATGACTTGCATAAATTACGAAATAAAACAAAGGGTGAATAAAGAATTTAATTGGAAAACATTATCCTACTATAAAAAAGAAACTCCCACACACAATCCAAACTAACCTATATCCTGCAGATTAATAGTTTCACAATCAAATTATCACAACGTGTAGACACACATCGAAATAGCCGTAACATGACAATGAAACTGAGCGCACAAGAAAATTTTCGCACGAGAGTTGCACTATGCGAAATTGCGCAAAAAATGCAATGTTGCACCAACGAAGGGCGGACTGATCATTGTTCGGTGTTGCCAGTACGACGCCGAACAATTATACGGTATAGGAACTAGACTTTTTGCGGGCGTTACTCAATTTTAAGTGGCATATACGTTTTCAGACTAAAGTAACTGTAGGTGCAAATCTATTTGATACAATCGAGTATATCGATCAGTTTCCACTTACGTTTGAGTCCGCAAATGTTAAAAATTAATTTAATCTAAATTTATATAACTCAAAGGTCACGCACAGCCCAAACCACTGGATGGATCGGGCTGAAATTTGGCATGCAGGTAGATGTTATGACATAGGCATCCGCTAAGAAAGAATTTTGATCAATTCTACCCCCAAGGGGATGTAATAGGGGATGAAACTTTATTTCAGGTATTTTACACGATATAATGAATAAAGTAACTTTACCACGCGGGCGAAGTCGCGGGCAAAAGCTAGTAAATAATAATTTGTGAGATGATTAATGTATTTTTTTGAAGACGAACTCCGTAGCCGCGTGGCTCACATGCCGATTTTCAAGGTGCCGCCATCTCAGAAGTCGCGTGAGGAGTTTCGATTCTCGGTCGGGTCAATGTAGAACATGGACTTTTCTATATTGCCTCGGGTCTAGGTGTTGTGATACCTTCGCGGTGTCAGATACTTCACAATTATTATTATTATTAGTAATAATAAAAATATCATTGTTATATTACAAAAATACGCCATCCTTAATGCTATAGTCAGAAAGTTCGAAGAACCTGAAAAATATATTAAATTCCCGTACATAATAACTTGATCAGTGTCCATTATTACGGAAAACTGACCTGCTTCTTGCTGAGAAATAAAATAAAATAATTATAACAATCCTATATTGATAAACATCTATAAAGTTCCAGGGACTGCTCTAACCATTGCGTTTCCCTGAAGACTAACTAAGACTAGTGAATTTTCCAAGTTCTCGTCACTTTCAGGAACACATATTTTCCTCTTTTCTGTGTTCTATGTATTTTCTTTGCACATTAAAGCATAATCTCACAAATGTTTTCATAAACGAATTAAAAATTGTAATAACAGTTATTCAAATAAACGAGTAGACTGCGAGGAATTATCTATACTAATTATATATATCGGATTTGATTATTTGTTTGTATTAAATTAGCTCCGAAATTATTGGACCGATTTTAAAAATTCATGCACCAACGGAAAGCTACATCATACGCGATTGTTATAAGCTATAATATACGCGGTTAATATACGCGAGAAAACAGCTAGTAAGAAAAATAAATTAATTACTAAACGAAGAAATCTATTCGAAAGTACATGCCTCATATTTACACACACGTCAGTGTTTGTTATGATATCTATCGCAGCAAACAAACATACATATTTACAAAACAAACAGTTAGTAATAGGTGCTCTATGATACGATCAACTGCCCACAAGTTTTTTTAATTACTCCTATTAATTTACTGACCATATCCACCCATCTAGCTGTACATTCAAAATTGTATCTTATCTCGTAGCACAAACAACTTATAATCCTTTAAAGAGACTACAGATTGACCACTCCTAGCGAACTATATTGTGCCGCGTCGAATAAGCGAAATTGAACTCTATTGTGTTTGACAAAGAAATGAAATTGTGTTTTATGATAAGGTAATTAATATATTTTTTTATGAATTATAGTTGGTAAATTTAATTATGCGCTTAGGTAAGCGTTAAATAGCCGAAGATAGGTTCATATCGCACTTAAATTGTTTCTATAAAAGCTAAATTAGTATTCAACATGTCCAGCATATGTATAATTGTTAATTTGGAATGTTTTTATACAATTATGCTTAAATTTAAGTATGTTCCTTATAATAAAAATAATTATAATTTAACACCATAAATAACTAAATTATATTTTGTGACTACCCTGAAGATATAGATAGAAAAAAAAACTCAAATGAAGAATTCTTTCATCAAATAAAATAAACATTTTAGAGGCGTTTTAATCTTAAATGGTTTCGGATGATACTATAGATAAGATGTACAAATAAACTTCAGCATTAAGTGTTACTGAACAAAAAAATATGTTTTTTTAGATGTTTATAAGTAGCATAGAGTAATTAGGACAAAAGGACTCTTTTTCTTTTTAAATCTCTAAAAAACACTAAAAAAAAAGAAATATAAATCTGTTTGTATCCGAAACCTCGAGGAATGGACCTCCTATTCTTTAAATTTTTTATTACAAGCTGTGCGTACACTAACTACAAAGCCACGTGACTATGTTCCTTTTCAGCTTCCTAATTATTTTCCACATATAATAAATAATACCTACCAAAACCGCATTCCGTAGCAACGTGAAAGCACGACAAAGATACTTTTCTTCTTATTAAAACATTATAGTTTGAAGTGTAGCTCCAATTCTTAGATTCATATCTATAAGTGAGTATAAATTACTTGAGTATTACTAGAATTAGCTATTGACGTTCTTACTTCATTTAAATTCGTGAATATCGGTTTAATATATTTGCTAAGTTATTACTCATACTCAAGTAATTACTTCTACTCGACTGTAGAGTGTTAGACTCAAATAAAACTAACACATAATAATTCTATTTTTCCGCGTATTTTTTTTTTCACAAATTCCACAACACATCCGGTATATAATTAAGCGGTGGTACAACCGTAGAAATCGTCATAAAACATTTAAAGAGCTTACGATACGCATCTAGCATGCATTAATTATTAATTAATCCAAATTAAATTGGCGACACACATAATTAAAATATACGTGAAAGTCATCGGAGACAATTGTGTGAATCTCCCACAAGCTCAGACGAGCTCATCTCGTGTCACCTACATAGCTATTGCCTTCGTAACTAGATCACGGTCTACATTAAATAATAATAAATGTAGAGAAAAATAAAATAAATATGTTCTTTTATCTAATAACTAGCTATTATTTTCGGATTTGCCAGCGTTAGTAAATACTAGCTTTCGCCAGCGGCTTGGCCCGCGTGGACCCTAGGGAAATGTTTAGTGAGATAAAAAGTATCCGATTATCTAAGTCAGCTAATACCCTATCTGTATACCAAATTTCATCAAAATCCGTTTAGTAGTTCCGGCGTGATTGACGGACAAACATCCAAACAAAGGATAGGATTAATCGCTCAAAGAAACAATCCCTTTGTATGATGTTTAATATTATAATGATAACTTAAATTAAGTCATTTTTTATCGCACATTTGTTTTTATACACAAATAAAGTAGGGACACGCAATCTTTGCTCAGTTTATTTCTGATTCTTTTCAGTATAAGATCTCCAGCCGTAGATTTGTGAGCCGATGGCGTAGCTTTTGGCTTTCACAAATGCTTGTAATGGCTTAGATGGAATAAATAATATTTGAAAAAAAGAGGATTTTTACTGTCCAGCTTATATTTTACTAATAGAAAATTATATTTTATTAGGTAGCCACTAGAAAGAAATCATTTATTAAACACACACACACATGCAATTTTGCAAAAGACATTAATAAATTATTATTAAATCACAGAGTGCATCCAATGTGGTGTCTAAAAGGTGCCAACTCGACATGTGCTGCAATTAGCTACAGCATCGTTTTTCAGTTGGCCCCCTTAGGTAGTGCGGTGACGCCCCGCTGGGCCAAATAAAAATAAAAGAAAACGAAAATAGCGGTAATCATACGTACCCAATTATTAAACATACAATACCACACACATAATATATAATATACCTACGATCGCACATCAATACATCATAAATATATGTATACCTATCTGCCTTCACAAGGGCGAAATCTTTTTCACAAAAATTTAAATTTCTCCACTTTATTTAAGGGTGTCAATCATGTTATATATATAGAGGTGACTGAGTATTATTATGTTATTAGTTCATTTATACAGTATACATAAGGATGTCAGTATTAAAATCATTTAAGTCGATATGTATAACAATGAATTCCGATTCATAGCAACAGAAATTAAAATATAATTTATTAAGAATGCAATAGTAGTCGTACATAACTTTAATGAAATAGAAGACGCGGATTTGGTTGATATTTTTAAAGACTATAATAGTCCGAATAAGGTCTTATAGATCACGATTCAATTGGCTCTTTCTATAAAAGCCTTTATATGTACTTATTTTAATATTTATCCTCTAGTTTATATATAATACAGTTTATTTAAGGCTTCCGTAACCGGGTGGTTCGCATGCCGGTTTCAAGGTGTCGCCATCTCTGAGGTCCCGAATTCGATTCCCGGTCGGGTCATTGTAGAAAATACACTTTTCTCTATTGTCTCGGGTCTGGGTGTTGGGGTACCTTCGTTGTCTCAGATACTCCATAATACGGGAACTTTAGCTACTCATCTTGGAATCGAAATGTTGTTTAATATTTATTAGTTTATTTACAACTCAACTTTTTTCATATAAATTGTAATAAAGAACATCGAAATTACACGAATCACTTAATACGCTACATTCTACCATAAAATCCCCGACGGAAATGCTAATTCACGGCATGTATATCAACAATTTGATACTACCCCATATTGAGAAATGTATTTCCAAATTGAACCTTAGCTGCATATAAATTAGATCGGCAAGATGTTCTGTGCGATGGTGCGTACGGTCACGGGTGGCCGAGTTAACAAGTAGATCAAAGTTGAAAGAACACATCATATTTGTAAACTCGGTGAAATCGCGCGAGTTGTTTCGTATCTGGAGCATATATCGCAGAGTGTACAAGTAGCTTTAAATACCAGACCTGCGATTCCGTAAAAATCCGAATACGAACTCAGATTCACTCGGGTGTCTGAATTCACTTTGAAAGTGACATCTGCTTAGCTTTCAATTGGTAAAGTTTCGTAGCATAAGTGAAGTCAGTTTCAAAATAACATAGGAACAGAATATCTGAGACACGTATAATATATCAATCTATTTTATATTTTTTTTGTTACAAAAAAATGGAATTAAATGAATTGCTACTACACAAAATGACGTGAAATAGGATAGATGAGTGAATTCGAATTCAGGTTCGGGTTTTTACGGAATCGCCCTGCTAAGAAAGTTTTTTCATCGATTTTAACAATTTAGTAAAAGCAAAGGGAGTTGAGTTCTTACGGCCATCCACCGATATACCAAAAATAATCTGTTTTATAAATAAATAGTTGTTTGTTTATTGATCTTCTATATTTTTTTTATTTTGGTTTGTTAGAGTCACTGTGTATAAAGAACAAAACACAATTTTTAAGAATATTTTAGTAATGGAGCTTGCAAAGAGTCCGAATCTTCCAAAAATATTAAATTACACGTATTTATTATTGCTTTTTTGTAACCAGCAGTTTGTTTGAAAATTTAAAATGAAGTTATATCCACTCGATATATTTTCAGAACTTATTAAACTGTGATTTGATAATGGTGCTGTATATTCAGTAGAATAA
This sequence comes from Diatraea saccharalis, assembly GCA_918026875.4. Classification (NCBI taxonomy): domain Eukaryota; kingdom Metazoa; phylum Arthropoda; class Insecta; order Lepidoptera; family Crambidae; genus Diatraea; species Diatraea saccharalis. Next base: position 2,041,799 of record OU893336.1, read on the forward strand.
ACTTTACTACCTAACATTTAGCGAAAAAATCTATTTTAATTATTGAGCTGCTCAGGGGCTCTATTTTTGAATCATTCGTCTCACGTTGAGCGCTCGTTTTCTACTGATTTTCGTTCGACTTAACAAATTCGCCATTTCTAAATCGCTCGACTGCAACGAGTGGTATGAACCACTCGTCGCTTAGCGAACGTTGTATGCGAGTGATAGAAGAAAACGAGCGCTCGAAGCGAAACGAATGATTCAAAAATAGAGCCCCTGGACACACTTATATTCGCTGCTTTTATTCTAACAGCATCCACCATACAATACGTGATGATCTCGCTGTTTTAAATATGCGAAATTGATGATATATAATAATTATAACACATTTTTATCTTGATCGAAAGTTTGTACAATTCTTTTGGCTGTTTGGGTGGATTGCCTAAACCGAGAATACGCTCTGTAGTAGCGAAAAATTAGCAAGTGCTTTCGATTCATCAGTCCTTTAAGGTCCTGGGTAGCTCAGTGATTAGAGCGAAAGGTCATGGGTTCGAATCCCATCTCAGAGTGCCAGGGACCAAGTGAGAGACCAATATTTTTACCATTTTTCACTAAGAATATATGTATCTAAATAGGTTTGTATACCCCAAAATACACATACTTAATAATGATACTTATGTAGAATGAAAGAAAAAGCATCAAACATCGTCGTAGATGCGAAATGCAACCCAATTAACAAATTTACTTCAAATTGTATGCAGTTGAAGCAGGCCAGGCCGCGAACTATGTTAATGCGTTGCTTAATCAAGTAACTTTATATATATTGACCTGGATATCTGTTAATGTGTAATAGACCTTGAGACGCTTGTATTAAGGTAAGATATTTAAATAAATTTCAGGGAAGTTTTGTTTTTCTTAAATATGAAAATGGAAGCTTTTGAGGTAAATATGAACTAAAATAATTTCATTCCATTCGTCTTTTCAATATCATTCCAAAATTTATATAACTAGTTGTTTTTCTGCGATTTCTACCGTGTAAATTAGAGATTATGTCACCCGCGTATGATGCCGCTTCCTTTAGGTGTAAGAATTTTACAAATCAGTCCAGTATTTTCGGCGCCTTGACAATGCAAACAAACATAATCTACTAAGAGTAACACTGTTAAGTTTGACATCGTCTTGCAGCGTTGCTATTATTAAATTAATTATTGACTATTGGAATGTCGATGCGATTATCGATACTTTAGGGACTACAAGTTAGTATGCGTCTTTGTTTCATAAAAAAACAAATTGAAGAGAAAATAAAGATCAATTTGCATTGATACGATATGAAAAAAGAAATTAATTTTATTAACAATTTTCTTCTTCGGAAAACTTCTATGAACAGCCTGCTTTATTTCATTACAACCCTTCAATGGTTTTGAGAATTTTCACAGGCACACACGCCGCATTCTCGTAACTAATTTTCTTCGATACTAGATTTTCTTCAACACTTATTTGTTCTCTATTGCAATACAGCAAATGGCAGGCTTCATTTCGTACGGCATTCTACCTCCGGATCACGGGTTGCTATGGATGGCAAGAATTGTCAAAAGACGCTGCTGATCCTGACTCAGAATCATAGGTCATTTCTAAGATACCGGGTACAATTTGCAGTGGGGTAAAATGAACTTAAATTTCTATTTTACCATTGATCTTGGTTTTGTGCAAGCAATATATGTGATATTATCATATTTATTTCTAAAATATTTACATAGCGCTGTAAATACATAAAACTCACTAGAGTTGGTAAATACTAACATCAATAATTAGTTTACCAATGTGTCACGCAGCGTGTTTGCCCATCATTCGTCTAAAAGTAATTGTGCGTGATGGACGTATTCTAAACGGTAATCACAGGCGTGTGAACTCCCAAGCATCGAACACGCTACCCCGGGGAATAAAAAGTTTACCGGCAAATGAGCCGTGACTACCTTAAGATTAATTGCAATTTTATATATTAATCTGTGTTTAAAGATACATTTAATAATTTTTCATTGCAATTTGGATATTTGAGAATTAGATAATTATCTACACAAAGGATAACTACAGTTTTACGAGTACTGAAACAGAGATTCCTGTAGATTTTTTTTTTTTTCATTAAAACATTTGCAATTAAAAATTAGTTAGTAAGAATGCGTATAAAAATAGGTATTAAGAAAACGATTGTATGCCTTGTTGTAAAAAACAGAACTCTAAGATTCTAGGTCTGAAGTTCCTGGACTGCAATTTAAGTCACCTTTAAAGTATTATTTAAGCAACTATCATCTTAAAACATGTATTATATATATTTCTTTATGTATAGCTTAGTATAAATAATAACACGTAGTTTGCACGGAAATATGACATAATTAGATCCTAGATAGTTAATGAGTTAGATAGAGATTGGATTGAAATAGGACCTCATTATGCAATTGTCCACGACGCCCTTTAATTTATGAGGACAAAGAAAACAAGAAGGAGGTTCTAATCACTAAGTACAAGAAGACTAGGGAGGTGGCGCGTGAACTTCCGCGTATCTTCGACATCGCGTTCACACGCACATCTAGAAAAAACTTAACATTAGAAAGAAAAAGAAAGCTATTGATTTTTAAATATGAGGAGTGTTTTGTTTTTCATACCGTTTATGCATATCATAGATACAGATTTATATCGTATTGTTATTGAGATGCAAAATCACACGTGAATTCTTTTTGCACCCGTTGTCAAATACTATGAAAAAAGGATGTTGATTATTATGTCACTCATTACGTATAAAAAAAATTCTATACCTCATTAAAAAAACCACTTTGTCTACGGTACAAATTGATGCAAAATTGATTCAATTATATAATACGTACACCTAATTTAATAATATTATTACTATATTCTATCTGCCCATACCCAAGACATGAAACTTATGTTAACAAAAGGGTAGAAGACTCAATCAAATCAAATAATACATTGGATAAGGTCTCAATCCATACAATATCAATATATGGTTGTTGAGTGTTAAAGCTCATACAAAATACACAAAGAAGTTACATGCATAATATAAACTTTTTTCTTGTTGGATCAAAGAGCAGTGACCCAGAGCAATTATACTGCAAAAAAAAAAGAAAAATTCTCAATCTCGGCGTACAGTTATAGGCGTTCCGTCATGGGAAACGCACGTTCATGCATATTGCACTACTTTTAGCTATAAAAATGTTGCATTATACCAATAATTAAATCGCCAGCAATCCAAAAAGCTGACGGAGCGTATAAATCACTTGTTTTTCTTTTGCAATCAACGTTATTATGATTTATATACGTTGTATTTTCAGTCTTATTCCATGTTAAATTGTATTAAATTATTTGTTCTGTTATTGAAGCGCTATAGAAAAATTCCTGTTTTATGTTATTCTTTTTATTAACAACAATTATGCAATTATTAATTTACTCATTAGGATAGCTTATGAGAAATTATTTCTTTTTTCTGTGATTTTAAACGTAAATCTGAAGTGTTGCATCAATGGCGTTAGGGTAAAAGGCATTTAACAATTTGGTTGTTAATTCGGCGTATTCTTTTTTTTTTAAATAGTATCCTGTCATGAAATATTTAAACAGTGAGCTGAACTCAATAAAAAAAATATTATAATTAGACAAAGTTCGTAAAGCATCATCGTCATGTCCAAGATATAAACAATAAATGTTGGTTTGTACGTATCTCAAAAACTTTTTTATTTATATTGCTTAATTTTTTTATCTCTTATTAACTCATTTTCGAATTAAGTGAACGACAGAAATTCGAATTAAGTAAACGACATTAAACGACGAAATTTTAAACCGTGTTTAAAAAACAACAAACAAAAAACAACAAACTCAAATGGCAAAGGAATCAAATTCATACGTCCATTGACAATTTCGCCCACGATTACGTATTCACCGCGGACGATCCGTGAGCGTTTTAACCGTACACTTACACGAGTGACTGCTTATGTGTTATACGTACCTAGAAAAGTATTATTTTTCGTAGGAGCGAGCGGCGCGCGCGGCGACCCGTGACGTTGCTTCCTGTTGGGTGCTATGACCCCGAAGAAATGCTCTATGCCCGGCGAACTCTGCTTTTTACTTTTTTTTCTTAACTTTTTAATTGTCGTGGACACAGGAAATTGGTATTTTCGACAATCAGTCATTTAACGGTCTACCAGTTTTGATTTTTGAATAGTCGAATAGTACGTTACGTTTATGGCAGTTTTGCATAAATGGTGCAACATTAGAACATAGACAATTTAGTAAATTAATTATGTCTCTTATTTCCAATCAGCGATTGGCGCAATTGACATGTATTAAGCTCTCGGCAAGAATGGATATATATGTTATGCAACTTTTTTACAAGAAGCAATCAAATGATGGGACCAAAAATTTATTACTTTGAGCTCCTTCTTGCTTCAAAAAGCAAAGCACTAGCTTCACGTGGTGGGTTTTATCCTTTCTCTATTTTAGACTGTATGTATAAAGAATACCTCTACCTCAGCAGTAGAGATATTTTAAGGCTGATGATTATGATGAAGTTTCCGGCGAATATAATTTTCCTACCACTACCAAAACATTAACCCATCACATTTTCCCATAGCCGATACCTCATATTTATTACGATGCACGTTTATCCGGCGTACAATCGAGACCGATCGATTTTTTTTACCGGATAATTAACTCTGGCAGCTTCCGTGTGCGTTTTTATCGATAAAAATAATCGACTCTAATTACGAGACTCCGATGAATCGTTTAACATCAGGTCAACTATTTGCCAATGACGTAAATGTAAATAAAGCATAATTTCGCAATAAAAAAAAGTCGTAACATTATAAATTGATTGTTATTCTAATTGCAAAGGAATAAAAAACTACAATCACATCAGAAAAACAAGTAAATTATATAAAAATGTTAAATTACCTTGATAAACAACATCTTTTAAGAACATTTTGAGAGGTAATAATTAATTGTTTATTTGTTTGTTTGAATAGAGTAGGCTCCGAAACTACTGGGACCGGCTTGAAAATTTAGTTCACCTACGGGAATCTACATCATACACAGTTAATACCCGGCATCTGAATTTAAAATTTAAAGTTAAGCACGTCTCAATCTATACTTAAACAGGTTTATATATGATTTTTTTTAAAGGTGCTTTGATAGCAGTTTGATGAAAACTAGTAATGTTTGCCTTGTGAAACGTATATAACTTAAGTTATTAACAATAAACAGATTCAGAAACCGGTACACTTTAATTTTCGGGGATGAAGTCGCGGGATATCAGCTAGTATACATAATAATTATAACACAAAAGTGCAGTAACCTGGGCAGTTTGACTCTGGTAAAGATTAATTTACTTGCAATTGTTTATTTCATCATCATCATCATCGGCCATTTACGTTCCCACTGCAGAAGCTCAGTCCTTCCTTATGGATGGTTAAGGAGGATGGACCATAACCTTCACGCTGGCCCAATGCGGATTAGAGGGTATTAACGACTGCAAATGCAGCCAGGATCAACGGTTTATCGTGCCTTCCGAAACACGGAGTAACTCGAAATAATATATTTTTGTCACCCATCCCGTGGCCGACCTTTGCGAAAGTTACTAAACAACAACGATCGCGGGCCACGACGCTTATCTACTATGCCACCGAACTACTCATTTAAGGATTATCTAAGAAAAACAAATTATAATTATTTATTGAACTTTATTGACCAACAAAGATGGTACAAAATGCGGACTTAATGCGAACAGCATTCTCTGCTGTCAACCTTTGGGAAAACAGACAAACGCGATGGCGGTACAGATCAATAAAAATAAAAAACTACAACAACAAATACTGAACTAATCATAAACATACTTAAAATATAAATAACATTACACATATACAGCGAAAATATACGTACATACACACATACATAAATATATAATTATAATCGATGATTTAATTAATAATCTTCGAAACGCCATTCACTTTTATTACATCAAAAATAAATCGAAACTCATATCTTAGACTAATTCGTTAAGATATCTGAAGTGAAATTTCAAGTAAGTACTACCTTTTTAAATAATACTTCATAAAAAAAAAGATAAGATTGCCAATACATTTGATTAAAAAAAGAAGAAGAAGAATATCAGACATCGTATTCTGAAAATTAAGTTCAGTTATGCCTAAAAATATTTGAATGTATCCCAAACCGTCATAATATTTCTTATTCGATTCGTTTTCTCAGCGTTCTTTGAACTTGAATATGCAAAAGATATATTTTGCTCCTTTGAGAGCAGTGTGTAAACACGCTCATTATAAAGTGATAAATAAAATTATCTCCTTTTCATGATACGGTCTGAATGTATGACATCTGCTTAACGTTCCACTTATTTCAAATGCAATAAATAACGTCCAGTTACATTCATTTTTCTTTCACAATAAAATAAAAACTTATCTCACTCATAGACAACTTTTTTTCTGGCTTTACATTCGTACTCTAAAATCATTCGTCATTAAAAAAAATAAAGTGTCACACGTTCGCGCCTTCTCGTAATTTCATGTTTCGAACACCCACATTGCTCTGAAAGTCTCTGCCCCCATACGCATACGTATAATTAGGTGAAATGATCACTGATTTTATGCACGCCAGGGCGTCGAAGGGCAGAGTCGCGTCCGCAAATATATGACCGATTTTTCTTTTGCCGCCCTAATAAATATGATCATAAAACTTAAGTGCATATACTCATGATAGAATGGTCTTTATTATGATTTAGGGGTTCGCATATTTTTGTCGCAGCTCATGAATGGATTGAGTTCATTCATACCTTCACGGACATAATCATCGTAATGGCATAGAATCACATCTCTTAATATTGATATTCAATTTGTTCTTAGAAACATTTCGACCACACGCAATCGGACGACCGCAAAGATCGATCGATTTATCGATTTTAAAATACAAACGGTCCCAAATTCGAAAGCAGCGCGCTCTCCTCTCTAATTCCGTTTCCCCGCCTATAATTGACGCCGACGCGTTATCATCTGTCCTTTTTTGGCTTAGCGTTGTGGTGTGTGTCCGTCTCGCTCGGGTGTGGTTGTCACGTGCGAATGTCGTAGCGACTATTTTGACAATTATGTCATTTGCCTGTGACGGGCGTGTCATTTGAACGACGAACGATTGCGTCCCTATAATTTTGTACGGAACAGTGGAATTCACGGGTCGTTGACATTTGTTTTTTCGATGCATGGGAACATCTGGGTCTCTGAGTTGTCCGAAAATTTAAAGACTGTCGTCCAAGGTCCCTTGTCGTTTTGCAATTCGATTTATTTAAACTCAGGTTTTTATAATTTTGTAAAAAAGTTTGTTTTTCTTGGAGCAATAAATATCTTTCCTGCCTTTCTTTCTCGCAGGTCCTGGGTACATTAATAGGCTAGTGATGGATGTAATTGGATCCAGCACAGCATGTGAACCTTTCCAAGCGTTCAGGCTTTCGGACTGTTTTGTATCATAAGTTATAATGATAAACGCTTATTAAACTGACGAGGTATTGCAAAACTTGTATTGGACTCGAAACACTCATTGGATTATCGTCATCAGCTAATAGAATCCAAACTTTAAAGGCATAGACTTTACGGATGGTCATTCGATGTACAGGTTTGGACATCCAAACCTATATTTATACATTTTTGATGGTAATGGTGAGATGAATTGTAGACACAAACCCTTTATGGTTTTCATATATTCTGTGGTATTATTTTATGCATTATGGATTATTCTGAGCTTGAACCTCTATACCATAATATTTATTGTATTAAAATATAGTTACATTATTGTTTATATAATAATTAATTCACAATGCTATGCAGAAAATTATTATGAACAATTAATAATGTTCTTAATACAAAATGCTTAAAAAATCCACTTGGTTCCCTGTCACCCTGAGATGGGATTGGGACCTTTCGCAATGCGGGCGACTCCTCTAACGACTGAGCTTCCCAAGACCTAACAGGACTGACGAATCTTTCAAGCACTTGTTACTTTTCGCTACTACAGAGCGTATTCTCATCAATGTTCATGAAACTTTCGATAAAGATGAGCGTGCCAGGGACCAAGAGGATTTTTTAAGCATTTTGTATTAAGAACATTATTAATTGTTCATAATACTTCGCTTATCACACCCAAGCTGGCACAATCTCTTAACGACCATTAAAAAAAACATTATTGACAGAAATGTTGGCTTGAAACTTGCAGAGATGTTGTCAAAGTATGTGTAATAAGTATATGGTGTAAACAGTGATAGTTTTAACAAAAAAAAGTATAATAGGTAATCTTTGATAACGGAATTCTTATACGCACTATCCCACCCATCTATCCCTGATCATCAGGTTTGAGCCGATCACAAAAAAGGTTCCACAGACCTTCAGCGATTCACAGAAACAACATCAGAGGCATACGCCGCGAGGTCGCATTAGCATTCAGTAAGCTTCGCCGTAACGGTAGCCGACGACTATGAAACGCTCGGTGCGGTACTATATTGACTTTTAATCTATGCTTTTAATTCTTAATCTATGGTTTTATCAAACTTTTAAGATATAGAAACTTTTTCTTAAAAATGAATCCATCATATTTACGAGCACATTACGAAAAAATAAATTACCTAGTGTAAGTCTAATACGTATCCAGCTCAAACATATTTTAATTGAGTACGACTATAATGTGTATCCGGTAATTCCGGAGCCTATTCAATGATAAATAAAATCAAAAAACAAATTCCTCTACAATAATTTTCTATATATAGACATTATGAAACTTAAAAAGTAATCAATTAATTAATTTAAAATTCTACCTTACAATTTTATTTTCAGGCCTCCCCGTGCCGAGTGTCCAATTCTTGTGCCGATTTCAAACTGTCGTCATCTCTGAGGTGCCTGGTTCGATTCCCGGTCAGCTCAGTTTGTTGTTTCGAATTTCCGTAACACGTGCTTTAGCTAATTTGTTTTTGTTCAGAGAAATTGTGTATTTTCTAATATTTATTTATTTAATATTTATGTAAGATTATTCAAATATATTCAATAATATAAATTTCATGAAATAACCACTGTGTTAAGTAAGTTATTATAAAACATGTATCGAATTTAATTCAATTGAAATGATCTATTTAACCATTAGGTTTTGACAAAGCAAGACGTGTATCGGTAGATAGTTTTTTTTAAATTATAGATTACCGGTTTTATATAAAGTCATCCAATTTGTGATAGGTTAATTTTATTGTATATTTTTATGTCGAGTCGAAATTTAGTTTGTAAACCAACTGAGAGGACCTGTAAACGACTTCCTATTGTTTATTTATGCGCTATGAATATTTATTAGCTTTTGGTTTTCCTAAAATAAATAATTACTTCAATTTTAAACTGTATGATTTCACAGTTCTTCTGTTTTATAAAAGATAATATACACTTGATACATTCATTTTTCTTGTCATATTTAATATCTTCGTCCGTAATTTTAAATTATTATTGTTAAATGTAATATACTTCAAATTAATTTACTTAATCCTTGTTGAAAGAAATTTGCGAAACTTTGATATTTGACATAGTATAAAGCATAGATGTGCATTAAAATATTATTTGTTAATAATAAAACACGTCTTTATTATTCGAAAAAGTTATTTTACTATTAACAGCAAAGTAAAATATAAATGTATATTTGTTACCGTATCAAAATTGTCTAACGTACTGCAAACTCTTAACGTTCTATATAAAGACATCAACGCGTTCCAGTTTATAAACCAATATTTTTATCTTCTTACCTTTTCAAGATCGATTGCTTTAAAACCATTAATAATTTACTGATTAGTGATTTGGATTAATAAACAATAAAATACATATATGAATAAAGCTAACGTTTTATAGAGACGAATATCCAACATTGTTCAATTGGTTTTTACCAAGAAATAACATACAAATAAGTTGTGATTGAATATGAGAAAAATAAAATATTTTAGAGTTATGTTACAGTAAAAACGTGAATTTATAAAATAGAAAAAATATCATAAAGTTGCCCCTAAAATTCACCATTACTCAGATTTCTTCTTGCAATTATAATTATTGATAAAATTGTAAAAAAAAAATCATAATACTCGTAGTTTGTTAAATTAAATTAAATTTTATTTCCTAGCGCAATGAAGTAGATTTATTGATAATAATTATTACTTATACCTTATTTATTGAAAATACTGAGAGCGCATAGAAAACTGAGGCCTGATAAGTTTTTTTTTTAATATGTTATACTAGTTTTTCTCCCGCAACTTTGCCCACGTGGATAACATAACTTTATTTGTTTTGTTTTCACCATTCATTCACCCAATTAGGGATTTTCAGAACACGCACCAATGTCTTTCATACATTTTATTTATCTAAAAAAAAAACTAAAAAACGTAAAACTAAAGTGTCACATCTATACAACTATATAAAATTGGAGTGTCTGTTTGTAATGTTAAAATAACCGCTTTTTACTAAATGCATAAAGGCTGGACCGATTTTGACGGGACTTTTACTAGCAGATAGCTCATATAATAAGGAGTCACTTATACTACTTTTCACGCGGGTAAAGTAGCGAGATTAACTATTCCGAAATATAATCGAAAATACATAATTGATAATCTTTCAATTTCTAAATAGCCCGGCCGTGAATCAAATCAGCAACCTCAAAGTTGTCAGCACTTTGAAACCAGTGCATAAACTGCTCGGCCAAGGATGTTATTATTTTTTAACTATAACATTAAGGTATTAGTGAAAGAGGTCAGCAACCCGCGAAACTGGTATTCTCTTTAATACTCCGCCAGCGTGTGACGCATCCTGCGGCTGTTTCAGTGAATCGGACGAACGCCGCCGACGTAATAAGTAATAACTGAACATATCGCGAACTATTTGTGCGCGTTCGCATTGTTCGACGACATTTCCACATCTTAGTCTAGCTGTTTTCCTACAAATTATAGCCTATGTCACTTGATTATGAATTAGCTTCTCATTAATAAAAGGAATTTTAAAATCGATCTTGTGCCTATCCAATGTACACAAACAAAACATTACATGTTTCCTCTATTATTATTAGTATAGACAACATACTACGGAACTAGAAAGTTTCCGTTACAAAGAATGTTTTAAAACACCTAGGCCGAAACAATAAAAAAAAACTTCATTTCTATATTGACTTTATCAGAATCAAATATGGGATCTCCTAAGGTTTAATCTCGAAATCGACGAGATCATTTTTTAATGTATTGTTGAACAGCAATTAGCTCAAAGTATAAATGAGTGTCATTATATGCCATTAGTCACAGTTGCAAGCAAAAAAGTAATAAATAAAATAAATTACTGATGTACTGTTTAAAGAGTCACAAATTTGCATTCAAGATGCTACAATAAGTTGAAATATCCCTTAAACATTCAACACCAACAGTAGCACTACTAAGACCAACAGTGAAAATGGTTGAAAAATTCCTCAGTATCTCGACTACTTCTATTGGTTAACGCAGTCACTAGCTTTGTATAAGATTACAAATCCAAATCGATTCCAATCACGTGGCTGTTAATTTTTTAAGTATTTTTCATCATAACAACAAGATTTTAACTAACGGCATTAATAGCCGTGGGTCAGTGGAGCCGCGCACCAGCGGCGCGTGCTATCGACGTGACCGCTCGAGTCACGCGACGCGAATAAAACCGGATGATAATGAGCGCGTGCATTGTGGAAACGCCTTTATAACCTTCGAAATCGACTACCTGACTGACTGACTATGACACGAGACAATAATACAACGATTGCCAATTTATAAACAAGAATAAGAAAAGATACAATGTCATCAAATGCTTTTGCTAACTTCTAAGCAAATTGAAAGAAACTGTGAGTATTCAAAAATAATCTCTAAGCCGAAAATTTGGCACTTTTTCTAAGCTTTAAAAAATAAAGTTTCGGGAATAAGTTAATAACCTCCTTTTGGTTTATTGATGTCGAGTTTTTCTCTAATATTTTTTTTATTATGTGATATATATATTTAAGTAGACATTTGAATTACTTTTATTATATATATAGTTCGGTGGCGTAGTGGATTAGCGCCGCGGCCCGTGATCGTAGTCGTAAAGCAACTTTCACAAGGGTCGGTCACGGGATGGGTGACCAAAAAATTATTATCTCGAGCTACTCCGTGCTTCGGAAGGCACGTTAAGCCGTTGGTCCCGGCTGCATTTGCAGTCGTTAATACCCTCCAATCCGTATTGGGCCAGCGTGGAGGGTCATGGCCCATCCTCCTTAACCATCCATAAGGAAGGCCTGAGCCCCTGCAGTGGGGACGTAAAAGGACTGATGATGATGATATATATATATAAATAAATAAATAAAACTATTTGATAAATTACCCACTATACCGTAGAAAAAAAAGAAGATTGGTAAGTTTTTTTGCGATACACTCTCACCACAGTGTATAGAGTTACAATGGTCTTACGCCTTTGATGTCATGTAAGGTATCATTAAGTTAATATTAAAAATAAGTTCCATGTCATACACACACAGTATCGAACATTACTGCAATAATAATAAAAACCTAAAAGCACTTTAATAAAAAAGTGCCACCACTAACTGACGTATCCCAGGCTAAATGTATAAATGTATTGCAACTCCCTGTCCTGCCTTTCATGCTGCGATCTCCTCATTATTGCTCTGTCAGGACGTATTAGTTGTCGTCTGCAAAAACTATAAGTATACACTATGGTAGTACAGTATCCTTCTAAATAGTTTTACTAATCGCTTTTTTATATCAGATCAAATGATGAGCAAGCACCTAATAATTTCACGGCTCAAAACATCATTCTGTCGTTTAACACAAACGGAAATTAATTCAAACTTGGAACAATATCTTCATTTTATAGTAATTCTTGTGAACGAAGAAAAAAACGAGACGTCTTGGCACGCGCGGGCTTACCGCTTGCGTATGCACGAAGCATTTTAACCCGACAGACGGGGACAGCAATAGCCGAACCATCCGCGAGTGAAGTAGACAGGTATATGATTAATGGATACGACCCTCAACCGAGAAATGCAGTCAAATTAGGAGAAATAAATATCAACTCTGATACGCAAACGAATAAGTGATTTGAAGTCATAAAATCAAAACACTTCTAATTTTGTATTTATCTAAATAGTTTAAAATTAGGTTACGAGAGGTTTTATACGTTTTAAAATGCTTAGGGCTCATTTATATTAGTTGATGATATCCGCATGCGGGATACGGTTGATATCTGTGACTGATTTTCATTAGTCTACAACTAGCAATTAGTGACTGCAGTTATGAATCAATGTTTGCAAAAACCATTAATCAGATAGGTAAGCAAAATTTATTATATCGAGCTGCTTTAACCTTCGTTAATTCCAAATTTCCATGATACAAAGTCTTTACGTGATCTAAAGTGCGTTAAGTCATGTCACTGGGTGAAAAGCGGTGAAATAAAAAAGGCGGATTTAGTTTTACTTTTTTGTTACAAAACTCTCGAGTCCTTTGTAGAGACCCTAAGTTTTATACACACATATAACTTCGAACACATCACTGAAACAGGTCTAGATCAATGATAAATAATTATTATTTACAATCCAATATAGACAATTAGTGCACTCATACGTCAGTAATACTGATGGGTCTGGAGTGAAGTGAATAAAGTTTTAGACTTCTAATCTTCTTGAAGTATTTCCCCCAGTAGTAATATATATCCTAATAATTCTAATGGAGTAGATGATCTAGTTTTGGCCATTTCAAGATTATGACCTGGTTTTGTAAGTAAACTTGGCACATCACATCTGTCAAACGGTATGAGTTTTGCCATAATGCAACATTTTAAAAACCATTCACGGTAAAGTAACATATTTGCCTATGCATTAGATGGAACGCCTTGAATAAGTCAAAAATTGGGCAGTAGCAAAATCCGGTCTTTTGTCCTACTATTTACACACGCTTAAATAAAAAAAAAACGAAATTTAAAACTAACAAAGTATCTATTCTGTAAATAACTTACAAAGCAAGAGTAAACTCATTACATTATAGGATAATGTCTATGTATAGTTTATAGCATACAATTAATACCAATAAAATGTACATAACGCTTCACATTACTATTAGTACAAATATATGGGAAATATTCATTGCCTCTGGAGGATATAGTTTAGGAGCAATAAATAGCCTTAAAGCTGATGCGTTACAACCATCGATGAATAGTCTGCACAAAAGTATACAACGCGATTTGTAGCACTTCTTTAAAAGCTTTAAACAACCTATTCCCATTTCTAAATAAAGCGCCAGCCTGGGAAAGTACCCAACAGAAGATTCACTACGCCAAGTAGCGAGAATTATAAAAAACGCCATTTTGTTTTTTATAGCCGCCGCCAGTAAATATTGATGTCCATAATACCATCTTTTGCATAGATTACAAGCAGTGAGGCACAGACTAAGGGGGCGTGCCAATAGTAACGTTGTGGCACTGGCTAGTTCGAACACGCACAATGCGACGCCTGTGGCATGGCTTGAGTGCGCGCTAAAAGTTTATTACACGTTAGTAACATCGGGTGTGGTCCAAGTTAGAAGTTAGCTGGTTAATAGAATATTAAACTGTTCCCTGAAAAACCCTATGGACGTGGATAGAGTATAAGGTATAAGTTAAAGACCAGTTTTTTCTTCCTAAAGTATTTGTGAAACTTATAATACTATGTATATAAAAAATACATAAAATTATACACTTGACGATATTAATAAATAAAGGCAATCTTCTAAATATATAGCTAACATGTCAGCTTTTGTACCCTAATTTAAACCATTACTAAGTTACTGTAAATAACATTCACGTGACTATTTTATGTTCGAAAAAATCATTAAATATTATAAAAATAAAAGTCATTCTTCACATCTGTTTATGAAAAACAGAAATAAAAAAAAAACTCATATTTACCAACGGAGGATTAAAATTGCATATGATAATAAATCATATCATCAATTTTTATTGTTTAACGCTAATTGAAGTTTAGAAACACACACGCTTATTGAAACACACACAACAAAAATAAAAAATAGTATATAATTTCCAACAACAAAATCGCTGTAAGTTCAAGCCTTAGACTAACCAAGTATAAAATTTTCGTTACCGGCCAATATTGAAGTCCAAACCGAATAAGCTTGCTTTATGCATTTCGACAACTTGGCTGTTTTATTTGACCGTTTCTCCGAAGCGAGTGGAAAAAAGGAAGGAAAGTAGCAACACTGGAATATTTTGTAGCCACCAGTCTCTCGCAAAGCTCGCCGCTGGTCACCAGAAGAATTTTAGCGTGGTTTTAGGGTTTATTTACTATCCGATTGTCAGTAGAGTAGGAATTGTGTCGGGTACATTCAGTTCTCTTTGAAATTCACTTAGTATTTAGAAATCAAATAGGATAACAAATTCTTATTTTCAATAGAATATATTCGTTAAGCGTTATTTTATAACTGTCTAAATAAGTTACACCTAATTGCATAAATGTCTAATATAACTGTCATTAAAGTTTAATGCGACATTAAAATAGCCGTTAAACTTTCCTGCATGTTTGTACAACTTGATTGATAGCAACTTAATTCTTCTTATCCATTTTTGAACAGCATTATTAGTATACTTAATATTGTTTAATATTTGTCATACTTGTGTTTTTCATAACAAAGTTTTAAATTGCATTTAAGTTGCATAATAATAAGCTAGTTGAAAATATTTTATAAATAAATAGTACATTAATATTTGAGCAATAATGTAGAAGTAACAGTGTGTCTGCACCAAGTGACGTCACACAGTGCTAAGATAACGAAAAACGTGTGGACGTCTGGGCAATCTTTGTAATATCTTTGTTATTTGTGCGTTTTTGTTTATAGTTGTTATAATGAAAGTTGTACCGCTTTATGTAACTAATTTAATGCCATATGTATTGTAGCAAATTTTCGTAGTATATTTTCCCTACTTCGTTCAAGTTTACAAAGCGTAATATTTTCTAAAATAGTGTTACAAAATTTAGTTTTTTTTAAATATTTATAAGTTGAAATGGTTCATATTTTCTGAAGATATAACAGAAACCTGTATGTTCGCTCGTAGGACACAAGCAAGCTACGTTCAGAAACGACTAACGATATTATAAGTCAAATTTATATTGTTTTAGCATATCATAGACAACCAACTTCTTTTTAGCAAATTCAAAATTTAACTTGGATCGGTGATAAACTAACGGAAGTTCCGCCAAGGTTCCCGCGGTAGTCAGCCTTAGTACGCGACGGGTTTTTCATAGAGTGCGCAAGGTTGAATGTCTAATTATATATTTGTCAGTTCTGACGCTCTGCGTTTGACGATATGCGATGCATCTTCGTCCGATATACATCGACTACAAAAATAAACAGTTACAGTGTTTTCTATGATATTATTTAATTGATTCTTCGAAAACTGCAAAAAAAACGATTATAATAAAAAGGGCAATCAGCCGTAATAGGTCACATTTATTAAGGGCCAGAGAGAAAACCATAAATAACTAGAACATTTCAAACCGGCCACCGTACAACTATGTGACGCTTACCGAACGCATAAAAAAGCACCACAAAATAAAACCACGCATTCGGAATCGAAATGCAAAAAAAAATGTTCTGCAAAAGCGAGACGGAGAGCTTACACCACTCCAGATAGAAAGGGATGGTGGAATTTTCGATTTTAGAATGCGACGCGTGCGCTTCGACATCCGTCGCCGCAAAAAAAATCGAGCCAGAAAGATCCTTCGGCTGTTCGGTGTCACTACACTCGCTTTAGAAGGCGGTTATTCAAGTGACAGTTTATTTTTTAATTGTCCATTTTACCGCGAAAGGTGATAATTGACACATTTATATTAGTAGTTCTTTTCCCGCCGTCGCCCGCGTAAATTATACCTTATGTAACCCGCGTATGATTTAGCTTTCCGTGAGTGAAAGAATTTTTAATATATTTCGTAGTTTCGGAGCCTTTTCGATGTATACAAACGAACAGTCAAATCTCCTTATAATATTTGTAACGATTTTTTTCCTTTCTATTGAATCACAGTCTCGGAAAATATATTTGGTAATGTGACAGAACAGTAAGTTTATATGCAGACGTTTGCGGTCTGTATAAAAATATATGCTCTTTGGCTATTTAGAAATAATTATTAGTGTTTAAAATATGAGTAATGTTACTCGGTGTGAACAAATATTCGCATTCGTTTCCTCATTATTTTTTAACAAGACTTTATAATCACAATAGCTTTCCGTCAGCGACTTTGCCCGCGTGGTCCCTAAGGAGCAGTTTGGCAGAATAAAGAGCCAAGTAAACCAAAACCTTGTAACCTAGTTTTTGCATGAAGATGTAACAAACATCCAAACTTACAAAATTTCGCCTTTATAATATTAGTAATATTTATTCCTGTGTAAACAGCTGAAATAATTTAATAATTAATTTGGATATCGATTTATATCATGATACGGATATAATTACAAACGTTTTAATTCTCTATACAATCTTCCAATCCCATTTTCGTCCCTTTATTTGCTGTTCCAAAGCCCGGAGAACCTCGATATAGTAGTAAATTTTTTGGTCACCCATCCAATAACCGACCCTTACAAACGTTGCTTATCTTCCGCATTAGAGATCTAAAGCGCTAACCACTGCATTAGCGAGCTCGTCTCGCTTAAACGTATCTTAAAGTCGCTTCCAAAATTGTTTTATTAAATTAAGAATATTAAACAAACCTTTTTAAATATCAAACTTATTCTTAATTCAAATATTTAAAAGGAGTACTTACACTAAAAGTTCGTTTAATGAATAATATCATTAATCGTAACGCATCATTAATGGTCGTGATCTAATTAATGGTGGGTTTATTTGGACCACCGCAGTGTCATAACACGAATGATAGATTGGTTCATTACCTACCTTGTTATCGCAGAGATGTTTTTTTACTTTTTACCGTACGGCTTCTGTTGTATGAAATAGTTTTTTTAATGTATAAGGTAGCTAATTTGAAAGCATTTTATAATATACTCTCATAACAGAACTTATACTTCTTTTGTGAGTACGCCATAAGAAAAGAAATAAACAAAGAGTTTTAGATTACAAAATAAAAAACAATTAAAGTACGATATAAGAATATAAAGGCCTAATAATTAGTGATAAAAATAATAAGAATGTGTATGTAAAATTAAGAAATTAATAAAAATATCATGCTACAGCTAACCTAGCGGCTTCGCCCACATAGTCCTGTATTAAACATATTCACCTAGGTCCTTGCTCTTGAGTTAATCTCTGTATATTTATAAAAACTGCATTAAAAAAGCTGTAATTAACATTATTCTATAATATGTATAAATGCTGTCCTGTAATGCTATTTTGTAATAAAAACCAAACACACTCAAATAAAACCTACTTTGAAACGTAAAAAGGTTTTAAACCTCTATGCTGTGGCAGAATTCGAGTTGTTTTATTTATACAAAAACATAAATAATTATAAATAAAATAGGAACGACGGTAGTTTAAAATAGACTGACTTTCAATGAACGCTCGTTGCAGAAAGTTCGTTCATTAGTTTAAAGTGACATTACAGAGGCAAATGTTCAAATTTAGAACATTCATTAGGGCTATTCATGTTATCTGACATGAAAAAGATTCTATTAATGCAATATTTAACTATTGGAATTATTTTGAGTTTTTCAAAATGGCACCTATTTCGAACATACATTTCTAAAATGGCGCTAAAACTGACCACAAAGTACGTACATTGAAAAAATAAATTGGTTTAACCTTTCTGACTATGAAGAATTTATGTTGATTTTGACCCAACCTGGTATGAAGATTTATAGGCCTCCCGTACTACGTGCTTTATAGTTATTTGATAAAACACTATCGTAATTATTTAGCTTGACTTTTCGAACGACGGCATCTATTTTATTTCTGTAACATATTATAATAAACTTGAAAGATATCACGATGTTTGTAAGCCCGTCTTACTTTTTTTAGCTAGACGACAATTTGAGATATCATCTGTCATGTAATAAAAACTCTAATATACGATGTAGCATGAACTATTTTCTCCGCCGAGTGATAAAAACGTGTAAAATCGTATGCAATTAACAAAGTACGTACATTGAAAAAATAAATTGGTTTAACCTTTCTGACTATGAAGAATTTATGTTGATTTTATCTCAAATATAATCTCGATTTTTTTACATATCATTTAAAGTTACCCAATCTCCTCCTGTATCTGCGAAACTGACTGAGAGTTATCACTCATGTGATATTGATTGATGCATGTCATTCTAAAATCGGTTTACCGAGGTACTATGCATCCCAATAGTTAATGGCCTCTATTTATTATCAAACTTTTGGGTGGTTTCAAGGGAATACTCAAAATGTTTTTGTTGTGAAATAACTATTTTTTTCTTAAACAGGTAGTTAATAGTTAGAGAAATATGGGATCGAGAATATCCAAGAGTTATTGATTATGGTTTCTTAGCAATATCATGGGAATCTTTATCCTCTTTTTTCAAAATTGAGAAAAGATATCAATATATCATTATATCAAATGCAATCATTTGATTAAAAAATGTAACGAATAAGTTCTAATATGTATAAAAATAATAAGTCATGTTTCATATTCACAAATATCCTTAAAGAGTAGCGTAAAATAAATACGCCAGTCCATGTTTTAAGTATTGATGAGGCCCGTTTTTACGATATTAATTTGATAAAGATACTATCAAATTAACTATCTGGTACTTTATAACTATTAAGCTAGCTCGTATACACAAATCACAATATTTTAAATGAATTTGTATCAAAGGAATAAAGTAATTAAAAATGTGAAAACTACGTAAGTACATCTTTCTTTCAAATTATTTATCTTTCTTTTTTCTATTATATTTTAAGCGGTCTATTTGAAATAGAAACCTTAAAATAAAATAAAAAACTTAAATTTAGTGACTTATTTTTAAATTTTCTTTATAGTAAAAACAAATCACATAATTGCTGGCTTCTGCGAAGGTTGCTTAAGCTCATCAATCGCAAATTAAACGCGCTAACCACTTATTAGTTTATTTTTATGAGGGCATACAAAACAGATTACATTAATAAAAAATAAACACACGATTTATATTATGACAATATAAATAATTAGGTCTGGACTATTCAAGAAAAATGTGAAAGAAAAATATTTATATACATTTAACAAACTTTAAAAAAATAAATATAATCTGATACGATATACGATTTTTAATAATTATTCCATTTTTTATTTAAGCTCAAAACTCTTTTTCGTTTTTTTTGTATCTTTCCAAGTGAAACCACTGCGACATCAGCTTATTATTTTCCAGTTTCGACCATGTCCCGTTGACATTCAAAGCATAGACTAAAAATAGTTTCTAACCAGTTTCAAATCATAAAAAAGGTCCACCTAACACTGTAATTGAATCCGGTAGTCGACCGGACACTATCATAAATCTAAAGGGGTGACTAATTGAACAAAAACGATGAGTTCTTTTCTTTAACATGAGTAGTTGTCACCTTTTTCTTTTAATTGATAGCATGCCAGTTACGGCCATCATTGATAATGCTATTATGATCTAAAAGTATTATGATACAATAACGTATAACTAAATTGTCAAAGTAATTGAATTAATTTAAAAAAAAACACAACGTCCATTTTACTACAATCTTATCTGTGTAAATCTATAACATGTTATTTTGTTTCTATGAAAAAAAAAACAGTTTTATAATCCAAATAAAAATATATTTCAAAATGTCCCGTCTGACAATACAAATCTCTAGACATGATGAATCATTAATTATTCAGTCATTATCGATAATGAAAAACATCGATAATCCCTTTCTAATGGACGACGACTACACACTCCAGGAAGCCTCCAGCCGTCATTTGTTTAGTTGACATTTGACATCACTCAAGATGGTTCCACTTAGTATACGATTTTTTTGTTGAAACTTACAATCTTTTGTTAAAATAGTTTGTGCGGTTTAAAGCATAAAGGTTTCTTACTTATAATAAAAAAACCAGTCACAGAAATACGCAAGTAACAAAAGTTTTGTTTTTATTCTTTTAGTATAATTATTGTTTTGGTAACATCTAAGATTTCACATCAGGAATTTATTCTTTTTTTTTAAACGATAAACATCTAATAACTATTAATGAATTATAAAAACAGCGAAACTTATTGATTATTTATTACTGCCGTAAAACCTAAATCAACCTTTTTCAGATGAAAATCGATTTCACTATTTGTTTGTCAGTACATATATAGTCACAATAGACTTTCGTAATACAACAGTGATACAATCGAGTACAATTAAATTCCAAATTTAATCGTAATCGTCGAATCGTAATACCAATAAAAAGTGTTTCTCACGCGATAACAATAATAAATACATTTCATCGATAACTTTTTATCGACACAGGGCTACACTAAAGTGAAGTTGTTTGTTTTGCCAGTAGCAAGTAGTGTCGCCTTGATAAATATCCTTAAAGATTGTGCGCTCTTCTCGATAATTTCTGTTTGAACCTCACACCGTCCAACGTGAACGAATTTAAACTTTATTCATACTGAAACAAGGTTTATATGTCAACAGCAATGTGGTGAAGGTTGACCCAACCTGGTATGAAGATTTATAGGCCTCCCGTACTACGTGCTTTATAGTTATTTGATAAAACACTATCGTAATTATTTAGCTTGACTTTTCGAACGACGGCATCTATTTTATTTCTGTAACATATAATAAACTTGAAAGATATCACGATGTTTGTAAGCCTGTCTTACTTTTTTTTAGCTAGACGACAATTTGAGATATCATCTGTCATGTAATAAAAACTCTAATATACGATGTAGCATGAACTATTTTCTCCGCCGAGTGATAAAAACGTGTAAAATCGTATGCAATTAACATAACAATCGACTGATTTTCTTTTTTCTTTTACTTTCCAGGTAAAAAGTGGCGTTCGCTGACACCGCAAGACAGACGACCTTTCGTGGAAGAGGCAGAGCGGCTACGGGTGATACATATGACGGAACATCCCAACTACAAATACCGGCCTCGAAGACGGAAGCAGAATAAAACTAGACCGAATCAACCGACGACGCCGGCGAGTGCTCCACCAGCGGCGTCAGCAGCCTTAGGTTCCCCATATGCCACAGCAACCGATTCACCAGACGCTCGATTCTCCCACAACCCAGGGGCAGGCTTCTCACCTTACCGTACTTCGCCCCTCGCTCCCGACTCTTACCAATCGAGTCAACAATTCAACGGACATGTTCAAACTCCAGAATCATCGCCAGCTAGGTCTCCAGAACCTCAAGGTAGGAGGAGCGCCCCGGCTGACGCCCCTCTGCCCACTCCCGATGCGTCACCCGTGGAGAATGAGAAGGAAAACTTTCAGTATGAAGAAAGGCGAAGAGCCATCAACGCTTCCTCCCTCTCTGAATCATATTCGCCTTATAAAACTTACCGGACGCCAGGGTCTTTCTCGCCGGCGCCCGTCGCAGCTATGGGTATGGCCAATGGCATGTACGTGATGTGCACGCAACGAACTCTAGCAGAACAACCACCTCTAGTAACTGGAACCTTTTTCCCTCCAGTCGCGACCTCGCAAGATCAGCAAGCTCTCGGCACATCCACTCCAAAAGTGACGTCAGCTCTAAGTGGTTCCATACCATCTGAATACAGCATTCAATACCTCCCATATGATCAATACGAACAAATGTATAAAACAGAAGACTCATATGTGTCGCATTATCCTGAACAGCCGAAAACTGAATACGACACAGGAGGCTCTTACTTTTCAGAGGAACCACCATCTAATCAACCACAGGAGAATGAACAGAGCTTTATGAATCCACGCCCGGAAATAAGGACGGGATCACCTGAATCTGACGTGGACGCTAGGGAGTTCGACAAGTATTTGGACTATGGTACCGAAGTTTCTATTGAGCAACATCAACAATATAGATATGAGCAACAGCAACAGCAACAGCAGCAGGGCTACAGGCCTCCTTACTGCTCTGAGCAGGGTCCAGCGCCGGAGTACTGCTCGGAGAGGATGTATCCGTCTCCGTACGCGTCTGTGATTTCTGGAACACCAGCCGTGGGTCCATATACGCCCGCACCGCCCACTGACGTACGACCTGAAGATGAATTCAGCGTGATCCTAGCTGGAGTCAGGCAGACGTGTTATAGCAATTGACTATATAGGACTGATATGGGTTAGCAATAATAGGGACACTTCCTAAATGAAGCCCAAAGAATTTCATATGTTTTTCGAAGTGTATTTTTGATACCGACTGTGTATTCCACATTGATTTTTTTATATTATTAATTAAATTTAAAGCGCGACAATTATAATATTGTTTGAAAAAATATATGCCTTTGTCAATTTTGATCAATTGAGTCTCATGTTTCCTATATAGAAATAATATGATTTTGAAATTGAAAAAATATTAAAAATGTATACTGATCAGTATAAGACTGGATCTGTATTATTTTAAGGCTGTTAATTTATTAATGCTCGTCTTAAACTGAATTATATTGGTGCTATTTAAGGAGGTCCTTTAAATAAACTGTTTTTAGATATTTTTTTTTTTTTGTAATATTTGCATCCAAAACTATATACCAATAGAGGTAGCAAATTAACGATTCCTATTAAAAGAAAAGCATTATTTATTTGTAACTATTTTTGTATATTTTATAGTAAAAATTAATAAAAAAAAATAATCATTTCGATAGCTCTTCCATTAAGTCTGTAGATATAGTTATTATGATTAATTTTAACAATTTTCTAGGTTATAAATATAAAAATTATAAGTTATCTGTATAAAAGTGTAAGTTGAATAAATATCTCATAGCAGTTAATTTGTACTAAATTTTAGAAAGTGTTTTTTTTTATTATAGTTAATGTTGCAATTTTGTAGTTATTTAGATTATAAATGGAAAAAGACCACTCGCACTGCGACACTAAGTTCTTCCTAATTGTAAGAAAATTTATAAAAAGCAATAAAAATTATATATTAAGAAATATTTTTCTTTTATTCAACCTATTGTTCTGTAATAGTTTCTCGTAACGCTGTTCGTCTATTTAAAGTAAAAATATTATATTATAAACAAACAGCAAATTCTAATTAAGGTCTCCCAAAAGTTTCAAAATATCCCCAGACTGCGAGACAGACCATTTTTTAACTATTTTCCCGCACATAAATTATAGCCTACTAGCTTTCCGCCAGCGGTTTCGCCGGCGTGGTCTTGTATTATACATAAAAACCTTCTTTTTGAATTACCCTATCCATGAAAAAAACCGCATCGAAATCCGTTGCATAGTTTTAAAGATTTAAGCATATAGGGACAGATAAAGCGACGGACTAGTTGTACAAACGTCATTTAAAATTGACATTAGTTAAAAGCGACATTACCCATACAAATCTGAAATTTATTAGAGCTTAAAGCCGTCATTAAACCTTAATTGACGTTTGTGCAACTTAACCTAAGTGTAGTTGATTTTTATTAGTGTCCTCTTTTCGCATTCTTTCTAAATGATATTAAAACAAAAAAGTGTATCCGAAGCAGATTTCAAAGCATCGCTGTCTCTGAGGTTTCGGGTTCGACTCCCGGCTTGAGTGTTGTGGTACTTTCATTGCCATTTTATAATCTGATGATGGAATCGGAATCAAGTAAAGCAACCTCATCTAATTTTGTCTCTTTATTTCGCCTGCATGCAAGATTTCTGGTATAAGATAATATCCTACAAAATTTTGTTTAGAGAAAATTACAGAAGATATAACATGATTAAAGGGATAGAAACCTATTGGGTACCACTAATAAACGATTACCTTTAATCTCGATTAACTTATAACACACGAGATTTTATTAGACTTTGAAACAGCGTTCGTACTTATTTGTACACTTTCATAATGGTTACATGACGAATTAAGATAAATGTTTCTATCTGAAAATTTGTATAATGTTACTTTAAACTAATGACAATTTTAAAGAACGTTTATGCACCTGGGTGTTAGAATGCAATATCAAATTGAATCGATCGTTAATCCTGCTAATAATAATTATAAGAAAATTCATGCAGTGCGAAGGACATGAAAAAGCTTAAAGAAATCGAAAACTGTAATAACTTGGCTAGTGCCCGTTATAACATAGAACTAACCAGCTTCAAGCTGAGAAATCAAAGAAGATAATAAAAATAAAAATAGCATTTGAATGGCGTATTAATTAATTGCATTTTACCACTATATTATCTACCTCAAGTCCGATATATCAGTAGCGCCTTGACAAATAGGTGGCGAGCGATATTTTGGTTATTTTGTGACAAAATAAAGTTATTGAAACGCTATAATTACGTAAATAGGCAGCAGAATAATGGCCCTGATTTGACACTTTATTATAAAAAACAGCCTCGAACTCACCGCCGAGTGCATCACTGTCAAAATCAAAATCAAAATTGCTTATTCGGTTTAGGCTTTTACAGAGCACTTGTGAAAGTCGAAAACTGCGCCATCGGTTCGCAAACACATCATAGTCGTTTTAATCAAATAAAACCTACTTCAAAATGAAATAAAGGTTTTATTTCATTGAAGCGCTAAGCTGTCACAGTAAGTGCTGTGCTCGACGTCGACTTCGAGGCCGTATTATAACAATATAGCATAGCTGTAATAAAATTAGCCTTGAATTTGACGTCGAACACAGTTCTGTCAAAGACAAAACGGTGTGAAACAAAGACGACAGCGCTGTGCTCGACGTCGTGTTCAACGCTGCTTTTGTAACAGTAATTTTGAAACGTTTCTCTAATTGATTTCAAGACTTAATCTATTAATAATTAAATTAATTTTTTTTGTTGAATTTCGCCTTTTCTAGTAATCTGATGTTACCGATGTTACCTGTTGATGTTACCGAACTGGGGATTTTTTTTTATACCAGACATTTCTGGTACCGTATAAACCGTATAACTAGAAATAAATTTTCTAATTCAAAGTTTGAAAATTGTAATAACAATTTTCAATTACTACTCATTTCACAAGTCGTATATTAACCAACAGGGTTTTAATTAATTCCATCCGTGAACTCTCACCTTAAACCATCCATTGATATTAGCTAACATTAATAAAGCACCGAACTGATAATTATTTATATTGTTTTTTAGTCCATACCTCACACGCACTTGCTCAAACATCTTAAACGACACGCAAAAAGAGAAATCAATGAGAACGCCCACAGCAAAAGGGAATAAGTTCAAATAAAATCAAAAATCAAAATTACTAAATAATCCGCGAGCTAGCGCAGGGGCGCGTATGGCGGCCCGCGGGCTCGCATGTCTGTAATTATGTTGCGGCCCGCCTTTGCCCGCCCCTGCCACGTTCGCCGCCAATATTGATGTATTGACGGTATTCTTTTTTTTATTTTATTAAAAAGGCATACGTGCAAGAGGAGGCTTTTCGAGAAAATCCTTGTTGAAACTACTGAATGTAAAAGTGTTTCCCATTTGGAGATAATTTTCGATTCGTGCTATCCGCAGGCGGTGATGTGATTTTGATGAACGAAGCATTTTAGTGTTCTGAAATATATTTCAGTTTTAATTTTTTTGTAGCATTTTGAATATATTGCAATCATTAATATTTATAATATTATATTTTCTTGCGCAATACTCATGAAAACTTTAATCAATAGTCATTCAGTTAGCCTGAAAACAAATTGTATGAATTATTTGTATTTAGATATATCTATCTTCTGAGCAATCATATTTAAAAATCAATACTATTATTTTCATGAATATGAAATGGTATCAAAATAATCAAAGTTAAATAACGCTAGCTACATTCAAAACTTATAAATTTGGACTTATGGCACTTTGTCATGCAGAGGTCGATCTGCGCGGGATCATAATACGTGATAATTAACTTTTTGTTTCTCTTTTATGTTTTAATCTACGGAGACATCTTAGGGAATTCGCGAGAGCATATGTGATTTATTGATTTTTAGGTTTTAACACAACATTTTATGATTAAATTCTTAGAGCATTTTGAAATGTTATTGATTTTTTTTTAATCATTTAGGCTTGGAAATATTTTCCATTAGCCGGAATTAGTATAAATATAATATTTAAAATTTAACCATTCCAAATCCTATAAGGCTACCTGAAATTATATATATTTCTCAATTACCCGTCACTTTAATAGTAAATGAGCATATTTTTTTCAATCCACATCCGAAATAGAAATACTTTTAATTATTTTTTTTGTTAAATTTCAAAATATGTTCAAATTTTAATGACACAGCTAAATATTTGCAGTCATCGGAGTTAATTGCACTACCATAACAGAATAAAAAGTATTACGAAAATATAACGTATGCTAGCAACACTGCAATAAAAACCAAGGAATCCTCGTACATACATACATACATACATACATTCGTCGGTAATCGGTATGATATTAACACGTTATTAAAAATTTCGCTAATAATCTTTTTCATTATCCCTTTGCGTAAATTAGTTATAAAAAATAATGGAGAAAATGGAGGATATGTCTTAGTAGAAAAACGGTTGATTTTGTTTATTTAATTGTAAATAGCTTTATATTTATGTAAATCACAGATATTATAATATGTTAATAAACATCTCTCAGAAATGAAAGCTAATTTTGTGATATACCGTTTATGTGTCGGAATAGACCCCCGATGCGATTCATAAGATCTTATTTTACCCACAGATTTAATATACTATCTCGGTACTTAAGGGCTATAAATTAACGAGTGTCAGTAAAGATAGAGGTTGTACTATACGGTTAAACTATAGAAATAAATTGCTTAGAGTTACTTATCTCCGTCGCATATCGCGTTAGTTATACCATTTGTTGCTCAATACTGAAATGATTTTCAATGATTTTTTTTAATTATTAGTTTGTAAGCTTCTTGCAGTCAAGCAAGAAGTAGAAGTAAGCAACAACTATATAATCACTATTTTTCTGTCTTATTCCCACTCTATATGTGTCCACTATTCTATTTCAGCTGTCATATCATGTCTCATACAGTCCATCCATCTTTCTGTGGACTCCTTGCTCTCCACCCATCGACATTCATCCCCGTCACCCTTTTATTTACGTTCATTTCACCCCTTCTTATAATATATCCTTAGCAGCCAGCCGCTTTTTCATTTTCCCTCTTATAGACTTACTTACTGACTTACGTATGCATTAACATGACACCTGTTCTATTTGAGCTCGAACTACAATCCGGTAAAATTTCGAATGGTTTTCAAAATGTTGTTTAAATAATAGCCGTGTAAATTATCTATGCAACAGAGGTGGTGTCGGGTAAAATAAAGAAAAACGTGTTTTAATGGAGCCGCATTAGCATTCGAATATACAAGAAATTTCGTCGCATAATTCCCGTCATTTTTGAATGAAGATAGCTTATAAATGTGAAGTTGGGTTTTCGACACAAGTTTACTTTAATTCTTTAGTAAATACAAGCAGCAACTCCATACTTTGCATTAGACTTTAGTTACTAAATATTATAGTATTTAGAAGGTCAAGAATTTAATGTTAATGAAACCTTTTAATTCTTAATAAATCGGTATTATATACGGGTACGGTTATAGAAATCTTATTCTCAAAAGAATTACAAAAAACCACTTACTGAGAATTACATAACACATAAACAATTATAATACCAGAATGGTAACGTAACGTAAAATTGGATTTTTAATCAATATATAAACTATTTTTTGTTTTCAAGTAAAGAAGGTAGTCTTAACTCTTAGCGCAATACACAGATGTGCGAAACATCTAGATGTGGCCTTTATCTAGATTTATCTTTATCTGTCCTGCATCTAGATGTGGCCTTTATAATATCTAACACGGTAAATAACATAATATAATCTTTCGGAAAGTCAAAAATGTTTTATTCTATAAAAATTGCGTACTGCCAAACCCGTTTAACTGTTAAGTATTTTATTACCTGACTATAAACAGAAGGAGGGTTATATAAAATCTTGAAACGAGCTATTCTTATATACAAATACGTATATAACCAAAACTCGGAAACGGATCAAATGATTCTCGTGAAAGGAGACGGTCCAAATCAGCTCCAGAGTTGTTTCATGTTTGAAATTGAAAACGCGCAAGACTTAATGACATTTTTAACGCAAAAAATAAAAACATCCTATGTAGATACGTTTCAAAATACAATTAATTAAGTACACAAATTATTTCCTAGACACAATGGAACCCAGAGTATGTTCATGTTTAATGAAAAACACGCGAATGACTTAATAACATAATAAGGTAATAATTTACAATTCTGACGTAGAAAATATAAACTTCCTATATAGTGAATCTAATAATGCGATCAATAAAAGTACACACTCAATATCCTAGAAACAATGATGAAGATTTTAGCCAAATCTTATGGTCGTGATGATAATGATATCGTCGAGTTATGATTTCACTACCCTCAAAGGGGTATGTAAATAATTTGTTGTTGTAACTACTTTATAGAGTATTTTTGTTCGTAAAAGTGGTGATAATCCCAAAACAAAGTGAACACGAAACTGAAAAATTAAATGAATAAAACAGTGCGTGTATCTTAAATTAATGTAACATACTAAATAAAAACATAGTAAATTAATAATTCTGCAAAGGCTCTTGTTTAGTAAGGAGTTCCTCAGACAGTGATAATTTTAATTATTTACTTAATAAAAAATAATTTATCTCAGAAATTTTCTGCAATTTTTCAGTGCCCCGTTTATTTTTGTTT
Source organism: Diatraea saccharalis (assembly GCA_918026875.4). Lineage (NCBI taxonomy): Eukaryota > Metazoa > Arthropoda > Insecta > Lepidoptera > Crambidae > Diatraea > Diatraea saccharalis. The sequence goes on from OU893336.1 coordinate 2,071,663, forward strand.
GTATAGGCATCTAATTGTCAAGATTACATCTCGATCATCAACACAACTAGATGCCAAGTCAGTCTCAAAAATGGTCGAAGAAGTAACGTCTCACTACAAAGTGAGGTCTTATTTTGTTTTAATTTGTTTGCGACGGTGCCAACGTTTAAATGTGTTACGATGCCACAGTACGTAATAAAGCTGCAAAAATAACTATCGGAATAAAAATGTATCTGTTGGAATATCATATTTTCGGGTTGTAAATGTCATAACAAAACTATTGAAAACAAAAGATGCGTTCCCGGAAAGTGACGAATTAAACCATAACACAGAATGTTTTAATCGGTGATTGAATATTAATAGTTTTTAAAAGAGATGATCGACTTCGGATCCAGTTAGTCGAAAATATCTGAACCCAGATCACACACTGCATAAATTAAAGTTACTGATAGTTCTTCTTGTAAACATTACAATTATAGGGAGTAATCACTTTCTTAATGGAATTTATTTCGCCAGTTCTTCTCAGACAATTTGGTGGCAATTTAATTAATACAAACGTTGACATATGATACAATTTTATTATTGTGGATGTGTCCAAGTATTGTTTGAGGTTATGTTCTTAATTAAAGAAAGTTATAATGTTTAAATCTATTTTTTTTAATTATAATGTTTGCAAAGATAATAGATAGGTTTTATAATTTTACAACTGTTTACAGTAAAAACCTCTAACCTCTTCTAATAAGGGATCGAATAACTTTCTAAATACTGTTTTCTATTAGTCAATATGTGTGCTTATTCCAACAAAAAAATATTATATAATGTAAATTTAACCTTAAAAATGTGGGTACATTTTTAAATGTCGTCACTTTCACACGGTTAATTTAAACATTTAAATTTTATACATTGTTTTGGGTAAAACAATGTATAAAATTTAAATGTTTAAATTGACCGTGTAAAAGTGACGTCATTTGTGAGGTAAATGAAAGGGATTTTCAGTGAAAAAAAATGAATTATAGTATTCAGTACGTATAGTCAAACTCATAGTAATAAAACAGAAGACTGACCCTTGTGATTTGCTTGAAATCAAGTAAATAGTTAAAATCATTGCGCTTTTCCTAGATAATTTTACTATTAATTTACCTGGAAATGACGTCATGCGCTCTGATTGATCTTTCGTTCGACGTGAGTCACAGACACAAATATTGGAAAATTATATTTTTGTTGCTTGATTTAAGAATATAAATAATTATTAAGCAATAATATTCATCGAACAATCTTTAAACTTTATGAACTTTTTAACCACACGCAATTTAATTTATTATCTAATTACTGTCCGGTCCCTTATTATCAACGTATATAATTATATACGTATATTTTACTAAGAAAAATAAAATTGACAACAAGCGACTCAATACTTACCCAAATCCGAAGCTCAGTTGTCTCCTAGAGTATTGTCACAGAATATACCCTGTGGTATTATGCTCTTTGTTTGTCACAGTGTATGGTGCCGTATTTGAGTATAGTTTTAGCATACGAGGCATTATCAAGATAATTTTTCTTTCACTCAAGTGATGGATAGAGAGTTAGGCAAATGCAACCCCTATATCGAGCCTGGATCCTACGATAGTCTTAAGAAAATTAAATACATAAATCATAAAAAAATCAAGCCCCACAATCAATTAGATAATGTTTAGTTAACGTAAACTGAATGAACATAACAACGGAGGCATAATAAATGCTTACTAGCGAAGCAGTAAATACTCACATGGGTACGTACTGGCCACTTTAAATATGTACCATACAGAAAGCGATGCTCATTTTTATCGCTTCTACTACGTGAGGCTGCTAGCGTGGTGCTATATAAAAAGCACACTGACCATCTGAAATAATGTGTACATTATTATTTTTGGTGTTTCTATAACTTAAGCCATCTTCGTTGAATATTCTAGAATTGATTGTGTTCGTCAGGCTAACAAAACGTTTCGAATTCAAGGGTAAGATAAATGTACAACTTATATCACGGTACTTACGAACAGAAAAGTAGAGTCGCAAGTAAGAAAAGCGTGCTATCGTTCGAGAGGGAAGGGTATTATAACACTTGCAGTCTTCGTTGTAAAGTGGTAGAGGGCAGCACGTGCAAAAGATTCGGAAATAAGTAGACGGGTAAGTAAGATGGAACGTTCAAGATTGGGAGAGGTATTGTTCTAAAAATATTAAAATCAAATAGATGTGAATGTTTTAGAGATTTTCCTCTACATACTCATACGTGAGTCGGACGTATGGCCGTTTTTACTGAGGAAAAAACTAAAAGACGTAGAAATCTGTTAATACCTCTATTGTTTTTTCAAAATAGTAGGATACTTTTTAATTTGCCACCAATTTATATAAACAAATGACATATTAATTTATGAGACGTCTACAGGGTGACCATTAACTGTACAGCCGTGTAAATGCCGTGTAAATGCCGTGCTCTTCTGTTACGAAATCAGCGAATAAGCTTTTATTATCCTTAAAGTCAGTTTTATTTGGTAGCTGTATGCTATGACAGCGCTGCCTTAGTCTTTGTAGTTTAAAAACTAATATCTCGAGTATCAGAAACTTGAAACTTCAGACTATTTATAGGAACTCAAATGATTAAGTATTTTTTAAATACTTTTTCGAGCACTGTATAGCTTCATATATCATGTCTTTAGGTGTAACCAATCTGATATGTTTATGCACATGCGACGGCAACGGCGGTGCTCCAAAGGAGAGATGCCCCTTTGAAGATAGCGCCGATACATTTATTAGAGGCACGCTGAGTTTGCATACCGGCCACTATAACCCAATTGGAGTTATTTGATTCTCAATTGCCTGGATTGATCTTATTTTATCCCTTGGCTATATGGAGTTATATATCGTCTCATGCTTTACGCAACGTACTAATGTATCGCGTTATATCTGTGATCTGGGAAGTAAAGTAACTTTAGGTAAGGCCGGCCATGGAATGGGTGACCAACAATTTATCTCCATAAGCCATCACAGCTATCGATCACCATCTCTGAGATCCTAGGTTATTTCACAGTCAGGACAATCTAGGAAAACAATTTATATTTATTTGGATCTTAATGTTGTGGTGCCTTCGTCGTTTCGGATAAGCGTACATAATAAAAGTGCTTTAGCTATTTAATTTGGGATCTGGGTAAAGTATATTTATTTCGAACTTCATACAAAAAATATCCGTGGAAATTCTTTAATAGAAAAAATCATTCTGCAAAATTAAATCAACTGTGAAAGAGGAACAAGCAGGTATACAAACAATGAAGTGATCCTGAGTAACTTGGTGGCGTAGCGTATAAGCGCCGCAGCACGTGACCGTTGTCGTTAAGCAATTTCACAAGGGTCGGTCACGGGATGGGTGACTAAAAAATTATTATCTCGAGCTACCCCGTGCTCCGGAAGGCAGCCGTTGGCAGTCATTAATACCCTCCAATTAGCATTGCTTGCGTGGAGGGTCACGGCCTATCTTCCTTAACCATCCTTAAAACCTGAGCGTTGCAGTGGGAACGAAAAAAGGGGCTGATAATGTAGGTTTTTAAAAAAAGGATTCCAATTTTTTCATTCAAAGTCAAATTATAATTTTTCAAAGAAACTTCATCATCATATCAGCCGTTCGATGATCACTGTTGGGCATAGGCCTCCCCATGGGTCTTCATGACGATCGGTCCTGCGCTTTCGGCATCCAGCGGCTTACCGCTACCTTTATTAGATCTTCGGTAACTTATTCATGTACTTTTCTATCGTCTTACATTTTTACTAATAAGAAAAACGAGAGAAAAACCATCAATATTAACAATTTTTTATAATCATCTGTAACAATCAATTTATTATGAGGTCACAATCCATTAGAATATTGAATCCCAAACCAAAAAAAACGTATCAGTATGAGGTCACAATCCATTAGAATATTGAATCCGAAACCAAAAAAAAACGTATCAGTCACAAAATTATAAACTTGCAGCAATATTATGTTTTTCACCTTTTTTAATCGACGAACAAAAAAGCAAGTTCTGATTTATTACCTATACTGTAACTTTCTTAACCTCTGCACATAAACTATACAACTTACAATATAGTTTGATAAATATTTACAAAATAGTAAAACTACTTATCTATTCTATAACTAAAATTATAATAAATATAAATAAAATATCTCCCAAATCATTGCCAACAGGTAAGGTGCCCAGAAGACTGCGAGTGTTTCCTCTTTGAATTACCAAACTAATTCTATACCTATACTACACCTCACTTATAACCACAGGTCGGAATTAGGTAGAGTTATTTATGTACTTGCATCGAAATGTTGATATTAATGGACAATTTCTAATTCTTTGGACATCCGATGTCATTGATGTAAGTTTGGCAACGTCGTGCGTGCAGTAGTTTAAATTGTGTAAAAGTAAATAACTTTTTTTTTAAATCACGGGATTTTTTCTGCTCTTTAAAATTAATCTCGGGATTTGAGGCATATCCACTTTATTCTTTCGCTGTATGAAATTAATGTAAGTACATGAATAACTCTCCCTAATTCCGACCACTGCTTATAACTTGTCATGATTATCAAAATTGGGTTAGTAGTGTTGTTTTTTATATCAAAATAACTGCAAGAATTATATCGGCAAAGTATTTAGACACAATATCGCTGGTTTGCTGGTCCACTAAAAATCGACAAATAAAAAACCCACTTCAAGAAATCTAAAAAACTAAACTAAAAATCTAAAAGGAGATTCATATATATGATAAATTTCAATTCAGGTCTGGCAGAGGTTTCATTTGGGTTATTAATATATTCGAAGTCGTATTCAAGAAACAATTCCTGAATAAATTAACCATTCTATTTTATGATAAATTCTATTTTTCACTATTTATGATTTTTTTGAAGTCGTTTTTATTTTTTAATTAGATCAACGTATACCAGTTGTGAGCCACGTGCGTCTACCAGATCATGTCCTTTTTACCTAGTTTCACGGCAAACCAAAACAATTCCATTTAATGTGCCATTGTTTCACGTAATCCAGTGTTTTGAAACTGGCATTAATAAAAAAAGATACGCGATAGGGATTTATCGATAAGAGCGCTTACTTTTTTATCGGCAAAATTCACTTCCTTGCCTGATTAAGTATTTGAGGTTTAGGCATATATGACATACATTCACTTTTTATTATGACAATATTTGCGATTGAAAATGCCAAGACACTTAAACAAAGATCAGTCACAGGTTGGGTGAAATTTTATTATCTTGACCCCATACTTATTAGAAAAGGCACGTTAACATTGTGCATAAAAGCAAAAATGGCTGCGTCTTACGAGGAATAGTGGGTCATAACCTGATTATAAAATTTATTCCTTTGGTCGTCGCTATTATAATAAAGTCGCTGTAAAATAAATTTGTTGGTTCAAACTTTATAGAGCGTTATTTTGTTGTAATCGATTTTTAGTTTCTTTTTTAGTTTTACAGTTTATTTACAATCAATTTCAAAATAGAGATCTTGGTTTAAGACCCCACTCAAAGCACTAATGATTCCATCAGCAACTGCAGATCTACCTCGTAACTACATTTTTTTCTTTTTGATTGGACACAGGATTCGACCAAAATGCACTCAACATTCAACATTTAACAGACTGTATCGGTTAGGATATTTGAATCAAACCGATGTAGATAGATAGAATTATATTTATTATGCACACAATAAAAAACTTATATTGAATGTATGAATCTTACAATACAGTATTGAGCGGGGAGTGCATTTTGATTGAATGCCACCAAATCGAAGCCAATGTAGCAATCTCAGACTCTAACTATATAAAGCTGTCCAATGACAATACCAGATCCTGGCCCACCTACCTAACATTTACAGAAATAAGGTATTAGTGAAATACTATATGATATTATTATTCTATTTTAAATTCTATCATTAGTACTATTTTAATTATTGCTATGTAAAGAATGCGGATATGAATAAAAAAAATTAAAATCAATTTTTTTATTTACCGTGGAACGGAAATTGATTTTGGACAAGAATTTTAAATATAATATAATATAAATATATACTTCTATATCTTAACTTCTTGATTTCTCAATGACTGAAACGAGCTGAAACGTACACCATAGACATGTCTTATAATTTTGAATTGTCTATTCATAAAATAAAATATCGAAAAAGTACGAATATATTTTATCTCGAGTTCGTGATGAGTTTTGTAAACGGCTACGTATCTTAGGGTGGTCCAACAGCTTTTTATGAATGTTTAATTTATTTATGAGCGAGTATGACGAGACTCTGTCGATTTATGAATATTAATCAATGTCTAGTTTCCTTTCCTGAATATTCGTGAAATGTTTTTTAAAAGAAATATAATACCACTATTAAAATATAAATAATTATTTTAAAAGAATACAGCATTTTATATACTTTGACTTTACCTTACGTTCCCTATTTACTATAAATGTAATAATATTACTAGGGTAGATGCGCAGATGTCAGTCAGTACGGTAGAAATGGTTTAAAGTCCTTTTCACATAGCACGGATACGGTAATGTTTGTTAACGAATCCTAAACTAAAAATCATCGTATTGAAATAGTTTGACTCTGTATATATTACATGTTTATTTAAATTTGCATACTAAAACACTAATAAATTTTTAATGGCACAATAATTACTGAAATCTAATCCTCCAAAGCTTAAAACATCAATACTTGTAATGAAAATTTGAACTTTTTTTTAAAAGAGATTGTATTAATAAAATCGCTTTTCTCTAAATATGTATGTATTCGGTTTACATTTGACAATTTCTTAATTATTGTTGTCGTAACAATTAAACTTAATTATAATAAAATTTTGAATTTTTCTGATAAGAATTCATCTTGTTGATAAATAAATATTATTCTAAAATCCTATTTTATACAATGACCTCAAAATTGAATGGAATGAACTCGACAATATCGAGTTTTTGTATGTATTTCTTTATTATCACTCCACTAAAAACTTTAAATCAAAAATGTCACCGTACCCATGTTATGTAAAAAGACTATAATTATCTTGATATCGCCTTAGTTTGTTTCACAGACTGCAAAGGAGACATACAAACAAATTTTAAGCTAATTTAAAACAAAAAGTAGGTTTAGCATTTATAGTTTTAATGAAGACTGGTGCCTATTATCATTAGCGTATTGATATGTTGCGATCATGTTAAAAATGTAATTATATGCCCAATGATTAATTTTTAAATCTGTACGGTATAATTTTGTATTGAATAAGGAAAGATATCTCCATGCGTACGATTTGCGAAGAAAAAAGCAGCCCTTGCTGAGTTTGTTTGTGGGTGGGTCTTCGTTTGACTTTCACAAATGCTTGCGTGTGTCAGCCTAGACTGAATAAACAATATTAAATTTGACATTTCAAAAAGTACCAACTAATATTGATATCTATTTGAAACTTGAATGTTTATCTCACATCCATGTGGAGCAAATTGAAAATATTCTTAACTTATTGAGGTTTATATTATGATTTATTTAAATAAATTTTAGTTATATCTTTCGTAAATAAAATGCAAAGAGGCATTTACCCGACATATCGATCGATTGTATTTACAACATTAAAAACTGCAAAGCGCAAATCATCATTGACGACACAAGGGCTCCAGCGATCGCTTCTCCACAACCACTTTAACAAAGAATGTAATAATATAATGAAATGTATTAAAGAACAGTTTTTTGTGAAGTTTTGTGTATGCAAATGAGACCTTATGGGGCTTGTCGCGTTGTCGAATGGCCGGCATAAGTTTAAGCTGCGAGGAGGTACAGGATGTGGTGATGACTAAGCGAAAATACTTCTTTGTCATGAAACCTCCTTTGGTAGTTCGATCGACGCCAGCATAAGAACGTCGAGTTGACGTTTACAAATTCAATTTTGATGTCGTGAAAGGATTTGGCGCGAATCTACAGTGCGTTTGAAGTCTTGTCTTTTTTTTTAAGTGTGTTAATCGAAATCTAATTTTCAGCCAGTTTATGATTGATTGACGTGGCCTTTAGTTTTGCATACAATGTGTGTCCAATATAATTTAATATGGGAAGGAAAAATTTAAAACCTTTTTTCACGCAAATTGTGCTGACAGAGCAACAGTCATAGTTAATATCACAAAAATATTTATTAGGTTCACATGTGAAATTGCCCTTTTTCATGAAATAAATGAAGCGATTTTTTTTTATTTCTATTAATTAAAGTGATCACCCATGCAATCAATGCATCTTTGCCAACACGTTGGCAGCTCATTGATGCCCTTCTTGAAGAAAGGAGCTGGACGGGAGGCAACAAATTCTTTTTGCATTTTGTACTACCTCTCGGGTATTGAATTTTTTCCGATGGTCTAACACGGGTACCAAGAAGTTATCCAAATTCTGGAAAAAATAGAGGTCTGTAAGCGCAAGGTCTGGTGAGTACGGCGGATGACGGAGAACTTCCATCCCAGCTCTTATAGCTTGGAGACCGTCTGATGTGCAGTATAAAATCGCGCGTTGTAGTGCAGGAGCAGTGGAGCCGAATGATTGACCAAAGCTGGTTTGAGACGTGCAAGCTTCTCTACCATTATATTCAGTTCTTAACAGTACACATTTGCAGTAATGCTCGTCCCGTTTGGTAAGAGGTTGTGATGAATTACACCGCGTTAGACCACCAAACAGAAACCATTACTTTTCTAGGAGTAAGTTTTCGTTTAGAGCATTGTTTGGATGCTGAACCAGGGTCAAACCTACTTACTGAGCGCTTATGATTGTCGAACAAGATCCATTTATCGTCACAAGTAACAATTCGGTTCAGAATTCCTTCATTTGTATGCCTGTTGAGCAGTGCAAGGCACGTCTCGACGCGTACTTCGCACTGGTGATCATTGAGTTCGTGGGGTAGCCATTTGTCAAGTATTTTTCCCTTGCCAATTTGACGCAAATGGACCAATATTGGTTTTCGACGCCTTAGATTGAGTTTATCAACTTCCACAATCGCCATTAATTCGTCATTTTCAACGAAAGTTTTCGGACTACCACGGGGTTCTTTTTTCTGATAAAAATTTGCAGAACGAAAGCGGGCAAACCAATAACGGGTGATGCGTTCGTTTATAGGGTTCGCTTCGTAAACGTCGATGATGTTGCGTGCTGCTGTGCCGCTTTGCTGCCATGACGGTACTCATATTCCATAATTACTAGAATTTTTAACTTATCCATGATGAAAAATTTTCGAATGCGTTGAAAAAAAAACACTGACAAAAAAACTTTTAAACAAATGACGATTTAAGAAAAAAGAATTACATGTTTTTAAAATAAAATTAATTTGAAATAAGAATTATCAGCCAAAAAATATTTTGATTTGTAATGGCCAGTACGAGAGAACGGCAATTTCATAGGTTAAGACCTATTATATGAAAATCAAGTATTATATACAAACATTGACATACAAACTGAGATATTACAGATATATATTATTAGTGAAATTATGTTTACTTATTGTGAAAATCATATTAGCACAATTGCTATTTTAGTCAACCACAATAAATAACAACTCAACAATAAAAATCGAAACCAACAAAAACATAACCCAACTCAACAAGTACCCAAAATTCAGTACCGTTAACAAATAAACACTGATTGACAGTGTTTATTTGTTAACGGTACTGAATTTTAAACGCAATTACGTCATCAAAATGGCGGCCATGCGCATTAGTAATTTGCGGGAATTATGCCATACCTCTGTCACTTTTGCTTACTGAATAGTTTGATGTCAATAACCGATTTTTCTCAATATACATACAGTTTCTTTACTGCTTATTAAAAAACATGAAAATATAAATAAAGGTAAAATTTTAATATATCATTTATTTTAATTACAAATATTAAATAATGTTCTATTAAAGCCAGCAGAAAAATTGTGAGCTGATAACCAATTCTTAATTAGAGAATTGCGAATTATCCATTTTTATATCTTTTACGGTTAAAGTTGGGAATTCTTACACCAACGTAGGGCATTAATTAAAATTCATCAGTCGCTCTTTGAATTCTAATTGTTATGACGTTTGAAATAAATCTTAACGTATGAGTTCGAGTCCCATATCAGAGTGCCAGAGACAAAGTGTAGCATCGTGAATCCAAAATTAATTAAATATAGTTATTAGAACTAAACAAATATCTTTATCGAAAGTTATATTTATGTAAAAATAGTTATTTCGGCTGTTTGGGTGGATTGCCTGAACATAAGTAGATAATACGCTCTGTAGAAGCGAAAAAGTAACAAGTGCTATAAAAAATCATGAGTCCTTTTAGATCCTACGTAGCTTAGTCATTACATTTGTCACTTGGATTGCGAAAGGTTCTAGTCCATCCATCTCAGACTGCCAGGGCAAAGTGTATTTATTAGGAATTAAGAAATTCTTAACTGCTTTGAAAAGGGTTTTAAATTTAAAATTCTCAACGTCATCCGTGATCAGAAAAGCACGTTCCGGCTGCATATGTAGTCGTTAATACCCACGAATCCGCACTGGGCCCGCGAATCCGGGTCATGGTCAATTTTTTTATACGATTCTTCATTAGAGAAGGCCTATGACCCTAAATCAATCAGACTCATTATAAATAATATAAAGTCATGATAGATAATAAATTTACTATATAATATAAAGTAGTTAGTAGTATTAATATTTCTGTACGGAACACAAAAAGACGTAATAATTTGTCTAAAAGCCACTCTATGTATGCCGCTTTAAATTATTTTAGTTCTAACCATCACAAACTAACAGATAAAAAAATATCAACACTCATACCTTTTCTCTTTATATTCACTAGTATAGATATACGATAAGCTTTACAAAATATTCGGTCAAAAATCCATACTAGAATATCTAGTACTCAAATTAGCGTTTATTGTAACAGGTATCTGTAGTATCCATTAAAATAACAAAGCTATTCGCCCCGCATTTTTAGCTAAAAGCCTTCTCTTGGCGCGTTGCAGGCAATTAAAATTTATAGTGCCAGCTTAAGGTATTTCAATGGAGTTAATGATGAATATCTATACGAAGCACATTTAGACACTGTAATTTTTTTATTAATTATAAATTATAGCCTATGTTACCCGCTTATTAAGTAGTTTCCCGTGACTGAAAGAATTTTTTAAATCGCTCGAGTTGTTTCGGAGCCTATTCAATGCAAAGAAATAATCAAATCTTGCCTCTTTTAATGAGAGAAAACTAATATTTCACCACCACGACCAGCCCTTTTACGTCCCCACTGCAGGGGCTCAGGCCTTCCTTATGGATGGTTAAGGAGGATGGGCCATGACCCTCCACGCTGGCCCAATGCGGATTGGAGGGTGTTAACGACTGCAAATGCAGCCGGGACCAACGGCTTAACGTGCCTTCCGAAGCACGGAGTAGCTCGAGATAATAATTATTTGGTCACCCATCCCGTGACCGACCCTTGCGAAAGTTGCTTAACGACTACGATCGCGGGCCGCGGCGCTTATCCACTACGCCACCGAGCTATTAACTTATATACAAATAAATATTAGTCAACATCACATACATTGCTCAGATTCCAAGATGAGTAGCTAAAAGCTCACATATTTCCGTTACAGTACAATTTCTGAGATAACAAAGCCTACAAACACCCAGACCCGAGACAATATACAAAAGTTCATTTACTACACTGACCCGACAGAGAATCGAAATCGAAACGTAGTAGATGACTTGCCTAACAGGCGTCCGAGGCACTCTATCTAATTAAACTCTATCTTTATAATAGACTAGCTGTTTTCCCGCGACTTCGACCGCCTATATTTATTATGTTGCCCACTATAAGCTTCCCGCAGGTAAAGGAATGAGGAATTATTAAAAAAAAATTAGTTTCCAAAATCAAACTGGATGTCGCTACGGTACTTCCTTGATTTCTCCATGACAACCCTTCCGGTTTTCTTTCATGTATAAAAGTAAATCAATTTTCAAAACTCAATAAACATATAACGTTAAATTAAATTATAATGCATGTAAAGATAATAGATTTTATAATTGTACTGTTATTGAAATTGAAAACCTCCTACTTTACTACATTATCAACGTATATTTTATTAAGAAAAATAAAATTGACAATGTAACTCCATTCTTACCTAGTTCCAGGGCTCAGTTGTCGCCTAGAGTATTATCATCACAGAATATACTCTGTGTTATTATGTTCCTTGGGTGTCGCAGTGTATGGTGCCGTATTTGAGTATTGTTTTAGTATGCGAGTCGTTATCTAGTTGTATAGTTGATCAAAGTAAAATATCCAACTAAAGAGATTGGTTGACGATAGATATACAACCTCCACAGAACCCTTTACTTGTACAAGCAAACACAGAGTCTATATATAATAGCATCGATATAATTATCTGCAGCGGGTGTCGTCTACAAAGGGTTGTCTTACACTTGACAAGCGTGTGCACGCGCAACCTTTGTATATACGCCGCTTCTGATCAAAAGATATAGGCACTGATTTTTCGCAGTAAAGAAAAAGCTACTTTTTAAATAGATCATTATTTTGTTTTTTTTTTTATATTTAATGCAACAAGGAGATATATAGTCATAGGGTTATAAAAATCTTCAGTCAAAATGCATTTCCCTTATAAAATTTTATTTATATTTGTCTTAAAAATACTTTAAAAAGCCGTTTTCAGTTACCAATTACACCTAGCCTACTGGCAGAGTGCTCTTCAAACTGTTATTGCGAAGAAGAACCTGAAAAGGATATTTCAAGTATCAAAATGATAAATATTATGACATAATTACGAATTGCATTTTATCAATTTTGCATTCACAATGCAAAATAAATACGTTTAATAAAACAAGCCTTCGAAAGCGTCCCCATAATACTAAATCGTATCAGCGCCATCTAACGTCTACAGTTTGATACCTCCTTCATCGATCGATCGCAGATCAATCCGCCATCGACAATCAAAGATAATTAATAAGGCCGCACACAATGGATCAAGGAGGTTTGAATACGATCCGCTCGCGATAAAGTACGTTAGACATGTTTACAACATTACTACATACTTTACATAATGTTGTTTGCGAACTGTATTTTTAAGACGGAACCAGACGTGTGCAAAGATGTGGTCAAATAAGCGTGGCAGAAGCGTTGCTATAATCATATTTCGATAATGGAACATACAAATGAGCTTTGTCATCTATTTTTTTGAGCGCTCAGCAAAAATACTAGTGTACAAATATTTGTTATTTATTTACTTTAAGCAAATTAAGACAAATTAAAATAATATTTGAATTTTTCAACATTTTATTGCACATATGCGACAGAAAATGTTATTATTTTTTAAGATGTACACACGGCTGCACGTCAGGTTACCACAATATGTCTAATTTCTGCAATTGATTTTGACCTCTACCCCAGTGTACTAAGGCTTAAAATCGAATGGGAAATATGACGGTTTTATAGCTGCTGGCTGTACTTAAAGTTTAAGTACCTATAATAATCGAAGAATATAATATTAGATACTAAACTCTGGGTGTCAAGACAAAAGAATCATCGCGTGCCACAATGAGATATCAATACCGACAATGGGATTGCGTGTGCAGTGGGGACGTAAAAGGGCTGCTGGTGGTGGTGGTGGTGGTACAAAACTATTCACTCACTCCGGGTACAAAGTGACTGAAATCTTTGTCAAATTTTCTCTATAAAAATTGTACTTACTCACCTATGAAAGGAAATTAAAAAAAATAGTGAATTTAACTGAACAACTTTATAGCGTAACGTTTTGACTGTAAGAATCTTTATTAATATACTTTATTTTTCATTATTTTAATTACCCTTTATTTAAATAAAAAATATTTTTTTGCATTTGATTTATTTCACACCCTACTGCACTCAAATACGAGTTGAAGTAATTACTTGAGATTTTCAACCAATCATCGAGAATTTTAATGCAGTAAGAGCACAAAACTTTTGAGAGTTTTTATCAAGTAATTACTTTTAACTCGACTACAGATAAATATGACGGTCAAACAAAATCCTCAAAAAAAAAGGCAAAACCATAATACATTGTTTATCCTCAAAATTTCAGTAAAAAGGTGTTATATTTTCATGTTTCAGTGTCCATTATTTAACAATACGAAAGCTAAAAGAAGTTGTATAGGCTTTATTAAAAGCTGCTTAAACAGGTTAATGTGTTTTTTTGTTCATTCACCCTATTTATAGAGTTAAGGTATGGACGTATAGCTCGCGACAGTCAGCTACCGTCGTCCTACTAAATAACACTGTCGAGCTAGCCTTTGCCTGTACCGCCGGATGGTATTATGCAGAGGCGGCGCAAGATCATATAATGTGGGCAGGGTATATTTTGTCCATAGGTTGTAATATTAATAATATGGTTTTTAAGTCATGGGGCCCTTTGCACCGCGAGGTGAAATTCTTGTGTAGATATATACGTCGTCGTCTCTGGTTTTATGTACCATTATCATGAGAAGTCATTCGTGTAGCTGTGTCAGTTAGAAAAAGAGAGAAGACGCGATACGATGTATCTTTCTCTACATACATTTGCATGTGTAATTAACGCGGAAGAGAATATACTCGAATGATTTGACAGTTTATGTGTATAGTTATGTCAAGAGAGAGGGAAATGGTGCACTGTGAACCATTCTGCAGATGTAGATTTTCCCTACACCATCTAGAATACAGCCTTTACGAAAGTTGCGAATGTTAAGCAACTTTCCTAAAGGCTGACAATGTGCGGCCGAACAGAAAAAGTAAGAGAAAATTGTTAGTAGTTTAAAGTCATTAATAACCTAAAGCCATTAATTTATTTTTATATTTCCTTGTTACTACGAGTATTGGTGATTTGCTTACTTTTAACCAATCAAACGTTTTATCAAATGATGTTAATTTACTTAATATCTCTCGCATACCACTATCCCATGCTGCACCTTTTTGCTCAATTCCGCGCCGTATTTCGGCTGCGCGCGCGCTGCTTTATCTCTTATCTCTGAGATACTGCTGCTATCCCCCTGAATCTTTATACGCTTGTATGAGATCGCGGGAGATATACAGCCAAAGAGCATTGATTAACAGATTCGTATAGATATCGCGATATTTAAGCGCTCATATCTTACGGGGATTTTGAATATATCTAAGCTCTAATCAGTATTGACACCTTCGTGGGAAAACGGTGTAAGTCAGCTTTATTTACTTTACACATAAAAAAAGAGAAAGACTTAAAAAACGAAAATATATGATTAATAACTAGAAAACGCTTTTTGAATTTATTTCAGTTTTTCAAAAACTTTTCAGGTACACAATAAAAAACAAAAAAAAAACAGTCATTTTATATGACCTAATCAAATGTGTATTCATCTAAATCGGTTCACTATTGTGAACGAAAATGTGTCAATGAGAAAGATAGATATAGAGAATGGACTGGACACCAAAAACAAATCATAATTAATTTAAAAAATGAGATTTCGGATTGCAATTAATTTAGGGTTCCGTCCCCAAAGGATGAGCTGTCCGTCTGTCTGTCACCAGGCTATTCGCATGAACCGTAGTAGCTGGACAGTTGAAATTACATAGACGAATCTCTGTGGGCGCTAAAAACAACTAATATTAAAAAAGAAAAAAAATATATTTAAGGAGGCTTTCTCGTTTCATTAATTATCGCTCCACTTACAGAACACCGCATATTTCATCAAAATCGACGCAGCTTTTTTTGGAAATAAAAGTTATTAATAGAGGTATTAAAGGAGCGAAAAAGAAATGTTTTAAATAAAACAGACTTTTAGAAATATATGAAAAAAATGAAACATAATCGTTAGAAGTTCTCTAAGTAATTTGTGACTGAACCAAATGACACATACCCGAGATAATGCAGAAAATTTCATTTTCTATATTGACCCGACCTGTATTTGAACCCAGAACCTGAGAGATGACGGCAACATGAAACCACTCTGCCACGGAGGTCGATGAATAGTTTTGAACTGTATATTCTTTTAATACAATCAATTGCTTAAATATGTACTGTTATACACGATTTTATCTTCTAAAACACAAGCAAACAAACACTACCCTTATTAAGCTTTATATCAGTAATGTTAATATTCCTATTTGGATCTAAACACCAACGCCATAAGGTTCACATTAAGTTAGCTGACCATCGATCCACGATCCAAATCCTTGTCCCCGAGTTCGAATTAAAAACTTCTAATTGGGTATTTAAAAATCATTAATTGAACACGATATATTACTGTGGACCTACCAACTATATTATTAATATTATAAAACGAATTTAAACTTGTTACTTTTAAATATGCTTCAACATGTCCATGTATCGATAACATGTCCGAGCCTGTCATATGTAACAGTTCGGTCTACGATTGTGTAGATTAAGCAACTTTCGCAAAGGCTGTTTGTTGGATGGAGGAACAACATTCCAATCTCTAACTTCTATGTTTTCTGGCGCCAAATGACAGATTGTGATCCAATTTCCTTGTATAAATATGACTTGTATAATGGCGACATAAACATAAATAGGCTGAAGTTGAATGTCTAATGCAGAAGAAAAACAAAATAAATCAGATGCTAAACTTATCATCAAATGTAATCGTAAAACCAAAATAAAAATTGATTTTTATTAACATGGGTACCATTTAACAGCTCTCGGATAAAAAAAAATCATATGTAAGGATAATTAAATAATAACATTTTCTTCCAGGAGGATTGGCCATTTTGTTCATTTCTTCTCGCAATTAAAGCTTTATAATAAAGGGAAAATTAATAAATACTTTGACGTTGACGTTGGATGGATACCTGAACATTGATGAGAATACACTCTATAGTTGCGAAAAGTACCAAGTGCTTGAAAGATTCGGCAGTCCTGTTAGGTCCTGGGTAGCTCAGCGGTTAGAGCAGTCGCCCGGATAGCGAAAGGTCGTGGGTTGGAATCCCGTCTCAGGGTGCCAGGGACCAAGTGGATTTTTTAAGCATTTTGTATTAGGTATATATAAACCAGTTGTTCAAATATTTTTTTTGTTTCGCAATTATAATTTGTTTGAATTCAAACAGCAAGTATACATAAATATAAGGAGGTCAATCAATACGGACAGTTACGGATGCTGGAATATCCATGTTAATCTGAACGAGCACATCGTGATTTGAGATCAGCGGTCTTTCAGGAAGGCACGGCGGAACCACCGATCGCATCTAACCTT
Organism: Diatraea saccharalis; assembly: GCA_918026875.4. Lineage (NCBI taxonomy): Eukaryota > Metazoa > Arthropoda > Insecta > Lepidoptera > Crambidae > Diatraea > Diatraea saccharalis. The sequence continues at coordinate 2,088,908 of OU893336.1, forward strand.
CTTATTTGTTATACAACGTTTTGTTTTCCAATTCGATTTTTGTTTACAGAAACACTTTATCGTTCCTACATATGTACAGATGGTAGCAAGCAAGTTTAAAATCAAAATCTGATTTGACAACCTCAAACCGCCAGTTTGAATGATTCAATTCAATTTTTATTGCAAACATGATACAAGATAATCTACACCTTAACATGAACCCTGACATTTCTATTTGGGATTTGTCATCTCGGACGTCTAAGGTCCTTTCGTTGAATAACTCGGTGATATCATAAATAGCATCATATACATTGCTTAGTTCCTTAATTAATATAAAATAAGGAAGCTGAAGCACTTATATCTCGGTAATCTGAAACAAAGAATGTAACTTTACATCAAGACCCGAGGCAATATAGAAAATGCTATATTGTTATTGACCTGACCAGGAATCGAACCTGAGGCCTCATAGATGGCGACACCTTGCAACCGGTCAACATACGATATCGACCTTGTATATATATATATTTTTTTTAATCTTTAAAAATAATATACAAAGGAAAGATTTCATTGTTTTTTTGTCTGCATCAACAAGGCAAGACTGATTTTAAAAAATCTTTCACCTACGGGTAGTTACATCAAATGGGGGTGGAAATAGGTGATAATTCGGGAAAACAGCTACTTTTAAATAAATGAAGTTTTAATGCTCTCATTCTCATTCGGTTAAAAGCGTAGCCGCGTCTAGAGGTTTACTATGTTATGTCGATTTATAAAGTTCGTAGAAATTCTAAAAAGGAAATCTCTCGTTTTAAAATCACAAAACAATATCCTTATGGCGTAGTACCCAGATAGTTTAAATAGCCAAAGGTCGAGCTTCGTGAGGAGAAACGTAAATAATTAGCGATAGGGCTAATTAAACCTATCTGCAGATTCACTGAAGCCCGGTGCCACTGTCTCGACAAATCTTAAACGGACATTAATGGAGAAGTTGAACCTAAAGTTAAAGAAACATAACTATGATTTTTTATGTATCATCTTATAGACCGTGGTGAAAGATGAGGATTTTTCTATTAAAACTATAACTACACAACTCTATAAAAACTACAATTATGGCATGGGAAAATATTCTGCAAAACTTTTTGATACCTGATTGCACACTGAGGCAGAAACAATAAATTGTTTTTCTTATTTTATTTTTGAGCATGTTTCTGAATTTTCATTTCAGTTACCTACATAGGTAGTATGTACATATGATTTCATAAATCTATAAATCGTTCGAATATCGGTAGAGTTAAACTAATCACTGATTAAATCCATTGGTGCTTTGTTGAATCGGCCAATCACCAAATGCGGCTGCAATGTCCAACCAGTTTCCTTGCGCAGAGTTTTCTGGATCTGTCTGTTGTATATTACGGGATTTGCATATTCTCTATTCCATATATTCTGTTTTTATATATAGAGGAGCTCTATGTGCAGTGATTTCAGATGCAGAGGTTGAGCAACGTTCGCAAAGGTTGGCATGCATGACCAGAATTTATTGCTACATTCTCCTTCCCGTTTCAAACACACGTCGAATCGTTGATCTTGGATATATCTGCAATAGTTAACACTCACCAATCCGCACTGGATCATCGCGTTAGATTAGTAAAGCTCGTCAGCCGTTTGCGACTCTATCCATAGTGGTAGATTGTGTCCCAACAGAAGGCGCATCAAATGATTACACCACACATTCGCAAGTATCATTAAAAAGTTCAAATTTTATAGAAGATAACTCCGAATTCAAATTACGAAAATGTGTGATTTTCATTTGTTTTTCTTACTGTCAAATACGAGTGAATCTAATGAAGAAGTTCGATACGTTTTAAAATTTTATTACAAAAAAGGTGAAAATGCAACGCAAGCCGCGAAATATTTTAAATAAAATGGATGCCATTTTTATTGGTATGATCGAAGCAAGATCGGCATATTAGTAATTACGACGTAGCTGAATAACTACAGATTGACCACAAAACAGTTTTGGTGTATTTGAAAAAAGCTGGGTATACAAAAAGTTGGATATTTGGGTAGGTACCTCGCTGAAAGAAACCTAATGAACTGTGTACTCATTTGTAATTCTTTATTACGTGTAATGAAACCAAACTATTTTTAAAAAGGCTGATAACTGGTGATGAAAAGAGAATCACGTACGACGAGAACATGAGAAAAATATCGTGGTCAAAGGTCGGTCAGGCTTCACAGACTGTGACGAAACCCGGGTTAACTCGCAACAAGGTGATACTATGTGTATGGTGGGATTGGAAGAGTACTTTTCAGGTACCGCCAGGCAGGACCATCAATTCTGAACTCTACAGCGGCTAGAATTAATAGAAGGGGTGTGGTTTTATATCACTTTAGACCTCACACGTCTTTTGCCACTCAGCAAAAATTGAGAGAGTTTGGCTGGGAGATGTTAATGCAATCGCCGTATAATCCTGACCTTACATTCCCACCTGTTTCGGCCTTTTCAAAATCCTTTAGGAAGTGTCAGGTTAACATCACGCGAGGATTGCCAATACCACTTGTCGCGGTTTTTTAATGAGAGATCCCAAAATTTCTATAGCAATGAGATCATGTCGCTACCTACAAGATGTCAAATAATTATCTTACTAAATGGTACGTACATACTTTAGTTAAATGTAAATAAACTGTATTAGAAAAACGATTTGAATTTTCATATAAAATGCGAAGAAACTTTTATGGTAGAATACAAAATCAACAACGATTTTATATAATGTGGTAAAACCAGCACAATATTATTGATCAAGCTTGAATTAACATTTCTCTTTCTTATCACATATGTATGATCACTCAGTTATTTTCGTTTTTTTATTTTCTTACCAAATTGCAGTGTAAATGTACAACCATTTAGTACAAATTGTCAATACAATCTCGATTGTACCGAAATGGAATCCGGTTTTTCGAAACATTACCTGTTAATTAAACTATTATCTTTTCCCAGGTGAATTAATAAACATAACATTGGAATGTTTTACTAAAAAACAAAAGAGAAATCCGGACTCTATACCGATTACTATAAGAATTATTTTTTAACATTCAACAACTTTACACGTTACTCTTTATTAGGTTCTTAAAAATACTTTAAAAGGGGACGCAATCATTTCCAAATTCCCGTCAAAGTAAAAAGTGTTGATTAAATACAAGTAGTCCCGCATTAATTCTCAGTTTAAAAGAGACACAATATATTTAGCGGGCAACACTGATGGTTACAAATCAATTTTGGTCGGGCAACATTACTCAGTTGAGCTAATTACTCTCTCCGAAAGTTCCTCGCATATCTTCAACACTGTATTGAAACAAAAGCAATATGTGACGAAAGAAATCAGATTCGTGGAAAAATAAATATTCTTTTGAAATCAATATTTGTACGTATTGATCGTTAATAACATTATCTAAACAAGATCTTTTTGCATTTATCGATGCAATTTTAAGCGAGCTATATTATATAGGCCATATTTCACTTATTGTTTTTATTTTTCCTGACTGCTAAAGTATATTCTATTTTTGAAAGTGCTTCGGTGTTTATAGTTTGGTTTATCTTAGGTGGCTTTTACCAAAGAGCCTTCACAACGGCGAATTAGAAATAAAGTAAGAAATATCTTTATTTTGGTACACAAATAAATAAACATATCGAAGCTGGAAAGCAAAGACGTAGCTTAACCTGCAAAACCAAAATGGATGTTTAGAGTAGAAAATCTTTATATTTTTCCAAAAAATTGACTTAGGAACACCTTATTTATTACCATGTACGTTTATAAGAATTAATATTGGAAAAAAATGTTTTTCTGCTTTGATGAACATTTTTTTTTACCACGTGTTTGTTTTCAATTGTTTTCAATCAATTTCACAATCACAATGCTATACTAAAAAATATTCATAATAATTCTTAATACAATTTATAACATTGACATAATAAGGAAGTATATAAAAGGAGGAAATAAATGTCACTTAAAAAATAAATTATCATATTTATCTTTTTTGTATGTAGATTAAGCTGTAAGGTTTGGTCATTCTTGCAGGATTCCAGGGGGGCAATTCTACTAAAGAAATTTTGTTTAAAACGAATCTAAAACGGATCGAAAAAGGATCAAAACCGAACGAAACCACAGTTTTTAATGGTTTTTCTATTCTACTAAGTGACATACGATACAATTCCAGCTAAAATGTAACTGAAATTGTATCGTATGTCACTTTGTAGAATAGGAAAACCATTAAGTTTGGTTTCGATCCGTTTTCGATTCGATTTAAACAAAATTTATTTAGTAGAATTGGCCCCCAGATGCCTCCCCTTAATTCTACTTAATGTTAACGCAATAATCTCGTCGTAATAGCGTTTCATTTGATGCCATTTTGTCATTAATTGGTCTATTATTATTATAGGTACGTCTTCTTCATAAATTAATGGCGACATATTTGTTTGTTATATTTTAAAATAGTAACAAGGGTTATGACAAAAAGACTAGTTATTGAATTTGACAATCACAATTTCCCAAAGTTTTGTTCACAACCGACCAGTGGGTAGAGAATGAATATTGAGGGTGCCTACTGAATAATTCACCTCTGTATACTAATTTTTAAATACAATTATAACAAATAAGACAGCGTTAAACATTTTTTTTTATCTAAGAGAATAAAGAGCTCAGAACATTTCTATGATTGGAATGTTCTGTTAGAAGGGTCGAAAACTCACAACCCAATCAACTTTGAAAACCACTGAGTTAGATAAAGAATTCTAGTAAGGTTAAAAATTGCCATTACAATATACTATTCAATAGTACCGTAAAAAAAAATAGTTTTAGATAAAAAGACATTACAGTGTTCTTTCATAAAAATAAAAGAACACAGTTGTGATATATTTTCAAAAGTACATCCATTTCCTGTCCAACAAATCCATCACAGTGAAAAAAAAGTAAAAAAACTCATTTACGAATAAGAGTTCCATATTCAAATTGGTGGTCGCGACGATTAGCATCCAAGATGGCGGACGGAGCAGCCCGATTTTCGTCCAGTGATACAGTATTTCAATTTCCTGTTCAACTTTATCGTAACACGGTGATCTAAGTTTGACAAATAAGTTCATTTTGACGAGTCAGCCGGTGATGGAGCGGGCAATTTATCATTTTAAAAGATTATATCCAGTAGCTGGCTCATTGGAAATGCGATAAAATGTACACCTACACGGATTGAAAAGAATCCGTAGTATTTACGTTGTCAAATGAAATTTATGTTTTATTTATTTTTTATCGATTAAGGTTTTTATATAAAGAATATAAAACCTTTCTATTGACATTTGCATGGGGAATGCGGACGTTTCTATAGTGCTAGTCTCTTATAAAACAGCTTCGAACTCTAAAGGTTTATTTCATTGAAGCTCTATGACCTTTCTATGACTTGACAGAGCTGCGTTCGAATTCGTTCGTTTAATGCCTGTTTTCACTAACCTAGAACAAGGCGTAGCTTAACTAGAAATCTCTTAATATAAAGAACAGCATAAGCAGATATGTCATTTCACCAAACCTGTAACGTTAGGTATTGACTTAACATCTGCTTAGATAGGCAACGATTATCTATGATTTTTCATGCTGCAGTTCCTTTTATTTTTTAATGTATAGCAAATTTGTGTTTACACAATTACACTTATGTTACGTTAATGACCTTTATACGTAAAGAGATATTCGAAAATATATCCTAATTTTTGGTAATAAAACAAGAAAAAATATATGTGATCTTGTTTTTATACGAGCACCGGAGTCGTCATTGTCCATTTATTAAAAGTCCTAAAATAAAAAAGTCTCATTGCATATATCTTAATTATATTATATAAACTCCTTGATGCCAAGTTACTAAATTGATTTTATCCCTTGACACATCCACTGTGACCAAAGAGTAAATGTATTATGTCACATAACGCAAATGCCCAGCGCTAAGCGCATGTCGTTAAGTGACTCCTTGTCATAGATAAAACGCATTTTCACCTTTGACAACGCCTAAATATTCAGGTAGGTATCAGATTTTGGCCGCTCCTAAGTGAAAAAGGACATAACAGAATCATACCTCAGGCTCATCGTCATGATTGGTCTTTTGCAACACAATCTCATCATAGATGTATTAAGCCTTACAAATCATTTAAGATTTCATTATGACATACCAATGAAGATCTCAGCAAAGAGGACATGGCTGGCTGGTGATGATGATGAATCAATACAGTTATACGCAAGACCCAAGGGCACAGGAGTAAAAAAACAGAAAGAAAAGATTCAGTATACAAATACGAAATATTTAATTTTTTTTTTCATCATATTGTTACCCTATATCACTTGCGTATGATGTATGTAGCTCTTCCGTAGGTGAAGGATTTTTCGTAATCGGATCAGTATTTCTGAAAATTACTCTCTACAATCAAATAAAGTAAATTAATATATTTGATCAATTATGTATTTACATAGATATACTGAAAAATATTCTTAATGATAAAGGATTAAAAAGTGCCAGGGACAAAGTGGATTTTTTAAGCATTTGCACATTAAAAAAATAAAGTAAAGTTTGCTACGTTATAAATATACGTAGAAATATTTTCTATGCGCTAATTTCCATGATCTCCCACACAGCTCGTACAGCGCCAATGCCACGTAGTTTATCCTTTTTATTTAAAAGTGTGGAATAATAACGATGTACGCATACTAAGTTCTTCCCTTTTTGCTCAGTTTGAGGTTAGAAATTGATATCATGTTTTATTGATGCAAATTTGGTACACATTATATTATTTAGAATTTTGTTTATCCAAGAAAACCACTTGATATTATATACAAAAACATATTTTCATTTAATTTCACTGAAAACCAAACCTAGAAACAATTTTCAGAACATCTATATACTTAGTTACCATGATTTTTATATAACTCAAGTCCCTTAATATGTATTTTTGGACATGACAGACGATGTCGTTGCACACTGTGAATAAATAAAAACGTATTTATTTATCCATAAAAAGTTGCGCAATTATAATATTAACGCCACCTAGTGACATCAAAACTAATGCAACTGAAACGTTCCAAAACTGAAAAGTCCCATTAAAAATTTGTTCACTTTTATATGTTGATTATACTGGCAGCAATTCATTGTAGCACGCTTTACCGTCCGTAACGCGGCGCAGCGCAGCGCGTTGAAATAGCGAAATAATTGCGAAGCGCGGCCTTAAATCTGTGCGCACGTCATTTGTTTATTAAGGGCCCCGCGCGCGAGCCTTTTAGCATAAATACACTCGGACGCGAGACAAGGAGCCTTCAGGCATTGTGGTGACCGCGTAATTATGTTGATAGAGGCCACACGGTCTAATCAGTTTAGGAGATCGAGAGCATCCATATTGTTTGGCTTGACGTTGACGCGGCTGTTTAATTGCAATTTTATTTTATGCTTCACATTCCCATCACAGATTGCTAGGGACAAAGTGAATTTTTAAGCATTTTTCACTAAGAATATTTTTTATTATATTTTTTGCACAGCCATTTTATACACTTCCAAAAAGTACTTATTATCCAAGTATTCCCTTGGAATTGAAATATAAAACGTAATTTTAAATAGCTAAGCAATTTCCGAAATTGTTAATTTAATCATCAAAGGAAGGACAGTTATAATATTAAACGTTTGGGGTGGAATTTCTAAAAATCCCGTGTTTGGGCTCATTAACGGTAGGTTTATCTCTGTGCAAATTTTCAAATTCACAGACCTAATAAATTTGAATTCAGTCAGACAATGCAAATAAATGAATGAGTTAAATAAACACAGAAACAAAAGCAATGAACCAGGAATCCCTATACCGTATAAAAGTACCAGGGGAACATTACGTTAAAAGAGGTGGCCGTAGCGCTGGCTTGTCAACCGCTGAGTGCACACACATAAATACAACGACGACATTCTTTGCGGCCACCGCCGCCGCTGCTATGCGCTCCTGGTACACCGTCTCGGATGCGTTTTATAAATTTTTATAAACGAGCGCCGAGAGCGCCCGATAAGTTTATTCCTCCCATAAATTTTGACTTGCCTGTTCCAGACAGGAGTTCATTGATTTATTAATGGCTACTGCAAACGTAAATTATGAATTTGCAGATTGCCTATACTTTTTTTATACGATTACCAATTAGGTACTTTTATTACCCATATTATTTTGTTACGAAACTGAAATAGGATGGCATCTTAGAGAATTAATTAATATTAAATATGAAAATTTATTTGTTTGATTGACAGGTTAACAAGATCACAAGGATTTCAAATACAAAAGAAAGCACTAGATGGCGACTCTACCAAAAGTTGATTTTTCCAGGAAACGAATGAACTAAAGATAGTCATTTCCGTTCCTTTTAATTAACATAAAAAAAAAACAAATTTGCACAAATTTCAAATTCAAAAACTTAGATATTAATACAAATACGAAAAAGTACAAATAGCATATGAGTTGTTTATTGAGTTTTGAAAATTAATTTAAAAAAAAACCGGAAGGCTTATCATAGAGAAATCAAGAAAGTACCATAGTGACATCTAGTTTGATTTCGGGAACTAATTTAAATACATCCTCATTAAAGTGAAATCACATGACAGCTCATCACTTTTAAAGAGACGTTAGCATGGTATGGTAGATTCAATATAAAAAAAAATCAACAAAGCTAGAATACAAAGTACCATTTTCTAGATATTCTTTACAATATTTAAAATTCTTGTTGCTAACCTAATAAAAATATATATTATTCTGTTGATGAAATTTCATTGAAAATAAATAAAATCTTGTACTACTATTTCATTAATAAAATATTTTAATAGTTTTATAAAGGTTCAATATAGAAGACGTGAATAAAGAAAAAGGTGATAATATCTATTCAATATCTTTTGTCTCTGAAACACAAATTATTGCTGAGCTGATCTGTCGCTGCAGAACCTTTTTGCATCGGCACGGCACATATACAGCCTTATGTAATCGTAAATTGATCATCCACTGCCACATTCAGAAACGTCAATTTAGTTTTCCTTTAAAAAATTGTCTACGTTGTTATAGTTTTTAATACATTTGTAAACAAAATTAAAACGGTAACGCTTCTAAAACAGCATATGAAAATATACTTAACATTCAACACAGACAGAACCTTCTAAAATAACCTTTATACCCCATCACGATATTAATATTTCGTTGTGTAATTGCGAACCGTTTAACATGGCAAATGAGCATTTGTTGGAAGCAATAAATCTATTGATGCAGGTTTCTGCTATAATCAAATTTAATGCGCATCACATAGAGATGAGCGCACCCACGCTGCGCCTACGACGGTAGGGTGGCCACGTGTTTAGAAGAAAAACAAAGACTTTCAGGGGAAAAGAAAACAAATATAAATCTCACTACCTAAGCTCTTATAAAAATTCAATCCTTACACATAACTTGTATCTTCATATTTACAGACCCGGATCTAATAAGGGACAAGTGGCACTTGCTCGGGCGCCAGTAGGGGGGAGGGACTGATATGCTTCAAAATCCCTAAATGAAATAAATTAAAAGATCATACACTACAAAAATATGAGAGTATGAAGTCCAGCTTCACGTAGCGTAGTACCTCCCGTACTGTAAGGTTAAAAAACCGTAGATCCGGGCCTGCATATTTATTTATACTATCATATAGATATTGTTTATGTAGGTAGGTATGTTTAATATTACTGTCACTTTACTTCTTATTTATTTATTTTTCTTTGACAGCACTGATTGTCTGGAAGAGTATATTTTGAATAATATACTCTTCCAGACAATATTGTTGACAATATTTTTGAGAATCAGAATAAAAAAATACTGAAATCAAACTGGATGGTGGGAAGCTACCTAGAGTTAAATACATAGGATCTGTATCGCAGCATACAATAATGACCGATATAACACAATGAACGATGACTATATGGAATAAATAGCATTCGCGTCCTCTGTGATCAACTAAAGGAAAGGTCGATAAAACCTCATAAAACCGCAATAAGTTCTACTCTATGGTAGTGAATTTACTGAAATGCGCATGCTATGCTGGGCGGCTGTAGTCACCCTAAAAGATAAGTTTTAAGATTCGTCCTGTTGTCGTGATGTTTTTCGAAACCAAGCTGAGATGGTATGGAAACGTGATGCGTAGACGTAAAAAAAGTACCTTTCCATTGCAATGCAAAAAAGATAGAGGGGTAGACCGCAGATTACATGGATGTGGAGATAAAGAAAGATATGAAAGAGGCCTAACATTCATATCTTTCTTTATCTTTATTTGTAGTAGACGTCGCTTTGTGGTGTGGCGCCTATACGTTAAGAAAGCCGACCTTGCTTAACGGTATAAGGCGAGGCAGAAGGTGACAAATAAATTTATCCCTTTTTTATTTTGAATACACAGTGCCCCTAGTTTCACAAGCACGATTTTTCCTACCAATCAATAAAACGATCGCAGCACTGGGGAACAATCGTAGCAATATAATATACTACATATTTCGCAAATGTTATGCCAGTAATCTGCTCAATGAGCAATCGATACCTGTCAAACTCATGGTTTCATTGACGAATAAGTAAGAAAGTTGTGATTGTTCTAGCACTTATAAAGCCATATTGATTTTTATCACATCGAAAAAAATACTTGAGCAAGTTAACTTTGCTATTCTGTAAAAATATAGCGTCGAACATCGATGTTCAAGGTGTCACCATCCCTGAGGTCCCGGGTTCGATTCCCGGTCGGGTAAATGAAGGAAAAGGACTTTTGTATATTTTCTCGGGTCTGGGTTTGTGCTACTTTTACCTTTGTTCTATCAGATACTTCATAATACGGGGGCTTTAGCTACTCATCTTGGTTATCTGAGCAATGCATGTGATGTTGTTTTATATTTTAAAAACAATGTGATATACATTTTTTATCATTATTTCAAAGTAAATAAAATCCAATTCAAAATTCGATAAATTCTTATATTTTTAATTTAATGATACAAAGGTTTACAAAGGTTTTATAGGACCTCAAATACTGCGTTAGCAGCGCTGTTCAACCATAACCATACCATATTTTAACAGATTAGCATTGCGGGTAAATTGTATTGGGAACATTTAAAACAATAAAAATATTTTTTTAAAACAAACCACAGGGGCAGTGTGGGCCTCTCCATTGGCCACCACTAACCACTAAATGCCCTGCGTGCACCATCTCACTTCTAGAGGCCCTGGGATCCGCAGGAAGTACTTCTCATTCAGCCCCCGTGATATTATAAAATCAATGCACGAACGTACGGCGTATTTACGACCAATTTTTGATACCAGATTATCTGAATTGATGAATTTCATCATCATCTGTCCCACTCTACTCGCATTAAAACTGCGTAAATCAAAGCAGAACAAACGATGAAACAGTCCACGAAGGTCGTAATCTCTTGTCTAGTTCGTCTCTGTAGTCTAGGGTTGCCAGATTAGGATTATGACGGGTTCGATGCTTGGGCAATCGAATGAAAGGCTAAATAAGCTTGAGAATTTGATTTATTTACGGTAATAAAAGAAAAAAAAAATTAAACCCGTTTCTGTTTTTTTTTGTAATAGATAAAGCTTAAACGATATTTAACGAATATATAATACTATTAGATTCACATTTTTTTTTTATTTAAATTATAATAACTTAATTATTATTAAATTTTTTATATTTAAATTTATATGATTACATTATCATGTTCCCACCAGATCAATTTTTTTACGAACTGCCATTCATAAAGATCATATTGGATTAGTCAAAATTTCAAATTACGAAAGGTGAATAATAAAAAGAAATGATGTTAAATATCAAAGACAATAAGTTTGCATGCGGAGGCCTAGGACAAAATAAACGGTGGTACGGCACACCGTTACAGGATAATGCCCAGAGTTCTGAGAAAAAAGGAAATGTCCAGATAATAGGAAATTTAATATAATTAGCTACCTGCCAAATTTTTTCTTTTTTATTCTCATCAGTATTCACCTGGCAGCTGGAACATTTATTTTTGAACATCTATTTTTATGTAATGCTAGTCTTTTCTGGCAATTTAAGTTATAGTTTAATCTAGTCAAGGCCTTAGCAGGCTTTATTGTCACTAATTTAGTGATAATGAAAACGGACGAACAAGTAAGATTATTTTATTTATTTAAGAGTAGTTAATATTGTTAGATAGATTCAGATTTGCTAACCAGTCGTCGATCATACTCGCACCACACACGTCGGACCGTGAGCACGTTCGAATCTGGATCGGGCAGCGCCATCTCTTGCGGGCGGTGCGCGTCACGAGCTGTGACGTCAGAGCCGCGGGCGCGCGCGCTGATTGAGCGATGAACTTTGAAGGCCTGCGCTCTGCGTCGATCATTGCTGCGTTATTACAGTGTGAGGGATAATCCATTCAGATTTCTATATACAGGATGCTCCATAACAAAAAAGAGTGTAAAGGAATAATAAGAATGAAACGAACGAGTTAAAATGATTCTTCAATAAGAAATCGGGCAGAATCGGGCAAGCTGCTGTGGAAAAGAATGAGGAACTAATATTATATAACATAATTCATTTACAAAACCTTGTCAACATAATAATTACATTAATTTATTATCATCAGCATCAGGTATATTTGAATAGTACACACGGCAACACGTCAGGTTACCATAATATACAAAATTACTGCAGTTTATTGTAAACTCTACATTATATATTTTTAATTCTGTGCAAACTTCTGCTTCTTTTGTTTTTAAACCTACATAATAGACATTCAATCTTTTGGTGTTTTTTTCCTTTTAGGGTTACTAATCTATACTAATATTATAAAAGTAGATAAAGGTAAAATTTCTAACTTCAAAGTGTAACTTCCAGAAATACTTATCCGATCATGAAAATTCCCTCACATACAGAATGCTACAGCATACGCGATGAATATTGGCTATTATATACGCGGGCGAAGTCGTGAGAAAACATCTAGTTAATTATAAAATAATATAAGGCACAGGACACCCTTTATAAATTTCGCCGTAACGGCGTCCCAGGGCCTTTATTAATAACATGAGGAGAGCTCCGCCAAATCTGATCGAACCCTAGCATAGTGGGCGTCGATTCCACCTCGCTAAGCAAATATTGACGAATATTATATTAACTTCAGTTTAGAGGCCCGTATGTAAGCACGCAAAACGGCATTATGAAATTAAGTAACTGATATTATATACTAAATGAACCAAAGAGGTTTAATACAGCTTTAAAAAAAAATATATATTATAGAGTGTAAACTTTTCGCGGTAACGTTAAATTTGGATGTTTTATTATGTCAATAATTTATGAGCATTGAATTTTGTAGGACAAGATTTTAACTAAACTTTTTTTTCTTAATGAAAGTATAACATTTTAAATGCAAAATTTATAAAATATATATTATTTTATGCTATAGTCTTAGCATCATTTAGACGACTCATTTAGTCGCTCTGATAGCTAAAGTTCGATGATTCGAATATAAGTTATTTCAATCTTTAGTAGCTTACTCACTTCTCTCTCTTTTATTTTAACAAAACCATAAACACTGATTTTTTTCAAGTGCGTGAATCCGTCCCCAAGTTTTCAGTTAAGTATATACATACTGTATTTTAGCATATAAAAAGTGATAGTATATATATAAGGTGTAATATTTTTTTACTAGGACTAGTTAAGGACTGGATTAGTTAAGTATACTGAACAACTTTTACTATGGGAGCAACACTGAATCCACGAAAAAATAATCAGCTGTTTCATACAAAATTGTAATACCTATTGACAGTATTAATAATATTACACCTTATATACCAATATACTAGAATATCTATAAAAGTTCATGTCAGCAGTTGCTTTAAACAATGACTTTACAATACATTTATCCCTAGAGAACCGCTTAGTGGGATAAATTTAGGCTTTAAATTATCCTCATACCAAATTTCATCAAATTCCGTTAATAATCTTTCGCATTTATTTAAAATATATTTATATATAAGTAAGATGCTACTATGAAACTGACATTGATATTTGTAAAAGCTTATAATACAAATATTATATTTTAAAAAATCCACACATTTTAAATATCTTTTTTAATTCTCATCACTCCACTATGTGGCAGGATAAACCCCTACACGATCAATACCTTATTGAATAATCCACGCAAGATTACCGATAACACCCACTCGCAACAAATTAATATTTCGCTTCGCGAATTAATATAATTTGCGATAATAAACTTATTACTTTTTTTTGTGTTCCCCTTGTGGGAACGTGTTTCCGACTAAAGTTTTTGTTCAAATACGTAAGTAAAAGCTTTCGTAAGTAAAAGCATTTTATTTATTCTATTCAGCATTTGAATATTATAAAGCGGAAAGCTTTGATTGTTTGTTTGTATGTTTGTTTGTTTGCATCGAATAGGCCCCGAAAATACTGGACTGATTTTAAAAGTTCTTTCACCTACGGGTAGCTACGTCATACATGGGTGACATATAATTTTCAGTCGCGGTAAAACAGGTAGTGTCGATTAAAGAATACATTATTAATGGTGATGAAAACGAGGCAATAAGATCGATGAAGAGCGTCAGTGTATTTTTTTATATAAAAAATTTAAAAGAAACTAACAGTGAAATATAATGCCAAAAAATTCTAACGAAATCTTCAGCGAGGAATAAGATTTTTATGCACTTTTTATTAACCTTTTTAGGACTTCGGTTCTATCAATAAAAATATATTGCGCAGATTAAGTTTCTAAATTTGTTTGTTGGGGTTAATCTTCAGAAATACCGATCCAGTCATAAAAATTCTTTCATTAAGAACAGCTACATCATACGCGGGTGACATAAGTTTTATTTACGCAGGCGAAATCGCAGGAAACGACTAGTAAATATAAAATGTACACAATATTAACAATATTACATACATACAGATTGAATTCTTAACCTCCTTTTTAGATCCTAATGTCGTTTAAAAACTTTTAATTTATTTACCTACTCAAAAACTATTAGGTACGATCATTTTAAAATCATACAGTAGGCACCATATGTATACTTGTAATGGAATCCTCTTAAGAATATAATTCTAGGCTGTACTGAAATATGGTTTGAAAAATATAAAAATATCAACCAAGTACGAGTCGAACTCGCGCACGTACGGTTCCGTATCGTTATATATATAAAAAAAACTCTGAAATGTTTATTTCATTCTCTTTTTAGTATACATATGTATAATAATATTTAATTCCAGATACTGATTCACATTTTTTGTACTCTATTTTCAATAATATTCACAATTAAGAGACATCTGTGCTTGAATAAGATTTATTTAATAAACTTCAATCGCAAGCCCCAGTGATCCTCCCTTTTTAAACGATTTCAGTTATAGTAACAGAAATAATGTGTTGTATTCAATGACATTTTTTTATTGTATTGTTCTTTTCCGTAACTCAACACCTAATGCTTTTTTTGCGGGAAAACAGGATTGCATCAGTACTGTCACCGCAGCTCCTCCAGGAAGCTCATCAGTTCTTGACATGCCCCCATTAGTATCTCTAGACTGCATAGATGTGCAATCCTATATATTTATAATTATTTAATTCTTCATGCACAAAAAAATTTACATTAGCGGACTTAATCCATTAGGCATTCTCTTCCAGTCAACCTTAGCGTGCTGTGGGGAAACCGATGGTGGTAAGATGCACAATGAAAACTTAAGAATTAAGATTTCTTGAAAATAAGCAGATACATATAAACTTATAATATATGTCGCATCATCTTTACGAAGATCACTTGATTTAGTTACTTTTTTTTTAAATTGCTAGTTACTCGATTACTTAATTACTCGATTGTAGAGAGAGCGTGATCATCGATACTTCTAATTTTATTAGAATGGTGACACTGACTTTAACAGTTCGTTAACAAAAGCTAATTGCCGCCATTTTTGGCACACATTCTGTTTCCGATCGCCGAGGAGTAAAGACATCCGACGACATCACGCTCATCTCGTTATATTTTCGTACGAAAAGTGATAAAATGGAATAAATCCACGTTAGTATACACGCCTGCAGTGTTATTTTAAAGATAGTCCTCCGATATGGACCATCTATTTGGGCTTCGCAATAGCCCATTCGGACTACCCGTCGTTATATATAATATCTATAACAAATACATATACATATATATCGATATGTATGCGCTACATACACCATATACATACATATAATAAATACGATACGATAAAAACTAACGAATCCACAAATCCAGTTCTTTCGAAAAATAGCCACGCAACCTTTTCTTAAAAATAAATTTACTGTTGGACATTCGGATTTCTAAGGGGAGCTCTTTCCATAGAAAGATAACCTTAACAAAAAATGAAGAGTGAAAGATGTCAGATCTGTAAGATGGGACAGTTTAGTAAACGATTGGATTTGGAACGAAGAGTTTTAGTATGGGAATAGTATAGATATTGGAAGTGAGATGTAAGATAAGAAGGAGCATTAGGAGAGTCCTATAACGAAAGCCAGGTGGTCAGTGCTAGCATATTTCTTCGCTGTCGTATTACAGAGATTATAAAAGTATTATAAAAGCTCGTTTTACAGAGACATGATCATATTTCCTAAAGTTGAAAACGAATCATGCAGTTGTTTTGAAGACGGTCAAGCTTGTTGAGGAGATCTACATTCAAGTCGAGATAGCACAAATCACCATAGTCAATGATAGGAAAAATTAAGGTCTGCACAAGCATTGCCTTAATATTAAGTGGTAATTTTTTAGGCGGTTTAGGGCTCGTAAAACCCTCGTTACTTTTAGGCACACGTTACTGTTTTGAGACAGCCAATTAAAGTTGGATTCGATGTATAGCCCTAAATCTTTTACGCTGTTGCTAAATGGTATTGAAGTGCCGTCATACATAATAGTTCTATGATTATTAACGTATAATCTCATCATGATTTGAGACCCACCCAACAGTATGGCTTGACATTTAGTAGGATTAACTGCAACGCCAAAATTAGATGACCATGTTTTGATCGCAACTAAATCACTATTTAACAGGTTAATGGCGTTATTCGATTCATCAATATTTGATTCAGTATATAATTGTAAGTCGTCAGCGTACAGATGATACGAACACTGAAGCCGGTGTGTGATAAAATCAATAAAAATTTAAAACAGAAGAGGAGAAAGAATACCGCCTTGGGGAACGCCAGCTTCTAGACTGCCCCAGGATGACGACGATTTGTCAGTCTGCACTAACTGCTGACGTTTCCGAAGATAAGAAGAAAACCAAGTAGACACTTCGTCAGTTACCATGAAAACAATAGAAAGAAGGATATCATAACTTACAGTATTGAAGGCGTTGGAGAAATCTATCAGAACTAAACAAGTAATTTTACCTTTCTCCATTCCTGCCCTAATATCGCCAGTCACTTTCAGGAGTGCTGAAACAGTGGCATATCCATTTCTGAATCCAGATTGCAGGAGATTCAACAACGTATTTTTGTGAACGAATTGGGAAAATTGTTTATAGACACAGGCCTCAAGCACTTTCGTCATAAAGGAGAGGATAGAAATGTGGGACGAAATTGATTAAATTCAACTGGATTGGGAATTTTAGGAAGAGGGCGTACATAAGCTTTACGCCAGTGGGTAGGAAAAACGCAGGAATTAAGGGAGGAATTAAAAATGTGCGTTATTGCAGGGAGTAGATGGTCAAGTATAATGATAATCATGCGACGACTAATGTTATACCCCACTGCATTGGATTTAATGAATTTCACAGTTTTTTTATCTCTGTCGGTGTCACTTGTAAAAAAAGAGTAGCAGTGTTATCCATAATCATTATTTTTTATCATGTGTTGATCGTTACTTAAGTTAGTACATCTCAAAGTCATCATCATCATCAGCCCTTTTACGTCCCCACTGCAGGGGCTCAGGCCTTCCTTATGTGGCCATGACCCTCCACGCTGGCCCAATGCGGATTGGAGGATATTAACGACTGGGCCGCGGCGCTTATCCACTACGCCACTACCATTTACATCCCTTTATTTGCTGTTTTTACGAAATAAAATATAGACCATGATCAACGCATATGATACAGCTTCCCGTAGATGAAATAATTTTTAAAATCCATCCAGTAGTTTCGGATTCTTTTCGTTGCAAATCAATCAAATCTTTCTTCTTTATAAAATTAGTATAGTTATAGATCTATATAAATAAAAATATTCAACATAGTGAAAGTCTTAGAAAAAAAAGATTTTGTTTATTTGCTCGACATAATTTTTTTCCCATAATTCTATACTCATATTATTAAAAGGAAAGATTTGATTGCTTGTTTGTTTGCAACGAAAAGGATTATTCTATCCAATAGGCTCCAAAAGTATTGGGCTGATTTACAAAAGTCTTTCATTTGATCTATGGGAAGCTTCAATATGCGTTGGACATAGGCCATAATTTACGCAGCCGAAGTCGCGGAGAAACAGCTAGTTTGAAAGGAAAGAAATCGATTGACATACCTACTTTTATAAATACATACTCTTTGAACATAGAAAATCCTCCTTTCGGATTTTGAATGAATTCTTAATACGCAATCTTTTGATTTTTTAGCTGAGATACATCTAAATATTTAGGTGATACTCGTATATGGTGAAAAGCTTATTTTGTTTTAAAAGGAAAACAATTGATTCGATTTCGATAAAATGTTAATGGGACAACCTCGATCCATTAAGCTGTAAAATAAAGAAAGAATATAAAGAATAATGAACATACATAAAAAAAACAAACGCATCACCGTCGAACATATAACCTTCTCCCTTTAGATTTAGAAGTTGATTAAAATACGTTTCTTTGGGTCGTATTTTCGTGTTGTCTTTAATGGCCGACGTGGAGTTCATCTTGCAGCTTGGTACTCAATGTTGATTTGATAAGACCATCAGCACGCGTAGCATGACAATTTCGAGAAACGCTTTGTTTACACCCAAATGTCAATTATCTTGAGTCGAGAGTGAGATATCGTATGGGCGAAACCCGAGAAAAGTGACATTTGAGTATAGACAAAACGTTCTCGAGTTCGTCATGCTACGCGTGCTGGGTCGACATTGCAATGAGGAAGTAATTAAAAAATAAAAAAGCACTTCACTAGATGGCGACTCTAGCAAAAGTTGATTTTTGCAAGAAACAAATGGACCAAAGATAGTCATTTTCGTTCGTTAATACTAATGTAATTAATAATAGGGATTAAAATATGAAATTGCCGATTTGTACTGAAAATCAAAATTGTTAATTTTTTATATTTATAATTGGCTTAATGTTTATATGCTAAAATCTATCACATTTGTTTAGCTGTTGGTTTTCCAAGAATAATAAAGAAATAAATTTTAACAAATTTATTTAATCAAAATAGTTACCATTATTATCTATACATTGCTGCCATCTAATAGGAAGGTCATTTATTTGCGATAGAACTCTGAGGATCTAGATTGAACAAACTGTGTGAAAGCATTTTGTACTGTCTCCTGGGAAGAAAACTTCTTGTTACGTAGATAATTATCTAAATCATTTAAAAAATGGTAGTCCGTTTTAAGATCGTCTAGCGAATACGGAGTCTCGTGCTGTATGAGGTCTTGCGTTGTCATGGAGCAATAATGGTGAAGATCGATTCATGAGTCGGGGCTGTTTTACTGCTAGTTTTGTCAACATTGTTTGGAGTTCGGCACAATAGACATCTGCCGTTATTGCTTGACCAGATCGGAGAAAACTATAGTGAATAACGACATACCAAACAAATACCATTACCTTTTTATTAGCAAGTTTTGCTTTAGCAAACTGTTGTTGCGTTTGACCTGGGGTCAGCCATTGCATTTTTCTTTTACAATTATCATAAAGAATCCACTTTTCATCACATGTCACAATTGGACCCAATTTTCCTTCATTTCTGTACCGATTCAACAAGGCAACACAAGTTTCAACACTCGCTTCTTTATGCAGATCAATCAAATCATGAGGACCCATTATTCGTATTTTTTTATTTTATTAATTAAATAATATTGTGAGTTAGGTAACGTTAAACCATGCCGCTAATTCCTGGGTAGTTTGACTAGAATCTAATACCCGATGGTAGAAAGGGTATAGAGAAAGACCAGGGAGCTTTTAGATCACATGAGTTTATTTACCACCAAAAATATATACTTTTATAAAATACAAACAGCACCGACAACAGCTTTACGAAGAGTCTTTCTTTTAATATTTAAACAATAGACATGCATGTGCAGAACAGATTGTCAAAATGTCAATATTTAAATTTAAATAAATTAAAAAGATCTTAAACCAAGAAGGTCTCCCTCAACACACCCCCTCAAACTGTTGCACATGCTGACTATCCTAACTTACACTTCTACCTGCCATTACAATACAAACATTAATTTAGAATGACTACGAAAACTACCGTAGATATATATTTCTTATTCCCTATCTCTCAGATCCATTTTACCTAACCTCTATTAACTCCTGTATACCCCTTTACATTGCACATATATAAATCCCTAACTGTCTCTAAACCTAACATTTTAAAACAAACTTTCTTATCTTCTTCTCGACTTTGTTTACCACAAATTTCAGCTATATAAAAATCATTAAGCTAACTCATCTCCTACTCGACTTACTTTATCATAAAAAACTTCAAACAATTAACTCTTTTTTTTTTTTTTGACGCTGGGAAATGCATTCCGCATGTCCGCTCCCCCCATGCGCTGGGGTTCACAGGGTCTGTGGGACTCCTCCTGTGGTCCCGCCCCCAGAGTGGGGGCTAGACAAAATACAGGAGTTTACCCACTAAAACTCAGCGATGTCCCTCTCATGGTAGGCGAGGCGCGGGATCGGCCCGGAGGCCATACACCGCGCAGTTCGCCCCCATTTCGGCCCGCCCTGAAAAGGGCAGGTCCCTCGCGGGTTGGCCGGCACATCTCAGAGACATTCGAGACGTACCCCCCAGACAGGGCGGGGACGTGCAATGCCGGCTAGTGCGCGAACCAGCCAGCTGCCCTCGACTAGGGACTAGAGTTGCGCGACTGTGCAATCTCTAGTCTCTTTCCCATCTATTGGAAGGACCCACACAGGCATAGCCCTTATCGTGGATCCCTCCCCCCGTACGGTCGCAGCTACCACCAGAGTACGGCCCGACCACAGCCCTGAAAAGGGCGCTATCAGGCCTCATCAACCGGCTCCGCTGCTCCTCACTGCGCAGCCCCGGCATGGCACCGCCCGGGCCGGCCGCCACACACACCAAAAACGGTGTGTATGTCGGCCGAACCGAGCAACCAGACCGGGGTCACAGAGGAAATCCCCTTACCTGCGGAACGCAGGTCGACTCCCCATGTACCTCTCACTAGCAGCGACACAGGCGCACCCGGCAGACGTAACCCTGCCAGGGAACCAGTCAGCTGCTAGCCGCTCCAGCTGTCCACCCCCCCCCAAGAGCGACAGACACGCTGGCGCGTGTCCATCACCCCGGGGAGGTCCTCAGCTGGTACCGCACGAGTACCACGGGGCACGGGAACCGACCGTGCCGACCTCAGGACGGGGGTGGGCGCGCATAGCGACGCCTTCTACCCCCCGTCCTACGAATGCGGCGAGAGCCGGCGAGGGCTGCCAGCTCGCGGGCTCTCTCCGCGTCCTCCTTCTGCGACATCACGGTCTCGCAGAAGGAGGAGACCGCCTCCCAGGACCTGCGGCTGCCCAACATGGAGTGAACCACGTTGTGGAGCGACAGGTCCTGGCCCACCACCAGCGTCAGTGCGTACCGCTGGGAGGACCAGGCACCGCACACCTCGAGGGTGTGCTGCGCAGTGTCCTCCCCAGCACCGCAATGCTGACACAGTGGGGTGTCCTCTCTTCCAATTCGGTACAGGTACCTCCCGAAGCAGCCATGCCCCGTGAGGACCTGCACCAAATGGAAAGTAAGCACTCCGTGCCGCCGCTCCTTCCAGTCCCGGAGGACCGGTTGGATGGCTGCAAGAGTGCGGATTCCAGCGGGAGGAGACTCAAGTGACCTGGACCACTCCGTCATAAGAGTCTCCTCAAACTCTCTGCGCACTGCGACCATCTCGATCGGCGCCAGACGATCACCGCGTGCGAGAGACGCCTTCCTGGCCTTATAGACCTCCGTGAGTAGCTTGGCCTCCAGCTCCCACGGGGGCATCCCTGCCAGTGCACAAGCCGCACCACCGGAGACGGTGCAATAGGCTCTGATGGCTCTGGACGCTACACTCCGCTGGGGTCTCCTCAATAATGCCCTGTTGTTCCACAGGAGCGGTCCAAGGACCGACCCCTGTGGAACACCACACACCATGCGACGGCGCTGTATGGAGCCAGACGCGTCGACGAACAACACCTCTCTCTCTCGGAGGTAATCGATCACAACTCTGCGGAGGTAGTGAGGCACATCGTGGTAGTATAAGGCGTCCTCTATGCATTGGAAGAGGAGAGAGTTGAATGCATTTTGGATATCCAGAGATACCGCAATCAATTTCTCACCCCTGCCAGCAGCATAGTCACACTCCTCACGAAGCTTCAGGATGGCATCCACCGTTGAACGATGTCGGCGGAATCCAAACTGACGCTCGGACAGGTTAGGTCCCACCGATTCCAAGTGCTGGACGATTCGGTCTGCAATGATTCTCTCGAATACTTTGCAGACCTCGTCCAGCAGCACGACTGGCCTATAGCCCGATGGAGACTCAGCGGGTTTGCCATCTTTTCTCAAGAGGACTAATCTACCTTTCTTCCAGCTACCTGGAAACCGTCCCTGGATCAGACATTTGTCCATAAGGGATTTGATGTGAGGCCCCAGGTGCTTGAGCGAAAGGCGAAGAGTCTTACCCGGGACACCATCAGGCCCCGGTGCCTTCTTTTTCAGGCGCAGTCGCTCCATAGCCCCCTCCATTTCCCCGTCCGTGACCAGGGAAAGGTCGTTGTCATGGCTCTCGGCAGGCCTTTGGGAGAGCACAGGAGAGACCACAGGAGGGCTGTCAGGGAAGAGAGCCAAGCAATTAACTCCTACTCGAACCCACTTATCATAAAAACCTCATACAAATTAACTCCTACTCGATCCAACTTATCATAAAAACCTTAAACAATCAACTCCTACTCAAACCCACTTAATTATTCCTAACTTCTTTCTATACAAAAAAAAAAATTAAACACACTACCTACTCTACTACCTCATTGCGACAATACAGAAAATCTCTACTAACATAATTTAAACTCATATTCTATACTAACTCTATAAAATGCATAAGTTTTAAAAAATAATAATAAAAACAAACATGATAAATAATACAAACAAACATGATAACAAAACTTAAGGCCAACACTCTCCAAATATTTGTAAATTTTTTTAAGAACTAGTTTCTCACTCTTCTATCGCCATTATATAATGATTCATTTAGTTTTTAAAAATTATTTACAAAACTTCATTAATTTCTCACCCCCTTAAATGAATCATTATTACCCAAGAAAAAACTCCATTTAATATACGCACCTCCTTAATACTTTAACTGACTATGAATTGAATCGGAACCTTAAGTTTACATCACGCCTTTATATCACTACTACAAATGTTACACTCCCCTATAAAACTTTAGACGCTTCCATTCCATTATATAATCTTTGTATTTTTCTGGTAATCTTCTATCTCTTTCAGGTTGTTTTCTTCTACTATTATTTTCCACCGCTCGACTTCCTTCAATTTCTTCACAACTTTTTCTATTTTCTGCTTCATTCTCTACATTCCTTCGACTTTGATCTTCTTCAATATTCACTACCTCTCGACTTCAATCTTCTTCCATATGTTCATTATCAAAAACTTCTTCATTTTCTTCATGTTGTATAATGTTATCAAAATTAAAACCACTTTCAAAACTATTGCCATTATTCACATTACTATTATTTTTTTACTTCTTCATTTATTCGACCATCATTTATTTTTTTTAACAATCATCCGTTGCTATGCTTATCATTTGTTGCTATGCTTATCCGCACTATGGCATATCGATTTTTTCAACACAATAAATACTGCATTTTTATTTTATTTTATCTTCATCCCTGGTCTCTCTTTCTAGGCCCATAACCTGATACCCGATGGTAGAAAGGGTATAGAGAAAGACCAGGGAGCTTTTAGATCACATGAGTTTATTTACCACCAAAAATATATACTTTTATAAAATACAAACAGCACCGACAACAGCTTTACGAAGAGACTTTCTTTTAATATTTAAACAATAGACGTGCATGTGCAGAACAGATTGTCAAAATGTCAATATTTAAATTTAAATAAATTAAAAAGATCTTAAACCAAGAAGGTCTCCCTCAACAGAATCGGCTTCCACCATCTCTCTTAATTCATGGTTGTTCACCTGTGTGGGTGGTCTTCCTCGTGGCTCGTTCTTTAAGTCAAAAGCGTTGAAACCAAAATCGCACGGTGCGTTCATTAGCAGACCCCTCTCCAAACGGAACATTGATATTGCGGCCTGTTTCTGCCACGTTACTTCTGCGTCGGAACTCGTATTCAAAAATCACTCGAATTTTCGCAGTATCCATCTTTCTTGTCTAAGTTGAATAACAAAAACAATTGAAAGTCGATATTCAAATGTTTCACATTTTTTAAAAGAAGAACATCATAGAAACCGTGAGAAAAAGTTTCTTTCGAAAACCTCAAATCATGAAGATTATATTATATGTCAATTCAAGGAACCTGTATACTGTATGTTAAACCCTAATATTAAAAAATTAAGAGTTACACCAAAATGAAACGCCTTCGCTATTATCACTACATATTATAAAGCAGTCTCCCGCCGCTTCTGTCTGTCTGTCTGTCTGTTCGCGATAAACTCGAAAAGTACTGGACGGATTTTCATGTGGTTTCCAACATTTGATAGAGCAATTCTTGAGGAAGGTTTTAGTGTATAGTAAGTTTAGGTTTTGTACAAACTGACGATATTACAACGATATTAGTTCAATAGGCTATAAAATATCGATGAATAAAAATGAATCGCCGAAACGCCGAAGTTACGCATAACTTCCGAATTCCAGTTCCGACTGCACCAAATTGGATAATTCTATTTTTATGTGTTCCACGATTTATGGCACGGTTTGTATAAAAGTTTAAAAAAAAAATGTATAAGGCGGTACGAATTTCGCCGGGCCAGCTAGCATTCTTCTATTTTTGGAAACTTCTTAGTGTAGGGATCAAAACTGTCGCAATCGCAATGTATGTCGTTTAAGTAAATAATTATTTATTAACTACTTTATTGATTTAGGAGGAAGATAAAACAATACTGTAATCACTAACGTAGGCTGAACGGTAAATTCTCCTTTGTTCCCATAAAATAAAGTGTATAAATTTTCTTTGAATCCCATATATATCCTTATCACATTTAAGTCTCAATATTAATTATGATCAACAACCAGAAAGTTTATTATTTGTTAAAAATCTTCAAGATAAACACAATTACCAAATTTTATGGTGAAAATATCCATTGTGAAAAACATTGTTACTCATAAGAATTATACATGTGTATACTATGTAGTATACTTCAATAGGACTATTACTGCCATCTAGTTTAGATGTTGTGTACTTTACTGTGTTCACGTTTCATTTCACATTAATTGACTATCATGCAATTTGATGCTATTATTTTATATATTTCAGGAATATAAAAGTATTAGATTATATATCTAGAAGTTATGTCAACATTTGGCGATAAATACTCTATAAAAATATTCATTGCACCACAAATCGATTCGAAATGATTCATTAA
The DNA here is from genome assembly GCA_918026875.4 of Diatraea saccharalis. Lineage (NCBI taxonomy): Eukaryota > Metazoa > Arthropoda > Insecta > Lepidoptera > Crambidae > Diatraea > Diatraea saccharalis. The sequence continues at coordinate 2,114,753 of OU893336.1, forward strand.
ATGTATTCTTTAATTAAAAATAAACGTTACGTGTAAAGAAACGCCAGTCGAAATTCCTTCAGTCAACGCAGACGAAACTATGTCAAAATTAATTCTAAATTTTGTGTAAAAAAAACAAACAACAGTACTACAAATTTATGTTTGCAAATCCATGTGCTCCCTTTAATTCGTCGTGCAACAATTGGAATACGTGATGGCAGAGAAGTGAGTGAAATTATCCGTATATCAATCATCAAAGACTTATAAAAAGCCTTGTTTGAAACAAAAAAACTAGTTCTTAACACAGATATCTAATTATTTTCTATTTCCGTGTGCGACCAAAACCACATTTACGTGATTTCTTCAATTGTTATAATACTTTCTTTTACAGTAAATTAATTATTAGGTCACGTTTCAATCTCCTGTTATCTACACGCCTATTGGTTCGGAGTTGTAAAACATGTTTATTTATTACTTTGAAGAAAAAAAAAACATCGAATGTGGACCTACCTTTTACTGTAAATAACATTGTATACCTGCCCAAGTTCTTATCATGAATCTGGCATTGAAAAAATTGCGTACGAAAGATGTGCATTGTTAACAATTCATCAAAAGGTCATGTTATTATTATAAAACATTAATCAACACAATAAATTTTTATACATTGTGCATTACTTCATGATTTTTATATAGGTACTATATTGATAAGTGCAAAAACTTAGTATACATATCAATTCACATAAAGAGAATATATATCTCTTTATAATGATAAATTGGTTTTATTCATTATAATGATAAACATTATAATGATACATTGGTTTTATTCTTATTTTTGATGTAGTATTATTTACTTTAACTTTAAAGGATATATATTTAAGAAAATTTATTTTTTACGGAGCGGCGGGTGCTAACAACTGCCGATACGGCTAGGACAATCAATTTAAGGTGTTTTCCGAAGCATGGTGGAGCTCAAGATAATAATTTATCAGTGACCCCTCCTATGGCTGACTCATAACCACTGCATAACAGACCAAAACACTAACCTGCATCTATTTGTTATTATATGTTCTTATTTAAATTCCAAATGTTAGAAGGCCTTTGTTAAATATTTTATTTGCACAGGTCTGGTGAACCATCTCCCAGTGAGGCCGACACAACTCCATGTAACGATGACAGACAATCCAGCAACTGGTGGGATAGCTGGATCAGTTCTGCCAAAACAAAGGTAAACATACATAACACACATTGTTAATCTTCGATAACCACAGGAAAACCCATCTCAACCAAAAAAAGATGTTACTAGTGAATACTAAACGAAAATAAAAGGTTCTGACATTTTTGTAAACATCATTACTTCTGTTAGAGCTGGTGACTTTTTTCACTCATTGTTATTGTCAGCAAAAAGTAAAAAAAATTTGGTTTATCCAAAACGCAAAAGATTATTTTGTATTTGTCTTTTCTTTTACAAGAAGACATTTCTTTGTCAGTTTAATTAGCTCAATATCAAGGATAATTTTAAAAATATATATATAATTGTGATTCTGTTTTGCTAATAATTCTCAGATAAAAAAGATCTTATCTTTATTGTCATAAAAAAATGTGGTGATTAAATCTAGTTATTTATCTGTATTGTATCAGATGTAGGTGTTTATGGTATGTTTTATAATATAGCATTAGCAGTTTCATGTATAAAATACTCTGTAAAAGAAATAATCCAATTATTATAACACAGTGGTTCCCAAAGTTGATTGGGCTCCAACCCATGTAACCCGTTTAATTTCCAATCTTAAGACCCACCTTATAGCCTAGCTGTCTTGGAGAAAAGCAAAAAAAAAGGCTTAAATAATGGTAATGCTAGGATTCTGTAGTGGCATGTTGTAAAAGTATTTAATTCTGTCTTATTTATAGTAATATTATAGGTATAAAGGAAAGTTTTGATTGTTTGATTTAAATGGACTCTAAAACTACTGAACCAATTTTAAAAATACTTTCACATTCAGGAAGCTACACATACGCTTATGATATAATTAGCGAATCGTCCATTAGGGGTCCCACTGATGGGCCGTGATCCAAATTTGAGAAATACGGATATAAATTATTCCTTTGCCAATAAAAATATTTATTTTTAGAACACTAACGTTTTAGTCACTCAATGTAATTAAATATTCATTAAATGCAATTACTTTGGAATGACGTTATAAAGAAATGAGGAAAAAATTGCTAGATACCAACACAAGGGGGAGGAGGGGGTGGGTAGATCACTGGTTTCAATAACACTGTCATTTATTGCATAACTCATGAGATATGTTTTGGCAAGAATCCAAAGTTTTTAGGTCACAGTCTGACTAATCAATACTGTTTATTGTAATATACTAGTATTCCGCCAGGCGCTTCTCCTGCGTGAAATGTTAATTTAAGCTTAGAATTATTTGTATACCAAATTTTACTGATATCCATTTCGGAGTTAAAATTATAAAGCATAAAGCAATACATAAATCCACACAAACTTTCGCATTTATAAGGATTTAATACAATTTTCTTGATAGAAGAAAATTATTAACCACATTATTTCCACCACCACCAGCCCTTTTACGTCCCCACTGCAGGGGCTCAGGCCTTCCTTATGGATGGTTAAGGAGGATGGGCCATGACCCTCCACGCTGGCCCAATGCGGATTGGAGGGTATTAACGACTGCAAATGCAGCCGGGACCAACGGCTTAACGTGCCTTCCGAAGCACGGAGTAGCTCGAGATAATAATTTTTGGTCACCCATCCCGTGACCGACCCTAGCGAAAGTTGCTTAACGACTACGATCGCGGGCCGCGGCGCTTATCCACTACGCCACCGTTCATTCATTATTAACCACATTATTTCCAAACCTTTACGTCACATTATAGTAGAGGGCTTAATGAAACATCTATATAAAAAACGAGTAATAGGAATGGCGACTAATTTTTGTCTGTTTGTCTCTCAGGTAGATTATCGAAAAAATATTGAACACTTTTTTTTATTATATATCGTATTGTTTTTTCGTAATCATTAAATTATGGCGTTACATTCAGTTAAAATGCCAAGTGACGTCACGCTTTGGTACATTTTCAACAAAACTGTGACGTAGCGAGAAACCTAGTGCTCATCAACTTTAATGCCTGCCATCTAAGCTACTTCTGATTAAATTGAAGCAAAAAAAAATACGTATCTAATATTTCTCTATTGTCTGACTGACGGACAAAATAGAATTTATTTAATTAAAAATAGTTTAACACCCGTAAAACGCATTGATGTCGTCTCTTTTGTCTTGACACCGAGCCCTAAAACCGACAATCTTTATTAAAAATATTTCACTATTAATCGTCGAATACATAAACTTTCACCTAGCGGTTTTTAAAAGCGCAAGCATTTATAAATGAACATCTAATGAGTCATTAGAGTCTGCAGTGTACTCTTGTCGGTCATGTTACACGTTACACTGGCATTGCAAATAATTTACGTCACATAAGGGTTTCACGCATGATGCAGTTGCGGAACGGTCGTCTCGACCGCTGGACGCTGGGCACGTTTTTGATGATATCCTTTTATTACATTTTGGTACTCGTATTTTCTAAATTTTTCTCATGGATTCCTCTGTGGACTTTAACAGTGCTACTTATAAACAAGGTTTAGCGTCAGAGTAAATTTATGCGAAAATTCCAATTTTAGTATTAGTCCATATTTATATTACACAGAGAATAAGTAAATCTACTACCTTCTAGGAGCAAATATTACTCCCATAGAACCTCGTACTAGGTTAACCATTGTTAACTCTCTGTTTGAACGATATGTCAAGTGAGGACCCGAGCACGAACGGTTCCGTACGGTTATCTAAAAAGAAACTTAAAATCATCACGTCTGTTATGTTGGGAAGGCTTCTAAAATATTAATTTATTGCTATAGCGGCAACAGAACTATATAATAGGGATGATGACTAATTTTTGTTTGTTTGTCCGTCAGGTAGAGTGTTAAAAAATATTAAACACGTATTTTGTTCGTAATCATAAAATAACGGCGTTACATTGAGTTGAAATTTCGCATGACGTCACGTTAGAGTACGTTTTCTACTCAACTGTGACGTAGCGAGCCCCCCCTCCTCAACTTTAATGCCTGTTATCTAAGCTATTTCTTGTTATATTGAAGTAAAAAATACGTATGTAATATTTTTCTATTATCTGACTGACGGACTAAATAGAATCCAACGCTAAACAAGGTTTAGCGTTGGAGTAAACTTACGCTGAGACTGCTCTTCGTATTAGTAACACTGTAGATTTATAATCCACGCAAATATTATAGTAACATAGTTATTATCTTATGTTTTCTTATATATACTCTTTATATATACATAAATAGACAAATATAAGACATCACAATATTAAGCTAAAGCTCTTGTTTTATCAATCAAAAACGATGAAGGTGACCGAAATAGGAATACGAAGAAAAGTTTCTTTTTACGGCAGTCTTATCTACATTTATCTTAATCGTTTTCTGAAAAGTAAGAAGAATGAAATTGAATTCAGCGTTCTGCTTGATCAGAAACGAAAAGAGATTCTCCTTCAAATTCTATGCCTGAGCAATGCCTATACGTTTAACTTTAATATGCTTTGAAGATATAATTGAATATTAAAATTTAAACGCGGTGCCAGCATGCGAGCGTTTCGACCGCCTGCTACATCAAGCACCTTAGGCTTTAGGTCATTGACTGGGAAAAGTAAATACCTATGTGCTATATCATATTGGTAATGCGAAACAACATGACTCTACTATTTATAACAACATTACCAAGTTTTCTATTTCAATGGAAAAAATACTTTACTAATTTAGATTCCCAATCCTGTAAAAACAAAACATGATTATTGAGACTCCTCTGTTCGTCTGGCTGTATAAACCGTGATATCTAGACAGTAGAAATTTTTACAATAGGGATGATGACTGGGTAAAAAAAATGCAATTCTATTTAGTCCGTCAGTCAGATAATAGAAAAATATTACATACGTTTTTTTTACTTCAATTTAACAAGAAATAGCTTAGATAACAGGCATTAAAGTTGAGGAGTGGGGGCTCGCTACGTCACAGTTGAGTAGAAAACGTACTCTAACGTGACGTCATGCGAAATTTCAACTCAATGTAACGCCGTAATTTTATGATTACGAAAAAAATAAAAAAAAATACGTGTTTAATATTTTTTAACACTACCTGACGGACAAACAAACAAAAATAGTCATCATCCCTGTTATATAGTTCTGTTGCCGCTATAGCAATAAATTAATATTTTAGAAGCCCTCCCAACAAAACAGACGTGATGATTTTTAGTTTTTTTTTAGATAACCGTACGGAACCGTTCGTGCGCGGGTCCTCACTTGACCTATCGTTCAAACAAGAATATAAGTATTATATTAGAATGTCATTTCTTGTAATGTAATGTAATGTATACATGTATGTAATGTAACAAAATGTAATTGACCTACCCATAAATAAATTTCAAATTCATGTAAAGAATATACTTATGAGTAAAGGCTGTTATAAAGTTGATGATAATTTTAAGGATCGCAATGCATGGAATTAATAGCCTTCGCTTTGTTCTAATTATATGTTCAACCTATGTCCTACAGACTTTGAAAGTTGTATTTACTATTGTGATAATACATATTATTTTGGTAATGACATGATTTATGTAAATGTCATTTCATAACTTATGATGAAAAGCTGGTAAGTTTCTTTCGCTTATTCTTCTTGTCAGCTAAAAGACGTCCTAAACAAGTGGTAGGGGAAAAAAGTTTTTTGGACGATTCAAAAGTGCTTGTAACAAGCTTACTTGAATAAAGATATTTTCATTTCATTTCTTGTTCACATCTAACATAAGCCATTGTTTTGTAAAAAGATCGTGACGCTATAAACAAAACATGATTGTACACGAATAGTTTATATTCCCTTTATTTAATTTCGTGTGACTGATAAGAAATCGTTAGATTATTTTTATAAACATTTAATCAGAATAAATTAAAATATTTATCGTAAACACTTATATGAAAATCTATACTAATATTATAAAGCAGAACGTTTGTGTCATCATTAGCCCTTTTACGTCCCCACTGCAGGAGCTCAGGCCTTCCTTATGAACTCTCCACGCTGGCCCAATGCGGATTGGAAGGTATTAACGACTGCAAATGCACCCGGGACCAACGGCTTAACGTGCCTTCCGAAGCACGGAGTAGCTCGAGATAATAATTTTTTGGTCACCCATCCCGTGACCGACCCTTGTGAAAGTTGCTTAACGACTACGATCACGGGCCACGGCGCTAATCCACTACGCCACCGAGCTACTCAACGTTTGTGTACTTCGATAAATAAACTTATCAATAACAAGTGCGAGTCGGTCTCGCTCACGAAGGTTGCGTACTGAAAACTATAAAAAAACACGTTTGTGTACGGGAGCCTCCTTAAATATTTAGTTATAATTCTGGTTTTTAACAATAGAAATACATCACCTATGAGAATTTCAACTGTCTAATTTTCACGGTTCTTGGAAACAACCTTGTGATAGACGGACAGACATACGGACAGCGAAGTCTTAGTGATAGTGTTCCCGTTTACCCTTTAGGTAACAGAACCCTAACTATACTACCCTATGGTGGTACATGTTAAAGTGTATTGAACAATTAATTATCTATGGTTCGCAGTCAGCCGAAGTCTACACTATGGTGAAGAAAGATCTGGACGAAATAGGGAGTGCCGTGAAGAGTGAAGCAACACACGTATTCAGTACCACATCAAACGTTATAGGGAAAACTTTAAAGGTTTGTCTATATTTTTTTTAGTACCGGTGTAATATTTATTTAAAAGGGAATCACAGTCATTTATTCTGTCTATTCAGGCTGTTACAAGCATATGTGACAGTCGAAACTCTCCATCGTTTTGCATATCTAAGGCAGCTTATCTAATGCTTTCATTAAAAAGAACCGGCAAGAAACTCATCAAGAGCCGCTATTATGCTGCCATACGGCGGCATAAGTAAACAATGACTATTAAAAGATATATAAAAGAAAATGCTTATTTAAAGAAAGAATTTAAATACAGAGTTCACATTTTTCATTGTAGTCCAGCACGCGTAGCATGACGAACTCGAGAACGCTTTGTCTACACCCAAAATGTCAATTATCTCGGGTCGAGATAACGAAGAGTGACATTTGAGTGTAGACAAAACGTTCTCGAGTTCGTCAAGCTATGCGTGCTGAGCGTGAGTGTGAATGGGATTGTGTGTGAGTGTAGAGTGTGTGTGTGTGTGTGTGTGTGTGTGTGTGTGTGTGTGTATGTGTGTGTGTGTGTGTGTGTGTGTGTGTGTGTGTGTGTGTGTGTGTGTGTGTGTGTGTGAGTGTGTGTGATTAGCTGAGTTGGCTATACATTTATATTTTATTAAGTCAGGGTAGCAGCTAATAAGCAATGTGATAGATCATTATTTTGTTCACAGTTGGATGTACCAGAGTCCCCAGCAAATGTTATGAAGAAAAGTTTCAGTACCTTCATAGGTATGTGATATTATTTGTTATCCTCATCATCACCAGTCTATTAATGTCCCTACTGCTGATACTTAGGCCTCCCGTTGCCACTTTGCCTATATCGTCTGCCTATCTAACTCGCTGTCGGCCGACATTTCTCTTACCTATACTATAAAAGAGTTATATAAATATACTATTGTTACATGATTTTCATAAAACAGAAGTATAAATAACACACTTTCATTTATTGGCTAATATAGTAATTCCTACCGTGTAAGAGACACAGAATGAAGATATAGATACTTAAAGACTATTCTCGTAGAGAAATATAAGATATGGTGTTCGAATCGCTGATGTGTGGCATTCACTCCTCTCACTCTTTTCTTCTTTAATACCACTCCTATTTCATTTCTTTGTAAACGAAATTTCGCAAATTTTGGCAACCTGTTTTTCCTGAAAAGTTTCTAAGAAGTGGCACTAACTATCATTAAAGCACAGGTTAGCATTAAAATAAATAAAAAATAAAACATTCTTATAAGAATGTTTCGAAATTATGCCAAATTAACTTAAATCACGTGATATTTCACGGCGCATTGTATGTTCACTAACGCTGATTTCACACATGACAATCTCGCTGCATTTCCCTTGATTCTTTGAAACGTCAAATAGTATTGTATGTTTCTTATTAGGTCAAGTAAGCACTGTATTGAACCCGGAACCGGACGACGAAGATGACACCGAGGTCATACTATCGTCTGGTGACACCACTATGCTGTCTACTTACAAGGTATGTTATAAAATATTTTTAAAATTTGTACGAATTAATCTGTTTTATTATGCCTAACTCTTTGACAATTCATTAGCCGTTTTAATGAAGTCAAGCTATTACACGTACGTACGCGGTCTCCGTTTACCAAAATCATAGTCCCTTCAGTTATTTTCCCTTAAAACACACATCCATCTACACATCTTTCGCACTTATAGTATTAGCAAACGTAAAATTAACAATAATAATATCTACTATTTGTAAAAAAGTAACGCAAGACCTCTCCGAAAACGTTTTTTCCAATTTCGAAATGCTAATGTTCTACTTCGAAGTAACACATTTTTCAATAATTTATAATGTAACGGAGGTAGGACCTCACATTGCTTTTATAGACAGATACACGAGTATGATTTTATCAAAATTATAAAAAGTAATTGAAATATCAGTCGACGACAATTAGAGTAGGCCCTCGGCAGAGCGATTCCGTAAAAATCCCTATTCACTTCTAAAAGAACGTCATTTAGTTTACAAATTCATTTTTTTATATAAAAATACAAAACAAAATTTATTGAATAAACGTGTCTCAGATATTATATTTCTGTGTCATTTTGAAACTCACTTCACTTATGCCACGAAATGTTATTACCAATTCAAGGTTGAGCGGATGCCGCATTTTGAAGTGAATAGCTTCCGGACACCTGAGTGCTTTTTTTGCAATCATTAGCTATTTTATTAATTGTTTTTATTTTTAAATGTTAGTGTTATGTAATTTTATTATGATTAATTTGTCAATTTGTTCTAATAAATTTGATATCGTTTCTATCTGTTATTTTTTTAAGAATGCTACTTGTATATCGCTCACTGAATAGTACAGTGGCACAACTCAAAAACCATTTTTACGAGAAAACTCCACAACATTGTGGTGGAATCCCACAGATAATTTAAAGAAAAAATAAAAACTTAACATTAATAATATAATACAAACGATTTAACTGTTATGCAAAAAAAAAATGATTTTCATAATTATAAATATATTAAATTTTCATAACTTAGGAGAGCGTTTCGCACTTCATACTATTTCGCATATATGGTATAATATTATACAACTTGCAATCTAGTTTTGAAAACCCATGAAATATAATAAGTAAAATTTGTGCGCGTGTGCAGAAAGAGTTGGAGGCGTTGCAGCGCGTGGACGCCACATTCCTAGTGCCGGCGTGCAGCGGCGAGTTCGCGGCGTGGCGCGCCACCGTGGAGGGGGGGCAGGCGCTGGCCGCCGCCGCGTGCGTGCGCCGTCTGCGCGGCAGCCCGCTGCTGCGCGACCAGTACCGCCGCCTCGTGCCCGACGCCGTGTCGCACGACCACTTCTGGGAGCGGTGAGTGGGTACACGTACACGTATATACGTATATATGTATATATGACGTACACACATACACCGCCTGCGCGCCAGCCCGCTGCTGCGCGACCAGTACCGCCGCCTCGTGCCCGACGCCGTGTCGCACGACCACTTCTGGGAGCGGTGAGTGGGTACACGTACACGTATATACGTATATATGTATATATGACGTACACACATACACCGCCTGCGCGCCAGCCCGCTGCTGCGCGACCAGTACCGCCGCCTCGTGCCCGACGCCGTGTCGCACGACCACTTCTGGGAGCGGTGAGTGGCACGGCTTGGAAACCGGTTTGCTTTTTTGAACCGGTTCGACGCAAGTACATGCGGAACGTTACAAAGGTTCAGCTCCTTTGAACGGATTTTTAAACCGGTTCACTAAAAATACGGTTTTCTTCATTAACCGGTTTAAATATGACTCCAGACGATGATCTCACAAACTTCAGCGCGGTTTTCAAGTGTCTACACTCCTATCTATAATATCCGTAAATAGGTATGATAAATGTCGTCGCTTAAAAATGATATAAATAAAATGTAAGAACATTGCTTTTTACGAACCAAGCGATTAACCGGTTTTTATTCTAACCGAATTTCACTCCGCATTTAGTTCTGATCCGGAACGGGACATTATAAGAGAACAGGTTTTACCTAAATAAAAAAGGGTGATTCTGAACCGGTTTCAAGCCCTGTGAGCGATATGGCGCAACAAGTGATGAAATCGACTAGCCTTTAATGCTCAGTTTTCTAGTTGAATTCTGACATTTGGATCGTTCAACAAGGCGTTCTTTAGTTTTGTTATCTGTTAAAAACCTATCACGTGACTTATGTATGGCGCAGCCAATTCGTGTAATTGGCCGGCTAGCCTTTTATGCTCAGCTTTCTAGTTGAACTCTGACATTTGGATCGTTCAACAAGGCGTTCTTTAGTTTTGTTATCTGTTAAAAACCTATCACGTGACTTATGTATGGCGCAGCCAAGTCGTGTAATTGGCCGGCTAGCCTTTTATGCTCAGCTTTCTAGTTGAACTCTGACATTTGGATCGTTCAACAAGGCTTTGTTTTCTAGTTTTGTTTTCTGTTAAAAAATATTACCTTTCTAACCTATCACGTGACTTACAGGACCAAAATAACTTCGTTGTTTATCATTTTATGTTGTTGGTACTACCAAACTATTATAGTACCAAACTTCGAAATCTTAATAAACATACTAAAACCATCGCAGTTGCAAACTAACTATATACATCTTTTATAAATAAATAAATCTATATATCCAGCCCCCTGCTGCACGCGTATTGCTTTCTCTCTCCACTTTTGTGTTGCTGTAGCACCGTGTGACGTCACTGACTGCCTTGAATTTGTAGGTACCATTTTCGGCCATCTAGCAGCAATTCTACAAACATAACACCGTATCTCCGAAACGATTAATCGCAGACATGCTGTTACTTCAACATTATTTCTCAGATGTTAATGGACTATTTATTTATGAAATAAAAAGAAAGTTGTCAACTAGCCTATTGCGTGCGTGCGTGCGAGCGAGTAGATTTTTACGCCACGCCCTGTAGATTTTTACGCCAGGCCCATTAGATTTTAACGCCACGCCCGGTAGATTTTTACGCCACGTCCTGTAGATTTTTACGCCACGCCCGTAAGATTTTTACGCCACGCCCGGTAGATTTTTACGCCACGTCCTGTAGATTTTTACGCCACGTCCTGTAGATTTTTACGCCACGCCCGATAGATTTTTACGCCACGTCCTGTAGATTTTTACGCCACGCCCGGTAGATTTTTACGCCACGTCCTGTAGATTTTTACGCCACGCCCGTAAGATTTTTACGCCACGTCCTGTAGATTTTTACGCCACGCCCGGTAGATTTTTACGCCACGTCCTGTAGATTTTTACGCCACGCCCGGTAGATTTTTACGCCACGTCCTGTAGATTTTTACGCCACGCCCGGTAGATTTTTACGCCACGCAAGGTAGATTTTTACGCCACGTCCTGTAGATTTTTACGCCACGCCCGGTAGATTTTTACGCCACGCCCTGTAGATTTTTAGTATTGTTTATAATGACAATAGGATTATATAACTATAACATGATATATTTGTTATGATTGTTAGGTATTTATTCCGTGTGGCGTTACTACAAGACCGTCTAGCGGCCGCTGCGAGGAAGCAACCGATAGAAGAACAGAAACCCACCACCGACCCCGTCATGGCACACCTGCCGCTACAGATGCCGATAGAACAGTGAGTCATTTTTAGGGCTCCGCACCCAAATAGTAAAATAGGAACCCTGTTACTGAGACTGCAGTCCGCCTCTCACCAGGCTGTGTCTCGTGAACTGTGAAAGTTAGACAGTATAAAATAAATATAAATAAAAACCAGAATAAAATAAATACTTAAAGGCGCTCTCATGCGATAAATGTGTTTTTTTTTTTGCTCGTTTCCGGTACGGAACCCTACGGGCGCGAATCCGTCTCCCGACTCGTCCGTCCGACTTTTTTTAATTACAAGTTTTTTTTTTCACTTTGAGTGTTATTTAGTTAGTTTTTTTAGTGAGTAAAATCTTACTAACTAAAGACCCAATTCCGGTTTTTTATGTTGAGCTGAAATTTTGTAAGCTTAAATAAGTTAGATGATAATGCAATATTAATATGGAATGAAATTGATCTGAGGACGGAGCAGGAAGGTGACCATGGTAACTCAATTCGTCAAGGACTGTCCGAGATCATATCCAAAATATGATCAGTTTATTGATACTGTAAAAAGTGGCCAATATTCATATTTTTCACAATCTTATATAAGCTGTAATATTGTTATGTACCGGGACTTCATGAGCTTATTGAGTTAAATATACTGAATAATATTTACTATGGGAGCAACACTGAATACACGGAAAAACAATCAACTGTTTTATATTATAATTTAGTATGAAACAGCTGTTTTTTTTATGCTTCCATGGTAAAAGTAGTTCATTGTAATTAACTTATCCACCCTACAAAGTCCTGGTATATAATAATGTTACACCCTATATGTAGCGAATCTGAACGTATTTCTAAAATAAAAAATAAGTAATATAGTTATTTATCTACACTTACAGGAAATTCAGAGAGTCGGTTATAAAAAAAACTATATTTTTCCTGTAATACACATTCCAAGATCCATAGGCGTTAGATAATATATAAATCGTTTTTAATTAAATCAATAAAATGGCTACCATTGATTGGCTACTTGACTCCATATGAAAATTTTAAAATACTTTGGGAAAATATTTCAAAATTTTCATATGATCATATAAAAACCACTATCAAATTTCTTTTTCCTCAAAAAAAGTATCATTAAATGAAGAAAAAACATATTTTGAAACATTGAATTAAAACGTCACGTACCATTATATGCCGTGACGTCACATTTCAATACACTAAAGTACTGGTTTTGATGTTTTATAAATCCTTGCACATTTTGTAACATTAATACAAGCATTAATGTAATCACTTGGAAATTTATTTTAAGCGATCGAGCACTTAAAGAATTTGGTTAGATTTTTGCAATCCACAGATTATAAATGGAAAGTTAATTTTATTATAATAAAATACACTTAGAAATTATATAAAACAAATAGTCCACTGTTTCCATTTAACAATACATGTAATTTATTACTATCGAGTAATTGTGAAAAATATTAAGTTTTACAATGTTTATCTTGTAGGAGTCCTAAGAAAGTTCTGTCTGGTGTTGAGAGCGAGACAGCAACACCCACATGCGAAACCCCTTCCCCAGAGAAAGTGTCATTGAAGAATCAACCTTATGACAGTTCGGACGTGGACAGCGCCGTGGCCTGGGAAGACGGTGAGTTAATTCAAGAATCAATAAATCTTATTGTAATTACCGATATTTAGGGATATTATGAAATAATAAGACATTCATAGTTTCAAATCAAGTTTATTACTGACCAAATAATCAGATTCCCACAAGTTATTTGTTTTGAACTTGATGAAAATAGTATATTCTAATGTGAATTATTCGCGATAATAATTCATTCAAAAACACACGCAATATTGAGCCATTTGGCGCTAGTGTACCAAATCAAGAGTACGAAACGTCACAATTGCGTTCAAGAGTAAGCATGCAGGGATATGTTATATATATGTACAGGGCACCGATAGATTATAAAATATCCCGCAAGGTGGTAAATTGTCGAAAAAATTATGATCTGTATACGGATTACAATTTGACGAATCACTTTTTTATAAATTATAATCTGTCAGAGTTAACTCCGTCAGATTACAATCTATAGAGATTGTATGAGATAGAATTTATAAAAAAGTGATTCGTCAAATTGTAATCCGTAGTACGTTAAATTATTTTATTTTCGAAGGCTGTCTCTAATTATTTCCCTTTATTTTATATATTAAAAAAAAACGATAAAGACTGAAAATAATAAATGCAATTTGGACACAGAAGATTTCGCAAACGACGTGGAACTCACTGAGGAACAACAAATACTGCTGCTAGAAGAATACGAGAAAGAGATAGCGTCAAAGAAAACGAACAAGAAGACAGCGCGCGACGTGACCAATAACAACGCGGACGCCACAAACAACCCACAGACCATTGACAATATGAACAACAAGACCATAGACAATAAGAAAATCACAGACAAGAAGAGCCGCTCGCCGAAGAAGACAAAATCCGATGACTGCGGAAACTTAGTAGAAGATTACTTCGGCGAGAAAGAAGTCAAGGACGACGCTAGCGCCAATTCCGATGAGAGTTGGGAGAAGGAATTTGAACTAGAAGAATCTGAACAGAAGGTTTAAATTTGTATGCGCAAATCCGGCCATAGAATTTTAAAGTGTTAAATGTTATCTGTAGTACAGAGATATAAGTTACATTCGGAAAGGAAAATATTAAAAGGAAGTCTGCTTATTTTTAATCTGAAATATCGAATGTATATACGCAAACCACACCTTCGATGAAATCATTATCGAAAACAATGCAAATTTATCTTTTGTTTGATAACTTAACGCGGCAACATAATATACAGGGTGTTAATACACCAGCAACTAGTAAAATAAAAACATCTTTCATTCTACCAATGTGCAAATTGTATAATTTCAAAATCTATCACAAATCCCTTCCAATTCGACATTTGATGGATATTCAAGAATTTAACGCTAAAGCTATTTCACATGTGATAGCAATTGCTGTTGCGATATTTTTTGAAAGATTTCAAATGAACGATATCGTTAATTTTTCATGGTGTAATTGGAATTATCGAGATTGATTTCAATTTATATCATTAAATTCATCGGATTTGATGATTGCATTGTTGTTTCATTTGTATTTTATACATTACTAAAGAGCATTCATTATTAGAATTATTATGAAAGCGAATGAATGATTTATCATCTGTACATAATATTAAGAGTTACGGTCCTGTAATATACTTTTGTTGTGTTAAAACTTTAAAGCAACTGTTGATTGGTGTAATTAATATTAACTGATTAGTTGCTGGTGTGTTATAAAAGACCCTGTATAGTATTGACCATGAAATTTAAAATATTTCAAAACTGTTCTAAAAAACTTATCACGTACAGACTGTACAACTATTATTACAAATTGTTATATAATTCCACTTCAAAATATTTTCAACGAAATGAGAAACAAGGACAGCACGAGTTCAGTTTATAACTTTATTAAAATAAATGTTTATCCAACACAATATTGTATAAATCTTATATGTATAAGTGTAGAATGACTGAAGGACTGTTTAATTCGCTATAGGAATAACAGTTGGTAGGGTAAGTTGCACATTGGGTTGTTTTAGTGTTTGTTTTTTTTTGTAACACGGATTTTGTTTTGGAAACACGACATTGTTAAAAAATCCTTTCTTCTGTAAGCTCAGAAAAGTCTCAGTTCTGCATTTGATTTGTTTTTGATCGAACTTTGTCATCGACAGATTTTTCTAGTTTAAAGCAATCAACAGCACATGAGGTTACTGTCAAAATTTTTCAATTGATATCGAAACTTAATGCTTAGAGGCAAGCTTAAAATCAACTACGGATATTTGTAATATTGTGGTAACCTGAAATGTGGCGGTGTGTACATATTTAAAAAAAATGACATAATTTGAAAAGAAAAATCAGTACCATCTTTACGATAAATCTGATGTTATATCTCATTTGATTCCAATGACGACTGAAATGTATGATTAAAATTAATAATCAGAATACAAGTTTTCGTCTCAATCGCCATATGATTTTTACATGAATCATTCTGATTTCATTTTCATTTCGAAATTTACTCCTGCGCAGGTCGCAGGTCAAGATCGGCGAGCGACAATAGTGGTAACAGTACTGGTATTACTTTTCTTGTAATGAACGATGCGGTTTATATAATACATTGCCCCAATGTAATACACATTAATTATTATATTTATAGGTAACGTCTAGATTGCATTGGTCTTTCCAAATTTTTCTCCAGACCATTCCATTGGTGGTTTATTACCAAACAGTTTTATTTATTTGTAATTGATTGTTTTAATAATCGGGTTCACACCAGCACAATAAAACATATGCATAAACATAAAACATATATTGAATTGAAGGTCAGAGTTATTCTGACGAAAGATCCGTCGAGCGTAGCACGTAATTATGCTTTAGTTCGCGACGAATCACTGGCTGAACGTGCACGGTGGAATGTCATAAGATAAATATCAGTTTCTGTTTTGAAGTCCCGGAACTCCATCATATATGTATGACTGGCTACCTTTAATTGTCAAGAGATTAACACCCAGTTGCATATTTGTTCTTCAGTCAATTAGTAGTCAAATCCCTAACTAAATTTTTCAGTATTAATCAATTAAAACTTTAACATCAGTGGTGTTATCTTTCGCTGACTTACTTTAACACAATTATTTAATTTAATAATTGTCTGTGGTTAGATTCAAAATGATATGATTAAATGATTGTTTATATAAAATAATTCTTTAATTAACGTATTAATAATCGATAACGTGTTGTTTTTGGTAAATCCATGTAGAAAGATAGAATTGGTAATTCAAAATTGTTTGGTTCAATGAATGTATTGAAATTGTGTAATGGTCTCCTACGTGGCAGTATTTTGGTGACGCAGTGCCATTAAAGTTAAAAATAAAGAAAGAAGAAGACTTAATGACCTGAAGCTCTAATGAATGTTATATTTAAATTTAATTTTTTTTTAATTTAAAATAAAAATTAACTTTAAACTAATGACAATTTTAATGGATTGTTGTGCAACTGGGTGTTAGTGTATGGGTTTATTCGTTTTTTTTATAAACTCGATAGTGTATAAATATAATCAACACAAAGTTGAAATTAAAATATTTTTTTAAGTCTCAAATATATTACGGAGAAAACAAAGCGTGCTGTGCTTATGATACAATGAAGATTGAAATGTTTTCTTATAATGAAGAAGTTGAGCAATTTTCAACTTTAAAATGACCTCCGCCTTGACATTTTCTTTGTTATTATAATCTATTACAAATAAATAAAACTACCCTCTTTCAATTTAATGCACCTGTATGATGTCTTTAGGTTATATCTATATACATTGAGCGCGCCAGATACTTGTCGGCGCAGACCTAATAATATTCTTATATACAGTTTCTATTAATGTATTGCGCAGGCATAATATTTTTCTGCAGTGTCTATTGCAGACATTTATTCGTATAGTAACACGACCTCGTAGAGGCTAACAGATGCTACCGTCGCCGGTGTGTCTACGCGGTTTTATGTCTACACGTTTTCTGTGTCTATATGCAGCGTGAATGGAGCAAACAGACCTTTCAGTTTAGAATGTCCAATTTCCAAAATCTACAACGATTACAAAGTGTCAAAGTCTCAAATGTCCAGTTCCCAAAATGTCCAATTCCCATAATCTCCAATTCCCAATAATGTCCAATTCCCATAATGTCCAATTCCCATAATGTCCAGTTCCTATAATGTCCAATTACCGAAATGTCCAATCTACTACGATTATTGGTTTGTTGAATACACTATGAATAATATGTAGAAAACTAGTAGAATTAATCCTCATAGTATATTATTCATATGTGTACATATTCCCCATTATGAAAGTAAATTGGACATGTCGGTATATGACATATTAGGAATAGGACGTTTTGGAAATAGGGATGTCGACTAGTTTTGTTTGTTTGTCCATCAGGTGGATTATTGAAGAATATTTAATACGTATTTTTTGCATAATCAATTAATACATTAAGATGAAATGTCGCACGTCATACTTTTATACATATTCTACAAAACTGACATAGCGAACCCCCACTCCTCGACTTTAATACCTATTATCATTTCTTGTTTAAATTGAAGGAAAAAATAAAGGTATTTTTCTATAATGTACGATGTAGCGGACTAAATAGTTTTTTTTTACCCAGTCGTCATCTCTATTGGACAATCTAAACTGAAAGACAAAAGCTGTCTGTTGATATGTGTCGGTCTGTGTCTGTGTCTATACGCGTCTGGTGCGCTCAATCGTCGCCAATAGATACAAGGAAATCTTAATTATTCATTTCCATATAACGAAGATGTGGTACAAGCAGTAACATATAACGTGTGATAACCATAGTTCTTATTTTTCGATGTAGCATATAAGTAGATATAGTATGTAAACGGCTTTTTATATGTAAAAACAATTACAGTCAATGTATTTTTGAACATTTGGCTCCGAACTATAGTAAATTGTGCAATGATGTATGTCCCTTATTTACACTGGAGATGCATTCGACTTTTTTTTCTAAATGATAGTTTTATGACTCGCTATTATGGAGTTGACTCTAGATTTCGTTATGTTTGTGTAAATTATGATTATGAAATAAAGTTATTAAAAATTGATATGGTTATTTTTATTATGTTGGATGTATAGTACCGATTCCTTTGCAACTTTTTTTTTACAGACTATAAATTCATAGTAAAGTGGTATGATGTTACTGGATGTAACACTACTAGTGGAAGCGCACACTCATTCATTATTTAAACTGTACCTTGCATCGTCCATATTTAGTAGCCACTAACAAGCATTTATTTACCTCGACGTTTCGGCTACGTTGCAGCTAGGGTTACCACCCGTACTTTATAATAAAGTATTGTACGTTATTTCAGACAATTGTACTCTATACTCTATAAGAAAAATAAAGTACACGAAAATACTTTATGTCGTATGATTTGATTTGTTTGTGATTTTGAAGCTTAGTCGTAAGTATATAAGTATATAATAGATAAATAAAAAGAAAATGTATTTTTAAGTTTAGTAATAAAGAAAAATAAATGATACTTTATTTTGATTCAATTTACTTTGTTTTTGTACCTATAATAACGAACGTACTTTAATTGGGGGAAAAAAAGGTGGCAACCCTAGTTGCAGCTGCCGTGGTCACGAGGAGACTGGAGAAACTGGCGGGTGTCGTCTTCCGATTTAAGTTGAGGCGTGAAGGTAATCCGGTAATAATGTGTTAAACTGATTTTCAGATGTACCCTCCACTTGATTTTATTGTACGTAAAGGTGACGACACACTGCACTTACGGTATCAGAAAATATTGTTCGTTGTTGTTTGCAATCGCGACACTTACACATTTTTATAATCGGATTCCACGTTGGTGAGAGTTTATATCCATTTTCCCGGTTGAAATTGTTGTGTTTTTTTATTTCAACTGCTTCACGAACAATCCTTGAATAGTAATTTCGTTCAGTGGAAAGGACATGAGGTGTATGTAACTCGCGAGGTAAATAAATAGTTTTAAAATAATGCACGAACAAGACCCGGTTACATATAATTATAACACTCAATATTCTTAGCAAAATAAATAAATATAATAAAAAAAAACCACACGTTTTTATTTTAATAATTCATCTCAGAACTTTAAGTCAAAATTAATTCTAATTATTATATTTGTTCAATGTTGCATTTACAATGCTACACTAGGTCCTGGGTAGATCAGTGGTTAGAGCAGTCGGCCGGATTCCGAAAGATCATGGATTTGAGTCCCATCTCAGAGTGCCAGGGACAAAGTGGATTATTTAAGCATGTCTCATTAAGAATATTTTTCTCTATAGCATTGTGAATGCAAATTTAATCAAATATAATAATTAAGAACAAGTTTTGATCTTTATCGAAAGTTTAAATATTTGTAAAGATATTCTTTCGGCTGTTTGGAAGGACTGCCTGAACATTGATGAAAATACGCTCTAAAGTAGCGAAAAAAATAATAAGTGCTTGAAAAATTCTTCAGCCTTGTTAGGTCCTGGATGCATTAGTGATAAGGACAGTCGCCCGGATTCCGAAAGGTCATAGGTTCGAGTGCCAGGGACAAAGTGGATTTTTTAAGTGTTTTTCATTATGAACAAATTGTTTTTATTGTAAACGCCTTTTAAATCTATTAGGGTCGGTACACACTCGACGGAAGATGCGTCACGTATTTCTGTGAGACGCATGATCTTCCCTCCGACTTGCAGCGACCCTTGAATCTTAAATGATGGATAAAAGAATTCCAAAACCGAAGAATTGCCATTACATAAACTAAGACAATATAATGTTTAAATAAATAAATAGGTTACAAAATTTGCAAAGAAATTTTCTTCAATTGATTTAATCTTTAATTTTTATGCTAATGCAGTTTAAACCAGGGTTTGAAAAATCCGATATTTGATAATTGTATTAAAAAGTTATACGTATGCGAGGATTCTCAGTAACGTTATAGGCGAATAAACCTTATTATGTGAACATAAGCATTAAATTTAAATAAAATAATTAAAATCTAACCGTTCGCACTTCGCGTTCATATAACAGGAAAAACTCGAAATTTCTTGTAAGTAATATTGTTACTTCGGACCAATGTTGCCAACGTCACATGGGGTTGGTTAATTTTCTAGCTTAGACTCGATACTCAAGCGAACAATAAATTTTTAAGTATCAATTAATATTTATCAGCGAAACCTGCATAAAACGGAGTTCAACTATGGTTAAAGAATTTATCGAGTAACAAAACTTAATCTAATAGTTTCATAAATAAAAAGCATAGTATGATTGGTATCGTATTTATTGATTTGGTAAGTACATTTGCGGGTTGTTCGGCTGGTGGTGGGGGTAGTAGGGCCCGGGGGGGGCGCGCTGCATCTGCGCGGGAGTGTCGCCCGACTGCGGGTACGGGTGGTGGGGCGGGGAGCCCATCCACTGCGGGTACCAGTACAAGCCCTGCTGCCGACACGTACGAGAATACACTGATCAGACATATCTTTAAACAATACAATATTTTATCGACGAGTAGCTTGTACGGAAAGCTTATAAAATACTAGCTGCTGAACTGTTTATTTGAATATCAACTCATATGATGACTTAAAGCTGTAAAAGTTACAATGACATATGGTAAACGATTGTTACTTTCATTATGCTATGTTTCGGGATAGAATAGGTTATCTGTGGGATGAAATAAAGCTTTATATCCACTGCATATGGTGTAGCTTCCCGTAGGTGAAAGTTATTTTTTTAAATCAACCCAGTAGTTTCGGAGACGATACGTTTCAAATAAGCAAACATTCAAATGCTTCTTCTTTATTATAATATTAGTATAGATTTAGAACATATTGGGTCAACCCTAATAAAAGTATTGGGACGAGGCTAAGAAAATATTAATCTAAATATATATATATCTCAAAGGTGACTGACTGACAGTGATCTATCAACGCACAGCCCAAACCACTGGACGGATCGGGCTAAAATTTGGCATGCAGGTAGATGTTATGACGTAGGCAACTAACTTTATCACGCGGACGAAGTCGCGGCCAAAAGCTAGTTCCAGTTATAAAATGCAGATATCGGTTCTAGTTATAAATTTAAAGTCACCTTATTGTTGGACCCCTGACAAGTATACCGGTACTCGTTGACAGAGAGCGGATCTAGATAGCTCACTCCGGCTATGGAGCCGTAGTTCGGTGGGAACATGTACCAGCAACCCTCTAATGAATCTGCGAAACAAATATCGCTGTTCTAATAACTGTATATTGTTCATACCTCCCAACCTCACTAAATTCTATAGGCCATATTTTACAGTACAGACTTTAAAATTGTGGAACTCTCCACCTGATCTATCGGACGGACGAAATCTTTAGACATCTTCAAATCACAACCTAAATCCCATTTCCTATCAAAAGTTTAGTCTGCTTTTCTTTTCTCATTTCTCGCGCTCGAGTTGTCACTTGTTTTGAACATTTTGTTCGACTATATACAGGGTTATGGGTAATTAGACTGGATCCTTTTAAGGAGTCGTAGGGGAGCTCATTTAGGTATAATTATTTTACCCCACATTATATATCCGAAAGACATTTTATCAACTTTACAACAACAAAAACCTTTTTTTTTTATTTAAAACTAGTTTCTGTTTGGGTCAAGATTATTTGGGTTTTATTATTATTTATCACGAACTGGAATGTTATATCTCCAAAACTGTCAACAAAATTAGATTCTGACGATATTTTTTTTTTACTCTTAAAAAATAAGAAATAAATACAATTTATTAAAAAATGGCTCACTTTCAAATACATAATGTGAGGTGAAAATAATTATAAATGACCTCCCTACGACCCCTTAAAAGGATCCAGTTTAATTACCCATAACCCTATATATCTATTTTAGTGATCTGTAAAATATTTATGTATGTCCATGTCATTTCGAGTCATTGTAGAAAAATGGACTTGTCTATATTGTCTCGGGTCAGGGTGTTGTGGTGCCTTCGTTGTCTCAAATACTCCATAATACGGGTGCTTTGGCTATTCATCTCGGAATTTGGGCAATGTATGTGATGTTGTCTAATATATATATGTATATAAATGACTTTCCAAAATGTATGTACGCGCATAACTTCCACACGACTACACTTTAGGACAAGGTATGTATACTTATAAGAAAATTTATAAAAAGATATAATTTATAAAAAACGGGTATATGGCGGTATGAGGTTCGCCGGGTCAGCTAGTGACTAATATTTATTTATTTATTTAATAAAATACTTACAAGTGATGTTGCCAGTGAACGCGCCATTCGAGGGTTCAGTAGACGGAGGTATAGCTTCAGTGCTCTGCTCCAAGAAAGGTGGTATCGGCGTCAAACCCATACCAGGATCACCGGGTATTATGAACGGACCTGACAGATAAATAGATAATATATAACAAAACAGTAATGAAGTTTTTAACTGTATACGGTGCTAAGAATTTCATCACATCACATCACCAGCCCTTTTACGTCCCCACTGCAGGGGCTCAGGCCTTCCTTATGGATGGTTAAGGAGGATGGGCCATGACCCTCCACGCTGGCCCAATGCGGATCGGAGGATATTAACGACTGTAAATGCAGCCGAGACCAACGGCTTAACGTGCCTTCCGAAGCACGGAGTAGCTCGAGATAAAAATTTTTTGGTCACCCATCCCGTGACCGACCCTTGCGAAAGTTGCTTAACGACAACGATCGCGGGCCGCGGCGCTTATCCACTACGCCACCGAGCTAAGAAATTAAATACATATATTTTTACAGCAAATAGAATTCAGCTCGCGGAGCATAAATGTATGTTATAGCCTAAGTGATAACTAAGGTATCATTCATAATCAGAGGTCGGAATTAGGTAGAGTTATTTATGTACTTGCATCGAAATGTTGATATTAATGTAGACCTTCCCGGGATTTCTTTATTTCTTCTTTCTTTATTTCTTTCTTTCATTGATGTAAGTTTGGCAACGTCGTGCGTGCAGTAGTTTAAATTGTGTAAAAGTAAATAACTTTTTATTTAAAAAATCACGGGATTTTTTCCGCTCTTTAAAATTAATCTCGGGATTTGAGGCATATCCACTTTATTCTTTCGCTGTATGAAATCAGTGTAAGTACATGAATAACTCTACCTAATTCCGACCACTGTCCATAATGCCCCGGGCATATATAATTTGTTGCTATATAGAATATTAACTCATTTTCTAACCACCCGCGTATATTCTAGCTTTCCGAAGTTGATTTTTTTTTAATCGAACCAGTAGTTAGAGAGCCTATTCGAAGCAAACAAACAAAACTTTTATATTTATAACATTCTATTTATTTATTCTTTTATAGCATTTAAAAACACAAATGACTACCGATATTTTTATAGATAATAATTGCTTAATCCGACTACCTGCCGTGTTCAATGTACAACACGAGAACTAACTTTAGTACCAGATTTTAACCATCATCCGACCAAAATAAGTCGACAATTTTCTTTAATTGACAGTAGTTAAAACCGGGTACTAACATTAGTCCTCGTTTTATAATAAGACGGATTAAATTTCAGCAGGCACGGATCTAGGGGCGGAAAAAGGGAAAGTGGGGGCACCTGCCCCGGTCGCCAGTGTTAGAGGGCTAGGCGCCCTCTAACACCATTTATATAATACCTTTTAGTATAATTAATATGTATAGTTACAAAAAGAACGAGCTTTACCAATACACATTATGCGCTACGATGGCAGGGAGACGCTTTAAAATCCCTTAAAATGTCATTTACTACAAAAATATGACTATATAAAATCCAGCTTCACCAGTACGGGGGATTAAAAGAAGGACGCCCGACGAAATTTCTACCCCGGTTAAAAAAAAAACATAGGTCCCGAGTCTCAGTTCCAATACTTAGATACTTACCACCATAAAAGTTGGTGTAGTTCCACTCGCAGACGTGATGATCACAAACGAGCGGCGAGAATGGCTCTTTGGTGTAAAACGAATGACCGTTCGGCAGTATCTAAGAAAATAACATACTAACTTTACTACAATTACAGACAGTGCAATTATTCTAGTGTACTGTACACTGTACAGTACAGTACACTGTACAGTACACAAGGATAATTGCACTGTCTCATCGCGCGTCCAGCCAAACCGAGAACTTTCAACTATTTGGGTTAATAACTGCTACTAAATAATTAAATTTCTTTATTATTTACTTTGTATGGAGAACTTCCATAAAAACTTTCCTTCCCTTATTCAATCCTTTCAACTCTTTTTTCCAAATTCCATCTCTGTACCAAATTTCACTGAATTCGGTTTTAGATGTCAAATTGTAACATACAGAATAATATTCGCATTCATAATATTAGTAGGAATTATTATAAATAGTTATTAATTTCAGTTCATAATAATGGTGGGGCATTATTTTATTTCTTCCGCACACTTAAATATTCTCAGCTTGTTTTATATCTGTCTAGGTGCAGTTTTAAATTAATATAACTCACCAACAAATAATCGTAATGTCTGAACCTTATGCCTTGAATATTAAAGTCGAGAATGAAAGAGCCCGAGGTGATGATGCACGAGACTGCAGTGAGGGGGGGCAGCTTGTAAGTCTCGGTGCCACACTTCACAATAGCCTTGGGCATCGTGGATACATCCCTGATGTGCTGCAGATTCTTTTTAAACGGAAACCTGCACAAAACGTTGAACAAATCTTCAAACTTCTGGAGACTCGTGACGCAGCGTCATTTAAGTCATGGCGCTAACATTCAGTTGCACAAACGTTTACTTTTCTATGTTGCCTCGGGTTTAGATGTTGTGGTACCTTCTTTGTCTCGGATACTCCATAATACGGGGGCTTGTGCTACTTCATCTTGGAATCTGAGCAATGAATGTGATATTGTCCAATATTTAAGTAATTTAATTACAAGTGAAAATTGATTTCCATAAAGTCGCTTTACATTCACTAATAATCATTTCGATGTACGTTTGTGCAACTGAGTGTAAGACTTAGTTACAATATTTAGAATAACAAATACAATAAAAAATATATACAGTAACGAGCTGTGCAACTTACATCGTGTTACGCAACCTGCATCACGCTTACAAAATTGCGACAACGTCTGAAATACAACTTATATCCTACACCGTGTCCACCACGGTCCGCGGGCTAACGACACTTAACTTGACGGCGATTTCAGCAATTTCCCTTTAGTTCTTATTGCAATATATATGCGTGGGTTATTGAATAATGCTCAATCACTCAAAATCCATATTGATTTAAAATATCATATCTCCAGTCGTGTACTTTGACGTCACGACGAGCGCGCCAAAAATTCCGGTGTTTAAACTGCCCATAGCTATTACGTATATTCATCAATTATTAATGTTATAAAATTTTAGTTTTTCGGTGCCGGGTATTTTTTAAACAGTTATATATCGATGTAAATTATCAATTAAAATCATTTTCCAAAAATGTGTATATTCCCTATTGTCTTATCACCTGTAGAACCACAACCCAAATCTGGGGTCCTACCGCGTACCTACATTAATTAAATACATCAAGTTGAATCAAATGCACTCCACGTTCAATACAGTATTGAATGCGGAGTGTGTTATGATTGAATCCAATGTCAACTAAATCGAAGAAAATGTAACGCGATAAATCCAAATATGTTGTTACGCAATAAGCCTTCTAGGCCTACGCTCTAAAAATCATAAATAATTCTTTACCTGAAAGGAGAACTCCGTCGTCAGACTATAATAATAATAATACGAGTACATTATAAAATATAAGGATACATTGTGGACTTTGTACCAACCACGCTTCGTATAGAAATTCCCTACCAACAGAGGTCTGCATAACGTGGTGGTGTGTACCGTTACGTGCGGCTATGAGTGTAATGAAAAGAAATATCACCATGACATCGGTAAGATATTTTATTTTCTAGAGTCATGGATAGAGAGTCACACGGTCGCACTTCTGAGATCTGACGCATCACTGGATTCATTTATCCTTATTGCAATCGATAGTGACCACGCACCGGAAAACTTCCCTACTACTACTACATTGACCCTAACATAATCTGGTGGACCGACGGTCTGATGAAGGTCACGGGTAGTCGCTGTGTGACGGGTTAGGTGCTTGGGTAAATGAAAGGCAACTTAGCTTGATAACTTGATATATTTTATAGTGTAAATAAAAAGCTTTAAAAAAATATGGAACCAACTTCATATTTAAAAAAGTGAATATTAATACTTATCTTAAAAGCGGTATAAATTTAAAAGAGGTTTTTTTGTAGTTAATTAAATATTAACCACCCGCCTTCAATGTTTCTTAAAACATTGAACCGCTTTTAAGATAAGTATTATTTTTCACGTTTTTAAATTTGAAGTCGATTACACTTTTTTATGTTTTATTTCATGCATTTTAGTGATATTTTGTGTTTTGGGGTAACAAACATCACACATACTTAATACAAATTTAAGACTTATATGATTTTCTCATAGATACCATTGCCAGATCAGTCACGCACTAGCTTTGAAATAAAGAAGGAATCATCAAAATCGGTCCACCCAGTAAAAATTTATGAGGTAACAAACAAGAAAAAATAATACAGCCGAATTGAGAACCTCCTCCTTTTTTTTGAAGATAGTTAAAAATTTTGTATGTGGGAACCTAGGACGAAATAAACGGTGTGGTATGACGCAGTTCAGTCGCAGAACAGGTGGTTATAAAAACCCATTAATAACGACTACGATACGATGTACTACGATGTGAAATTCTAACCCAGAATCAAAAGGTCCCCTGGAGATTCCAACTACACTTAATAAGGACACTGGAAAGTAGAAATACAGGATCAACCTAAATTTTATTTTATTCCTAATAGAATTTCAATCGGTAAATGCTTGATAATCTTACTTAATAATTAAGAAAGGAATTGTCCACTCCATTCCACGAGTACTAAACATCCTGAGCTAAATTAGTAAACAATATTGTTAGCATAAAAATCATTTCAACAGTTACTTACTGAACGAGAAAGGTGATGTAATTGAAATGTAAGTAAAAAATCCAAATGGTGCTCCCAAAACTTTATTCTATTTCTGGTTTTTGTTGGAAAAGTTGTTAAATATGTTACTCAATTTGTAACCTTTCACAATAATCGTATAGAATATGCAAATAATTAAAAATAGATTTTGACGCGTAACATGCCATTATCTGTTCTAAGCTATTTAATTGATAGCGCATTGACTTCATTTGGTTTATCTTGGTGTGTCTTAAACCAGGACTCACCATCAACCTCACCCTGAAAAACCTCCCGAAGCACGGATAAGCTCAGGGAAACAAATAAAATTTAGCCATCACCCGAAGATATATTTTTCCAGACAATTACTTAATATGCACAATTGCAGACCACTACTACCAAAGTAAAAGCTCGAGATATATATTCAAATAAACTTAAAAGTGTTAGAGGCACTTTTAAAATATCCAAGAAAATTTACCTACCTAATCAAAAAACTTCCAAAATGGGTGGTCCATTTTGGAAGTTTTTTGATTGATAAAAAGAATGGGCATCAAAAACTTATCAGCTTTAACATTAGTAATAACATTGAGATATGTATATCTTACAAAAACTAACCAAAGCTAATGTTGAATGTAAAAAAGCAATGTTCAGTTCATCATTCAAGAGCAACATTCACATTCATACGTTCACAGGTATCCATACATCATAGTGATTTACTTCCTGTATCAGACGGACAGCAAGATCACAGAGAATATGATACAAACTAATGTCACAGAAGGACTACAACTAAACGTGTCAGTGCAATGGGTAGAGGAAATGGACGAATTAGGTGAGCCTGTCAACATGGACATATACTTCGATCGAGTTGTGATGGTGTGCAACAAAACCAGTCAAACGGTAACGTATCTATTCTATTTCTACCTTTGCGTCAGATCTCTTGCTGGCTACGACTTAGCGCCATGTGTACACACGACTTTCATTTCTCTTCATTCATATATGCTCGCCGATTTTGCAGTCGATTTGATCGTGAAATCTAAGTTTTAATCTTCCCAAGCTTCCACATCTCTGAATTTTCTTGTTGTATTTCCGTATTTTTCATCCTGTGCACGTGTCTGAGATAACGGAGCATACCTCTGCTAATTACTTGGTATACGTTAATATACAGTTAAAAGTGACTAATGCGCAAAGGATAAGTTTCGTAGATCCAAAATAATAAATATATATTAATAAGTACCGTCAGGCTCAGACAAGGGCTTCAGCAACTGAGTATCATATTTATTTTCCTTGTCTATTTTCATTTTTTTCTATTCAAAATATTTTTATAGCCCATTGATTTGGTTTTGTTGAAAAATTACTTGTTAATTAGATGACTTGCCTGATCCCTTATAATTTTTTTTAGGTAATCAGCACTGGAATTTTAATAGACAACGAAAGAATCCTCACATCATACAATCCATATCGTAAAATTATAAAAGACTATAAAACCCAAGACTTAGTCGTAGGAGTGCTAACAGGCAGACAGATGGTCAACGACACGTTCTATAAACACAGAATAGAATATCATGAAATCGATTGTCACAACCAAGTCATCGACATGACAAATAAGGCGCTCACATCAGAACAATGGCACGGTAATGACAACCAGCATAGTTCTGTGCACGACCTTTTAATCTTACGAATCAGCAAAAAACTTAAGCTCCTAGACCCAGATCCCCAACAATACTCCTTTGGTTCAATAAGTGATTTGCAGTTTACTGAAACAGGCCCCATGATTACTGAACTGGCTGAACTCAAAGATTGGTTGGGTGACGCTATGAAATTTGCATCTCTAGGATATAAAGACAAAAAGCATATCACCAAAAGTTCTAAGCTCAGCACTTTTGGATACGAGGAAGGCACGAACGTTGTTGCCGATTGTGATGAATGGATCATCAGAGATTGGGGTCGCGTTATATGCATTAGCAACGAAGAGAAATTCTTAGGTATTGCTTCT
Organism: Diatraea saccharalis; assembly: GCA_918026875.4. Lineage (NCBI taxonomy): Eukaryota > Metazoa > Arthropoda > Insecta > Lepidoptera > Crambidae > Diatraea > Diatraea saccharalis. The sequence goes on from OU893336.1 coordinate 2,144,232, forward strand.
GGATCACTCTTAGTGTACAAGGATAAACTTTTTGGGATCGGCAGTTTCACGTTGAACAAGGGAAACGTGAGTATATTCGTTTTCACAGATGTAAGAGCATACCACCAGGAAATATTTAGCGTTTGTGCTTCCGAAAGTAGTACAGATACAACAGAATCATCAACGGAATCATCAAGTGAATTAAATCAAGTGATTAAAACTACACAAGAACCTGAAGACTTTAAGGTGACACCATTTTAGAAGATTTGAGCAACAAACAATATTATTTATCTCACTTGTGCATACTGTTACCTATATATAGCTCTCATCCTGTTCCACCCGATACCCAAGACAGAGACGTAATTCTTTAAGTAACACGCAATTCTTCGCAATTAAGATCGATGTGACAAATATACTTCGTCCACTAAATTTCCGAGCTATGGAAATTTGACTCAATTTTTTTAAATGTTCTCGGGAGATTTATTTTCCACTAGTTTTTAGATAGAATAATGTAACGATAAGTCTCATTATGATGCTCCCTCACCTGAAATTTTGCATGTAAGTAGAGCATCTCATTAGTGAGAGAGTGTGAAACCTGTAATGTTTTCAAGCTTCAAGCAAAACGTTGGAAAACCGAATATACAGTGTACAACTTGCTAGCACTTGAGACAACTTGTAACGTCTCCAAATGTTACATTAGAGACAAATGCAGTCAAGGAGCTAGAGGATATGTATATATTGGAAAAATCTAAATTCTTTAGAATAGTTGTACTAATTATGTTCTAATAACAAAATTATAACTCACCTAAAAATGCAGATGCCGAGGTGACATTCCAGCCCGTGTATATAATTGTCTATTTGAAAGACGATAGTGGGGTCCTCCTCCAAGTAATATCGCTTTTCATCCATAAAATGAACGAACCCAAGGAAGTGGAACCCCCTATCCTTGCAGTAGGGGGCTGGTCCTCGTCCCATTTGATAAATATCACTGTACAGCTCCGATAAGAATATGTACACGTTCTTACCGCAATAATATTCTGTTGGAAACGCGAAATTCTTGAAATTTCTTTTAAGAGTCTGTGCATATCTGACGGAAGGTCCATCGCGTATGATATAAAATGTCAGAACTGACAAATGTGATAGATATTTTGGTTACATTCGTGTTCGTCAGTCGCCAACTATAAACGAGGCTGGAGGGTTACGTAGCTTAGTGCATTTCCATACCTTATCAATTCTTTCGTTGGCAACTATTTTGATCTCACTGCTAGCGTATTGTCAGTACAATATAATTGAAAAATGCAGCATAGTTTCGTGTGTTTAGAGTTCTCGGCCGATACTACGTTTGGTGTGAATATACGCTCAACCAAGCATACTCAACTGATAAATTCTTCAGTCCGTCGACTAACGACTACTATGTTGTTACGCTGACCTTTTATCAGATTTGCACTGACCCTAAAATTCTAATATATATGCCACAAAATAGGTGCCGTAGTGAAAGTACAAAAGATATTGTGGAATAATATTACCTTGGCTCAGATAAAACTCGGAAGGTACAGCTCCACCAGCTTGGGAGTTGTATGTGGCTACCCTCTCCGTCTTTATTGCGTTGTGATTGTCATACATGGTAAGCATATTATCGATTGTATCTTCCAAGGCTATTAGGAGTACCTACAAATTAAGTATGTTTAAAATCCATTACTTTGAAACATGTATACTCGTCTGGTTATCTCGCAAGATATAGGATAAAATCTTTACTTTTGATATCTATTATTAGTTCTGACGTTTGTGTTGTGTTAATTTATGCTTACATACAACTGTGTTAATTTATACTTACACACAGATAGCAAAATCATAATTATTTTTTCTTAATAAAAGTTAGTCTATCTTGTGCAAATACAATAATATATCCTACCTTTTGAAACTTACTAACCTTCAGCTCCTTTATATGCATATGAATGAATCTTGCCAAATGGTCTGTTGCAATATGTACACGTTCATTTATAATATACTGAAACAGATTTTTTTATCAATTATCCGAAATTTGTGTGGTAAAATGAATATAAATAATGAGAGGGTATTAAAAAAATATTAAAAATTATCTAGAAGTAAAGGAGCAGATATAAAGCCAGAGAAGAAAGTAAATTGTCACTGGAGAAGGTAAATAGACCAGTGAAGAGATTAGACAATTGTGATAGAATAGGTGGATATAGTTTAATGCACACTACTCGCTAAACAAAACTACTTTCAAACAATTTTATCATGTGAATTTTAGAATGTTTACAACATTGTCCAAAGGAAGGAAACATTTGTCTTGTGAAGGATCCGAATAGTTTGAAAGATAACAATATTTTAAAAAATACACACGATAAAACCTTTAAATACATTTAATTTAAGAAAGAGAGTAAACAATAGGACATAGCTGACCTGGTCTGGTGCCTTCTTTATCTTCATCATCTCTATCTGATAGTGAGCCAGGTGATCTAACTTATCTGTGGGGTCGTGGCCGTAGATCTCGAATGCGTCTATCATCAACGCCAGCGTCAGATTTTCGTTCGGCTCTTGGCAACATGGGTGATTTTTTACCAGATATGCGTTCTGTAACGAAATTTAAAGTGTTATAGAAACAAAGGTGATTATGGTCTTAGGGCGGGTGCAAATCTAACGTAGGATCTGTGAGGCGTCAGATGGAAGTATGCGTTAATCCGCGACAGTCATCCGCCCGGTACGCATGGTTGAATGTCATTTCATATATTTTTTAGGATACAGAAGTCAATCACATGTATGCATTTCACTTTTACGATTATTATTTAATTTAAACACTACCAGCTACAATAACTCGGGGAGACGTCACTCGCGCACTCACTGGTCTAAACTGGTCCGAGATATCGTGTCCGTGAGAGGTGTCTATGTGTGCGTTGCTCAAGCCTACTTTGTTTAATTGTGTTCTGTAAGTGTCTGTGTTTTGTGCATCGAGGATTAGTATTAGTTGAATGTTAATGCAAAGAACGGTATATATTTATTTATTCTCGGAGCAGCTCAACGGCAAGGACCCTGGTGATGTGGCAACTGAGAAGCTAAAGGGAAATTATCCACCCAAGGGCTAAGTGTTCTGAAGCCCGTTCAGTTTCTCATCATCATCAGCTTATTATTGTCCCCGCTGCTGGGACAGGCCTACACTTCAATCGAATCGAATAGGGAGAATACTAACGACCATATGTCGAGACCAACTTAACGTGCCATCCGAAGCACGAAGCAGTTCGAAATAAAAAATATTTGGTCACCCATCTTACGACCGGTCCTTGCAAGACTCTTAACTCCCGCATCAAACACCAAATACGTCACTGCGCCATCGAGCTCCATAATAACAACAACTCAAGCGTTCAGTATAAATAAATATATTCAAGGCCTGTTTCACCACTTGCGGATAAAGTTCCAGATATTTATATAACGCTATCTGACAAATAAAAGTCACTGATATTATACTTCACAAATTATACATCAGATAGTTCTATCTGAAACCAAAATCTGCAATTTATCTGGCGTTTCTGATAGGCTAAATCAAGGACTTTATCAGCAAGTGGTGAAACCGGCCCGCGCTCTTCAAAAGACTCACCGCTAAGTTACAAAAGTAAAAAATGATAACAAACAAACATCCTGTATCCAGATACATGACGACTGGACTACCTCGTCAACGTGCCTATACGCCACGTACCACATTCAGATAATCAAACTTTAACTAACAGTCGCAAACCTTTATGTGACCAATTTATTTGACTAGTCAATTAAAATAAACGAACGTACCTTCGCTTAAGGCCAGGTTGTACGTTGCGTTTGATTAAAAGAAATTAATATTTACTCAAATAGAAAAACTATCTATACTAATATTATAAAGAGTATAGATTTTATTGTGTATGTTTGCAACGAACAGGCTCCGAAAATACTGAACCGATTTTATCCCAAGAAACAGCAATTATAGGGATGAAAATAGGAGTGGAAGTTTTTTAAGGAATAAAATGTTACCATAGCAACCATTGTTCACTATTCAATTTGCCAATTTAATTATATCCGTATCATGATATAAATGGATATATAAATAAAGTTCCCTAGAGACCACTAAAGTTGATGTGTGCGGGGTCTCACTTCGTTACAACTATTGATTGGGCAAAAAATAAAAAAAAATGTTTAATATTCAATAATCTACCCGAAGGAGATAAAAAAAATATATTTATTCGAGCTTATTTTCATTTTACTCAAGGGATTTTTGAAAAATCATTTAAAATTTTATTATATGTTTTTAATTCAGTTACCATATAATTAATACATCCGTTATCATTATGTAAAACATGAATATATTCCTCTATCATCAACCATACAAACGATTGCCTAAGACCATTTCGCTCGAAGCATTGTCACCACACCAAACGCCGAGACACCAGCGCGTTATCGATCTATATACCGCGCAGAATCCGAGCATCTCACCCTACATCAAGAAAACTGTACCTGGCAGGCTCCACACTAAATAAAGCCACTCGAAAAATGATAATAAAACCCCTTTAACAAACATTAGAACCATTCAAAATACGTTCAAAAAGAGTGCAACAAAATTTGAGTGACAAAAATAGTTTTAAAAAATCATGTGGAACCGAAAACCACTAGGCATTAGCATAATGTAATATATCGACATAAAATAGTTTATAGTGAAAAGAAGTCTTCCAAAATTTTAATGTTATTTTTACATAAGTGTTCATATAATTGATAAGTAATAAAAAGCGTCTTCCAATTAATGTCAATTCTCGTATAAAAAAGATTAAGTAAAATATTGTCATAAATAATTGGTGTTGGAGTCAAATCACAAAATGATTAATCTCAGCCGATTCAAGATACCACCGTTGAAGAATGCCCTGGATGTGGCGATGCAAACTGTACGCCAACAGATGCCTGATAAGCCAGGACCACCACCTCGACCTCCTCAGAACGTACGATTCGCTAACTTAGGTAAGAACTACTAATGTTAACATAATAATGGCATCTCAATGGCGTTTCGATAAATTGATTTTTGCTACGGTAATTTCTGTTTAGATATTAATTAATTATTTTGACCGCAAGAAAATTAAGATTATTTATATACAAGCGGCTTATAAAATAATTCCGCCAGCGGCTTCGTTTTGAAACCTTCCTTTTGAATCACCCTATGTATGTAAAAAATCCGTTACGTAGTTTTAAAGATTTAAGCATACATAGAGTAATATAGGGACAGAGAAAGCGACTTTGTTTTATACTGTGTTATGACATTTATTTTATTTTCTAATACCACTGTCTGTTAGAGATATTATCGGGACACCATCGATACGCTATTATTATGTTACAAGAGCTTTTCTCCGTAAAAAAATATTTAATGCATTAAATATGTTGTACATAATTTAACTTTGAAAGAAGAGTATTATATGTTTCCCTATTGTATTAATTTTGAACGACAATTTTACGCAGAGTTTTAACGTAATTTAAAAAAAAAATATTTAATATAAATAATTCTGGTTCAATTCAAACTGGTCACTTGAGCTTTAAATAGTATATTCTTGGTTTCATTCAAATCATTATAATAGTGTAAATAAAGAAAAAATATTTGATGAAGAAGCTTCCCTCTGAACTGGGAATATATTATCTATTTTTTTGAAAGCTAATTTAGTACGTTTAAAATTATTTAAATAAATTATCTGTTAATGATTATTTTTTCGTTGAAGTTGAATATTGTCAACTTCAAAATTGACAATGGTATTGAAATTTTGAAAACACGCTTTGTTGTTTTACTTCTGTTTTAAATTACCATAAAAGGAAAAAAAAACTACCAACTTTCTACGCGGCAAAATTTCTGAAACATAATGGTAAATTTAAGATTTTTACTGTAACAGTATAAAATTAGATAAAAGTCTTTAAAGTATCGCAGAACTGAATCTTTGAAAACAATAGAGCAAGTACCTACTTATCATCAAATGATATAAAGCTACTAAAGTAAATGACCACAAATAGTTGCGCTGCCAAAAACCAATACACAGTTTAAGTTAAGTTTTTCAGAAACACAATCAATGCTATCTTGACATGTTAACTAAATTAAGTATATAGAATTATATATATTTTGTTGAAATTTATAGTAACCATTAGGTACAGATGCCAGTACACCTTACATTTTTGAAATGAATTGATTCTAATTCCAAGAGCTTTGTTTTAACAAAAGTTTTATAACCTTTTTGCTGATCCACTATGTAACTTAGAGCCTTGGCTGATTTGTCAAAATGTTAGCCCTAAATCATCAGTCAGACTGATAGATTACCTGTCAGGGCATTATTTTGACAGATCAATTAGGGCTTAAAAGTTTCGTAATAGAGCCGCTTTGCATCTATGGGTCCCATAATCATCACACTAGATAAATCTAGTATAGCTACCAACCCAGTTAAGTTAACACATTAGTAAATAAGTTTAATCTTCTCTTATTTCCAGACAATATGGATGAGAGCTGCGAGTTGTCCACCATGAATGAAACGACGTCGCCCACCTACCAGTCTACCAATCCTACGAACCCGTTTCTTAGCGGCAACCTACAAGCAGAAGATTCATTCACGAGCTACCAGAACACCTATCCACAACAAGATGGGGCGCCACGGTGAGGCAGCCTTCAAAGCTTTCCTTTTGTAGATTTTCTCAGATATGGAAAGCAACAGACAATCTTGACCTGTTGCAGTAAACATGACGTTAGCATGATATGGATAACTTAAAAACGCATCTTATCTCAACAGTTTCTATCGATGATTTGATATTAGAAAATACTTCTTCTTCCTCGTATGCTCTTGTCAGAGCAGTCGTGAAACCGAGGCGAAAAATATAAAAACTGAAAAAATTTCAATATAAGATGATTCAACTAAAGGGAACCTTTATAAACATTATTTTTCTTTATAATTATTTGGTATAATGTTCAATTGTTTATCTATTTTCAGAACGCAGAGCATGCAAAGCGTAGATTTCTATGCGTCATCCGAAGAAGGTGGTTTCGAAGAGGGCGGGGGTAAACCCGGCGCGAAGATCAATGAATTTCAAGCTGCCTGGAACGTCACCAATGCTATCCAGGTAAATTTCTAACAAAATATATTTAATTTCATTCAATTCTGATAAGGTAAAAAGATACTTATTTGGGTGTTTTATTTTGCAGGGAATGTTCGTCGTCTCTTTACCTTTCGCTGTACTTCAAGGTGGTTATTGGGCCATTGCGGCAATGATCGGCATCGCCCACATCTGCTGCTACACCGGCAAAATCCTTGTCGAATGCCTTTACGAAGACGATCCCGTCTCCGGCCAGCGCGTTAGAGTCCGAGACTCGTACGTCAGTATCGCAAAAGAGTGCTTTGGTAGAAAGTACGGCGCTAGAATAGTCAATATGGCACAAATTATTGAACTCCTTATGACGTGCATCCTTTATGTCGTCGTATGTGGTGACCTCATGATTGGAACCTTCCCTGATGGCTCCATAGACACTCGATCCTGGATGATGCTCACAGGAATATTTCTTTTGCCATTGGCCTTCTTGAAGTCCCTCGCTTCTGTCAGTATGCTCTCATTCTGGTGTACCATGAGCCATCTCATCATCAACGCTATCGTTCTCGGCTATTGCATTCTATATATCGGTGACTGGGGATGGTCGAAAGTGAAATGGAGTTTGGATTTCGAAAACTTCCCCATTAGCTTAGGCGTCATTGTATTTTCATACACATCGCAGATTTTTCTTCCTACGCTTGAAGGGAACATGGAAGACCGATCCAGATTTGAATGGATGTTGAACTGGTCTCATATCGCGGCTGCAGCGTTTAAATCTATTTTTGGATACGTCTGCTTCTTGACTTTTCAAAACGATACCCAACAAGTAATCACAAACAACCTTAGGTCGTCTGGATTTAAAGGGCTTGTTAATTTCTTCCTTGTCGTAAAGGCTGTGTTGAGCTACCCATTGCCGTATTACGCAGCTTGTGATTTGTTGGAAAGAGCTCTTTTCAGGGGAAAACCTAAAACATTGTTTCCTGTTATTTATGCTCTGGACGGAGAGTTAAAAGTATGGGGTCTCGCTTGGAGGCTGGGGGTTATAATGTTCACTATCTTGATGGCAATTTTCATTCCCCATTTCGCTATACTGATGGGTTTCATCGGCAGTTTTACCGGCACTATGTTGAGTTTCATATGGCCGGCTTACTTTCATCTCAAATTGAAGGGCAACCAACTGGAGAGCACTACAATTGCCTATGACTATTTCATTATTGCATTGGGTGTTCTTTTTGGTATAATAGGCATGTACGATTCCGGTTCTGCTCTCGTGAAAGCTTTCAAAATAGGATTACCATTCTAAATCGTCAATGTAGTTTTTTAGATAAGTAATTGTTGATCTATTTTTAGATTTACGCATACTTTGTGAACATGTTTTTAAGCAATCAATATCGCATTTTAGTAATTGCCGTGATTGACCATTTTTAATAACAATTGATTACTGCAAATATATTAGACATAATTAACCAAATACATTTATCAATATACCACGTCTTCCATTCCAATATAATTTTTATATATGTATATAGAGTGTAATTTTGGAATTAGCTGCTAATATAATATAATGAAAGTTCCAGTCTTCCATGGTAAACATTATCAAAGTTATATATTATAGTATATTATATATCATAACAACGAAGTCTTCCATTTACATAAATAACATCACTAGTTAGCGGAGCAACACTAAATAAGCTTATAATTGCAAGTTATATTTGGATACTTATTACATTTATATAGAAGTTATATTATATAAATATACGAATAAAATAATAATAGCGGTCTTCCGTGATTGATATAAAATGTCGTAATTAAAAATGCTTTTTACTTTCTACTTTGTGTTTATATCTGTTAAGAAAATGATAATGAAAGTCAGAAAGAACAATAAATATTATTTATTTAGTTTATATATATAAATTTCATTTACTTACATTAAATATTTTTATTAATTATACCTAGTCCATCTCTGAAAGTTTAGTTTATTACTTGTAATCATTTGGCATAATAATATAATTATTTAATGTTGGTCTAATTTAGGTTGGTTTAACCTAATGTTTAACTAATAATAAACATTTGTTTTTGTAAAAAAATACGCATTTATGTTAAAGCAGAAAATAAAACGAAATAATTGAGTGAATTTTTCTTATATCAGTTTAAATCATATTTGGTATAATTATTATACAAAAAAAAATGTAATAGCGAATATTGCGTATTTACTACTAGTATTTATTTTTATTAATTTTAACATAAAACTATAGTTAATTTTTGACTTATTAGTAATAATATCCTATGTCTTCCAATTCCAAAAATACTAAAAGATTGTAATGTTGTTGATATTATATCTGAAAAACCAATAATATGTAGATAACTTTTACTATAAATGTTATTTAGATTAGTAATTTAATTGTATAATCGAAATTGAAACGTGAAATGTATGGTGAAATTATTTATGACTTTTGTTTATTTATAAATATATACAAGTGTGTCGTTATTGTATTACAATTCATATATAGTTCAAATTCATGAAACTTCTTAGCATCTTCCCAATGAGAATATTAATTTTGATATAAGTCATTATCACAAAACAATGTTGGTCTTCCATGATTTACGAAAATACCATGGTTATTATAATATAATGCTAATAAAACGCTTCAAGTTGAAAATGATGGGGGGAAAAAAACAATTGGGTACTATAATGCCATTATGACAGAGCGTGCAATATTGTAAAACAATTGTTTTCATGAAATCTGCCCTGTTATTTTGGTGCTTAATTACATATAAATAAAATCCAATTGAGATGTTCTCAATTATATTGGCAAGTGAAATTAATTTACTGTCTAAATATCCAAAGTTTTAAATTCAAAGCCTTGATTTCAATTTCTTATTATGTTTTTATCATTTGTATATCTAAATAAATATCAAACGATTAGATTAATATGGGGCTTCCAAAATAAACAATTTGTATGTGATTCTGAAAATGCTTGACTAATTAATTACATAAGGTAAACTCACTAGTCTTTGTCAAAGTTTTTTCTGATAAACTTATGTTAAATGACGATAACGTTATGTTAAATAGCACTGCTTATTACACATTTCTTGTAGATCAAATAAGAAAATAATAATCAGCATTGTTTATACTACAACGGCATTATTTTAATTAATAATATACGTGTGGTATCCAATACAGTGGAGTAAGGGGTTAAATAAACGCCATCAAGACGCCATTTTTATGTAAACGTTAGCAAATTGCCTCATATTAAGTGTACTAATAATCTGGAACGATTCCAAATATTATTACTTTTGGTTATGGACCTAAATAACAATTGGAACCACAATTACGCTAACGTTAATATATTATGGCATGTCAATGGGGTTTAAATAAAATCTCTTTTGACAGATCTTGTTGCTAGTTCAAAAAATATCAAATAATATCTGTATCCATTATTTATCAAGATACTATTGTATTAATGGTATTAAATCCCAGGTAGATAACAGATGGAAAATTGCAATTAATTGATAAGTTAAAGGAGCCATTGATAAGTTAATATTAACTGAACTCTTCGCCAAACTGATCTAAAAATTTACTTACCTTACTAATTTTCGTCATTCAAATCGTTCAAGTTGATTTTGACCATCTAATGTCTTATTAATATAAATAAAAGCTAACCGATTAAAAAAAACTGTTTGAAATGTATCCAAGTGCAATAATGTTGTATAAATAATATGTATGACAATAAATTTCATGTATTGATATGAAATGAACAATTCTAGGTGTGTATTTTAAATAATATAAAATGTTATACGATTTTTGTGTTTATTTATTTAATTTTCTAATAATAACCTCTATATATAGAATGTTAACTTTACAAAATAATACTTATCTCAAAAGCGACTTATTACAAAAATGCTATTAAAGCTGGGCGGGGGTTTTCTGAAGGTTATAAATTAATTTATAGGCGCCCGACTTCAATAGCATTTTCTTGAATAAGTCGCTTTTAAGATAAGTTTTTTTTTTCACTTTTTTTAAAAGTTTAAAGTCGATTCTATATTTTTTTAAGGTTTTTTATTTCATGCTTTTTAAAGATATTGATATTTTTATATAATAGGTAACACCAAAAAAATATTTTCTGAAAATCGCGTCAAAACCGCGTCACGCATACTTAATGCAAATTTAAGACTTATATGATTTTCTCATAGATGCCATTGTCAAATCAGATCTGGACCAAATTGGCAAGCACTAGCTTTCAAAAAAAATCGGTCCACCCAGTAAAAAGTTATGAGGTAACAAACAGAAAAAAAAATACAGTCGAATTGAGAACCTCCTCCTTATTTTGAAGTTGGATGAAAGTTTTTGGTAATGCATGTCTACCTACCAATAAAAATGGACTAAAGCCTCACGATCAACCAATGAGCTTTTACACCAGAATTCAGTAGTTAGAAAAAGAGAGAAGAACGCGGTATCTAATCTGTCCAATTATAATAATATATATTAAATAAATATAACGCGTTACATTTATTCTCACAGACAGTCATGTCTTCCTTACTCCAGTATATTAGTGATGATAATCTAATACGATTATCGCACGGCAAAACAACTGGATGTTGAAATTATAAACTAGACAGGGGAATATACAGGAAAAGTTTATAATCAGTGTACAAAATATTGTACTTGTTACCATAATTTATGGACGCGTCTATTTTTTTCTTCGTTTTAAACTGCTCACACCGGAGTTAGAGAATAAAAGAAGTACCTAAGTACATATATATAAAGACAAGGAGCTCTTTCGTGCTTCGGAAGGCATGCTTAGGAGGGGGTCCCGGATATTTCTATCCCAAATCCATATTGAAACCTCGTAATTATTATATGGGTTGTTCTCCTATAGTGACTAATAAGACAATCATGATTGCTTTTCACTAGCCCTTCATGGAAATTGAATGTCGCCATTCAATTAAAGGGCTAGCTACCCAATGGGTCGGCTGATTATACCACTTGGCTGGGACATTTACATCGACCAGCGATCTTATGAATTACTTAAACTGTTTACTAGCTGGACTGGTAAAACATCCAAACGACTTAGCTACCAAATTAGCTATCAACTAATTTGGTATACTGATCGACTTAAATGCCAAAAAAGATAATGGTAAGAAAATCAATAGATTGTGCTAGCTGTATTCTGCCTCGCGGTATAATTTTCGTTGTACGTTTACATAAGTATTTTAAGATTTTTTTGTTTAATACCTATGTCATTCAACCACACTGAAGTAAAGCTGTGTCGATCGATCATTTATCGTAACCCGGGTTGATCATGACCCACTCGTAAGGGGTCTTTTATATTACCGACAGAGGAATGCACATGTAAGAATTTATCATTCAAAGATGAAACTGGTTGTAATTTAATTTGTATCTCTTACAATAAGATTCGATCACGCCATCGGTAGAACGCGCAACTAAAGAAAGAGACATCAACTTTACTGGTCCCGGGGCGAGTCATCGACACAGGTCTATACTGAAGTATGAAATATAAGCGGCCTCCTATTGAGGAGCTTCCTTGATATAACATACTTTAGAGGACAAATCTACTTATAGTATACTAATGATTGCAGATAAGCACAAAAAAAAACGATTTCGTCGTTATAGAAATACTATGGAAATACCTTCATTATAGGTATAAAATAAACCTAAACCCCTTATTTTTCTCAATCAATGGGCTATAAAATATAACAAGCAAAATATATTCAATTAAAATAAGAAATAATTGAGCATGCGCCACTGGGACGCCATCACAAGTCGCCATGTGCCGACAAAATGGACGCCCGTGTTCGCGCATGCGTGCTGTTCGCACTATGTTTCAACTGGTTCCAAATAACGGTGAGATATTTTGAATAGATATCGCTTTGTATCACCAAGAAATAGGTGAAGATGATCTAAAATTACAGAAAATATTACCTATGCCTTGTTCGTAAGAGTATCTTGAAAGGAAATCTCAAAATTTAGTAAAGGAACCGTCAGGTCTATGATTAAATAAGGTGTGATTATGTATACCGAAAACAACTGTTTATTTTCCTAAAAAGATATTTAAAAATAAAAGATATTTAAATAAAACTTCAAAAAATCGTTTTAATAAAGAGACAACTGAAAAGAGAGAAACAGTACCACAACATTTTTATATTCAATAAAATCGTAACACAAAATGTATTTACACCAATTACTTTAAGAGGAAGTAAAACAGCAATTAAAAATGTGTCTTAAATGATAATCTAATTTTCTCTTACATTACATTACATTTATTTATAAATATTCTGGCACCGACCTCAAAAAAATTAACAAAACTGTTTTATTTAAAACAACTTTCTAAGCAATCCGATGTCTAGTTTACGTAATATCCATACACAATCATAAATTCATGCATACATCTATAAAATTTGCGCTAACGTGCTAAGAAGCCCATACAGATCAACATATGTGAATATTTTGCAATTTCAGCGAAAATTACTACATACACCTCGACTTGATAACCTCCTTTTTTGAAATCGGTTAAAAATATCTTAATTTACTACTAATGTTGAATTCTATGACTCAGTAAAATTTTGCAACTTAATGAGTTAAATAGCTCGAATATAAAATTTATAATCATTAAATTTGCCTACCCCACAAGGAATCCGGTAAAGATATATAGAGAAACATAAATTTTATCAAACTTTTGTCTTCTGTCTTCCAAATCAATTAAAAAAAAACCGAAAAGTCGACGCGATGTAATGAAACGTTATTTCTATTATTACTGATTACTAAAGATTATTATCGCATTGTCCTTAATCCTAATTTCAATCGCTTAGTCCTAAATTCATATGACCATTAACTTTATCAGGCACCATATAACATCCGGAACCACCCATGTTGCCTGGACCCCAACGACAATCTAACGCTAGCGATGATCATCGACGCGTTCGAGATCTACGGTCACGATCCGACGGATAAGCTGGATAACTTGTGGTTATACCAAAACGAGATGTTGAGAGTCAAAACGGCAGAAGACCAGGTGAGACTTGAATTGCCATCTGTAAAATAGTACAAGAATCTACAAACCCCAGGATTTTTACGCGTGAAACCTAAATATCCACCGGTCGTGACATGATCAGAGTTTGCGTCAACAATAATTGACGAAAATTCTTATCCAAACTTACACAAAAACTTAACCCCATGCTCTTAAACAATTTGCAAACCAGAACTAATCCTTTTTTTATATACCAAAGGAAACTGACCTTAACATTTTATCGTCCTGGACGACGGCAGACTAAAACGGGGCTCTCCAACTGCAAGGGACGACGGTCACCCTCCCCGACAAAACCCTACGTATTAACCCTCCCTATTACCCTCTCGCGCAATCCAGGTAACGTATGCCCAGGGATCCGGAATGTGGGGCACCAGTGGTCGCTCCCTCTGCGGACAGGAGGTTTCCTAGGTAATTAAGAAGAACCCTCTCCAGACAGTTGGGGTATTGCAATAGACGAGGGTTAGACATACGCCCACTTGCCCCAAAGAAAAATGATGCGCTATGGCGTAATCTTAACTCGTTTTACCATTCAACGAACATTCTAATAAACCGTTCCTCGGCCTCTCCTCGAGCTATACTCGGCACCAAGGGTGAGTCATCGCGATGACCAGAACCAATCCTGGGAAACAAACCCAATGAATGCTATCTCACACTCAAAATAATGATACTCTTATTAAAGTAACCGTGTGTCTCATGACCAGTCCGATGGTGCGAAGGTAAGTGTTACGGACTTCGATTGCAGTTTAGTAACTTTTGCTAGAGATAGATTACTAAATATTTATTATGCTGGACTGTTCGTATTTGAGAAGATCGTAAAGCCTTTAGAATCGGTTAAAGACTATTCTGTCTGTGTTTCTTCCAGGAATGTGTGATAATGTCAACTCAATTATTGTACGTCTATGGAATGGAAAAGAGCATAGTTACTGAATAATTTTAAGTTTAAAGGAACTGTTTAGAACCTATTTAGGAATAATTATTTTTAATTTTCAGTACATGATCAACGAGAGAGTACATATCGCAACAGATCATTTGGGACGTTTCATAAAACTGCACATTCAGGAGTTAAAGGTCATTTAAGTATTACTATTGATACATCAATCACTTATCGTTATATTTTATTGAAATATTAATGTACATCCATGTATAGGTTCTCCTCATAACTCTGGATGACGTCATTGACAACATGTTGACGATGTACGAAAACCACAATTCCGTGGCAGCTGAACGCAAGGCTACCTATACTGGAGGTCCGGTGCCTATGGAATTTTATCTCAGCCAAGGTTATTTCGCTATAGTTTTTACTCCTGACTCCTAATTTTAATATCGTTAAAAATACGTAGGTAAGATATCAAGGCTCTTTATAGTCAAACGGTCAGTTGCACAAACGTCCATTAAGGTTAAATGACTCCTTTAAGCTCTAATGAATGTCAAATTTGTATGGGTAATGTCGCTTTAAAATAATGAAAATCTTATTGAACGTTTGTGCAACTCGCTGAAAGTTTTTAGGGCGCTGTTTGCCCAAGTATTTACCGAAACTCCTTACTTGCCATCAGGTCAGGTGCTGAACAAATGCCTATACACTTTTAGATTTAAAATTATGCTATACAAAAAACAAGCCACATTTAAGATCTATTAAGGGTTCGATATCTCATTTGAAACATTATTTTCTTGCACGTTCGCAATCAGTGCACTCGTGTAAATTAAGTATATAAAAATTACATTATGCCCAAGCAAGGAAAAATATTTAAAGCAAGATTTATCGTTTCATTACTTTAACTATTTTTACTGTTCCAGAATTCTACTGCGGTAAAAATGTATACATTTTCATATCAGAGTTATACAGCGATATATACAACATGGGTCGGGGAGTAGCACCATATTGCAAAGATAGGTGAGTTTACTGTGTCCATCACCAACACCCTTTTGGATTTTAAAATGAATCTCTACCCTAATTTATCAGTTGGTAATGAAATAAGAGCAAATGCCAATTGCCAAGGAGTTAATCGCACTGACTATTGATTGCCAATACTAAATACCTTGGCAATTCGTCCCTATTTGATACCGTATAATAAATTACGGAAAATCCAAGAGATTTGCGCTCCTATTTTGACCAATATATATTTACCGCATCGCTACAAAAATAGTTTTATCGAGTTGTTTTCTTTCAGATCTTTCGTCTTTCTTGGTTTCCTACACTACCACGATGAACAGAAATATTATTTAGTAGACGACCCGAGTATATCATTTCCAACCGACAACTACCTACATGGACTGGAATGCCACATTGGCCTCTGTATATTTAGGTAACATTTCATATTAAAGGTAAATCGAAATCGACTCAATGAACAAGTTCTATTCAGCTTTCTGATATTTCGATGCCACCCATGGTTACTATCAAAATTAAGCAAAATAACATTTTGTTTGGTTGCAAGAAAACTCTGTTCATTGACGTGGTGCGTTCTACGACATTGACCTCTATTAGCAGTAACCACATAAAAATTGATGATGGCACAATAAAACTCGGGAGTTAACAAAATAATTGTAGTCTTATAAGGCAAAAATTCTCAAATTTAACGACTATGATTACTTGCGGTTTCTGAAATATCTACATATCTGTACTCCCCTGAGTAAATAACATTCTAAGGGTAAATTAAATTTTGCTTTTAGTTTGAAAATAAAATCTAATTAATTATTATTAACTTGTCTAACGAATGTTATTGTTGGCTATCTAAAACTGCAAAGTTGCTGATGTTTCACAAATAATCCTGTATACTGCTCCATGTATAAATTACAAAAGCTAATATCAATTGAACAAACCAAAACGTTATAACGCTGTTGACATGAGTACATCCTGCTATTTAACATGATCATAAAAAAAAGATAAAAATTCCGAAAGCATGATTAGGAATCGCTTCCTATGCAATCATCAAAGATTTCATCATAAAATACAATGCAACACAAAATTTAATCGGTTCTCCCAAGGTTTCCGTTCAAGAAGCTATTACAAAGAATTCGTGACGTGTCAGCAATGCCGAAGGCGATCGTCAAATGTGGAGTGGTTATGTACAAACTGCCACCTCTGACAGCGGCCGCCTGTATCATCGCATCAGGCTCTTTCATCCTGGACTTCAACATACAAGGATTGCGGTACCGACACCACGACTTCTTGCTAGTAAGACTCCCAAAACCTAAGCATTACCTCTGATTTCCACACAAATATAAACTACAAACGACTTATTATAAAACGATGAATATAAAAGCTTTATAATCCACTTTCTCGTAAAATATAACAACAATCCACACAAAATAATATCCTTATTCTCGTTCGTTTGTTGATCTGTCCTTTTTACCACTATAATATGCATTCTTCCTTTATTAAACTTATTCTTCAGAAAATTTCACCCAGGGAGACTTTTAAATCTTTGGTAAAATATCCATCTTTTGGTCAAAATACTTTGAAAATTAAAGTAGCCCAATTGTGGAAGGGATTTCTTCCACAATTTTTGTGTTCGATTATGGAGTACAGTCTCAAAAAGCCGATTATAAGATATCCATCTTCAACACGGAGGTACTAATTAATTTTAGTTTATCCAAACTAAAATTAATTAGTACCTCCGTGTTTTTCGAATTTGGGTTCGAAAAGCAAATAAGTACCCAGGTAACTCTGTTACGATTTGCGCTTGCTTGATAGAAAGCAGGACAGAGCGTAATGGAAAAGAAGATAGGTAAAACTAAATATTTACTCAAAATCGTGAACGTAGACGCATATAATACCATTATTTTTTCAGACAACACCAAATGGTCACACTTATTACACCAAAGAACCTCATACGCCGTTGGTATGTGATCACCATGTATGCGAGTGGAACTATACAAATCACTACGGAGGTAAGTTTATTTGATTCAATTCTACAACCCAAAACTTCGGGTATCATTTCCACGTGGCCTATTATTTTCGCAGGATCCGCGGTAATAACCGTCTTGACCACCTATAAGTGTCCATCCGTGCCATATGTCTCGCCCATTTCTATCTCCGTTGGGCGATTACATAGATCACATCCTTCAGACCAGTCTATTCTGATCCATTCATCTGTCTTTCTGTCGCGTTCGCTCACATGTGATACTCACATATTCACTATATTTTGAAATACCTAACATTATAGAAAGAACCCACGAACCGTACCACAAAGTAACAATTGACATTATGAAGACCTCACGCTAATGCCACTAGCGGCGAATAAATACGCGACCACAGCAACTCGACAGATTAAAGGCGGTACCCGTAAATCAGAGTATTTCAGTATGTTAGCCAATTATAATTTCCCCTTGATCTCTTTGGTGAATGCAGGTCCGTTTCTGATTCCCGGAGACCCAGGCAGTGGGATCGACCCAGTGCCACCATACGTCGAGCCTACGCCGAAACCCGACGAACCTGAAGACGACAACATCACAGTGCCTTGTGAGGAACCATTATTAGTATCGATCAGGAGTAATATTGCGGTAGCTTAGTAGAGTCCAGTTGACAAATAAGAAAAAATTTCGTACTTTGACCTTTTTAGGTTTACTTTACTATGACAACATTGGCTAGATGCATTTGTGCGAGCGCAATACAAATATGTTTGCACGTGAGTGAAAGAGGTATATAATGCCGTGTCACTGTTCAGCAACCGGACTATAGTAAATAGTTGCTAGTTGCTACTAAGTTGTAAGACACTGTTCAGAACTTTCTTTTCACATCGCTTGTTGGTAAAGAATAGTGTTACAAATTATTATAACGTTTGCAACATTGTACTTGAAACGGCGCTTGAATTCGGAGCAAATTCGCCCGTTCAGAACATGGCCTAAGAATTTTAAAGTTAACGCCTACTTTTTGAACCTCCCAAAATTTATTACCGACCAAGAATAATAATAAACTAGCAAAATAGCCGGAGTAAGCAAATTCTTCGTGTATATCTGAACTATGTATTGTAATAGCGAAATAATTAATTACAGTCATTTTGGAGGGATGCCTGTTCATGTACCCACCGAATTACGGATCAATCGCCGGCAAAAGCTACCTGGATACTGTGGAGTTACACGACGATCGTTTTACGTGCAACGCCGCAGGAGGCAATAAGGTAAGAAGAGCCAAATCCATTTTAACATTATAGCATGTGACACCATGATTCGCAAAAATTCGATATATATATCACGCATATGAAAAGCTGCCATTTTTAAGCTGCTAGTGGCTTTAATTAATAGTTGATCTTTTAAATCAAAAGTGTAAATACATAGCTCTATGTATTTAACACTTTTGATTTAAAAGATATTAGTATGCATGTAAAGGAACGCAAATCAGACTCTTTGCTACATTCAACATCATCGTTTCATGTCCAGGATTTACAGAAATTACTACCATGGCGGTAGTAGTTTATTTTTTAATACCACAACTTTATTGATGTTTGAATCTTTTCAGGGCCTCTACTGGTATCCCCAATGGATGGGTGCAATACCTCATCATCCTTACCCGTCACTGGAGGAACAAAAGGATCCATTTGAATCTGGAGGACCGTACTACCCTCACCAAAAAGGTTACGACGCGGAAGACGATGGCGATAAGAAATAAACTAAATACATCTACTTATTATTAGTTTCATTTATTTTTGTAATTATAAATGCATATTCAAATACATAAAATACAATCAGCTTCTTACTTTTTCATAAAGATGATGAATAAATATGTACAAAAATAAATATAAGTTCAACATCTAAATATAACTTTCCAAGAATCTACTTTCTATTTGACTACCTCGAGGTAAAATGAAAAATGCTGGCGTACCTGCTTTCAATTCAAAGTACTTCAACTTTAATAAATCACCGAGATTTTTCTTTGAGTCTATTACATGGGGCATCTTGTCGTATCCCTCAAAATAAACATTGACTTTATCAACTGTATACTTATCATCTTTATCCCATGGAGCTGGGAACAACTGTTGTAATTGATTTAACAAAGGCACGTTCTCCGGACACGCCTTCACAAAATCCGTCATCTGATATTCAGGATACAGGAATAAAACTGGCCATTTGAGTATCCCGTTCTCTATATGCACTATCGCGTCCTGTGCTCCTGGTAAACTAGGTTCTAACTTTGATAAATCAATATCATCTTCGTCATCACAATTAGAGATCTTTATGCCTCTTTCAATGATAGCCTTTATAACACCCTCTTTCTGTTCAAGATTTTTAGCATCGTTTCTTTCTTTCTTCCTTTGATCACGCTCTTGAATCATCAGCTTCTTTTTAGCTGTATTCAATAATTCTGTAACTTCTTTGTCTTTTGGTTGTGTATCGAGAAATTTCTGGCAATGTTCTATGCACTTGTTGTACTGTGACACTTCAAATGCTGATTTGGCTGCTCTTAGTCTAGCTTTGACATGATCTGATTTAAAAGATAATGCTCTTTCACTGTCAAAAAGTGCAGATCTATAATTTTTCAAATGCCACTGTGCTGCAGCACGATTGTTATATAGGCTTGCATTAATTTCAGCATCTTCACATTTTTGCTTGATGCCTTCTGTATACCTAAAATTAAAGGTTATATTTAGTTTAGACTTAAAGGGCACCATCCTTCGCTACAATGGATCTGAAGGAAATTGCAAAGTTACCTCACCCGCCACCTACCCTACCACTAAGATTGGTATCTTTATTTTTTTTTTACAAAATATCATCTTTCTTTATTTCTTTTTTACAAAATGTCATCATATGGTATCTATTAGAGGTTTGCTATTAGAAATCTGTGTTTTGATCTATTGTTTCAATTACAATATGGACTTTGATCAATTTTACGATTACATTGTTATGATTTAGACATAAACCATCAATTAAAATTACCTTGATATTGTAACATAATCAGATCTGTTGCAATTGAATAAAATAGTAGGTATATGCTTATTTAAGGTACATATGACAAGCCCTTTCATTTTATATACAGACTTAATTTATTCAGTGCGCAATTGTTTTCCTATAGTTCAGTAACATTAATAGAACAGAACATACTTACAGTGAATTTAATTAAATTATTGTTTTAATATTTGAAATACATTTTACCGTAATAAACACTATATTAAATTTTGCACATGGACTACAAACTTTTCCTGTATATTTATGTTACAGATCATCTTTAGGACACCGACTTACATGTGTACCAAATTTGATTACCCATTCTGTCAAAACTAGCGTAATTAGTAGTAATAGAGTATTTCAGCTGTGACAGACAGACACACTAGTGATGCCATAAAGGTAAAATATAATAAGCCTTACCCTAAAATTGCAAGCCTGTAGTTTTTGTGTTTAAAATTGAAATTGCCATCCTCTTTATAATTGTTCGCTAATTCCACAGCTGTGTTCTCTTCTGGATCATACTTGAGTTTTGCTAAACCTTCAGCCAATGGAGACATCTCGCCATTTTCAGGAGTAGTCTTCATGAAAAATGGGTGTTTGTCCATTTCTTCCTGGAAAGGAATTAAAACCCAATTGTGAATAAGCAGTTTGTTATTATCTTTTTGATCAGTCCTGTATATGTATTGATTACAGATCATAACAAGTTTTTGAGTTTTATATTAAATCACCTTAACTTTTTCTCTCATTCTTATTGGAAACACATTTGAGAAAAAATTATTATCAGAGAATTGTTGATCTGAATGCTGCAATACATAACTGACTGTGTGATTTCTGAGGCATGGAAAAGATTCAGATAATAAAATTTGTTCACTAATCTCATTCTCAGTCAGTGCAATAGCCCATTTATGGAAATATATTATAGTTATGTAGAAACCTAACTTTTGTACAAATATACATATGTATTATGAACCAAATTAGAAAATTTAACTATTCGGTCTTGTTTTCTATAGAACCTTATCTACTATTATAACTTTATAATCCAAAACCCAATATTTACCTGCCATCGGTCTTCAGGCCATCCTTCGGTATATCTTTTGCGTTCTAAACTGTTTATGAATTCGTCTAACTCTTGGTCCAATTTCTGACATAGCACCAGCCTCTCCTCATCAGTCATGGATGTTTTAGTTTCCTTTCTCTCGTTCAAATTTTCATCAGCCATCATTCAGTATTATTACGACAATTAATGAGGAAAGCAAGTTTATGAAGATAAGCTCCTGATTATCCGACCCAATCATAACCTAAAAATCAAACGTCAAAATAATTCAAAAAGTAGGGATATGGAAAAATAAACAACACGTTATGAGGAAGTATTAAAAAAAAACATTAGTTCCCGAAATCAAACTAGATGTCGCTACGGTACGTTCTTGATTTCTACATGACAACCTTTCCGGTTTTCTTTCATTTTTAAAAGTAAATTATGTTTTCAAAACTCATATTCTATTTGCACATTTTCGTATTTATATTGATATCTAAGATGATGGGTGTGTTACATATAAATATTTTTGTCATAACAATATTCAAATAATATTATCGCGTACTTCATATTTAACATAACAATATTGGAGCGACATTGTCACAAACTTGCCTCGACCCAGCAATTTAGAATCAAAGAAAAATGAAACTTGCCCCAAGTTAGCATGCTATCTGGGTGGTAATGCAGTCTCCTAATGTAAAAATGAATGTTATTATATAGATGATGTTCAATAAAAATGGCAATAAAAAGAAATAATAAATTTAATTACAGAGACAACAGAGAAGCTGAACATTAAACGGGAATTATTTTGTTTTAACAAAGCTTGCCACTATGCCATAAGCGTATATATTCGCACTTTCTGCATTCACGAATTCTAAAGTACTCGGGATACTGTGCTTTTTCAAGAGGATGCCAGTAATCGAGTACCCAATCTGGTGAATCAACGATGCGGCCATATGCCACCCCTCCAGCAATGCCTGTAGATGTTGGAACTGCAATGGAAAATAACGTGTATCGTATAAGCACACTATTCTGTCGTGTTAAAAGGTGGAATTTCAGACTTGGCCTCGCTTGGCCATGTAGTACTAAATCGTGATAATATAATAGATGTATAATTACTTATTGGTAACTTCTGCTGGTACTTTTATGTAAGTGCAGAAAACTACTTGCCTACAAACGCATTATACATGCATCTGACACACATGGTTGCTTCCATTTAAAGTTTAAACTCAATAATACAGCAATCGACGTTGTTGAGAAAAAAAAATAGATATTTGTATTTCATTTTATGTGATAGCTGTTGCCGCAAAAATTGTTAATGTGGGTGTAGTAAGTTTATTGTTAATTCCAATATACCTATGACATTACTAACATTTCGCAGATGGTAAAGGGTTTCTTTTTTCAAACAGTTCATTTTCACCAACCCATAACAAACGTCGCTGTTCTTTTGGATCACACACACAAGCGTTCTTATCAAACACATCTCGGAGTTGAACTTGATGATATCTTATTATATATCTGAAAAACATACTTTTTTTCTTTGTATTGTCACGTATATAGTGTGCAAATAAGCACACTATATAGGATACAATACAAATCAAATCAAATTATAGAGGTAATATTAGGCAGTAACAGCAATCTCTTCCAGGCAACCCATGTTAAAAATTAATAAATAAATATGTATATATAAAACGCCCACTTTTCACCCAGAGTGGGTGAAAAGTGGGCGATATTAATTACAAAATAATTATACCTACTTAATTAAGAATCAGAAGTTCTATAACTATTTAATTAAGAATCAGAGTAATGTTTATGTGTCGTCTAATATTTATTCATTTATTATTATTTTAATCTAGATAGAACAGCAATAGAGACGTAGTACACCAAAAAACGAATTAAGTAGCAATTTGACTAATAAAACTTTACAAACCTGAACATTATTTCAGGTTTCAATCTAAAATCAAAACTTTGGTCCTTGGTGGGTTCACAATAGCACCAAAAGCTTATTAGTCCTTATTCTCCTAAATATTTCTCCTAATATATTAAGTTTGAAATTTTACCTAAATATATGTTTAGGTAAAATTTCAAACTTATGAAAAATGGTCAGTATCGTAAATGTAACGCCACTGTATTCATCGTAATATGCATCAGTGAGATCAAATTATCAATATAATATAATGTGTAGTTGTTGTTACAGTACATAAAATTATCCTTGGTCATGGCAACGGCATCAGTGAATTACATTCGATTCCGAGATAAAATGTCGTAGGACTATGCTGTTGTCATGAAACGCGCTTGTTAATTTTCGTATGAATGGTTCGAAATATGAATAACTAATGTAAAAATATAAGTGAATGTCATGTTGGCTGTCCAATAAATAAAATTAAATAAAAAATGGTAAAACAAACCTGGCAATAGAATAACTTTCTATTAATCGACATGCTTTTTTATACAGAGAACAAACTTTTTGAGCATGGGTTCTCAACTCAGGTGCGAAAGCCATTGGTTTTTATCGACAATATATAAAAATAAATAATGTTATTTCGTATAGTATACTATCATAAGGAATTTGAACTATATATTTTTTTATATTAATTTAATGTTTTAATTTATATACTCTTAGTTTTTCCTTTTAAATAATAACTAAAGGTTTTTCGAATAATATATTCAATAACAACTAATGGCGGATGACCAATAATCTTAAAATCAAAGACTCAGAAAATCAAAGAGTAAAGATAAATAAAAAATGTTCTTTAAGGAATAAAGTAAGTATCCATTAGATTAATGGAAAAAGAATTTATTCAAATATAAGCCACATATAAACAAAATTTAAATCCGAGTAGTATGCATTAATAATTTAAATATAACTAATTTTGCACCAGCTACTTCGCCCGGGTAGTCCTGTATTATAAATTTAACCCTCTACACAATGGATTTTAATTCGGTTTTCAACAATATAGTCTTGAATCATTCTATAATTTTAATTTCTTTTCTTAAATCACTTTAGGTTCAGCATAAATAGCATATTTTATGAAATGTTTCTTACTTCATGAAATTGAAACGCATTAGTGGTTTCACATTTCGAAAATATGGGAATATGATTTAATTCATGACTTTTATCGAACAGCTTTAGAATGCTTCACCAAAGTCGTATTTTTATACATTTTAAAGCAGATTTGATGCTATTGATAATAGCAATACTCTCTTCACCGAAGAAAGAGATGCATACATTTAGACATTGCTTAAAAATTTTGTTAGGAGTGCTCCCTCTAGATAGATCTCTAACTACAAAAAATTAGAGTGCGTCATAAAAGAGGGACACACTTTTTGTCATTTTTCAGTGGGTGACCGACCAAATACCGGTACAAATACTCACTTTCTGATACTACTCCGTTCTAAAAGATCGAAAGAAAAGGTATCAAGTAAGGACTTGTATTTACTCATATTGTTTCATCCCTAGGTTTAAACCTTTTTATTCTGCACTCCAATCGATCACCGCGAATAGTTATTTCATAACGTGTTAAATATGCGATCTTCTGATATGCCTTATGATATATTATTTCTACTTATTATGTTATTCCTATGTTACTCGGAGGTAACAACATAGGGTCATTATTCAATAAACCGCTAAAGCACACTTTTTACACTGCTTAATTGGCTCGACTGTTTTGTAATTTTGTCTGCGCCATGTTTTACCCGTACTATCTACGCGACTCCAATAACCGAAGCATATAATATGGGTATATAAAATACGCATAAAATGGTAATTTTTGACGTTATTGATGTCTGAATAAAAAATATATTTACAATTTTGTCTTATAAAACAGTACCCAATAACTATTAGCATAATTCGTAGCGGCTTTGCATTTGTAAATGAGGAAGTATTTAAAAAAAAACAATAACTCCCGATATCAATGTCGCTACGACACGTTCTTGACTTCTCCATGACAACCCGGTTTTTTTTCATGTTTATAAGTAAATTAGTTTTAGAAATTCAATAAACAACTCATATTCAATTTGTACTTTTTTATATTGTATTGATATAAGATTCGAACTTTTAAAATTTTCGTTTTTTAATATGTCAGTTAAAAGTAACGTAAATGACTGTCTTTGGTCCATTCGTTTCCTGTAAAAATAATCAACTTTTGCTAGAGTCGCCAACTAGTGAAGGTGTATTTTTAGTGCTTCCGTTTTTTTTTTAATACTTCCTCATTGCAGATTTCATTAAATATGTAATGGCACTTTTTTAACTACTAAGCACTTTTTTTTTTAAATTTCATATTTTAATTTGGAAAATTGAGATCATGATTATGATAATAATATGATTGTCATATGGAATAACAATATTTTATGAAGAAAAAACACATTTGGCCGAGATTTATTGATATATAGTTATATTATCTACTATAAACTCAAACATTGCTAACCAAATACATAGCACAATTTTTAGTGTTTCTAAATACAGAAATGATATTCAATTAAGTCTAGAAGATGTAATTTAACATTACATTACAGTAAATTAAGCATTATTTTAATATAATCATGCAAACTTTACTGAGAGGCTTTAAATGCTAATATTTTAGGTTACAAACTTGGATTTATTTTAATCAAAACTTTAAAAACTACCCGACTATTTTTTTTAATCGCATTTTGTAGTTCTATGTACTAAGAAAATAGTTGAGTTTCAAAAATTTTGATATTTGTTTAACAGAATATTGATAATTTAAAGCACTTTGAGGGGAGATTTTAAGCACTTAGATGTCAGCCTTAATGATTTGAGGTTATATTCTTATTCAACTTATTTAATAATATTTTTAGCTTGTTTTACTAACGAAATAAACAAAATACTTCTAACTTACCTGAAATATCAAACACCTACAATATTTCTTTAGGATCTATTTTTGCAAGATATAACACTGCACTTAACCATTATTTTAATTTGCAAGTAACGTTTCTTACAAATAAACTTTATATATCATTTAAAACATTGTTTAAATACACTTCTTTCCAATTTTTTTTGTATTTTTTTTGAGTCCAACAATTTCTATGCCTAAAATCTTGACGTTTTGGTGCCAAACAAGCCTGGTGCCAAACAAAAAAACCGGCCACATCGATAAGGACAACAAATAATGTTTTTATCTCACTTTAACTAATGAAAATTGTAATAAGTCATTTCATTTCCCGATGAATGAGATAGAACATACCATTAGTCTATTGTCTTCTCTGTCTACGAGATCTACAGTTGTATCAAAGACTACAATATTGTTTCGTCAAGAGTATATGTTGAATCTATAGTTGTTTGTTGTTCAAAGAGTAGTATAATATTAATATCTGTGACTAATATAAGGAAGGAAAGTGTTGTTGATCGAAGTATGCTTCAGACAAAATATCAAGTTTTTAAATCTAAATATGAATAAAATAAAATGAAAAAAATACGATCTAAACTTTTTAACGGTGTCTGAAGAAGTCATTTTTGTTATTATTAAACAATTAAGGTAAATAAAATATGTTATAATCGCTTACGGGGTTATTTTTAAATGTTTTATCCTTTTACAAACTTGATACCTTTTAACATGTTAAAAAGATTATTTTATGTTGTCATGACAAAATGTCTCATTCAAATCGTTTGTAGAAAAGCCATCAGCTTTATTGTCGATTAGTATCTTTAAATATACCTTCTTAATTTGTAGGTTATATCAGCTTCAATATGTCTGATGCATGGGAAGAAATACAAGCCGTGAAGAGTAAACGGAATAGTTTACGTGAAAAACTCGAAAAACGCAAAAAAGAGCGGCAAATAATACTTGGTGCCAATTTAACAGTGCCTGAAAAGGCTGAGGGGTCACCGAAGGAACGTTCTGTTTCTAGCCCTGCACCACCAAAAGTTGACCGTAAGTATGAATAGAATATGCTGATTTCTTAATGAATGCCACATGATTGTAGGTTGTTATTAATTTGCTAGAAAAAGTAATACACAGTTTCTTCTACTTGTCAGGGGGGTTTGTTTCCGCAACTCCACACCTAGTGCATATTTTGCGTGTAACTGTGGAGGCCTCAGACCTGCCATCCCAGTTCCTCCCAAGAAGGATTGTAGTATCTTGATGTATTTGCATTTGTCCAGTAGTGTCTAAGTCCAGGTGTACAGTCTTTTGTCTTGTCACTCCTCTTCAGTGCAGCAGAATATGAGCACTCGTCTCCTCCTTCAGGTAGGCCCTGCACAGTGGGCTATCAGGGATGCCTAGATTGTAATGATGTTTATTAAAATAACCACGCCCCATGAATATACCCACAACTAGTCTCAGTGTGTGTCTGGTTAATTTGTATAACTTATTTGATAACCTCGGGTCTACCTTAGAAATTGCTTCCCTGGCTTGTTCGCAGTTGGTGAGTCTAGTCCATTTTTCGTCATGTCTGCTTTAGTAACATTCCTGTATCCAACCAGTAAACTATGTATATCGAATTGGTGCTAATGATTCTGGTCCATAGATTGCAATGTCTTAATCCCTCCTGGCCAAACAGTCAGTATTATTATTACATCTGGTTCCGCTGTGATCATTATAATATCAAGTCATTGTCCTCAGACTCCTTTATTGGTGAACATAACTAATTCAGTTTTAGATTGACTAAACTTCAGTTCATACTCCAAGCACCATTATTCATCTATTTTTAGAACTCACCTGGTATTCAATTACCAGGTCATACATCAAAGCATACCCGGTGATCCATTTGTATTGAATCAAATACACAATCTAAAACAATGCCAATCAAAGCAAAGTATTAAGTATATTGTTGATTTTATACCATTAAATCAATCTTCTGTCATTCTTGGATTGTGAGCAAAATTTTTACACTGCTATTCATTTCTACCGATTTACCTTTTTTTACTATTATTTCCTATTTTTAGCACCACCAATAGAAAAATCAAGATTGCCTGTGCCATCAGCTTCCTTGGAAGTGCGTCTTTTACAAGTGCTATCTGACATGCAGCTGCAGCTTCCTGCAACAGCTAGTGCCCTTTTACCTGGTCTAGGGGATGTTGATGCGGGCATTGTAGCAAATCTCCTTGAAAAATTTGCTACACAAAAATTAATAACGTAAGTAGGAATTTTTATTTTTCCCAAGATATTTATTCTCTGCTGTGATTGCATGTGTGAAATTGCCTTATTTATTATTTTTCTCTTGTAATGTAATTGTATTTTTTTTTATGTGATTGATTGGTTGATAGTTGGTAATTTATATTAACAGTATACAGGAAAGAACAGAAAGTACCACAGATGGTGGTATTGAAGTTGTTAGTGCGGAGTCAGTGAGACTTGCCGCTGTGCTTGCTGCGCTGATGGAGGAACAGTCAGTGGACTGTTCCAGCAAGAGAAAAGGTAATACAATGTATGTTTTTTTTATGGTGGTTATATCTTATCCATGCTATTGTTTTCTAACTTTTCACAAGTTTTACCCCTATGACTTATTAGGTAAACCGATTTTACTAGTAACTTATCTTCTATTTTAGCTTTTCATGTTACTTTTAATAAATAAGTTTCCAA
This sequence comes from Diatraea saccharalis, assembly GCA_918026875.4. Lineage (NCBI taxonomy): Eukaryota > Metazoa > Arthropoda > Insecta > Lepidoptera > Crambidae > Diatraea > Diatraea saccharalis. The sequence continues at coordinate 2,173,796 of OU893336.1, forward strand.
AATTCATTTTCATAAATTAGTTATTTAATGTTGTAAAGGAACATTTTGTTTCTATTCCAGAATTGATAGAAATCTGCTCAACATAATATTGTCATCTATTAACGATTATTGTTTTGTTTTTTTGTAAGACCTAAAATATCTGTATCTTTGCTTAGGTGACAAAATTACAGCCGAAAGCTCACATCCGAAAATATCTAAAGCAACAACTGATGAAAAGAAAACAGCTAAGAGTGATACAGACATCATGGTAAATAATATACTATTTATTTATAAGCGGGTCAGCCAAAATGTTCAAAGCTTTTTGTAAAATAGTTTCTAGACCTCAGAATAATTAGATTAAATCCTAGAATGTGTAGTTATACTTAATACTGCATTCATTCTAACATTGTATTTTCCAATTGCTAATATGACTGAAGAAACGCATTTGTCTATAATTTATGATGCAGCGAAAGTAGGACCTGATACTTTTCTGATGCTCAGATAATCTATATGGAGTTGTTTTTTAATTTTAGGAATTATATGATAACTAAATTATAACAAAATTTCGATCCCGAACAATTATAGCGATTCGAGTTTAAGGTCGTGTTCAAATTCGATTGTAAGGATAGTAATGAATATTGTTAATTTGACAGCCGAACAATAACTATATAATGTACTTTAATTTTAGACACTTTCAATAGTCGGCCAGTTGCAAAGAATTAGGTTAATTTACGATTACAAGCTCTGTCTAGATTGCAGATCCTGGTGTCACGATAATTTGTATGAGTTGTACATATTTTTCTTTTAGTCTTTACTGGCCATGCCGTCCAGTAGAGAGAAAGCAGTGAAGAGAGTAGGTGAGGAAATTATGGATCTACTGAGCAAACCAACTGCAAAGGAGAAATCATTGGCTGATAAGTTCAAAAGTCAAGGAGGTAAGTACAGTTGTTAGACTCTTCAATTTTTATGTTTTCGTAGGTTAAGCAACGTTTACTAAGACCTATCATCGATTGGGTGACCACAAGTCTACATGTAACTTAGTGCATCGAGGAAATTAAATGTAATTACTCCATAAATGGGGAATCAAACCTGATATCTCTAGATACACATTGGCGTGTAAGTTACTTGACATCGAAACTCGTCAATCCCTATGTATTAATATCCCTATGGAATTGAATAGGTAGAGTTGGAAATGACCTTAATTAGATTGGATCTTAATTAAATTTAAAGATTGGTGGTTGCTAACGACTCGAGAGCAACGTCTTAATATCCAAAGCTCAGAACAAATTTTGGTCTTTCGAAAGTTGCTTAACCTTTGTATAGCAGACTGAATGAGCTAACAACGCTGTCAAACTCCTAATAGATTTTTTGATACATTTTGAACTCTCAACACAATATCTTTTGTTAATTTTTTTTTTTTATGAAAAATGCTTTAAATTATTCACTGAATATTTATTTATCTATACCATCTGAGGGTGCTTGGGACTGATGAATTTATAAACATTTTCTATATAATATAATAATAAAAACAAGTGATTCTAAATGAAAAGTTTACAATATTTCTTTCAACTCTTTGGATTGCTGAACATCAATGAAAATACACTCACTAGTAATGAAAAGGGTAGCACGATGGTTAGAATATTTATTTATATTACGGAATATTTTTAATTTGATCATCTCGGGGTGACTCTGGTGAATTTTTAAGCATTTTTCATGTAATAAGTTAATCTAGTCCGTCAATATTATTTAGAGTTATTAATTGTGTATAGGTGCTCAAGTGATGGAATTCTGTCCGCACGGTACTCGTGCAGAATGTATGAGAGCGTTCACTGCACAGAAGGAGACCGGCAGTACCGGCTATGTATGTAAGAAACTACACTTCAAGAAGATCATACAGAGTCACACGGACGAATCGCTAGGGGATTGCTCTTTCTTAAACACGTGCTTCCATATGGATAGTTGCAAGTAAGTGTTGAGAATTATTGTAGAGCGAAAAATAATTTCATTCTTCAAATAAAAAGAAAAAGCATCCACTGCATCAGTTAGCACTGCACTTGTTGTGAAATTTCCTTCAAAGTAAAATTTGTGTTTATAAACAGTACTTTTGGATTGTCCAATATTTTTCCTAACCTACCACTCGCTCAGGTAAAAAAATACGAGCCAAAGAAACTCACCAGCTCAAACAAAAGAAAGGGCATTTGCAAAAATCATGCTTTACCAAATTAGTATTAACAATTAATATTAATTATATGTCATATACAGCCAGTTGCAGAAACGTCCATTAAAAGTTTCATTAGTTAAAAGCGACATTACCCATACATATTTGACATTCATTAAAACTTAAAGGCGTCATTAAACCTTAATGAACATCTGTGGAACTTATTATATGTCAACTGACTTTATTAATAGATCACTCTTTATAAAAACAAAGACAGTTATAATAAAAAAATAACTAACAATATAATATAACATCATAAACAATACATTAATCATGAAATATAGAAACTCTAAAATTACTGATTAAAAATTTATTTTGCCCTTTTTATGGATACAATAGTAGTATGTGGAAACGATACAGATTTGTATTGCTAACGATACATATCGTCTACTTTCAACACTCACATTTTGTGTGTTTATCCGTTTTTCAAAATAAAATAAAATAACAGACGGATTAGTTATAGTATCAATCTGTATATTATTTATTAATTTAATTATATTGTCTTCATAGATACGTTCACTACGAAGTGGATAACACGGACCCAAATGTAAACCCCAGCAAATCAACAGATTCATCAATGAAGACTTCTCAAAATGGTAAAGTATTATTCGAATATCTCTCTTTAAACAGGAAAAAATTATAACCAGTGCTCAAACATTTATATTATTTTTATTACATTAAATCGTATACACGTCTTTAATAATGTTGCTACTTATATTTGCCTACTATGCCTTGAGGTTGATAATTATTTTTGTCAATATACAGTTTAAATAAAAATTACATAAACAAACTTAACACATTTTATGACATCTTTTTTCATTAAAATAGTATTATCAATAATTCAGACTCGCATCAGTTTATTCGAGTGCCTCATATCGTCATGTTTCTGCCAATGAAAGCTTTCTTTATCTTTTTTTACATTACTTTTTATGAATTTAAACCGTGAGAGAGCCACGCTTCGGCATGATTGGGCCGGCTCGACCGGAGTGATACCACGGCCTCACAGAAAACCGACGTGAAGCAACGCTTGCGTTGTGTTTCGTCGTGTGAGTGAGGGTACCGGAGGCCCAACCCCTCCCTATTTCCTACCCTCTACCCCTCAACCCTTCCCTCCAAGGCCGGCAGCGCACTTGTAGCCCCTCTGGTGTTGCAGGTGTCCATGGGCGACGGTAATCACTTACCATCAGGTGATCCGTCTGCTCGTCTGCCCCCTATCCCATAAAAAAAAAAAATTTAAACATTCACAAGTTCTAGGCTTTTTCTAGATACCTAAAGCTATTTTTAAGATATTATAACTCTGATTATAAACCGAGAATTAAAGTTAGCACTTCTTTTAAACCATAGGCCGCCTAAAGCAAATTGACAATGACAGAAGAGAAAATGTCAAATTGTAGCCTGTTTACTTGTTTTGGTCGGCTAATGGTTTAAACCTGGTACTAAAGTTAGTCCTCGTTTTATAATAATGATTGTTTAAACAGGTACAAGCGTTGTGACGAAACCCGACGGAGTGTTGACCTTAACACCGCCCCAGTGGATTCAGTGCGACTTGCGATATTTAGACATGACATTCTTAGGTAAGAAGTTGAGACAACAATATGAAATTTACAAGTCGACAGTTATAACAACAAATTATTAAACACTAGCTTTCCGAGTGGTCTCGTATTTTACAATCCTTTGTATGATTGTGAATAAAAACATTCCTTTTGAATAACCCTATCTATGAAACAAAACCGCATCAAAATCCGTTGCGTAGTTTAAGTCAGATCAGTCATAAAGATATGCTTAAAGTGAAATTCCTAGATAGCGCTTATTTATATCTTATTATTTCGTAATTTATCGTTAGATGGCATTGTTCTTGTTTTATTGACATATTTTAATCTTCTACTATATGCATCTGTTTTGTGTACATGTTACAATGACGTCATGAATATGGCGGACAGCGTTTTCGCGGCTGTAAAAAGTACAAGTATTATTTCATACAGAGTAGAATGCCCTATTATGCAGTATTTTTTGTATTATAATAAATCATAAGTGTTTATTGTTTTTGCAAAAATAACTTGCGATTTATAAATTGTGGATTACATGAATCGAACGCGGGAGGCCATGTGACGTCACATTTCAATAAACTAAATGTCAATGTCTTTGTTGCGAGTGCAACTAGTACTCACGTTTATTGAATGTGACGTCACTGCTGGAAGTCATGTGACAGGTTGTTTTCACGTTACAATTTAAATGAATCTGATAGTGGTTTGATATGTATATGAAAGTTTTTAAAACATCATCATCAGCCTTTTTACGTCCCCACTGCAGGGGCTCAGGCCTTCCTTATGGATGGTTAAGGAGGATCGTCCATGACCCTCCACGCTGGCCCAATGCGGATTGGAGGGTATTAACGACAAATGCAGCCGGGACCAACGCTTTAACGTATACTTAAAACGAAAGTTTCTAAATACTTTCCTAAAAATAGTCAGGTAACCAATTAACTATTGAAATTGATTTTGTTTTAAACAGAAAGCGACAGAGATATATTATAATCAATGAACAGAATGCTAGGAATAAGCCACTAGCGTGCATCTGAATTTATAATTGTTAAAAAAAAATTAACACTATATTTTTAACCACCTGAAAAATTGCAAATTTATGTTAAAGCGTTGGTCCCGGCTGCATTTGTCGTTAATACCCTCCAATCCGCATTGGGCCAGCGTGGAGGGTCATGGACGATCCTCCTTAACCATCCATAAGGAAGGCCTGAGCCCCTGCAGTGGGGACGTAAAAAGGCTGATATATATGAATTTCATAAAACGTTAAAAACTATGTTCTACTAAAACTATGTATATTATCTGTCTATTGCTGTGTTCTGACAGCAATAGCAATAGTCTTAGTAATGAGGAACTATTAAAAATAAACATTAGTTCCCGAAATCAAACTAGATGCCGCTACGGTACTTTCTTCATTTCTCCATCTCTATTCTCCAACCCTTCCGGTTTTCTTTCTTATATAAAAGTGAATTAGTTTTCAAAACTCAATAAACAACTCATATTCTATTTGTCCTTTTTCGTATTCGTATTGATATCTAAGTTTCAAACATTGCAAATTTCAATTTTTTAATATGTAAGTTTTTAACTAAAAAGGAACTGAAATGACTATCTTTGGTCCATTTGTTTCCTGAAAAAATCAACTTTTGCTAGAGTCGCCATTTAGTGGAGGTGCCTTTTTAGTGCTTTCTTTTTTTTTAATACTTTCTCATTGTAATCAATTAAAGGATGTTCGATATTAGAGAAATATCAATGCTAAAACAATTGAAAAGCATCAATTTTAGAATTGTTAGGTCGATGTTTTCAATTACATAAAATGAATGTTGTTTTTGATTGCTCTTCGATTTTATTTGTAGTGAAATAAACAATTATTATAATCCACTATTTCATCCATCAAATGTAACGATCAAATAAACTAGAAAAACGGAAACCTCTTCCGAGCTTCAAAAGACTTGTTAACGACCATCAACCCGCACTGGGCCTAATATCCCCGTTCAATTCCATCTATAGGGGAGTTATGTGTCCCAGCAGTGGAAAAGTTAATAGTCCGGTGATAAATCGATTCTAAATCATCATCATCATCATCAGCCCTTTTACGTCTCCACTGCAGGGGCTCAGGCCTTCCTTATGGATGGTTAAGGAGGATGGGCCATGACCCTCCACGCTGGCCCAATGCGGATTGGAGGGTATTAACGACTGCAAATGCAGCCGGGACCAACGGCTTAACGTGCCTTCCGAAGCACGGAGTAGCTCGAGATAATAATTTTTTGGTCACCCATCCCGTGACCGACCCTTGCGAAAGTGGCTTAACGACTACGATCGCGGGCCGCGGCGCTTCTCTACTACGCCACCGAGCTACTCATATTCTAAATAGTATAATTTTAATCGTTATTCGAGTTTCACGTTTGTATACACAGTTCAGTGGGTGTGCAGGTAAGTTCGCTGTGATAATGGCCGATCCTCCGTGGGACATTCACATGGAATTGCCATACGGCACCATGTCGGACGACGAGATGAGGTGTCTCGGCATCCCGCAGCTCCAGGACAGCGGGCTGATATTCCTTTGGGTCACTGGCAGGTAATCTATATAGTAGGGGAACCCACGATGCTAAATCGGGATTTACTCGAGCGTCATAGAGACCTATTGGGTTGCGAAGCTTAGATGACAACAAAAAAAAAATTTCATATAATATATACCTTTTCATCGGTGGGGAAAGCGGCTATAGATTTTTAAAATTGTAAAAAAAAAAACTGTTGTATGGACATACTCGAGCGCGTCAGATATTAATATCATCCATGTCCTACGCATTTTAAAAACTGTCGTATGTTAATCTGATCGTTTCCATGATGGGGGTGGTTATACGTAAGGGTTGAAAATGAAAAAAAAAATAATTTAATCGAGCGCGTCAGATTTTTTGAGGGGATGTCAAGTAAACCTAAAAAAAAGCTCTCATATAATAATCTGACGATTTGGATGTGACGCAAACGCGTGACCATTATTAGAATGTGCAAAAAAAATCGTCATTTTGAAATACTGAAGCGCGTCAGATTAAGATATATATGGTTCATCTTTATGCCCCAGACGTGATCATAATCTCATAATCTGACGATTATCTGAAGGGATTTACTTAAACTGACACAAAATTTGTTTTTTTAATTTTTTCAAATATTTGAGCTTAATTAAATAGAAAAGCACCGGAGTTAGCATGCAAATAAAAAAGTGTATGTTTTTTTTATGTAAACTACTTATATTTATAAGAAAATGATTATATGAAAATTTAATTTTTACAGTATTTTTTATTAATTATCATCTTCATCGCTAGAATCATCTTCCTCTTCTTTTCTTAGTAAATATGTAAAACGTTTAATTCACAAAATTTACATTAAAATAAGCAAAAACGTTGGAAATACGATGTAAACAATATCACGCCACGAACGAGTCTGTGTCATCAGCTGTCATGGCGTCGTGGCAACCGAAACCAGAGTGGGGACGGAATGAGAGAGAAATAGACAGAAAAAGAGAGAGAAATAGTGATGCGGAGAAGGAAATATAGGTATCACGTAGCTTAAACGCATTAAATCTTATCGATGAATTTTTATTACTTCGGCTTGTGACAATCGTCAGATTATATATTTTTCGTAATCCTTGATAGATTCCCTTCAAAATAAAAAAAAATTAGCCACGCTCGAGAACGTCAAGGTGACGTTTTTTTTTACAACTTTGAAGCCTTCCCCTTTCTTTACGTCACTCTCAAATTGTCAGATTAGAGGTATGTACACATTTTAGCATGTAACTAGCTCACCTTACCTTAATCTGACGCGCTCGAGATTTTCAGATGATCATTTTTTTTTTACTAATCTGATCCTTCGTCCTTGCCGGGTGGCCATTTTTATAGGGCTCATACTTGGTCCAGGTACTTAACTGGGTACAAGGTATCCCCCTGTATATTAATCTGCCGCGCTTTAGTAAATCCCGAAATCCCCGCTTGGGCTCCCCTACTAATACAAATAAATAAAATTGCCGTGTCTGTTTGTAATATTTAAATAACCGCATTTTACTAAAATGCATGTGTGTTTATTATGTTACGGTACATATACCCAAAAAAATATTTTTTACATTTTTGTCTGTCTGTCTGTTTGTTTGAAACGGCTGGACCGATTTTGACGGGACTTTTACTAGCAGATAACTTATGTCATATGGAGTAAATTAGGCTTCGCGCAGTCTGTACGTTGAGATCGTTTAAAATGCACGACGAATTTTAATGCAGCTTTCATTAATATACAGGGTTATTTAAGAATAAGATTTGTATTATACATAAATACAGCACATATGTACAATCATCAACATAAGTTCAAAAAAGCAAATGATAATGTATTGTAGTAATGTTAGTAAGTCAACAAATGTATTTATTTATAGTAAGTCAACAAATGTATTTATTTATGTATAGGGCGATGGAGTTGGGTAGGGAGTGTCTGAAGCTTTGGGGCTACGAACGAGTGGACGAACTGATCTGGGTGAAGACGAACCAGCTCCAACGGATCATACGAACCGGACGGACCGGACACTGGCTCAATCACGGCAAAGAACATTGTCTGGTGAGACATTTGAAACGGTTATACGAATCTATTTAATACGGGTATAGACAGTAAATGAAAATAAATACATATTATAATTATTATTATTTTCTAGTAGTGTTTAATATACTATTACCGATAATCACACTTTTATGCTTATTGTATTTATAATATTTCTTTAATTAATTATGAATAAAAAAAACAAATATTTTTTACTCGATGTCACGTGACCACAAACAGCTGATGACGTCACGCCCCTCTTTTATCAGAACTTAGAGGATTCAACCTTATGCATACATAGAACGATATTCGTGTCAGAGTGCCGTGACGTCAAAGCGACGTCATCACAGAAGTTGGCGTTGGAAATTATGAAAATTGAATTTATTTTTAGATTTTAACTTATTGTATGAATTTTTTTTTTTTATATTTCTTTATACCTGAGTGAATTCGTATTCGGGTTTGGATTTTTAACAAAATGGCAGGGTAGGGTATTAAAATGTTTTTAATCCCCGTCTTGTGCAGGTCGGCATGAAAGGTAATCCCGAGAACTTGAACCGTGGCTTGGACTGCGACGTGATCGTGGCCGAAGTTCGCGCCACCTCGCACAAACCAGACGAGATATACGGCATCATAGGTGAGTGTTACGTAATATCTATCTATACTAATATGATAAAGAGGAAAGATTTGATTGTCTGAAAATTCTTTCAACTTCGCGATGCTACACCATATGCGGTGAACAGAGACAACTAACTTTGTTTTTCCCAACGTTTTTTGTCCATGGCGTCAGCGATGCGTATAAAATGCCACCATTACAATACAATACATGAAATAATTTTACATTTTAATTTTACATAAAAAATAATTACGATCTATTTATGACTTGTATCTCTATAAATAACTTAATATTGATCAAAATATAGCCTAATGTTTGATAAAAGCATAGATTATGAAGAGAAAGGAGCTTGAGCTTGATTAAAGAATACTTTAAGAATAAATCGGTGCTAAAGTTTTACTTGTTCTTTAGGATATAGGATAAGCATTAAATCGATACAACCATAGGCCATTAGAAAACCTTTGTTTCTAGAAAATGACTAAATACAACTAAGTGCACTAAATAATATTATGTTAATGCTTTTATAATATATAATGTTTTTCATATCACCGAAATACGATAGCAACTTTATATTAATATTACCCATTACTTAAATATGAGTTTTGACATTGGTATACTTTTTTATTAACCATAATATGGCATTAAGCATTATTAGATAAAGTATATGCCTTTAAACAGATTCGAAACTTGACCAGTGCTGATTAAAAATGTTAGTATGACTTTAGGACATAAATCGATACTTATTTTAGTTAATATATTATTTATGTGCTACTTGGGACGAAGCATAAGAAAAGAGCATGCTTGTGAATAAGTATGCAACTTAATCGTACGACGGTTTATTTTTCCCGTCCTATGCTAATAAATGAATGCGCGGGAAAATAAACCGGCGTGCGATTAATAAAAAAAGAGGTTTACCGCTGCTTGATTTGTTTTGCTACCTACTTGTTTGCGATTGTGTTCACGATGGATTGAAGTTACCGAATACAGATCGATTCACACATATATTGTTTAAAAAACTGTAGTAGTTTCAGAATCCGATATTAAATATCGATATACCCATACTTTAAAATCTAGGTATTATCCACCGCTAGGCAACTCCCAAAATTCAGGTTGACTTTAGTTTTGGAGAGGTGGATGGTTAGTGAAACCGTTGTAATCTCTTAAGATAGTCACTATTGTCTGTAAATTTTTATGTTAAATAAACAAAATTATTATATATCAGCAAATAAAAGAATAAAGGGAAAGTCGGAGTGGAAGTTTGTATAAAAAACGTTAATTAAAACGTTACCAAGGTAACCATTGTTTACTATTGGAATTATATCTGTGTCGTGGTATGAATCGATATTCAATTTAATGTAAATATAAAAGACAAACCTGACTGACTTATATATCAACGGACAGCCGAAAGTACTGGCGCAAGAAATATTTAAAAGATATTCTTAATGAAAAATGCTTAAAAGAGTAACAGTTAAGAGATAACGTGGATTTTTTAAGCATTTTTCATTAATGATATAATTATTTATCTCTCACAGATGACGTAATATAAATAAATAACTCATACAGTGTATTTCAAAAAGTAGAACACTCATGGGTAACTGGTACATGTTAAGGTTGTTAAACCTATATTATAGATCAGGGCTGGGCAACTTGTTAAGAACTAAGATCGACTTTTCACTGACGACGCCCAGTACGATCTACCAATTACTTTATTTCTTAAAATCTTAAATGAAACAGCATAGTTCGTACACTATGTATTTATATTTTTTGAATTGCCACGATCGACTGGACTAATAGTCGCGATCGACTGTTTGGCCACCCATGATATAGATTGACAAGCCCCCCGAATATAAAGAGCATCTAGTATACCAATGCTAGCTAGATAATATTAAATTAAAATTAACCAACATCATGGAGAATCTGAGACAACGACGGTACCACAACACCCAAACCCGAGATAATATAGAAACGTTATTTTCTACATTTACTCGACCGGGAATCGAACTTCATACCTCATAGATGGCGACACCTTGAAACCGGAGTGTTTTAATTGATAAAATGGAATAATTTCTTTGCGTGAAATTACTATGTAGTGAACGGTCAAACTATTTCACAGAGAGGCTAAGCCCTGGGACGAGAAAAATTGAGCTGTTCGGTAGACCACACAACGTGCAACCTAATTGGTGAGTTGAAAATTGAAATTATATTGTAGCGTTTTACATTGCACTTGTTCCTGTTAATTTAACAAAGATTATTCTTTACTCCTTATTTTGTTTATTTAAGACGCCGATAGACTTAGCATATTTATTTGTTTTACATTATCTTACAAATTTAAACAGCGTTTCGTTTTTTCTTATATTTTTCATTACATTAGATTTACGAACATTTGATCTTTTTGTTTTCAATTGTCTCTGCGCATGTGATATTTTCTTTTAACTGTTTGATCCACATAGCTTGACAACATTCAATTAATTCTTCGTCGTAAATTATTACGCTTCTTTTTTAAACTAAAAAACACAGGAGGAAACATCACATGCACAGTGAAGCTTGAAAAAAATTGAAACAAAAGCGTCATCACATTCTTAGTGTTAGTCCTATATATGGTATTTGGTGTTCTGGTGAAACAATCGTAAATTTGTTTTGAGTTTTTTGATGAATTTTATTTTTTTCAATTCGATGCCATTCCATCCATAGGGAAGGCCTGCGTATTTGGGACATTAATAGGCTGTTGATCAGTGGCGGACCAAAAAGGCGGGCTGAGGGGTGGTCCGCCCCGGGACTCCTGTCCCGGGGGGCTTCTAAATGGCTTCCCTTGGTGAAATCATAAATTGGGGTTGTACTGTCTCATCTTGGTGGTTGTAGGGTTCAAAAATTTAAAAAGGCAAATATTCACCTAGTGACAGCACCTGAGAAACATTGTTTTGTTACGAGCATTCTAGTGAATGTTACATTATGCAGATAGGGTTACAAAAATTCTTACTTTACAATTTTATCTACATATGTATTTATGTAAACAGTGTTATCAAAATACCAGCACCAACACCATCTTTTAATTAAATTTTATCATTTGCGAATAAGTCATAGTATAGTTCTTAGATATGGTCAAATCAAATTTTGTTTAAAAAACAAGACATTATCAAATCTATTGAGGTCTTCTCGAAAAAGAGTATGGGTAAAATAAATATTTTAGTATCATCATCATATATGGTTAAGAAAAGTAAACAAAAGCGGTCCAATTAAGGATTCTTGAGACACTCCAGAAGGTACTGGTATTCAGATAGAAAGGTACTCATTAATAGCTATAACTTGTCATCGATCATGAAGAAAACCGCCGAAAGAGCTTTCCATGGATTTCGGCCATGTATAGCATTTGCAGCACGATATGATTGAATGGTCAATGAATCTAAAGCTTTGCAAAAAATCTCTAAAGCCGGTTGGAGCGCTAGCATCCCTAGATGTTATGTAAATTCCAAAATTGAACATTTATAAGTAAGAATTTATGTTGGAAATGTTGTATCTAGTTTCAAGTTTTGAATTGAAATTTAATATATTTAAATATATAATATTTGATGTGATAAATCGTTAATTTTTGTGAGTGTTTTTCTGTAGGATAACTTTGGGGAATCAAGTGGACGGCGTCCGGTTAGTGGATCCAGAGTTAATAGCCGCGTTCAAGAAGCGATATCCGGACGGCAACTGTATGGCGCCACCGCCAGATCCAGCTTTGACTTAGAACTTAACATCAAAATGCATCTTCAACTTTGCAATTGCTTCTTCTGCTCAACAAATATTCCTAAGAATGAAGTTAATGCAGAGAAAGATTAGGAAATCATCAGGTACATGGTATACTAGTATTATTGGAATAGTAGGATGATCTCGAGATGGATATGATTCGATCATCCATGTTATAGTACAACTTATGTTGCTTAATGTAGTTACCGATAATTGAAAATGTGATGAGAAAAAAGATAGTGATGAGATTGAAGATCGATAGTGTCGATAGTTTTTCCCATCGAATAATTGACTATCTATTATAATCAGGCCGTCAATTCTGCTTAGGTTAACGTAATGATTACACTTCAATGGCGTTTCAATTAATTGTATTTTTTCACTGCATTATCTTCCTCACAAACATTGGCTTCTTTAGTACAATGGCGTCTTGAATATATTATGACAGATACTCAAAAAAGCTTCTTTTGCTCAATTATGTATATTTCTTTCTTTCTATTGAAACGTCATTGACACGCCATAATTAAGTTAACTTAAACAGAATTGAATCCAAGGTTGAATTTCTTCAACAGTTATCTCCAACATAGAGTTTTAAATTGATTGCAATAAATTTAATAATTTGTAGTGTTTTGTCTTAATTTATAATGAAATCTATGTGTTTGGCGCTGCTGCGCTTGCAATGTATTAGATCTCTTGATTTTACTTGTGTACGGACTCGCTCTGAAGAATATATGTAGTATTATGAAGATAATTGGTCTTGTATATATTAATATACAGTGTGTTTTTATTATACTTCGTTCACACTGGAAATGGATGAAAGCGCTAATATCGACGGGAAAAACAAGAAAATATGAGTCTATTATACAAATCAATATGATTATATTTATCTGTATATTAAGAAATCGATTTTAAACATTTCAATCGATAAAACAAACGCGGGAGCAGACAAAATCGTATTATAATTTTCCTACTTATTTTTAAACTTTAATATATCGATATTAGAGTTCAAAATCAACTACGGATATTTTATATATTGAGTTTTACATATAATATTTTTACCATTAAAACATTATTACCGGATTACCCTCAACTAAAATCAGAAGACGACACCCGCCAGTTCTCCAGTCTCCTCGTGACCACGGCTGCTGTAACGTAGCCGAAACGTCGAGGTAAATTAATTGTTTTTAAAAAATGCACGAACAAGACCCGATTGCATATAATTATAGAGTTTTACATATGTTTTATTGTTGATAAAAAATGTACCGAAATAGTTTTTTTTTCGTTGATAAAAGTGTAGTTGAGTTTCATCCATTTCCATCATATACACACGGTGTGACAAAGAATGCATTCTAAATAATAGATGTAAAGTTGTATATATGTTAGGATTATATTATATAAGTACATGTAGTTTTGTAGCATTGTTTTTTTTATACCCGATCAATCCCAATGAAAATAAATGAAAAAAAAATTTTTTTTTTTTCAATCCAAAATGAATTATTGACTTGTTTGTTGAATTGACTTGTTGAATTAATGATGTTTCTAGTTTTCTGGGGGATTATTCTAAAACAGACTAGCCGTTTATCGCGGAATTCGTCAAGGTCAGTTTTACCCTTCTGCATAAAATATGTAAATTTTAGCAGGATATATGACAAAACAACCAATGTTTTTAAAGTTAGGTATTCATGTTAGGTAAAAAGTCATGGTTTCATTCATTCAGCAGATGTCGCTAGTGTTCTATATTTTATGATTCTATTATTTCTATCGATTTTTGTCCACATTCTTTTATAATAGTTTTGCGTCTATGATGTTATATTAAAGTATTCAATGGTGGATTTGGTTCATTAACTTTTTCAAAATACATTTTATTTGTCTAAATTAATGTCGGTTGAGGAGATGACTTGTCCGATGGTATCTTTTAGCGACAATAGATGGCGTCGTTCCCAATGTAAAGATTTTTTTCCACCGTTTAGAATCCATGTACTTGATTTTTCCGCTTGCAACATAATATTATTAATTTTATTCATTTATATGATTATATATTTTAGTTTTCTAAATATGTCTTTATTTGGTCGAAATTAAAAAAAGCGATTAGCTTTGTACCATTTTGTGGTAGTGAAACTTCATCTTTAGGATTGAAGACAAAGTTTCGAAATATAGTTTACAATATTGTTTCGTATTCGTGGTCTCAATTTGTTGTAAGTTCTCAAAATGTTCAGCAGATGCAAATACTACGTAATTTTTTTGTACAAATTTCAGATCATCTGATTTTTTTTATTTGATTTGTATAAACAGTAATTTTTATCTTGATTAAAAATAAAATGTTAAATTCGTCGTAGTTTTGAATGACAGTAATATACGTCAGCTGCAAAGGATTTATCGCAAGGCTGGTCCCAGCGTTTGAAGGATTTAGGTATAGAGCAGTGGTTCCCAAAGTTTTCTGGGCTACGACCCATCTAATACAAGTTCCCGAACTCGTGACCCAGTTCTAGGAAATTGAACCGTTACCAATATCAAAAAAGGACTTTTCAAATAACAAACAAAGTTTAAATACAATTTTTTATTACTGAATTATATAAATACATCGAACAAGTTATTTCAATGGGATGAATGAAATTGTTTTCTATGTTTCGCCATTACAGTTTTAACATCAACTTCAACTTGAGTTACTTTTAATCGCAGTGAGTTTGATATGTCCAATTTATTTCGGTATGAAGTTTTAATGTTCACCTTATTGGGAAATCCGGCCTCACATAGGTATGAGGTAGTAAAAGAAAGGAGAACTTTCATAGCTTCATCAAACAGGCATGGATAGTTACCGGCAAGCGACATCCAGAATTTCGTTAACTGCTTAGGATTGAAACTTTTTTTAGTGACGAATCTTCCGATAAATCAATAAGTTCTTCACTTACTTTTGTTGATATACCAGTTGGTAGGTGGTCTTGAAATGGGTTACAAATCCAATTTACCAAGTCGATCTTTTTCATCTCCTCATCAAAATAGTCCCTGAAGTTTTTTTTTAATAATGATAAATGGGTAGATATTTGCAGATACTACGTTCATCTTTGGCTGCACTTGGTTGTCAATAATAAAAGTTTCTAGAGTTTCAAAACAATCATTCTTCCCTCAATACAGCTTTTCCACAACAAAAGTTTTTTCATGAATGCGCGAGCTTTATCGTGAATTGCAAAAATGTCTGTTCCGTTGGAACCTTGCAAATACAAATTAAGTTCATCCAACTTCGAAAAAATATCCGCTGCATATGTGAGCTCGAGAATGAATTCTTCGTTGATTAAATGTTCAATATATTCAGTTTTTCCTTCCAAATAAATTGCAACTTCATTGCGTAATTGCACTAATCGTGTCAGTACGTACTCCCCTGGATAACCAGCATTCTGTATGCAGAAGAAGAGATGAATGAAGGCTACCCATTTCTTCACACAGCTTTTGAAATAAGCGAGATTGTAAGCTGTATTTAGTACTATTTTAAAATCATCAGGTAATGCTTTGGAAACCAGTGCTTTTCTGTGAAGGCTACAGTGTGTCCACAAAGCACAGGGACTTTGTTCAAGAATTCTTGTTACCACACTTCTATTTTTCCCGCACATTGCCCGCGCACCGTCAGTACATATAATGACGCAGTTCTTCCACTGTATACCATTATAATTAATATGAGAATTAATTACATTGAAAACTACCTCGACCATTCCACGAGTAATTGGCTTGCAAAACAACATATCTTCATGACATACATGTACTCTTGCCATATATAACGTACAAAAACAATTAATTGAGTTAGGCCTTGCATGTCGGTAGACTCATCTAGTTTGCAGAGCATAATATTTCATCTTTTGTCCATTCAGCTATTTCGTCAATTCTTTGTGCTACTGTGTTATTGGATGGTGGTATGCGCTCGATTTCTTTTATTTCTTTTTCTTCAAACATCGCTCCAACGGTCGATGGTAATACTAAGTCTTCACCAATGATATGAGCCTTTCCTGCTCTGGCGATCCTTAAGCTAATGAGGTACGATGCATTTACAGAATTTTCATTAATTAATGAAACGAGAAACAATGTTTTTTTAACCTTTAACTATGGACGTTCCATTTTTGTTACACTATTATGGAATGCGGCCTCACAGACCGCTACATTTACGGGCTGGTTTTTATCTTGATGAGTAAGTATTGTATTATTTTTTGTTTTTATCCCTTAAGAGAGTTACTAAATATAAATAAAAGAAGTAATTTTAATGAAAAATATATTTATTATAAACTAAATCTAACGATATAACAATCAAAGGCACTTTTCAGACTTTTTAGTTTGATATCACTTTATAAGTAAGGTACTGCCGACAAATAAGGCCTACCTTAATTAAAACTTCCATATTTCTGTAACGCATACGTAAATATTGTCTGGCACCAGTCAATACCAACCATTGTTGAGTTTTCTACAACATACTAAAGAATGACACTCATTGTCTTAGTTTAAATCTTTCAAACAATCAAAATACAAAACTGTTAGTTTTGGCCTTAATAAATCACGCTTATCAAATAAGGCCTACAAACTTAATATTTAATTTTACTGGTGTTGAATGCAAATAATCATATATTTTTGTATCAATCACGTTTATTCTTTTCCGTACTTAAGTGTCATTTATTAATCGCTTCACAATTTCAACAAAAACAAGTAAAATAATCTTAATTAGACTTAACTACCAAATTTCACAGAAAAACACAAGATAAAAACGAAATTATAGGTTCATTGGAACACAATTACACAAATTATTCTAAATTCAAACAAAAGTAACAAATCAAAATGTAAAAAAATAAATTTCATAAAGGCCTTATTCAAGCCTTGCTCTTATAAGGCCCATCCTGACTACAGCTCAAATACTTGTAGGCCTTATTAGTGATACCATGCTTTGAGTAGGCCTTGCTAGTTTAGATTTTTAGTGGTAGCACCATACCAACCTTGGAAATGCTTGTATGGCGATGCTGTTTTGCACGAGTCATTTATCTATTACCGGCCACGTTTTTCGCGACAAATTTGAGAATTTTCCTTTGAAAATGATACGGAAAACTGGCCGGAAAAAACTGGTCGATAATAGATAGTTAGATAGATAATAGATAGTAACTTAATCATCACACCTACTTTAATTAAATTAGAACTGTCAATGCAGTATATAGGAACTCTTATCATTCTCAGTAATCACTCCTTTAAAATCTCTCAAAACTTAAGCATCACACCTACAACTTAAACATCACTCCATAAATTAGAACTGTCAATGCAGTATATAGGAACTCTTATCAATCTCAGTAATCAGTCCTATAAAATCTCTCAAAACTTAATCATCACACCTACTTTAATTAAATTAGAACTGTCAGTGCAGTATATAGGAACTCTTATCAATCTCAGTAATCAGTCTATTAAAATCTCTCAAAACTTAATCATCACAGTTAGGACATATAAATACTTCTCCATCATTTTTGGTGAGCCCTACGCAGTCATCATGAAACCATTTGAGGCACTTAATGCATTTCCTCATATCTTCCATTCTTTCTTCCTGACAAGCGTTACAATACCATCTTTCATCTGGCGATCTTTGTTTGGTTCCTTGGTTTTTATTTTTTTTGCATACTTTCTTTGTACGTTTTTGAACTTGTTGCTTGCTTGTTTTTTTCTTTTCTTTGATTAAACTGTTGCCTTGTTTGTTAAACAGATCTTTAGTGATTCTTTGACCTTTGTAGTTTAAGGCTTTCTTTCTTGGACGGTCTTTAGTAATCCCATAATCAGGAGTCGGCAGAAATTTCTGGAATGGAGTCTTATTACTTAGTTGTGCTAATGGAAGATTATCTTCGTCTTCAAAGTCTGAAGACTGAGGAACAACAATGTTGTTAAGGTCTACATTTTCATCAATAATATCTGAATCAGATGATGAGTAAATTGGAAGACGTTTTTGTATGATAGGCCGGTGTATGAACTTTTTCATGATGTCGTCTTCGGAATGAGAAGCTGAGTAGTTGACAGGCCGGTGTATGAACTCTTTCATGATGACGTCTTCGGAATCGGAATCTGTGTAGTCCACTAGACGCCTTTTAGCTGGAGATTTAGTTGTTGCTGCTTCGACGGCATCTGATGTGTTGGCACGAAAAGGTGTGCGTTGTCCGGCTAAAGATATATCAAATATAATTTGGGGATCCGGTGCTTCAAATGATTTTGATAAAGGTTTTGATGCTGTTTTTATTTTATTTGGTGAACTAGCATGACATTCTTCATTGCAATCATTAGGGTCATGTGATTCTTCGTCATCAATATTTGACTCACGTAAGAACTGCAGATCTGGTGTTGCAGGTGACGTTGGGAGATGTTCTTTAGCAATCAAATTTTGTAGGACTTCAAGAGTTGCAATCGGAGAAGACAGTGGTGTAGGCCGAGATGATGTTTCTTCGGGTGATGACTCTATATCAGTTTCTGCTTCAGGAGGTGAAAGGCGCTGCGTCAGTATTGAAGGAGCAAAAGCAGATTCGGGTATCGCATCAGGATTCAATGGATACAGACCAGTGGCTCTGAAGCCACTGATTATGTTGGACGATGTCATGCTCCTTGACCACACTCTGGATAAGATCGTGTTAAAGCGAGTCTTTGTTATGTTTTTGGCGCGGGTTTCATACAAAAACTGCATTACTTCTTGATCCCAATAGGTTTCGAATGGCTTATAACACGCCTTGTCCAATGGCTGCAATTCGTGAGTGGTGTTTGATGGCAAACAATATAGCCAAATATCTAGTTTTTCTGCTTCTTCGGCGATGCGAAAGTCCAGGTGACATTTAGCTCCATCAAAAATTAGAAGAATTTTATCAGGTGTTTTGTTTTTTCCCAAATGTTGAATGAATTCAATGAACAATTCTGTGGTCATGCTTGCCTTTGGAGACATGCATACTAATGATCCTGGAGGTAAATTTTCCTCAAATTCTGGTTTCTTTCTTTTTCCTTTAAACAGAATCATGGGTGGGACCACATTGCCCGCAGCATTTGCACATCCAACAACTGTAACGTTTTCACCATGCTCTGCCGCTTGCAAGTGAACTCTTCTGACGCCTTTTTGAGCAATCACAGATTGCTGATGATGCAACGTAAGGCGACATCCCTTCTCATCCATGTTGTAAATTCTTTCTGGATGTTCGTAAAGATCCAGTTCATCATATATCTTTTTAACCTCGTCAAAGTGTAGTTTGACTATCGATTTATTTAATTTTTGGGCTCGGGCTGGATTCAAAATTTGAGCCTTACGCTTAGATAGTTCTGGATTTCTTTTCAAAAACAAACGAAGCCAGCCTTTTCCTGCAATCCTTAGCTTTTTACTGAAATCATTGGGTATATCGTATTTTTCACAAAAAGCGAACGCCTGAATACGAATCATTTTTGGGGTAAGAGGAATTCCGATTTCCGAAAATCTTATGATTCGTTTACAGAAGTCTTTTTCTTGATCTTTAGTAAGTGTGGCGTGTCTTCCTAAGCTTTTAACGACTTTTCCAGTCTTCACGTGGTTTCTCAGTGTTCTTCTTGGAATCCCATATAAAGTAGCAGCTTTGTATGATGACATTTTCCCACAACGCACCTCTTTAACTGCTCATCCAGATTTTCTTCTGTCCACTGAGCACGTTTTTTCTTTGGAGTAGCCATACTAGTTTGGGCGAATCTGTGTAACATACATATCTATATTTAAGATTTGAGCGAGTATTGAATAAAGCCTATGACCTCATATAAGGCCTATGGGTTAGTAATAAGGCCTATGGGTTAGTAATAAGGCCTAATGTAAACCGTGACAGTTTATGAGATTATTCATTTTTTATTTGTTTCGTGTCATAAACATGAAATTAAACCATGTGACAACATTTTACACTAGGGAACGAAACAAAGCCTACAAAATAGCTAGGCCTTATTGTGTAACGGGTACTCAATGCCCTTATCTAATAAAATTATAGTTTAAATGTTCCCTAAAAGTAACAAAAACCACATGACATGAAAATTAAACGTTTGTTTACGGTATGCTTTATTGACTTTGTAAAAAACCATGAAAGATAAAATTATTTTCTTACCTCGTAATTACGCGAGTCAGATTAATTTGGCGCGAAACAGCCACCTCCCACAGATAACGCCGCGCGACTGGCGTCGTGTGCGTGAGCAAGCCGCTTTCGCAACTCTCCCGTATTTGTAGGCACTTTGCCCCAGTGTTACCAGATTACGAAACTGATATTACAGTGTTCTGGGCAAAAAAATACAGTGTTTGAAATAAAATTACAGTAGAAGTAAAAATAAAATACAGTAAATTTTACAGTAGATATTAAAAACTTTTATTATTTAAATTTAAGCGATAATTTACTTTCTAGTTTACTAATCAACCGCTTGTCATTCACTGTCGCTGTCATTTAGTCCGATAGCCGTTTCAGTTTTATATATCCCCGAATTAAATAACTTTATCATTTTCTCAGCTGGTTTAAAATTAATGCAATTCGTGCTATTACGTTTAACCGTTTGTTGCGCTAACATGTTACCTCTTATTGTTCTAGTTATTAATCTATTTCGTTTCTTCGTTTTGGTGTCGTTAATTTGGCTAAACATTCTCTCGCATTCCGCGTTAGAGTTCGGAAGAGCCAAGATATTGAGCATGTATTTTCCAATCGTGCTGAACTCTTCCAACTGTTTCACCTGAAAAACAAAATTTGTGTTAAAATAAAAATATTGTATTTTGCAAACAAAATAAATAGTTAAACGAGTATTTATATAATAAATATAAAGTATTGGATACAAACCTTGTGCCAGAATTCGTCAGGCCGTATTGTTGTATCGAATTGTTCTTTTAACTTTGGCAATTTTCGCCATTGATCGTCCAAAGCTTGTTGTTCGTCCATAGAAGTCGGTGCCAATCTTGGCATCAAGTTTAGTGTCTTTTGAATTGACTCATCTCGATCTGCGATATTGAGACAACTTGCGGGGTTTAGTTTGGATATTCCGACCAACACTGGCTCATTTAGTGCAAATCTTTTGCGAATGCCTATACACGCTTTGATCAAAAAATTTCGGCATTTTCTTTTGAAATCCATTTTTCTTTCTGTTGATATTTCATTTGTTGAAAACTGTTTAGATACTCCCAAGCCAAGGTAGATATCATCTAAACTTTTGAAATTATTTTCATTACTTGGGTCAATGTTTTCTAGTTGAGTGGTTGCTATAAGTTCCGTTGTCATATACGTCGATATAAGCTCGTCACAAAAACTAAAAAATTAAGTAATTAACATTTTAATTTGACAAAGTCAAAAAACATTCTTAAGTGTCACTTAAAATTATAAACTGCTAATAGGAACTTTAGTTTACCTTATAAAGTATTATTTTTAGGAACATGAAATATTTAAATGAAAATGTATTTATTTTAATATTAAAAAAATTAAAGTAATTCACTTTTGGAACATACAAAAACTGGTAATGTCCACTGTGTCCCATACAAGGAATGTCCAACTTAATATTTATTTTACTAATTAATGAGGAATGCCTTCAAAGTGGGATTGAGCCCCCTCAGAACAAAATCTTTTTAAATCTATACTATGGACCTTCCCTGTTTTGTTCCTGTATACAGTTTTGAGATTTATGTAATACATCTGACTATACTTGTTTTTACGCTTTTGTGTAATGTCAAATAAAAATACACGGGAAAATGAAAGTATTAGCATCAAAAATAAACTTTTTGAATTTTTGTGACATTCCTGGTTTTGCCCCTGTACCCTTCATATAGTCTTTGCATAACGGCTTAGAGCACTGTAGGCATATTGGTTGCTTACAGCCTACACAAGAGTGGGTCGTCTTTCGTTTTATCTTTGGTGGGCATAGTTTACACGTCTTACGTTTAGGAACTATATTTTCTTCACTTGGTGGCTCTTGGAACGGCATATCAGGGCCCAAAACTCGTTTCAGCGTCATTACTAATTCATTTGGCAAATGAGGATTCATAACTCGTCTTTGCATATGTGGAACCACCAGGGATCGTGATAATTTCTTTAGAAATTTACCTCTGTCTTGTTCTTTGTCTTAGTGTTGATTGAATAAAATGTACGCATTAATTCCACACAAGTCCAGAACTCTATAGAAAATCACCATGGGCCATCTTCTCGTTCGACGACTGCTTGAATAAATAGAACATTTATTATCCGTTTTATCTACTCCCCCTTTGGTAGAATTATAAAATAGAATCATTTCGGGTTTCTTTGTATGCTCATCAATTGTATTATCATGATGCATAGATGATATCAGGAGCACAGCTTTATTCTTCTTTGGCACATGAGAACACATAGTTTTGTCGTTTGTAAAACCGAATAAAGTTGAACCAATCTCTAGACTTTTGTGCTTGAAATGAATTCGGTATTTCTCTTTTATTCTTTTTCACAGTTCCGACATATGTTAGGTTACGCTTAGACAGTTCATCTACAAGTTCAATAGACGAGAACCAGTTACCTGCTGTCACGTTACGATTGGTTCTTTGTAACGGCTGTGTCAAAAATTTTCTTGTTCCCACATTGAGTGGGAACAAGAAAATTTTTCTCTTCAGCTGATAGTCCGGTGCCATCGCTACCTTTTCCTGAGTACAAATACCCATTATAAAAGTAAAAGGTCTTGGCATCACACAAGGCGCGAATAAGTAGGCCATATTTACCGGGCTTCTGGGGCATGTACGAAATCATGTGGCTTCTTCCACGAAACTCCACTAGCATCTCGTTAATAGTAACATATTCACTGAGTTGATATAATTTTTGAGAATTAACGATGAACTTATCAAATATTCCAGAAATAGCGGCTAGTTTATCGGTTTTTATTCTTTCAGCGCGATCTGCTGGGTTGTCAAAACGAAGGCAGTTCAGAAGAACTAAAAATCTGGTTTCTGACATACAGCACCTGAATATTTCACAACCTGTTCCATCTGTAGCAAATATAAAACTAGTAGATTCGTGATTTGATTTCAAGACAGCAGAGTAGTATAATAATCCTAAAAAGGCATTGAGTTCTATCATGTCCATTTCTTTTAATTCTGACCTGTCTTGCCGCTTATATTTGGCTCTAAGCTCAGCAATTTTGAAATTAGTCCAAATCATAATAGTTTGTCGCATTTCATCATCAAAAAGTTTATTACAAATACTGATAGGATCTTTCGCTTCGTCTTCAGTCAGGTGCAAAATAGATCTATTCAACACAATATTATGCTGTGGAGTGCGAATTCTTCTGGAAGATGGTTCTGTAGCCCATTTGTAGCGATTTTTACCATAGTAATACTTTGAAGGTCGTAACTCTATAGGTATATTGTCGTTATCTGAACTTTCACTGTCCAATCTCCGTATGCCACCGTCAGCTCCGGAAGTACTACCCTTACTTCAATAATCTCTTCTTCACTCAAACGATTTTCTTCAATGTCGGCTTCATAAAACAAATAATCATCAACATCCCCATCGCTCTCGCCCTGATCCGATTCTAAAAGCAATCGTTGAAACTCGTCTTCAAAAGTAGAATCATCTAATCGCAATATTTTACTGGCTCTCTGAGTCGACGAACTCGATGTTCGTTTGCCTGCAGTCGTAAATTGATCGTTTTTTGACATTTTGACTTACTAAATCTAAAACAAACAAAATCACCGTCAGCGGTAATTTACAACACAAACGTAGACGCGCGGTCTCACAGACCGCACTCAAATTATAAATTGAATTTACTTACGCAATATTCAGCCGGCGTTACCTTCATTCTCAACGGTCGTTTCGTCACTAAAACCGAAGCTACTAACGCGGGTATACGCGTGGGGTACGCGCGAGGTGGGGGAGGCGAGAATCGCAAACTGCAAGCGGCCTGTGAGTCCGCACGTCCATAGTTAAAGGTTAAGACCTCATTTCCAACAATTTTTTGCTGAAAAAATTCTACTGGCTTGTTTATAGAATGGGAATGCTTTGTTTCTTTATGACTTGTCAGCTTACTTGGGCGCATACTTTCATTGGCTAATATTTCGTAGCAAATCACGCATTGAAGACGCGGATCTGTCGTATCATGATCAAATATCAAAATTATTTATTCAGATTAAGCTGTTACAAGCACTTGTGAAAGTCAAAAGCTACGCCATCGGTTCGTAAATCTACGGCGGGAAACCTTGTACCGAGAAGAACCGGCAAGAAACTCCTCAAAGGCTGTTTTTTTCTCCCTGTTTTATTTCATACAGAGCGTCAAGATTGAAAAATGACTTCATTAAAATATGAAGTCGCTTTCCATTACAATGTTAAAATATAAAAGTAAAACAGTATTTACGTCAATCGAATCACATGTCTACTCAAACAAGCTCACCGATAAATAATTTAATATAGGATGAATGTACCAATCTCAAACCACTTAAGCAAAAAAAAAAAAACTTTGAAAGATTGTTATTTAAACTGTTTGCGTTATTTCCTCCTATTTTTTATATTTTTATAATGTAGGTTATCTATTTAACAATTATAATTGGAAAGAATAACACTTAAATCCTTATGGTGTTTTTATTATTTCACATTATAAGTCCATAAGTGGGCTTCACCCTATTTTGACCAGCAAGCCCTAGTTGTTGACCGAATTAGTACCATAAGTTGACCATTCATATTCAAAGTAAAAAAAAAAATTTCACAAACAAGAGCAGATATTTTTTATAGTGAACTTCTTTTATAATCAGAATCTATCCTATATTGTACTGTCTTTCGTATACGTTTTGCTTTAGGTTTCTCTATTTTGTTTAGCTCTTGAAACTTCTTTTTTTTCTTCTTTTGCTATTCTTTTATTCTCTTTTTCTTCTTGTTCTTTTTTTTTTCACTCCAATACTGTATCCATTCTAATGATGTAACTGCATCCGGTAATCGTTTTTTATTCAGTCCTTTCTTGTAACCTTTCAGTTGTGATTCTGGGGACAAACTATTGAAGATGAAAAGGCAGGGCTGACTGTACTTCTAGAATACCCGGATGTAGTTTGATTTATAAGATGACTGTATAACAAACTAGACTTTGAAGATTTCTTTGGTATACTTTCTTGGTCGTTCGATTTTTGAGATGATTCTAGTTCAGGTGTTTTTTGTTCTGGAAATTCTTTGTTTTTACGTTAATGAGACTTTATAGGTGTTGTTTCATACAATACAGCAGAGTTAGGGTAACGTGGTCTAGGAGTACGCACTTAAGGTTCAAAATATTCTAAATAAATAAAAATGAAGTTTAGAAAATCAACTAAGCGTTTATTACGTGTACAATTTAATAATCTTTTATAAAATAACATAAAAAAATGCGTTTTTTTTTTCTCGAAATAATAAGAATTGCGTACTCTTAGAAGAACTATTAGGATAAGAGTACGCGTCTATGTCGATAAGAGTACGCGAGCGATGCATTACTTTTTTTACTTGCAGAGGTCACAAATAAATATTCCTTCACCCTCATAAGTCGTACAAGCCTCATTCCACCATTCAGAGAACTTTGGACATCCTATCCAGTCTTCTGCGGGGGGTTAATGTAAATTTTAGTACATGCTGGGTATCTCCAAACCTTTTTTTTGGCATTTTCTTTGGCACTTTAAAAGGTTTCTTGGCCTTCTTAGGAAGAGATTTTGAATCTAGTTTTAGAACACTCTGGTACATTCGTTAGTGACTCTTCGAGAGCAAGCTTATATGGTGACCCTCTCAAAATATCAGACTGCTCTTTTACGGTTAGATCTTGAAAGAAAATGAGCTCGTGGTAGGGTGGGAGCCCTAAAGACGAAAAGTTGAATAATGGTAAAAATTACGATAAATGTGTTTTTAAGAAAAAGTGAAAATATAGCTAAATTGCACAAATCAATAGTCAGTAAAACCACCCATGACGTTAACAACGGTCCTGCAACGATTTTTCATGCTTCAAATCAACTTATCAAGCTTGAAAAGCCTTTTTCCAAAAAGCCTGTTTCTGTTTTGAGTGACAGTTGCCCCAGCTTCTGAAAATAATCTTTCGCTTAGGACTGATGTTGCAACGATCGGGAGATATCCATCTTTGAAATGCATGAACTTAAACCTTGGGCTCGAGAGTAGTAGAGATGGCAAGGATTGACGAATGTTCTATCGTATCAAACCTAGCTAGTTGTTTCTTCAATTCTGCTTTGAATTCCATTATAGGTTAATTTCTTGGCTTTATGTTTTCCACTACTTCACGAACACAACTAACTAGTGGAATTACTTTGCTTACCGTCACGTAACTATCTCCATAGAATTATTTTGTTATTTTTTCAAACGGGCATAGTAATTCTATCATTTCTCTCACACAATTCAGTTCTCTGCTTGATATCATTGGTGGGGCTTCAGGCCGAGTCAAAAGTATTGCTCCTACAATGGACACCAAATCTATGAATCTTTGGAGCATATAGAAATGAGAATTCCACCTTGTGCGAACATTAAGTATCATTTTTTTTTATTTGACCTTGTTTCAATACCATATCAATTTGTCTCTACCTTAACTCATCACTTGCATTAACGCTCCTTTTAATATATATTACGATATCTCGAACTTTATCAATTAATTCGTCACACATACGTATATACATATTTTTGAATCATCAATAAATTTCGCGACAATCAAGTTGATTGTATGAGCGAAGCAGAGAATATTTTTTTATCTCCAAACATTTCCCGATTGACCTTCATAACAGTGCTGTCATTGTCTGTGATGACGGCTGAAACTTTCTCAATGGAAAAGTTCCACTCGGCGAAAATATCAGTTAATTTTTGAGCCATGTACGTGTGGCTTTCGGTCAACTAGAATTTGTTAATACAAAAAAGAAAAATAAATAAAAAGTTTTACAAACATTGTACGGCACTTGATTACGTTAAATACCACATAAACCCAAATTTATAATTTTTTATCCTTACAAATTGGCTTTATTTTTAAAACGAGCAACCCTCAACTCAAAACTCCCGCCGTTATGTCGAGCGTGTTTGCACGCTTAACATAAGTACTAATACGAACCAACCCCACCCAGCGCTGCGGGGGCGGCGGGGAACGCGCGCCGCCAACGCACAAGTCGCAACAAGCGACATTTCGCAACCTTTTAATTAATTTGGTCATCAAATAAATAAGGAATAAAAGATAACAGTTTGCACTTAACCAAAAGGAAACCCAAATTAACGTATGAAAACAAAAACAGCAAACTGAAGTATGCGCACAAAACGTGATATTAGCGTTACGTTCCCGAGCCGACTGAAAAGACAACGATGTCGATGTTTATGCCGAACATGAACGATGTATCGGCGATACATCGCTGATAAAAATATCGATGTTAACATCGTTGTTTTTAACCAAAAAGTTGCGCCGTCTAAAATTGTATCTCGGTGCTATTTCTTGTATCAACCTGCGAAAACCAAGTCCTTCCACAAAATTAAATGGTAAATTTTGAAGAGCAATCATTTCTCCGATTAGCTTATCATTTTTTTTTCGAGTTTAAATTGTTGACATTTCATTTCTTTTTGTATTAGTTCTTCTAGTGAAAGCTGTTTCTTAGCTTCTTGAAGAGAATAAAAAACAAAAAACACAATATATAAAATAGCTTTCATTCATATAAATATAAACAAACCGCTATAAATTCAACTATAAAATAAATACAAACCTATTTCTCTATAAAATAAATACAAACTTTATTGTACTATACTTTAGTTCAATTCCAGTTTATATAAAAAAATTAAGTTTTCGGTTGCAAAACGCAATCTTACGAATTGATGGGATCGGGTCTTAATAGAGAAATTACGTTTAAGAGAAATGAGAAATAGTTCACTAGTCCAATAGGTTAACAAAAGTCAATATAAATTAGAAAAGCAGCACTCACTTTACTTAACGTAGGTGAGAGTAGGTAACAGTGAATCACTTTTTTTTTAAAGACATGTTACTCTGAAGTTTAAGGCCAAATCATACATGTCTGAAATTAAATGATAATATGAGTATCTAATCTATAAAGAAAAAGTCATTTCATTGTGTGTGTTACATAAAATTACCTGTTATAGGCACTTTTTAAAAATTCAGAAACGATCCACTGTGACCCGGGAATGGGTCACTTTGGATCAATGCATGGGTGACAGTGAACCGACAGGGACAGACTGGATCAATTGAAAAAAAAAAACAGTAAAAGTCATCAATTTGTATGTTATAAGATCTTTATTTGTACTACTAGACAGTCTTTTATGACAAAACGTCTGACAAATTAACAATGACATTTTAATGAATATATAAATAGGTTTTCTTAGACCTAAAAATTAACAGATATAAACTCGTTCTTTGAACTTTAATAATTGGTTTAATTTGAGAACAAATATAAAAATAAGATATAAATCAACTAAGAAAAATGTATTACAAAGTAGTTCTACTTATACTAATTTGTCTTTGTACTACTAGACAGTCTTTTATGTGAAAATAGTCTTATGTAGAATTCACAATCATATTTTAATTAACATATAAATAGGTTTTCCTAAACCTAAAAATTAACAAATTTAAACTCGTTCTTTGAGCTGTAATACCTAAATGGTCAAACTTGAAAACAAACATAAAATTAACATAAATCAATTTTAGAAAAATCTACGTCAAAGTAATACATACACTGTTTTCTTTTCGTGTTACCAGAACATTTAGGTTTTGGTAAAATCATCTTAATGTCATTTAATGCAACCGTGACAATATCTGGCTCGTTTGCTATGTGAAAATTATTTGGGATTTTGTCAGATCTTCTAAGAAAACTCACTTCAGTCTCATTTTTCTGTTCTCTTTTAACTTTGGCTATACTCGGTGGAACAGAACGACCGACACTCCCGAGGTTTCTGGAGAGTACTATTTGTCTTTAATATGATGTAAAAAAAAAAAACTATAAGTCTAGGTCAAATAGTTTCGGAGATATTAAATCACAAAGTTTTTGAAAAAGAATGAGTGTTTTCAACCCTGAGTCAGCTGTTTTTGGGACGTACTAAGGAAAAGTTTTTAATCGGTCATTGACTTCTTCATTTCTAAAAACGAAATAAACTAGTTTGCGATTTATAAGACTGCTTTCATGCAAATTCTACCAGACAATCAATAAACAAGGCAGTCAAAATGCTTAAATCGATTTACAGACTAACAGCCAGTTTCTGATTTGAAAAAAGTAGAAAATTTCTACTGCTTATCCTCAATAACCTAAGTTTTCATCAACTGATCATCAAAAAACTAAAATCGGAAACGAAAACTAAGTGATGTTAGTTTGAGACGTTTAACTTTAAATTCTTAATTAAGAAACCGAGTGTAAAATTTCCTAAATTATTGTAGAGAGATCAGTCTAACATTAACCTACGTTATTTTAAAAGAGCAGTTCTCCAAAAAAATTGTTTGAATGGGGTAATACTCCTTTAACAACGGGATCGTTAATTAAACTCGATAAACTCACAAATCTTCCAGTGATTCATCATTAACACAAATGAACTTTTTTTAAAAAAAATTGAGGAATTTGTTATTTAAATAGCATTTAAAAAGAACATTAAAAATGCGTGATATCAAAAGACGAATAAAAAAAATGTTAACCGAGGTCGTCCCTCAATATCAAAGCCCCACCTGCCATCCATCCGCCAGGCGGCTTCATTATTCTGTCGGTATTTTCCGGCCGCTCAGTCGTCGCCGACCTTTTGCGCTGGAGTGTTGTTGTGCATCGCCGTCGACGCACCGCTGCGAAGGTCTTTTTTGTCGATTTTTGTTTTATTCTAGTGCATTTTTAATTGAATTTTGGTTAATAAGATACTAGAGTGTTCGTCTTTAGTGTTAAATTTAGTTTAGTGAAGATTGTATTTAGTTTTGTGTAAAATGTGATGGGTTTTGCGCGTGCATGCGCGGCATTGAAAAGAGCGTGCTTAGCTCAGTCTTCAGAGAGGAAGTGGACATTTTCAGCATCGACTATCATTTAGATATCGGTAAATAATTAAATAAAATTAATGTATTTCGCAGTTCGTTGTAATCTGCACAGAATCGATATTGCGCATGCGTGTTAAAGGGCTGTCAACACTTAGATATTTAAAATTTTTACTCCATTTTTACACCTCCTCTATTTTTAAATATTTGTCAAATAAAATGAACGTTTGCATGTAACCTAACATGAAAGTTTCGGCTGTGTCGGTCATTTTGTTCCTCCCAGTATATTCGTTTTCCCTTAACTTGAAATTCAACAATAATAAAATCACCTTCTATCGGCAAACTTTGAATTGCAAGTAAATTGTTAGGATCCACCATCTCATAATCATCTTCTTCATCTTCAAATATTGGTTCCTATAATAAATGCTTAGATTATTTTCATTTCACTGGAACTCTTTTGTAAAAATTTTATATTCTTTGTTTTTGCAGTCGCCTTTCTTTGTTTGCGTTTCTTCTTCTTCTTCTCTTCTCTCTTCTTCTCTCATCTCACTTCTCTCATTTGTATTTTGTTTTTATTTGTTGTGTTCAGTCGGAATCATCGATTTCCCTTTTCGTCTTGGTGCTCTTCCAACTTTTCGCGGACCTGCTTTAGGTAGCCCTCGAAATTGAAATGGACTTAAGAATCCTTTTTCTACATTTGAGGAGGGGATTTTAGAAGCAGTTGCAGTCAGATCCACAATTGTAGAAGATGTGATACCAGCTTGACTATATTTGTGAGGAGTTCCAGGGGGTTGTAGTTCACACGGCGGCGGGGATGTGGTTCCATCAACGTGAGTACTTGGAGCACCAGGTTCGGTAAGTTGAACATCTTGAGTTGAACCAGGACAGGAAAACTCTAATATTGATGGCGATGGGGTTCTTGATTAATTATCTTGAAGAGGCCTATTAATCTCATTTTGATTATTTTCCACATTAACTTGTCGATCAGTAACCTCACTTGGAGCAAAATCTAGATCAGTAAAAACATTTTTGTCGAAGGGGAATATTCCAGTAGCTTTGAAAGCAGCGCAAATATTCCCGGGTGTCATAGCTTTCATATGGGCTTCCCTGACACATCCCGCTATTTCATATATCGAGAAAGTTTTCCCTGGATTTCGCAACATCCAACTATCTACAGCTTTGTTATATGCCGTTTTGAATGGCCCAAAAATTCCGACATCTAATGGCTGTAGTTTTCTTGTTGAATACGGCGGCACTGTCAAAACTGTCACACCATTTTCTTTAGCTAGATTCAAGTCTTCTATGCAAATGTGCGACTCGTGGTTATCGTATATGAGCAGAGTAGGGTTGTCTTTGCTGCTATATTAATAGGTTATAAAATGCTGCATGGTTTTCACGAACAATTCAGAGTTCATCCAACCGGATGGTGTAGCTAGACCTAAGGTTCCAGTGGGAGCCTGCGCAATCATATGCTGCTTGAAGTGGACCCTTGGAAATATAATCACTGGCGGCAGGGGATTACCCAAAGCGCTGACAATATAACAAGTTGTTGTTAAGGTTCCTCGTTCGGCGCTAGTGACCTTGGAAACTTGTCTTTGCCCTTTGGCTGCTAATATTTTGGCACATATTTGCACCGTCATATTATTTGTTTCGTCCAAATTAAAAACTGGTGCCATTTCCAAAGAAAATATGTCTAGCCATTACATTTTCCAAATTATCGAAAAACACACCTTTATGGCGGTTAAAAGACGTCGCTTTGCTCAAACTGCAACCCTCTGGAGTTCTCAACGATAATAGAATATCTCTTTTTCCGAGACTTTATAAATACTCAATACCTGCGAGCTTATTTTCGTGCCATTTGTCTGGTACTTTTATTCTATTTAACATCGCTACTTCGTAAATTAGGCCTCGAACATCTGTGATGGTAAATCCATAGAACATTTGGCAGCACTTAACAATGTAATCCACTATATCTTTTTCTTGCTCATCCGTGAATATTTTATGAACTGCGTAGTTAGGTGTAAGCCTTATTGGTTTTTCAGGATCGGGATTATTTTTAACTTTTAAATTATACCTATATAGAGTTGTGTACGGTATGCCAGTCGATCTAGCTACAGCTCTTATTTTTTGGCCATCCGAAATAAGTCTTAGAGCGTTACGCATCTGTTCTTCAGTGTGAAGCCCGATGCTCGCCTTCCTTACTAGATTGCAAGGTATTTTTACGTAATAAATAAAGTACAAATAAATCTTAGCTTGACGGGTTACAATGGATCAGCAGTTCATTGTGACCCAATACGAAACGATTCACTGTGACCCATTGGCCGTTACGGAAAAATAATATGAACAAAAAAACTATCTATCTCAAGGACATCAAAACACGTTTTACAACGAATTCAAAGGAAAAAACATCTACATTTATCATTCACTTAGAAATGAAACAAATTTAAAAACTTCGGTAAAAATTGTTTTGGTACTTACCATTGAAGTATAATGTACTAGCGTACTAGAACAGTCAGGCTATCTATGCATTCTTCACATTTTAATGTTTTTGTTAATGTTCGT
The DNA here is from genome assembly GCA_918026875.4 of Diatraea saccharalis. NCBI lineage: Eukaryota > Metazoa > Arthropoda > Insecta > Lepidoptera > Crambidae > Diatraea > Diatraea saccharalis. The sequence goes on from OU893336.1 coordinate 2,206,917, forward strand.
GATATATAGCCTGAAATGTAGCCTACAATGAGATTAGCTGCATCTGTTACAGTGTTATGATCTAACATGTCTGCAAAAATGTTGCAATTATTTTCAGATTCTATATCAGATTCAAGCAATCGTGTTGTTTGTAGAATTTCGTATGAGGTTTCATAATGTATGTTAGAACTGGTTGTACTGTTGATAATGTTTTCTGATGAGGTGTGGAGAACATTGAAATTATCCAAAGGAAGACAATTTCCAGTAAATGATGATCGCAGTTCTAAATGGTTCAATGATTTTTTGTATGCAGCTCTAAATTGAAGAACATTGGGATAATTATAATAACCGCAAATAGTGCAATTTTAGAGCAGATTTACGCAACGGTGCTGTATAAAGCGACCGGTGCTTGTTCTGCTTCTTTTTCTTTAAAAAAGATTTATGCAACTCTATAACTTCAGCTTTTTCCATTAAATCACTTTCAGTATTAAAATCAAAACTAAACTTTTTTTTCAATATATTAACTATACTTTTATAAGATTGTCATTTTTTACTAAATACCTGTTTTGACTTTGTAAGACCTTATATTTTTTTGCAAGATTCTTTCTAGCAGTTGTTTCTTTAAGTAAATTTCTTTTCAGTACAATTTTACGTGGAGTATCAAAAATGGATTCAGAATCGCTGACTGGTTCCGATATTGGTTCCGGTAATTCCGAATGTTCGGGTTTGGAAGGTCCAAGGTAGCGCAGACTAAAAAAAAATAATTAAAAATAACATTAATCGTACAAAGTGTTACACAAAACGAACGCTTAATAATCATAATCAAAAAAACTTACGTTTTTGTAATCGTATGGTATTGCACATTTCTTTAAATAAACTCGACCAGATTTTGAATTGTATTTACCTTCTTCTTTAAAGTGCAACTAACAAATGCATGTATATTGATTTGGTTACCATGTTTCCTCATTACGATTTTTTGTACAAATTAAATCCATAATTCTCTTTTTTCATGGCCAGGCCGAAGAAACCTTGAAACGGAGTTGCAAAATGTGTAAAAACTGTCTAATAAAATCTTAAGAGAATAGGGATAGGTAAATAATGTGTAAAACTGCTTTGAAAAAGTTTCCTGAAGAATAAAATTGGCAAAATAATATTTATGTAAAGAAATATTAACATGGTTATTACAAAGTAAAAAATAAACAAGAAATAAAATAAAACCTTTGATAATTAACGTACTTATACTATGAGTTTATCACGTAAAGTAAAAAAAGAGTTTAATATTTCTTTGCATTGCTAAGTAATAATTAGTACCTATAAGGCCTACTGCCCACACAGTCGTCTTTTGTAGGATGCATGCAACCTACAAATGAAGATAGGCGTATTTTGCATATTTGATATGTCCACGCTGCTTCATGCAATAGTCAATCACGCTATAAAACGTCTCAGTTTTATTTCAACTAGCATCGAGAAAGCACGTCTTTTGTTGCAAAAATGTCAAGTGATGATGATGAAGTAATTATAGCATACAATTTTATTAGAAGACGACGAAACAGGCGAAGAAAGTACTGGATTCATCCATACATCGAAAGAAATATAAATTGTAGATTGTTTGTTGCTGCCAGAGAGTTATCAGAAGATGATTCTATATTTCAATCATTTTACCGAATGACTAAACATACGTATCAAAATTTAGTCTCTACTGTTGGACCATTGATACAAAGACAAAATACTGCAATGCGATCATGTGTCAGTCCAGAAGAAAGGATACTTGTTATAATTTAAATATACAATCGTATCTACTTACTGTGGCCAGGGCCCTGTTTCATATAAATAAAGTCTCCTAGCTGTTGCCCGCAGCTCCGCGTGCATATCTTCTGGGAAAAAAATAGTCTACGAGCTATTCTCGAACCGAACAAATATTATCAGTTATTTTTATATTTAAAAGATGAAAATTCGTAATAAGTATTTTATATGAAATGGGGCCCAGGACTGAGGACGTCTATAGTATAAAATAAAAAGGTTTTATGGAAAAAAATGAATTTTAATATCAGAAAAAAAAACGAATTTTAAAATACCAATTACAAGTTTGCAAATTCATCCAGTTGTGATAAATATGTAGAATTTACATTTACAGAATAATTGATTGGAGATTCCAATTGATTGGAAACGATGAATTTGTAGAATGTACAGATGATACTAGAGAATAATTATTGTCCCTGTATTGTTGTGGCACTTGTGGCGGATATGATTGCTCTGACTGAATTTCCTCAAGTAATAAAAGCATCTTAATTCTAAATTTTCGCATTTGCTCTTCAGATAAATTTTCTATATCAGGCAACAAACTTAAAAACAGTTTTCTAGGACTGTCAGTTTTTGTTTCTTTTTTTTTAATCCAATCCACAAACGCTTTATCAGCCTCGTTGGTAACTTTTCTTATTTTTGGCTTCTTAAATGAGTTTGATTCATCGGTGCCAGAAGATGAGGTTTCCAATGTATCTGTAGGTCTTTGAGTACACGGGACTTCATCAGTTGTAAAACTTGATTCATTTGTGTTCTCCTCTGGTGGTTCAGGTATATTTCCCGGTTCATTAGTGTGAACAATTGCTTTCACAAAAGGAAGAAGAAACTGTAGTTCGTCGTGTAGATAGTATAACTTCTTTTGCTTTGTAGATGAACCACTAGGAGTTGGTTTCAGGCTGCGGACAAATCCATTCCTTATATTCCTCCACTTAGTTTGACAATCAGCCTCTGAAAAGAAATATGCATAATATAAGCAGGTAATTTAATACGTCTTTTTTTTCAGATACTTAACAACTGGGTGTAGTTTCCGAGCACTAAAATTTTACTTTGCTCGAGAAGAATGCACTATATCTCGAGTTGTAACAGAGATAACAGAAGTTATATGGAGCGCACTCAGAGACACCTTTATGCCTGTGCCATCTACAGATCAATGGAAGGCTATTGCAACCAGATACCACGAACTTTGGAACCTGCCAAATTGTCTGGGATCTATTGATGGAAAGCATATACGAATTCAAAAGTATCCTAACACAGGATTTGCTAATTATAACTATAAAGGATACCATTCTATTATTTTGTTGGGATGTTGCGATGCAGACGGTAATTTTACGGCTATAGAATGTGGATTTGCTGGAAGAAATAGTGACGGTGGTGTGTTTCAGGCATCGGCTTTGGGAAGGTGGTTAGAAAGAGGTGGTTTAAATATTCCAAATTCAGGTTCACCTTTACCAAATGATGACAATACTGGAAATATATTTCCATATTACTTTGTTGGAGACAACGCCTTTCCTTTGAAGAAGTATTTAATGAGACCATACTCAGTGAGAAACTTGGACAACGTAAAAAGAATATTTAATTATAGATTGCGTCGTGGACGAAAAACTATTGAATGTGTTTTCGGAATGATGTCACAGAAATTTCAAGTTCTTTTGAAACCCATTGTATGTCCCAAATATACCACTTTAATTTCTATAATAAAATGCACATGTATTTTACATAACTACATACGTAAACAAGAAGGAATACAGTACAGAATCTGTGCATCCAGTGAATCGGCAGCACAAAGACAAAGGCCAAATTTAATACCAAATATGACTTTTGTTAACACACCGAATGGTTTATGCAACTATTTATCAAATTATTTTTTGAAACCTGATTGTGCACTCCGTTGGCAGTGGAATTACTGTGTGATTGAATAAAAAAAAAACTTATTATTACTTACCAGAAGTGTTTGTTTTTTATGCAACTTCACTCCAAGCTCTGTCAGTAAAATCTTTTCTTGAGTATTCCGTCAGTTTATTGTTGAATAAACACGGATACTGTTCAATAATTTTAACAAAATTTACCGCCGCGGCCGCCATTTTGTAACACAAAAAGCAAGCGTTCGTCTGACGAGTCGGTCGAGTAGTGACATGTTGCCGCGCGCGCGCACCGCATGACGAACGCAACACGAGCGGCTGACGCGACGTTGCCTCTTCGTAGTAGAGGTGTTCGCAACGGCTAAATACTGATAACGTTTTATAACGATACGTTATTTTTAAAACACCTATTATTTTTTACGCTATAATATATTAGTTGATATAAATCACTTTGCTGGAACTACGACGCATTTTGTCGTTTGATTATTTATTATCGTCGTGAAACACGCCGTTCCCTGTTACACATTAAATAATTGGTTGGGTGTAATGGATATTTATACTTAACAATGACAACACATTACTGCTGTGAGCGTTTTATTTACATAAAACAAATTTAAGGATATAAATTCATTGAACTTTCCTTCGTACTTTTAACAGGCTTAGGACTGTCTGACAGAAAATTATGACTTGAAATATATTGAATATATATTATTTAAGCAATATATATTTGCCAGTTTACTTACTCCACTCAGTACATTGTCAGGCGTACTTAAAAGTTCATTGATTTTATATACAATAGGTATTTACAAATAGAATTTTATATACTTACAATACGTATTTACAAGTTATTTACATTGTTTTTATTTACACATAGATTTTTTTAACTAAGTACATAAATACAGTACACTCGTATGGTGCAATATATACACAATATTCACAAAATGGTTATATTAAAAGTTTTTATTGCCATGGAGGAACATTAATTGAGCTACTTTGGTCGACGTAAGCCTCGTACATCGGTCATTAATTATATGTCCTGCCTTAGAAAAAGCTCGTTCACAGGGCACTGATGTAACAATTATATTAAAATATTTTACAAATATGGAATACAAATACGGATATATCGATTTGTGCCCACGCCACCACTCAAGAGGACAACTTTCCCTGGATATGACGAACTGTTTTTGGTACATCTCCACTTCTTCTGTTACTTTAGTAAAAGTGGAGCGAGGTTGTTGAGATGTTGATATTTTTTGCTCTATTATATTCCATAGAGAAAGTGCAGGAGTACTGCTTTCTGGATGGTGTTGAGGTTCATCTTCGCTAATAATACTACAAATCTCATCTATAATGTACGTTTTAGTAGATTGCAATGTTTCATTGTCTAACGCGAAATGTTTAAATCTAGGGTCTAGAAACGTACACACAGTAATATGTAAGTTCCTAGTTATATTTGCAAATCTGTGTTTTATTCCTAAATTTATTGTCTTGGCTAATTTTTGGACGGGTGTATAATATGTAATATTTGTAGCCATTTGTTCGTAAATATTAAGTAAACCCTGCGTAATAACAATTGCTTTACTAGCAGTCAAATAATTTTCTGCACTCATAATTAACGTAGCTTCATAAAGAGGCTTTAGAATTTCACAAAATTGTTCTAAGCATTTCCACTCTTGGAGTGGTATTATAGGCAAATCTACATTTAAATTAGGCACTGTTGCCCTGATGGCTTCCTGTAAATGTATGAAGCGCTGCAACATTAAAAATGTTGAGTTCCAACGTGTTGGCACTGACATAATTAATGTCAATGCACTTCCTTCAGCTACACCCTGGGAGTTAATCTGATACTTTAACAGCTTCTCTTTTGCTAGAGAGCTACGCTTAAAATGGTTTACTGTTTTTTTTATTTTAGTTATAGTGCTTTCCACTTCGGGAAGTGCAAGGGCATTTTGCGCTACCAAATTTAGCGTGTGGGCGTAACATCCGTAATGGGGAAATCGTAACAAATTTGCAGCACTTTGCATGTTGGATGCGTTGTCGGTGACAAAAAAATTAATTTTACCCACCAGATTCCACTCCTGTACCGCCAAACTAATTGCTTGCGCAATATTTTCACCCGTGTGAGTTCCCTCTAGTACGAGGGTCAAACTGAAAGTTCTTAGAAAATCAAAAACTGATTACATTAGCCAGTTATTAGTTTTATTATATCTTTTCAAAATATTGTCCATTCACGTCAATACACCGCTGCATGCGATGGAACCACTGGGAAAAGCACTTTGCCCACTCGTCCTTAGGGGTCTCTTCAATGGCATCGCGATACGCAGCCACCGCTTCTTCAGCATTCATAAACCGCTTTCCTTTAAGTTTTTCTTTAATTTTTGGAAATAAATAAAAATCACAAGGCGCGAGTTCGGGGCTATACGGCGGGTGACCCAGTAATTCAACGTTTGATGTCGCCAAATAGTCGATCGTTCGCTTGGCGGTGTGCGACGAGGCGTTGTCGTGGTGAAGGAGGATCCTACTGCGAGGTCGTTTCTCTCGAACTTTTTCCAAGACAAGTGGCAAACAATTGGTAGTGTACCATTCTGCAGAAACTGTTTTTTGATCCTCTAACACAATTGTTGCAAAATGACCTATCCTTCCAAAGAACGAGGCCACCATTTTTTTTCCCGCACTTCGATCTCTCTTCACTTTAGTTGGCAACTCCTCGAAAGGAAACACCCACTGAGCAGATTGTCTTTTGGTTTTAGGATCATAACAGTAAATCCAGCTTTCGTCACCTGTTAGTATGTCGAACACAGCATTTGAGTCACCTCCGTTAAATCTTTCAATCATTTTACGACACCAATCCACACGATGGAGTTTTTGAGCCTCAGTCAAATTATGAGGTATCCACCGGGCGCAAAGCTTCCTGACCGCTAAATGTTCGTGGAGGATTTTGTGCACTTGACTCATACCGATGCCTAAGCTTGTCCGAATCTGTTGATAGGTCACTCTTTTGTCAGTCTCTATCATACGCCGCACAACACAGATGTTATCTTCAGTCGTCGCCGTAGAAGGCCGTCCCTCACGTAAATCATCAGTGAGATTAGTGCGACCACGTTTAAACTCATTAAACCAGTTGTAAACAGTCGCACGAGATGGGGCTTCATCGTGAAAGGCCAATCGTAGTCTATCATAACTTTCTTGTTGACTTAAATGACATCGAAAGTCATAAAAAATCATTGCACGAAAATTTTCTCGTGTTAAATTCATGATGACGTGACACAGACAATTTTCAATTTGCCGCCAAATCGTAAAACAAATGACAAATGAATGAAATATATACTCAGTAATATTGGCAAAGAGTTATATTTTCAAATTTTAGAATTATTTTTTTATTATATTGTTTATAAGTGGCCAGTTCTAAGAACTTTCAGTTTGACCCTCGTAGACTGCACTGTAAAAGCATAGATTTAAATTCTAAGCTGGTTTTATTTATAAAATGGCCAGTGATAGCTATGTACGGCTGCATCGTCCGAGATGTCCAACAGTCTTCCGTTATACACATGCTGGTACATTCTTTATTTACAACCGATTTAATTGTTGCTAAACGGTCTTCGTAGTAGACATGCGCGCCGGGCAAAAATTGCGCTTTGGTCTTTTTTTTTTTTTTTTACTTATTACAGGTAAGCTCTTGGCCTCAGTCATGCAGACCTGCCGTGCCGCGTCAGCAATGATGAGGCCTAAGATGGAGCGAGCTTACCTGGAGATTGCCCTAAGGCACTGGATCTTCCACGCAAAGACGGAACACAGCAAGCTGTTATGGCGCCAGACTCCGGTGGAAGGGTAGTTGCGACCCAGGCGGACCTTCGCAGGTCCTACTACCCCGCGTTGGGATCTTTAGCCGTCTCCACAAAAGTGGAGCCGTTGCCCAGGGTGGACCGCTAGGAGGTAGATCCCAACCACCCCAAAAAGGACCAAAAGGTCTTATTTTTTTAACAATATTTCTTTTAAATGAAGGAGTAATAAATAAAACATATAGCTAGATAGGAACTTAAATTTATTCAACAACTCGTGGAAAAGAAAACATTAAAAGAAAATTATGCATTTAAATCGTTTTTGCACAATGTATAGTTGTCGTGAATAAAAATTATTTTATTTACGCGCACTGGGTTAAGCCTAGACCTTTTAGCTGTTACAGTAAGTCCCGCTATAGAAAAAACGCGCTCGCTAGGCGTACTGGTAGCAGGGATTGCCAGAATAGCCCTTGCCAGTTGGCTCAAGTGAGGAAATGTTTTTGATTTATTTCGCCAATACTGTAGGACATCGTCGTCTACAACGTCACTAGCATTAGCAGCTGCCAAGTACCTCCAGCATTCTTGATCAACTTCATTAAACTCAACAGAAGTTAAAATAGAGCTAGTGCTGCTGCTGCTGTGTTTCTTGGAAAGCTTTGACAAAATAGATTCATTAGAAGTACTAGCAAGAACAGCAGGAGGTGATGTAGCCACCATCGTGGAATGATTTGAAATATTGGGCTGTATTTTTATGTACTCTGCCAGAAATGCAGCACGAGTAGTATTTTTTTGTTCAAGGTACGAATCAATCTGACTCAAGCTTATAAAACGAGGATCCAACAATGCCGAAACAACAATTTTATCAGTGATTGGGAATCGTTTGTCTAATTTTGCCAACATTTTATTTTTCAGTGATAGCATTATTAGCGTTTCTTCGTCTGATAAAGAATTGAGGATATCTCTGATTTCCAAACGAAACACAAGGGCCAAATTAAGCGAAGCTGTTTTTTGTGTCGATAGCATTTCCACTACTTCACGGAATTTACGTAGAAACCGAATAAGATCTTCTAACAAGTTCCACTCCTGTTGGTAAATTTTTAAATCATGTTGATTGACTTGTGCTAATAAATTATTAACAGGATTTCTGTTGCAAAAGTGTGCTAGACTTTCTAGCATAGCTAGCATACTATGCCAACGGGTTGGCGACGAAGTTTTGATACTTGGCACATGGTTTATGCTACCAAATTCATCGCTGTTCGTTTGTAGTCCTGAAACTGAATGTGAATCCGACACCTCATCATCAATAATTGGCTCATTTTCATCCATTTCCAAATGTTCTGATACGCGCTCTAGAGACTGTAGAAATTGAATCTGTTCTTTTTCTGCCTCTCGCTCCAAGTCCGGTAAACGATAACGAACGGTTTTCACAATCTTTTTACACTTTTTTATTAAATCTGCTAATTCAGGAACACTGCCAATACCGTCTACAGTTACCAGGTTGTGCAATGCGTGCCCTAAGCACAAATGGCTGTCCAGTGCGGCAAGCGAAATGGCGCGTTTAACATTTGACCCTGCATCCGTCACGGAGTGGAGTACTTTTTCCTGGAGATCAAAGCACTCTTTTGTCTCGTTTAATGTTTCTTGAATTTTAGCTCCCGTCTTTTTGCCCTCGATAAGCTTAGTGCACAACGTGAATGATTTTAACTCAAAATCTGTAACATAAGTAAGATTAATTAATGGTTAATTAGGAAAATAATAATAGATAACATTAATAATTATAAATGTTTAATAGAGTTACACGACTTACCAGCAGTTAAGTAATGAAGAGTGAACGTTATGTAGCTCAGATGTCTATACTGATCAGTCCACAAATCAAACGTGATAGCGGCATGTCCAGCCGCATCTGTTTTGATTTGAACTTTCACATTCTCCAGCATACTTTCATAGACATCGTCGAGAGCAGTGCGAGACACTGTGTCTCTAGAGGGCATATCTTCTTTACAACTGATGATGTCATATTTCTAAAATAATAATCGAATTATTTGAGTAGGTATATTAAATATACAAAATAGCAAATCAAAGTTTTACTTAAAGTAACTCTATAAACTTACTTGGAAAAAATCGTTCATGCCTTCATCTGATACCGAATCGAACGGCATTAAAGACTTGCAAAACCAGAGAGCCATATCTCGTGCAAGTAACCATGAATCTTTATTTTTTATCAATGAGCTGCTTGGAGTTCCAACTGTTGTTTGTGAGCGGCGTGGTTGTATTTGAAAAAACTGCTCGATATTTCTTGTAGCTTTACCAGAACTTTCTTCTTTTAAATTATGGAAATCTCTTAAATGTTTGATAAGATTGCCTGTACTGACAGTTTTGACGTAAGATTTTATTTTAGCCCTGAAACAAGTTTAATAGAAAGATGCAACAACCACATGCAAAATGCTATATTGAAACAAGGACAACCCAAACCCATTAAACAAATTAACAAACCTATAGCTTGCAATATAACAAACCTATATCTATAGCGCAATACCAAACAACCTTTTATTAAAATTGATTAAAATAGACAGTGCATAATGACAACGCAGATGTTGTAATTTATAATACCTATTCACTATTTATCAAACAAACAAGGATTTTACATTTTATTTACCATAACCACCCGCATCCATCATTCAAGCAATACTGTAGGTACACACCACGAAGCAAAAACAAAGGTACACACCTACGTAAATACGTAGGTTAGATTTTATTTTATTTGTACAAGAAATTAGTTTGCATTTACCTAAGTTAGCTAAGCTAGTTACATAGGTTAGATTTTATCTTAAATTAGTTACACCCAGTTAATTTGCATTTAAGTTAGCTTAGCTAGTTAGGTTAGGTTAGATTTAGTTTCGAGGGCGTCCTTATTTATAATTGGGCCTCCTCCACCGGCTTGGAGATCCTGAATAGGGATCGCGAGTTCACTTGTGTGAGGCGCTATCGCGGTCAAACGGTAGGCTCGATAGTAGACCTCACCCTTGCGACCCCTACTCTTGCTGCAAGAGTGCATGGTTGGAAGGTCATAACGGAGGAGGAGACCCTCTCGGATCACAGGTACATCCGGTTTGTGGTCGCTCCTCCGGCAAACAATAGCCAACCTGGTGATGCTGGCGAGACCTTCCGCTTCCCTCGGTGGGCCCTCGCCAAACTGGATATATCCTTGGCGGAGGAAGCCGCGATTGTGTAGGCGTGGGCATTGGACTCGATGAACATTCCAGCTGAGCCTAATCAAAGGGCCGACCTCATTGGTGGCGCCCTGAAGGAGGTCTGCGACGCGTCGATGCCTCGCTCTTCTGGCCACCAACAGCGCAACAAGGTATATTGGTGGACAGCGGAAATGGAGAGCTTGAGGCTAGACTGCTTACGCAAGAGGAGACGGTTACTTCGCAGCCACCGCAGAAGCCATAGAGATCTGCAAGAGGAGACAAGGCTCAAAAGGGTATACAACGAGGCCAAGAAAGCTTTGAGAGATGCCATCTGTACCGCCAAGTCAGCGGCCTGGGAGGAGTTCCTCAGTGACCTAAACAGAGATCCGTGGGGGCGCCCGTACAAGCTCATCCGCAACCGGATGAAGCAGCACCCGCCCGCCACGGATCAGATGGAACAGGAACTCCTCAACAGAGTAGTCACGACCCTGTTCCCGGACTCCCCTCCTGACGTCCCTCCGCTTGTTCCTACGGAATCTCCTCCGGAGTCGAACGGAGAATTCTCCCCGGTCACGGACGGGGAGATGGAGAACGCGATTGAGCGCCTAAGGCTTAAAAACAAAGCCCCAGGCCCGGATGGGGTCCCGGGCAAAGTCCTTAGGCTCTCCCTGAAACACCTGGGAGGTCATATTCGCTCTCTTTTAGACAGGTGCTTAGAGGAGGGCGAGTTCCCAGCGTGCTGGAAGCGCGGCCGCCTGGTCCTTCTCAGAAAAGAGGGCAAACCGGCGGATAGCCCTTCCGGTTACCGCCCGGTTGTTTTGCTGGACGAGGTCTGCAAGCTGTTTGAGCGGATAGTTGCAGACCGAATCGTCCAGCACTTGGAGTCGACAGGCCCAGATTTATCGCATCGACAGTATGGCTTCCGGCGCCATAAATCAACTGTCGATGCGATTTTGGAGCTGAAAAAGGAGTGCGGGGTCGCCACTGGAGGGGGAGAGTTGTTGATTGCTGTGTCGCTAGACATCAAGAACGCTTTCAACTCCCTCCCCTTCCAATTATTTCATAACACATTACATACGTAGGTACTTTGCCTATACGCATTTTTTCACTCGTTTATTCGCTCGGCGCCGGCGTACTTTCATTTTCATTTTATTCATTCATATTGGTACATATATTATTATTTATTTATAGTCGACTTTACATATTCTATAATATAAAATGGACAATATCATGCCATTTGGGTTGTGGCCACAACCTAATTATTTTGGGGGTCATGGTTTAAGCCTCTTTTGGACTCCAACTTATCTCACGGAGAAATCTCGTTTGCACCATGATCGAATGGAAGGATCCGACCCTCCATGTACCATTTTCATACACATTTCTTTTCATAGGGCCATGAATTAAGACATTCATTTGGTCTCCAACAGTATTCAAATGAGAATCTCGTTCGTCAATTGATAAGACTGAAGGACCCGATCCCTATAGTACCTATTTCCTACTGTGTACCGTATAATCGAGCATTTTACTTATAAACTTTCATTCCAATCCTTAAAAAAAAACTACATTCCAAAATATAAATAATTAGATTAATAAAAATTTCTTAGCACTTGGGTGATCAGTCCAGCGGCTTGTGTAATTTTACGAACCCAATTATTATCAAACATTCAAATATAAACTTTTACATATCATTCCAAAACTTTCATAATAATAAAAACACATTACCATTTTCTTTTCTCATCCATACTGTACCTAATTGCAAACTTTAAGTTACAAAAAGATTTTTAATACAATTCACATTCTCATTCAACAACTTATATTCTCGCGCTATTCGTCTGTACCTAATATTTTTAATACAACTTTCATAATTGATTATTTTTAAATAAACTTTTCATTACGCCCTATTTAACCTGTTTTTTCATTTAGATTTCGTTTCTAATTTTTATTTCTTGTTATAATTCTTACTTTACTTCAATAATTGTTTCAACGACATCGATTAAGTTTGCTATAAACACATATTACGATATTATTAAAAGATATCAACACTGCACAGTGTTATTGTTTGAAATATAATATTAAATCCAGATCAACATAACCGGCAAATTAAAGTGATATTGTTTATCTTCATATGACTGGTTCACCTAAATGACAGCTTGCAAAACTACAGATGCATTGCGCATTGTAAGGATATAGAAATACAATACCTAACTTCCTTTTGTGTTACCTATGTTATTCAGCGCATCGCAAAGTTTCAACTTACTATTTTTTATTTTAAAATTTTGGTTAATCTATTACAACTTCGGTAATTAAATAAAAAGTTTAACAACCAATAATATTTTATACCCCTTATGTCTGATAATAACTTTTAAAAATGTACTTTTATATACGTTATAAGATATTGTTTCGATCAGGAATTGAACCCGCAGTTTTCGGTCTATCGTTCATAAACATTTTATGGCAGAGCAGACCTTGGCAATTTGTAAATGATTGGAGTTTGCTTATGACGTGTTTATCTAACTAGATACTAGCCTGACTACATTATTACGAAAAATAATGCCTTATACTTTCAAATGATATTAATCTTAATTATGTTTCTGATAAACATACAAATTCGAATAAAATACAATTTCAAACTACGTGTAGGTATTTTTCTATTAGAAAATATATATTGAATAAAGTCTATCTTGTCAAGTTTAATTTTTGGAAAGATAATTAATACCCTTTATCTTAGTGATTCTGTAGCTACCTGATTTTCATTACATTATAACGATTTCAAGTAATAATGATATTAAGTGACAATAATATATAAATATGTAACATCATTAATAAGCTTTGCGATACTTTATATATATTCGTAGTATTAGCTACTTTTCTAAATATTTCTTTTCATAATTTAATGAAGCAGTAGAATAATTAAAATTTCAATACCAACTTTGAATTAATGTTATACCATCGAAGGATTTTAACATTATTTTTGTATTTTAGCTTGTTTTCTTCTTTATTGGAATTTTTCCAAATGACCAATAAATAAATTTATTCCAAATTTAATCTCAAAGACAACTTGCACGTACTTAATAAATGCATACATACTACACGTGTGGCTAGTTACTAAGTAGATACTTTATTGTTCAGTTTTGAACTCAATTATGAAATTAATTATAATATCAATTTAGCAGTCTTTCAAATATGATAACTATGGTTTTATAAAATGCAAATTGTAACTATGTGTAATTCTCATAAACGATGAAGTAATACCAAATAAAATCCAATTTATATAAAAGTATTAACATAATTTTTCGTTGTTCAAAAGACTTATTATATATATATATGTAATCTATAATCAAAACATACAAAAAGAAACAGATATCATTTTTCATTTTTCGATATAGGCGTTTAAATTTTTTTTTTTTTTTTACTTCCTTTTAGGTGTCAAATCTTTGTATAAATGCAATCCTGAAATTAGATATAGATATTAATAATTATTACAAACTTATGTACACATGGTTAATATTGATAAAAAATTACACTGAAAAAAAAATCTATTATATTGAAATCCTAATTTCAATGCAATTACATTAAAATACAAATAAACAAGATGATAATATTGACTATTCGTTAAAAGAGGAATTCTAATTTAAACCATGAATATTTTGTTTGGTTTTTATGATTTTGGAATTATGATATTTTCTTGCCAGTCCATTTATATCCATTTGTCCCAATGACCGGAACTTCTCCCAGCTGCTCCTCATCAGACTCCTTCATCTCCCCGCTCCCAGCTTTCAATTTACCAAATATTCTACTTTTCCCATAATTTTATCTTCTTCGTGTAAATATATTTTGACCAATTATTTGTAGGTATTATTTGTTTCAGCAATCGACAGATAAATTTATTTTAAAATTATAAATTATCCATACTATATATTTTTCACTTTGTTCATATTGTTATTTTGTATTGTTCGTGTTATTATTATATATTATTGTTTTTAACAACGCACGCGCGCACTTAATTATACTTAAAAAAAAAAACCAGCTACGCAGCGCTGCCTACGGGCAGCACTGGCAGGGTCGCCATGCAATGTGGGGACCTGGGAGTACGTGTGAATTAGACAAATGTTGCGTTTTGACTGACTTTATTATACTAATCACATTATTTATAATGAGGTTGGAGATGTACACACTACAGCATCAAGGATGCCCTAACCTACCACCAGGTCCCACAATACCTCTGTCGCGTAGTGCTGGACTACCTACGCAACAGAGAGGTCCTATATGTCGGCAGCTCGGGCCAGGTTGTGTCCCGCAGGATGGAGTGTGGCGTTCCACAGGGGTCGGTACTTGGGCCACTCCTGTGGAACATGGGGTACAACTGGGTCCTCCGAGGTGCAGTTCTCCCCCGAATGAGTGTCATCTGTTATGCAGATGACACTCTGGTCACAGCACGGGGGAAGACATACAGATCCACCAAATTGTTAGCGGAGGTAGGGACCGAGTTAGTAATCAGACGCATCCGTAGGTTGGGTCTGCGGGTGGCGGTGGAGAAGACCGAGGCAGTCCTATTCCACCCCCCCAGATATCGGCTGCCAGCTGACGCACATCTAACGGTGGATAATGTGGGGATACGCATCGATCCCCACATTAAGTATCTGGGCCTCTGGATCGACAGTCGGTGGAACTTTACCCACCACTTCGACCAGATGGCCCCGAAACTGCTGAAGACCGCCAACGCCCTCGGCAGACTGCTGCCTAACCTCGGTGGCCCCAACGTCGTCTGCCGCAAACTGTTCGCCGGGGTAGTACGGAGCATGGCTCTGTATGGCGCCCCGGTTTGGGTTGACTCCCTCAATGCCCATAACAGGACATTGTTGAGGGGTCCCCAAAGAACAGTTGCGAACCGCGCAATCCGCGCATACCGCACCACTTCTGGCGCCGTTGCGGGTGCACTAGCGGGCATGCCTCCGTGGGAGCTTGAAGCCAAGCTCCTCACGGAGGTGTACAAGGCTCGCAAAGAGTCGCTGGCGAGGGGCGACCGCCTGGCACCAGTGGAGATGGTTGCGCTGAGGAGGCAGTACGAGGAGGAGCTCATGGAGGCCTGGGCCACGAGACTTGAGTCCTCACCCGCCGGAGTCCGCACTCTTGCCGCCATCCAACCGGTCCTCAGTGACTGGAAGGACAGGCGGCACGGTGCACTTACCTTTCGTTTGGTGCAGATGCTCACGGGGCACGGCTGCTTCGGCAGGTATCTGCACCAAATCGGAAGGGAGGACACACCGCAGTGTCACGAGTGCGGTGCTGCGGAGGACACAGCGCAACACACCCTCGAGGTGTGCAGTGCCTGGTCCTCCCAGCGATACGCGCTGACGCTGGTGGTGGGCCAGGACCTGTCTCTCCCCAACGTAGTTCGGTCTATGTTGGGCAGCCGCAGGTCCTGGGAGGCGGTCTCCTCCTTCTGCGAGGCCGTGATGTCGCAGAAGGAGGAAGCGGAGAGAGCTCGTGAGCTGGCAGCCCTCGCCGGCTCTCGCCGCAGTCGCAGGACGGGGGGTAGAAGGCGTCGCTATGCGCGCCCACCCCCGCCCTGAGGTCACGGTTGGTTCCCGTGCCCCGTGGTACTCGTGCGGTACCAGCTGAGGACCTCCCTGAGGTGATGGACACGCGTTAGCGGGCCTGTCTCTCTTGGGGAGGGGACAGCTGGAGCGGCTAGCAGTTGACTGGTTCCCTGGCAGGGATACGTCTGCCGGGTGCGCCTGTGTCGCTGCTAGTGAGAGGTACATGGGGAGTCGACTTGCGTTTCGCAGGTAAGGGGATTCCCTCCATGGCCCCGGTCTGGGTGCCTGGCTCGGCAGTCACGCACACCGCTTTGGTGTGTGTGGCATCCGGTCCAGGCGGTAACCATTCCGGGGCCACGCAGAGAGGGGCAGCGGAGCCGGTTGATGAGGCCTGATAGCGCCCCTTTTCAGGGCTGTGGTCGGGCCGTACTCCGGTGGTAGCTGCGACCGTACGGGGGGAGGGATCCACGATAAAGGCTCTGCCTGTGTGGGGTCCTTCCAATAGATGGGAAAGACACTAGAGATGCACAGTCGCGCATCTCTGGTCCCTAGTCGGGGGCAGCTGGCTGGTTCGCGCACCAGCCGGCATTGCACGCCTCCGCCCCGTCTGGGGGGTACGTCTCGAGTGTCTCTGAGATGTGCCGCCCAACCCGCGAGGGACCTGCCCTTTTCAGGGCGGGCCGAAATGGGGGCGAACCGCGCGGTGTATGGCCTCCGGGCCGATCCCGTGCATCGCCTTCCATGAGAGGGACATCGCTGAGTTTTAGTGGGTAAACTCCTGTATTTTGTCTAGCCCCCATTCGGGGGGTGGGACCACAGGAGGAGTCCCACAGACCCCGTGAACCCCAGCGCATGGGGGGAGCGGACATGCGGAATGCATTTCTCAGCGTCAAAAAAAAAAAAAAAAATTGTGATTATAAATACTCGTAGGTAAGAGGTAGATACTTACATACTAAGTAAAACCTAATAAATAGTTGAGGTTAAACCTACTAATAAGTTGGCGAGTGAGCTACTTACAATCCAAATGATATTTCATCATTCTCTTCTTTGGCACCAGACAAGCATGCATTGCAAAACCACTTGATCATTGCACACTTTCCTCTTTCTATTATCCTCTTCGATAACTAAATCACCAAAATACCGCCAACAAAAACTTGTCTTCAGTTTGGCGTCGTATAAAATAGACACCGAAAACTGTTTAATTTTAGTGTTCTTGAAGGTTGTCATTTTTTTAGTTATTGACCGCACGTGCGATCCTGTGAACGAATTTTGATGTAATGAAATGCCCAGCCCGGGTCGGCCGACAAATCGCCCGCAGTCATGTCGCGACAAGTCGCGCGGAGTTCAATCACCTCGGCCGGCGCGCCGGGCAAATTTCGCGGCGGCGGCGGCGCAGCCCGAGCTCGGCGCGGCTCGCATGTCTACTTCGTAGTCACGCAACAATAGGGTCGTCGAGAGGGTTTTACGATCGGGTAACTTATAATTGGGGTTTAACCCATAAAAAAATGATTTAAAGCCCTCATCATCAATGATACTAAAAGGCTGGCAATCAATGGCTATCATATTTAATAATAATTTATCCAGGTTGGTCTTCTCAGTGGTTGATAGGGGTCTAGATAAATACGATGCCATGATCCGTTGCTTTTTTGGCGGATTTTGTGCTGAGGGACCTGGACGAGACGATGATAATAAACCCCCATCATTACACGGACGAGACTCGATCCCACGACTATTACCACCAGCAATACCATCACCACCACCACCGATTCCACCACCACCAGCACAAACAGGATCCACACCAGCAAGAGCACCGGAGTCAGCAATTCTAGTACCTAAGTACAAAAAAAAAAGTTTAACAGAAGAAATAAATATGAAAAATGTATATTTTTAAATAGGTACCTATTGGAAGAAAATTCGAATGATTTATTATTTAATTTACCGTTCTCATTTTCTTTCCTGCAAATTTCTTCATAAACTATTAAATGCTTTTGTTTCAAATGGCTTTTTAAATTAGAAATAGTAGTTTTAAACGACAGAGTCTTTTTACAATAGGAACATTCCGCCTTTTTGGCAAGTTCGTCCACCACAGAAAAATAATTCCACATTTGTCCTTTTCGTGGCATTATAAAATATTTACACAACAACTAAGTATCTAACAAATTTTTTACACGAAATATAATACACACACTAAACTAAAACGAACTTTTACGAGTATTTGCAATTATAAATCAATAAACGCATAACACACAAACTACGTCAAGCGAGTAATCTGCACTGACCGTTTTTTATTCAAAAACTAAAAAATAATCGTAAACGATCAAAAATCAAAATTCAAAATATATTAGTTGCACTTTTTTCAATACTGGAATTTTATGAATATAGTTCTAATGTGGTCACCTTAGAGCATAATTTCTAACGAGTATTATACGACGAAAAATAATGGTTATTTATTCATTCCTGGACATTAATTTGAATATAGATCTTAATAAGTGGTCTTAAAGCATAATTTGGCAGGTGACAAAAATATTCAATCACAGCAAAGTGAAGTTGGCCTTACGTTTCGTTTCGCGCAGTGTGCAAACGCTCGTGTTCATAATTTCAAAATAATCGTTTGATTTAAATAACGCTTGCCAGCAGTAATAAATAATAGGCTATATGATTATTTATAAATATTAGATTATTTTATCAGCGATCTAATATAACGAACATCTCTACTTCGTAGACACAGATTTCATTGTTTCTACGCAAGATGCAAGCATTCGTCTTGCAATCTTCAATTGACGAAAACGTGCGTATGAAGTGCGGTTACGTGGACAATGGGCATAAGTGTCATATCTGCGCGGTCTAATCTATGATATACGCCCAATAACATGACGCGGTATGCTTTTGCAAAGTGATATTAATAATTAATATAATTTAGCTCTAAACAAATAGTTTTTCGTTCACTTATCGGTGAAAAGTGACACCTTAACATTTTTTTGATTTCCGAGAATGATTGAAACAATCTTTTATTACGCATTGGGCGTATATCTTTTATTAGGTATTTTGACAATTTCTAATTTTCATAGAACACACGTGGCGTCTAGTCGAACGTCGAAGACTGACTGAGGTATTGTTGTCCAATGGACCACAATGCGTAGCGAAATAACTCGCTTTGAGGTGCGTTCTCTAGTACATTATACCTCAATGGTACCTACCGACAGGCCGGAGTGGGGCAGCGCGGCCTCCCGCTGTGATACCGCGTCGAGAACTAGTGCGTAGGAATGAGTTGTAGACGAGCGGCAAATACATATTTAGTGTGTGTGAGTGCAACACATACTGATTTATAGTGAATGATCCTCTGTACTCTGCAATTCACTGTGACTCAATCTCCCCTAATACGTAGTACTTACGTACGTAAATAATACAGTTGTGTATGCGATAATACGGATAGTGCAATCCACAGAACACAGAAAGACGTTAGAAGGGCCTTGTGGGCGTGGCAGTGTAGCCACGATCCTGGACAAATGTACAGGATCGTGACCACCACGCGATCGCGATGTTTAGTCATTTACGAACGCGCGCGCTGTAAGCACTGTAATACACGCCACTAAAAGTGTTAAAAATGCTGACTTGCGCAGTTATTCATTGCAAAACAAGAAGCCCATCCTCAAGTACGTCCACAGGAAGGATTTCTTTCCATTAGTAAGTAGAACACTTCTCAAATTTAGTATTTTTAGTCGAAATTCGTGGAATGTTATCAAGTGTGAATCACAAAAAATATTTCCAAGAAAATAGACATTGCTGGATAAGTACGCATATTTATTACATTGCGTCGTACTAAGCACGTAATGCAAAGAACATCGCGAAATAACCGTTTTAAATAGTAACATAATAGATTACGGTAGATGGCTAGTGAAGTGCCTGGAAACATTTAATCGATTCTTGGTGTGTTAGTTAGTAAAAACTAAATAAAAGTAAGGACGATAAAAATAGTGGTAATAAAAGATAAATTTAATCAGAGATTAACAATAGCAATAAATAAAATGTAACTCTATTCTTGACTACCATATTGACTTCGTTTGGTATGCGTTTGTATATTAATTTAATAATGACTGCGGTGTAACGAAAGAATCTGTTTTTATATTCTTAATAGTGTAACAGAAGATAAGTTTTTTTTTTATTATTTTGAACCATTCACAACAATACTTATTAAATCATCGGAATCCGTCCGGGGTAAATTCCAATAGCATTTATTGTGCTAATTGTATTTTTTTGTTCTGTTTCATTTAAGCGATATTGCCGATCTTATCTGTTTACTTGATACGAAATCGAGTAACGTAACGTAAAAAAATTACCTACTATTATTATTTATAAACAAACATACTTATATGCAAATAAATATTTAAGCACGACTAGTACCGATTCAATGTTAGTCAATTATTAGGAAGTGATTTAAATACTTCTTACTGAATCAAACAACTGATAACAATTAATATCTAAAGAAAAAAGATAATGTCACATTAAATGTCCATTCAATGAAAATCCAAAATAATATAAAGAAATCATTACTCCAATATCCTTTCAATTAATCGTCTTGTTGTTTTTTCAATATCGATAGTAAATAACTCTATGTCAATCACTAGTGCAATATGTCAAATTAAAATGGCTATTACACGTTTATTACGCATTCTTGATGTCTGTTACGGTTGAGCGTGATTGGTTATAGTTATATTGGAGCGTTCTGATTGGCATGTTTAAAATGCAAGTGTGTGCATATCTTTAGTATAATTGGTCTAAAATTTAGTCTGATGTACGGCAGACGAAAAGTGGGGCAAGACTGGCGACATTGGTTTTCGTACAAAGAATGCATGATCGCCTATCTAACCTCTTTTCCGTGTTCTGTGGTGCAATCCACGAAGACGCCCCACTATTCCTCCTAACCGTTTATTGTATATGTGTGCTAGCTTTTGTCAATATTTGAATGTTATTGGTACACACTAATTACCTATGAGTATGAGTATATTTTTGTACTAATCAATGTGAACAATTGAATTTTTATTGCGAACTATCTGCCTGAAAGTTGGAGTAAAATTCGTGCAAGCTATTGACATTAAATCTTGGAGATGTTTATTAGTAAGTATACATCGAAATTTATTCTTAATGAAGTTCATCTAGGAAAATGCTGCTTCACAAATATATGTCGACCCAAACAAAGTAAGTAGCTTAAAAGCTAATGTTTGTATCGGGTTGGCACAAAAGTAATGAGATACTTGGTTTAAGTTTTTACTTTTTTATTATTATTACAATAAAAAAAGTTTAGTCAATGATGTAATTACCGTTAGTATCTAAGACTTCTTGCCAACGATCCGGCAAAGTTTGGATGCCTTTTGCCCAGAACTCTGATGGCTGTGCCTCGAAAAAGTTATTCAACTCCGCCTCTACGTCAGAGAAATCATTAAATTGTTTACCCCGCAAATGCTGTTTCAGGGCTCTAAACAAATGATAGTTTGATGGGGCGAGGTCTGGGGAATAAGGTGGGTGGGGTATCGTCTCCCAGCCCAAGTTCTCCAACTGCCGGCGAACCACAGATGCGACGTGAGGTCGAGCGTTATCGTGCAGTAAAACTACATTGACTCGTCTTCGTCGTTTTTCCTTGATAGCGGCAGATAATTTGGTAAGCTGGGTTGAATATTTGTCAGCGTTTATAGTTTCATTGTGTAATAGCTCATAAAACAGTATGCCTTGCGCATCCCAGAAACAGCAAAGCAGAATTTTTTGGCGGTTCTTTTGACTCGGCTTCGGTTGAGTTGGTGGCGTTTCTTCTCGAGGCAGCTAGAAAGCACGACGTGTATCGTTCTCGTAATAAATCCATGATTCATCTCCAGTAACCAGATCTGACAAAAACTCTTTACGTCGGGGTCGCAGCAAAAGTTACTGACAGATAGCGACACGGACTGCACGACTGGCGTCTGTAAGGATGTGGTGTACCCACCGAGTCAAAACTTTTCGATAACCAAGCTCATGCAGATGGTGTTCCACGGCGTGGTGACTGCATTTAAGTGCTTCCGCTAATTCACGAGTGGTAGCATCCGGATTCAACTGCAGTTCACGGCGCAAATCGTCATCATTCACTGCGGGTGGTCGCCCTGAGCGTGGCTGACTTTCAAGGCTCCTGTCTCCTGATTTAAAACGGTCAAATCATCGGGACACCGTCGCATGGCTTGTACTTCCAGCGCCTAATGCATTGTTGATATTGTCAGCCGCAGCCCGCGCACTGTGGCCTAACAAGTACTCGTATAAGTATAGTGTTCGAACTTGTCGCTCGTCCATTTTTCTTCAAACTGACTAAACAAATCGCGAGCGCGGTTTTATATACCCTACACCAGAAGTACCTAGAATGTTCTACAACCTTCTAGAATATTATCGAAAAAATTGATTTTAAAAAGGAAATGTTATAGATTTGTGTCTCATTACTTTTGTGCCAACCCAATAGTTCTGGATATTTATTACCACACACAAATTTTATCCAAAACTCTTCACAGGAAACTTCCGCATGTTTGTGTTTTAAATTGTGTTTTCTTGGAATTCGGTCATTTCCATCTGCTTCGTTGCTCCATTCTCCATCAGGGTGCAGAAAGTAAATGCCGCTGAGAATTTCCACAACATTCTCAATTTTCTTAAAACGTCAATCTCGTTGTCACTGCTAATTATTTTATTTAAATTGGGGAAGTGTAAGTATTCATTACCAAGATCATTAATGAAGATATCGAGTTTTCGCGACAAACTTTTTGCTTCTGAATTGAGCTCCCATACAATCTTTCCGTTGCCTTGAAGTTTAAGGTTCAGGTCATTGATATGTTTAAAAATATCAGTCAAGAAAGCAAACATTTTCTACAAGCAGCTACATTTTCTTTTTCGTTCAGAAAATTTAAATGGACGTTAGCTAAAGTCTGATCACTGTTGCAAAGAAATGTCTTCAAGTGTTCTAAAATGCCGAAGAATCTTTCTAAAACACAGCTTTTGCTTAACCATCTGACATTATTATGCAAAAGTAGATCGTCATATTATGTATCAACGTCTTCAAGGAATAATTTCAATTCACGATGTCGCAGTGATGATTTCGCACGAAGAAAATTCATAATTTTCATCACTTCTTGCATAATACGCTCAAAATTATTATTGAGTTTACAGCAAAGAACAGTTTGGTGAATAAGGTAGGGGTAGGAAATCAAATTTTCATTACATCTCGCATTACTACTTAACATGTGAACTAGTCCTTTTGTACTCCCAACCATTGCTGGTGCACCGTCAGTAGTTACCGATAAAAGCTTATTCAAGTCTACCTCATCTTTATCAAAATAATCAATCACTACTTTGATCATA
Organism: Diatraea saccharalis; assembly: GCA_918026875.4. NCBI lineage: Eukaryota > Metazoa > Arthropoda > Insecta > Lepidoptera > Crambidae > Diatraea > Diatraea saccharalis. Next base: position 2,230,430 of record OU893336.1, read on the forward strand.
TCTTCTTTTCGGGTTTTTCCTAATAGCGGCAAAAGAGCCAATATTTCCTCAACAAAAGTTTCACTCGTTTGGTCCAGGTAGCGTACAAAAATAATTAACTGTGCCGTATCAAGAATATCGCATGATTCATCACAGCCAAGGCGAAATAGCTTGCCTTATTTAGATATCGCTTCATATCACAATGATTTGCTTCTGCCAAAACGTGTGTATTTCTGCTAGTAGAAGCAGATAACGGAATACGTTTTATTGTCTCAATAACATCCTTTTTGTTCTCAAATAAAGCATTACCCGCCTCGAGAAAGCATTCTTTAACTACGTCAGCATCAGTAAATGGCTTTTTATGCTTAGCAAGAGTCCAAGAAATACGTAAAGAAGCCTCACCACATTTTTCCTGCTCGATCATTGAGCGGTTTACGATCTGTGTCGAAGAAGAGTAACTTGATAATAAACTTGCAATTTTAGACTTCCGCAGATCACTACACAGTGGAAAGTTTTGAGCAAACGATTTGTGTTTGGTATCATAATGTCGTTTTATATTGGAGCTTTTGATTAACGCTACTGTTTGGTTAGAAATCAACCACGAGTCGAGTGGTCGAGCTCCAGCACGATTTGGCAGGGTAAAACAATATAAGTCGGTCCATTCTGGTAAAAACTGTCTATTTCCATCTTCAACTTTTCTCATTTTCCGTTCCATAGTAATGAAACTCGTTCTTGTATACAGATATGAACTTAAACTCGGGCAAGTAAGCAAGCAAACGTAAAGGCTCCAGTACACAATGGCCCATGCTGGCCCACTACAGGCCATCGCCATTGTGTACAGGGTGTAATGGTATATGCTGGCGGACAATTGTCAATCGTGGTGCGCAATCGGGGAGTTGTCGGTTTTTTGGGTACACTTCAAAGGAATCGTGGCGTAGCGTGGCCTGTGGTGTTCACACAATCGGCCATTGTTTAGTTCGTCACCGACTGCTGACCGGGATAGTGCACTTTTTTGTTGCGTGATAGAACTGGAATTTTTGATCGCCCAAAATGTCAGTATCGTGGAGCAATGATGAAACTTTTAAGTTTATTGATTTATATCAATCTGAGCCCGCAAGAACAATGGCGAACTCCCATATAGCTTTGGACCTGAATTTTTAAAGTCCCGTTCATGAATGAAATAAACGTGTACTTGAAGGTATAAGCTAAACTAACAAAATCCTAATCGTCTTTCTCCTTTAAAAGTTGGGATTAAGAAGATATGGCATAAAATACTTTGTGGGGTTATATATTGCATCTTTGCTTTTTCGTTGAATGGACGTTAAAATAAATAAAATTGGTAACCAGGTTACTCAATTTTATAAACTAGATTAAAATAATTACATATGTAACAAGATCCAGATACTTATAATAGAAGAAACATTTATAACATATGACTAGACTGTGTGGAGTTGATCCCTTTGCCTTTAATTAAATCATTACAACTGAAAGTGACAAATAAGGGCAATTTACACACTGACCTGTCATTGTATAACCGAATCGATTGCCATTCGAAATCCAAAAGTAATGCAAATATCAACGTTAGTCGAAGAAACATACTTAATTGTCAATTTGAATATTAACATAAATACCAAACTCCACGAACGAACACAACAAACAAACCAAACCAATCATCCGCTATCATTCCACCATCATCATCATAGAACATTCATAGATGAAAACAAGAATGTCAAAATAAAATCAACCAATCGATTATTTAGAACAAAATAATCGATACGTTAACCTTTCATCGGATTAACTGCAGAACTGGCAATAATCTTCTTAAATCGGTTGTGGTATCTTAGCTTTCCTTTTTTTTTATTTCTCAAGTATTCAATACGTAATTTGAATGAATAAAATAAATATTTATGAAAGTATCCAAAGACCGTATTTCATATAATATATTATATATAGATTTTATATTTAATATATATTTGACGTTCATTCGCTCAGTCTGTACGCATCATTACATCACATATCTCACTTATTATTAGTAGTAAATGACGACAGATAATATTCTATAGAACATGTTTGAAAAACTCGCGATTAATTGAGAATCGCCTCTGACATCGTTGATGTATGTGATCGATTTTTCAAAAACCATCCAAACTACAACCCTTTGACATATTGTGTGGTGTTCAATTAAAGAGATCGGAATCTATTTTGTACAATCTTATTTTGAATTTACATTCGATTATTAAGCGTATTAATGGTACTTTAATAGAATTAATTGCAATGTACAGGAAACGATAATATCCATTAAAATAGATGACCCTTTTATTGTCCGGCGCAAAATTCATGAAACACTTCCAAGACATAGTTATTAAAGTATTTCTGCGTAGACCAGAACGTTTCTTAAGAAGATTTTCGCGTTTTGTTTTTGCACTATCATCAGACGTTTTGTTATCTTGATAATTACTAGCAGCATTAAATATTTTAGTTTGGTTCCCCGACATTAAAATTCACCAATTTGTAGAAATAAAATCTATTAATCATATATTATTTATTTGTCATATTGCCATCCATGTACGGTTTTGTAAATTATGGGGTCTGATTTCGCCATTCTTCTTTGGGACTCAAATAATGCACTGCACAAGGATAAGAACAAGGTATGTTTATACTACAATATTTAAATGTTGATAGAAATTATGTATACTATCTCTACTTCTATACTAATATTATAAAGAGGAAGGACTTAGTTTCGGAGCCTATTGTCTATTCAGGCTCCGAAACTAATGTACCGATTTGAAAAATTCTTTTAGCATTAGAATCCTACATTATCCCTGATGAACATAGGCGATAAAAGAGCCTTGTCTGAAAATAATATGTAGTATATTGTACGTACGATGTTTTCAGGTGAATGATGCATGGAATCGCATTGCAGACTCCCTGCAAATTCCTGTTTCGGAACTTAAAAAAAAGAAAGAGACATTGATGTCAGCATTTCGGATGCATTTAAAAAAAAACAAGATTCGATCCGATCTGGTATGGGAGAAGAAGAAATTTACAGGCCAATTTGGGTTTTTTATGATGCTATGGAGACATTTTTAAAAGGAAAATATACATGCAATAGTAGTATATCGACAGATGTACAAAGGGTAAGTAAAACAAATAAATAGTTTCCAATAATTTTTATTAATATAGTAAGTACGTATTTACTGGTTTTTATTTCCACGAAATATAAAGTAATTAAACTATGCATCATAGGCCCTACCACTGCATAGTCGACTTTGATGGATGTAATTCATAAAATTTGATCTTATTTGCGTAGCATTAATTGGAGCCCGACGAGGTATAGATTGTAAGGGTAATAGATTTTCTTTATGGTTTACTCTCATACCTACATTGATTATTTCACCATTCCTATCATAGCTGTCAGTACTGCCTGGTGGAGTATAAATATAGCGACTTGATTTGCTCTTTCTTAAAAAATTGTGTCGTAATAAACAGCTGTGGGTTATAATAGAAGTTTTAACGACATCTAATGGAATAGATCTTTTAAATACTCTAAAAACTGATGATAATATTCCGAAAGTATTCTCTACGACCGCACGAGAACGTGATAGTTGTTGATTGAACATTCTTTCTGGGGTACCTAACACATGATGTCCAGAAAAGGGCTTCATAATATGAGTACTAAGAGCAAAAGCACCATCACCCAGAAAAACATAAGACATATTCGTATTACTTCCAGGAAGTGAACAACTAGATGGTAAATTAAGGGTCCCATCACATATTTTTTTCAACAAATTGCTTTGATTTAAAACACCTCCATCACTAATTCTCCCTTGGCTTCCTATGTCAGCAAACACAAAACAGTAATCGCTATCTACTAGGGCTAATAAAACTATGCTGAAACTTCCTTTGTAATTAAAGTATTCAGATCCGGTATGGCCTGGTGCTAATATGGTAATATGCTTCCCATCTATCGCGCCAAGGCAATGGGGAAAACTGAATCCTTTCGTTTTGGTCAGCCATTCCTCAGGACTTGTGGGAATCTGAAAAATAAATAATTTTTTTTTTCAGACAGGCATTGGAGAACAGACAGAACAAGAAACGGAAACCCCAAGTGATGCTAGAAGCAACACAGAAACAAAGGACATGAATATTAAGATACCTGTACAGAGGAGACGTTCAGTTAAGCCACCTGAGTTAGAATAAGCAGATAAGGAAATGTCAAAGGCTTTTAATACGGTAAACCAGGCTATTCTCAATAAAGGCCAACAAAATAAAATAGAGGACGACTGCGACTTGTATGGGAGGCTTCTTGCTAACAAGCTCAGAAAATATTCAGATAATAAGAGACAAGAAATAATGTACGATATTGATGGATTACTATTAAAACGGCGTCGCAATTGTAGTCCTCAGTACGTGTCTTCACCTTCTCAAATCATTATAAGTAAACGACCGTCATCTTCAGCCACCAGTTATTCTTGTCCATCACCGTCGTCACTTTGGATCAATTCCCCCCCTCATCATCAACGTCTTCAAATTATTCTCAATATAAAAGCCACTTTGGATCAATTCCCCCCCCTCATCATCAACGTCTTCAAATTATTCTCAATATAAAAGCCACTTTGGATCAATTCGCCCCCCTCATCATCAACGTCTTCAAATTATTCTCAATATAAAAGCCAAATCCCTTCTCCGCAAACTTATATAATTACTTCTCCTATTCCACCTACGCAAACTCCATCCCCTCCTCCACATACTGAACTCCCTATTGCCTCATGCACACAAAAAGAAATTTATCAATCTCCCAACAGAATCCATACACCTGGCCCTACGATCCATATACCTGAGGATTCCATGCAAATAATTTCTGACGAATTGTATTCTCAGCCACAGAGTCAGTCTCAGAATATTTTAGCTGATGCTTATGCAAGAGCCTTAAATAACGATTATAAAAATAACCAATTTAAAAAAATGTAGTGGGGAAATAATTATTAAATAAAAAAATTTCAGTATGTACAAATGTTTTATTAACTTACCTTAATCATGTCCTTTAGCACTTGGTTCAGAGCCAAACATACTTCAGGAATAATTCTACATATGAGTGTACTTGATATTTTAAATAGGTAGTGCAGGCTCCTATAACTGTCTCCAGTCGCAAGAAATCGCAATGTTAATGCCAATCTTATTTTTGGAGGTATTGCTTCTCGCCAATATGTATCCTTTTTTGCAATAATTGGCGATATTTTTTGCAATATATATTCGAAATCACTAGATGACATACGAACAAAGTTATCGAATTCCCCTGTTGGTTCTGCAACAAGATCGCTTAACAGATTGTCCATGGTTTGCCTGAAAACGGTAAAAAAAAATTTAGTCTTGTTACGTTAACATTCTAAATATAATATCATAACCTAAGTACCACATTAAAAAATTCTACGTACCTTGTCCTGTTACGATGAATGGTCAGCATCCACCATCGCCTTTTGCGCCATTTCTTTTTTATAACTTTGAGACACTTCTGTAATACTTGTAAACAGTATATAAATAAATAACCGCAGCCGTAATTACTTCTACGTCCATAGCAAGTGGTTTGCCAGGAAGCATTGAGACATGCGCCACTGTGTGAACACCAAGTGATCGTGGCCTACAGTTGTGCATTACAAAGCGTGGCCCATCACAGGCCTTTGTGTACTTGAGCCTTAATATCTCAACCGCACGGGCAGTCCGGCGTCCGTCACACAAAATTGAAACAAAACACTGATCCTGGCGACCGGCATTCAGAGCAATCGCGTGATTACCCCTGCCCCCGCCCCGCGCACTTCTCCACCGCGACAATCAACACTTTCGCAGTCTGCGAACTCTCTAGTAACTTCGCGCGGTAGTTTTTGAATTGCTGTCGACAAAGACAACAAGGATACATTTCATTTTTTATCAAATTATGTACTTTGTAGTGCAAGTTGCTGTGATCTTGCGGTCAGCACAGAATGGGTCAGCGGTCCAGATGCGGTGGAATAGACTAATCCGGAGAGAGCGTCAAAGTGAAAGATGCTCTACTTTAATTTAATATTTTCTACTCGAATGAAAGGAAAGTAGAAAACATGAAAGGTTATGTTTTTTTTTATTTTTTGGTGTGGGTGTTTTATGTGATTATTAGTAAATATAGGATAATAATATTACCATTTTTATGATGGAGGTAATTATAGACATAAATGAAATGCGTGAAAAAGTTTTTTTGAACTTTATTGAGAAAGAAAATAATTCGTCACTCGTTTCAGAAATATCTGATTTAGAGTCTGATGTATCACGGATGATTTTAATAAAACTAAAATCAATATCAAAGTGTCTCATGTATTCGTCTTCTATTTTTTCCACGTACTGACAACAAGTGTTGAACCAGATATCTTTATTTACTCGATCTTCATTTATAATGGGCATAATCGAAGTGTAGTTTTGATTGATATTGCTGCTAGCAACGTCGTTTTTTACAATACCCAAAATGTTTTCGATTGGGTTTAACTCTGGATGATAAGGAGGCGGTCGAAGCACTGTGAATCCATGTTCTTTCAATAATTCGTCAACTTTGTACTTGCGGAAGTTTTCTTTGTTTTTTAATATAAGGTCATAAAATTCAGGTTTTTTGTAGCTTGTTTCAAAATGGATATTTGTTGCATTCAGCCAAATCTGCATGTCTACTTTTTTGGAGTTGGATGTTGGTATTTTTTCCGAATTAGAATTGTAATAGGCTGCGTTATCCAAGACTACCACGGCAATATTTGGAAGATTAGGTATTAGTTTCTCCTTTAGCCACTTTAAGTAATTTTCTGTGTTCATGTTATCGTGGTAATCTCCGGATTTGATCTCTGCTCTGTATGTCAACAACGCATTTGGTACGAAACCCTCTGCGCTTTCGCCATGTACTATAATTATACGCTTTCCTTTTGTTAAATTTTGTTTAATTGCTGTTTTAGAACCTTCTTCGGCTCAAGATTTTTTTTGCACGTGGTTGGTATGAATATATGATTCATCTGTGTAGACTATAGGTCTACCTCCATTACGAAAAGACTTTACCTGTTTTAAATATTTCAGTCTTAACATTTGAATATCATGTCTTTCGGTTAGCACCTTCCTGTTTTTCTCCATTTATAACTTTTAAGTAATAGTGTTCTTGGGGTTGTTATACATCCATTAAATTGTATACGGTCTTTCAAAACAATATTAAGTCGTGATAATGTTGGAAATTGACGATGTTCTATATGATAGTTTTTGATAGTTCTTCGGACTACACCAATATCGAATTCTTCTAAATTTATTTTTCGTGGTCTTACCCTTCTCTTCTTTATAGGTGATGTAAAAATAGAAGCACTTCTGCCTACTAAATACGAATGTGACGTACTCGCTTCATTTCAATCTTCAATTTTTTCCGCTTCCGTAGTTGGCTCTGTTGTATGCTCCACACTTGGGACTGTTTGAACTATCGCACCCGTCTCCATAGTATATTCGATTCCATAGTAGGTCCTGTATCTTCCTTCATTGTGCTACTATATTCCTTCCCTTCGCGTAGAATTCTAGTCACTGTGCTTTCAGTAATCCAACAGCCTGTGCAACAGCATCGTGCATCAGTGATTTTTTCTGCATAATTTTTACTTGCTTCCTTTTCATAAAATCATAAACTTTAGAAATAATTTCTCGTGAAAAGTAAATATGAAATAGTTTTTCTTACTTTTTTAAGACGAAATGAAGTCATAGTAAAATTTTCTATTTTAAAAATTACTTTGCTTATTTCATGTGTTTTTAATAACCACGAACTTCTAAACAATAATTTGCATACCTGGCTTTTAAGTACAACACGCTGAGATTTTCTCGACATTTAAAAAAAATATAAAGTAGAGAAACTTTCGTGACGAGTCTGGATTTTTGAAACATAGAACATAATATACAGTACGATTCAAACTTGATGGCGGCTCGGATATTAGCTGTAAGGCTACGCTCACTTTGGACACGAATTCGTATCGTACGTAAACGTACGAATGTGGTCGTACGAAATGAGTGTTCACACTGAATCCGTGTTTGTCCGTCTACAAATCATTAGTCCGGTGATATTGCATTCGTTAAGACCTCTTTGATTGAAGTGCGATTAATAATCTTTACCTTCAAGATAATTCTCTTATTACTCGAAGACTGCGGCAACGTCGTCGCTGTCGAAGATCCGAATGGGTGCGTGAAATATATTTGAAAAGAAATGATTTCGGCGAATTTCATCATATTATGGAAGACTTAAATAAAAATGCTGAATTGTTTCATGGTTATGTACGAATGAAAAAAGAAACTTTCGAATATATTCTAAATGCTATACGACCGAAACTGACTAAATACAGCAACTTTCGCGAAACAATATCACCTGAAGAACGATTAATTGTAACTTTAAGGTAAGGAAGTAAATACACTTTTGTTTTAAATTTATATATCTTTATTAATCATATTAATTATTGTTTGTGGGATTATATTGCATGACAAATTGAGTGAGAGTACCATCTGATAATTGTTGTGGGAGTATACTAATAGATTGTTGCAATTCTATTGAATGATTTTGTGGTACACTGAAATCAACATTGTACTGACTCGAATCACTATTATCAAACTGTACCGCGGATGATATAGCAGCTTTTTTATCTATAAGAACTTGCTGTAATTTTACTCGTACTAGTAATGTACGATGTTTTGGGATATCTTTTAGAAATGGTAAGAGGCTCATGAGTAACTGGGCATCAGGATCGTTTGTATTTTCTTGAAAGCATCTTAACTTCTCCTCTTCAATCTGTAGTAGTCTAGAATCGATTTCATCCATCTGACGTGTTTTGATTTTTCTTGGGGTTTTAAATATTTTCCTTGTAATTTGTTCGTCATTTGGTTTCGAACACTGACTGAGGATGGGGAAGGAGGAACATAGTCGGAATTTGTGCTTGTATTTTCACTACTCTCTCCATCAGAAATCTCATTTATAGCTGGCACGTTACCTTTAAGATCCCTTCGGCTCATTGTTTCCCGAAGAAACAGTAAAAATTTAAAATAAGGCCATTTAGAGTTAGGCTCTGCATCAGCTGCTTGACCAGATTTTTTGTTGGTGTATTTTTTTAGTTCTTTGCCGAAAGTATCTCTTAGTCCTCGCCACTTTTTTTTAATCTCATCAACTGAAAAAAAAAATTACTTACAGGTACTTGGCAACTGGTACATCGTTTAGAGGACTTGGATATTCATTTAGGATATCGAACAATACTATTGGTTTTATTGTACATGAAACTTGTAACGCGATTTGGGAAAATCTTTCTGAAAATCATATGAAGTTTCCATCGAGCGATTATATGGTCAATATAACTAATGATTTTTGGACAAAATGGAGGTTTCCTAATTATTCTGGCAGCATTGACGGTAAACATATACGGATAAAAGCGCCGATGCACTCTGGCAGCATGTTTCATAATTACAAATCATTTTTCTCAATAGTATTGCAAGCTGTTGTGGATGCAAACTACAGATTTATTACCATTGACGTGGGAGCCTATGGCAAAGAGAGTGACGGTGGAATTTTTTCACATTCAGATATCTCAAGACTGTTGGAAAATGGTGCTCTCAACGCAAGTCAGGAAAAGTATTACATAGCTTTGCCTCACTTCTTAGTTGGCGATGAAGCTTATCCCTTGAAATCTTATCTCATGCGTCCTTATCCTCAAAGGAATTTGGGTCCAGAGGAAAAAATATTTAACAAACGCTTATCAAATGCAAGGCAAACTGTTGAGTGTGCCTTCGGTATTTTGTATAGCAAGTGGAGATTGTTATTAAAAGCAATTGAAGTAAGTCCCGACCGTGCCGACAACATAATAAAGTGCGTATGTTTACTTCAAAACATAATAATTAATAAGGAAGGTAGTCAAGTGTGGGCGAACGGCAGACTTCTAAAAAAAAGAATTTATTTTATGATTTTTATTACATTAATTTTAAACACTAGTGCTCATGATCGAGTCTTACTTAATGCTAACCGACATCTAACTTAACTGTTAGAGTTACTAAAGTATAATCATCATGAATTGTTAATGTCAGCTTTTTTATATCTTTATGCCACAAAGGTGTTTATTCTTTAATATTCATTGTAACTGTACCGGATGTTGTTAATGGTTTTGTTTTGGCTAAATGATTGCAACAAAGTATTTAATCGATTCCCGAAATTTAATACAAGGGATACTTATGCTGCATACCTATACTCTTTAATTATGTACTGACATCCACAACACGTGACAAGGAATGAGCCATCATAACTCCTCCCTCCTTAAGTTCGAAATTCTCTGAATTTTCGTTTTTCTGAGAATTTCGACCCCTTTTATTACATTGATGTTTTTTATATTTACGAATAATGCAAATTAATATAATTATGACAATTACTGGATACAATATAATAGTTCCTATACTAATGCTCTTAGTATTTATAGATTCTTCATAATTTTCTGAGTTTTCTTCAGTTTTCCGTAGTGCGTATGTTAATAGCTGCAGGTTTTCTAAATTTACATCATCCAAGTTAACGGGCTTCATCTTCGTTGCTGACTTGATCTGTGGTAATTCAGGAAGCTTGATTTTCGGTGATTTTTCATATTGAGGTTGTTTTCCATTAGTAGTGTGACATTTCAATTTGATGCTGTTGATCGTAACTTCGCAACTACTGTCCACGACAATTACGTATGTTCCCAATAAGTAATTTTTCACTATTTCTCATTTACAAGTTTCCTTTAATACTACTGTCTTTCTTGAGTATACCAGTGTTGCCAACAATAATATAGAAATTCCGCTAACTTCATTACGAAATTCCGTTAAAATCGGTTATACTTCGCATTTTTCCCGTCAATAAAATCCGTCAGAATACCAGTTGGTAAATAAAAAACGTAATAAAAAATAACTTAAGTTTAATGAAAATTTAAGTACAAAATGTGTTTTTCAAAAATAATCTAAATCTATATTTTCAAACTCGTCGTCACTATTAGGGGTCTCAGTCATTTCGGATGCAGTAGAAGTCGACGGTAGGCTATAACTTTGACTGGTTCCAATTAAATTTAATGTTTCGTCTGGTAACTCATATGTATAACATGTTTTCCCATTGCGTTTTAGCCCCGCTCGTATATTAAGAATGGCGTTAACCATATCTGTCTTCATTCTATTTCTTAATTTTGTTTTTACGCCATTCATTACACTAAACACTCTTTCAACCTCCGCATTCGAATATGGTAAAATCAACATTGAAAATGCAAAATCACTTAATTCTTTAAATGGATTAGTGCCAGCGGCATCTTTATATTCTTTCACTTCTGACCAAAACTCTATCGTGTCGTTTACTTTAGTCCACTTGGTAAGATGTATTGCATTCCACTGGGATTCCATTAATGTAATCATATTATTTGAGTATTGGAAATGAGCCAATAAGGAGCTTATGGATTCTTTATGTACTTTTAAAAGATTTTTACAAGATAGTAATTCTACTTGCTGCAATATCTCAATATTGTCAGGTAGCCTATAACGCAGTTGATGTATTAAATTTATTATAAAATTAACGCACCGTTGTCACTGTTCACGTTCACATTCTTGAACTAAAGCTCCTATTTCACTGACATTTTGGGATGGTATAGCGCAACTTCCGCACTATCGTTGCAGTTAAGACACGAGAACGATTTTCAAGTTTCACAGTTTGTTCGTTTATTAAGCTCATTTCCCTTATTTTTTTTTCAAATCCGTAACCAAGGTAAGGTTTTGGGTCCAAATAATTTTCGACATTTATAGTCAATGGATTAACTTGCGGACGTGGAATAATTATTTTCGCAACCAGAAATCGGAGCAGTGTAGTTAAATCCTTAAACAATTTACAGGGATCGGCATTATTGGCTTGAAAGGTAAAGCCTTTCAAGCCAATAATGCCGATCCTTGCATTTACTCGTTGCAGCTCTTCTAATATCGGGCATAAAAATGATATCAATGCCAAATTTATGTCGTCTCTATATATCCGATACAGTAACTCAGCAGTATAATTTCGGCTCGATATTTCGAAATGTGTTTTTAATTCACACCATTGTTTCAGTATTCTTTCTACTGCTGAATGTATCGATAGCCAGCGGGTTTGACATGCTCGAACAATTTTTAATGGATCATGGCCTTCATTTATTGTTTTGTACAACTCTCTATACTCAGCCTGACGCGTTGATGACTGGGAAAACCAATTATATGTTTCAGATATCATAAATTCCAAATTTCTCGGGATTGTGCCTTCTGAATCGTGGGATACAGCAAGCTGAATGGAGTGGCAAACACATCGAGCTAGAACAAGTCCGGGAATATCTGTCTTTAATTTCGCATGCACACCGTTATTTATGCCAGTCATGACACTTGCATTGTCAGTTCCTATACCGCTCATATTTTTGCAGTCCAAACCGAATTCTATAAGAGTATCTTTGAGTGCACTAACTATTCCATCTGCAGTGCATTCAGTTAGTGGTGCCAACTTAAGAAAAGACGTTGTTATTTTTTTTGCTTTTAAACTGTAGTATATAATCACCAAGCCAAGATATTTTGTAATACTTATGTCTGTGGACTCATCTAAGAGTAGACTAAACTTTCCCGATCCAATGTCCTGTTTTAAATCGTGTTTAAAGTGTGGACTTAAACAGTTTTTTATAATATAGCTACATTTAGTTCGGTGTAAATGCATAATTCTAATTCCATCAGAATCAACACCCACTTTCTTCATCATTAAGCTTAAATGATCCACAGTTAGTACGCTACAATGTTCAGCAATAAAAAGCGTCGTGTACGCTTCACATGATTTTGTTTTATCTACTGCTTTTTTTGGGAATTCAATTGTCCGTTGCCGAGATGGTGCTAATACAAGGTGTTAGGAAAACGCTTCCGAAACTTTAACATGGTTATTGTACCATATTAATGGAGTCCTACAAAAATATTTGTTTACTTGAATAATTAGTATTTAACGAAATCGTATTTTCTAAGCACGCAATGTAAAACGTACAAATACGCGAGCGCTTTTGATAGTTGCACACATGCATAAACGAGCACACACAAACACACAGAGACGATCGTAAGTACTACGTGCTACGTAAAGTAATTTATTACAATAACCTTTAATTTTATTATAAGTAACGATTAATTTAACCAGTTAAACTTAACATCATGATTTTTATTTTAATGCAAAAACGTACTTACCTGTTCATGTTCTCCGCGGTCTAACAAAGTGTGGCTCGAATTGTGCCCCATTCATCTCAACACAAATTCGAGCGCGTCGCCGCGTCTCTTCGTGAAGTCGAGGCATGAGAGTTGAGTCCTCGATACAACTCGTTCTTATTGTCTTGAATGCACTCACAATTCTTGCCCGCATTTCCTCAGCACTGTCACAAACTCTATTGAACACTTTTTCTTTAACACATCCCCACAAAAAAAAGTCCAAAGGTGTCAAATCAGGAGATCGTGGTGGCCAGGCTTGCGGTCCTAATCGCCCGATCCAACGGTCACCAAATAGTTCAGTGAGACGCTCACGTACCGGCCGTACCACATGCGGCGGTGCGCCATCGTGTTGAAACCAAGCCCTTCTTAGCTCAGCTAATGATATGCCTTCAAGAATTTCATCAAGGCTCTCATTAATGAACCTAAGATACCCAGCTCCGTCAGGTCGTTGTGGTAGAAACACCGGCCCAAAGATAACATTGTTGAAGACGCCAGCCCAAACGTTGACCGACCATCGGGTTTGGTGGCCAATCTCTTGAGTGGCACGTTGATTGGTTTCAGACCATAAATGTGAATTTCGTCTATTCCACATGCCGTTCCTTTTGAATGTAGATTCGTCTGTCCAGATAACATGCTGAATAAATCCTGGAAGACGCTGTTGTTGATCCAACAACCAACGGCAGAAAGTGCGACGACGGGGTAGGTCTTCGGGTATCAAAGCTTGCACTTTATGAATTTTGTAAGGCCGCATTCTGTTTCTTCGCTTAAACTTTGTACACCGTCCAATGCGAAACTGAGGGCCCATTGGGCCGCTGCAATAACTTCGCAACAGTCCTCGTGCCCAAACGGGGGTTGCGTTGGATCACATCGAGAATACGCTCCTCGGCTGCAATGTCTATTGGTCGCCCACCGCCGACCGCCACCGGAACGATCGGTTGATTCTCCAACAGTCGTTGAAACGCAGCAGTAATGGTTCCAGAGTCTCCTGGATGATGCACATTAGGAAATCTTTCCTGGTAAATTCTCAAAGCTAGAGAAGCATTGCCACGTGCTTCTCCTAAACACATAACCATGTTCCCATAGTCACGAGCACTGTACACATACGCATTAGGCATGATGAGATGCACTTATTGTCTAATAAAACTTAAAATAAACACTAAATAAATAAACCTAACACGCTCAACTAAAAACTATGATAACTAATTTAACGAAATAAACTTTAAAATACGCATTCGCAAACCGAGATGGAAAGTTTTTTGCCACTGGTCATGCCTCGCTCATATCAAAGAAGCCGCGATCATTCGTTTTTCGGTTCTTCCTACTGAATATTCGAGTGTTGCAACTTTTTTCACCAAATTCCCAAAATTGTTTTAGAAATGAAATCTGCAATTAAATGGATTGTGCATTACGTGTTCGATCAAATTTATGTTTTAACATTGTGAATTATTACAAGAACTGATATCGTAAGTAATTTTTAATAAAACCGAAATAAACCAAATGAAAATTGTCTGAAAGTGTACGCTATACTAAATTATTTTTATAACAAAATAAGTAAAATGTTTGAAAGAATGTTGTGCATCATTAATAATTGTTTTCACTGTATAATAATAATAAAAAAATAAAAATGTTCTTTATTAACATTATTTCCATCATTTACAATCTTGAAATTATTCCAGTAAGTAATATAAAATACTTAATATTTTTAAACTCACACGATTTGTATACATTATAATTATATGCAATCGGGTCTTGTTCGTGCATTTTTTAAAACAATTAATTTACCTCGACGTTTCGGCTACGTTACAGCAGCCGTGGTCACGAGGAGACTGGAGAACTGGCGGGTGTCGTCTTCTGATTTTAGTTGAGGGTAATCCGGTAATAATGTTTTTAACTGATTTTCAGATGTACCCTCCACTTGATTTTATTATACGTAAAGGTGGCGACACACTGCACTTACGGTATCCGAGAATATTGTTCGTGGTTGTTTGCGATCGCGACACTTATACATTTTTATAACCGGATTCCACGTTGGTGAGAGTTTATATCCACTTTCCCGGTTGAAATTGTTGTGTTTTTTGATTTCAACCGCTTCACGAACAATCCTTGGATAGTAATGTCGTTCAGTGGAAAGGACATGAGGTGTATGTAACTCGATCCAGTGGTTTGATCCAGATGATAATAAGTGCTCTGCAATCGCGGACTTCTCCACTTGACGATTTTTGACCGCTGCTATGTGTTCTCTTACACGTTCGGCGATAGTCCGCTTCGTTTGTCCGATATATGAACTACCGCAGCTGCAGTCAATTTTATAAACGCCAGGTTTTTGGTAAGGAATACTATCCTTTGGTGATCGCAATTGGTGTGACATTTTTGATAAAGGAGTAAAAATGGTGTCTATAGAAAAATTTTTCCTCAAAATGGAACCGATTTTGTCCGTTACTCCCTTAACATAGCCTAAAAATGCCCGTTGCCTGGGAACCTTAGGTAGTCTTTCCTTACACCTTCGGATAGGGTATGACCTCCTTGCGCTGTATCCATTTTTCCTTAGCACGTCCTGTACATGGGACAACTCATCTGCTAAGAAGTCAGTATTACATAATGCGTTAGCCCTGTTAATAAGAGTTGTCTCCACAGAACGTAGGTGTTGAGGATGATGATGAGATGAAGCGTGGAGGTACTTGTCTGTGTGTGTTGGTTTCCTGTAGACAGTGTGTTTCAGGGACCCATCAGCTTGCGCCATGACTTTAACGTCCAGAAAGGGTAAGGTTTTGTCACTCTCTAACTCATAGGTGAACTTGAGATTCGGATGGATATTATTGACGTGTGTAAGGAACTGCTCAATCTCCGGTTTGTCGCCCTTCAGGATACAGAACACATCGTCTACATACCGTTTCCACATACGGATCCCATGTGACTGGTAATCTATCAATGACTCGACATGTTCCATCCATATATTGGCCAAAAGTGGCGCTACGGGGCTACCCATGGCGACACCATCAATTTGAAGGTAATGTTTGCCGCGATATAGAAGATAGCTGCCATCTAAACAGTTCCGTAATAGAACCATGTACCCTTCCGGTATATCGTTTTGTCTAAGTTTCATCCTAACAACCTCTAGACAGTCCTTAACTGGAACTTTGGTGAACAGCGACTCAACATCAAAACTCACCATTACGTCATCCGGATCCAGTTTTGTATCATCAAGGATCTGTACAAAATGACGCGAGTCCTTCACAAAGGATGTTGTAGTGCCCACAAGGGGTTGCAGTACGGAAGCAACGTGTTTTGCCAAATAATAAGTAGGTGAGTCAATCTGACTCACAATCGGTCTCAGTGGAACGCTGGCCTTATGCACTTTCGGCAATCCGTATAATTTTGGTGGTTGTACTATCTTCGGTTTGTATAGGTTCTCAAAGATGTCCTCGGTGAAAAGGTGTTTATAATCCCTGATAACAGCACGTATTCTCCTTGTAACTCTCGCAGTTGGATCGTACGATACCGGCTTATATATGTTATCATCTTGCAACAGAGCAAGTATTTTGGAGTCGTAATCGCTAGTATTTATCACGACGGTAGCGTTGCCTTTGTCGGCCTTGAGAACGAGAAGGTCCTTATTAGTTCTCAAGTTCTTAAGAGCTCTACGCTCTTCGCTCGTGACGTTGCTCTTAGGTACTTTGGATTTAGGTAACACGATAGCGACATCTTGCCTCAAAGCGTCGGCATCATCAGTTGGTACCTTATTACGAACTATTGTCTCCTCTATACTGCTGATGATATGTTCATACGGTATCCTCTTCGGGGTAGTAGCAAAATTCAGTCCCTTTGCTAAAACACTGCGAGTGGCACCGTCAAGTGTAGTATCAGATAAGTTGATGACGTCATCAACTGACTCCCCAGTGATCCTTGATCTTCCACTACGAAACAGCAATTTTTAGAATTTACGTTCATGCTTTTGCGTGGATAACTCGAAAATTCTGCTTGCTTGCTGATACGTTACGCGATCACATAACTCAAAATCACTGTACGATAGCTCGGACACA
Organism: Diatraea saccharalis; assembly: GCA_918026875.4. Classification (NCBI taxonomy): domain Eukaryota; kingdom Metazoa; phylum Arthropoda; class Insecta; order Lepidoptera; family Crambidae; genus Diatraea; species Diatraea saccharalis. Next base: position 2,247,709 of record OU893336.1, read on the forward strand.
CACTCACTATGCACTTTATAAAGGGCACGCTGTACACTGTCCAACTCACGATGACCGTTACGTATCAGTTGTTTAAGAAGACGAACACTCGCGCTCCGTAGAATGTCACTGGAATGTGCTATGTGTACACGCGGCTTAATACGTACGCACGTAGGTATCAAACCGTTATCACGACATTTTGTTAGAAAAATTGATGAAGTCTCTAACCTCACTTTTTTCTTCCGTAACGATTCTAGATGGCGCACTTTGTTTGCAATTTCCGGCCCGTATCGGTTTGCTAATAATATTTTTAAACTCACACGATTTGTATACATTATAATTATATGCAATCGGGTCTTGTTCGTGCATTTTTTAAAACAATTAATTTACCTCGACGTTTCGGCTACGTTACAGCAGCCGTGGTCACGAGGAGACTGGAGAACTGGCGGGTGTCGTCTTCTGATTTTAGTTGAGGGTAATCCGGTAATAATGTTTTTAACTGATTTTCAGATGTACCCTCCACTTGATTTTATTATACGTAAAGGTGGCGACACACTGCACTTACGGTATCCGAGAATGTTGTTCGTGGTTGTTTGCGATCGCGACACTTATACATTTTTATAACCGGATTCCACGTTGGTGAGAGTTTATATCCACTTTCCCGGTTGAAATTGTTGTGTTTTTTGATTTCAACCGCTTCACGAACAATCCTTGGATAGTAATGTCGTTCAGTGGAAAGGACATGAGGTGTATGTAACTCGATCCAGTGGTTTGATCCAGATGGGACCATTTCGCTCCAGCTTTGTAGCAAGTACATATTTTAATGTTGACAAGAACCAAAATTAATGAATTAATGAGTTCGTGGGTGAGTATTGTGTTGTGAATGTGTGTATTGTGTGTTGTGATTGTGTGTATTGTGTTATGTGTTGTGCCTGTGGGTGTGTGTTGTTATCTACATATATATTATATATTTGTATTTGTTTGTATATGTATGTATATGTATATGTCGCAGCCATGCGGCACAATGAGCAACCCAGTCAGCCGGCCGACCACGCCACTCGACTGTGACATACACGTAGTACTTATTTATGTAGTTAATTCTTTTCAATATGTCCTCAGTTTCCTCATATGTAAGAGTTTTTAAGAATTCTATTAACATATCTTTACATTCATACAACTGTTTATCATATATATTTAGTTTCCTATTTAATTTATTATATAAATAAGCTGATTGACTGTTATATTGACGTTCTGCGAAGGCTGTATGACTCCTAATTGATTTGACCACAACATTACTACGTCGCCTATTAAGTTTTTTTGGATCAAAATTTAAAGTTGTGTGTACTTTCAAAATAATCTTTAAAATATACAATTTTCTAATCGTAAGTAAATTACAGTCGCTATAAAGTCTTTCTGTTGCGTATTTATTTTGTTTGGAGTGCATCATTTTAATAAGTAATCTTTGAGACCTTTCAAGTACTAGTAATTTCATTTTAGTAGCTCCTCCCCAGACCGGAATACAATAGGTTATAATCGATTGAACAAGTGCTATGTAAACCTTATTTAAAAGATTTTTTGTCATTATATTTCGAAGTGTTCTAAAAATCCACATCAATTTTCTGATTCTACAAATAATCATTTCAATATGGCCGTGCCATGATAGTCTATAATCCACAATTACTCCAAGATATTTGGTAGAAACCACTTTATCAATGATAGGACAATCACAGTTCTGGTTCTGTGCAGTACCGCAACGATGTATCTTTATTTGAAAATTAGTGGTAGGCTGGGTTCTTTGACTAGGAGTAAAACAAATATATTTAGTCTTGGATGCATTAAGAGTAAGTAAGACATAAAAGTAAGACAGAGAAATTATTATCCGGGTACCGTTTTTGTTAACCGATTGGCAGGAACATTGGCTAACGTAACTTAACCAACCTTATTTGCGACGCTCTTAACTTATTGTTATACGAATAAATTTTTAAAAGTGATTAATGTTATTTCAATAACATCAACTTCAATTTAAAAAAATATATATTTTAATAATACCATGTAATCAAAAATATTAAAAAGATAGATAGATATTTAAAAGATAGCTTACCTTTCTTTAATATCATACAATTTTTATGGGATTTATCCCGTAAAAAAATTACCCAATTAAGGGAAAAAATTAGAGCTGGCAGCACGTGTAGCGGCAGCATGTCTCAGAAACCGGAAGCGGACGGACCGGAAAAGTGAAGCGGCATCTTTTATAAACACACTCACCGGTCACTGCGGTTCGCAATGATATCTAGGGCTGCCACTCATTTCACTTAGCAACTTTAATAGTAATTAATTATGTGTTTAGATTTATAAATAAAGTTTGTCGTAAAAGTACTAAGTGAAGTTTTACAATTCAACATCGCGTTTAATCATGAATAACCCGATAGGATTATACTATTGGGTTAGTCATGCAAAGTAAGTATTTATTAAGAGAAACAACTATTCCGCTTTTTTATAGTTTTCAAATTGAAACAAGAGAAATAATTATGCTAAAATTGAATCGGGAAAAAATTCAATTGGGACTCCCAATAGTTTTTCATAAAGTTTACTTTTTTAATGATTTCACACACACACACACACACACACACTTCTGGAGAAATGAAGTCTCTTATACATTTAGATTTTGATGAAATAAAAATGATTTAACACCTTCCCCTCATTTTAATGAAATGTATTTATCTGATCTTTTTGTGTTTTATAAAACCTAAATAAATTACTATGCGAGTTAAAAGATATCGTTATTAGTTACATGCTCTGAATAAAATTTAAATGATTTTTGTCTTAAACTTTTCTGCGCTAACGTAAAAAAAAACTCATTAAAATAAAGCTCACATTTTAAAGACAAGTAAATAAAAAAGTGCACTTATCAAAATCATGTAATGTAAGTTTTATTTTTAAAAATTTACAAAGATAAAAATTTTGTAAATACTAGAGTTACTAAACCGTTTTGAAATGTTTAGTCGAAACAAATGTTTTCCAGAAGAACATGCATTTTATCTAGTAGGTTATTCAAAAACGATATTTACTCATTAAAAAGTGGCACCCCTTAACACGGAAACACTACCGATTGATTTTGCTTTACACTACTAGATGGCGCTGCATCTATCATTCTCATTCGCTATATCATCAAAACCGCCGGGATTTGCCGCTAGATGTATCTAGAAGTTTACGAGCTTGGCCTGCAGTATCTTCGCTCTCGTTTTTACTTATTGTTATTGCGTGAAAGGGAATGATCATCAATAAATAACAATTTGAAAAAATAACAAAACGCCGTTTTATAACTACTTTTAGTAATTGCGTTTTCATTGCATTTTCTTAATAAAACACAGGAAAATGGGTACCTAAACTAGCAACGTTGCAACGCAAAGAGAACTAAGAGCTTTTCGTCGCTAGATGTCGCTGAAGTTTCTCACTCGTATCTTCTGTCTCTTTTCATTCTACCTCTCTACTACATTCTACTTCTCATATAGGTGGTGAAGGATTGAGAATGAAAGTGCCCTTTGAAGGTACCAAAGATTATTGAACTCTCGGGGTCGTCTACCGCCGATCAGCTGATTTTTTCGAGTTTTAATTACATTGCGTTTTTATGGAAAATCAATAAATAGACAAATTTATTGATAAAAATAGTAATACTTAACTTATTTTACATCGCTAAAAATGAAAAAAAAAATAAATATAACATATTTTTTTTGAAAAATAAAGTAATAATTTTTTCATTGCAATGTATCCAGAATCACTTACTCTATCACTGGTTTTCGTTTTCGGAAGCGTTCCCCTAACACCCGTTATATGTGAATTAGCAATGTGCTTTTTCGACACCATGTGAGCTTTTAGATCTGAGTATTTATTACTTTTACTTACGATGCAACGACAAAATTTGCATTCTGGAAAAGATTCACCGGAACCATCTTCTTTTCGTACAATCCAGTCTTTAAATAGTTTATCCATAAGCCACTCACTACGAAACATTTGTTTATAGGTGGGTTTCGGCATTTTCATAAACTGATAACGCAAGAACAGAAAATTCGCAATGACTGATCTGTATCTGTCGAAAGATGTGTAACAAAGAAAGAACAATACAAATATATCAAAAGTGTAACAGAGATCGCATAATTATTTTACTCGATTCTATTTTATTCTTCTCTATGACTAGGGAAATTCCCGAAATGCGATACGTACGTCACATAGTTCCTGTGCCGTTAAGTTGGCACGTAAAAAGCTAAGGTGACAATTTAACGGCAATGTAATCATTTAGCATTTAGTTTAAAAAGAGCTGCCATATTAGAAATTAAAAATTGTATTGAGTTTTGTAAAAAAAAGTCAAGAAAACGTAAAAATATTGTAATAGTCTTTTGCTACTAAATTCCGCTAGTAAATCCGTTAGCCGTCAAAATACGATTTATTCCGTTTCTTCATATCCTAATCCGTTAGATATGACGGGAAATCCGTTAAGTTGGCAACGCTGCAGTATACTATCCATCTATTTTTATGTATCGGGTGTATTATAAGACTGTTAATTTCAACTGAAACTGGGTTGCATGTTGTAATATTTGTTTCAAATCGCATGATACTCGATATATATGGATCTTCTATATGATAAGGTAAGTTGACTTCATGACAAAGGTAATAGTTTTCTTCTAATTCTTTGCATGGTTGGGAGAGTGATCTAGTTTTCATTTCCTTTACTAGCAGGTAAGGATATTTAGGTGGGATTAAGGTAGTTAGGTTTTTATGATACACAGGTAAGGGTAGGATTCTATAGTAGTTATATATTTGTTTTGACACTAACGGAATACTTAGTATGAACGTTATTTGTTTCTCTTTAAAATATGCCTTTAATTCTATTGTTTGCTCTATTTTTACTAAATTCCTTAACTTGGCTGGATAGACAAGTGTTTCACTGTTTTCAATCACCTTTAATATTTTTAACAATTCCTTATTATTGATTATAGATTGATGTAGCACTTTTAGGAACGGCGCCCATTATCGGCATCGGCAAGGAAAAGGATCCTTCGGCATTCTACATGCAAGCGCACACTATCGGCAATTATACTTTGGCATGCTGCAACGTTCTTAGGGATGACGAGGCGTCCTTAAGGATGCCGCACCGTCCTGTAGCTTGCCGAAGCGTCTCAATATCGTATTTCTCATCATAACAGTCTCAGAGTTGTTACAAGCTAGTTGTCTGAATTGTATTTAATATGGTGGACTGGGATCTAGTGTTCATAGCAACTCTTGCTGAAGAAGAAGAGAAATCTAATCAATCAAGAAGATTTTGGGTGAACAACCTTTGGAAGCAACGATTTGCGTTATGACGTTCGAAAATTTTATGATTATTATAGAATGAGTTATGAAAATTTTGAAAGTCTGGTTCATTTGCTTCGACCTTACATGGAGAAAAAACAATCAAGATTTCGCTCACCTATACCTGTAGAAGAAAGATTGTCTGTGTGCTTGAGGTGAGTAATAAAAATGCTTTAATAAGTTTAATCATATTTATTGTAATTGTAATTGCTGCAGGTAAAAAATAAAATGTTAAAAAAAAATACAAATTCTGGTAATCATTGGTTTCAATATTCTGGTAAGCACTGGTTTCGTTGAGATGTTCTGGGATTAAACATATAGTAGCATTATCAAATTCATCGGTCTTTTTCAAATTTCTCCATAATAATTCTGGTTTCTTAATGTTATTATTTATGTAGTGATTATAGTACGCCCTTTTTTCACGTTCAATAGTAGACGTGACCAGGTTTCTAAGGCTACGGTAGTAATCTGTAGAAGCTTCGGTTCGCTTTCTCCTTGATTTCGTCAAAGCCTCGTCTCGCAATCTCATCATAAACTTAACCATGTCCGTAATCCAAGGTTTCGGTTTCACTCTCTGAACAATATTTTTGGTTGGAGCGTGAAAATTAAAAAGATCTAAAACAAAGTTGTTAAATGTATTTACCATCTCATTTATGTCGTCTTTATTCAAAATGTTATTCCATGGAAACGATCTTAGACTTTCGTTAAAGAGGTCTACGTTTATATCACGCAAGAAACGCAGTTTTTTAGTAGATTTCGGTACTTTGGGTTTTCTGATGTCCAGATCCACCAGAACCAAGGCGTGGTCGCTCACAGTGTTATGTATAATAAAGGGTTTCCTACATCGTGGTGGAATGTCAGATAAAACAACATCCAAGATGGATTCTGAAGTTTCAGTAATTCTTGTGGGTTCATCGACAAGTTGTTCCAAGCCGTGATGTTGACAGAACAGGAGCAATTCCCTAGTGCGTGGACAATTAGCATTCTCAACGTGAATGTTCAGATCTCCGAGTAGGCAGGTATAATTGCAATCTGCCATAGAAATAATTGCCTCACTGAGAGCATCGAGAACATCACCCACTTTTACCCCTTCTGGTCTATAGGCAGTTCCTAGGGCGAGTTTACCTCTCGGTAGTTTGACTTCAATCCACATTTGTTCAAGAGTCGATGAAGGGTGCTGCCGCAATCTAAAAGAAATATGTTTTTTAATTTTGTCGAGCTTTGTGAATAAATATGTATCCTGGTAGCGCAGGAGCTACCATCTCCTCTCCGTCTCTGATCCAACTTTCGTTGATTGCTAGTATGTCAGGTTGGTGATTTAGAAATGCTCCACTAAAATCGTCTCGTCCCGTGTTAAGTGATCGAACGTTCCAAAGTTCAAGCCTCAAATAAGTTCGTCTTTCATTAGCCATTGAGCTTTAGATATATATTCCAATACCAATGTTTCAGATATGAACTCCGTAATTTAGTGTGAGTGTGTGCGTATTAGGAAGAGGTGACCTTTGCAAAGCTTACAATATTTACCATTAATTATCTGGCTAAAAAGAAAACACAATCCCTGATCCACATTTCTCAAAAACAGTACAGAAATGAACAAATTTAAAATTTTGCAAAAATCTTAAGAAAGTCCTCCTCCGAGTGAAGCCGATATCTTGCCCTCCCCTGGTCTTTGCGAGCGAAAATTTTGCCTTCCCGGGTCCATACAAACTTAAAATTTGTTTCACGGGCTAATGCTCGTGCCTTCTGGAACAGCATACGGTTATAACCCGTGAGTCGCTCATTAATATAAATTGCCTTAGCTGGTCCGGGTAGTTGCAATCCATCCGTAGTTAGGGTACGTCGAACACGAGCAGCACGCAACAATATATCTTTTGTAGCATTACATACTAGGCGGATAGCAATAGGACGAGGGCGGGTGGATGGACTAATTTCAGCTTGAGGTCGTGCGGGCCCAACTCGCCTCGCACTGACGACGTCTTTCTCCTCTATATTTATTCCTATCTTGGTCGCGATAGACCGCACTAATGCAATGCAATTTTCGTTACCCATCTCCGGACAGCCAGTTATCTCTATGTCGTTGGCCAAAAGAGTCTGATCACGGTCATAAATTTCAAGTTGGAGTTGTTTTAGCTTGTTATCCAAAACATCCATACCTTTTCTCTCTTCAAGCTCCAACACCTTAGTTTCTAGTTTCTCTATGCGGGTAGCCTGCGCTTTAATAGTTTCGGTTAAATTGGTAATCATTTCCCGTAGGCTATTAGTCTGCGCATGAAATAACTCACCCATATACAGTTTCAACTCTGTCACAATTGCGCTGTCGACTGAACTCCGAGAGCATTCCGTGACAGTTGATGGGCTGTTATGTTTTTCTTCGGTAGTAATTAAGCTGTTGTGACTAGGTTTTTGAACAGTCAAGACAGTTTGCCTTTTTTCGGCGATTGTAGATCGTGATGTTTTGTTACGTATGGTTACATTTTGGTCACCTTCGTTGTCCCGTGCTGCCAAATGGGAATGTTGCTCTGTTTCAATCTCGGATGTGGCGGTCCTTATCGGCGTATTGGTATTACCGGTTTTCGGTCGTTTACTTACGCATAGTGGACACTTCCAGTTATCCTTCCGTTCCATCAGTTCAAAGAATTTTTTACTTACATTGGCGCAATCCAAATCATACATAGATTTACAACTCATACATTGTATATAATCTCTCTTGGGTAGGGTGTTTGTGCAACCAGCGCATTTCTGTGGGGGGCTCATTGTACAAAATTATGTTATGAAATCAACAAATTCCACCTATAGCTTCAAAACAAATGATTACTTTAACAGATGGGACTATTTCCACTTTACACCCTGGCAACACCTCTCGTCTGTTGTCAAACTGCTTATGTTTTTAGGTTGGTACACTTGACAAGTATTCTAGGTATAGTCTATGGTTTCATGCCACAATGTTTTTAGGTTATGTGAAAAATATTTTTAACACTATAATTCACTTCGATCCAACACTGTAGCACTGTGTAGGGATGCAACATCGCTCTTAAAAACATCGATGTTTGAAAACATCGACGTTCAAACTAAAACATCGATGTTAAAAAAACATCACTCATAAGAACGATACATCGATGTTTTGTTTTTACCTTACGATTCATTGGTAACAAGAAATATGGTTAAATAAATCTAAATTAATAAAATATAAATAAATTAAAAAATAACAATAAGTTTGCTTTAATAAATAATAATAAAATAAATAATTTTTTACAAGTTATTCCCAGTTGAACAAGACAAAAACATTTTAGTATGCAAAAATATTTATTTCAAAAATCAATTTAGTAATGTTGTTATTATTTTTTTTATTGTTAATTTTTCGAGTTCAAAAATCTTGAAATTGAATTGAGGAACACAAGCTTGGAAAGCCTTGTTCCCAAAAGCCTGTTTCTGTCTTGAGTGACAGTTGCCCCAGCTTCTGAAAATAATCTTTCGCTTGGGACTGATGTTGCAACGATCGGGAGGTATGTCATTGCGATCCTAGAGAGTTTTGGAAACAGAGATTTCATGTCCTCCCAAATTTCAATGGCATCCCTCTTTATCGGTGTTACAGGGGATGAAAGGTACATCTGGACCTCGGTTTCGCTGATGGAACTTGGCGTAACTGAAGAAGATAATTTATTCTTCATGTTTTTGTGTGTTAACTGCTTGTGATACTTCCAGATGTCAAATTCAGCATCATCTTTATCAGATTCCTCAGAGGAGTCACTCCCTGCTTTAGCCAAAGACTCATTCTCATATTCCCGCGCATATTTATTTAAGTAATTTACTACTTTGCTCTTGGCCACGGCATCTTTGAAATGCATGAACTTAAACCTGGGGTCGAGAGTAGTAGAGATGGCAAGGATTGACGAATGTTCTATCGTATCAAACCTCTTAGCTAGTTGTTTCTTCAATTCTGCTTTGAATTGCACTATTGGTTCATTTCTTGGCTTTATGTTTTCCACCACTTCACGAACACAACTAACTAGTGGAATTACTTTGCTTACCGTCACGTAACTATCTCCAGAGAATTCTTTTGTTATTTTTTCAAACGGGCATAGTAATTCTATCATTTCTCTGACACAATCCAGTTCACTGCTTGATATCATTGGTGGAGCTTCAGGTCGAGTCAAAAGTATTGCTCCTACAATGGACACCAAATCTATGAATCTTTGGAGCATATAGAAATGAGAATTCCACCTTGTGCGAACATCAAGTATCATTTTTTTTATTTGACCTTGCTTCAATCTCATATCAATTTGTCTCTTCCTTAACTCATCACTTGCATTAACGCTCCTTTTAATATATTTTACGATATCTCGAACTTTACCAATTAATTCGGTACATATTTTTGAATCGTCAATAGATTTCGCGACAACCAAGTTGATTGTATGAGCAAAGCAGGGAATAATTTTTTTATCTCCAAACATTTCCCGATTGACCTTCATAACAGTGCTGTCATTGTCTGTGATGACAGCTGAAACTTTCTCAATGGAAACGTTCCACTCGGCTAAAATATCAGTTAATTTTTGAGCTATGTACATCGACGTGTGGCTTTCGGTCAACTCAAAAACACCCAAGGTCCCGCTGAGAAGTTGAAATTTGTCCAAAAATTGTATAGTAACACCAATAAAAGATTTATTTTGCATGGTTTCGGTCCAAATATCGTACGTGATACAATAGCTGGCAGAATTTGTGATATATGTTTTAAAAAGATGACTCATGGCTTCGTATTTATCATCAACCCTCATTTTTATTGTCTCTCGACTTGGTACCTTATATAACGGACACACTTCTTTCATGAGTTGTATAAAACCTTTACCTTCTACAGTGGAAAACGGTCTATTATCCATTATAATAAAGTTGGTAATAGCCTCAGTAATCTTCTTAGATTTTGCTCCATCCTGTGTAGAAATACTTTTAATGTTGTTTATGAAATCATCAACATGAGGCTGAGCAGTTTTCTGTGGATGAATTACAACATTTGATGTACTGGCCATTGAATTTTGTGACGAAAGTGAGGATACATATTTAACAGCACTGGAACTAGTCGAAGCATTGACATTGACATCACTGTTTGACGTTGTGATGTTTGAAAGTTCAATATTATCTTGATTGGTACTGGCACTACTGGCAGGGGCACGGGCAGGTGATGCAACATCATTTACGGACATAAAATCAGTTATGGAATTGGGTTTTTTCTTTTTGCAGGGAACATCAAAATCTTCCAGTTGCTGCAAATGCACATTTTCTAAATGCCCACGCAAATTAGTTGTATTGCCTGAAGTTTTTAGGCTCTTGTTGCATATTTTGCAAATAGCTTCTTTGTCGCCAGTTCTTTTAAAATAGTTCCAAATCTTACTTTTTAATTTATTAGGTGGCATTGTAACCTACAAAAAAATCAAAATCTTAATTTAAAACGTATGAATTTACACCATGCAAAACCTACACACAGAACAGACATACAGACGAGCAGACGCATGGACAGAGAGCGGGACAGATCGACACACGGACGAATAGATGCTGATATTTTAAGAAAATAAGAAAAATGTTTAAAATTGTGTAAAAAAAGTAGTATTAGTTAATATAAAAAAGAAAAATAAATGAAGTGTTTTACAAAATTTGTACGGCACTTGATTACGTTAAATACCATATAAACCTAAATTATTTTTTTTTCCTTACAAATTGGCTTTATTTTTAAAGCGAGCAACCCACAACTCAAAACTCCCGCCGTTATTTCGCGCGTGTTTGCACGCTAAACACAAGTACCAATACCAACCAACCCCACCCAGCGCTGCGGGGGCGGCGGGGAACGCGCGCCGCCGACGCACAAGTCGCAACAAGCGACATTTCGCAACCTTTTAATTGATTTGATCATCAAATAAATAAAGAATAAAATTATAACAGTTTGCACTTACCCAAAAGGAAATCCAAAGTAAATACGTATGAAAACAAAAACAGAAGTATGCGCACAAAACGACGTGTTATCAGCGTTACGTTCGCGAGCCGACTGAAAAGACAACGATCAACGATGTCGATGTTTATGCCGAACATGAACGATGTATCGGCGATACATCGCTGATAAAAATATCGATGTTAACATCGTTGTTTATGAGCGATATCTCGATGTTTCTAAAACATCGATGTATCGTTTGCATCCCTAGCACTGTGGATTTTTCTTACACAAGAAGGATACAATTTTCTACCTTGAAACAGCGCAACTTCGCTGAGATTTTCACAAGGCTTCCACTGTTTTCAAGCAATTTATTTCGCAGCGCACTCGTACAAAATACCTTACCATATTGTCAATAGATCATAAAATACTAACGATCTATAAGTTAATGTAATTAATCATTATCATATTAACGGTACTTATTATAACTCAATAAAAATAAAATGTTTAAGATGCTTACTTACGTGTTTTATTGAGTTCTTTGGCGATTTGCTCCCACGCATTGTTTCATGTGTTGGTCACTGTAGTGACGCGATTTTATATTGTATAAACACTCATGTAGACGAACTTAATTAATAAGCTTTTCTTCCGCCATGACATTCGATGTAACAGCAAACAACCGGTACACACAGCGATTACCTCGATTGTGTTGTGCACAAACTACATAGGTCTCAGACGAACATCTTCCAAACAACGCCAATAAAATCTAAAAACGACAGGCTTAGTATATTCAAGTCTGAGTTAAAAGAATAGCTTACGGCGAAATGTTTTTATAGCTTAAAGGAATATTTTGAATATAAATGTTGACATATTATCTCAAAATTATGAATTATTAAACTACTATTATTGCGTTATATTGATGAAATTTAATTGACATTTGTTTAATTTTATGATTATTATTGTAATTCCCTAATTGTTATAATTTCTTCTGCATGCCAGTTTCTGGTAAATATGTCTGTTAACTAGAAAATAAATTGTAACATCTTGTACTTTCCATATTTATGCAGAAATAAATATATTATTATTATTAAAAAAAAAAAAACGATTCTAGACCCAATAGACCTCATTTATACATTTTGACAACTTTTTTTTATAACAACTATAGAAACTATAGAAACCGGTATTGTAGGGCGCTGACGAATATCCATCGCGGTTTGTATCGCACAGAATTCCAGCTTTTCTGTGGTTTTGTCGGAGAAATTACATTTATGGCAGCGACTACGCACTACTCCAGGTTCACCACAGCCATAACAGGAATATTTAAATGATGTACCTAACTGTGTATTACTAGGTTCTATTTTTTTTGACATGTCTATTGGTGCAGTATTTATTTGCTTAACATGTTGATCATTTTTTAATTTTTTTCTACAAGTCTCGGTGGTATGACCAGGTATACGACAAAAGCTGCATCTTATTTTCTTTTTAGGGAAGTCCTGCTTCACTATAATCACATTTGCATTACTAGATTCGATGTCCTTGTTTAAATCTTCTGCAGCACGACTTTTATTTATTAAAATCATCAAAGGATTTGACGGTAGCTCTCGGTATCTGTTCGCGTATGTTGAGGCTCAATTGACCAAAAATCATGTCTAATTGCTGTTGCTCACTATGTTCTGGTTCTGGTAATTGAGCAAACAACATTCGTTTATGAGCAATGAAGTTCTCCGTTGTTTCTTTCCCTCTTTTTATACCTATTATATCTTGGTATATGATGTATGCTGGCTTTTTGGGAGCAAAAGAATGTCTAAGTCTTTGTTCAAAATCTGACCAGGAAGTCACCTTACCCTTGACACCTTGCCACCATACTGCTGCATCCCCCCTAAGGATCAATGGGAGACTAGCCAAAGCATCCTCATCAGATATCGCCTCCATTGTTTTAAAAATAGATACAGCTGCAAGAAAGGCTTCGACAATTTCATTGCACTTTTGTCCATCATAAACAGACGTACAGGTAGTGAATTACTTTTTTTATTTGTGATGACAGCTGATAATTAAAGTCTTAAACTGCTCCTCCGGGAAATTCATTTTAACTTCCTTAATCTTAATCTCCTCAGAACTTCGTTTACGTATTGTAGTTTGTCGACCTGAACGAGTGACGACGAACTTCGGTTTCTTGTTTTCTTGCGAGTTATTGTCGTTGGGCGCCAGATTGTGGGAGTGGTGGTGATGTTAAAAAGAAGAAAACTCCGTTCGCAGTTTAAAGCCAAATCGGCATATATTAGAAACGTAAGTTCGCGGAATAATACAGAGTAAGAACGAAAGAGATGATCGCACGCAATAAGCTACACGCGTAAAAGTTCCAGCCAACCTGAGCAGGAAAGCGGATGCAATTACTCTTTATAACTTATTTACGTGTATATATTCAAAACGTCCAATAGTTCCGTCAAACCAAAGTAAGCGTAAGCTATAGTACAATCTAGAATTTCCTACGGTCCTACCTAACCAAGGGTACAACATAAAATATGACTTTGATATTTATAAGAATATAAACGAAATATAAACGATCTGATAGCGTGATTCAGAAACGTGCAACGCCATCTAGTGTGTGCGAATCTAACTAATCACATAGTTTATTCATGAGTAGTTGCTACAATATTTTTTTTTTTAATAATGCAAAAAGGGCTTGGGTTTCATAGTTTTTGCCGTTGAGCAACGCTACTCCCGCTCAGTATAACCTCAATTATAAATAATATTTTGTTTTTATTTTCAGGTCAAATAAATAAAAAGCATAACATTCATTTATATTTTTTTTTATTTTTCAATTTAGTTTTGTACTTTAATAAGGCTTTGTATTGCATGGGTGGCAAATTTTTATTTTCTAATCGAATGACATCTGTACCCTTTAAAATCTTATTAATTATATTGCACCAATTAAACACTGCTAATCTACTTGCAAAACCCAGAAAATAATTTAAAACACTATTTTTATGTTCATCACATTCTAAGAAATCAAATAAATACCCAGACATGACAGCATTTTTTATATTAACTAATACGTTATTTTGATGTGGTTCATGTTCCAGGTATTTATTTATTTGATTCCTCAATTATTTTTGAGAATAATCTCAGAGCATGTTCTGAGGGGTAGGACAATTTCCTTTTTTTTTTGACGTGAATTCACGAAAACTAATCCACTTGTGGATGGGTTCTTCAACTTCTCTTGTTAAATTTTTTTCACATAATTCACATTTTACTCTATTTAATATTTTTCGGACAACCCACCCGGCAGTATATGCCCTTGAATGAACATTCAATCACTCTTAAGAATAAGAATAAGAATAAGAATATTTTTATTGACATTCACACCTTAACATTACAATAACAACAAAAAAAAAAAAAACAGAAGACAGACAATCACTCACAGAAATTCATGTCTATAAATCTAGTTTTGTGTATTAATATTGTGTGAAGGCCAATTAGGACCCTGTCTCAGCTAATGTCGCTACTGTGTTTTATCACAGTACCGACGCTGGTATTATGACAGGGCCTGTGTAGTGACGTATTGTGTGTGTGTGTGCTATAACGTGTGTGTGTGTGTTTATATATATGTAAATGCGTTCTATCTAAAAACTAGTTGTATTTGAGGCATATATATAATTTGTGTATACGTATTAAAATATGGTGGAAAATATAGATATAACAAAAGTAATATTTATAAAATATTACTACAATACACAGATAAATAGTACGTAAAATAATAAACATAAAAATATATAGTATTAATTACAAAAAACTATGTAAACATAAACATCACGTTCCGCTTCGCATCGAATCAAAGATATCGATACCTTGACGTATCGATTCCTTCCGCGTATCCCTCCCTATCACTGTCAATGTCAGCAAAGAGTAGCAGATGTGCCACGCGTAAAAAATGTGTTGCCACGTATTAATATCATTAATATATCAATAGACCCATATAATACTACATTTCATGTTCAAGTAAAATTTGTAGCAGCCATAGAACATGGACTATCGACACAGGACATTCATAGTTTTTGAGGGGGATCATAGTCAATAAAGTTAAAATCATGCTTAATGATCGACATTGTGCGGCAACAGCAAACTGAATGCCCGAAACTTATCCTGCCTAAAATTGCGTGAAACAACAGACAGTAAGTAGATCCAACGAAAATAAGCTTTAAGTTTTGTATGTATGAGCAGCGGTCGCGAATTGCTGCTGTAGCAAATACCGTTTGACCGACTTTCTAAAAGTACCTACTACTCTTCTCTTATACTTAATAAAAGATTTTCTGGGTCAAAGTTTGCTTGTTTGCTCTGATTTTCTTGCTTTGGTTTGTCAATTCGATCTTCATTAGGGACATTTGTTCGAAACAAAGATTTAATTTTTAATAGCTGATCGCCTGCATCATCCTCACAATTAAAAGATCCTGAGTGGAATTTTATAAATCTTGTGATTAGCAGTGATTTAAAAGTGCAATTGAAGGTGTGGCAATCTGGATCATTGTTTCTAAAATTATAGGCCCTGACCTGACCGAAAAAAATTTCTATTGGGTCAGAATTAAAATATCTTGGCCGCATAACTTTAATATTTTTACTTTTTATAAATTGCCACACCCTTTGGTAACTTTCTATAGTTGTAATCCAGTTTTTTAATGAGGGTACAACAGTCTCTTTACCATTTAACTTTTCTATTGCTTCTTTCCAAAACTCATGGTGTGGACTATTTGCTGTTACAGCTTTCCGTAAAGGTTTCCTCTTTGACGATTTGCTACACTTAGCAGCTCCATTCACAGAGTCGAATAAGTCATCGAAGAAGTGTACAACCTCAGCGGTATTTTTTAATGTTGCACTAACTTTAACTTCCGTCAGCATATTGGGCTAAAACAATAAGAGCTATTTAATATAAGTAAGTCTTTTTTTTCCGATTTGTAGACAAAGGAAATTTCTTTTTTTACAATGAAAAAATTATATAGCATACCAAATTCTGAAGTATAAGTCAATGTTGCTGCTACTGACTTGCTGAACACGCGTGCACAGTTTTTTACCTAGAAAGATACATTATTTTTATAGAGAATTCATAGTGAATTTATGCAGTTAAATAATATAGGACTTAAATTGAATTCATAAAATCACCTTCGTCTTTTTAATTTTTTCAGGTATAACATGTTCATCATTTAGTTTTGGCAGTAGCCTCATTTGAGCATGATTACAATCCCTTTTGTATATTTCCACTATGTCATCCCATTTCGAAATTTTTCCTTCAAATGTAATATTTTTTGTTAAAAAGTTATTTCTTAATCCCTTAAGAAGATGAGGTGGGTCGAATATGACACTTAGAGTGTGATCCTTAAGAATAATGACATCATCTGAAAAAAAAAATCTTAATTATAAATGCTTAAAAAATTGTGAATGCAAAATTTATCAAACATAATAAAAAAATTAATATTAAATTGTTAAGTTACTAAAATGAAACTAAACATTATTAATATTTTTAAATTTTAATCAAACATTTGTTGCTATAGAAGACAAAGTTCGACGATACTATGAGGTTTACATATAGTATAGTAATAGTTTATTTTCTATTATATGAGGTATAATAAAAGAAGGAAAGACAATTATAGTTCAGCTCACTTAGCTATTACACTAGCATGCAAATATCATATTAATTTAATTATTAAATTTAAATACAGGCAATTTAAATTATTATTATTTAGTATTATTTAGCATACTTACTGATTACTAGATCACCAGCTCGTAATTGCTCTCGTCTTGTATCTTCTTGTAGTGAATTTAAAGCAGAGCGGAATGCTGTGCCTTGGTCACTAACAAGGGCTACTGGTGCAAGCCCAGAATCACTCACAGCAGATACAATTTGTTTGATGATAGTTTTTAATAACACACCAGATGTAGCACCTTTACAAAAGAAATAGGCTACAGGTTGCTGCCACTTATAAAGTGCTCCTCTTATCATAAACACTAGTGCATGATCTGCAAAGTCATTGGTTTTTATATCACCCACCTCAACCAAACCAGTAATTGTGTCTTTGTGTTTATTATATTGTAGCCCTGCCTCCAATGCCACTTCATCAAATATTATGGTGCAGTATTTTTTGTTTTGCTCCCAAGTGTCAACCTGATATTAAAACAATGGTTAAATTGAAAAGTAATCAATACATAAAATGGGTAAAATACATCATTACTCAATAAAAGTTTACAAATATTAAGACATTCTGGGTAGATGTATCTTTTTAATTATATATTTTCATTTTTGATACTTTGAATGATTCTGATACTAGAGTAGTATAAGAACTTTAACAAAACTTATGCAAGTAGGTTTGGTTCAGCTAGCCTATTCGAATTGACAAACAAAATCCCTTATTCATATTTGCTATTAATTTTGAAATGTCAATATAGGCAATCTCCACTGAGCTGCATTTTGGGACTTGATTTTGTACAGATAAACTGTTATTTTATATTCAGTAAGCAAAAGCAAGACAGTGATTTCATTTTAATTTAAAATATATATAGCAATGGACTAAGGATTAGTGATTTATAAAAATGAGTTACAACAATTTATTTCATTGGTCCTCAGAAGTTACAGAAAAGCCAGGTCAATATATATATATATAAATTTATATTCTGATAAAAGTTTAAAAGATTATGACTCAAAAAAACTAAATTATATTGATAACACATGCATACCTCTTCCTTTATGGCTTGAAATATTTGAGGATTAATACCGGCTTCAATATTCAAATTTGATACCATTTTGTTTAGAGTGGTTTTTGATGGCAATATAAAAATTTTTTGGAGAAATTTATAGCATTTCGGGCTTTGTTTCATAATAGAGAGCCCAATAATCTTCTCCTCTAATGTGAATCTTCGACCTTTGCTTTGTTTAGTACATTGCTTTACTTGCATCCAAATAATTTTTTTTGCTAAGGGGTTCATTGCCTGTGTCAGCTTATCAAATGAATTATCAGCATTAAATTTCATGGCTCTTCTTGCTCTTCGACTGAAATCTAATTGCTTCCTCGATTTACAGTATTCCTTATAAATTCGATGACAATTTGGTGTTAAAGATTTTAACTTTTGAAACAAACGTCTCCTTGTATGTCTTCTTGGTGTTACGTTTATTGGTACAGCATCTGAATATCAAAATAAAATCTAAGATATAAAATTTACTTATAAGGGCTTTTCTCTGTAAACTGGGCAACTCATTCTAAGATAACTGTCTAGGCAACTTTTTTGCTTTTAGGTTTCATTAATATTATTTGGGTTATAGATATACGTCTATTCATTAAAATACAGTAGGAGAACCAAAGATATTCCTATTACTTTAGGAAATATTAAGCATATTCTGAAAAAATCATACAGGGGATTGTTATCTATGACAGGGGACTGTAAACTCAAAAAAAACAATTTTTGTATCAGAATGCAATGTTTGTTTATTATAATTCAACTTTAAAGGTTAAGAATTAAGTAACGAAATAATTAGATAATCAACTTCACTACCTATATAAACTTTTGTACTGAAAACTTAATATTTAACTTCTTATATTAAAATCACATTAAAAAGACGTTAAGTAACTTTGAATCTTACAATAATAATCAGTCTCATCATAATGAGATATCATCTCCTTAATATAGCAAAAATAAGTAAAGAAAACAGTATCATGACAGTCTTATTGTTTTTCGAAAACATCTACGGGTAAATCAAATTTGTAAAATATTCTATTTCCTTTTAAAACTATATTTGGGTTAGGCAGCTTCTGTATTACTTGGTCCATTGTAACGTCTGCCACATCATCTTGATCATATTTAAATAATTGGCCTTTATTATCACAGAGCTTTAAGAATGTAACCCGGATTTCGTCATCTTCTTCATCAATCTTGTCAATTACACTCACATATCTATATTCCGTATTTGTATTGCCAAGTAATTTCACGACAATATAATCTCCATTTTTAAATGGCTGTACTATAGCACAACTGGGCCCAGCTTCATTATCAGATTCTGAATCAGTGAACACGTCTTCTACATCGAGTTTTTGCTTTTGTTCGTAAACAATTTTCCCGATATTAAAGTGCGTACAACAATCATTGTCGCAAAAACAGCTTAGATTTTTCATCACTATCTCAGTAGAGTTTGATTTAATGCCAAATTGAGTACAGAATTTTCCAGTGACTTGATGGACTTTGAGAGTGCCAACAAAATTTTTCACATTGGTTTCTTCTCGACCGATTTCAGCACTCATTTCTTTAATCGCTTCATCTGGTATAATGGATAAACTAATTGCAGGACATCTCTTTTTAATGGCTTCTACAAATTTTTCCAGATTTTCAACATCGTTTCCAGTAGCGACCACAGCATCAGCTGTCCTCTTGCAGGTAGCTCCAACGCCGTCTGGAGCGCCTTTACCGTGGCCACTTTCCGTATAGTTCCAAGTAAAATTTTGCACATGTGGAAATCGTTTCGGTATTTTTGTCGCCATGATGTAAAACATTGTTTTGTTTCTATACTGCGTTACTGGTCCATCACTCAAAAAATGTAGGTTTTTAATTTGAAGTGGCAATGAATTAAAAATCGGATTAAGATGTGCCCAAATAGCAGCTGGAGAATGAGAAATATTGGTGTGTAGTGTGCAGTAACATTTAACTGTGTCTTTCAGATATACAACAACCGTGTGTAGACTAATTTGGGTGCGTGAACCGCCAAAGTGAAAAGCCTGAATTTCTTGAGAATATTTAGTTGAATAATTCTCAGAAAAATCCATATGCATAAGAGCATCTTCTTCTGTCAGCGTACTTTTAAGTTTTCTTATTGCACTGAACTGGTGTACAATATTTCTTTCATGACAAAAAAGTTCTCTAGCTCCTCTTGCAGTTCCATAATAAGGGTGCGCGGTTTCACATTAAAGGATTTCTTAACGTATTTCGTAATTCGACGAGCCTTTTCGGATTTTGGGTCGACGAAATCAACTTTTTCAGATATCCACTTTTTATAACTGATTTGTCTTCTGTCATCGAATTCTTTATAAGCAGGAATCTTATTGACACAATTTTGACATTCTCCAGACAAACATTTCGGATTATAGCGGTCACAACATAGATCCTCGAGTAATCTCTGATAGCTGTTATAATTTAAAATCTTTGCATTAAATAAAGCAGATATTTTTAAGTCTAAATTTTCGTGGGTAATGCACAAACAGGTATTACGTTTATCAACTTTGGGCATGACGACCCAAAACGGTCGTAGTCTGCAAAAAGTTTGGTAACTCAGTGTGAAATTACTCTTCTGTTGTTTGAATTTCTCGTACAAGCCCAGTAACGAATCAAGCATATATCGCTTTTGTTTTCGTTCTGATTTTCTCGTTATGAATTCTTTCTTTCCCGCTCCAAGTCTACTATTAGAATCGTCTTCATAAAAATTTACAACTTCTCTTACATATTCATTTGAAATTTTCTTTTTTCTTTCCAGTCGATGAGCCATTTTTGTCTTCATAATTCTTTTATAGGTTATTACACCGGGATTTTTCATTCGCCATAACTTATATCTATCAACTATCTTTCCTGTAACAATTTTTGTAAGAAACTTTTTTTCTTTTACTGTCTTCATCTCTGAAAAATTCTTTTGTATTTGTTCTTTTAATACTTCACCGAAAAGAGCTTTTTTGACTAGATCTTTTCTTGATTCTGGAGTATCTGCCATTTTTTGCAACTTCGTATTTGGTGTATCTTTAGGCTTTGCGTTTATATTTTTTTGTAATCGCGATAAACGTTTTTTGTACTTCAATACTTTCTTCTTTAGTAATTCAATTTCTTGGTCTTTTTCCTTCTTTAATTTATATCTTAACTTCTTGTTTTTATTATTATTATTTTTAATTATTTCAGCAACTTCAGCTGTTGGCATTTGAGGTGGAATAGATACATCAGAATCTGGAGTATTTTCTCTAATAAATGAGTTGGTAATAATTGTTAATGCTTTTTTCTTATTGCGATACTTGGTGCAATGCTCCTTCCACTTCTTTTTTGCGTCTCGGTGTTCTCGTGGAGTCATATTCTCAACAAGCTTCCTAGTTCCCTTTTCTTTTTTCTTAAGATACTTAAGGCGTTCTTTCTCCCGTAATTGCAGCAACCGCGCAAACTTCAGACTTGTTGCGTTCGGATACACGCATAAATGTCACTGTTTAATGTTTAGAATAAATGACACATAATTTAAATTCTAGGCAGGGGGACTGTTCACAAAAAGTGAGGACAAAGTTTCATTGTCTTTTTTTCGAGTTGTAAAATAATATAAATGTTAAATAAATAGGTTTTCTTTACAATCAAACGATATTGATTGAGTAATATAACAATTTCATTAAGTCCAATAGTTACTGACTCCATTAATTTAATCTGAAACAACTGTACTGCTTTGGTGACACGTCAGGGGACTGGTTTTTAAGACCTATAAAAACAATTTTGACACAATAAAGCTTATTTTTATGGATTTTTAACAGTGAGCAGGGGTAGATGAAGTTATTAATATTAGAATTTATTCACAAAATATTTAAGATCTTTTATTTTTATATATCATATTAGTCTGAGACAGCGAGATGCCCAGTTTCCAGAGAAACGCCCATAAACTTTAATAGTTATTTAAGATAAGAGTGCGGAAAGTAAGGTTTTACGAATAAGGGCCAAGGTTTTACAAATTAAATCTCATAAAAAAAATATATTATTATTAGGTAATTTAATTAAAAATAAGTAATATTTTTACCTGCAATGTTAGCCACAGGAATTTTCTCCACAGCATAAGATGCAGATGGTATATCTGTTGCAAAACAAAGAAACATATTGTTTAAAGAAAATCTATTTATATATCTTATCTATTAAATTGTTATTATTTATATATATATTCTGAATAAATACACAAAATCACTACAGATAATAATAAAAGATCTTAAAATAAAATTTATTTAGAAACAGGCAATTAAATTGAATTAGGGTCAAAAGTCACTACATCGGGTAAAATATACTAAAAATATACACAGAGTGTTACTAACAATAACAATTTTGTTAGTCAAGTTTACGTTTGAGAGTATCTTTAACAATCACTCAACTCATTTTTTTTTAAATAATGAACAAATGGGCTGGTTGAGAGAGGAAAAGAGAAAAAAGAAAAAATGACTTACCAATATTAATTCTTGGTCGTTTCTCGATAACTTCAGGTTTGCAATAGTTATGATCAAAGTGCAATCGTTTCTTAATATAATTATGATCACTATGAACACAGCCTGAAAATTTAAAGTATAATAAATGATATTGTTTTCTTTGTTACTCTTTGTTACAAAGGACAAAATAGACAGCAATACATAACACAATAAGTTATATCTAGATTGACAGTTGTTGTTAGATGGAAAAAGGTGTCAGTTAAGGTATTTAGATTTAAAAAAATAAACAGATTGCTTAGATGATACAATATATAAAAACAAGCTGTATCAGTAATGAATTAGACAAATACTTATGTAATATATAATTATGCTTGGATGTAATGAGTCATGTCTTTTCATTCTGGCCGTCTCTGATGTGGTTTAGTTGTAACTGATTGGGAAATGATTTATCGTGTCTTTCAAAAAACACGTAGAGGTTCAGAAGCTTTGTGCGAGATGTTATAGATGCGAAAATGACAACCTATCAATTGAATGCTATAATAATAACGAAATAATTTATTTCTCACCACCAATGACACAATATAAAAAAAAAAAGACACAAACAGTATATTTAGAAATTAGGTCACATGTGGGAGACTGGTGCCCGTGTAGGTTTTTAAGACCCGTATTACAGATCAAAAAAATTAAACAATACAAACACTATATTGCAAATAAATGACAGCTGAAGTACACAATCGGATCGGACGATCACAATCACGGTCGGAGAAATAAACATTTCATAACATGTCTCGTTGTATCTTCAAAAAAACTTTATTGTTGATAATTAAAGCTAAAATGAATGTGTCCAGATAATCGGGATTCTACTGTACTATATAAATGTAAATGACAAAACTTATACGTACTTGTTTGATCCGGGGTGACAATGCTGGATTGAGGAACACCACTGGATATCTCGTTAGCTGTAAATAACGTGGGGACGGCATCAGGCCGCAGTCGAGCTCTATCACGTGTCGGTGCGAGAAATCTTTTCTCAAAATGCTTTTGACACACAAATTGTTTTTGAAGCTGCTGGAAGCTCAAGCTACGTAGTTTTTCACAGTTAATACTTTGTAACCACTTTTGGAGTCCTATCTCAGATTTTGGAAACTTATGAAAATTGAGGTCCTTTCGCCTACTAACACAATTTACAACACAGCACTTATTGTACATGGTGCAAGATGTTATTACAGCTTCAGAAATTGGAGGATAAGTTACGGAAATAAATCAACGCAAAACTTCACTCAAACAAATTCGAAACTGTAATGACAGTTTGTCTTTGGTTTACAACAGATAAGAAAGGGGAAAGAAGTAGAGGAGGAGGGGAAAAAGAACTGTCATTTACGATATGTGAACCATAGACATAAGGTTAACACTTTTCTTTGAAGATTACTGCCCGTGGTGTTGTGTGAGTCAAATGATGCAAATGGCGGATGCCTCCCCTCGCCCCGCAGGGCGGCGTACCGAAGGTTGCCGAAGGATGCCGAAGCATCCCGAAGCATTCTCAAGGCTGCCGATACAGCAGCCTCAAGCATACCGAAGCGGTATTTTTGTTATTACGACCACATATCACGGAAATTTCTACTTTATTGCCATTATGTTATAGTATATTGCTATTTGCCACCTAAAATCCTTTTCCTTGTCGATGCCGATAATGGGCGCCGGGCCTTAGATTGCACTGCTTATGTTTTAAAATTAAGATTGCCAAAAAAATTATCTTATTTCTCGTTCATAAAAAATATCATATATAGTGACTTAATAAATCAACACTACTAATATGTAAAGAAAAAAAGCTAAGAACTTCGATTCGAATAATCGACTACTAATTGTTATTGTAGAATGAATATAATGTTTCAGTCCAGATAAGCATAATCGGATATCTCAAGTGGTATTGTTTATAATTACAATCATGTTACTGCTTCGCTTAAATGAAAGCTTGCAAAACTGTAAATGGATCGTGCTTCGTGTTCATCGAAGTAATAGAAATATTATACCTTTGCTTTGTATTCCTTCTAACTAATTTAGAATTGTCTTATTACACACATAAACATAAACGATCTATATTATTTGTATATAGTTAAGTCCTGGGTAGCTTAGTGGTTATAGCAGCCGCCCGGATTTTTCATTAAGAATAAATACTTTTATATTTCCAAATAAATAACTACTATTTCCAAACATGATACTTTAAAAATATGTCACTGTAAAATCTGTTATAGAAAATGATTTTGTTGAATAAGACTATAATAAAAGAAAAGACAAATAAGTGAATTACTTTTTGTAAATAATATACCGACAAGTTGAAAATTTTTAATTTGTTTTAATGTTTTTTTTTTCTGTAAAAATATGTATTTACCACTGTTATCTTAAAAAGACCAAATTATATTAAATTATTTTATATATAATTATTGTAGTTTTTCCATTGATAATTCTCAGTAGTTTTGTATCTCTATTAATTTGAATAAATCTATGATTGGTTAACTTAGTGCTATTACTTTTCAAATAAGAATTTGAATTGTTGAGATATAAAAAAAATCAAATTAATTCAATTTTATATAACGGCATTTATAAATATTTGCAAATAATCCTTTTTTCTGACGTCCAAACTTTATTTCTTATTAATATTTTAATAATTATTAATAATTATCTTTCTGAACTTGGATAATATATAAAAAATCATTCAGAATTAAACGTTGACCAGTAATAAGTACAATGAGTGCATGTGACATGCGCACGTTTTGCTATATCAGCGTTTACAGTGTCGTTCACTTTTGAACGCAATTATGAATTTGCAATAAGATTTTACTTATGCTTCGATGAATTATAAAATTATTGAATTTAATAAAATATTATTAAAAATAATTGTCAATAAACCTTTACTATCCAATATAGATCAACAATATCTTAATTTTAATTCTTACAAATTTTGTTAAGGAGCTATAGAAAAGAAAAATAATGTTAAAACCGTCGTGAATATAACTAAGAGTTACCTTTTTCAATGATCTCGACTATCTGGAAAACTCAAAACTGTAAAACATAAAAGTCATTCATTCATATTTAATAAAAAAAAATAAGCAGTAAAACAATGAAAACAAAGAGAATCGTAGTAATTTATGTATTTACTTCAAAATCCAACTATGAAATTTTTTTTCAGTGCAATCTAATATATTATTAAATATACTTTTGGATGTATTAAAAGAATCACTAAATAATTAATTGTGCAACATTCACAGAGAAATTAAATATTAAAAATAACTTTCAAGTTTTGCAAAAAAAAAAACAAGGACTTTTTAAATTCAAAATAACTTCATGTGACTATTGATTAATTCTAAAAGATTAAAAAGCTTATCGTCAACAACAGTTTTAATTCACTGAATATATTAAATTGAAAGAATTAATTATGTATTCTATTCTAATAAATCAAAAATAAATTCTTCTAAATAATATCGTCTTTATGTTATTTTTTGCTAAATTACGAGTTCATTAAAAAATGTTACACTGAAGGTGTCAATTATTTAAATTATTTAGTTCAAAAATTTAATTTTCGTTAAACTTATATAAAGTTTTCTACTTTCTAATTCATGTGTTCTTACATAATTTTAGGGTGTAAATAAAATTAAAATATGTTAAATCGTGAGCTAGACTGAAGTGATAGCAACATCATTCTTCGTGATCTTGTCCATACTTTGTCATCGTTATACCAACATAGGTAATCGAACAGCTCCCGGCTGCATCCACTTCCGATACCTACGACTCTCGGCACCCTGCTTGACCATCAACTCATTACCAGAGCCATTTCGAACGTCAGCAACAAACTCTTACTTTCACAGTTCAGTTATTTTTTCACTTCCTTTTGTTCTTTTTTTTTTTTGAAGAATTTATTTCACTTTTAGTTCTAAGTCTATATATGTATATTTTACTTGCAATGTAATTATCTCATATTTTATATTTATATCTTCTTTATTTATTCTATTTTATATATAGATTATAGTCACTTCACAAAATAGTTTTTATTTTTGACTGTCCATTATATTAATAAATTAAAAAAAAAAACCATCTGCTCAGCGCTGCCGACAGGCGGCACTGGCAGGGTCGCCATGCAGTGTTGGCGGTTCGGTTGTATAAAATGACAGTCTGACTGCTATTATAATAATGTCTTTAATTACGTTTATATTGGCTTATATATAATAAGGAGTGATGAGTGTGTGTGTGTACACAAACTACACAAGCATTACTTGTGCCATCGGCGAGGGAGCTACAAGACATGCTTACTACTATAAATGAAGCATTCAAAGAGAAAGGAATGAAAATCAACGAAGACAAGAGGAAAGTAATGGTAGTAGAGAGAGAGGAAGAAAGCGTGACAATTGAAGGAGAAAGAGTGGAACAAGTGAAGGACTTTATATATTTGGGGAGTTTGATAACAAGAGATAGAAGGTATGATGGAGCTATTTAGAAGGTATGATGGAGATATTGACAGGAGAGTGACAGCTGATAATAAGGTAAACGGTGCCTTGCACGCAGTGGTGAGCAGCCAGGCTATGTCGGAAGAGTCATGAATGGCTGTTCATAATGGTGTGCTTGTACCGACACTTTGGTATGGAAGAGAAAATTGGGTGTGGCAGAAGAAGCACAAAAGTCGTTTAAATGCAGTAAAGATGCGTTCGTTAAGGAGAATGTGTGGAGTTACCCTAGTGGACCGGATAAGTAGTGAATGCAATCCCGCCCCAATATTTCAATCCCGGTATTTGCGGGACTAAGGGTCCTCAGTCCCGCGGGATCCCGGTATTTGCGGGATCCCGCATGATGTTGAAAGTCTTAAAGCAAAGTGATAGGAACCCTGTATCATAAATGCATGTACTTAACAAAAACTGTATGTAACTAAAAATTAAACAAGAAGTGATATTCAAAATAATGTATTGAAAGTTAAACATACAAAATAATTAGTTTAGGCATTATTTTGGAAATAACTGCGCATGAAACAAAGTACGTTGATAGTTTCATCTGCCAAACGACTCCTAACTTTACACGCCAGATAGCCAGCTGCAGAAAACGCTCGCTCTGCTTCCACGCTTGTTGGTACAACGGTTAGTAAAGAGTTGTAGGCGAATTGGAGGTATGTGCCTTTTGATCCACCAGACTCAAACAAATTCATTTCTTTCTTAATCAAAGCTTCTAGAGAATGAACTCTAGAATGAGGAGTGCGACAAGCAGTTTTAAAACTCGATAGAGTTTGTTCGAGTTCATCACGAAGAGACATCGGTTCAGGCTCCGTAGTTTCTTGCATCATTGCGGCCACTGTAGCAAGAGGTACATCATCGTCATCTTGAGTAGAGGTTGAAGGCGTCATATACACATCAGATGAGGTTAACGCTGATTCTGTGTGTCCGTCTCTGTTACTGAACTGTAATCTTTCTATGATTTTTATAATTTCTTTGCGGACTACACTCTTTGTAGGTAACTTGAAAGTTTCGTCGTTCATAAATGCAATTAGATCTTCTTCGTACTTGCCAGGGTCATGTAGGTACAATAAAGCTGCAGTCATGTTGGTGCGTCGCTCTGTAATGCGTTTTCTCAATGAGGTAGCAAGTTTTTTAGCCAAAGGTGTTTCTTGTCCTTCTAATTTGCTAATCACGAACTTCAGAGTAGATTCTGCTGTGATGAGATTCGTCTCACGCCGGCACAAAACTTCGACAGCTAGTTTCACAGGCTGGAATACTCGTTCCAAATCCGTCAATACATTATATTCTTCTTCATTGAAGAAGTACTCTGGATTTGACGCCAACCCTACATCGATCAAAGTTTTAGAGACGCATAGTTTGACCCTATTGAATGTAGTTATCATCTGTGAAAGGCTCGACCATCTTGTTTTACAGTCTAGCATCAGTGTAACGCTTTTTCCCAAGTCATTCATAATATATGCCTGCAATAAATCATTTTTGGTCGGCGATTTCTTGAAAAGTTTGACCACTTTTCGAATTTTTTGTATTACACTTGAGTATTCTAAAGACAAATCTACTTCTCTTGTGGGAAGAACTAGATGAAAGCCGCTGTCCTCAACTTCATCATCATCATCAGAGTCTATGTCTAATAAATCACTCTCTACCCTAGATTCATCCAACCTTACCTCGTTTTGTACATTTATTTCGTCTTGTGATGTTTCAGATGAATCTGGTTTATTGTAAACGACATCAATTACAGCAAGTTGAACTCCATGAGCATAACAAAGTTGTTGATCGGGCTTAATGAGACGGCCAACTTTTACCATGACCTTGGCACCGTCTGTGGTAATATTGACGACATCTTTATCAAGTGATACATCATACTCTGAAAGTTTTTCTGTTAAAATCGTTACACAGGATTGTGCTGGCAAGCTTCCAAAAATACGCACCAGGCCCAAGTTCCAAAAAATAGGCTTACCATCAAATGCGTGTATATTTACATTTAGGAAGCGCCTATTCCTCGAGGAAGTCCATTCGTCGAAGGTGAGAGTAAAACGATGACCGGTTTCTTTCAACTTCGATAAGTCTTGAATAACTTTCATTTTCAGAGTCATACCAAAATTCATTACCATCAGTTTTATCGAGTTTGGAGATGAAGGTAATTTATAGCCGCCTGCTATAAAGAGATCTCGCAAGTCTGAGGACGTGCAGAAAACACTAAACGGTAGGCCATCCTTTGAAACCATCCGTGACACCTTCTGCTCTACGGTATTATTTTCTCTATGAAAATGATCAGTAATTTTGTGTTTTTTTGCCGACGAAGCTGAAGAAGAAGAGTAGGCATGGGCATCATCTTGTGTATCTGGTGTAGAAAGTGACGGTGCCGAGGAATTAGACGTCGATGTCTCTGAAGCTGGTCGAGCTGGATCGCCTGAAGCGAGAGAGTTGTCAGATTCACTTGCTTTGGTGTCAATCTTATGTTTAGATTTCAGATGAACGTGCAAGCCCTTAGTTGAACGCCCTGTGGTTTTTATGATTGATTTACATATCTTGCATTTAGCAGTCTGCGAATCTTCTGCCTTTAAAAAGTGTCTCCACACTATACCTGCACTGGCAAAGTCTTTATAAACAATGTTCGACATAATTAAATACAATAGTCCCGTTTAATTCACTAAAACAAATAAAACTTAACACGTTATTAAGTTACGTCACGATTGCAAAATGCAACTGACAAAAAATAGGTAAACAAACCCCGCGCCGCACGGGTCGGGCGTTCAAAAGAAAGCTCCGCCCCCGCGCCCTTCGTTCCCGTCCGCAACTTCTCTCTAGCTTAGTCAGTTCGCGCGCTTCCGCGCACCAAACAAGACGTGGCGTTTGTCGATGTTCAGTCCCGCTAATCCCGCGGGATCCCGCTCGATTTACGTGCGGGACTGGTCCCGCTAAAATCATGCGGGATCCCGTTATTTCGGGATCCCGGTATCCCGGTATTGCATTCTCTACGGATAAGGAATAGTGTGATTAGAGAGCGCTGTAAGTTGAACAATGATGTGGTAACTAGGATTGAAAGGGGTATGTTGAGATGGTTTGGACATGTGGAGAAAATGGATGCTAAGAGATTTACGAAAGGTATTTATTGTGCGATTATAACTGGAAGGGTCAGAAGAGGGCGCCCGAGGAGAACTTTCGGTTACCAAATAAATGATCTTCTCCGAAAAGCGCAGGTTCGAAGTACCCGTAATCGACGAGAATGCATGAAAATATACATGAATGTGGAAGAAGCGAGAGAGATTTGTCAGAATCATAGATTGTGGCACTCCATAGTCTGCCTACCCCCATTTTGAACTAAAATAAGTAGGTACCAAAACCTTCTCCTAAATGCAACAAATACTTTTCTGAAAACTGCATCAAAATCTGTTCAACCAAACGCGAGATAGTTGCAGAGAAATATACTTACATACATACGGGTAAAACTGAGAACCTCCTTTTTTAAATCTGTCAATAAAGAAGCCCATATCTATCTACGTACCAAATTCCCTTCCCCATTTATATTATTAATAAGCTTTTACCTGCAATGTAACTGAATCAATATTACTTTTGCTTGAAGCACATATCCAAATTTGCTGACCATTTGCATAGGTTTTGTTTTTGTAATATTGGTGTCCTGCATAAAGCACCACCGTACCCCTTCCTCTCTTTAAAAACACATGATTCGATTCTTCTTCGTTTACTTCTATCTTTGCTCCACACGTAATATTTATTAATTTACATGACAAATGTCAATGAGTGACGTATACCTACTTCATAATTTGTTTTATATTGGTCTACAGTGATCCTTCACAGAGGATTGATAAGAAATAATGAAATTGACAATTTCCTCTCCAGACACGAATACACTTACCTATTCGTTTATTATGATGACTGTACCATTATTTTCACAGTAGTTCTATTTGGAACAAAATCCACGTTTCCAAATAGTTCGATCTATCAGTATAACATATTGGAATAAAAAATTCCAAACAGTTCGACTATCGAACTACTGGTAGGACTAGGTGGAATAAAGGGTTTCTTTCGCTTGTTCTTCTTGTCAGCTAAAATACGTCCTGAACAAGATATTTTCTTTTCATTTCATTTCACTAAAGTAATTCGAACCAACAATGGACTAGCATGGACTCAAAGCGAAAAGCGTTCTTTGTTTATGTGTTTGAGATTCGATGACGGTTGGCCTTGAAATTACGAAATAAACGTAATAAAAATCAATTTTCATATACTAAAAATGAATCCTCGATAAATTGATTAGGGGAAGGGGGGCAAGGCGGGGTAGTTAAGGTTTGATGCCCAATAAAAGTACACCTATTGTATTTTAAGAATTCGTTATACTGAAGTAATTATCTTTGATTATCAGTCTTTGTTATTATAATCTTCTTAGAACTCTTAGTAACACATTATAATAAAAAACTAGAAAAGGTCCCTTCTCCCATCTTGCTCCATCTATGGGGCGAGATGGGGTACCCCTATGGGCAATATGGGGTACCACTAAGACAATATTCACAAATAAAGGTTGCGTCTTCATCCTCGTCTTCTATGCCGGCACAACTGCAGTGAGCCCATTTTCCGCATGCCGAACAAGCAGCACAGCCTTCATTAGAGTCCAAAGATAAGTCATTGCAATACAAGCAAGGTGGATTTGATGTGTCGCTATCACTATAATTTAAGTTCCCTCGTTTCCTTTCTTCTCTTCTTCAGCTAGTTTTCTGTATAGTTTCCTCTAGATCATTTTTAAATGGCGAAGAAGTGTTAATAGCGGTCTTTCCTCTTTTCCTAGTCACGCGGGAAATATTACGTGTTGTGGGAAATGGCATTATTTGCTTTGGACTTACAACTGAAAATGACGATCCTCTGGAGTTCGTGGTCTATTTTCCTGCCAACTAGAACATCCCGGTGTAGGGGTTAATGGTGTACCGGATACTACTTTAGACGCTATTTCATCTACATTGACATCTTCAATCGTAGTTGAGACCACTGTAGGAACATCTGTCCGAAGTCTTGAAGACTCGGTTTCAGATCCAGCAAGAATTGCACTATTGTTAGAAGCTGGTTACTTCGGTTCATTTAATGTAATTTCACTCACCAATGACGGCGCAAAGTCGTTTTCAGAGAAAACTGTTGGATCATAAGGCCAAATACCGCATTTTTTAAAACCATTAACAGCGGTTGACATATTTGATGCCTGTACAAAGGCTTTTCCAAATATTTCCGCAATTTGTCGGACTGTGACAACCATTCCAGGATTGCCGCGAAGCCAGATTGTGACTTGTTGATCATAATAGGTGCTCAATGGTCTCATATAAGCAATGTCCGCAACTTGAAGACGGTGGGTTGTGTGTGGAGGGAAACAAAATTTTCTTGATTCTTTTATAACATCTATGTTTTGTGTGTGTGTACTATGTTCCTTCAAAAATAATAGAACAGGACGCTCAGGTGTTGCTCCACAGAATTCTACAAACCTCTTAAACCATTTAAAAAAAATGTCTGCTGTCATCCAGCCAGAATCGCTACACACGCCCCAAGATCCAGGTGCAGCATTTAGCATGAGTTGGGGGTCCATGCGTTTACGTGGAAACACCATCATTGGTGGCATATAATGGCCAGTAGCACTGAAGCAGATTTCAACAGTGATGGTTGTGCCTCGCGGAAGTCAATGATCCTACTTGCTTTCTGCCTTTTTGGCTATTTTTTAGACCTTGTTTTAGGCACAACGGAAATTCCAGTTTCGTCGCAATTGTACACTCTATCGGCTGTTAAATGATGTTCATCATAAACGTTGCCCAAAAAGTTAAAAAATTGTTCAAGAGCTTGTTTATTAAAACCTGCAGCACGTGCAGCCGAGGTGTATTCTGGCTGCATTATGGATAGCTCTGGGTGTCTTTTTAAAATCGCTTGTGCCTAGTCTTTCCCAGCTTCTTCTTTTTCATTGTTAAAAGGATGCTGTTTATTGTTTTTAACCACAAGCCTGTAAAATAAGCCTCTTAAGTCTTTTATCGTCAATACATAAAGCCTGGACTCCATATCTAATATGTTATTGAATAATACTCGCTCTTCTTCTTCAGAGAACACTTGCTGTTTTGGGCCTAACACAACTTTAAATTTATTTCTTAATTTTTTTTTTCTGAACTGTCACGAACCATCTTCACTTTCCGTTCCAATGTAGTCTGTGGGACTGAAAATGACTTAGCTGCTAACATATAGCCCATTGTTCCTTTTAGCACAGCTTCCACCGCATTTTTCATATTCTCTTCTGACCAATCTCCTCTATTTGTTTTCATTTTATAGTTTCTCACCATTCTAGAACAAATTATTTTTATATAGTAGTTTAAAACCATAAGTAATTTAAAACGGGATTATGAATGGAGCATGATGGGGTACCCCATACCCCACCTTGCCCTTACAGATCGTTCTGAATTTAAAAAAAAATAATAGATAAAAGCATTAAGGAATACAGACAAAAGCAAGTTATTACCCGTAAATGTAGATATTGCCACATGTAAATCAATTTAACTCTTTGCAGCACAGAATTTTGTTTTCAGAGAAAAACAATTATTTTTGTTTATTCCTAAGGTATAGTTATATAAGGTTATGTCCGATTTTTGAATGTAGGGTAATGGGGGGTCGGATGTGGGGTGGTTCGAACAGGCTCTTTTTTTGTACTGCACCTGCTGCAACGCCTGGAAGTACCTCGCACTAGTAGATGATTGGCGACAGCTAATCTAATGGATTGGGGAACATCGGGTTTGTGTCTCCCTAAGGAAAACAAACTTGGGGATGAGGAATTTGTTTTTGATTTACGTGTCATAAAGTTTTTATTGCTAACATAAGCTGGCGCCAACATGTCTTGGTATACTCTGCGTCTGAAATCTTTCAGACAAAGTTTATCATGACACGTATTAGGATCTTTTTGAAGATCTTTGTAACTACGTAACACATGATATTTTGAACAAGAGATCATGGCATACTAACAATAAGTTATAGACAATTTAACTAATCTTAATCTAAACAACAGCTTATCTGACTATTTACCTGACTAAATTATTTACTTGTCTAAGAAACGTAATGGCCTTTTGAATAGCAGATGGTCCAGACGAAATTTTCACTTCTACTGAATCAACGTACAGCTTCAGAACGTCGTAACAAAATATATATTGCCAAACGCTAAACAAACTGTGGTACCTGCGTGTACGTATATAACCAACTATTGATGCTATTGAAACCTTTTGTTCGATTTCAAATTTAGCGATGCTTATGTCCACCACACAGAAGCAATGGGTTCTTCCAAGCCCCGCGTTGCAATGGGCGACCATCGGAGGTGCCTGGGAATATTGAT
This sequence comes from Diatraea saccharalis, assembly GCA_918026875.4. Taxonomy (NCBI): domain Eukaryota; kingdom Metazoa; phylum Arthropoda; class Insecta; order Lepidoptera; family Crambidae; genus Diatraea; species Diatraea saccharalis. The sequence continues at coordinate 2,281,978 of OU893336.1, forward strand.
AGCCATTAATCATAGACTCCACATCAAGCTCTTCTTGAAATCGCCTCACTTCCAACAAAAATTGAAAAAACTCGGTAGTATCTGATGGCACATTGTGATCTGGCCACGCAATGAAATTGAAATGCGTCACTTTCTGGACGGCTTCTGTCCCATCTGTGATATGCGGGGTTGTTTTCACGTAACTGGAGAACCGCTCAACCTTGGTCGTAGTTACTTGGAACTTTTGGAACTTGAGTGATTGCTGCTCCTCCTCATGCCAGTAAGGATAGCATTTTTCTTTTCCGTTTTCTTTCTTCTGGCAGAGCATGACGACTATCTGACTATTTACCTGACTAAATTATTTACTTGTCTAAGAAACGTAATGGCCTTTTGAATAGAAGATGGTCTAGACGAAATTTTCACTTCTACTTAATCAACGTACAGCTTCAGAACGTCGTAACAAAATATATATTGCCAAACGTTAAACAAACTGTGGTACCTTCGTGTACGTATATATCCAACTATTGATGCTATGGAAACCTTTTGTTCGATTTCAAATTTAGCGATGTTCATGTCCACCACACAGAAGCAATGGGTTCTTCCAAGCCCCGCGTTGCAATGGGCGACCATCGGAGGTGCCTGGGAATATTGATAGCCATTAATCATAGACTCCACATCAAGCTCTTCTTGAAATCGCCTCACTTCCAACACAAATTGTAAAAACTGTAGTATCTGAGGGCCATCACATCGTGATCTGGTCACGCAATGAAATTGAAATGCGTCACTTTCTGGACGGCTTCTGTCCCGTCTGTGATATGCAGGGTTGTTTTCACGTAACTGAAGAACCGCTCAATCTTGGTCGTAGTTACTTGGAACTTTTGGAACTTGAGTGATTACTGCTCCTCCTCATGCCAGTAAGGATAGCATTTTTCTTTTCCATTTTCTTTCTTCTGGCAGAGCATGACGACTTTCTGACTATTTACCGGACTAAATTATTTACTTGTCTAAGAAACGTAATGGCCTTTTGAATAGAAGATGGTCCAGACGAAATTTTCACTTCTACTGAATCAACGTACAGCTTCGGAACGTCGTAACAAAATATATATTGCCAAACGTTAAACAAACTGCGGTACCTTCATGTACGTATATAACCAACTATTGATGCTATGGAAACGTTTTGTTCGATTTCCAATTTAGCGATGCTTATGTCCACCACACAGAAGCAATGGGTTCTTCCAAGCCCCGCGTTGCAATGGGCGACCATCGGAGGTGCCTGGGAATATTGATAGCCATTAATCATAGACTCCACATAAAGCTCTTCTTGAAATCGCCTCACTTCCAACACAAATTGTAAAAACTCTGTAGTATCTGAGGGCACATCGTGATCTGGCCACGCAATGAAATTGAAATGCGTCACCTTCTGGACGGCTTCTGTCCCGTCTGTGATATGCGGGGTTGTTTTCCCGTAACTGGAGAACCGCTCAACCTTGTTCGTGGTTACTTGGAACTTTTGGAGCTTGAGTGATTGCTGCTACTCCTCATGCCAGTAAGGATAGCATTTTTCTTTTCCGTTTTCTTTCTTCTGGCAGAGCATGACGACAATCTGGACGTGCTCCATCCACAGCATTCTATAGAAGTTGTAGCACGTCCGCTGAGTAGGGGCCTCTGTAGAAATGAATCTTTTTGGACATTGGAAGACATCAACGTAGTTTGCGTTTATGTAGTTACCCCACTCTTTCTCTGTAGGCAGGATCATTCAGGAGTGATCGAAACATACCTTATGAATGAATTGGTTCAAACCAGGGTTACTATTGTTGGCTTCGAATGACCCTACAACTTCTTTGTTCAGTATCTGCTGATGTTCTTCCACAATTATTTCTTCGCGATCGCTGCGTGCCATCAGCGCAACAAAATCCGAGTGCTTCAGATCCTTGAACTCGGTATCCATAGTAGTTATCAACAATAAAGGTAATTTGAATAAATGGAATATTATATAATTATTTCAGTCTTCAGTGGTTAAATATTGATCGAGGACTGATGACATACACCCGTATTTATCAACAAGCAAAAGCCATTACTTAAGTAAAAGTAATTGCTCAAGTAACAATTTTTTATTCTATAGTTAAGAATTTGCTTGACATTATAACTGTCTACAGTTAGAATTCCTAGCTGAGTAATAGTCACCGTTACCTTTGCTTAAGCAATAAGAATACATTATAAATGACAGTTTCACTTGCGTGGTTTTAAATTGCTTAAGTAATTTCTTTATATTCCTAGGTTGTTAGTTGGCGTTAGAAGTATTTAGTTGGCGTGCTATTTTAGAATGGAAAGCATCGAAGCGATCGAAGCTACATTTGCTGTTATAGACAACATAGATAACGATATATTAGAGGAGATTGAAGTTGCTGAGCCTAGAAATCCCAAAGTATACTTTCGTGATGTAGATACAGTACATAATTTTTCTGAAGATTTTTTTAAAAAGAGATTTCGTTTCTCCAAAAGTGTGGTTTTAAATGTGATTTTACCGCGAATTACAGAGTTTTTACAATCCGAAACTCGAAGAGGGCTACCTATAAGTCCACTGTGCCAGTTATTAATTGCCTTACGTTTTTATGCAACTGGTAGCTTCCAGATTGTATGCGGAGACATTATGCATATTTCGCAATCAACAGTGTGTGAAATTGTAAAGAAGGTCAGCCGTGCATTAGCGTTGTTAATGCAGGATTTTATTAAGTTTCCTACAAATTTAAGAAAAACAAAGGATGATTTTGAAAAGCTTGGACGTATAGGAAGAGCAGCTGGACTGAAAAACATTGTTGGTGCAATTGACTGTACCCATATTAAAATCACAAAACCTAGAGGTATTGTTCATACAGAACAGTATCGAAACAGAAAGGGTTATTTCCCACTCAATGTCCAGGTGGTTGGTGGCCCTAATTTAATGATACATGATATAGTTGTGCGTTGGGCAGGCAGTACTCATGATAGCCGAATCTTTAGGAACTCACGACTGAATATAAGAATATTAAATTGTGAAATTGATGGAGTATTACTTGCAGATGGAGGAAACCCTTGTACCAGGTAGATATCTTATTAGTTAATAACTTTAACTAATTTAACGTTGAATAAGGAATAAGTAGGTAGGAACTTACCAAGATTGAAATGTCTACTATATATTTATAAAATATGTCTATTTATAATTTAGGCTAGGCTTATATCTATCAGAAAATAATGACATATAAACAATCACATTTTCGCATTTATATTATTCATTTGAAAAAAAATAACTCAATTATTCCATTGTCGCATTAAAAAAACTACTACCCGCTCAGCTAAGACCGTGACTGCACCTAATTCTTTCCACATAGGATTGTTTACCTTTACATACTTTGTCAAAATAATGCAAGAATGTTAATCTAAAAAATCATTTTTTATTTCAGATTTTTATTAACTCCAATTTCTAATCCCACAACTCTGTATGAGGAGAGATATAATAAAGTACAAATAAAATCAAGAAATTCAGTGGAACGATTATTTGGAGTATGGAAAAGACGGTTCCCATGCTTACAAAATGGTTTAGCAACCAAACTGTCAACAACTGCAAATATCATAGTGGCTTGTGCAGTGCTACATAATATAGCAGTGGAAGTGAACGACTATTTTGAAGATCCTGATGAAGAGATAGTCAATACAATTCAAAATAATGCTGAGTCTACCACTATAAGCCCAACGGGAACCACTGATGGTTTAGTACTTCGAGCTAATTTGATTGCTCGTTATTACACATTTTAAATAAAAATAATACATGTGTTATTAAGCATAATATTTTATTAAATAAAACTTTGACATTATGACATACAGGTTTTAATTTTTTCCAATTCTTTCAATTTAATCTGTAGTTCAATTTCGTATATCTTTTCCTTGTGGTCTCTTTCTAATGTTTTTATTCTTAATTCTTCTTCATGTAGTTTTTTTTTAATTTTAATTCTTCCTTTAATATTTCATATTTTATTAAATCAATTTTATTGCACTTCATGTCATCAAAACGCCTTTTCTTCGGTATTTTATCATAATGTATTTGCTCGTTTTTGTCCTCTTCTTTTTTTTGTTCTGGTACTGTACACCATGCGTCATCATTCGTATCACCCAATATTATTGTACTTTTCTTTTCTTTGTTCACCCAATATTTTTAATATTATAACATAAAATTAAAAACTATATACTTCTAATGGAAAACCAAAATACCAAGTAATAACCAAAAGTACTTTTAAAATAAATGTATCTGAAAATATTTGTATTTTTTGTCTAGTGAGGATATTATTAATCTTGAAAGTGAAAACAAGTTAAACACCTATTAACAGGAGTAGAACAATCTCTTACCATTTATGTCACTGTCGATATCCACTACTATATTAGTTAGGATATTTTTATCTATATCCATTACTTTAGCATCTATGGGATCCATATCCATAACAGATGGTCCTCCTCCAGTTAAGTGACGGACATTCTCTTTGGTTTTTGATTCCCTCGCTTTTGCCTTCATGTTGTACCATAATTTAGTCAATTGCTTTATTGATGCCTGAAAATTTTTATATAAATATTAATTAATACTAAAATACAACAATATTGTAAAAATAATTATGATGAGAACCATAAAATGATTCTTATCTCATATAAAATCAAAGATACATCTTCGAGTGTTGCTCGATGTACTATTCATTATACTGAGATAACAAAGATCGCCAAAATTTTCTAGTACCTCTGTGTGTCATTCTATATCTATGCAACAAGAATGCATGAATGATGCAAAATTAATAAAAAGTAAAAAGTCGCCTATCTGCTTGGTTACAAGATCAAGCAAAAGAAATATATGACTGAAGTGACTAATAGGTAAGTATGGATAAAATAGGTACTTGCTGAGTAACAATAGAGGATTCATTAAATTCATGTAATATTTTCTCCCATGTTTGCTTCTTTTTTACGGCACTTGTAGCGTTTGTTTGTTTAGAGGTTAATATCGCATCATATTTTTGTATAAACTTAAAACAACTCTTTTTCCAAACATGAAAACGGTTTCTTTCTCTCTACTTCAGACATTTTAGAAATAAAAATGATAAGGTAGTAAATTCCAAATAATTCAACACGACACCAATAAAGCAACTTAGCCAAATTTTCGGAAGTTGTGACAAGTTTTTGACATGATATGACACCTTACTATGATAATAAATAAAAATCACATGTCAGTCGACTAGTCACAGTGTAAATAGTAACCACCGTAATTTGGCAGTGATATCGTCGTGTCAAACGACAAACAAACGTTTTGTTTCATCTTATGTACTTTACTAAATATAATGTTTTAAATATACGTCTTTATTGATATAATTATTTTAATAACTATTAATTTTATTGTAATTGCACTATAAAATATTATTTAAGTTATTAAACGATGTAAAATGCAAGTTATTATCTTGTTCTCTTATGAAACGAAACGCAGTAATAAAATGTTGCCATCTGCTGCCAGCGAGAAACAAGCGTCAAGCAACGACCGTTACTAAAGCAAATGCTTGGACGAGTAACCTTTATTACTTAACTATAGAATAAGATTCTGTGCTCGAGAATTCTAACCTCAAGTAATGACTTAACTAAGAAATTACTTAGTAACAAGTAATTACTTGTTTATAAATACGGGTGTTAGTCACTTAACGATGCCTTAAATAGGGATATTCTGAAAAAGTTATACATTTATATGGGCTGATATGATCTACTATTATTCAATTATATGTCGGATTATCCTCTATATGAACCGCAGGATTTTGATAATATGTGTAAGTGCTGACGTACATATATATATATATATATTCTATTCAAATAATTCTGATTGGTGCTAACTGTACTGATAACATTGAATTACAATGTTGTATGAGCCAGCTTATATAAGATTATGTAAGATTATCCTCCATAAACCACATTTTACCGAATATCGAGTGTGTGTTGTATTTTATAAGGTATATTTCCATCTTTATGGAAAAATGCTAAAATTACACCAATTTACAAATCGGGAGATAAAAGAGATGTAACGAATTATCGTCCTATTAGTATATTAAATTGGTTCGCAAAAATTTTTGAATCTATTATTTATCAAACATTATATAACCACATTAAGCCTATCCTTAGTCATAAACAGCATGGTTTTATTGAAGGCAGATCAACTGAATCGAATTTACTGAGCTATACTACTTTTTTGTGCGAATCGTTTAATGACGGTGCACAAGTAGACACCATATATACAGACTTTGCAAAGGCCTTTGACCGCGTTAGCCACTCGATACTTTTGGTTAAGGTATTTCACATGGGTATCCATGGAAGTTTGTTGCGCTGGCTGGCATCATATGTTCTCAGTTGGTAGCGTTAGGTGGTTATGAGTCTTTACCATTCATTCCAGATTCAGGAGTACCGCAGGGATCAAATCTGGCACCACTGCTCTTTTTGATATTCATTAACGACCTTCTTGATACCATTGAGGTAGACTGTCTCGCTTTTGCCGATGATATTAAGATTTTTAAACGAATCATCAGTTACTATGATTGCGAAGTCTTGCAGGGGAACCTATATGGGGTGTCAAAATGGTGTCACCTAAATCGAATATCACTGAATGTTGATAAATGCCATGTTTTTTCTTTTACAAAAAGGAAAAATCCCAAACGTTACAAGTACAGTATAAACAACATTATTCTTGCGCGTGTCACTGCAGTCCCTGATTTGGGGGTATATGTAGACTCGTAGCTTTCGTTTCGAACACATTACGATTATATTTGCAATAAGGCTAATCGAATGCTTGGTTTTGTGCTTCGAAATGGTAGGCCATTTAAGAATGTTAAGTCGTGGCTGATTCTGTATGACGCCTTGGTTAGAAGCATATTGGAGTATTGCTCTTCAGTATGGTCTCCTATTTATAATACTCACACCGATAGGATAGAGGCTGTCCAGCGTAAATTTGTTAGAGTTTTGTGCGCTAAGGTTGGTTTACGGAAGAAAATACCGGGTTATTCAAAACGCCTTTGTTATTTTAATATGATAACCCTGGAAAAACGTAGGTGGATCAGAGATCTGCGTACCCTTCATCGGATTGCCAACGGATCTTTTGATGGTGGTTTGTTGGAGTCATTGCAGTTCAAGGTGCCGACTCGGTCTGTGCGTAAGCCTCAATTATTCTATGTATCCTCTACCACTAATAATGTATCGAAAAATAATTCTTTACTTAGAATGTGTGCTTATTACAATGATATTTGTTCGGATTGTGATATTTTCAACTGCAGCAACATATTAATGTCATTATTGTTACCCAACAAATAAATATGTTTAGTTAACATTATAATTTTATTATGTGTATGATTTTTCTATTTTATTTATTTTTTATTTTTATTTTACCTCAACTGTTTATGGGCATTGTAATATCTAGTTATTTTTATCGTTTGTAAGCAGGTTACTTAGATATATAGTTTAATGTGCGATCTTAGGATATTTACATTGTTGTCGACAGTACAAATGTTGAGCACAATTATAATTGGGCGCATGCCCTTAGATTTAAATTTATTTTTATATGTAATGTTTTTTTGTCTGATGTCTGTTATTGTGCCATTTGAAATAAATAAAATAAATAAACATATATGTATTTTAATTAAATAAATTTCCTTTTTGCTAATTGCACTAATAACATTAAATTCTAATGTGTTATGGGCCTTCTTATACGGAAAATTTTCTGCATACGCGCTACGTGACAAATGTAACATCAATGCCACATACATTAACTAGAATATAGAAAATATTTGGTTAGTACTTTCGTTCAAAGACTCTCCTATCGTTGAAACCTACTGTGATATCTTTATATTTTTATTCGGTAACAATTCTGGATAATGAAATTCCGATTACTAAGAGCTAATGATACACTTTGAACTCTTGCCAATCCAACCAAAACAAGTTCATTTATTCTAATAGCTTCTGTGCAAAAGAGGATTCTCTTTATGGATTAATGGTTTTTAATAATGCGTATATAAAATACCAGGAATAAAAAAATGTGAGCCTAATGATATGTCTCTATAAAGATTCATACCGCATTAACCCGGCTTCGATCATTTAATTAATATTAGGCCAGCGAATATATTAACGCGAACGTCATTGTCAAGGCGAGTATCTCTTGTAGGATTGTATTCCAAATTTTACTTTGCGTACGATAATGATCTCATTGAATTTTGGAAACACTGCGATAAGCCAGTAAAGAGATATTGAACTTTTTTTGTATGAATCTTGTAAGAAGTTGCTGTTTTTATTGCATGAATTAAGATACGTTTTACTCGCACCTGTTTTATTTTACAAAAAACGCTGTTCAGATTTTGAAAATAAAACCTCAGAAAATAAAAAAATCAGATTCTGCATTTTACATTTGATTTTTGTGCTATCGATAATACTATCCCTTAAGTTATATCAACTTTAATTATCATTTTAGTATCGTGTTGCGTGTTCATACTTATGGTCACTTCAAAGTTCTTTCAGCAATTACACGATAAACTATCAAGTGACCTAAAGACATTGGGAAATCTAATGCGTAATAGCAAGTTGATTTAATGATAATGTTTTCAATAAATGGTTCCTGTAATTACCTCTGGTTCTTACATCTGGTGTTACTCGTGTCCCCGATTCGCCCGGGAATGTAATGTAAGATGGCCGTTCGAAAAAATCATTTAAGATGGAATCTGCAATCAAGGAAGATAGACTGATCAAAATGTTGAGCTTCAGGAATTACTTGGGAGATAATTTCTTTCACGAGGTATGTAAATACAGCTGGCTAAGTCTTCTCGATAGAGTCGCCAAGTCCCTGAATTGCCGCTGGACAGTTAATTTCAATAGCATCGCTTTTTCTTTCGCGTCTGGTAATTTTAACGTTCATCTTAGGGTCATGGAAATTTGTCAACAAATAAACACACCGCTTATCCTTCCGTTTCATGAAAGATACCATTTCATTATCGCTGATACGATATTCAGATTGACCACGTTGCGGTTTATTGTCTGCTTTTAGTTCTGGTAGGTGTTTTCGAGAAGCATTGACAGTTCCGCAGGCATAAATTTTCTTCTCTCGTAACTCTTTTTGCAAGGCATAACTATTGAAATAGTTGTCAAAATACACACGGTGATTTTTACCTTCCAGGCTCTCGCAAAATTTCTTAACAACTTTGCCTCCTAAATCTGTCTCTACTTTATCACCAGCTTTCCCAGTATAGATTTCAAAGTCAAGACATAGCCAGAAGATGCACACTTAGTCCAAACCTTATAATCGTGTTTAGTTGGCTTTTTTGGCAAGTTGGCAACTCCTGCCTTTGAATTTACCATTGACTCATCTATTGCAATCTTCTCTGTATGGTAGTAATTGTTTGTGAATAATTCTCTAATTTTATCATTAAATGGTCTAATTTTTACAGCTTATCGTAATTAGGGTCTGTTCTATTTGGAATCAAGTTGTTGTCATTCAAGTGCAAGTTTCCTAAGATCCAAGAAAATCTGGTCAAAGGCATGAATGACGAAATGTATTCGTCTCGTAAGTCGGATGAAGAAGACTAGTTGTCTCTGTAACTTGGGCTCTTTTTTATGCCCATCGCCAAATTGAGAGCAATGAATACTTCTATTTCTTCTTCCGTGACAGGCTTATAAGATCCACCTTTCTATTCTGCGTATAAGTTAGTGTGAAATGTAATAAGTTTTATAAGTTCTTTTGTCCAAAATAATTGAAAAATATTCAGAGGAGATAGTTCTTTTTTAGCAGCTAAAGATATCAAGTCATAAGGTAGGTGAATAATGGAGGTATAATCGTCAGGAGGTGAAATCGAGTAAGATTTTTTCCATTTTGGAGCTTGTATTTCAGCCCTCGCAGTAGATGGTCCTGGTTGTGGTGCTGGGGTTGTTGACAGAGGTAACATTTGAGAGGAAGATATTCTAGCTGACGGAGTGTCATCTTCTGGGTCAAATTCTGAATCAGGTATTGTATCTGGGAAGTCATCCCCGAGTAAAACATCGCCCGTAGTTGTACCTTCAATGATGACCTCATTTTCATCACCCGAACTATCACCGCCCACTAGCTATCGGCATCAGATGGTATATCGACATATTCTGCTAAAGCATTCTCGATTTCCAAGTTTAATCCTTTTCTCTTCATTATCTGAAACAATAACATCAAAATGAAAATACTTGTTAATGAAATAAAAATCCCTTTACAGAACGGTGGTTACTGCTGCTTACCACTTTAAATAAGGCGTTATGGACAAAAAGCATTTATATGCAAATGTTCAATTTATGCTTACTATTTATTATTAAACATATTCCAACAAATTAAGCGCATAAATAACTGATATTTGCAAATAATTACTTACCAATTAAGTAAAACACTTGCCGAACATCGATTTCAAATTTTACCAACTTTCGTCTGATAATTTAGTTTTCACTCGAGCCGTCAAAGCACTAACCATGTGCGCTGTTCAAATGTTACATATTCATACTGGACTTAATAATACAAACTAGAGTCAACAGATGTCACTGTATCAAAAAACAAGCGAAAAAATAGGTGGTTATATTTACTGACCACTGTGAACAAAACAGTTAAATCTTGTTTGAAATGTTGTTACTTCATTTCACTTACATGCTTTAAATTAAACAAAGAAATGATAAGAAACTAACAAAAAATAGTTTTTTTCAAGTAACAAATGAAACACGTAGTGTTGTTGTTGATTTACTTCGTCGACTAATTGGCTAAATGGCGGTGCGACGTCAACTGTATAAACGCACCTGATTGGTTAATTCTATCGCGAACTAAGCCGATTGCCCTGTCTTGCCCGCCGCCCCGTCTGGCTCCCCCTTCCCCTACCTTTGTAATCATGTATGATTTTTTCGTTTCTAGTACGTAACAACAATGAAAATCCAATAAAATTGGCGCCAATTCAATTTTCGTACACATTGTGTGGTCTTATAGGAAATATTGTTATTTGAATTCAAAAACTATATACAAAAACGGATTCCTTTGTAAATTATTTTTCTACTTATAAGTATATAAGTACAGTACATTTTATAATTTTCTCACATTATGAGAACCTTGAGAAAAACTTCTTGCCGCAAATACGTAATAAAAAAACTTTTGTGGTAGTTTCTAAACAAAGAAAAACATATTACTCACTAACGATATTATAACATTTTACTCACCTTTTTGCAGAAAATACACACAATTAGTCTTTACCACAGCACTCACAGATACTTTCTAAGGCGTTCGTCACTGACTAAACGTCAACTTTACTTTCTTGTTTTATTTCTTTAATTTGGGGTTTTGTTTAGTCTATGAATTAAAAAAGATGGGTAATTTACCACACTCTCGAGAGAATAAATATGATTCATAAATTGAAGTTATTTTAGTACATATAAAGGCTTTATTTGACCGCTGGCATGCGATCTTCTTAAGAGGTGCACGGGTATGGCGTTTCACGTGACGTGGTGTATGGGTTGGTTTTCTGCCTCCTTTTCTATGTACTTGTTTTTATAAAATAGATGAGCAAAATGGGAACTTACACTTTGGAAATTAACCTTTTATCTATTTATTTTGAATTACATAGTTTTCTATTATTTTGGCTCATTTTACGTAATAATGCTTTTTTGAAAAATATCATTAGCATTCTGCCTGTTTGGCAAAGGAGGATGGAAATTATTAATAAAATGTGTGCAGCTACATTGAACAAATCATGTCTTAACTATCTAAAAATGTGTTATGACAGTTTCATAGAACTGCCCCCCCCTACTATTCTTAATATTGAGTGATCCCACGTTAAGCTATGGCTAGTTATAGGTTAGTGAAAACGGGCGTTAGTTTCCTATAAATTCATGGATAAACATACCCATACATGCTCAGAAGCCTGAATAGATCATAAATTTATATATTTAAATGATCGTGGATTATTTGAGAATTATCTCGGTAACACCTAAGCATTTCTACATTCGGGTAGGCCAAATTATTATTTTTTAATAATTTTTTATTACCTGTGCTAAATATAAATATGGATCCCCTGAATTCCTTTCTGGTATAGGTGCTTCCACAATCATCTGTTACAATCAACTTTTTGGATATTTTCCTGTAAATATATCCTGCTATTGTAGGATACACTCAGAAATGATATAACACAGTTTCGTTTGACAGAAATTATTTTATTACCCAAACTTATTGTTATCTCGCAACTCTGTCATATTGATTAACACTTATAATCTTAGTTATTCATTGGAACCAAGACATATTCAATTGGATCCAAACTTATTCTCTGAAGTTAGTACTTATACATGGAACCAAGACTTATTCAATTGGAACCCGTACTTATTTACAAAAGTCGGAACTTATTCACTTAAAATAAACTTATACATATCTTTTTCAAGACTAGACACTTACATCTTTTTTCGGAAAACCCCGTCTGCCATCTTTTTTCTTTCCCGCGTGTGCAGAGATTATCACTTATATCTGACAATGTGACCATAAACAATAAATAATGAATCTATGGGCAATTTATTAAAATGAAACCTTACACTATGCACTTCCCCAAATTCTGAAAATAAAATTTGACTACCCGCAGAAAACTTTGTAAATTAGTATTCCACCCTTTGAGGGGCAGTCTTTGTTTTAGAGCATTTTTAGCAAAGGAGAATGCCAAAATACGGCTTGACGCCGACAATCAATTCATTATGATTGCAATTTATATTTTATAATTCTTTAAATTACCAACTATTAATAGAATTAAAAAAAGCACACCGTTACGAGTAATTTTTGTAAAGTTAATCAACGACTATAACATGAAAAGTACGCCATTTACAAAAAAAATTGCCAGTAAAAAGTTAAAATGCCTAATCTGACGGAAATCTTTATGAATTAATCAATAGTGAAAGTGAATAAAAATACAATAAATACGTCATCTTATAATATTTTTCTCTGTGGTATTGCACAAAAATATTCGTCCTTATTATGTTACATAGCTGTAATTAGTAAAGATATAATAATCATAGAATAACATATTATTGATTATTAATTAACAATCGATGTTAATCGATTGAAAATAATTTAACATCCAATAATGGCAACATTTTTTTTAATTGTCATAGTCAATAGTAAACATTACTTTGTTGTTCAGTGTTTTCTGTTGTTTTTCGTTTTTATTCTATCTATTGACCCGGCTTCGAACTTGAATCTCAAACTTCTTAATTATTGACCCAGCTTTTAACTCTGGCCAGAATCTGTTTTACTTGTTGACCCGGCTTTTAACTTGGACTGAACCTGTTATTCTCGTCGACTCGGCTTTTTCTTACGGATTTGGAATCATGTTGCGATGTATCAACTGTGGCCTGAATGTCACTCGAATTAGAAGACACTCAACAGAGTATTTGTCTGTAAACATCCGAGATGAAATCCAACAACGAAATTCTCTGCCAGACGTAAGTATTTCAATGCATGTACGACTAAAATGCTGTGGGTATTTACATATCAACATAGATCACATAAAACTTTAATATTAACCCTTACATTTTACCTACAGATACCAAGCAACAGTGTGGTGTGTCATGAGTGTTGATAGTTACTAAACGAAGTGCCTATAATAAGTCGAATTGGTAATGAAAATGTATGTTAACAACAATAATGACAAAAAATCTCATGTAAGATCTGTTGTTGCAAAAAGGATTTTGCCACAACAAGTAAGTACAAACAACATTGATTTAATTATAATTAGTAAGTTATAGTAATAATAATAAGTCAATTATTTGACGATTATAATTTACCATTATATTATGCATCCAAACAAACCGAGCATGTAATGAAGTATAGATAGTATTATAAAACTAATGGGATGGTGTCTGTACATTGAAAATATTTATATATAATATAACCCAAATAACAACCTCTGTGGAGGAGTGATGGCTACACAGAAGTTAAGGTTGTGGCACCTCAAGAGGTTCTGGATTCAAACCATGGTAGGGGCATTTATTTGTGTGATGAACACAAATATTTGTACCTGCATTATGGTTGTTTCATCCATATTTATATATTCTATGTGTTATTTAGTTGCCATAGTATGAGATTTCTTAGTTTGCACTAAATAATTGTTGTGAGTTGGCCCGAATATTATGCATTTGGAAACCCACTCAATGGGGTTTGATTGGGTTTTTACCTGGGTCAAAATTAAAATCTAAACCATGTCTTATCTAGAATAAATGCTATACACATTGAAAAAATGATTATGTAACAATATTTCTAATGATTTATTTCTTTTCAGCTCCGATCATCAGACAGAATTTGTCACTCTTGTTGGCAAACGTGTAATAGTTTAACTGTATATACTGCACCATCTACATCATCTGCAAGTTCTACATCAAATGTTCCAGATAAATCTTCTCAAGAATTGCTAATTCATGAGCTGGAGCACTCTAATGATGATAACATTATATCAGTCTCGACTTCCGGGGAAAATACAAGTGTACCTACAATAATTTTGGTGGGGTATAGAATTGTAGGTTGCTGTGTTTACATTAGGTATTTAGGATGGGCTAGATATCAATTAAATATAGAACTGCCAACACAATTTTTAGATAATTTGTTAATTAAATATGATAACAATGATACAACTGGTAATTAAAAATATAAATCTTTACATGTTTTTCATTTGCAGATCCTTTTTTATGACTTTAAAGGTTTCGTCCTTTACCTAAAATCCATAAATATATATAAATAGGCTGTTTAAATGAAAAACTGGGTAGATTATTATTGAAAAAAACAAAAACTTTTTTGAATATAACTTTTTTTTGTGAGCTTTTATTAAAAATGTAATGTGCTTATAATTTTCTATATTTTTTGCCCTCTTTTATAATATAACACACGTCTGTCGGTTCTGGCCGAAGTTTCTATGGAAACTTGGCATTGTCCTTTGCATTTATATTTTATATTATTATTATTGTAAGTCAGACAAGCAGTTAAAACAACTGATGTGTGTCTGTATCCAATGTCAGCTGTTCTATTTTCATTACATATATTTTAAAGTTTTGAATGATCGCCTCCAAAATTGTAAGTGAGGTGAATTCGGCTTCGTTTTAGTTTGCACTTTTATGCATCGGGGGATCCGTGAATGGGTCTATCAAATGGCTCGACGAAAACTACACCAGAGCTGTCGCTTTCATTGTTTCCATGGGCATTGGGCATGTTGAATTTGAATTCAGTAATAACCACATAAATAATATATTATACATACACATACATATAATAACGGAGAGATTTACTTTACGGGCACTTAGCACTTGGGTGGTTACTTTAGCCTTCATCTTATTGATATGCTTTGGATCGACATGTTTATATGATCGGTTGTCACATCACTTTGATCAATTTGATATTCAAAGTAATTCTTCCAATCTCACATTTTATTGTTGCATCATCATTTAAATTAAACATAATGAACTCCGTCTTCAACTTAATTTACTGTAGTCCACATGTCGGATCGGATATTACGATATTGATCCAATATACGAATACGATTTAACTCCAACTCGATTCTATCCTACGATCCTAAGATTTAACATATTATCATTATTTTTTGACAAAATCGATATTCTTAGCAGAGAAAAGTGCTTTCTTGGATTTGAGATCAGAGTTATTTTTTTAATCTTATATGTCATCGGAACTACTTTAAATTTATTTTTTCACTTTACACTTTTGATCAATTGGATCCAATTATTTAAATGTTTTATTTTCTTCTGATTTTTTTGACTTTTACCATAACGAGTAGGCTGACTATGCCACATATGGAGTCCACTTAGTAAAAATTAATGATTCATGTTTTGTAGTGTCGGGTGATGATTAATTAGATACATAAACATTATTAAAATAAGATACATAAAGATTATTACCCCCCATCCCGGTGGATGTGAACAGTGAGCTCCGGATTTTTATTCGTAAAAAATAGTAAACTGTCGTGGAAAGTATATAGAATAAGTTTAAAGTGAAAAGTTATTACAAGTTATCACACAAAAATAAATAACTAATGGTCAAGATACAAACTGTGAAAGGTAATAATGAATAATATAATATGGAAATAACGAAATAACTTTAATCTATAAAGAAACAATATATAATACGATGAAGTGACATATAAATCAATATAACATCTAAAACATTAAACAATACGCGTGAAAAGAGTTTATTAATCAAGAAATAGATTCAAGTATACGTTAATTTTATTTAAACGTAAAATCAGTGCACTCTATTGTAAACCTTATTTACACGACATTTGAAGTGATTACGTTATGCAGACAGTGAGTGAATCGTAGCATGTGAAACAGCTGACTTCGTTGATGGATTAAACGATTGCATACGGTAATTTGTAGTTCGAATCTAGCATACTCAAATAGAGAATATATTTTTTCTTCCTCTCCTATTGTTTTTTAATTGTTTTTGTTTATATTGGAGTAGTTCCCTGCTTTCAAAAATATACCAATATATAACTAAATAATTAGCCGTTTATTACTTAATCTATATCAACATGGAAAATATAATACGGCCGAGATTGAGAAGAGTAAAGTCTGATTTGTATATTAATTTAATTTGGACTAATTTGGACATTGATAAATAAACCCCGGACATGAATTGAATACGTCTATATTAGATTCCACAATGCTTAGTACTTATAGTGAAATGCAGTGTAGAACAAATTACGACAAGGAGTATTCACAGGAAATCGAAAACTTAAAACTTATGCTTCAACAGGCTGAGCAAGAAATCGATAACTTAAACTTACAAAATAATGATTTAAGAAAAACCATAGAATAACAAAGTACACAGATTGTCACTCTCAAAAAACTTACGTCTGAAATAGGTCAACGAAAAGAAACTTTTACCCCACTCAGCAAAAAAATAACTCGAATAAACTGTCGTCATGTTTCGAGAATATCTCCGCTTCATATGTATAACACAGTGTTATTTAATACTCCACAAACTGCAACTGAAATTACTAACTACGCGCATTATTTTCAAGATAGCGATAAAAGATCTGCAAGTGATGCTCAGTTGATTGCATCCACAGATAGCGTCGTGAATTCGAGAGCTGGCGCCACACATACGCAGAATAATGACAACACGAAACCGGACACGAAGAAAAACAAGGTATTATTACTCGGAGATGAACAAATACAGAATTTGTCATTAAAAATTTATACTAAAAGGAAACACTTACCGAACGACCCCACCTACTCCATAACCGCAATAGTTAAACCCGAAGCAGAGTTGGGCAAAATGTAATCAAATTAAGGATTACAGATTATGATTAGAATGTGTAATCTTTAATCATGATTAATGATTACAAAAAATAGTCAAAGAAGTAATCTACTTTGGTGATTAATGATTATTAATCTGTAATCGTAATCTTGATTACTATATTTGATTAATAAAGGTGAACACTGAAAAGAATCATAATATTATAAATGTGAAAGTTTGTTTGTTTGGATGTTTGTCCGTCAATCACGCCGAAACTACTGATCGGATTTTGATGAAATTTGGTACACAGATAGGGTATTAGCTGACTTAGATAATAGGTTACTTTTTATTTCGATTAAATGCTCTCGTGGAATAAAACAGGAATCTTGATATTCGCTTAAATCTAGTAATCCACGCGTGCGAAGCCGCGGGCGGAAAGCTAGTACAAAAATAAAAACAAATTATATAACGATAAATCTTCTTTATTTTTTAATCAGACTCATAAATTGCAATAGGCACTCAGATTATTTGTTTCAGAAAATTATTTCTTGAAATAATTAACATATTTGTGATTTATGATATGCGGTTTAAATTAGATTTCAATAAAACCCTCTTCTCGAACATTTCATCTGAAAGTCTATGTGCCTTTGGTGAATTGGTCATAGTTGCATATGAGAAAAGTCTTTCAACTGGACCCGAGGATGGCAGAGGCGTGTTATATTTCTTAAAAACCTTTCTTATTTCAGGGTATCTATTTAGCATAGATAGATCTTTATCTTGATCTGCTAGATAATGAGAAATAATAGCATCTGCTTTAGATCGTTGTATTTGGTGCATATCTCCCGTTGAGTCAGTTTCAGACGAATCAGTATCAAACTCAAAATAGCTGTCTTCGTATTTGTTTTTTGGAGTCTCTTGAAGTGTTTCAGGTGCCTCGTGAATTTCTTTGACAACAGCTGTCTTGAAAATTGATTTTACTTTGGAATGATATTGTACATTCAAACAAGCCAACCATTTATCCTTAAATCTAGGATAAGACATGGTAGCAATTGCAGCATTTTGAGCCACCTTCGAGGAGACAATAAAAAACTCAAGAAATCGCTCTTCCACGCTTTCTAAATATTTCTCTGCTAACTTTTTGCAAAATGCAAATGATTCTTTATTGAGTTTTTGTAATTTTTTGCGCAAAGATACTAAACATGGCAGTAAAATACCGTAATACATATCTTGTTCGCCTTGTATTATATCCAAGGCTTCTGCTATTGGTTTTGAACAACGCAAGTATTCATTTATATATTGGAAATCTTCGGCACGTAAAACGTTAGTTAGTCCCAATGCCACGTACAACTGTATACTCTTATCTTCTATCAGAGCAATTTGTTTTAGTGCATCATAAAGGCTGTTCCATCTAGTAACTCCTGGTTTGTAAAGTGTATGGCCAACAATGCTATGAATTATTTCAGCTGATTTAGGACGACCGGCAGCGTTCCACAAATTGTTGCATTTCCTAATAACTTGGTTATGAATATCGACAATAGTTGTTTCGTTATTCCTTAACACTTTATTGGCATCAGTAGTGGCACACAGATTAAGCTTGTGGGCAGAACATCTCAAATGAATGGGCAATTCTAGTCTCGTAGACTGTAGGGTATTATTTTCAAGAAAAGCTAAAGGATCAACACTATTTTGAGTATTGAAGTCTGATAAAGGACTGATCTCAGAGTGAAAATCTTCGACGACAATAGAATTTTCTTCCGATTCTGTCAAATCATCAAATTTCTCACTATCTATGTCTACGCCGAACTCTTTAAACGCTTTGACGAAATTACTGCCATTATCAGTGACCGTGCTTAGAACTTTCCGAGAGTCCAGACCAAACTCAGAATGTACTGCTTCAAGTAAAAGAGCTATTCGGTCATAGCTGTGCGTACCTGAAAATCTTCGACATGCCAGCGTTTTAGATTTCCTTTCCAAGTTCGAGTCAAGCCAGTGTACCGTGACGCCCAGAAAACTTCGAGTTTTTGCCGACCAAATATCAGCAGTTGTGCAGACTTCCTTTATATTGAGCAATTCATCTTTGATCTTCGTGATTTCCTTTATATAATAGTCATCGATCAAGCGCCCCAAAGTTCTCCTGCTGATGACATTTAGTCCTTTTTTGCTAATACTTAAACTATCAAATATTTTCTTGAAGAATGGATCATCTATGGCTTGTAGTGGAATCATGGAATGGATGAAAAACTCCAAAATATTTACATTAAATTGGTCTTGTGAAATCGACTGATCAGGTTCATTGGTACTATCCGTAATTTCTAATTCACGGCCTTTGGATGTTCTCGAATTTCGACTGTTTTTTTTTGCCAGTTTCAAGTGACTCTGATATTCCTTGAATACGTCTTCTCCGTGTTTTCGTTTTATATGAGTAACAAAATTTGATGTTGAATTGTTAAAACCGCAAATTTTTACTTCTTTTGGTTGACAATTTACGCAAATTGCAACTTTTTTTGTAATTGTGGACTCAGTTTTACAATAAATAAAAAAATTACCATCAAGGATGCATGGTAATGTCTCTGTCGTACGTTCATTCTGTCCATTTTCCGAGTCAAAATTACTTAAATTACCTAAAGATGAAAAAGAACTCGACGTTGACGCCATTTCACACGCGATAATCTTCAACAAGCTTGCACTTGGTATTTCTTTTATTTATTAAGATAAAATAACGTTTGTCTCCTTGCGCTCAATAAGTAGTAAACACTGAATGTAGTACTGCAAAATAATTTTGATACTTTTATTAATTATATTTAATCTTAACATTTAGATATCAATTAAAATTATTTGTTTTGGAACATTTGACTAAAGCGTGACTGTTCTTAATTGTACAGTTAACAGCATATCAGTAGGCCTATTCACTAACTCAACTGACAACCAAGAATCGTCATCACCGTAAAAAATAGACACTTTGATTGTGTCAAAATCACTATTTCGTATTCTCTATCAATGATGAGCAATTTCGAAATGTCAATATCGGCATTCTCCACTGGACTCCATTTTGACACTTGATTTCGTATCGATAAACTGTATTAAAGTAACATTGTTGCAAAGCATATTTGAAGTCGTCGCATAGTACCTCTTAAGCCATTTGTTGTTAAATTAAAGCGAAAAAAAATACGTATCCAATATTTTTCTATTATCTGACTGACGGACTAAATCGAATCTTTTTTTTAACCCATTCGTTATACCTATTGGCTAACAGCACTTATAATATTAAAAATTCATATTTGTCATTAATTAAAAGGGTGTTTTTTGCAACGACTTCTTTGTTTTTTTGTAATGAATATGGGCGACTCTGGCCACATTTTTTTAATAAATGTGATGTTAGCCAATTTTGATTTCTGGCCCTTATATTTATAATGTGTTCATAACACATACATGTCTCCTAAGGGATTTTCATCACAACCTTTTGCTCTGATCCAGAACCACTATCTATCAAATTAAATTAGTCAATATAAACACCAGATTACAATAAAAAAAACATTTATTTTTGTTACAATTAAGTGCCATGGATAAATTACATAATACAGGTGTCACAAAATCATCATGTTAATCACAATAGAAAATTTAAGATAAGATTTTGACTATGAATCAGACTAAAAATACTTTAGTCTGATTCATAGTCAAAATCTTTTCTAAATATCTACACCTGATAACAATGACAAGGAATCATCAGAGTCACTCTCTTCACTACTGTCTGCACCAACAGATATAATAAATTTTTCAAGTTCGTTTTCAACAATGCCATCTTTTAATTTGTAATCATTTTCGACATTTAAAACATGATCAGTGTATTTCTTCCAGTCACTAGGGGTAATTAAGTTAAAACACTCTATTATTAAGTTTTCCATTTCCTTTCCTGGTATTCCAATGTTTCTGCTTGCAATTTTTCTTTTTGCTTGACTCCAAACCATCTCTATTGGGTTTAAGTCACAATGATACGGTGGCAGCAATAAAAGTTCATGATTATGTTCTTTTAAAATCTCTTCAGCTTCATATACAGGCAATGTTTTCTTATCATTAACCAAACACATTAACTCTGCCTTTGTCTGATATTCCTCAAAATGTATTCCATTATTTACAAGCCATTTACGGATATCTGCTTTGGTATTAGACATTATAGGCGGTTTATTGATTTGTTTTATATGGTAGCTGGCATTATCCATAACAATTACACTGGGCTTACTTAAATTTGGTATTAATTTTTCTCTGACCCATTTCATAAAGTTCGATGAGTTCATATCATCATGATAATCAGCAGATTTGGATTTACTACTGAACACTAATAATGCACCAGGCACAAAACCTTCCTCAGATCCAGCATGCACAACAATATGCCGTTTTCCAGAGGATATCTTTGTAGTGACACCAGTTGTTGAAGGTCCTTGCCAAGACTTTTTAACTTTATAATTCTGATGTACATAAGTTTCATCAAGGTACACAATTTGCTTTCCTTCGTTTCGTTTTATATTTATTTCTCTCAAATACTTGTGCCTCCATGCAGAAATCTGGTATTTTTCTATAAGCATAGAACGTTCATTTTCATTGCTTTTAAAAGAAAATCCATTCTTAAGCATAATTTTTCGTAAAGTCTCACGGCTACCACTGAATCCTATTGCATCTTTTAATTCATTGTGAAGGCTTCTTAATGTTGGAACAATTTTTTTCACACAGTAAAATTCATTTACTTTATTCCGAATTGCACTTAAATCAAAATTATCTAAAGCAGACACTGTTGGTTGATGAGGTCGTTTTTTCCCAGGAGTGTCCCATTTTCCTTTATTAATTAATGCTTCATTTTTTATCCTTCTTAGTGTCCTTATACTTACATCTATAAAAGATTAAACACTTTGAAACAAAGATATGTTAAATGTATTTAAAAGCAAATAATGATAGACACATACATCAAAATAATTTAAATACCTATTCAACTATGAATGCAATTTATGTTTAATTTAGTTAAGTTTATGTGCATATTTAGCATGTATAACAATTACATGGTTTGATTAGTTTCATGAATTCTGTGAATTTCCTTGTTAAACAAAACATTCTTATGACATCATTGGATGTCAACAATAAAAACCAATACATCATAAAAAACCTATGTAAATATTATAGGAATACTATCAATCTATCTTAAATCAAAACAAGAAAAGAGACCTGTCATTGAAGAAATTTTTTGTAAGTACTGCGTTTCCGAATTCAGCATTTCTTGTTTTTCTAAAGTTTTTATTGCATTTATCTCCTCCATTATTGGTTGAATATCACCATCACAGTTATCTGAAATAGAGCAATATTTTATAAAAAATATCTGTTTAGTTAATTACAGAAAATTAAAACGAAAGTATCAAAATTATAATACAAAACTAACCTAAAAAAGATACAACTTTATCTAATCGTTGTAATTTCTCCATGAAATTTTTATTTAATTCAGTTTTCACTTCAGTAAACTTGTCAATCATGATGGAAAGAAGTTTCCTCGATGAACTTTTTATCGGCTTCGACATAATTTTTAACCAAAAACACAAGTTCAAATTCGCAAAAACAACAAAATTCAATATTCTTGAATTGTCTAACGTAGTGTCAAACTGACAGTTCTATGTTGTTGCCATATGAAAACGGAAAAATAGGTGGTGTCACGTTTCGCTTGCCAAACTCTACTAATCATTACGATATCATAAAATGTCATACGAGGTAATTGTGTGCACTAATGAGAGAGTTACGATTTTTTTAACAAAAATTTGTATGGAGCTGACATGAAAAATGAGGATATCTCTGGAATCGTAAGGTTGGCCGTTATATCCTTGCACACAGATATAGTACTATTTATTTGTGATTTTTTGACATACTTCATATAGCGATACTTCTTGCGATTTTTTTTTAAAAATCGATAAAATTTTCAAATAAAACAAATTATGCTCATGATACATTTTAAAGCTTAAATGCTTGAAATAGGACCACATCTATAGCACTATTTTACGCATTTTTTATACACAGACCAAAATAGCCTAAGAAAGTACAAAGTTTCGTTTTACTCAATTGAATTGACATGGTAATTAGTAATTACCGTTTAAATGAAATCTTCAATCTTTTAATGGTCAAGTCCACATTAACTAACGATCTTATTGATGTTAGCATCTCATATTATTATGACTTAATACCTATGTACTTAATGATTGAACTAATTAAAAGGATATTCACAGAAAATAATTAGGGTGCATCTTAATTTAACTAGCGCAGGATTACCTTAACAAAGGTAACTAGGCAAAATGAATACCCTCGTTAGTCAATAACAATAAATAGTCAAAAATACTTAGGATTCTTAACTTCAGTTCAATTTGAGCATTTCTATTGTTAACACTATCTTACCGTGTCGTTTTACTCAGTGATCGTGAATAATGGAAAGCATAATTACAAACTTGGATTTGTTTGTTTAAGTAAGCTTTAAAATGTATCATGAGCATAATTTGTTTTATTTGAAAATTTTCTCGATTTAAAAAAAAAATCGCAAGTAGTGTCGCTATATGAAGTATGTCAAAAAATCACAAATAAATAGTACTATATCTGTGTGCAAGGATATAACGGCCAACCTTACGATTCCAGAGATATTCTCATTTTTCATGTCAGCTCCATACAAATTTTTGTTAAAAAAATCGTAACTCTCTCATTAGTGCACACAATTACCTCATATGACATTTTATGATATCGTAATGATTAGTAGAATCCATTTCTGGCCTAAAAAAGAGACCTTCAAAGTTCAAGTCTCTATGTCTTTGAAAGGCTATTTTCAGCCCATTGTGCGCCGGCAGACATACAATACCCCCTCCCCCGCACTCCGCACCGTTACCTGCCGTGCATCTTGTAATATCAATGAATACCTAAATTATAATTCAAGCCAACAATAATCACCTAATTTTGATCACTAACTACTGTAATCAAGATTAAAGATTACATGTGTAGTTTTGATTACAAGTAATCATGATTATTTCAATCTGACTAAAAGTAATCATAATTATTTCAAATCAGATTATTCATCCGATTACAAAAGTAGTTGATTACGCCCAACTCCCGAAGCTACATGCTCCCAAATATTAACTAGTTGTAATGATTTAAAGTTCGACAAAAATGATGTTGTTATTTTAGCAGTTGGAATGAATGATAAAAATCCATACTTATTATTTTCGGAGTTAAGTATAGCTTTATATAAATTAAGACATTCTAAAGTTTTTATTATTAATGTGCAATTTAATCCTTATTTAAAAAAAGATTTATTAAATATTTTGTATATTTGGATGGAAGGTGATCGATCCTTTATCAATAGAATCGATGCACAAAGGAGTGGCTCAGTAGCAAAGTGCACGCACACATGGTTGGTGCGCGGCTAAGAAATTGCAATAAATTTAATCTTTCTTACGTTGATATTAGAACACGAACTGGCTAGTTAGTAAATAAAAATACGTAAGAGCAATATAATCAACATTTTAATTTGGGGAAAAAAAACTAGATTTTCATGGAAAATTGGTTAAACCAAAAGTTGATTTAAACTATTAGGTTGATATCGTCAAAGCCGTCTTCACAGAGGTCGCATGGTGTCTCTGCTGCATCCTCGTCACTATCTCCCTGCTCAGTAGGCCGTCGGTCTTCCACTGTTTTATAAAACGCTAAAGATTCAATATCCCTCCATTGCTCTCCAAAATGTTTTTTTAGTAGATTTGAAACATATATTGTGATCTTTGCCTTCTTCGGAAATTGACTGATTTGCTTGAATAACAGCTGGATTTAACATTGTGATGCTTTTAGTTTTCTTCGTTATGGTCTTCTTCGCGTTAAGGACAACTTTATATGAGTGCTCGCCTTGAGGTAAAAAAATATTTGTTTTGGAACGTGTCAAGAAAAACCTTTTACACTTCTGGAACTGTACATGCCAGCTAGTGTTTAGTTTGATGATTAAGGCGTAGCCTGTCACTTACATTGCCGTGAAAAATTGGAAAACAAGTGATTTGGCGGCTTTAATAAGCGGATTAATCTGGCACATTAGGTGGTGCCAAATTTTTTTGACAAGCTCTTTCGCTTTTGACAATTTTTCGAAGCTAATTGTTAGAAGATCACTTCTTTGCTCTTGCAAGATCTCGTAGAAGGCCTTGAACCTCAAACGGTGGACTCTTTTCTCTAATTTATTTTTGTTTTCAGTGTTTGTTTCTTTTTTTATTTTCTCTACTAACAGCAGACAAGTCGAACAAACATCAGACCAAGGTGTGCCGAAACCAATTTTATAACAAGCATTGAATATACATATATTTCTAAAAAAAATGCTGTTTCACCTCTAAGGATGGATAGGCTTAGTTATACATACGCCAAATCTTTTTTATATTAGTTCAGGGCCAGGTACAACCTTTTCATATTTTTTAACCGGCCAGTAGTGGCATGGCTTTAAATGACTCTATAAATGCTTGTACTTTTCTTTTTTTTGCTTTTCTTTTCTCTTCAAACTTCTGACTTTTCCACCCTCTTTCACCAGTTCCTCCTTTTTCATAAAATCTTCGCATCACTCCCTTTATACGATCTTTCTTCACATCAATGCTTTAGTAAATGTTCCTTGGCATACAGGAATCATGTTGCCGCCCGTTTTACGAATAAAATATTTTAAGGAATGATTTCGCCTGCTACCAACTTTTGCGGTTTTAGATGCTATGATAGTACAGTGTTTTATTATAAAATTGTCTTGCGAAATCTTAGTCAAATGTTTATAAAATGACTGATGGAATTTTCTTATTTCTATGCAAGTTATAGTCGCACACTGAAATGCCTTACGATTGTGTCCACATGATGGAAATCATGGAAACGTATTTGGCTTGTATCTAAAACAAATACAAATATTCTTTTATTTGCATTTTAGTCAAGATATTTTTTTTGCATTATTTACGAACAAACGAAAGAAAACATAAGTTGACTGCAAAAATAACCTCCATAAGGGGAAAAACAAGCTCTGTTACAATATAACAATTTGTACGAACATACAATTTTTTATTTTATTTCTATTTGGGAAACATATAAAACATTACATATAAAATTAAAACAGTACTCCTCCTCCTTGCGTCGTTCATCCTCAATGCTAAGGGTCGTGACCTCGTTGAATTATTCTCTCGTGGTCTATTGTTCGCCATCTTGCCCTATCTTCGGCGATATGGATGGTCTCGCTGACTGTGGTGTTGAGTGTAGTGCGGATTTGATCTGACCAACGTAGAGGACTTCTTCCTCGTGGTCTTTGTCCATCTATTCTCCCCGTCATTAGTTTTTTCGGGATTATCGCATCCTTTTCTGGCGATGTGTCCAAAGAATTCGAAACTTCTCCGTAGACAAGCGGTGGATAATCTCATTTTTATCTTTACTTCAGCCAGAACAGATGCGTTGGTCCTATGCTCTGTCCAGTGAATTCCGAGCATTTTTCTCCAACACCACATCTCAAATGCATCAATACGTAGACGATCGACTTTTTTGAGGGTCCAGGTTTCAGCCCCGTACAGAAAAATGGAGAAAACAAGAGTATTGACGAGCTTTTTCTTTGTTTTTCGAGAGATGCTTCTATCAGCCCATACTTTTCACAACTGTGACATGGCGCTCACATTCGTCTTCTTACATCTTTTTCACACGACCCATCGTTCACTATAATAGAACCCAGGTAGGTGAAATCTGTCATAACCTCCAAGTTCAGTAAGTTGGTCAAGGCAAGGGAATTACTGCGATCTACTACCATAACTTTAGTCTTTGCCTTATTTACATGCAGCCCCATCATTCGCACTCATTGGCCGCAAAAAGTGTGGTGTCATCAACATACCGCAAGTTCGTGATTTTTACCCCGCCGATGGATATCCCACCCTCCCAGTCCTCAAAGGCTCGCCTCATTATGTATTTTCCATATATATTAAAGAGAATTGGAGATAATACACAGCCTTGCCTAACTCCTTTCTTGAACCGGAAGGACTGTGATAAAGTGTCTTCTATTTGGACCAAACCTTGGCTATTGAGATAAAGTGATTGCAATAGGGCTGTGAGATTCTCTGGTACTCGAAGTTCAGCAAGTACATTCCATAAGGTCGGCCAATCAACGCAGTCGAAAGCTTTAATGTAATCGATGAAACACATAACGAAGGGAGTGTTAAATTCATACGATTTCTCAATGATCTGCCTTATGTTAAGAATTTGTTCTCGTGTTCCATATACCCTACGTTTTTCTCCTAAAAAAACGTAGGGTATATGAGTCGTCTAGTTTCAAATCCCGCTAAAACGTTTTATTTTGTCGCGGGCCAAAAAACCGACTCTTTTTAAGGCCTATCTGCACTCGCACTCGATTGCCAACAGTCCACACTCGCAGGCTTCGCGCCGGGCTCACAGTGTAGTTCGCGCTTTTGACGCGTATGCACATCTTGTAATTTTCTTACGTTATTTAGTTTCTGAGTAGTTATTTAGTTTAGAATGAATGACTGACATCTGTTCTTAACTATAATAAATAATAGCTACTCAGATAATGCAGTTACATGAAATGAGCTAGCTATTGCAAATAGTCCTGGGTCTAGCCGCATGATTTTATATTTTTAGACCAGAATGCCTGATGTCCTTTAACTATATAAAATTACACTTTTAATAACGGTTACAATGAAATGAATTTATAAGTACTTGATAACTTTGTCTTTTGTTACAGTGCAAGTATGGACAAGCTTTTGAATGAACTAGTTACAGAACCTTCAGATGAATTCAAAAAGTTTTCCTGGATGTCATTAAATGATTTTGAATATTTGCTTAGTCGAATTCCAAGAAGAATTTCAAAAAAAGACACCCAGTTGCGTAAAGCCTTTCCTGCCCGGATACGTCTTGCTATAACACTGAGATACTTAGCAACAGGAGACGACTTCATTAGTCTTCATTATTTGTTCAAAGTTTCATCACAAATAATATCAGAAATTATAGCAGAATTTTGCCATGCCCTATGTAAAGTGTTGAAGGATGAAATAAAAGTAAGGATATATTCAATTCAATTTTAATACGCATACATAGAACAAAATTTTAAATCTAGAATACAATTTCGCAAAATCAACCAGATATTTCTCATTAGGTCATTTATTTAAAGCAATAAAAAACAAAATCTGTACTATCAGTAAGTATTTAACTTAAGTCAAAAGGTGCCTGAATTATATTATCTAGATTTTGATTAGATGTGTTTGCACCTTGGTTCTCTGGTATCCGAAGGACAGGATAATCACGAACAAGCTGGAGGAATCGAATGTTGATATTAGAAGCTGGGGTTGATATTACTTGTCTATTTTGGTAATGAGTATTTTTATTAGCATGTCCATAATGCAATAGAGGCTCTGAATGCGTAGATGATGATGTGCGCGGTCTTTGAGGTGGTGATGGAGACATCACAGGATCTGGGACTGATAATACTTGTCTATTTAGGTAATGAGTATTTTGATAAGCCTATCCATAATGCAATGGAGGCTCTGAGTGCGTAGATGATGATGTGCCCGGTCTTTGAAGTGATGATGGAGACATCACAGGGTCATCATATAAGTATCGTAAATAAATGCCGTCAATGTCGTGCATCAACTACAATTTATTCTTTTCAGATAATTTTCGCAACTTATTTGCTAATAATTTTGCGTATATAATATTTTTAAACTCACACGATTTGTATACATTATAATTATATGCAATCGGGTCTTGTTCGTGCATTTTTTAAAACAATTAATTTACCTCGACGTTTCGGCTACGTTAAAAAATGCACGAACAAGACCCGATTGCATATAATTATAATTTTGCGTATAAATCGCAATAATCCTCTTGCTGAACAGGCTGTGATGGATTCCTTTTTAGCGTGAATTTGAAGGTGGCAAGTGCTTCCTTAACAATGTTTCCTGCTTCAACCAGTTTCGAAGAGGTTTTGAGTCGGCGGATTGAAGGGTCGCTGTCTTTTTGGGAACTCATAGACTGACTTAGATTTTCACTTGACTTGAACATTCTCTTTAATAGCTTCGGCAGCCTGCTTCTCCCAAGTTTTCTAAAAAAACACATACATTTAGGTACCTACATACTGTTTTATTAGGAAGTTTCTATATAATGTTATCTTTTTTGCAGATACCATCTTGTCCAGAAGAATGGCTGCGTATTGAAAGAGGATTTGCAAGGAAGTTTCCTCGAGCGGTTGGATCTATTGACGGCAAACATATTGTTCTCGACTGTTCATTCAATTCTGGTTACTATACTGAAGGTTCTGGAAAGAACCTTCAGTATAGTATTACTGGCTTTAGTTGACAGTCAGTACAATTTCTTATTTGCTGACATGACAGAATAAGTGACCGAGGAGTTTTTACAAATAGTATTTTATGGAACAAGATGTGCACAAACAGCTTCAATTTATCACCACCGCCTCCTTTACCAGGTTCGAATATTAATGTGCCCTATGTTTTTTTGGGGGATGTAGCCTTTGAATTGTCAGAACATTTAATGAAGCCCTATTCTGGTCAGCACAATATGGGTTCTGCAGAACGTAAATTCAACACAAGATTATCTTCGGGTCGATTGGTGGTAGAAAATACTTTTGGTATATTGGCGGCCAGATTTAGAGTATTTAGAAAACCAATTCCGTTATAACCAGAAAAAGCTAGCCTTACAACATATACTTGTATACTACTACATAACTTCTTGAGACGAAGTTCTACTTCTTTACACATATATACACCACCTGGATCTATTGACATGTATGATGACGATGGAGTACTTATACAACCTTGATCATGGAGGGCAAATCAAGATAATACATCCGCTATTCGTAACTTGAGAACAGTACCTCGGCGGCAAGCAAATAACGCCATAGAAATAAGAAAGGAATCCACAAAATATTCAAGTACCTAGCTACTAAAAATAAAGTTACTTACCGTATTCTTAGTTTTTTTACACGTTAGGTTATCTCCCAAAAAAGCATTCATTGCTTCGAAAGCAAACCAAGTAGGCTGATATATATCATCGGCACCAGCTCCTCATTGAATAGACTTCTTAACTTTCCCCTTGTAGCTCCTATAACTTGACATGAGAGTTTCTTTTTTCTTTTTCTTTTCATGTATTGGTATTTCCATCACAGTACTTATTGCTAAGAAACAAGAATAAATAAACTAAAAAGGGTAATTTCAATTAAATAATTTATTCACAATAAATAACAAAAATTAACAAAAAGGGACGAGGTGACTGGAGAGGTGAATAGTGAGGTAGTGAGAGTGAAAGAGTATCAGTGTAGGTGATTGTCGAACCAGTAGCTACGTAAAGTAATTAACCGTAATAACAAAACTTTCACTTTGTTCGTATGTTCGCTCTCACTTACTAATATATATTACTATAGTTTGTATTTAGATTTTTGTTTTAAATAAATTTTTTTTATCTTGTTATATATTTAAGTAGCTATTAAGAGAATTACGAACGTTACGTCCGTTCCGTCAGCGCAAAAATAACCGTCGTCAGCGTAGATAATCTGGTGATGGGGCACAGGTCAGCGGTGAAGTTCTCTTCCGTCAGCGCAGAAATATGGGGCGTGGGTCAGAGCACCTTCTTGACGAGGCGTCTCTAGATGTGTCGACCAGATGGTTCTTTCGAGCCCAGAACGGAACAGCAGCTAGGGCCTCCAGATGAAGTCTCGTAGACAGCTTCAGGAGAAAATATTTCCGTCCAAGTTTGAAGGTGGTGAAGGAGGGTTAGTAGATTTACTGACGTTTAATTACAGCCAAAATGGTGTCAAAAGCCTTTGAGACCTTAATTTTAAAGAGTTCCCGGGGCAGTCGGCCCCGGGAAATAGGCCTTTTAAGAATTGAGCAAGCTCTGTACGAGCTCCAAAAAGCTAACTTGGGCAACTGTTGCCGTTGAAGTGATGAAGAACTACACAGACAAGGCTTTATATACTTGAGGGCGAACTCAAATTTGGAAGTAAATGATTTCAATTTAGAACCCTAAAAATTAAAAATTACAGAGTTTCAATACCTAAAAATGACAAACAGTGAGTCAATTTTCATGAAGAGTATCAAATATAACCAGTAGCAACGAAGAAAAACTTTTATGTCAAATCTGTCAAAACGATTAAAATTTGCGATAAATTGTGTTATATTATATAAATAAGTGCTTTAATATGATTAGAATTCGTAAAATGTATATCAAAAAACTGTGAAAGCTACAGGTAAGGGTTTACATTAGTGTAAGTAGGCAAAAACATAGGATGAAAGTTCGTAGAGATTTGGATAAGTTTGTATTACAGAATTTTAATGATTACAGGTATAAAATTGAAGGTCCATAGTCATAAAATGGACAAAGTGAAGAATATAAATGCTTTGACTGCATTTGAAATTTGTCACATCCTGATTTTTTAATAATTGGCAACCCAAAGTAGAAAACATTCCAAAGTTAGCCGCAGGTCCATCGCAAGTCACATTGGCTACTTTAACACCTATTTGTTCATATTTCTCCACATAAGTCTTTACTAATAACGACTTTTGTTCTCCAGTCAATGTTGTAAAAAAATATTACCGACTGGAAGCTTCCAACTCCTATTAACGCAATTTAATTAAAGCACAAGGCATTTGTTTACTACTTCTAATGAATCACTGTCACAATTGGTCCTGAAATTGACTCTTCCATTAGTATGTTTTTGATTGAACGTCCCAGCAGAGTGATTTCCTAATAGCCATTTTATCTAACACTAAAGCATAGACTATTGTACCTGTTAATTGAGCTTTCGCTTCGAGGGTTTCAAAAGCTCCTTGACAAAATCCGGGTTCAGCGTTAACGTTTTGGTACTTGACAAGTCGAGCGAATAAGCTTTTGGTGAAAAAAATTGAACTGTTAAAGTAAATTTTCTAAGTTCTTCCGAATATTGTTTTTCTAAAGCATGACTTTTCACTTTATTTATTTGCCTTTCGAGAAAGTCTTTAGGTCCACATAATTCTTCTAAAGCCAATATGTTTTCCTTATTTACTAAATTGCGTACTTCTAAATCTTGCTTAATATTTTGGAAAGTGGGTAGCTTTTTGTTTTGTCTGCGACTTTTATTTTTAATAAAAAATTTGAATAAGTTAATTCAGAAGTTGTTTTGTTTTATGCTCGAAGTTTTATTATTATGCTTACCTTAACTTAAACTATAAACAAATTAAGGCAATTTTCCATGAGACAACCTTATTTTTTTTTCTCCCCTTAGGCGGGTCTATTGTCCCCTAATAGAAGGTAAATAGAAATCACATGTTTTATAGATTTGCTTTCAATTTCTGAACATATTCAAATGGACAAGAATATATTTCGTTAAGATTCTACAGATACATACTTGAAGAGTTGGATAAAAATTTTACAATATTTTGAAAACAAGGACAAAAAGATCTGAACCCTATCTTTTTCACCTCATTTGACGGTAATTGTTAATGTTTTCATTATTTACGACCACATGTCCCCACTGTCATATTTATAGAGCAGGCTGAGTCAGCATGAAAGGTAGTTAATATTTTTTTTTCCTTCATACTATTTCTATAAGCCTATATTATGAACTTAAATGCAAGATTTGATCAAAAAATTCCAATGTTTCGATGCTTGGAAAGTAATGGGTTATCGATTTTGATGAAAATTTTATCCTTGAACCTTATTAGGAATATCAAAATACTCGTAAATTGATACTTAAAACTTTTTTATTTATCGAGTTTTGTAACCAATCGACTAATCCATCAGTAGGAATATACACAGGATTGATTTACCCTGCTTGACAATGGGATGAGCTTTTCTATCTAGCGTTATAGAGTCAGGAATCCGTTTTATCACAGCCAGTGATGATCTGGGTACTGAAAGGTTATCAATGGAGATGACGTCGGAGACCTCTTTCATGAGAAAGTAAGTAGTTACAATGTACCTGGTAAATTATAATAGATTATAACTGTTGCCATTTTTCGATAATTGAAAGGCATTGTTCAGATAAGCATTGATAGGAAACATAAATAATTGCCAGTACCACCTCTTCAGCCTTATAGATACTCGATAGTATCCTACATTTTAATTTGGCAATCGACGCCACCCATGTATATGTTAGAATTTATGAAACACCTTGGTTGCTCTACATCCTTTTTTTGTTTATCGGTAAAGCGCTTGACTTTTCCTATTTTGTACGCCACACTGCGCAGACGCAACCGTAACAATAACAAGAACTAAAGTTATATCAGATAACACATCCGTACATTGGTAATATGAACACTTTTCGCCTTTTTCATCTATTTTATATCTTTCAATGGCGCATTTTCTACTCTGTAAGCTCTTATAGTGTCTGTTGCATCATGCCCTAATGTCTTCAGATCATCCAGCATTGCCAATGAAGAAAAAATATCCATGTAAATACTGTAACTTCCTCACTAGGCAGTCTTGATAGTACTTGATCACGGTTAACGGCATGAATTACAGCTTTTTGAAACCCTACTTTAAGATTGGACTCAACATTTTCAGATAAATCAGTTAAAAGTTGTTCTAGTAATTTCGGAAAGCATCCTTTTAGCACTGAACTTAGATTTCTGCCATCTGTTTTTCCATTTTAATGCCAATGAATTTTCATTTCAATAAATATTTCGCCAATGAATTTTTTGGCCTAAAAAAGACTACGTCAAGTGGTTGCGTCAAATGCGTAGAATTTGCAGTTAAAAATATAAAGGAAATATTAGGTTGTTCACAAACCTTAATTACTTCAATCGATAAATGAAATGATAAATTATCGCCAATTACCATTTTTTACCTTCGATGGTGATACTGTCAATGCATCAAGAGGAAGTTCTATTATAGCTTGTTCCTTTAGAGCCGCCTGTAGTCCATGTACGAGTATCATAAACATTGTTGGATTTATATATTACGTATGGAGGTAAAAGCTCACCTGCAACTGTACCAGCAGTCATTATGGATATCGATGATTTTGACTGATTAAGGACTCTTTCGGTATACTTAGTTCCCCGTTTAACTATTACCTTCTTCCGCCCAGGATCATCACTAAGATAAGTTGTGTCATAGTTAAATATGTTTCTGGAACTATGTCCTTCAGTGATTCTTGTAACTCCTCAAAATATTCTTTTATTATAACAATCGAAACTTGAGCTCTGGACTTTTTAATACTTTGACACATTCTTAAAGAAATACAATCTTTATACCTCTTCGAAAATCTTGTTACATAATCTGATCTTTGCATATTATTTTTAATCTCTTATGTATGATATACTATTGAAATAAATACGATTTAACCATAAGTCTTAAATTATAAGTATTAAACGGATAACCCCAGTTGTTACATGTATTCAAATATTGTACAATATGCCGTTCCGTGTCTTCATCTTGTTAGTAATTTACATTTCTATTGGCAACACTATTGTCTGATTCTATGGTAAAGTCAATGCTATTCTTTTACACTGTCGGATCCAGATCGTCGTTATTTTATTCAATTAAAATGAAAGGAATTGACAAAGAAATTGGACAGTGAAGGGACGGATGATTTTCGCTCGGAGGAGAAGTGGCGCAAGGTATGCATTCTCAAGTAGTCTCCCTAATCACTTAACACTCAAGTTTTTATTTAGCCTTAGGCAAAGAAATTTTTAGTTATTACATTTAGAACGTACCTTCCCAAGTTATTTTTTATATTGAAGGTGTGGAGCGATTTAAAAAATAACACCAAAAGGAAATGGGCCAAAATTAATAAAGCTGCTAGTGGCACTAGTAGTGGGCCGGCACTTCAATTATCTTTGACTGATTTAGAAAATTGAGTTATGCAAATAATTGGAGTACAGGAAGCTTTTAGGTTTACTTATTATTTATTCTACATGTTTGTTATTAACATACATTTCATAATATTAAACCATTATAATTAACACGATATTTTTATTATTATTATTATAAAAATAATTCTTAGTCTTCTCTGATTGTATTATATCTTATATGTATGTTTTAGCTTTGAAAAGATTAACGAAAATCATATTAAAATACTTACTTTTGGCAAAAGACGAATATTCAAATCTCGTCTGAGGTTTTTTTTTCTCTTTTGTTTTTATTTTTTGTTATAGACTGAAGAAGTTCATACACCTGACATATCTACCGAAGATGAGCATGGAACAATGTTAGAGGAAACCACACGTTTATATAAACTTTTATTACTACTTATAAATTATTTTTATAAGTTACATTTAATGTATAATTGCGTGCAGGCACTAGCAGCCAGCCTACTGTACATCCACTAATAACCACAAATGATATTAGACTTCCGAATGGCAACCACCCGCTTCCAAAAGAAATAAAAAGTATAACATTGCTAAATTATTTATATTTATATTTATATATTATATATCTGTGTATGGGAAATGAGTCTCTTTTTGTTTCGACTGATTTGATGCGACTTTTGCATTTTTTGTAGATAGATTTAATTATTTATATATAGGTCTCATCCACTCCTTTCACTTTTAGACTCAGCAAGATACATTTTTGGTTAAGGCTGTCAAAAGCTTTGGAGTAGTCTATGAAGCAGATTAATAAGGGTTTTTGATGTTCGTCATATTTTTCCCAAGACTATTGTACTGAAGTTCTTCCGGAATCCCACCTGTTCAATTAGTTGACTTTCGTCTAGGAATCTTGTTATTATTTCCAGAATTATTTTTGCAAAGACTTTATACACATTTGAAATGAGGGCTATTGGTCTATAATTGGCGATGTTATCCTTTTCACCTTTCTTATGGAGGAGAATAATATGAGATTCGCTCCATTGTTCTGGGATGGTGTCAGTTGTTATAATATCAATGAATAAGTTGGTTCTTCTTCTGAAACGACTCAGGTGAAGACGCCTGGCTACTCAGTCCTACCTTGATCAGTGCCACAACTTGAGCACACTCAGAGGGTGTAGTATCCATTTTCACAGAGAGTAAAAACAAATAACCTTAAGCTAAATGGTCACTTAATCAGTTTAATTTCTTACCGAATTTCTTGCCTGTTTTTCTCGATACAAGGTCTTCCGTGTGCGACAGCCTTTCCAAGACTTCCAAAATTATTAATGCCAATTTTCTGGTTGAAGTATTTTCCAGCACAATAATTAATAAAGAAACTAGGCGTTTTACAAGCATTTGGTCGAAGTTCAATGTATTTCTTACAAAGTTTAAAATATGAACCTGTAATGGTAAAGAAACGGTTAATTTTTATTTTGGTATTGCAAATCTTTACTAAAATAGTCTACTCAAAAACTTCCGCATCCCTCAATTCAATATTATACAGCTCTTGTCGTCGACATGCACCCATTATATCAAATATTACTGCAACATGCAACAAGTAATTTGAATAAGTATTTGTTTACTTAGCACAACTTGATAACCAAACATTCGCATATGTTGCAGTAACTAACCTTTGTAAAATGATATAGCTGATCAGGTGCTTCATTCAAGAACATATTCAACTGATCGGGCGAGAAAGTGTTAGACTTTTTCGTTTTGTAGCCGTCAATTACTATTAGTTTTGAATATTTTGTGATATCAACATTGTGATAGATGCTTAATATAGACTTGAGCATTGAATATTTCGACCATAAAGTAACACTTTATACTTTTGTGCTAGCTTCTGAAATAGGCGAGTAAAATGAGGTAATACAATGCAGATTAGTTAGATGAACACATAAAAGCTTATTAGATCTTTCGACACCGTTGGATCCGAAGCAGGAGGGAAGCTAAGAGGCTAGCATGATCACATCTTTCCGACCACATGGCATCCGACAGATTCTAAGTGCGATTTCTTATCTCGATCCAACGGCACCGGAAGATGTAATAACCGCTATATCATGACGTGCCATAAGTATAAACCATCTTTTTCGATGATGCAGGTATTAATTTTTTTTAAACATTCTGTTATATATCTCAGTGCAGGTGTGTTAGTGATTCTTGCTTTTAAGCTATACACGCAAACACAAAACGTCATTGAACATATTTTGCATTCAAATATTAGAAATACCACTCCAACTATACAATAAGTACTCACGAATCCGATAACTGTAATCCTTTTCTTTAGATTGCTAGAAACAATAATAATACTAAAATTAACAAAAGAATAGGTATGAATCTGGAAATTTGAAAACCGTATATTTTTTTGCTACATAACAAAACAACAACATTTTAGCGATTACAAACGTATATTTCCAGTTGGTAAACCGTATTTGGCTTCGGGAAAATAGCAAAGTTAAGTTTGTTATTTACAACATAATTGGCAAAAACGAAAAAAAAATCAAAGACTCGATTCGTTAACTTTACAGGATTAGTTAATACGGAACCTTCGATGCGCTTGTCCGACTCGCACTTGACCTTTTTGTTAACTTAAATATTGCATATGAGAGGCGGCGTGTCGTCGCTTGTGGCGTGGAGTCGAGCGGTGCGTCACATGGTGATCCAGATTTGGAAAACAGTGGACATAGGAACTCAAGTTAGAATTCCGGTCTGTTCTTTTATGATGATAGTTGACCTCATTGGCAACAAAAAAGTCAAATACGAAAAATCTGTAGAATGCACCTTTTTTGAGAAAAATTAAAAAAATTATCCCCAAATTTGCGTATTTGCCTTTTTTGTTGGCAACGCTATCACCAAAAAAAATAAGTAACGCGCGCATTCGCGCTGCTACCAAGGGAAACGTAATGAGGTAAATCAAATAAATAATAATGCTGACTCACCTGTCTTTGATAAATCAATCTATCATTTGATTTAATTTTCGCTGCATTTCACTCTTTCCTATACCGAACCAAGTTAAAGTCATGCCTTCCGCATGACAAGGAAGTCTATATACTTTTCTTAGTCGCACTGTAAGCGAGACGTATACAAGATCATCTTGTCTATGGGTAGTGTTGTCGATGACAACCTCTTTTATTAGACATTTGTTTTTTTTTTTATTATATATGATTTTAAAGGAAAAAAAATATAGTTTGACTTTTTGGCTGACAATTGATGCTGTTTTAATTTTTTCCCCTTCTAATTTACTAAAAAAGTGTCTTCAGCACCCGCACGCCAACGTATTTACCACCAGCGTTTGTGACCAGCACCTCCATCATTTACAGGTAGGTAATGCGTGTGATAGTACAAAAGTAATATCACTTTGCATCACTCATCACTTCGGCAACGTTCGGTCAGCGTCGTCTTAGTTCGTAATGTTTACGTAGATGATGCGCGAGTATCCCGAGCGAAACTAACAAAGTTTTTGTGTTTTGTAAATAAATATTTAAGTAAGTAAGTACTAATATTATGATAGGTCTTTACCACAGAGCTACCTACTATGAAATTGCCGCATTTTTGCTTTGTTTTATAAATCTAAAACATTATAGGTATATATATCTCTATCGACATTAATGTACAAATGTAAGTCAAAAATAGAGTAAGTACAAATCAACTACTTTTTTTTTTAAATATTTACTTAAATTGTAATTTTACGATATGTAATAAGTATTGCAATTATTATTGCTATTTTTCAATATGACGTGTATTACCTTACATATCACCTTAAACATTACTCGGTCAGCATTTCATTAAAAATCGATCAGGTAATGTGTGATGTTACGGAGTAATATCACTTCCGTGGAAGTGATGCGTGATGTTGCATTACTATTTGACGTACTGTTTTGCGTATGTCTAATGTTTAGACCTGGTTTCGCACTCAACGTGTTAATAGATTATATAACTTACCTGCCGCCTGAAACTGAACGTATTGTTATTATTTCCGACGGATGTGGCCACCAGAACCGTAACCGAGTATTATCTAATGCTTTAAGCAATGTATCCCAAAGACTTAAATTTAGTATTGAGCATATTTAGAAAAAGGCCACACAATGATGGAAGTGGACAGTGTCCATTCTATAATTGAGCAGTACATCAAACCCCCTATTTATGCATCCAGCGATTACGTAACTCGAATGCTTCAGGCTAGCCCGAGAAACGCTTACGTTGTCAAGTCAATGGACTATGACTTCTTTCTAAATTACGTAGACCTTGATTCTAATTTCAAATCTATAAGACACGGAAGAAAGAAGGGAGATCCGGTTGTAGTAAATATACGAGGGCTCAAGTATCTACCAGATGGATCTGTCTTATATAAGTTGCGACACATCGATGAATGGACCATGATACCGCAGCGAAGAGTGTGACGGGTTCGGCGCTTGGGTCAATTAATAAGGCTGATTAACTTGAGTATAGATTTATTAATTAATTGTATAAGGGTAAATAA
The DNA here is from genome assembly GCA_918026875.4 of Diatraea saccharalis. NCBI lineage: Eukaryota > Metazoa > Arthropoda > Insecta > Lepidoptera > Crambidae > Diatraea > Diatraea saccharalis. The sequence goes on from OU893336.1 coordinate 2,321,579, forward strand.
GAAACTGTAACAAACAAAAATTAAATTTAAAAAAACAGTTCGTAAGTTACTTGACTATAAATTTTAAATTATCAAATAAGCGAATACATACCCCTTGTCGGGCTTCTAGTTAAACTCTTGGATCGTCCAAAATACAGATTGCAATTTAGTACATATGTTATATAATTTGTGTCACAATATCACATTCTTTATCACAATCAGTAAATTATTTTAAAATTATTTAATAAAAAAATAATTAGAAGAATTTCTTACGAACTGACATCCATAAAGAGTATAATTGATTAGTCAAAATTTTAAATTACGAAAGACGAATAATAAAAAGAAATGATGTTGAATTTCAAAAACAAAAAGTTTGCATACTGAAACCTAGGAAAACAAAAGGTGGCATGGCACACTGTTACAAGAGGTCCTTCTCGAGACCATGTTGTGCCAAAACGATTATATGAATTCCCGCTGAAAATAACAGAGAGCAAATTTAAACATTTACAAGAACTAAAAGCAGTGATTGATAAAGACTACCATCCGTTTTATAATACGTTATCATTTAACCCAGGCACTTAAATACATGTTGCCGTTGTCTATATCTATAGGCAAGTTAGTTGTTAAGAAGGTAATTAATGGCTGATTGAAATAAGACACAATTTTCATTATATTACTGAATAAATAAATGACAAAATACGTATTATTTTCAATTAAATTCCTTGAAAAATATCATAACATTATGAAAAAATGACAAATATGCCAAAGTCTTTTTCTCTTCCCTCAGAGTTAATTATATTTTCTAATAAACGAGGGTATTCTTTGAGGAATTCCGCAAAATGGGATTTTAGGACAGACCATATTTTTATAACTCTTTCAATAGCAGGACACATGTTTAATTATTTCTTCCCACTGCAACTCATTCTTTTCGAATTGGCGTTGCAAATCTAATTTTCGTTCGTTATTCTAACACACTGCTGGGACTGCCATGCCGGCAGATTCTATACCCACTACTGGGACTGCCACGCAGGCAGATTCTATACATCGAGATCCTGCTCGCAAGCAGTATCCCACAATACACATTAAACAACATTATGCACAATATACATCTTTAACATGCATTTCAATAACGTTAAGAACACCCAGAGCGTGTCGCTTTTAACGATACTATATGTTCCTTTCCATTGAAAAACACGCTTTACTATTCAATTAATACATCCAAGACTAACCAGGTCCACTCCAATAGCTCCACACGAAAAACAACCCGCAAAAACAATGGCGCGTAATTTATCCAAATATCAACATCAAAAAGCCTGTCAGTGACAGCTAACTGACAGATAGGAATGCCCATAGTGAAATCGATAAATTAGCGCTGCCAGTAATAGGCGATCATTTTCCCTCTAGCACCATACATACTAAACTATTATATTGTTTTCTTCGCCTTCGCGACAATTGTCCTGTAATGGTGTAAACAAACGCCATTCAACAATATCGGTGGCAGTGTTCCATTATTTATCCTAGTTTGATACCAACTTCCAATGATAATTGCCTGTGTTTTGTGAGGATTGACGAACAGGCCGTGCCGTCGACTCCAATCTGAGATATGTTCCAAATCATTATTGATGGTAGTAATTGTTGTAGGTAGTTCATCTATAGAGGCTTGAGTGTAAATTTGCAAATCATCAGCATACATGTGATAGGAAGTTTTATTCTATAGAGGGCAACATAATGTGCGTCAATAATAGCTGAAGGTTTCCCGTATCTATCTTTGAGAATGTTCACAGCTATACTGTAATTTTTGTTGGTTGTGTCTAGTCCTTCAATAGTCTGCTTCACGTCACCGTCCAGAACCGACTGAAGGTATAGTAGTGTGTCAACGTCATTGATATTCCTACTATCTACATTAGAGGAAAACTGGTCCCACAATTGGTGGCATTTTAGAATATCACCATCAAATCTGGCTAACTCAATCCATGGTAATTTACTACTGATGTTATGTAAGCTTGGAGCAACAGTACATTGATTTCTGATGTTTCACTAACTTGAAATTCTATCTCGGCAACTAGATCTTGCTTCAAAAGAGATATGAAAAGGCTCTTTAACAGGCCGGCAAGACCAGGAGTAGTTTCGACTTGTGACAGCTGCGACTATTATTAGACTGTTTTGTCACTTCCCACCAGGTATATTACAGTCACTTTGTCGTGCAACAATAAAAAAAGGATCTGCTTGAATTTCGGTGGACGTATACTTACTAACCTCATCAACGTCAGGTGATGACATTTGACTGATGTGTAGTTTCAATTTCATTAATGAATCTCTGATTGGTTCCCTTAATTTTAAACCAATCAATTCTAACTCATTAAAATTAATTTCACTATCTGTAATACTGAGGGCATATTGGGCTTATTCTAAAATGAGAAACAAGATTTCTTCAGATAAAAAATTATTTTATTCCGAACTATAAACAAAAATAATAGACCAGCCTTGATACAAGCCAAAAAAAAACAGGAAGGCAAGCAAACAAGCGCCATCTATTCATATAAAATTTAACTCAATACTCCCACTAAATGTTATACGACAGAAAACATATTTATCAGTTTTAATACATAACTTAATGCTTTAAAAAATAAACAAATTACATAGGTGACATTATTTCATCTTTTATAAGCTCAAACTTATAAGCTAGCAGGGCTTTAGTTAGAATGTCAGCCAGCTGATTCAGATCACATCAGATCAGATCAGATCTTTGCACTTATTTTATAACAATAATTTTTTCTTTCAATGCTCTCTGATGAAATTAAATTTTACATCAATATGTTTAGTTTTTTTATGATAAACAGGGTTGTTAATTAGTTTAATTGTGCTTTGATTATCAATACATAGAGTTATGCAATTCTGATCAATATAATGTGAGCTAAATGTTACCATAATAGATTCTTGGCTGCTTCATAAACTGCCATAAATTCGGCTTCAGTTGTGGATAAGGCAACACAAGACTGTTTTTGACTAGACCAAGATATAGGTCCACCGTTCAGCATGAAAATATAACCAGTAGTTGACTTTCTAGTGTCCGAGTCCCCAGCAAAATATGAATCTGAATATCCAATAAAATTTTCATGACCCATATGATATATCTGGCCTAGTTGCCATAGACAAAAACAATAATGAACCAATTGCTTCTCTATAAGGGTAATTATTATTTCCATTAGTATCAGTATTCTTACCCAATTGAACATTTACATCAATGGGTGTGCTGCAAGCATGAGCAACATGCATATTGAACTTATTTAGTATTTGTTTAATATACAACCTTTGACAGATACTGACAGAGTATAAGTTTTTAAAATTTCTAAACCAACAAACCAATTCAAAATTAATTCCTTAATATCAAAGCCCTGTGTCAAATAACTTATAATATGCTCTAATACTCGATTTAGACATAGTTAAGCATCATCTACATATAATATTAACAAACCTCTATACCATTGAAGTTACCTATGAATACACAGTTATCTGCCTGTGATTGAATAAAGCCGAATTAAAAAAAAAATGATGTATATTTATGATTCCAGCAACGAGATGCTTATTTTAACCCATAGAGGGATTTATTCAATTTACATATCTTATTTTCAGGTGCTTTAACTCCATATGGAACTTCCATAAAATGTCCTCCTCCAACTCTCCATACAAAAATGCAGTCATCACAACTGCCTTATAATCAAGTTATACTCAGCAGAGATAGACAAGTGTCCTTATTGATTCATATCTGGTGGTAGGTGACAAAATCTCATTGTAATCTATCCCTTCAATTTGTGTTAAGCCACGGGCACAGAGTCGAGCTTTAAATCTTTCTACTTGACCATATTGGTTTCTTTTGATACTAAAAACCCATTTTAACGTTATAGTTCTTTGATTTTTATTATCTACAAAACTCCAGGTGTTATTTTTAAGATGAGATTCTAATTCTTCATTTATAGCCTACAACCATGATTCATGCTCCTGACTATTAATTACTTTTTCATAAGTCACAGGGACATCAGACTCCAGTATGTTTGCCTCTAAAAACTCGTTTCTTGTACTTGGACGTAAATTAATATTTGAAATAATCTAAGTAAGCAAAGTCAATTTCTTGTGATGGTTCATATGTTTCATCATTTTGGTCGTTGGCAGTACATGTACTATCATTACTGCCAGAATTATGATCACTCATATTTGACTCAGTGTCATCTACAAATTCTTCACTAGTTTGTTCATCATAATTACATATGGTAATTTGAGCTACATTCTGTTTTAATTCTGAACATTTTTGTTCATTGAAAATAAAATTTCTTTATATTTTATTTTTTATTATAATAACCAACTAAAATAATTTTACGACTTTTGCTATCAAGTTTTTTTCTCAGCTGATCTGGCACATAAACGTATCCCTCACAACCAAAGACTGACATGGTTCAAATCAGGTTTTATACCACACCACAACTCCATGGGTGTTATTTTTGGTGTCTGACTTGAAGATGTACGATTCAGTATGTAAATGGCACAATTTACTGCTTCTGCCCATAACTCGAGTGGTATATTACGAGCATATAACAGGGAGCGGGCACTTTCAACTACTGTCCTAATTCTCGTTCTGCGGCCATTCTGTTCAAGGGTGTAACGAGCAGTGAGCTCATGAGTAATACCCTCGCTGTCAAGGTACTCTTGAAAATCTTTGTTTTTGTATTCTCCGCCATTATCAGTATGTAATATGCGTACACTATGCAAAAAATTGTTTTTAATCATCGTGTTATATTTTCTCAAATATTCTAATACATCCACATTTATTTTTTATGAAGTACACATACCTGAAATTTGCAGCAGCATCTTTAAATATAACAAAGTATTTCATTCCTTGCACGGAGAGCACATTAAACGATCCTCAAACATCACTATATATAACATCACCTGGATCCTGTGGTGTTCTATTTGATTTCTGGAATGGTTGACGAGCATGCTTACCATAAGTACAACCCTCACATACAAACTTTTCAATATCAGATAAGTCCACACCGGTAATCACATTATTTTTGCACATTTTCTGTATTTCTTTCACATTTAAATGATCAAGACGTTCATGCTACGGCATGAATGCAAAAATTGGACTTTAAGATACGTCTTAAGGTCCAATTTTTGCATTACTTACATACTGAATTTTGTATTGCTTTCATTTTGAATTCACACAAGTTGTTGCTTTGTAATGATGCACATAACACTGTTTTATTGTCCTTGTAAACCAAAGCATCGGTGCTCTTTTTAACAATATCATATCCATGTATAGTCCACTATACAATATCCATTTCGAACCTTCATCAATATTATTTTTAATTAATGGCATAGCTTTCTCTTTAGTACATTGTTTTGACACTAATTAAGCAATTTTATTTTCTTCTACATTTATGCTGACTTCCTCGTCTAACAAGCGAGCAGTCAAGTTACCTATAGTTTGGCTCTGGGGATCAAGTGACATCCAAGTTTGGTGCCGGGATCTGTATTTGGGAGGTAGCGTACTCAATATTTTAGTTATGATTGCAGTATTACTAATGATCTCTCTACTTTCTTTAAGTGTCTTAGCCAAGCCTTCAACTTTGGCAATATGCTGCGCGATGCTATCTGACAATGAGATTTTATATTGATAGAAGCGCTCATGGATCATCATTTTAGTCATTTCGGATTTTTATTCATAGATGGATTCAAGTTTTGTCATCACCTCTAGTGCTGATTCGCAATTTTTAATAAGTGATATTTGATTCAAATCCATAGCCGATATTATTATAAACATTGCCAACCCATCATCTTTATTCCATTGAATTTAATTTCTTTCTGGTTTTGGCTTGTAGATATCTAACCCATTTGCTTGAAGAGCACACCTTATCTGAAATTTCCACTGTTTAAAATTTATTTCATTCGATTTCAATTCTAAAATGAAAAACAAGATATAGGTCTTAACCCATTAACGGTCAATAAGAATTACAAGGATTTATTGTTTTTTTTTTATTATTTGCTTATTATAAAGGATACAAAAAATGAATGAGAAGGAAAAAATACAGAATTTTATATTTTTCAGCATTTTAAAGGGGTGTACCCAAATTGGTACAGTGGCCACTAATGAGTGAAAATGTTTAAAACATGGTTTTTCTTTGCAAAGCGCTTTCTTGCATTTTTTACAACTCCAGCGGCTCCTGTTATGGCATACTACCCAGCGTACTCGTTTGGGAAGCTTTTCAGGTACGTGGTCTGCACCATCTAGTTACAGACCCTCCACATTAGACGTTGCGGGACGAGCAGAATGTCTTTGGGGCGATTGTTTTAGATAGAATCTTGCTATGTTTCGTCGAAATAAATGTTGGTCCATTGTTTCTTCTCTAGAATTTACGTGTAACCGCCAAGCATTTGATATAGCCATATCAATCATGTAGGTAAATAATACCCACCACCACTTTTTGTCATGAATTCTATAAAGTGAAATTGAGTGATCCATTTCATCAACTCCGCCCATGCTTTTATTATAATTTTGAAATAAATGCGGGATCTTTATATCAACCTTTTGCTTCTTTTCTGTAGACCACCTTTTTATATGTCCTACCGGTTTGTGTGAATCGTAATTCGTCGCCATTGTGCAAATACTGTCCAGCGAACAAGTAATACTTCATTCTTTTTGTCGAATCGGTAATCATAATCTCCTCTTGGTCGTTTCTTCATCTCTTTGGCATTTGCCAATGGGCATTTTTTAGTACGATTGTCACGAATCGTTCCTGTAGCTCGATAACCTAATTGGCGCAAATCAATTCTCATATCATAAGCTAGTGAAAAAGTTGTCAAAAAATTCTTTGTGATTTGCGCGGTCTATTGTCATTTTATTTAGCAACATTTTAACAACTCTCGTTCCCAGCGGCTCATTGCTAGAAATCGCAGATTTACCACAGTAAATATCGAAGCTGTAACAATATCCTGAAGTAGTGGCTGCTACCCAATTTTTGTAACCAAAACGCACCGGCTTTCCTCTAATAAACTGTTTTGCTGAGTGATGACTGTAATACCTGATCATGGATTCATCTATGGAAATATTTTCGTGGAAAGTATTTTATTGGTTGAATTTCCTCATAAGTATATCCGCAAGTTTTCGTACTTTGAACATTTTATCAGTTGTATTCGGAGCGTCATTGTTATCTACAAGGTGTAAATTTCTTTTTATTTCTCTAAATTTGGTACTAGACATAGCATTTGACACTGTAGATACCCCGATATCCTCATCTAACGACCAATACATCCGTTCTTCAGGTAGTTTGTGATAACCAGACAAATTAGTATTCCAAAGAAAATCTTTAGCTCTTCAGCACGGACTGTAAAGTTGTGTCGATTATTTTGACTTACGTATAAGTTACTAAAGTCAGCAATCATGGCAAAAACTTCGTCATCAAAAAACAATTCAAATATTTGAACGGCTGTAAGCCCACTTACTGCTTCTTTCATGCGACTTTCATTTAGTATACGGGTATCGGATTCTGTTTAAGATTTTGTATAATTTGGCATACACTTACGCCAACTGGTTTGTTTGATATTGAAGAGGAAGGTGTAGATTGGCTAGGTCTAGACGGATGATCATCTGTTTAGGATACGACAGATGAAAATCGGTTTTTTTTGGCAGCTAAAGGCTCTTCATCGCTGCTATTCTCTGAATCCGACAGAACACCGAAATTGCAAACAAATACCTCAATATTTCCGGGGACATCGTTTGGCATGTAAGATGAAACATCGTCGTCAAAACCCTCTTCTTCATCAGTGACAATACTGGGTTCGGGTGGAATTATAGCCAAGTCATACTCCAAACCGTCACTGCCTTCTTCTATGGAATTTACAGCCTCTTCTAATTCTTTAAAGTTGTTATTAGCGGTATATATACGCCTGCTTCATTTTGGAACTCTGAAAATAAAAAGGATAAAATAACTACACTTGTGGCCACTGTACCAAAATTGGCACACCTTAGTTTCAAGTGCAACAAAATCTTATATTCTTATTATAGGCAACTGCAATAAGTTATAAATCATCAATCATTTATTGAATATTGTATATTATAAATAATCACAGTAATACTATTTGTATTGATATAATAATATGAAAAAACCAATACATACCTCCACACGTGTCTTGATACAAAAATTTCACAAGTAAAATATCAAAAATCACTGACGTTTACTAAATCTTTTAAGTGTGTATTAAATCACGACACTTTGAACTACTCGAAACGGTTACAATATTTTAAGTGGTGTCAACACTTTTTTTTTTCTACCCCCAATAATTAACTGTACCCAAATTGACACAGTGACGACTAATGGGTTAATTGAGTCTTAAATTATATTCAGTTGAGTTCGACTGATATGCTCCATAAATAGAAAGTATACAATGAAGCGCTCAGATAAGACGTTTTGAAGGAAAGCAATGGAAGAAGAATATTATTCCACTATCGAGAATGGCACTTGGGATTTAGTTAACCGTCCTTGTGGGACCAATGTGGTTAAATGTTAGCGGTTATTTAAACTCAAAATAGGAGCCAATGGTGTAATTCAGCGACATGAGGCAAGATTAGTTGCCAAACGTTATTCCCAAAAGTGGGGAGAAGATTATTTCGAAACCTTTTTGTTTTGTTTATCTGTTGAGAAAGACCTCAAGGTACATCATATCGATGCCTTCTTCTTTATCTTTACAGAAGATCTTTAGATGGAGCAACCAAAAACCTTTGTCAAGAAGGAAAATAGAAAGCCATAAATGTTTTGAAACAAGCAGCTCGATGCTGGAATGTCAAGCCATACTTTATAATGTGAGCATCTACATTATTTACCCTTAATAACCCAGAGTTACAATTTATTAGTTTATTACCCGCTACGAAAAAAATTAAAGGCCAATGTGATTCAAGCCTCCGCGAGTTGATACATGCTCGACGTGCGACTCTTCTAAAATCGAAATAGATACTGCTGTATCTGAAGAAATAAAAGATCTTGCTAAGCAAAAATTGGATTTTCATCACAAGCAAGCTGAGATGGCCAGAAAGATGATGAATGAGGATGGAGCCAACTCTAGATGCCCTGATTCAGATGTTCGAACGGTTCAGTTTGATCTCCAGCAACAGATGTACCTTCCAACATTGACTCATACACAGATGTACTACAGTCGTCAGCTTGCGTTTGTCAATATGGGAATTCACTTGGAGGACGAAGGAAGGGGCATCATGTTTCTCTGGAATGAAACTGTTGGGCAAAGAGGATCCAACGAGATCGCTTCTTGTCTTTACAAGTTTTTTACTTATAGTGAAATCGGGTACACTACACATAAAAAAAAATTAATTTTGTGGTCCGATAACTGTGGCGGACAAAACAAGAACCAAGCTGTACTAGCTATGCTCCTCGTTTTAATTGCAAAAGGTTTCTTTTCGGAAATTACTCATAAATTCCCTGTGAAGGGTCATACATTTCTTGCTTGCGATCGAGATTTTGCGATCATTGAAAAAGCGAAAAAGTGTGCAAAGCCACTGATTCCGAAAGATCTTATTGAGCTCATTGCAAATGCTGCCAAAAAAAAAACCATTCTTGGTAGTGGATACTAAAACCTTTTTTAATTGGATGGATACGGCAAAAAGTATGATGAATACAAAAAAACTGCAGATATCTTCGGCAACAATGATTAACCTGACATCTGCAGATTTTGGTGTAATTCGCACAAAAAAAAGTTATGGCGACTTTGCACCATGGACGTCGACACCAGTGCTTAAACATGGAATCACGAAGTCTCATTTTGAGAACCTAGAAGTTGACATGGTCGAGACACCTGTACCCTTGTCTGCTGAGAAAAAAAAAAGACATCAATGGCATGTTGCCATATTTAGCCGGGGAGAGTAGATTGTTCTATGAAAATATTTTAAAATAAAGATTTTCAAAAAAACAATTTGCTTCCCCTGCATTTTCACATTTCAAGTGTTGATTTATAATTATTTTTATGTAAACTATTTCAAATAAAGACCTTAAAAGTGATGCGGTATAATTATTTTTATAAAAACCTTTTAAAATTAATACATTTAAAAGTGTTAAGTTATTGCAAGTAATAAGACGCTTACAACGTTATGACTTGCAGAATTAATGGCACATAAAACGTTTTGAGCTTTTCGTTTTTTTAAACATTTTTTTTTTAAATTTCGTATTTTGCTAATTCAAAAAATTGGCGTTAAATTGTTGATAGAGAATGATAGTTTCCTACTTTAATTTTTAATAAACACTTTGCTTTTTATTTTTCCTGTAAAAGTGTTTTTTGTCTCTCCTGAAAAATCCATTTTCTGGCACCTACAACGTTATGGTTAGGCACCCCTCAAATATTAACGGCCAGCACTTGACCATAAACCGTCCGAAGAGTAAACCCTACCTATAGTAATGTGCTCGGACGTTACAGTACCCTTGATTTTATTTATATTTGACCTTATTATTTTATTCAATTTTGTTACTCTTTTTCTTCAGGTTTCAGTAGGAATGTAAAAAACACATTTTACTGTGTAATTGATTGATTAGGTAAATTGTTTGTGTTCAGGTCACAGACATTCATGCGCTGCAATATAAAAAAGGGAACATATATTTTAAACTAAGATTTAAAGACGAGTGGCAGTTACTACAAGAACGATGCGATAGAAATATCGCACCCACGGCAATTGAGAGCTTACCGAATCTTTATAAAAATCGGCTACAAATTAAAAATCGCAAGTTCAAAGACCTCCAGGAATTCAAATCTACCCTACCGGTGGACTACAGGGACTTCTACAACAACATACCACATGAATGAAGACTTTTAACATTATAAGACATAATAAAACATATTTTGTGACAAAAATATAGTTTTCTTTTATTACGCAACACCAATTTAAAAAATCTAAATATAGGAGTTACAGAAAAGAGGACAACTCCCATATATTCTCAGATTGGAGAGGAATTTCGCAACAGAAAAGGCTATTTTTCATTGAATGTGCAAGCAGTACCTACGCAGTGCGAAATTATTTTTCATGAAAATTGTGACTCGTTGGCCAGGAGCCCATGACGCCACTATATTCAACAATTCTGTATTAAATGGTAAATTAGTATAATTAAAAAAAACCATTTTATATAAAAAAAAAACAGTAATCATAATTTCAAACAAAGTTATCAATTTCCTAATTAAATTAATTAAACTGAAATTAATTTAGGTGAAAGTGTTATACCTGTGGACATTTTCCGGATTTTTAATTAAAATGAGGTTTGTGACTTAATTTTTTTTTATTAGCCATAGAGTAGTACTAAAAATTGTTTTACAATAAGTCAACGCTTAACATTTGAGTCGTATAAAATCAAAGGCGGCAATCTGCACTTTGACTGAATGTCAGGAAAATGAAAAAAACGTTTTATAAGTTGCGATTACTACTCACGTTAATAAGAACATTTATATTATCAACTATTATCTAATAAGATTCGGTTAAAAAAGGTATATCCTTTAGAATCTGATGAATAGGGACAAAAACTGTAAATATACAATTCAGATTGCCGCCTTTGTTACTGAAAAATGTAGATTGCCGTTTATGGTCCTAGACTAAGAGCAGAATGCCGTTTTTGGTACGAAGGTTTAGGCAGGCAGACATTTTGAATATAAATAATAGGTAGGGTTGTCAATTAAAAACAGCAAGACAAAAATATTATTTTATTACAAACAGTGATAAAATAAATTATAATTTTACTTTTAATGACAAGATTGTAACATTAATATGAAATTGACCTAGTCAGTATCTTCTGAGTTTTATTTATAAAAAATCAACAATATTTAAAAAAAAAAAATTTAAACGACACAATAAAAAAAATCAGTAACGAAAGAACAAATGACACGAATGACCGTACCTACGATAATTTATTTATCTTGGGATCGGGTCAAGATCTCACTACTACCCAGTAGCTCTAAAAACCACTAGGCAGGCATAAAAAATCCTATTTTCATGAACGCTTATACACGTAGATCACTAGTTTCAACTAATACCTCATCACAGTAGTTAGTTTCATGAGATGGAGCTGGTAATTCAGACTGTGAAGAGAGGACATCATTGTAAAATGATAGAGTAGGGATATCTACCCAGTCGTCGCCAAAATGTTTCTTTAACAACATTTTAACATCTTGTAACTTGTTTTTATTCAAAGCCTTAATATCACTCATTGTTTGTGGTACAATCATAGCAATATTTTTGTGCTTTTGACAAACATTAACGGCTTTTCCAACATCACTTTTATAAAACAATTCCCCTCTGATAAGAACATTGCCCTCCTTTTTTGACCTTTTCAAAATAAACCTTTTACATTCCTTGAACTTCATGGGCCAAGAGGTCGTGTCTTTAACCACACTTTTAACAGAACTTCTCCAGTCTTTAACTGGGCAGTCACTTCCTAGTTTAATTATTGTCGAAGTTTCAGAGATCACATCTGTTATTTCATCAGGATGCACAATGGTGTCCATTTTTCTTATTTTTTTTTCAATTATCCCGAACTGCCGATCTGCTGGCATATAGGAATGCCCAGTAACTGGAAACACTAGTTCAATGCTTGATATATTTTGATTCTCTAACAGCCACTTACTACAAGCTCCTAGTACTATACAATTTTTATTTTGGCCCCCGCATCCGTCAGCGACTAAACGAATATTTCTTATGCCTGTTTTGTCAATATGTGTCAAACGATGATATACGGCAGAAGCGACCAAATTGGAGTCTTTATTAAACTGATTTTCGGTGCAGCAATAAGCAAACACACGATCTTTACCCAGTGAATCATTTGACGATCCCACAACCATTGTGAGGTTAAAGAAGTATAATTGACGGCTGTAGTAGGTGATTTGGTCAGGTAGTTTAGGAAGAGGTAAATTTTTTTGAAAGTCGAACGAGATTGTTATGAGGCCCTCACATTGTTCTCGAAGTTTCTCAAAAAATGCTTTTGCTCTTAAGCTATGAATTCTTTTTTCAGTAATAAGTTCATTCTTTTTACCGTTGTCTTGTTCAGCTTTAATCTTTTCAGTTAATTGCAAGCATACTGAACACACGTCAGTTTTTGGGCTGCCAAATCCAATATTATAATAGTTATTAAAAATATTTCTAAAATAAGACTGTTTTGTGCCAGAACAAAAATATTCGCTTTTTATATACATATCGTGTAGCTTTTTTATGTTCAGTTCTGAAGATAGATATTTTCTTTCGGCAAATTTTGTCTTCCTGCAGTAATGCGATTCAATGCAATTTAACTTTTGTATGAAACTATGTATGGAATTCCTTTTATCTGCATACTTCAGAGTAATTCGATCCCCACCTCGGTGTTCTGTAAGCGATTCGCCTGTATAATAAAATCTATATAATACATACGATACCCTGTGCTTTGTTATTCCAAAAATTGATAGAAAAAATTTTTGACAAATGGAGATCTTCTGTTTTTCAATAAATACAGAGTATTTTATGGTAGTTTGTTTCTTGCCCTTATATCCTCCTCGTTTTTGTTTAACGGACACAATAGAACAATGTTTTAAAATGAGAGCATCTTGATCTGCTTTTCTGTTTGTAGCGTAAAATGCTTTGTGTAGCCTCTTAAGTTGATTCATGTCTAGTTTACAGCACTGTAAAGACTTTGTGTTATGAGTGCATACTTTATTTGGCAAACCTTTCGCTGAATACCTGCACAGAGAAATTGTATTTACGACTTTAAATTACAAGTGATTTATCAAAATTATACAAAAATATGCTCATAGCCGATTTATTGATTAACACACCAAAATTTAACAAAATCACAAACTGTTCTTGATAAACCGGCATGGTCTCAATGTAATTTCGTTTTTTGTTTTATATTGGTGGAAGTGAAAATGGACAACCCTAGATTGAAACTAACCTTAATTTTTTCATTACATTCTTCTTCCAATTCTCTGGGTTTCGTTGCCGCTTTCTTGCGTATCTATTAGTTACAGGTATTGGGTAACTCTCCATCTTCACTTTGTTCATAAATTAAAGTAAGTGCAATGGTTGAGACACCTATAATTTACTTTGAAAGACACAGCAAATTAACAAACTTTACTTAGATCCGCCATGTTATCTCGTGGTAAATCGAAGGCTTCCTATTGGTTGAGAGTACAATATTGCCATCTTTACTTTTAAGTATTAGCAGATTGCCGGATTTGGTACGAAGGAACATTTAAAAACAGTCGTAATTATAGTAGAAAGCCGTTTCTGATTCTGAGAGAGTCGTTGAAATAAATTTATTCAAGATTTCCAGTGTTGCCACTACCATAAGTCAAAATTGACCAAAACGTCAGATTGCTGCCTTTGGTTCTATACGACTCATCTAGAAGTCTTTGTTCTTATAGGTATCTTTATTATTAATCTAAATCACATTTTTTTAAAACGCTACTTTTGTCCACAGTTGCAACATGCCATTGTACCTGTGGACAGCACTACATGTACCTATGAACGGCAATGTACCTGTGGACAGGCCACTTTTTTTCAAATAATAATTGTAGCAAAATCAACAATCACGAAATAAAATATAATAATAAAAGAAATATAAGAGTAAACAATCATATATTAATTTGTTTTTTTGGCATCGCGATACTGTTCATAAAGTTCTAAGGTGGAACTATCGGAGACATCTGAATCGTCATCATCATCTACAACATAACACGTGAAACACACAAAATCCGACTCATCATCAGAATCGTAAATGTCCATGTGTGCTCTAGGTACACATTTCTTATGATATTTTAAGTCGCATAACGAACAATTCAGCATTTTGTTTAGTTTTTCATGTTTTTTACAACCCATACACATGGCATAGGGTAACTGACGTTGTTCAATAATTCTGATCCTATTATCAGTAGCTAGGCTCTTCGCCTGGCTAGGACCAGCTAGGCTTTTCGTCTGGCTAGGACCAGCTAGGCTTTTCGTCTGGCTAGGACCAGCTAGGCTTTTCTTCTGGCTAGGACCAGCCTTTGGTAGCATTTCTGAGGAGCCCTTTGTCTTTTTTGCCATGTTTTTTTTTTCTTTTCTTTCTTCTATTTTCCTTTTATTTTCTGCTTTTCTGCAAGCTTCGTCTCTTATTTCATTTTTTCGGGTGTGTCAGTTAATATTCTGCTTTTACCAGGTTTCCTTCCCCTTTGATTTGTTTTTCGAGGGGCTGCTTTTGAAAATGGGCGGATTGATTCAGGAGTTACTTGTGAAATAAGCTGTTTGCGAGAAGTGATTTCTGCATTTTCTTTATTTGGTCCAGCAACATCAGCGAATTCATCAAAAACTGACATTTCAGATTGACCACCAGACCTATTTGGCTGAATTTCTATAGCACCATGACCATGATTTATTTGTCGAAATACAATAGACCCAGCAACAGGCTCCACTTGATCTTCATTAGGCTTTCGTTGGGTTTCGTTGTCAAATATTTCAGACTGAAATATATTTGCGTTGAACTTTCAGAAACTGCAGACGTAGGCTCCGGACGATCAGTAACATATGACCATAGGAAATCCTCTTCGCTGAATATATCCCTATTGAATGGGTATATGCCCGTTACTTCAAAACTTTTACTAATATTTATTGAACCGGGTTGTTTTTTGAAGGTTTGGCAAATTTTATAAAATGGTCTAAATATTTCCTAAAGATTAATTTTGTTGACCATCCGGATTGGTTTGCTGCACCAATTGTACCTATAGGAGCAATTTTAGGCCTAATTTTTAGCGTGTTGTCTTTGAAGAAAACTCGAGGAAATACGATCAATGGCGGAACTAAATTTCCAAGAGCATTGATACATGCAATTAAAGTGTTATTTATACCCCTTTCGCACGAAGTGAGTTTACCTAACTGTTTAATTTTTTTTGGTACCAAGACCTTTCTCGGGTTATGCACTGTAGATATTCCGGTCTCGTCCAGATTGTATATATTATCAGGGCTGAAGTGGCATTTTTCAATCACTTTTTGTAAGTTATCAAAAAATGTTGAAACATTAGCTTTGTTAAAACTACTTGCTCGAGCCAGACTGGTTGCTTCAGGTTTCCTTAGAGATAAATGTGAATGTCGTTGACGATAGTATCTTAACCAGCCTATGCCCGCCATTTTGTGTACATGCCAGGTAGATTTAGTTATGGTGTATTTTTCTGCAACGGTTCGCAAAGAAAATCCATTTCTAACTTCTTTAATTGCCTCCGTTAATGTTTCCGCATGCAATTTTCTTCGCGTTTTGCCATCTTTGCTGCGAGGCACTGAAAAAAGCCAATAAATTATTTTTTATTTAGTAATTTCCATAGCAGTTATAAATTTAAAATATTTGTACCTGTGGACAGTCCACAGGTACATACAGTTGTGTGTCCACAGGTACAAATCTGACAAAGTAACCTAAAAATCATAATGACTGGCTAAATATTTGTCTACATTATTCTATATCACCGAGAATCACTGTTAAACAATATACCTAATCGTTTTCTCGAAAGCAATTTTCTATATACTGCATATATTTTAGAAAAACTATGAGGAAAAAATCACATAAATACTTACTTTTTTCAGCAAAAACTTTTAACAACCTCTCACAGACTACGCATCAAGAGAAAGAAAATGGCTGCAAGCCAGTGTTGACTTCGCTCAACTTGACCATGACAAATTGAGTGAGGATGCTGCAAAGCTTGACTTTTCTTCTATATTTGATTCTGCTTCGATTGATATGAAGGTCGCTATCTTTAATAGATATTTACTTAATTTATACGATACACATGCTCCATTAAGAGCTGTTAGACTGAAGTGGCTGCCTGCTCCGTGGATTATTAGAGGTGTTCGTATGGCCATGTCAAGAATAGATCGGGCTTTCCGTGCTTTGCAGCCAATATTTTGAAGTTTTTACGTTCTCAAGGTTTGGGAAAATCATCCTCGCAGCCCCAGTCTTACCCCTTTTCACTTAACGACTTCAATAATCATTTTTCTTCTACCTCTTCTTTACATTCTTATACCAAATCGACTACTATTAAAAAAATTGCTTCCAAGGCTCAACTTTACTCTGAATTATCTCTGAATTTGACGTAAAGCATATGTTATTCCCCTTCCTAAAATCTCCTCTCCAAAACAACTAAATGACTTTAGACCTATATCAATCTTTCCTTTTCTATCCAAAGTCCTAGAAGCCGCAGCCCATGAACAGTTATCGAACTTTATTCACTCCAAATCCCTTCTCACTCCTTTCCAATCCGGCTTCCGCGCCGGACATAGTACAACTACTGCTCTTCTGAAAGTCACCGAAGACATTAGGATTGGCATGGAAAGGCAATTGGTGACCATCATTGTTCTTATAGACTTCTCCAATGCTTTCAATATGGTTGACCATGACCTTCTGTTGGCAGTTCTTAACTGTTATTCTTATTGATTAACTGGTATTTTATGTTAAAATAATAAAAGTTTATGTTTGTTATTTAAATATATTAATTTTTTTTCTACTATAGTGGGAGCGTCCCCTCACCCCGCGCCCGACACAAGACAAAAGAGGCGTCTTTAGCCACGACGCAGAGCATGGAACAAAACGGGACTGAAAATGGCGAAAAGTTTGTTGAAGCGACTGATTACGAAGGGAATGCTTTCCAGTACATGTGCCGCGAAGGGAATATTAAAGAGCTGCTAGAGTCTGTGCAAACCATGCGAAACACGGACGTATTGTACCAGTACGACGTCTATGACAGACAAGCCACTCACGCAGTGGCTGAGTGGAACTAGGAGAACGCCAAGTCTAAAATCGAGATACTTTCGCTAATAGGGGCCGATATAAACGCGAGAGAGCTGGTAAGGGGCAATACGTTGCTACACATTGAATACTAGAAACTACTAGCTCCCAGAAGCCGGAAGCCGGATGCTAATCCCAGAAGCCGGATGCTAATCTGGAAGCTATCAACTTTGAGCAGGATACTGCCTACCACTCGGATTACAAAGCTAAAGATTTCAGGATGATGGAGCTCTTAAGGGATTACGGCGCGGTGTGTATCGATCTTCGCACGGAACTTCTTGGCTTGGCCTTAAGGAAAACACTTGTTATTTCTGACGTGATAGGAGGGAATGGAGTGTTTGTTTATCCTCTGATAATGACTTAGTTTTTTTCACTAAATGACATTATGGCTTGTGACCTTTACTATGAGCTTGTTATCAAATGCTCATATATATTTAGCGAATACTTTCTACTAACCGAGTCATTTCTATTGAAGTTGTTAATCCAGTCGTAGTGTCAACGAATGGCCTAGTCCCAACTTCTCTTCACGACCATCTGAAGAGGTTGGGACTCCGTGACGGACCAATAATTGCGAGGCTCCAGCGGGCGATCTTGCTCGATAACGCAAGGATCGTCCGCCGTTTTCTCTCTTTGTCGCCCTGACCCCCGGCCGTCTGGCTTCTTCTGCCGGGGGAATCCTCCCACCCCTCGAATCGTCGAGGGGTCGGGAAGAGTAAAGTATAAATACAGGAATAATAATAATAATAATTTATTTCAGGTAGTACCCATATTGTTAGAAACAATTCTCTTAAAAATAATGTTAGTAAATACAAAATTATATTTCTATCACACATTCCAATAAAACCAAATTAAACTATATTACATTAAATTTTTAATTATATAATTACATTTTTTTTTATTTATTTTTTTTTATTTCATTTTTGATACTGTAACCACTTCTATAAGAGAGGCAAATCCCACCGATCAACAAAAACACTGAGAATATTACTAGTACTACCGTGTAAACGAGTCAGTGCAGAGGCGCAACGCTTTCTCATAATAGCGCCGAAACCATCTATACGAGCCTCTGCAAATACACCAGAAGCACTGCATCGCCACGGCAGCCCCAGCAACACTCTGAATGCATTATTGTATTGGACTCGCAGATCATCGAAGGCCCGCTACGTATAGTTAACCCACAAACTGCACGTATAAAAAGACTGACAATATGTTTTGAAAAGAGTTAGTTTAACGGATCTAGTACATCGCGCAAACCTGCGAGCCTCATCTGGTTAGTATGACCAGAACTTGAACACAGATATAATCTCCCTAGGTACATTGGTCTCCGAGTAAAGCTTTTGCCACAGTATATTATAATTAACAAGATCAAACGCCCTTGATAGGTCTAAAAAACAAGCAAATATAGGAGTTTCTCTAGCTGTGTTACTACACACTTTGTACAGTCTGTTTAACACATAAGATAGCACTATCAGTTGATAAACCTGCTCTAAAACCAAATTAGTTGTCATACAAATCTATATGCTTAGCTAAAATACTATCCAAGAGACTGTCCAATACCTTAGCCATTATCGTAGCCAAGGATATGGGTCTATAATTAGTTATATCAGAAGGATCCCCTGTTTTATTTTTAATGACAGGTACTACAATAGTTTTAGTGAGTTCTGGTGGCAAGTAGCTATGACTAACACATAAGCTATAAAACATTGCAAGCACACGAGGCAAATGAACACCTGCAAACTTCAAATGTTCTATGCTCAAACCATCATGACCAGGAGATTTCCCTCTCTCCATACTTTGAATAACATCAGATACACTTTTAGCCAAAAAATATATTGGAGGGCACTCGTTACTGACTGACCTAGGGTGGCTCTTTTGTGTGATACGAACCACCGGTGGAGTTACCTCAAAGCGCTTACGGAATGCATCTGCCACTTCTGCAGCATCATGCAACCCCGCCACACTCACTGGGAGGTCAGTCTTATGATTCAATTTACTAGCAATAATTATATTGGCATGTAATTTGAGTCTTTTAGCGATAATTACTCCTGCATAGTTTTTAGGAAAAATGTTTTAATCCTTCAGCTGTCTATGGTGTAAATAAATATTTTTAACTGTATGAGACACTTTCATTTGTGCTGATTTACTGTCATTGTTATGTGACTGTTTATTCCACGAACATCCGTTAGTCTTTGAAATGTCAATATGTTTGACGTCTTTGGTCGTGTTATAAAATATGAATTACGCATGCGCACAAAGAGTTTTATTTTTGTCGGAGGTCAACGCACAAGTTATTAGCCAAATAGTAAATAACAAGGCCAGATGGTTTTACTATTTTGGGAAGAAAACCTTTACAAGACCCGGTAGGTAAACTTTTGTTTGCAAAGTGGATCTCTGGTTTCAAGGTAAATTAGCATTTTAGTTAGGTACCTAAAATTGGTAATTCTATATGATTGTGAAGCTTATTTAAGTTTATTAAGAAATAGAATGCGTGTTAGATTCCTCCCCGAGCCGAGGGCGAGGTGGGTAAATGCGTGAATTAGGCGTCCAACTTTCTTCTTTAGCATGACGTCGGTTTTCACTACGAAGGTCATATCGCCGACGGTATGTTGGGGACTGTTGGGCCTTTTTTGGGTTTTGAACCTTAACCTACGCGGTGACAACGCGAACCTCAGGGTAGACAGACCCCGTAAGTTTATGATAAATTATTTTCGAAGAGCAACTTGGGATTCTAACCTGCGCCTGGGCGGTGAGGTAGTCGAGTGATTTATAGGCGGGCGTTTTTCTTCTTTTTTTTTAATTTCATCTTCTGCGACATGTATATTTTGTTGCATAGTTTTGTTCATTACTCAGAAAGCTACAAGAATCGCCCATCTGCCCAAATAAATTCATCTTTGGCAGCCACCAAAGACGTCCTTTATGCTAAATTAAAATTCACCAAGTATAGCCTAACGAAAACTAATTTAATGCGAGTTTGTCAGTTGTTTTTTATTTAAAGTTTTATTCGTAACCTTCATAAAGTACATCGACGTCATCCAATTATGGGGTCATTGATTCCTTCCATCGGAAATATAAACATTGACCTATATTATCTGCATCATACCCAAAACCTGGGATTACTACCCAAATTTCTTGGTGGAGTTGATAGTAAATGCTCACCTGACCGAGCACTGGCAAGAACATCGTAATCTGAGGGGCGTAGAGATAACCCTGGAGAACGTCACGGGTGTTTCCCAAATCTACTTCTTCAGCCTGTGGTTCAAAATTTCCGCGGATGTCAACGAGCATCCCTCCTCAATGTTTTATACCATTCTGTATGTTCAGGTGATATAGTGATTTGTGTGTGTGCATGCGTCCAATGTAAACAGTGTTATGGTTAAGCAGTTTTCGACTGATTTCGAAAACTTTCAGTGAAATAATAAATTTATTTTATTGGAGAATGGAATTTTCTGCTCAATAACCCTCGATCTTTTTGTACGTATCCTCCAAAAAGTACAGAAAAGATTGAAGTTTTATTGAGCGTTCTTTCATTTATCTGCGAAGGTTTTTGACTTCGTCACCCATATAACTGACACTTGGCCATTTTTCCTGGTAACTAAATTATCTCACTCGAGAAAACTTGAGGAATTATTTTTTTAAAATATCATTTAACCCTTTAGAGCCAGAGGATCTTAAAGTGTGTACATGAGCGTATAGTGGGGAGCGCGCGAATCACAGCGCGCCGTGTGCTTGTGTGAGTGAAATGCGAGAGTAGTAGAGAATGCGTGCGCCCCCCTCTACCGTATTTTCTGCCCTTTCTCTATGTAATAGAGTACAGTTCTCTCACTTCAAAAGGAAGATGCACGATTCGACAATTCGATCTAAGAGTAGGATTTCAAGGCCAGCCTCTAAAGGGTTAAGTCTCTTTATCTGTCATCGTTGACATTGGATTGGTTCTCTGCTTATCTTCGTGGGCTTATCGTCAGCAGGCTGTTCGGAAGTATCAACCAGAACAATGCAAAAAACCTATGTCAAAACCTTTACATAGCTGGGAATGCCGTCTAAACCGTGGCAAAATGTACACGCTGACTTTGCAGGCCCATTTTTAAATTCAATGTGGCTCATTGTTGTCGATGCTCACTCTATGTGGTCTGAAGTAATTCGCATGAAGAAAACGACATCTGAAATTACAATCAAAAGCCTGAGAAGTCTGTTTGTTAGATTGGTCCACAATGGAATTCTCAGGAATTTAAACAACAATAATATGAGACATATTTGTACAGCGCCTTACACTCCTGCCAGTAATGGCTAAGCTGAACGTTCTGTTCAGTCTTTTAAAAAGGCAATATTATCAAGTAAGTTTGATGATAAAACTGTAGATCAATGTTTCCACAGGCAAAGCACCATGTAAACTAATGTTGGGTAGAAAAATGAGGACTAAATTAAGTTTGATTAAACAATCTGTTATTTTACCTAAACAAAATGTAAATTCTAATACAATTAAGCAATTTTTGCCTAGGGATACAATACAAGTTGTTATGTTTGATGGTGCATCTAAATTGAAAGAGGGAACAGTTGTGGGACCTACAGGCAATATTATGTATTAAGTAGAGACAGACAGAGGAAAGGTAATAAGAAATGTCACCCAAATGTTTCCAACTAGAAAGGAACCAGATTTCGGTAACCGTTTACTCAACACCACTACTTCTGGCAATGAAAAGAATAATAATGCAGAGTCAGTGTCCATAAATTTTAATAAGGATAATACATCTGTGATTGAAAATATTAATGATAAAGATACTGATGTGGTAATCACAGATGTAAGTAGTAATGTAACAAAAGATATTGTTACATTACTACTTACTATTTCAGATTAATTTCACCGTATTTTAAAGCCATCATACTTAATGAAAAATAATAAAAAATCAATTTTAACCCTTAAGCGCATGGGGTCAGGGATATTTAAAATTGAAAAAAAAAAGGTTTACAGTGCGCAGAGCGCGCTCACGCTCTTTCTAGCTTCCTCGCTCCCCGCGGCGTACGCAAATTAGTCGCGTCCAGAACATCAACGCGTGCGCACGTATCACTGCTGTCTAGAGCGCCGACCCCATGCGACCAATTGCGTTCCATTTTTTGGCGGAGGTAAGTTTTTATTTTTGCGTTTTCTTTTAGTTTATATTAGTATTTTCTTTGCATGTGTGTATTTTTATTTGTGTGAAGGTATGATTGCTTTATGTATTTTTGTGTTTTCTTTTCTTCCTTTTTTCAGTTTTTTATTCATTTGAAATGCCTAATGACACACAAATATTGCAATGGCTGGATGAAGTGTGTGATGAAGAGCAAGATGTTGCTGGTTTGGATTCGGAAGACGAAACGGTAAACGATATCGCAATTGATAGTGCTTAAAATTCAGAAAGCGAAATTGAAGAGTCCGAAGATATCCAAAACATCCCTGAACCATCGGAAGGTGATTACTTTTTATCCAGACATACTCAGAGAAATGGTCTGAAAGTGAAATGATGTAAAGTACCACCATCGAATGCAGTAAGAACCCGAGCACACAATATTATTTTGCATTTACCGAGAGTCAAAGAGTATGCAAGAAACGCCAAATGTCCTCTTGAATGCTTTCAGTTGTTCTTTGATAATGAAGTTATTGAACTTTTGGTCACAAATACTAATTTATATATTGATAAAATCAAGGAAAAGTTCGGAAGAGACTACATACCGATGATACAGAAATGAATGCATTTTCGGGCTTACTGATTATGGCATGAGTCCTAAAAGGGTCGCATTTGCATTATATTGACTTATGGGCACAAGATGGAACAGGCGTAGAAATGTTTAATGTTAGAAATGTCTGCGGTTTGATAATACGTCAGACCGAGAAGAACAACTAAAAATTGATAATATAGCAGCAATAAGATCTTTATGTCACATTATAGAGAGCAAGTTTTTAGCTTCTTATAGCCCCAATGAGAACGTAAATATTGATGAACAGTTGGTTGGATTTCGTGGCCGCTTTAGAGGGAAGATTTATATGCCATGGCCAGGCCATGGTGAACTCGAAAACATATTACTTGTGCAAATTTGAAGTAAACGCTGGAAAACAACCAGATGGAGAATATCAAATATCTAATTCTCCAGATGAGATTGTAAAACGTCTAGTAGAGCCAATAAAACGCAGCGGTCGAAACATAACGACTGACAATTGGTACACAAGTTCAAAACTGGCTAAGAAGTTACAAATGCCTGAATAAAAATTGACTCTTGTTGGGACATTGAATAAAAGGAGGCCTGACATTTTTTTCCAAACAAAAATAGACCTACATATAGTTCAGTTTTCGGATTTCACAATCAAATAACTATAGCCTCATATGTTCCTAAGCCAAAGAAAGCTGTTGTTTTACTTTCCACCAAGCAAAATGATAACGCCATTGATGAAACAACAGCCAGCGCTCGGAAACCAGAAATAATTACTTATTATAATAGTACCAAGTGTGGTGTCGATTGTAATGACCAACTTTGCAGCAATTATAATGTTGGAAGAAGAACAAAAAGATGGCCACTGGCTGTATTTTTTCATCTTGTAAACATATCTGGCATCAACGCATTTGTTATACACAAAGCGAATACTGATAAGACTATTTATTACATATGCAAGACGGATTTTTTTGAAGAAATTAGCGGTAGCTCTTTTGGAAGACCACCAAAAATGTCGCATATAACTACGTGATGTACCAACGACAATAAAGAAACGGCACCGTGAAGTTCATGATGTGAACGAGACTGTCCAACAATCGATGGCTAAGCGCGGGCGCTGTTCAGCATGATCTAGAAAGGACGACAAAAAAGTGTCAACAAAATGCTTCAAGTGTTGTAAATTTATTTGTCAGCAACACCCAAAGGTTAATGCGTCGGATGCAATACCGAAGAATCCGGGAATTAGACTGACTAATAATTATTTATAGAGTTGATCTCGGCCATGCCAAAAAATAGTTTAAGGTGTGGTTTAACATTTCTAATCATTTTTGTTAATTATAATGTTCCAGTAATATTTTTGTTTCTTAAAGTTAAGTTTATAAAAGAATTTTATTAATTACTATGAAAAACATTAAGTTTTATTCCTTTTAGGAACTATTGATTTTCGGGGTCACTCAAGACCCCATGCGCCTAATTGGGTGATTTTTCTAATGAGCCTAGTTAAGGGTTAAGACTATGTTTACTATACCGACATTGTGCATGCAAAATTTATAGAATTAAACTAGCTGAACCCGCGATTTCGTCCACGTGGAAAGTTGCCTTAGTAATTCCTTATTACATAAGCTATCTGCCAGTGAAAGTCCCGTCAAAATTGGTCTAACCGTTTCAGAGTTTAGCCGGAACAAACAGACAAAACATTTAAAAAACATTATTTTGGTATAGGTATGTACCGTGTATACTTACATGTGCATTTAGTAAGAAACGGTTAATTTGTATTTGTTAAAATGAAACTGTAAGATCCGTTCATTAATTCATCGGGAGTTCCCCGACCAAAGACTAAAGTTACCTATTGTCCGTGGAAGTATTCCAGGGTTGCCATAATAAGTAATAGAATATTTACTAATAATATTTACACTCGCGATCTGCTATAGGTTCCTGAGCCATCGAAGTAAAGTAGGTACTTTACTAACGTTTTAATCGATGGTTAATCGTCGATTATGAAATTATAATCGATAACAACTAATTAATTGAATAATCGGTTAAACGATTAATGGTAATCGATTCCGCACACCATTAGTTATAATGGTGATTAATTGCCACCACGGCAGGTAATCTCTATAGAAGAAAATACCAAATTTGTTACCATAGACAAACAACGGTAGTTTAGATTTTGACATTTCTTCCCTCCTTTCCCCGAACACCCTACACCCGCTTTCTTCTGTGTTTGTCGCGCCATTACCACAGATTATCAGTGTTGCCAATTTAACGACTTTGTCGCTAGATATAGCGACATTTCGTTTTCAACAGCGGCTTAAATGATGTGTCTAGCGACAAAAATAATCTAGCGACTATTCTAACGACTTCTAGAGTTTATATGGTTATAAATAAGTATTTTAATTATCTTCATAAAAAATTACAGCATCTTATCAGAGTAATATTTATAAAATTTCGGAACGCTGCCGTAAATTCTTATGCTTAAGCCGGGATCCCCCAATGCTGTACTTGTGGACGTACAACGGGGAATTCCGGACCCAGGCATGCCTTTTTAAGGTATTGTATATTTGAGTATTCATTCGTTGACGGAGTGTATTGTGCTCTCTAATAGAACAAAATTAGCGGTTGCTTATTAAATATCCTATTAGTCACGTAAATCCAAACATATGATAAGATTGTCAGTTATTGACTACGTTTGTTAAACAATGGAAATACCTGTAAAGAAAAAAAGTTACTCACAGAAGTATAGAAAAGAGTGGGAAGACAATCCAGACTTCAAAGACTGGTTCGCACCGGTTCAAGGAACTGATTTAAAAAGTATGTGTCGCTGGTGTCAAGCTTTTTTTTTTTGCCAAAATTAGTGATAAAAAAAAAACACTCGGCGTCTAAAAAACACAAATCAAAAGCGAAAATAATAACGAAACAAAAGCCTTTGCCACTGTTCCTGCCAGTTGATAAAATCAAGCCTTCGAGTAGAGCAGAAGCAGCCATGCCTCTATTTATTCCGTGATGACAGTAGAGCATCTGGGAGAGATGTGTAAGACACTCTTTTACGATTCTAAATGCGGTCATGATATAGATATACATAGAACTAAATGTTCCGAAATAATTAATGAAGTATTGGGACCACACTTCAAAGAATCGCTGAGGTTGGATATTGCTGACCAAAAATATAGCCTCATTCTAGATGAGTCAACTGACATCAGTGTCTCGAAAAACTTAGGAATAGCATTCAGATATTTCAGTAATTCACAAAATAAAGTTCTGTCTACATTTCTGGCATTAACGCCTATTCCACAAGCTGATGCAAACGTGCTTGCTGAAGCAATTATTATCACATTGAACGATAATAATTTAAAAATTAAAAATTCAGTTGGTATAGGTACTGACAATGCTTCGGTGATGACTGGTGTGAATAATGGCTTGTATCAAATTTTGAAAACAATGGGATGAATTGAAATTACATTTTTCGCTATGCAAGGTAAAGGAAAATTCTTACACAGCAGAACTCCTGCATGCTATGTTTGAAGATGGTAGTAATTTGCTATATATGACATATATTCAAAGCATACTAGGAGAAGTTCTAACAGCTTTTAAAGTATTTGAAAGTGAAAATGCTGATCCCACAAAATTGATGGAAACACTGACATTTTCATTGCGATCAATTTGTAACAGAGTCATTTACCCTACCACAAATATAAATGTACTTACTATGACAGTTTAAGATATTCACTTAAATCCCTATGCTATGCTTGGTTATGCATTTGAAAATAGTGCTCGAAAACTTAATTTGAATGAAGATGTCACTAATATAGTTAAACAAAAGTGCGTTGACTTTACAGTCAAGTTGATGAGGGAATTGCAAAGTAGGCTTCCTCCAAATATCGAAATATTGATAAAAATTAATAAATTATCCGTCAACGAAGTTTTGAGAACGAAGAATCATAATGATGACATTATAAGTTTGGCAAAAGAGTTAGGGGTTGATGATGTACAAAAATTGGAAAAAATTGATATACAGTGAAACAATATAAATTTTGTTAAGTGGCAAAACATTAATAGTACGCTAGATTTTTGGGCTGAAGTAAACCAATATAAAGATGCTGCCGACAAAAAACCATTCCAAGAATTATGTGATTTGGCATTAACTGTAATATCGTTACCTCATTCGAATGCGGAAATTGAAAGCTTCGAAACAGAACGTGTTTGAAGTCATTAAACTCTATTCTGATGATTAAATACTCTTTAAGAAGAACCAATAAAAGCTACTATAATTACGAAATACGAAATGTGCTAAAGAACATTGGGACCAATAAATCATATTCGTTTGCCAAACGTACATCGCAGCTTCAGCCATCAACTGCGGGTATTAATTCCAATTACAGAACGGATACATCAAGTATTCCAGATTATCTGATTATTAGCGATAGTTCTGATAATGAATAAACAAACTTTTTCATCTTTTTTTCTATTAAGTTTTTGACTTTTAAATTCTGATATATATATTTTTTGCTATATTTCATTATAGTATTGATTTGTTGATATTTTATTTGTTAAATAATTGTTTTTTCGTAATTTTTAATTGTTTTTATACCGATTACAAATAGTATTATAAGTAAAACAAATTATTTTCTTTTATACCAAAGACCAAAAAACTGTGCCCTCTTCTGCCGTGCGTAAAACGATACAGAATTAGAAGTACGTGACTAACTGTATTGCGCTGTTTTATCCGCACGCGCTCAGTCTTTTAGCGACTTCTAGCGACTTTTAATCTTTGTCCATAGCTAGCGACATCTTGCGACTTCTCAAACGTACGCTAACGACTTTTTGACATGTAGAGTTGGCAACGCTGCAGATTATATATTTTGCCATTACAGTTTAGATGTTGATTGAGTGAAGTTACGTCGAGGTTTTGTTACTCCGTGCTTATCCTCTCGCATTTTAAAACTGTGATATTCGAGTGTTTTTCATTATGAAAAATACGTGTTGTGTTCCTAATTGTGGAAGCAAACGCAGTGGTGTCAAACTGCATAAGTTTCCAAAAACTGATAGTAGAAGAAAGTGGGTGCAATGTATAAACAGTGAAAAACTGAAGAAACATAAAAGAATAGGGAAAATGCAAAAAAAAATTAAATGGCCTAAAATATTTTTTTCTCGAATACTTATTATCGTCAT
The DNA here is from genome assembly GCA_918026875.4 of Diatraea saccharalis. NCBI lineage: Eukaryota > Metazoa > Arthropoda > Insecta > Lepidoptera > Crambidae > Diatraea > Diatraea saccharalis. The sequence goes on from OU893336.1 coordinate 2,350,216, forward strand.
ATTATAATGAAAAGGTTTATTTTTTATTTACTTATTATTTAAACCCCTAAAATAATAATCAAAAAGCGCAAAATAAGTGAGCGAAATTCAAACTTCCATAACGCGCCACCATTGGTCGAACGAAATGTGACGTCATCTGACACGACATTGCATTCATCAGCGTCGAAACTCATACGGTTTTAAAACATAAGTTTTTGTGAAAAAAATAAATAATTTAAACCTGTAATCTTGTGCTGATTGTAGTAAAGTTTAGTTTAGATTTGTAGCGAATCTAGGACGATGACTGAAGCTGGTTTTGTCAAAGCACAATCGGACAATCTACCGAAAATAGATGCATTTATGATGACAGCATATTTTGCATCAAATCCCGATTTTACGAGCGCAGAGATCAGAGGAGTGAAAGCTGCAAGGTAATTATTATTGTTTTTCATATACTTAAGACCATAATATAGATTTTTATCCATAAATGCACACAGCAGTTCACTTATAATACACCAAAACATAACCTATACATATCCAGTTGTCATTACTCTGAAACTCTTATTTTACGTCTATATATACATGTTTTATATTTGAAGTTCACCCAAGTAGTCCACCTTTGACTTTGTGTATCTGACATAAATATATAATGATTTAATGTTTATAAATTGATAACCTAATTTACGTGGGCTGTTTTCTTTGAGTGTTTATAAGTACTTGTCTATTTCAGATCTAAACGAGAATCTTACGGTGATTCAGCAGTTGGATACGGCCAAGTAAAACGAGATGGAGACATATGTGTTGTTAAGGCTCGGATTACACCTGAACATAATGTGCGACAAAAATGTTATGCTGTTATTTGCACCTGCAATGAAACAGAGGAAACTATTATCTCTGTTCAATGTGAAGATTGTGCTGCACATTTAGGTAATTAAGTTTTACTTGTTAAGCTTCAGTGACCTGCACTTAGGAACTTGATATTTTCTATTAACATTTAAGTCGATTTAATTCGTGTAGTAATTGTTTTGTTTTTTTTATTTCTCTTGTTTTAGGTGGATGTAAGCATGCTATAGCTTTTTTAGCATGGCTACATCGGCGCAGTAAAGATCCATCAACAACAAGCATCGAGTGTTATTGGAAAAAGTCGAAATTATCATCAATTGGTACTAGCCAGAAGTTTATTAAAGCCAAAAAAATGTATGAAAAACCTAAACATGAGCTCGTGCCAACATCTTTGAATACCGAAAGTTTTCTCACCGTAGTTAAAAATCATTGCACTTTGGTTGGTGATACAAAGAATCATTTGATGAGGTTTTATAGAGCGCCAAGCACTGTAGAAAAATTGTCAATGCACCATCTTCAATCTACAAGCAAAGCTACAAACCCTCCTGATTTTATAGAATATTGCAAACTAATAATGACTGTAGATGCATGCAAAGAAGCTGCAACAGCTACTTTGGAACAGAATGACTGCCCATTGTGGCACGAGTTGAGGTATGGAAGGATCACAGCTTCAAAAGCTTATGATGCTGCACATTGTAATACTTTTGATGGAACGTTAACGGAGACCATTTTGGGAGCAAGTAAATTGAGGGACACGGAGGCTATGAAAAGGGGTAGATTGTTGGAAAGCCAGGTTTTAAAGGAAGTAGAAAAAATTTGTAAAATAAAAATAAATAAATGTGGATTAAAGTTAAATAGTGAATATCCTATTATGGGTGCTTCTCCAGATGGTGAAAGTAGTGTGTATAGTATAGAAATAAAATGCCCAACATCAGAAAAAGCAATGGGACAATATGTCAGTTTAGGAAATAGCGTGACTGCCAAATACATGGCACAAGTGCAACTGCAGATGCATTTTTCTAATAAAGCAAAGGCACTATTTTGTGTTGCTCATCCAGATTTTGAAAAAACAAAAAAAAAATTCATTCTTAGAAGTCAACTACGACCAGCAACTTTGTGAAAATTTGTTAGAAAAATGCATCATTTTTTGGAATAAAGCCATCTTTCCTAAACTATGTTTAAATAGATAGATTTTTTTTGTTTATTGTATTTGTTAAGTACTGAATTTGTTTATATTTGATTTCTGTCTAATTATTGTCACCTGTTTTCTTTATGCTATGAAAATAAAACAAATGTAAATATATATTCATTTTTTTATTAAAACATCCTGCATATTTACCAATCCACTTAATTCCTATCATAGATGATGTAATTACTACTATTATTACATCATCTATGATAGGAATTAAGTTATAGTCTACACAAGCATGGGGAAGTAACATATGAAACTCTCTTAACCTATTTATTACCCGTTCAACATGTATTCTTAATGCTGCTATACGTTTTGATTGTTTCACATCATTTTTAGTACTGGGGGTAGACTTTGATACAGAAAGTGGTCGTATAAGGGTACATCTTTTAGCTTCTAGCAAACATGATAAGTCTTTAAAACCCCTGTCAGCCATCACTGCTTTATTAGGAGGTAAAACCTGTAAGTAACTACTATCTTGTACTATCATAACATCAGTAGCCCTACCACCATATCCATCAGAGATAAAATTGATCAAGCCATCAGGTGTACATGAAATTAAATACTTTAAGGTGTTACATTTTTTATACTGTGACCAAGTAAGTGATTGGTGAACGGCATTTGATGGTTTTTCAATCTGAATTTCTAGGCAATCAATAATGGACACGACATTTGCATACCTACACCTAAAAGATATGGGTAAATTTTTGTAAATATCTGATGATGCTGGCCACACAATCAAGTCCTTAAGTTTTGCTGCCATAAGAGAAATACTTCTAGAAAAAATTCTACAAATAGTACTTTGTGAACATCCAAACTGTTGTGCCAAGATGCTAAAGGACTCATTTAATTTAATTTTCTTGAGGGTTATTAATATGTGTTTACTAGGAAGCGGAATATTATCACTTAAAAAAATTATTAAATGATATGATTGTTTAGGTAATCCTAACAACATATTTGGCTCTTTTTCAATAGCAGTTAGCATGCTACTACACATTACATTTTTAAACTGTTTTTCGTCCTCTGAATCATTTTGCACTTCGCTTGACTCAGATTGATAACTTGGTTCATAATCAACAGAGGTCAAAGAAGAAAAAGATGACATAGAAATAGTATCCGCTGTGTTTTCAGTAAACAATTTTCTTTTTAAAACAGATAGTTTAACAGTTGAAGTTCCTATATTTCGTGATACAAGAGAAAATGGTGACAATGCTACATTTTGTTTTTCAATAGGTATATTCACATTGAAACCTTTACTTCTATAGTTCGGTTTAATATTCACTTGCACAGCTTTGTCACAATGCTATTTCTCCTCAATATGGGAAGTGACAAGCTCTACCTGAAAATCATCACATCCAATACGGGAAGGTCCTGGTTGATCACAGACATTTGTGTGGGAAGTACTTGGACTTGCTTCGTGATCAATTATTTGTGAAGGTTCGCTAACAACACTACTTTTAAAAGCTATCTCTGATGAAAGGGCTTCATTGACCAGTGTCAATCTTTGCCTTTTACAGCCAATGGGCGTTTTTCCATTACCCGGCCCGGCACCGGCACCGACGCCGGCGCCGGCGCCGTGCCGTTGCCGGGGAAGCAAAAATGTATGAAAATGTATGGCTCGCTTTTTTACTTACCGGCGCCGGCCCGGCATTGAGTCCTGCCGGCGCCGCCGCCGTCGCCGGAGTAGCAAGCTTCCCACCGGTGCCGTCCCGGCAAAATTGCATGTGTATTTAAAATTGCATGTGTATTTAAAATTGCATATGAATTGTAGCCGTGTGAGTGTGTAAGTGCGCGGGGCGGGTAGGAGGGCGCGGAGCGGAGGGACTCGTATTTGGTTTTTGGTTCGCTTACAGTGCGTACGCGTCAAGGTCATGGCGTTCAAATACGACATCGTGACTCTTATCGAGTTAGTGGAAGCCCGACCTTGTCTCTGGGACAAAACTAATGAAGCAAGTAAAAATAAAATATTACGAGAGAAATGCTGGCAGGAAGTTTTTGCGTTTCTCGAGACAGGATATGAAGAAATGTCGAAGGTTGAAAAGAAAAACACAGGTAAATTAAGTTATTGTTTTTATTAAGTTACAGCTGTGTTAATTACAATATAATTAAGGTATGGCTACTCACTAAATTTTAGATAATTGCCAAGGCAGCTGACCTGTCTCAGACATGAAATAGTTAGCAAAACACGTACGCACTCCTTTACCAGTTTTCTTTGTGGATTTTGTTTCATTACTTGGTAAATTTATTAGTTGAGATCCACTAGTAATGACCAAATCACTTTCCCGATAACCATCTCGTTTGCGAACAATGTTATGTAACATTACCGTCGCTTTCACGATATTTTTTGAAAAGTTTCTGGAAACATTCAATGGTCTATGTAATATCCTCCATTTGTTAATTAATATACCGAACGCACATTCTATTGAATATTATTATTTATAATAATAATATTATTATTATTTCAATTTGAAACTTCTGGTAACCAAACTCAATCAGTAACACGATTACATACCAGCAATAACTGCCGTTCGAGCTTTAACATCCTACAAATATGATAAAATGTGTCCAGCTTCTTGTTCCAATAAACATCACTATAAAACTTTATAAATAATATCCTGAGCTTCACTCTAATAAATTCTCTTCATTTTTAACACTTTTCGACGGAGTTTAGAAGAAGTAGCTTCAGTTTAATCAAAACAAATCAAAAATGCAGAAAATCGAGCTAAAAAATCAAGTTGTTGACAGTCGATGTACTTTGATTCAGTGTTGTCATACTTGTATCTAATGTTAGTTCCTCAAACATTCTTTTCATGACTTTATAGACAGACTGTACACGTTGGTCTCCGTCGATCGATATCGTTATTTCAATCGATAAGAATCGGTATGCCGTTTCAAATATAACATGTATTCGATGCAAGTGAAATTATGTCTTCCATCACTAAATTAAGATCGTGACGTCATGATACCTACACAAAATGTGGCACGCTCGGTCTCCATATAAATCGACGAACATGTTCCTTCTAACTAGATTTATTTCTGTGGATGCGCCCATGTCATGTCAGTGCTTTGGTATTTAGGTTGGTAATTTAACTGCCCCAGTTCAATTCCTAGACGATATTTTTGATGAATACACATACGAAAATGAATAACTCTCTTATGTCAAACATGTCCAAAACATTTCTTGTTTTCTTGTAAAACAGCAAGATCACTATATATATATAAATATGATACCCAGTAATTACACTGGCTGGCTTAATTAGAAGACTTAATTAATTAGAAGACAAAGTCAAAACATACAAACAGGTTTCAATAACATTACCTATTACTTGATGAATTTCAGCAGCTTATTTCTCATGAATCCGTTGAATTAGAGTAATTATTTTTTTTTGTAATTGAATCTAAGGCCAAAACCCTACAAAATGATGTAGGTTTCATCATGGCACAAAAAAAAAATTTGAAACGAAACTCCGTACATCATTGCCCATTCTCCTTTACATTTTTGTGGCATAGAAAAACTCACCGGGGTTTTACTAGCAACCATGTGAGTTACGTGGTAAGTATCGAGATATTAAATGTCTCCCAAGTCCAAGACCTCAGTTATTTATTTATAAAGGACTTGAAGCTCTTTGTATTTTGTGTATTATATATAAATTACAAAAAGCTACATTTAATACTTCGGAATTTTTTTATATGATTGGTAAATAGTGCCATTGTACTCTCTTCTTAGCTTAATATTTTATTTTCTTGATCCAGGGACTCACAGGAATTGAAAAAAAGTCAGCAAATCCATGTCTGTATCTGCTGAAGCTGTAGATTTTTCGACAGTCTTTTTGGATCTCGCCGAAACACTATTAAGGGTTAACTACGGGGTCCAGTCAAAGCCTCGTCTAACCATTTAAAATTTTGGCTAGAAGCTAAATATATTATAAAAGATTATAAAATTCGTTGATGCTGTCAGCAAAAAGGCAATTTCGAATGAAACTGAATATTTGGTCAGAGTTCCATCTTTAAATGGCTGCTTAACAACTATAGTAATTTTTAAAAGAATTTCCGAATTAATATTTGGAAAATATGAAATAAAGTTTTACTATCCAAGAAATTTAAAACAACACCCTCTTGAACATTTTTTTGGTAGAATAAGGGCACTTAATTGACGGAATGTGAAACCTGACGTGTCTACTTTTATTAATTCATTTAAATCTCTAATGATTTCAAATATAATGGGGTCATGTTCAATTTATTCTAATTGTGAGGAAGGCGATGGTGAGTTAGTGGTTATTTTTTTTACTTTATTGAATACAGATTCAAATAAAGCAAATAATGACCCAAATGTATAGCTTTTCCAAACTAATGATGTAGTAAATAATTCTATGATCAGTTTAGATACTGGAGAAAGTCAAAGTGCATTCATCAGCATATACACAATTTATTAACTGTAATAGTTGTAAACAAACCAACATTGCCCAGGAAAAAGAGAATTTCCATGAATGGATGGATGCTAGAAAAAAAAAATTAAGAATTTATATCAAGACTCAAAACAAATATATTTATATTATATAAAGATATCTCTGACTTTATCCATAAGTATATGAATCAATTTGCTCATGTAAAAAATATTAGAAACGTTTAACAAATTTGAATTCAGTTGATCAGGTTGCACCTTTCATAGCGATTTAGTAAGTAAATACTTTCTTAAGTTGATTACCCAGTTACACTTACATAATTGATGCAATCTATAGTATGACCGTTTCAATGAGTCCTCGCCCGCGCGGTACAGGGGCGCGGGGTATGACGACAAAGGGGACCGAGAGAGGTGCGGGCGGCGGGCGCATTTTTGTTTTACCTCATTTCGATCGTTACGCGAGTAGCGAACACATGTGCTGATTTTTGCGGAGGCTTTGTGAGAGATATACATGAGATTACATTCTCAAGATGAATCGCAATATTTTCGGACATAAGGTTAATAATCAGTGCAAGCAAATGGCTTTTAAGGTTTAAGAATACTTTAGAAAAAAAAATTGGACCCAAATTCTGTTGAATATCAACAAGACATACCTTTAAATAAAACCGTAGCAGAAGTTACTGGGCTATCGGAAAAGACTGTATCTAGAATTGTACAGCAAGGGAAATTATTGAAAGACAACGAAAGATTACCTCACCGAGAAAACCGAAACAAGTTCGCAGAAAAAGAGTGGAAATAGTCGATTTCACAAAAGGAGTGGTAAGAATAAAAGTGACTCAGTTTTACACAATTGAAAAAAATATACCTACTCTGAAAACTTTGAATGCTGTACTTAGACAAGAGAATATATTACACTGCGGCAGGGAATATTTAAGGCTGTTATTACATGATCTTGGTTTTAAATTTAAGAAGTGCGGTTCTAAAAGGAAACTTCTTATTGAACAGCCAAATATAACATCGTGGAGGTGGAAATACCTAAAGACTATTAAAAAATATCGTAGAGAAGGACGACATATTTTATATCTTGAAACTTATGTAAATGCGTCTCATAACGTTTCAAAATGCTGGCAATCAAAGGATGTACATGGCGTGCTATCTCATATCGGTAAAGGGAACCGTTTGATCATCGTACGTTGCGGAGGTCAAACTGGATTTGTAGACGGAGCACTTGTGATATTTAAATCCAAATGTAAAACAGGTGATTATCATGATTCTATGAATTTCGTGAATTTCAGTAAATGGATAAATGAAAAGCTAATGCCTAATATACCACCAAATTCTATCATCGTTATGGATAACGCAGCTTACCATTCGGTTCGAGAAGAGAAAAAGCCGACTATGGCTTCTACCAAGGCAGTTATGCAAACATGGTTACGACGACAAGGCGTGGCTTTTGATGATGAGTTTAGAAAGGATGACTTATTTAAATTAATTAAAAATACAGAAACGGAAGATATTTATAAAATTGACGAGTTATTGAAGAGAAACGAACATGAAGTGTTGCGTTTGCCTCCATACCACCCAGACCTGAACCCTATTGAGATGGTCTGGGGTGATATTAAGGGACAATTAGCACAAAAAAGTGTCGACTCAAATTTGGACCAAAAAAAATTACATTAGAGGGAATATTTGCTGAATATTCCATAGAAAAGTGGGAGCATTGTGTTAACCACGTAATTAAAATCGAGGACGAGTACTGTAAACATGACGGACTTCGGGATGATGCTGTTGATTTTATTATTAACACTCAGGACGACTCTGATGATTCTGATGACGGCAGCTTTGAAAGTGAAGAATCAAGTTCCACTGATATTGATATGGACATAAGTGATTGATTTATAATTTTGATAATTCTTGTATTTAATAAATAGTACAAAAGTTTATTACTAAATATTTTATTTAGTTACCTACACAAGTTACATTTTCTTTCTTTTAAATTTTATGTAATCATCAATTGATTTTCAAATAAAAAAATCACAATTTGTTCACCGTTATCCACTATGACGTCACATATCTTAGGATCTGTCTAGTGTGCATTTCGTCTCATGCGCGCGCGCCTGCCGCCCGCCTCTCTCTCGGTCCCCTTTGTCGTCATACCCCGCGCCCCTGTACCGCGCGGGCGAGGACTCATTTAAACGGTCATACTATAATAAACAAGATTTTAAGAGGAGCTCTGAGTCTGAGTCAAGAGTGAATATTAAAGTAATATTCTTATCTAAAAACATTTGTAAACAGTGCATAAAAGGATTGAGTGTAAAAATATCGGCAACCAGGACCATTTGTCCTAATTAGTGAAAATATCTACAAAGAATCGGTTGATTTTATTTAAATGAACGAAAGTTCTATACAATTTTGATTAATGCAAACAAATTTAAGAGCGACTTTGAAATAATTGTATGTTAAGGCATTACTTGCGACAAATTAAAGACAATATTCACTTTTTAAATATTAAATACTTATGATACCGGGTATTAAACTAAGTGAGGCCCACATTTTGATGACGTTGCGTCAAAACCTCCAGCGGATAACAACACTAAGGAAGAGCGTCTAGCATCAAAGAAAATTCGAGAAAACGATGACATTTTGGTGCTAAAGGCTGATAAGGGAAACGCCACTGTAGTGATAAATACCAGTGAATACCAGGGGAAGGTACGGGATTTGCTAAGTGATAAAAAGGTGTACAAAGCGGTCTCATATAACCCGACAGCTAAAGTAACGCGTCAAATCCTCTCTGCCGTACTTGAGAACAAGGACCTATTTAGTGAAGACGAGTATGAGAAGCTCTATAATCCCAAAGCACATCAACCAAAAAAAACATCGTCTTTTGTAAAAAAATCGCGTCATATTGTCCAGATTATAAAGGATATAATGAACCTGAAGATATAATGGTGAGGTTTGACATGGAGTCGCTTTTCACCAACGTTCCAATTACATAAATAGTGCCTGGACGTAGTGAAAGACATACTTACGGATAACGAGATGCCGCTCAACTAAGCTAAGCTACTTGATCACTGTCTGCGGGGCAGCTATTTTCTCTTCCAAGGTTAATATTACCTTCACATCAGTTTGAAGGTATATTGCGTAGCAATTGGAAGCAGTGTTGCCAACGTAGGCGCTTATTCGCCATTTATTCGCGCTTATTATTTACTCAGAACGACAATCGGAGATGAAAAAATCGAATGCCGGCTACTTTTTTATTTCGTGTTCTCCCTAAGATTATTTTGTTAATGTTTTAAGCAGGTGAACCCAATGCTAATAAATAAAAATAAAAAATTCGACGCATGATCTACGCTGTACTGTGGTATAATTCTGTTGTCTTTTAAGCGTTCGGTAAGTAATAGTATCTCATTATACATAATTTAAACCAAACCTTATGTAATGGGTTTGATAATTAGTTGTGATAAACTGTGGCGACACTTGCTAGCTCCTAATTTTAACATGTCAGTCTGCTATATGTATTGAGTCGTAACATTTTATGAGATTTATGCTAATAACATTGTAATTATTTCAGGAAAATGTCTGATTGGTCTGAGGACATAATACTATTATTCCTAGAGGCATATCAGAATGAAGAATGCATCTGGAATCCAAAACATGCAAATCATAAAGATAGAAAAAGGTGAACGATGCGTGGACGCGCCTTAGTTCTATAATGAAGAAAAGTGTAAAAGAGCTTAAAAACAAAAAAGAAATACTTATGGCTACATTCCGAAGACACGTCAAGAAAAAACAGGATACCATTCGGAGTGGTGCAGGTTATTTTTTTAAGTGCTACTCGGTTTATTCCACTATTTTTAATTACCTACCTACTTTGATGTCACTGATTTATAATGATGCTTGAATTTGACAAAATGACTTTTATTCCAGGATCTGACGATGTATATGTCGCAGGCATTTTGTATGAAACCGCCGTTTACATACGGCGTCGTCAGTTTAGAAACGCTCGCTATTATGTAATATGCCGAAGGAAAAATGTATATTGCCGATTCATTATATATTGTGCCTAAACATTAGATTGATAATTCAAACGCTATATACATATTATAGCGGCAATATAAATAATTAGTTTTGTTTCTTACACAAGTACCATTACTTGTTTATCAAAAACTGGTTTAAGTTTGGTGTAAGAAATTCTTCAAATATAAGATAATTCCTTAAGAGAATCTATTTCTAAAGAATCTTTATTTGGAGGAAAAGGTTTTGGTAAATGCTTATGCAAGTATATGCAAGTCGGCTAAAAGGCAGTGTTAAAATAGCGGATGTGCATGTTTTAAAAAGAATATTCTTTGTGGGTCCAAATGTCACACAAGTTTGACACGCGCAAATAAATAATTCTTGATTTAATTATTAAAACCCGCCTATTTATATTCTTGATTTTAACAATATTTAATATCCTGTTCTTTGAATATATTTGTATTTAATTATGTAGGGGTATTGGGAAATATTAAGTGATTTCGTTGAAATACGGATTTTTACATTGATATTGAACTAACCAAAACATTAAAAATTTTAACAAGAACAATTCAAAATTATTATATATCTTAAATAGTATCATTTGATATCTTTGAAATGTCATATAAGTTAGATGAATATGTCAAGACTTCAAGAAATTATTAATGTACCCACCTAATTGTTTATCTTTAAAAAGTTAATTATTATTTAGGCTGATTATTCCAAACTGTGTTTTCTTCATGGTCACCCTTAAACTACAACCAACATTAAAATTATAACAATGAACGAGTTGTCATTTTGCCTTCGGCAAATTACTTAACAGCGAGCGTTTCTAAACTGACGACGCCATATGTAAACGGCTGATTCACACAAAATGCCTGCGACATATACATGCACAAATAATATTAACACAGAAGGGGTAAGAAAGAATACAATTTTTTATCATGGTTTATTTTATTCTTAAGACACTAGTTAGTAGGTACATAAAGGATGTGACTGATTAACCTACTTATGCTAATTATCATTGGTACCTGATATGAATTAATATTTTCTATCCATGTCCATGATACTAAGTAATCTGTGGAACAAGTAATGTACCTATCAATAAGGACACATGTACCTTTAATATATTTGTCAATTATTAATAATATGCAATCTAGATGTTCTACAAAAATATGAAGTAAATTCTTCTCTTATCTGTTCGGCATATGTTGGTGATCTACGGGGTATGTTTGGCATATCCTGCATTGCATTATATTCAGTTTCGTTTCCTCGCCAAGATCCAGTTGTTATTAGATTGCCGTTACTGTCAAGTACATCAAAGGTTCCTGGTGGAGTATATATTTCTGGAGAAATTTTCCTGAGATAGTTATGTAGTAGCACACAGGTCATTGTAATTTCTGATACAGTACTTGGGTTTAAGTCAATTGGCCGCCGGAAAATTCTAAATACAGTAGTTAAAATCCCAAACGTATTTTCTACTACAACTCGGGACCTAGATAAACATTGATTAAATACCCTTTTTGGTGAACCAATGTCATGTTGTCCTGGGTAGGGTTTCATAACATGCATACTTAGTGCAAAAGCACCATCTCCTATGAAAACGTAAGGCACATTAGTTTCTGATCCAGGAAGTGGGCATGGTGTCGGAAAATCAATTTCATTATTACAGATTTTTTGCCATAATAATGAATTTCTAAAAACACCACCATCATTAATTCTCCCTTGGCATCCTATGTCTGCAAATATAAATTTGTAATTGGCATCAACTAATGCCAAAAGCTGAACGTCTTCTTATAATTAAAGTATTCAGTTGCAACATGAGGTGGACTTTGTATAACTATATGTTTGCCATCTATGGAACCCAAACAGTGTGGGAATTTGCTCCTATATCCACTTTCTATTTCCATTCAAGCATCTGCTGTTGATGGAATCTGAAATCAAAGTGTAAATGTCAGTTATTAACAAAGAAACTAAAATATTAAGTTTAATCATATAATTTTTTTACAGGAACTATTATCGCAAACAACTGCAGCGACTGAAGAAGATGATGAAGAAGATAACAATTTAGTGCAACCATCAACTTCTCATACCCCAAAACCTATGGCATTATACCGTCGTCGTCCTGCTACAGATTTAGCCAAGCGTCAAATGACGTCCGCATTTGGGCAATTAACGAATATTTTAAACAAAAGACAGAACGAACGTCCACCACCACCACAGGAAGACGATGATTGCGATTTATTTTCAAAATTATTGGCAAAGAAATTGCGGGAACTTCCCCCCGATGAAAGAAAGCTTTTTAATATTATTATATCACTAACTTGATGATTGATTATAGACAGTAAAACAAATAAGGCACTTAAAGAATCACAAATATGATGTGTTGGAGGATATATAATTTTTGGTATTTTAACCCATTTTCACCCATTGATCAGTCAGATCAGGAACGTTTGAGTTTAATTCTCTCAATATACTTCTTTTATTTTCCACTGAAGAAGAAGGATAAACATTTATAATGTCATCATTTTTACTTGCATACTCTGATAAAATAGTTAAATCTTTGTTTAGAATGATCTCTAATGGCTTAACTTTCTTGATTGAATTAATGATTTTTCCAATAGTCATACCCTCTCTTGTATTTGCTGTAAACCCTAGATCATCATCAACAGTACATGTTAACACACCTACTTTCGATTTGTAAGAGTAACCGGGTGAAATTCGAAGTCTTGTTCCAACTTGCTTATCAGGTGTAAAATCAGAGATAGTTGAAGGTGCTTTTACTGAGGTTTTCTTAACAGTTGACCCTAAGTTTGTTAGTAACAAAGTCTTTTTATCCATTTCTGCAGTATAATTGGTTATACTAGATGTTAAATTATTCCAGGAGAGAGTTAAATGTTCTAAAGATTGAACAAAAGACTCTTGTTGTGTAAATGATTCTTCAATCATAGCTCTCATATCTGTAGCGGTGGTTGCTATTTCCAGCATAGTCTCTTTTGCATTTTTAGCTAAGGCTGCAGTGTATGCTGTTGTAGCAAGCCTAAGAGCTGATCTTAACACCTGAGGACCAAACATACATATGTCTATCAGGTCATCCAACAAAACCAACCAATCATCCCCACTTATAACCACCAAGTGTCTGTATCTTTTACTTAATTCATTCCTAGGATCTTGACTCATCATACTGATTTCATTTAGAGTTGCAATAATCCTTTCATCAAGAGGATCCTCTAACTGATTCCAGTAATTTTTGAGCAATCCCAATAATTTCTTGAGGTCGTTATCGTCTTCTAATTTTCCCTAATCTTGTTCTTCTCTTTTCACAATAGATGATTGTCCTATCATAACGTCACTGGTGTTTTCCAGTTGTGCTTGTGTTAATCCAATGTCCTCAATAGTAAGATGCTTAGAGGTTGAGAATAGATCCATATCTTTAATACAGTCTTGTAAATTTCCAATATTTGTAGGCTGTTCAATCCGATTCTGTACTCTGTTCTGAATTATTCTCTGTAAATCTGTGTGTTTGTCGTCCATTTTTACTTGACGATACAGGGCATAAATATAAGGCTGCGTAGATCTGGTTGTATAGTGGGTCCTGTCATCATACTGCTGTTTAAGGAGCATCCGTTTGACCCTTTAGCAGATGCGTCAAACACAACTCGTACCTTGGATGTCTCCTTGTCCTCTCTGATTACAGCATGATGTGCTAGGTAGACTGAATTACCTTCTTCCTCTTTTTCAGCTTTCTTCATATGACCTAATTGCTTGTATTCATGTATAACTTTCTTGTATTCTGCTTTGAGGTTGCTATCTTTAGCAAATCTTCTTTCCAATTGCTGTAATCTAATAACAGCTTGCAGCTTAGTATTTCCACATAGCTTCACTGTGTCTTCAAAGCTTGTCTTAAGAGGCAATTGAACTACATACCGCCCGTCTTCATCTCTTCTTGTTGTTTCTTGATATATTTCCTCGCATCTTTCCTCTTCTTTAGTCCACATTTTCTGTTTGCTGTATAGTTCTGTTTCTACTTCCCAAAATTTCTTGAGCAGATTGTTGTCTTCTTGAACTTGTCTAGTGATATACAGACTTGTGATATGCTGTGGAACGTTAAATGAAGGATTAGTGTCGCCTGATAAAATCCAACCCAGGTGTGTCTTTTGTGCAACTACGTTGCCTGGTCCCTTCAATAAACCTACGTCTATAATTTCTCCAAACACATCAGCACCAAGAAGAATATCTATCCTACTTGGAACATTAAATGTTGGGTCGGCTAACTTCATATCCTCAAGTTGAGGCCATTCAAAACCTTTGACTACTCTAGCTGGCAGCTTACGCGTTAATGACTTTAATATGAAAGCATTTACATTCATAATAAAATTTGTTTCGTACCTGGATTTAACGCATAATCCTATCATATGTTTGATGGCTGTCTGGTTGTCTTCACTAACACCAGAGACTACTCCGCTGACAGTGGTTTTCTTCAAACCAAGCAACTCCACCGCTCGCGCAGTGACGAAGGAAGCCTCTGAACCCTGGTCCAGAAGCGCGCGCAGCACCAGCACCTGCCTCGACGCGGCCACCACCGGCACCAGCGCCGTCGCCAGCAGGATGTCTCCATCTCCACCAGGTTGTGACACACCCAAAATTTTGTATGCAGACACCATTGTCTGTGCTACTTCTTTATTGTCGTTGTTGTTGTTTGTATCTTCAGATGTATGCGTTTGATCATCTGCTTGTTTTTCTCGATGTAATAATGAGTGATGTTTTCTTTTGCAGATCTGGCATGTGGTTTTTTGTCTACACTTGAATACTGAATGATTTGGTATGAGGCAGTTGAAACATAGTTTATTTTTCTGCACAAAACTGTAACGGTCATCTACTGATTGCTTTGAGAACTGCTTGCACTGGTATAGGTAATGATTTTCATAGCAGAGGGCGCATTTCAATTCTCGACTAGCAACATGAAATGTCTTAGGCTTAACAGGTTTGTAACCTTTACTTGCAGGCTCCACCATCTCCAACGTGCGAAACCTTGTTTCTAAGAATAACTTCAGTCTGTCAAAGCTAGGTAGGTCATCTGACTCATCACTACTAATCACTTCTTCCCATTGTTTATGAGTGGCAGCATCTAGTCTCGATAACATGATGAAATTCACAATTGCATCCCACTGAGTAGTTGGTAAGCCTAGTTGTTTCAAAGCACTCATACATTCTACTGAAGTATCCAATAGTTGTCTTATACCTGTAGCAGATTCATGTGTTAATGCCTTTTGTGTAAAAACTTCTTGAATATACAATTTGCTATATACCTCTTGTTAGCGTAACATTTTTTTAGTACTGACCATGCCTCATTGTAATTTTCAGTGATGGGAAATTGGCGTAGTAATACTTCAGCATCTCCCACTAAACTTCCCTTCAAGTAGTGAAGTTTTTGAACATTCTCTAGTGAATCATTTTTATGTACTAGCGCCACAAATAAATCATGAAAGGATTGCCATTCAGTATAGTTCCCATTGAAAGAAGGCAGTGAAATATGTGGCAATTTAACGTCACTAATTTTGCTTGATTTACATACCTCTTGTGTTTCACATTTATCGGGAATTAATACATCCAACCTGCATTTCATATCACCTTTATATGTGTAATACATTTCTTCAAAATCATTGAACACGTCGTCGGCGAAATAATTCAACGTAGAACGTTCTTCTTTAGGGACAGACCATAATAATTTCTCGTGAACAATGTTAAATTCTTTCCAATACGATTCTAGAGTCTCCAATCTGCCTTTTACATAACCTACGCTAAGTCTTTCTTACGGCGACTTTTTGTAGTTAGCATACGCTTTGTTTAAAGTAAAACAATCAAATCTAAAAAGGTTGTCATTTGTTCAGATGGTGTAGGAAAGGCATTAGGCAGTGAAATACGAAACAAAGTTGATGATTTGAAGGAAGTTATAAACTTTTGTAAACCAGGAGCAAGTTACCTTCACATTTTAGATAAAGTTAATTATAAAGTCAAAGATCTTATCGAGGGAGATACTTTTATACTAATCAATACTTACTACGATGAAGCAATACTGAAAACTGGTAAACACTATGTACAGCTCATTAACAATATAGTAAACGATCCGACCAGAACTTTTAATGTAATAATTACTGGTCTTTGTTATGACGGCAAAAATAATGATATAATATACACCCTTAACAGTAAAATAGCACAAATAGCTAATCTCAGTGAAAAAGTTAAATACATAGACCCTAACATTATTATAACAAAGTTTCAGAAAAATAAATATTTACATCTGAAAAAATATTTGAATGAAATAATTATAGCAAATATGGGACATACTTTCCTTGCAAACACTGTGCTCAAATTTATCAAATGCACACCAATCATAAATAGAAATGATACTATAATAAATAGTCATCATAGTATGGATTTTCCGTTAAATCCCGTAAATCTGAAGAATGGGTAATTATTCACGCGAATGTTCAGAGTATTCACAATAAATATACAGAAATTGAACATTGTATTAACGACACAAATTGTAAAATTCTTTGTCTAACGGAAACATGGGGGAAAGATTATCAAATACAGTACATGAATTTGGAAAACTATGAACTAGCTGCTTATTATAATCGGCAGATATTTGATCATGGCGGAACTGCAATATATGTTAAGAAAGGATTAGTATACAAATTACGAAATGATCTTAAAAAAATGTCTTTTGAGATGAATTGTGAAATATCTGCAGTTGAGTTGCAGCCATCCAAAATAATAATAATATGTTTGTATAGACCAGAAAAGGATCTAAATTTATTTTTTGATATATTAAAAAAGTTACTCTAGAGTTTGCCGAGAGGACAAAAACTTTATAATAGCCGGTGATTTTAATATTAATGTATTAAAGAAAGACAGCAAATTGAGCAAGTTTGACCTAATTTTAAAAAATTACAATTGCAAATGGACAATAAATGAACCCACTAGGATACAAAGTAAAAGCTCCTCCTGCATATACAATTTTATTGTAAATAAATAAGAACAACACCAATGGGTCAGTATTAAATAGAAAATTATCTGACCATAATGTAATACAACTAAATTATAAGACGAATTTACAACTAGTAAAAATAATAAAATAATTACAAGAAATTTATGGAAAACTAATTTTAACTATTTTCGTTTTTTATTTAACAAAGACGTTAGCCGACTAAAAGAAGAAATTTGTTATGATGTTGATAAGAAAATGGACACACTACAAGATGCAATTAATTACTGTTATAAAGTTGCATTTCTTTTAGCGAGAAAATCAATTCGCCCAAAGAATTTCAAGAAATAGTCAACCAAAGGAATAGAAATCACAAAAAATAATTTAGCTTAAATGTAAATATTGCATAATTACAAACTGTGAGTTAAGAATTAAAAATTAATAAATACAGAAAAGCACTTAAAAAAGTCATGGTGGTAGTAAAAAAATTTAAATATAATAAGATAATACAATCATCAAGTAATAAGATTAAAGAATCGTGGAAGATAGTAAATGAACAGTTAAGACACAACAAGAGGTATCATCAAAAAAGTAAAATTGGTCCAATAAAAAATGAAAATGGTCAATATGCTTCGGATCCGAGAGAAATCGCGAACTTATTTAATATATTTTTTAAAAGTATTGCTCATAACTTAACTACTAATTTGCATGTTAATGAGAGTGAATGTGAAAAATACCTCTATCGTGTTGAGAAGCCGAATTCGACATTAATATTCAAACATCTAGACGAAATGAAGTTTTACACAAGTGTTATTAATATGAAAAGGAAAAAATCTTTGGATATATATGACATGAGCACGGACACAATGAGCAAACTACTACTAAGTAACGATTACCTCATGGAACTTATGTATATAGTGACTGCGTCTTGTCTAGAACAAGGAATATTTCCAGATATATTAAAAGTAGGTAAAATAACACCATTATATAAAAAAGGAGACACTTTTGAACTTGGAAATTATAGACCAATATGCATTTTACCAACCTTATCTAAAGTCTTGGAAACTATAATTAAAACAAGACTTTTGGAGTATTTTGAAGGCAATAACTTGTTTACTGGTGCACAATTTGGTTTTCGAAAAAATAGATCGACAGAAATGGTTATTCGCAGGGTCATATACTTCATATTGGAATCACTCGATTCGTCACAAAAGTGTGCCAGTATTTATTGCGATCTGTCTAAAGCATTTGACTGCTTAAGACATGACATCTTATTAACAAAACTAAAATTCTATGGATTACAAGGAAAAGAACTAAAAATTATTGAAAGCTATCTAACAAACCGTAGCCAAGTTGTCTCAGTTGATAATTACAACTCAAAAATATGCAAAATAGATGTAGGAGTACCTCAAGGCTCTATTTTGGGCCCAGTATTATTCTTAATATACATAAATGATCTTGCTAGTGCTGTGCCAAATTGGTCTCACATTAGTTTATTTGCGGATGACACTCACGTAGGTATAAGAGACAAATCTGAAGAATACTTAGGATATAAAGTTGATTACGCGATGGATATTCTTAAGGATTGGTTCAAAGCAAACGGAATTATGATGAATACTAACAAGAGTATCGTAATGAAGTATTGTGCTAAAAAAAATAAAAATCAAGTAACAACAACGGAAAACAAATTTCTAGGCTATACAGTAGACTATACAATCTGTCATTCTAACCATATTACAGATATTTGCAAAAGAATAGCCAGTGCAAATTATGCTTTAATGAAACTGAAGCCGTTAGTAGACAAACGCACACTCATTACAGTATATTATGCATATATTCACTCAATTATAAGATATGCAATCACAGTATGGGGAAATGCTGCTGAAATACAGAGTGTGCTCAAACAACAAAAAAGGGCAATAAGAACTATAAATAACGTAAGTAAGCGTACATCAGCGAGAGCCTATTTTAAGAAAGACAGAATAATGACCGTTGTTTCCTTATATATATATAATAGCTTGTTGGAAATCCACGAATTTTGCAAGAAAAGGTGATTCTCATCGATATAATCTACGTAATAATGAAAAGTTACGTCATCCAAAGGTAAAACTAAAAAAAGTTCAAAAACAGGGTATTTTTCTAAAAATAATAATGTATAACAAATTACCTTTAAGTATTACAAACAAAAACCACAGTAGCTTTAAAAGTATTCTGAAATCTTTTTTTGAGCAAAATCCTCTCTATTCCTTGAATGAATTTTTGACGATGCGTATAAGCGAATCTACTTTTATGACATGATGTAATTAGATACTGTAAGTTTTATTTTTTCTCTTGAGATTAAGATTTAATTGAACTATAAATTGTGAACTGACATACCTTGTATAACAATATTGTTATAAATGGCTAATAAATAAATTGAAAATTGAAATTGAAATTAACTTTTCTAACGCGTCTGCTTGAATTACCATACGTTTTTCGACTCCCTCCATTGTACTTGTTAACAAATAATATCTTGAATTACGTCGAAAAACACTACGTGTATAGATAGACTACTAGAAATCAGTTCCTTTGTTCACTTTTTACTTGTCGTAACTCGCACGATATACTTAAGCGCAACGTACTCGTAATGCTCGAAATTGTCCACTTGTTTACATTATGAACACTGCCAATTATCAAACAACACGATTGTCCTTGATGAAAAATGCTGTTTCTTACTGTTCAATGGCCGCCATGATGAATTACGCATAGATGTTTTTGAAAATTCACTATAATACACTGAATTTCTCAATCCTTATAGTTATTTCGCTGTGATTCATTTGTATTGTATTATTGCTCAATGAATTGTCCACATTCCACTATGCATTAAACATAATTTCACTCCAATTACATAGATTTTTTCCAAATGAACCTTTATTTTATTTGTCACTGTTATTCATCTAGGTTCGATGGACCATGTTTTCTTCGAGATAAGGTTCACCTTGGTTTGTAGGTTATTTTTAATACAAACGCGACCGGTTCTTTCAACTTATTTATTCGCACTGTCTTTGGTTATTCCACACATACAAAATAGAGACGACAATATGTTTGCCATCTATGGAACCCAAACAGTGTGGGAATTTGCTCCTATATCCACTTTCTATTTCCATCCAAGCATCGGCTGTTGATGGAATCTGAAATCAAAGTGTAAATGTCAGTTATTAACAAAGAAACTAAAATATTAAGTTTAATCATATAATTTTTTTACAGGAACTATTATCGCAAACAACTGCAGCGACTGAAGAAGATGATGAAGAAGATAACAATTTAGTGCAACCATCAACTTCTCATACCCCAAAACCTATGGCATTATACCGTCGTCGTCCTGCTACAGATTTAGCCAAGCGTCAAATGACGTCCGCATTTGGGCAATTAACGAATATTTTAAACAAAAGACAGAACGAACGTCCACCACCACCACAGGAAGACGATGATTGCGATTTATTTTCAAAATTATTGGCAAAGAAATTGCGGGAACTTCCCCCCGATGAAAGAAAGCTGTTTATGTACGACATAGACACTCTATTTATTAATAAGATTAAGGAGAGGCTAGCTACACATCAAACGCCATCTCCCGTTTATTCAGTTCCGTACCCGTCATATTCCGTATTCTTGCCAAGTCCATCACCAAGTCCAAACCGGCCTTCAACCTACCGAACTTCATATTCCGAACCCTTGCGAAATGCATCACCAAGTCCAAAACGGCCTTCAACCTCCCAAACTTCATATTCCGAACCCTTGCCAATTATAAATATTTTAGACCAACCTTCCACTTCTCGAAACACCAGTCAAACTTATTATGTAACCCAACCGGATTTTAGAACCCCCACAATTAATATTACATCAAATGAAGTAATTGTACCACCAAGAGAAAACATTGTAAATGAAGCATTTTTAAAGGCCTATGAAGACTGAACAATAATTAGTAATTTGTAATTACTGTTTTAAATCATCTACTGTATTCAATAATATTTGTTTGATTTCTAAATAATTTGTTTTATTTTCAATGATTAACGCCTGTTTTAGACATTCTATATTTAAATTAAACAATTTTGGTTAGAATACACTGTACAATACAAATACAATAATTTACTTTACCTTTACTTCATTCTTCAGAACCTTGATAATTGCTCTGCAGACTTCAGGTATAATTTTTGATATTATTTGGGGTGATACTTTAAATAAATAGTGTAAACTTTTATAACTGTCTCCAGATGCCAAGAATCTTAATGTTATAGCAAGACGATATTTAGCAGGTATGGCCTCTCTAAAGTCTGTATCTTGCTTAATAATCATAGGAGAAATTTTGCCTAGCAAAAATTCAAAATCTGAATAGGTCATACGGCAGAAGTTATTAAATTCGCCAAATGGTTCGTAAAAAAGTTCATTAAATTTTTCGTCAATAAATTCCCTGAAAAAAAAAATTTCAATCATTATGTAGATACCTAGGTATAATATGTGTACCTACTAACTTTGTTCACATTCTAAAATACAATACGTATATAAATACCTATATACTTACCTTGTACGATTTCTGTGAATTTTGATCATCCACCACCGTCTTTGTTTCCTTCTTTTTAGTTTCATTTCATTTTGCTTCTTTTTAAAATAAAAATAGGATAACCCGAATGTAATTGCTGCAATAAGCTCGACGTCGTCGACGTCCGTCATGTTTGCCTTCACAAAATACACTAGCACGCTCGCCAAGCCTGGGGATGCCGTGTTTGTTGGGTGATTGTGGGTTGGTATTTGGCATGTGTTGGGTGTTTGCCTCAAACACCAAGCGTGTGTAGCCGGCATAATATGTTCACTTTGTAAAAATACCTACCATCTACACTGTTGCAATGTATCATCTAAATTGTTCTATCTTATAACTATTGAGAGTCGACGAAACTGGAAATGTACCTGCCTAAATAATTTGGAAAAGAAACAAAAAAATAGAATGTTGTGGCGTTGATATTTTGGGATTGGGTCTTGTAGTAGTAAATATATACAGAATACCAGTCCAAACGAAATCACACATAGGAATATTTCTGTACAAACTGGATAAACTACTGCATTTGTTCACAACTAAATGTAAAAACAGAAAAATTGTATTGTGCGGTGACTGGCACATAAAAATTTTGAAAAAAGCTTCTGCCACTAATGATTTATTAAATACACTACATAACCATGGCTTAAAAGTTCACATAAATGAACCAACCAGGAAAAAAATCATGCATTGACCAAATTGCTAGTAATATAAAATCGGCAATTCCTGAAGTTCATTATCTGTGGTTATCGGATCATGAAACAGCTCAAACAATTCAGATTAAGGTAAAAGATAAACAAAAACATTACTCTACTTGGTTTGAGCTGAAACGTGATTATTGTAACTACAACGTATCCAAATTCTTTGAATGTCTGTCGTCTCTTTCTTTTTCTGATGTATTGAATAACGACAATTTTGTTAGTGCGTTCCAGTGTTTTTATGATAAAGTACGTCTTTTTTACGACCTTTGTTTTCCAATAATCAAAGTTAAAATTAATGATTGCGTCAATAAACTAATTTGGCTATCAAAAGGTATTAAAAAGTCATGTTAAATACAAAAACATAAAATACGGAAAATCAGAAATTAAAACGAAACTTAAAAAATATAACACCATTCTAAAGAAATGTATTTTATGTGCACAAAGAATTAATAATAACAGGTACATACGAAACAATAAAAACAAATGTAAAGCCACCTGGAATATGTACAATATCATCAATGACTTCGAATAATATACATGATTATGACATTAATTTCTTATGATAATCAAATATACAATAATCCTTTTGACATTAGCAATATTTTGAATATTTTTTTTTTATAAACTTGACGAACAAAAATGACTCTACGAAACATCACATGACATTTTAATCAATTATTCATGATATTTCTGAATTTATATTTTCTTCTACAATATTTCTGAATCCTATAGATATAAATGAAACTTATAAAATTATTTATCTTTAAATAATAGTAGAGCCAGTGGTTACGACAATATTACTACATACATTCTTAAATTGTGTGCCTTTTTTTATATACCATCCGATTACTCACCTTATAAATCTATCATTTGCCGAGGGAAAGTTTCCAGAGCAGCTAAAAATCTCTATTGTAAAACCATTACATAAGAAAGGCAACAGGATGGATCCAAATAACTACAGATCTATAACCTCAGTGCCAATTTCATCCAAAATCTTCGAAAAGGCCATGCATTCCAGATTGATAGATTTCCTAAACAAACACAATTACTTTCATCCTGATCAATATGGATTTCGTAAGGGTCACTCAACTTCTCTAGCATGTTTTGAGTTTATACGCTACATTATTGAAAGCCTTAATAAAAAAACTACTGTTATGTCATTATGCCTAGATATAAGTAAAGCGTTTGATTTCATTTGCCACTCTAAACTTCTACACACTAAGCAATTGTGGTATCAGAGGCAATGCTCTTCTTGAATGGATAGAAAGTTTTTTAAAAAAACAGGTTACAAAGTACTGAGGTAAGCAAAATTGTACAAAAATATAAAGTTGTTATAAAACAAACATAAAGATCTGATCTTAAAATTTAAAATGCCGGCGTTCCTCAAGGAAGTATTCTTGGACCACTGCTGTTTCTGGTGTACATAAATGATTTGCCACATAGCACAAGTAACAAGTGCATAATGTTTGCAGATGATACAACAATAATCATTAAATGTGACAATAACAATATCAACTCTTGAACGTCAAATAACTTCAGCATTATCAGATGTCACTAAATGGTTAGATGCAAATAAATTAAAATTAAATATTAATAAAACTCAATTAATCCAGTTCAGATCATAAAACATAAGTCCTATACCTGTAAAAATTAATTACAAAAATATTGAAATTGACGAAGTAGATTTAGTACGTTTTCTTGGATTGTTAATTGATAAACATTTAAATTGGAAGCAAATATTGACCATATATGTGGAAAACTAAACCGTTTTATATTTGCAATAAAAAAACTGAAACGAACAGTCTCTGTTGAAGCTGCTTTAATCGCCTACCATGGATATGTGTCGTCTGTTTTGAGCTATGGTTTGTTATTGTGGGGAGCTTCTGTTGATCTTGACAGAGTTTTTAGAGTTCAAAAGAAGTGTATTCGTGTCATTTGCAATGCTTGGTTTGATGATAGTTGTAAACCACTTTTTAAGAAGCTTAATGTTTAGCCTCTACCCTGTATGTATATAAAAGATGTATGTTTATTTGTTCACTCCAACTCCAAATATTGGACTAAACGTATAGAAGTTATGCCCCGGCAAACTAGACAAAAATATATAAATTTATTGTACCACCCTCCTTGTCATAAGGACATTTATAAAAATAATGTATACAACATGTGCATAACTATATACAATAGTTTACCAGATGACAAGAAATTTTTGAATATGAATGAATTAAAATTAAAATTGACAAAGAGGCTTATGGAATACAGCTTCTATAGTGTGAAGGAATTTTTGGCTTTTAAGAAAATTGCATGATTAGAATATTTGCACGCTTTTTCTCGGGTAGAATACTGTATCTCATTATTTATTTTTGTGACTTTTTAAGTGTATTCTAGCAAATAAAGGTCTTATCTTATCTCTCCACTTTCTTTAAGTTGCTTAGCCAAGCCTTCAACTTTGGCAATATGCTGCGCGATGCTATTTGTCAATGAGATTTTATATTAATAGAAGCGCTCATGTATCATCATTTTAGTCATTTCGGATTTTTGTTCATAGATGGATTCAAGTTTTGTCATCACCTCTAGTGCTGATTCGCAATTTTCAATAAGTGATATTTTATTTAAATCCATAGCTGTTATTATAAACATTGCCAACCCATCATCTTTATTCCATTGAATTTAATTTCCTTCTGGTTTTAGCTTGTAGATATCTAACCCTTTTGCTTGAAGAGCACACCTTATCTGGAATTTCCACTGTTTCAAATTTGTTTCATCAAATTTTTCTTGAATATTTTTTCCAATCTCCATTTTGTTTGCACATGTAAAGCCAAGACAAATCAAATACGTTGCACTTTATTATTTTTCTTTTGCTCTTTGTTTATCACCAAATAAAATGGGCCCATAACCTATTCAGGTTATCCAGGCGGATGATTTCAAATCGAATGATTTCAATTCTAAAATGAAAAACAAGATTTCTTCAGATAAAACATTATTTTATTCCGCATTATAAACAAAAAAAAAAAAAAGTAGAAAAAAAAGTCAGTAGGGCAACCACACAAGCGCCACCTATTGATATAAAATTTAACTCAATAAGGATGAGCTTATATAGGTCTTAATTGAGTCGTTAATTATATTCAATTGAGTTCGACTGATGTGGTCCGTAAATAGAAAATATGCAATGAAGCGCTCAGATAAGACGCTCTGGAGAAAAGCAATGAAAGAAGAATATAATTCCACTATCGAGAATGGCACTTGGGATTTAGTTAACCGTTCTTGTGGGACCAATGTGGTTAAATGTTAGCGGTTATTTAAACTCAAAATAGGAGCCAATGGTGTAGGTCAGTGACATTAGGCAAGATAGTTGCCAAAGGTTATTCCCATAAGTGGGGAGAAGATTATTTCGAAACCTTTTTGTTTTGTTTGTTTTATCTGTTGAGAAAGACCTCAAGGTACATCATATCAATGTTTTACGGCCTTCTTCTTCATCTTTACAGAAGATCTTTACATGGAGCAACCAGAAACCTTTGTCAAGAAGGGAAATAGAATCCATATATGTATTGAAACAAGCAGCTCGATGTTGGAACGTCAAGCCATACTTTATAATGTGAGCATCTACATTATTAAGTATGTCTTCATGAGGTCAAATTATGATTCTTGTGAGTATATTAAAAGAAGTACGAATAATTTTATAGCTATTGCTCTGTATCTAGATGATTTTTTATATTTTTGGCTGTTCACAACATGTTGTTGATCAAGTTAAAGATCACATAAGATTTGGTTTCAAGATTAAGGATTTGGGTGAGGTTAGAAAATGTCCGGGTATGCAAATCACTAAATCAGAAAAACTTAAAAGAAATTCATTTGAATCAGACTAATTTTGATAAAAAAGATATTAGAACGATTTGGTATGGAAGATTGCAAACCTGTTGCGACACCATTGGAAATGAATTTGAAGTTAGAAAAGGGTGACATAAATCATGATCCTAGCTATCAAGAAATTATTGGGTTTGAATGGTCTTGTACCTAAAGCAATATGTAGAAGCAATATACATATTGCTTTAGGTACAAGACCAGACATTGTTTTTGTTGTAAGTTATCTCTGTCAATTCAACAACTTCTGGAACACAACTCATATGTCTGCTTTAAAACGTGTTTTACGGTACGTCTAAGGCACAATGAATAATATTTTAAAATATGAGAAAACTGGAAAACCGTTATATGCTTTTTGTGATGCAGATTGGGGTAAAAATGAAAATGGTC
Organism: Diatraea saccharalis; assembly: GCA_918026875.4. NCBI lineage: Eukaryota > Metazoa > Arthropoda > Insecta > Lepidoptera > Crambidae > Diatraea > Diatraea saccharalis. The sequence continues at coordinate 2,377,144 of OU893336.1, forward strand.
ATTCGTTTACGGGATATATGCTTGTTTTATGTGGCGCTGAAATAGAGTGGCGAGCACGTAAGCAGCGATGTATTGCATTATGCTCAGCAGAAGCTGTGTATATCGCTGCTTGCGAGGCTGCTAAACATATAATGTCTGTGAAAAATTTATATGAAGAATTAACTGGTGTACAAGTGTCAGTAGAATTGTTTAGTGACAGTCAAAGTGCTGCAAAGTTGATCGGAACATATTAACAGCAAATACCATTTTGTGAGATAGCTAGCGGAATATATAGAAATTTTCATTACTTATTTGGAAACAAATTCTATGCCAGCTGATAGCTCTCACAAAAGGTCTGCCACGACCAAAGTTTAAGTACTGTGTTAAAATAAAGTTTGAATACCGATATTTTCAGTCATAGAAATAAACTATGTTTTTGGTTGCTATGCTATATCTATATATTTTAAGTTTGCTCTGTCATAAAAGATTTCATCATATTTATTAATAAAATACGTTATACGTTTACTCGCAGTCCTTATCCATATCCACAAAAACTAAAATGATGTTAATAAATTTATGAATAACTGTAATACATGTGGACAAGCCAAATATGACCTCATTGTCGCTTTTTCTTAATATGGACAAGCATACTTGATAAAGGGTAGAGATAGGACTGCAATTAGTGTAATACATATAGCTCGCATTATGGTTTATCGTTAACTATTGTCACTGATCAAGGCACCGAATTTAATAATCGAAAGTTTCCAGAATTTGGTAAAGTTCATAACATTCATCATCATTAAACGTTTACATTCCACATTATTAGAGCATCTTAGAATCTTAGAATCTTAAAACTATAACAAATGTGAACCAATTATAAACTTAATGCTGTATACTTTAATCGCTTGTAATAGTTCAGCGCACAGTTTTACGAGATACAAACCATATGATCTAATATAAAGACACAGACACAGACCCGCGTGTGAAGTCATGTCTTTAAATAAAGAAAGCTCGGTCACCGTCATAAAACATGGTGTCAGCGGCGGTAATCCGATAGCTCCTCGCAATCCGACGCTCCAACATTCGCGCTTGACATGCATTCGTCGAACATGTCGCTAGCGAGAAAAATTTTTTCGATGATATATAACAGCGAATAAACTGGATGGAGATTCAGAAGCTAGAAAGTCGCGATACTATTGAATGTGATCGGGCACAGAGGCCAATATTATTTCCTTCAACGCGAACTTTGAAAAAATAACCTACAAGGATTTGTTAAATGATTTGATGCTCATTTTCTACCAAAAGTAAATATTTCTTCAGAACACCACAAATTTTTAAATCACAAACAAAGAGAAAATCAAGATTAGAAGCGTATGATATAGATCTAAAAATATTAGCCTGCTATGTAATTTTTGTGAAATAGCCAACAGTCGTATACTGAAAGATATATTTTCATGAAATTTAAATATACACTGTGCTTACATAAGAGAGACGATACTAATAGATAAACCCAATACTTTTGAAGATGCCCTAAATCTTGACAAAACATTGAGAAACACCAAGCTTGATATCCAGTCACTGAGCTCCAATACAATAGCAGCAATACATACTTCAAGACCCAGTCGTCCATTCTCCAGAGCGTCTAGAAGCAGCTCGAAGACAAAACCAGTCTCCAAAGAAAACAAATACTTTGAAGTATGCCGAAGATGTGGTCAAGTACATCGTATGCGTTGCCCAGTAGTAGATGTTGTCTGCAGGAGTTGTGGTAAAACGCAAACATATTGTCATACAACGCTTACAAAAAATTAAATCTGCCTTAGTCGCAAATTTTCAAAAGTACACACAAATTATCTACTTTCAGTGGTGAAGATTTGGCAACTTTAGGATATACTCAAGTCATAATAACAAGAGATATTCATTGCTTTTCCACATAGTTAATCTTTATAGGGGATCGGAGAACAATCAAATAAAAAAAAATCTATGTATTAGGTTAAAAAGTTTACAAAAATTATAAATTATCCGTAGAATATTATTGATAAAAAGTAAGTATTTATATTTTTAAGTCAAGAAATAAAATTATATTTATTTCAATAATTGTAGTCTGTATCATACATACATCAAAAGGACCACGTGTATGGGTCATTTATGGGTAATGTCAATGTAAACAATACTGTGCCGTGTGTATTTTAAGTTATTTACTAGAATTAGGATTCAATAATTTTGAAATAGTGAAGACAAATAATTTTAAAAACTGCCGCAAGGAATTGACTTAAGTTTTTACCATGGAACCAGGATATTTGAAAGCCGACAACCGAAATCTTCCTAGAGTCGACATTATAATGATTGGAATGATTTTTTCGTCTAATCCGGACTTTTGTGCTGCCGAATTCAGAAATGTGAAAACATCAGTGTACGTATTACAGCTATTGAGATTTTGTCTATGTAATACCTGTTAAATTAGTATGAAAATAACAAAATAACGTAACAAGTGAAACTGCAAATGAAAATATTACGTAGTTTTGTTAGAGTTAATATTTGTTTTCGACTCTTTTCACATCAGCGAGACAAAGTTACGGAGATGATGCCTTTGGATACGTACAACTTTGTCGTAATTCTGACATTTGATCAGTAAAATGTAAGGTTTGCCCAGAACACAAAGTTTTATTTATTTTATTTTCTTTGGAAAACATACAGTAACGATATAACTAATGTAATAACTAAATATGATATAAATGTACATAGTAAGCAGTTTTCGCATATAGACACTTATGTACTTATTTAAATTAACAATATATATATAACACATATAAGGAACAGTCGGGGAAAACTAAGGACTACCTTTAGTTAAGGAATCGCATCAATCCATTCACTACTCAGGCGTTGTCTGAAAGTAGTCGGTTTACTATGAAAAATGTCAAGCGTGGAATTCATCAAATTATTAAAACTTTTTGCTGAGGTTCGTACAAAAGCATATGCAGCGACAATGATAATAGACGAAAAAGAAGAAAAAATTAAAAGTGTTCAATGTCACGATTGCCCTTTATCAACAGAAGGCTGTAAACACGTAGTAGCTTTCCTAATGTGGGTTCACAGAAGAAGTGAAGAGCCATCTAGTACCGAAATAGAGTGTTATTGGAAAAAGTCCAAATTGGCTCAAGTTGGTACAAACATTAAGTACATCACTACCAGAGATCTATCTGGTAGCAAACAAAATCCAACACAGAATACTCAACCAAATCTTCTTACCCAGTTTTTACAACAAGTAAGAAACAAAAAACTTGATAAGTTATCACTTCATTATTTAATAATGGAACATTGTGATGAGGGAGACTGTGATTGAGATAGAGATAGATAAAAATTTAAAAATAGTTGAAGAGAATACTCGAACACAGTATAAAAGTAAATTGTGGCATGAACTAAGATATGGGCGTATTACAGCCTCAAAAGCTTATGAAGTAAGCAAATGCCACACTACAAATGGCTCATTAGTGGCCATGATCATGGGAGCCAAAACTCTAGACACAAAAGCAATGAGGAGAGGTCGGGAACTGGAATCAAAAGTCAGAATGATAGTGGAAAAGACTCTTGGGAGAAAAATAAAAGAATGTGGGTTATTCATTTCCTCACAGAGTCCTTTCTTAGCTGGATCGCCTGATGGAATATATGACAAAAAATTCTGTGTTGAAATAAAATGTCCTACCACTGAGAAAACTTATGAAATTATATTAAAAATAATATAATTTAAATGTATGGCCCAAATGCAAATGTATTTGACAAATTTGAAAAAATGTTATTTTTGTGTTGCCGACTGGAACTTTGAAGTTACAAATAATGTAAATATATTGTCAGTTGATTATGAAGAAACTTTGGTTAAACATTATATTTCAACTATGCATATGTTTTGGAAAAGAAATATATCGTTGCTTTACTTTCTCAACCTTGTAACTATAAAATGACATGTTTACAGGAGTTTTCTTATTTTTATGAAAAGCTGAATATGGTTTAAGGCATTAGAATAATGATATTATTAAGCCTTTGTTACAATAAAACTTATCCTATTCAAACAATCCTAGAATAAAGAGTAACGGATTTTAAAGAAACGAGGTTTTTGAATTACAGATTAGTTAACCCTAACACACATATATACGAGGTTGTTGAACTTATATAATTACTTGATTCAAAAGATAAATAAATAGAATTCTTGAATTTGGGTATCTATTTATTTATTATAAAAATTAAACATACAAATAATGGTAAAAATATGTCCAAATAAATACTTATTCGTGTTGCAAATTGTCATAGAAACTATGGTAATCCGCTGGAATCAGTTTCTTCAAAGTTTGCAGGTCATCATACTTTTTTTTATTTATGAGTAAAGACTGATTGTACAGTTTTTTAATCAATGATAGATTATTATCGGAGGTAGCAAAACGAGTCATGCGAACAGGTAACAAACTCCAGTTATCGTCAAAGCTGAGTTTGTATTGAACGCCAGCAATTGACGAATATTTTAACGCTCTTATATCTACAACACAGGGGTCTCCTGTTTTAGTACCTGGCCGTATAGATTTAATATAATTCAATGACGAGAAATCTCTGAAAAATGTGTGATCCAGATATCGCACTGTGTAAGGCTGCGAGGACGATCTAGCTTGACTTATAATCCTGACAAAGTCAGCAGGGACGTACAGTTCCTTGCCCTTCTTTTTTCGTTCTATAGTCGCATGGACGGAGTCGCACTCCATCTGCGTATGACCCACAACTAAATATTTTTGGTGGACCTCAGCGTTATGAGTGATTGTAAAGTTTTGAATTGCATTTGCAAGCGTAACATTCCGGTTTTGTGCGCAGCATCCGTCGCTGTAGATGACAATTAGCTTGGTCTTGTCTTCTATATGTTCCAGGAAGTCCAAAAGACATGACGCAAACATATTTGACTCCATGCCACCTTCACCTTCATGCCAGACGTAACATACGACGCTCCTGTCAAATTCGTTGTAAATAGTAAACTGATGGACACTTAATTTAAGTTTGAAATACTGAGCTCCAGCTGTCAAGTTAGGTATTGATTGTACTGCCTGCAGATCCAAAGTCAGCATGTTAATATCACCATTTAGGCATTTCAACTTATCTTCCTCTTTTTCTTTTCTTGCTCGATCTCTTGACTTTTTGTGCACTTCGTAATCTTCTTCAGAAACTCTTTTATTTTTGTATGCGTAACAGGTATCGCATTGGTCTTTCTTAGGTCTGTAAAGACCTATGTTCATCTTTTTAGTTATATCTAAAAAACATTTGTATGTTGGTTTCTCTTCTTTCGGGGCACCTATACTGATGATATATTTTTCAAAGTCAGAGTACAACTCTGCCCAAGTTGTATAGTTCACATCGACAAAATCTTTGCTATTAGATTCGCGGCAGTAATGGGCCGGCATTTTTGGCAAACTAGCTAGAAAAGTTTCTGCGTGTTTAACTTTGGTTATATTAATAGTCTTTTGTCTTTTTGGTGGTTTACTGGACTTATTAGCCATACCAATCTCACTTTTTCCATTTTTTACCCAGTTTGCTACGGTCCACTCACCCAAACATAGTGTCCCACAAAACATCTTTTTGCACACAGGCTTGAGCAGTCCATTCACTTTAAGTGAATATTCCAACGTGTTCGTTCTCCTAGATGGGTGACCTTTTGTAAGAGTGGAAACCGGTTTACAATTTACCATAGCAATAACGAATGCTTTTCTCTCTTCCCATGACATGCTCCAAAATGTATGAAAGATTTCTTTTCTGTTTTCTTCAGTGACATCCTTACATTTTTTTGAATACATTTTACCGCATTTTTCTGAATCACATCTGATATGTATGGTTCTTTCTTTTCGTTGCTCCCATCCAACAATGCCTTCATTTTTCTTTCTTTTTATTGAAAAATACTCCTTCCCTTTCATTCTTTTCATTTTTAAAAGATTTCTAGTCCATTTTTTCTTATCACCTTGACCTTTTCTTGCTCTTTTTATTTTAAGTGTGCCCGAAAACTCGTCTAATCTTTTACATGAACTTTCAGTTTCCGACGATGACATTTCAAAATCATCAGGGTTAAAATCAGTTCCACTGTCTGAAAAATCTGATATAGTTGTAGAATCGTTTGATTCAGAACCTTGAAAAGGAGTCAAGAACTGACCAGTTTTCTCGTCTAACATCCTATTTGTAGTAGCATTACATGACGGTGATTGGTTAAGATTTTGTTCTGCTGTTGATGTAGATGGTAAGTTTTTGAAAACCAAATTTCCAGTCTTTTCATCCAATGTAAGGGCTTTTTCCTGCAAAATAGTGATAGTGTTCACCTTAGAAATACTTGTAGATGGCTGGACTTCATCACGAGTGGTATTGTGTAGGGCTAAGTTCACTAAATTCCGGCTTCGAGAGCTCCTCATCATGTAATTTTATGTAGGTACAACTGTAAAACAGAAACAAGAACTACATTAAAAATATAAAACAAAAGTGAGAAATAATTAAGTACGAAGTAACACCGGTACATCTAAATGTATTTTAAAATTGATATTTCACTGTTATATTATAACAATGAAACAGTAGCTAAGGTAACTCAACAGTGTGCAAATTAAGGTGGCCTTAACTTTAAAATGTATTTTATTATACAAGGATAGATAAAAGAGAGGGGAGTTACCCATTAGCATAAAATTACAAAATACACTATTCATTAAGTCAATTTATTTCAAGTTAGTTTTAATAGTAATATCTACACTTAAATATTAGTCAATTTTTACTCTTATCCTTCCTGTTATCAGGAAGATACCCTTCCCAGTAGTGGGAGTAACATGGATTGACATGCGGATAAGTCAAAAACAAATAAAACTTACCTTGGAGCATGTATTCAAAACAGAATAAAACTTGTAACACAAATTATTTTAATTGTTCTCAAGCAATCTCATCAATCCCAAATTAAAATTACTTTTATTGCACGCTTTCAGCGAAACTTTTGAAAAAAGTACAAGTAGGTAGGTATGTAGGTATCTTCTCCGCAAGTTCTTTTACTACGAAGTTCATACTAATAGTAAGAACGGCAACCTCGCATCTTCCTTTGCAAGCTAAGCAAAAATAAAATCTATGCGTAATGAGTGAAAGTCGAAAACTCGTAACTTGGGATACGAGTTTGCAGCAGTTACCAAAATTGAGAGAATGAGAAAGAAGGTTGCGTGCTATCGTTTTTTGTTGCTAACTTCATTCGATATCCACATACGAGTTTGTTGCAGTAATAAAACATTGTACGAAGAAGCGAATGTTATTAAAAAAAGAAAAATCATTTTTTTTATATACGAGGTTGAGAAGGTAAGACGACGATATATCCTATTTAGTGAGAGCACAAAATAAAGCGTTAATAGTTTTATTTATTTATATTTAAGTAATTAATAAACAATTCTGCCCTGCAAGTTAATAAGAGCACATGCTATATTTGCGCAATGATCTAGCACACCTACTAACTTAGAGTTTAAAACAGAATGGGGTTTTAACATTAAAAACTCTGATTCTTCGGATGACTCTTTCTATTTGGATCCTCAAACTTGCAATCTGTTTAGTCTTAAGAGCTTCTTGTTTATTCAGTTTGGCGCCTTGAACCACACTAGTAGGTTTCAACAGGTGACAATTCCTTTTAACTAATAGTTGTTGAATGTGTTTGAATCCACGATCAGCTAACACCCAACTCCCAGGCTCTAGCTGGTTAAGAAATCCACAAGTTTCTACAAGTAATGAGTCACTTGTTCGGCCTCCATACCCTGATGACATATAATTAATCAAGCTATTGGGAATACTTGAAACTAAATATTTTAATGTATTTCCTTTTTATACTCTGACCATGTAAGTGCTTGGTGAACAGATTTTGATGGTCTCTTTATTTCGATTTCAAAGCAGTTTATAATGCAGCTCACCTTATTATACCTATGCCTAAATGCAATTGGAAGGGATCTCTTAATTTTATTATTTTCTAAATTTACAATAAAAGGTTTCAGAATGTTTGCAATTATCGGAACATTTTTTTAAAATATCTAGCCAGCATATGATGCAGACATTTTAAATTGATCACCCAGTTCTGTGAATGTTGTATTCATCCGATTTTTTTTTAAACATAACTAGATGTGATCAGACGTGTAAATAGATGTGGGTCAGGGTGGCGAAATAATCACACGGTTCTTGAGTTTTACACAGGTATTTATTCGGGTAGAATTACCCCGTAACAAAATGAATAGAAGAATGCGCAATTTCACCGTTACACTCCCTTTTTCATTCATTAGAAAAAAAACCCCCCGTTAGTACTTAAAGCATTGCCAATCAAAATTAGTAACTATTAAATTCTTATTAACTCATCACTATCAACTTACGAGATTTTTATCGCTGTCAATAACATTTTAATTTTTAATTTAATATTAATCACGAAAATAAATTTATGGAGCCTTATTTAAATATTTTGAATTGTTGGCGGAAGTTCCATAGACGGAGTATGATATCCCACCAGAAGCTGTCTTTAACAGTCAGTATATTGGTGTTTGAATGTAATAAATCAACCAAAAAATAACAATCATTAGTTATCCCAATATATAAACTGGCTTTGGCCATAATTTTTCTACGCATATGATTCAAAGCATGTTCCGCCTTCTATTTCCTTTTCTATTTTTCCTTCCTCTTCATTCATGCTGCTACTATCAGATAGTAACTTAAACTGTAATGATCGGACTGAAGGTGATGATAGCTGATATGAGGATGTCGACTGACTGTACAGTGACATATTATTATCAGATTTCTCCATACTCAATTTTACATTTGCGTTAAAAGTATAAGTTCTTCTCTAGAACTTTACATATTCAAGCTTTACATTTTCTTCTACTTGGGAGGGGGATGTTGAAATAGTTTTTGTCCAAGTTTTAGATGGCGATGTTACAATGTTCTGAGATTTGTAATCTGTTTGTGTAAACTTGCTTCTAAAGTATTATACTTTTCATAATAACTTGTACAGCTTTGTCTTGTTTATTTGGTTGTTCTTGTGCTATAATTTCAGTTTGTATATCTAAAACAAAGGTACAGATCATTAAAATTATGATCTATGAAAGTTTCTGGATTAACTAAATAAAACCAAATTTAAATACTTACCAAGAAGTAAAGTTGTTTCTTCTTCTTCTTCAAGATTACTCTTCAAGTTGCTCTCTTCAAGAGCCTCCTGTATTGTTACTGATCTTTGCCTTTTGATAGCAGCAGAGCGAGAGGTTATAGTTGATGGGCACCGTCTTTTTCTATCAGTTTGGCATTCGAATTTCCTTGGAAGACATCCAGGTTTCATAATTACTCTATTTACACCGCCCATTATACGATATTTCATTATCCATATCATTTGGCAATTTAAAAAAGGTAGAAATGGAAGTTTAACATTTTAGTATACATACATTATGAATTAACAAGCTTTTCAATTTATTATATACTAACATCAAAATGATCTTCGCAAAAGTAAATCGGTGATATTACAGACATTCCGTTGGTGTTTCTTCTTGCTAAGTCTAACCATTTTTTCGTATACAGTACTCTCTCGCTAATCCGCCACCAAGAAATCCGGACTACGGCGGATTACCGAAAACGGCGGATTATAATGTACAGGAACATCAAATTGAGGAAAACAATAAAAAACCATAGTAATTTTGTATTGTATTTATTATGAACTTATGAAGTTAAATACATGTATACGTACATATTTATTTGAATTTAAAAATAAATGACACATTAACTGATTACTCAGGTTTTGAAAAATACTGGTCTAATTTGGCTTGTTTTTTACCAGAATAAATCTTCGTAATAACATGATCACGCATTTTCCTTAAATTTTTAACCATATCGCATGACATTCCATTTTCTTGAGCCCATTTAATGCAAATATCTACGCCATTCAAAGCGTCCTCTGATTTGACAGTGCAATCTACATGCAACGATATTTCGTCTGATGAGTTATCGGGTTCAAAGGATTTGTCTACAAGCTCGTCGTCGGTTAAATGTGGCTCATATATTTCTGGGTTTTCTACAAACCAGTCTTCGACATCTTCACGTCTTAAACCCGCATTTGTCATCGTTGCTAACTGTATTAGTTCCTGTAATGGAATCAGATCTTCTTCTTCCCAAGTGTTATCATCTTCACTAATGGTAGGCCAAAGTTTTTTCCAAGATGATTTGATGGCTCGTTCTCCAATTTCATCCCAGGCATCTGAAACTGTAAAAACTGCATCTTTTATATTCAACTGTTTAAGAGTTTCAGAAATGTTTGCCTCCCGACTTATAGCGTCAAGTAAAATCTTCTTTTTGTAATTGTTTTTCATCATTTGTATTACATTTTGATCCATTGGTTGGAGTAGAGGCGTACAATTAGCAGGAAGAAAAATTGTTTTTATACAGCCGTCATTAGATGATAGTTCGTCATTTGGGCCGTGTCCAGGAGCATTATCAAGGACAAGAAGAGCTTTTAGTGGTAAATTTCGCGACTTTAAAAAATTTTTCCCGTCGGGCACAAAAACATTATGAAACCAGTCACAAAACAAGTCTTTGGTTACCCAGGCTTTATTTTGACTCCTATAAACAACCGGGAGACTGATGTTCTTGAATGGCCTAGGGTTTTCAGATTTTCCAACAACTAAAAGCTTCAACTTATGACTGCCAGTTGCATTAGAACAAGGCATAACAGTTATGCGCTCCTTAGATACTTTTCTGCCTGGAGCAGACGTTTCACTTCTGTGAACATACGTTTTATGTGGTAAAAGTCGCCAAAATAAGCCACTTTCGTCGGCATTGTAAACTTGATCCGCCGTCAAATCAAGTTCTTCGATTTTCTTCTTAAAAACTTCAAGAAATGGTGATACGGCAGCCTCATTGCTAGATAATTTCTCTCCAGTTATGGTCAACAATCTGATTCCAAATCTTGCCTTAAATTTTGAAAGCCATCCTTCACTAGCTCTGAAATCATTTTTCTTATAAATTTTCTCATAGAATTGACGTGCTTTTTGCCGCAACACTTCAGCAGTTATCGGTGTGTGACGTCGACGCTCTTGTAAAAACCACGAAAAAAGTGTTTCTTCCAGCTGTGTATATTCACCAGTTCTCATCGTTTGACGTTTTCCTATTCCAGACTCTGCTTTAGTGACGTAGTTTTCTATCTTAATTCTGTTCTTCCGAATGTCATAAACTGTTGATCGCCCAACATGAAACTGATTTGCTATGTCTGTAAAAGGCACACCACTATCCACTTTCTTTAAGATTTCCATCTTTTCCGTCAAAGTTAAAGTTTCGTGCTTTCGTTTAGTTGGTTGCGATGAAGAGGAAGCCATTTTGTATTGTTTGTGATAAAAAACACGCGTGCAGGTCACGACTTTTCGTGGCGGACTAAAGACCGGGCGGCGAAGTAATAGAACTATGTTCGTTATTAGAGTGAAAGGGAAGGAAGTTGACACTTGGCGGCGGATTACTGGACCGAACTTGTTCAATAACGGCGGATTACAGAGAGTCTACAGCTAACATCGACTTCCTAAAAATGGGCGGATTATAGTAGTTGTCGGATTATCGAGCGGCGGACTAGCGAGAGAGTACTGTATCTGATTTTCAGGGTACATCACAATTTGCTTGGAGTAATTACAGATGTATTCCTTGAGGTATTACACACCAGCGATATTTTTTTCTATCCATATTTCTTAAATTCACATTGACTCTCGTCGATACACGTTGTTTACTGAAATATCTCCTTTGTTTACCACACAATTGGCGTCACGCGTTCCGATTTGACATAAGGTAGTGATTGCGCGGTATTTTCAAATAATCCAAATTTAACCATAGTTTTAAGAACTTATAAAGATTTAATTAATTTAAAAAATTTGTAGCGATAATCATCCACAAAGATTAATTTAAAACACTTTCTCGAAAGTTGTCCGATCCCCTATTGTCAAGATGTCTTAGGACCTAGAAGCTGTGAAGAGTTAAAATTAATTAAAAGAATACATAATGTTCACTTCAAAGACACAGTCGATATTAGGCATGCCGATTCACTTGAAAAAAAAACGATGTCTGATTCGATTCGAATCGAACATTCTAGAGTCGATTCTCGATTAAATCGAGTATTAAAATATCGATTTTTGATTAATCGCGAGCCTTATATAGACACAGAGCATTATGATGATAATAAACCGTTAATACAAGAAATGGAGAAATTGTAAGAGAGCAACCAGGCAATCTGTCAGTAGTCTAATCTAAATAAGTCAGTCATAAAAAATAAATTAGTAAAATCTGTAAATGTATAAAATTTTATTACAGTTAAATTAAAATTTAACAAGAAATCACATTTCCCAGTATTTTATGTCGAGTAGCTTTAAAAAAATAATTTGTCTAATCGCTTGGGATCTAGACGACTCCTTTCGTCACTAGCAATATTTCCTGCAACAGTAAAAACCTTTTCACATGGAACAGATATTCCAACTATGCAAAAGTATTTGTTGGCAATCGGTGTTATTGAGCTGTACAAGGAATTTCTTTGGTGATACCAATATATAGGGTCCGTCGACGCACATAGGTATTCATACTGCAATGAATAATCGAGTAATTTAAACCCAAAATAATATTTATTTACCAAGTTTTGCCTTTATAAACATGTTTTTTATATAAAAGTCGTTTCTCCGATCAACAATAACCTGTGATAAATATTCATAAAACTTTCGGGCAAAGTTTAGACGGTATGCCCATAAGTGTTTATAACGGGCTTCTGCAGCTTCCTCCGAAAGTTGACCGTTTGGCAAAAGTGAATTTTCAATTATTTCTCCACCATGCAAGTTCTTATGCATAGTTGGAGTCATAGGATGCCAACCTTACAGCTCCACATAAAGTTTTGCTGTTTCCAACACATATTTGTCAAACTTTTTAGCATCGATTTTGTGATCACTTGAAATGGCTTCCAAAATGACTTTAATTCGATAAATAAAATCTAAATTGACTCCTGTTATTTCAGCAGATACTTATGGGTTCTCAAAAAACCTTCTACTTGTGTTCCCATCATTTGTGTATACAAAATAACATTTTGGCAAATCTATTAAAAGGCCCAGTACCTTTCTAAACTTTTTTTGAATTTTGGATTTTGTTTCTTGTTCTGTTATTTTTTCCACTTCAGTTTTTCTTGCGCAATACTTCTTAACTGGCAATTTACATGCTAAATGCAGTATACTTTCGAATAGTCTAATTCGGGCATGCAAACTTGACATGCCGAATTTGAGTGACTTTGGACAAATATCGTGTTTGTTATTCAAGTCATTAAAATCTTTTGATGTAGCTCCGCATTATAGCATCTACTCTTTGACTTCGTGTCAGACACTACGAAATCGTAGGGATTTCGATTTCGCGTGTACTACACTTCTTTGTCTACAGAAGAACGAACTTCTTCCGTTTTCCTCCTTTTTGTTGTTTCGCTGCATTCAATGAATGTCTTAGGCTGGTTTTAGGGTCACACTGACCGTCAGCACTGACAGCCAAAATGTATGAACTTCTGGAAGCGTTTTAAAATAACGCGTAGCTATCAGCGCGTACGTTGGTCAGCGTTGACCTGTCAGCGGGCGTACGCGTCGCTCGTCGGCGCCGCGTAGCCGTCGGCGCTCTCCGCCGTCGGCGCTCTCCGCCGCCCGCGCGCCTGTCTTCAGTGAGCGTTCTAGTGTCGAGCCGAGTGGACGCCGTCAGCGTGACCAGTCAAGGCGAATCGCGATGTCGAGGGACACAAGTCGAGTGATCGACGAAGTACGCTTAAGAAAGTAATTATGGGATTCATCCGATCCACTGTATAAAAAAAAAGATGCTAGAAACAAATCCTGGGACGATATTGTTTTCGCACTATTCGAAAATGTGTCGGAAGAAGAATAACAACATCTTGGTAGGTGCTTATTTTATTATCTTGGAATAGGTGTAGGTACTACGGGACGAATAAAGCATTTAAGTTTAAAATATACATGAGTCTTGCCAGGACACTACCGATAGGGCTCAAAAAGTATTCAGCAAAATGTTCTCGTAGAGCGTTGCCTGACCTGTTTGTAGGCACAGTTGGGTCTACCATATCCTCAATCGTAAATGTATCTTCTATACGATAACCATCGCGAATTCTTATAAAATTATGCAATACACAGCATGCTTTAACTATATTCTTTGCAACTTTAAAAACCACATTAATCGGTGTATGAAACACTCTGAATTTGTTTGATATTATACCAAATGTCGATTCTATATATCGTCTACTATAGTAAAAAAAAAATATTCTTATGGGTCATATTGCTTCGCGCATATGGCTTCATAATTTTTTTAGATATACCAATAGCCGCATCACCCACATTTACATATTCAACTGGACTATTCGTTCCAGGCAGTGGCTTGGGCCCTGGTATATTTAAAGTGTTATTTTCTAGGCTCCTTTATAGTGTAATATTTTTTTGAGTTTTTTCTATATGGCTCACTGAATAGTACAGTGGCACAACTCAAAAACCATTTTTTCGAGAAAATACCACAACATTGTGGTGGCATCCCATAGATAATTTAAAGAAAAAATAAAAAAACTTAATAGTAATAATATAATACAAACGATTTAACTGTTATGTTAAAAAAATTTGTTTTTCATAATTATAAATATATCAAATTTTCATAACTTCGGAGAGCGTTTCTCGAAATATGATTTTCGAGTTGTGCCTCTGTACTATTCAGTGAGCGATATGATCCAATGTTTACATATGTAAAACAATAATCTGGGGTAAAAATTCTTGTAATTGTAGAACATTGATCCTCCACCTTCAGGATTTACGATTCTAATGTGTTTGCCATCGATAGCTCCGATGCAATGGAAAATTCTTTTGTTGAAACCCGTTAGCAATTTCAGTCCACATATCAGAGGTTTTTGATGGTATGCATTCATCATGTAGTTCTTTCCATATTGTGTTACACACTTCGTCCACAATCAAACTGATTGTTGCAATTCCAATCCTAAATGAATAATGCAAATCTGTAAATGTTCGACCCGTAGCCAAAAATCTGAAATCAAAACACCATGATTGTATTATTTCAGGGAAAATGATCCAACAAATAATAGCAAGAGATGCATACTTTAGGACAAAGAAAGCTACGAGAAATACACCTTCTGGAAGTATAGCACCAAAGTACAAAAGATATATCTATTATGATGAACTAAGTTTCCTAAGTCCATCGAATGAGAACGAAGTTGATGAATCACTGATCGAAACTATGTCCCTCCCACCCTCAGAAAATATGAATGATACGGCATCACTGGATAATACGATACCTTCAGAAAATACGCAAGATTCTGATATCTCAACGCATCAAGCTTCTTCAAACACTCTTCAAGGAGAGCAGAATACCCATGCTGATAATTCCAGCTCATCACTAAGACCTTGGATCCAAAAAAGAAAAAAGAACAGGCCGCGGCAAACAAACGTAGAAAGTTCTGTGTTTGAAAGAGTCACACACACTCTCTGTGACCTGTCTTTTTTCCTCTTCCTTGGGTCCACTTTTAAGATTTTTCGATTTAGACAAAAGCTAGAATTTAGGGCGAGAGTTTTGCTGGATGCCATGGAAATTTAAAATGAGAAGTAATTAAAAGGTCAGCCATAAAAAAATTTGGTTAGCCACAAAAATCAGTATTTTAATCGTTTGATCAGCATTTAAAGATTTTGTATGCAAGAAAAATAAAACAATCGGCAATCCTTGTTTCGCAAGTAATCTTGATAATGATCAGTAATTTAATCATATACAGTCAGCTTAAAATAATATGTGTATGTCAAATAAACAGTCTATCCCCAAAATAACTACTTGATCAGAAATATTCAGGATTGGTCAGCAAGAAATATTTGTCCGGTTAGCAGTTCATTTGATCGGTTTGCGTATTTAAAGCATGGTTAGAAGAATAACTAATTGGTTTGCATTTTTATTGAAAAGTCTGCAATGTACGTTAAAAGTTGGCGGAGCAAGAGCAGTCGCATGATACTAGTAGCCAATCCGGCGATTTTCAATCCGGAAATTCGGTGTCTTTGCGGCGATTAGTAGCTGTCAAATTACAGTGATAACAACTTTTTTTTATGTTAATTAGTGTGAATTTTGATATTTTGCGAGTGTTATATGAGTAAAATGGATGATAACAGTAACGAAGAAATAAAGCTAGTTTCCGACTACGAATCGGAGGCGGCTCAAAAGACATCAAAGCTGTCTTTGGACTGGAACTTAGTTCAAAAGTTTGATAACTATGAACAAGCCATAACGTCCATGAATACTGAAGGAACTTGGTCCCTACACTATTATCATAAAACAGAGGAAGGGAAAAAGATATACTATAGGTGAAATAAATTGAAACGTCGTGGTCCTCAATGCTCCTCAAGAATGTATCTGCTATGTGACAGCTCTTCAGATTCTGTCTTAATGTTTAAAACGAATGCTGATCATGACCATGACGAGTGACATCGTGAAGACGGAAATTAATCGGTTATTTGATTTAAAAATGAAATCAAAAGCCATAATGGAAAATCTTACAAAAATAGAAAATATCAAAGTTCCTAAAATGAGTCAGTTAAGAAATTATCTGAGTGATAGACGTCGTGCTGTATATGGACCGTCAACCATAAGTTTAGGAGAGTTTGAAGCCTGGATTCTGCATACTCAACTTTACCCTTGGATCCGCATGAAGTTTTTGTAGTTTGTTACCAAATTGATACTAATGACGAAAAGAATCTCACTTTTCGATTTACAATGTCTATAAAATATTTAATTGAAATATCCAAGAATGCTAGTGTCGTTCATGCAGATGCGATGTATAAACTCATCTGGTAGGGTTTTCCCGTATTAGTCTGTGGAACCACTGACCAAAACCGTAAGTTTCACCCTCTATGTTTAACTATTTCAAGCAATGAACAAAAGGAAGATTTTAAATTGATGTTCCAAGGGCTTAAGGACAAAATACAAGAAATTTTTGAAAGTTCTTGGAATCCTAAAGTATTGGTCTGTGATGCTGCCAAAAGCATTCAAAATGCATTTCTTGAAGTTTTTGGAGAACATGTCATAGTTCGGATGTGCTGGGGACACGCAAAAAGAAAAATTCAAGAGAGGATAGAAAGGATTAAAGACAAGGTGCTGCGTAATCATATCTTGAATGATGTTGATTCATTGTATTCCATAACATACGAGCATATATTTGACGAAGCTTTTCTGCAAAAATATAAAGATCAAACCGAATTCGTCACTTATTTCAGGCAACAGTGGTTAATACAAAATCGCAATTGGTTCTTGGGCGCGACTGCCAATTCTCCAACAACCAATAATGCATTGGAGTCGTTCAACAGAGTAATAAAGGATAGCAATACACTTCGAGAACGCTTCCCTCTGTCTAGATTCTTGGTAGTTGCGAAAAATATGGTAAACCAGTGGTCTTATAAATATATTACTAACCCAGAAGACAATCACTTTGCTGACACACCCTCTTTAACTACAAAGGACTGGACTGAAGCATACCAGTGGATAAAGAGATCAAAAAATGTGACTGTACTACGTAAAGATGACAAATATAATTATTACCAAATTCCTGCCGGTCAAGCAACGGATTGTGAAATTTTTGAAACACAATGGAAAAGTTTTGACGATTTCAAGAAACAACATTTCAGCAAGTGGCATGTCGTATTGCCAATTGAAAGAAATGATTGGATACATGGAAAATGTGACTGTCCAGCTTTTTTTAATGTCTACAAATGCAAGCACGTGATTGGTTTGGCGATTCGCTTAAAATATGTAGTTCCTCCATCTGAAACTAAAAATATTCCCATAGGGGAAAAAAGGAAGCGTGGCCGTCCGACAAAAGCTAAACGGGCATTAATCATTCAGTAAGAATAAAACTTTAATTACAAATGTGTAATTTTTTGATTAAGTACAATTTTATTTTAAGAATAACCAAGGTTAATTTGTAACATCAATATTAAACAAAATATTTTAATTATATCACATTTTTATTATTTCATTTTACCAAACACATCCACTTAGAAGTTAAACCCGTTACTCTAAATCATCATCACAGCACTTAGGCTGCGTTTCCACTGAGGCGGAGCGGTGCGAAATTGACCAAAACAACGCGTGAAAGCAAACGGAACAAAAACGAGCTGTGCATTTTAAGCGTTGTGATTGGTCAATTTCGCACCGCTCCGCTCCGCCTCAATGGAAACGCAGTCTTATCATGCCCCACCGAGGGGCTCGAGCCTACCCTGATCAGGGTGATTGGGCCATAGTCCACCACGCGGGCCCAGTGCGTATTGGCAGACATTAACGACTGCTACACTGTAGGTAGCAGCCGGGACCGACGGCTTAACGTGCCCTCCGAAGCACGGAATCATCTTACTTTCGGACAATCAGGTGATTCAGGCCTGCAATGTCCTAACCAAACTGGGAAAAACTCACAAAGAAATATTTGAGAGTGTCCCCACCGGGAATCGAACCCAGTACCTTCGGATCGAGAGCCTAAGGCTCTAACCACTAAGACACGGAGGCAGTTAATTTAATTAGTTCGTTTACTCTAAATACCCATTCATTATTTTTGTAAGGAATGCGCCCATTTTGCGCCAGTCATTATTGCTATTTTTATTGCTTTTTATATGCTTCACAAAATTAGATTAGTCGCTTCCCTCTAAGTGCTGTTCAAAATTGTATTAAACATGCGTCACTCATTGCAGCTTATATGATTATTATGCTAATAAAAAATAATTACAGCCGTCCAGAATGTAAAAAATTGTCGATTGATTTGATATTGTTTGCTAGCCATGGTCTGCTGACCAATCATATATTTCAACTGACAGAATACATTTTTCTGCTAGCAAAAATGTGAATACAATGCTAACCCGTTAAATAATACCCATTAAAAATTACAGATCGAGTAGCTCGGCATCCTCCCACTCCCATGACATTAGATCTCCAGCGTAACATGGCTCTCTAGGTTACTCAGAGTATGAAACCAATGACACAACTCCAGGTTACTCTGGGTATCAAACAGCAAGAATGATGAATAATGTGAAAAATAACTTTTTTTTTATGTTTATTAAACACTATGATATCAAGAAAAACGCTAACAAAAACGAAAATCGACAACGCTATGTAGAGAAGAAAAATAAAGAAAAACCCATAGTGCAAATGCTTATTGAGAATTCTCCACCAACTAGTGATGAAGAAGAAGTAGCGGATTCCTTGAAACAAAGATCATTTTCTAAGAATTATGAAAATGATCCTTTAGAAGGGCCTATCTACATTAGAAATAGATACAAATAAAATTAAAAAAAAAAGAAAAATGTGACAATTGTGCAAAAAAAGAGGGTCAGTTAAGGCGCTTCGCTACATCTTTAGTAAACGGATTAGCTTATTAAAAAAAGAACTGGAAAAAGAAAAGAATGAAAAAGGAGCGATCAAAAAGCTGTTGCAAAGAGCAACAAGGAAATTAAAGAATCCATCAACAGAACAGAAAATTGAAAGTTTGATCGAAAATATAGATCCAGATAAAAAGGCAGAGGTGAAAAAGAAGTTATTGTTTGGAGAGTGTATAACTAAACAACATAAAGAAGGGTATAAAATATTAAACAAAAAGGATAAACGTCATTTTAGTGACACAATTTTACAAAACAAGGATAGTTTAAAAAAGCACAAACTACTCACTAAAGGAAAATCTTTTACAATAAGAAACAATAAAGAAGTTGATAAAACAATGAAAATAGATATAAAACAAGAAATAGAAGACTTTTTCCAAGACAACGGTAGAAGTAAATTGTCAGCTGACAAAAAAGAATACATAAAACGAAACAGAATCACAAAACAAAAACGTTACCATTCAGACACCATGTTTAATCTACATAAAAAATTTAACGACACGCATGTCTATGAGATTAGTTATACAACTTTTTGCAGAAATCGTCCTTTTTGGGTAGTTTACCCAAAAATGTCTGATAGAAACACTTGCATGTGTATGACATATGAGTCATATAGAAGCAAAGACAGCAATATCCACTTTTTTCAATATGGCAACTGTGAATACAGTCTCATAGAGAAATGTCAACATATTTGGGTAGAACCTTTAAATTGATGCAAAATCAACAACATCCAATATTAAACCGCATTTGAAAATACAGATAAGTAGCAAAAACAGCATTATCCTAAGTGATTGACGCAAAAGCAGCATTATCCTTTTTGACCAATCAGGTGCCGCTAAATGGACGCCACCAATATGGCGATTTCTTCCATTTTTTCATCGCGTGTGTTTATGTTTGTGCTTCGTTTTTAAATAAAAACTGAATAAAATAGTTCAAAAACATATATAAAGCAAATATGGAATCTTTTCCTAGTCCCTGCGATAAAGGGAAAGGTCGAAAAAGAAAAGGGGATCCTGAAAAATGGAAGAGAAACCAAGCCAAGACCAACCAACTGAACTTGATTCTTGAAGTTATTAAAAACGTCAGTTTACCCTATTAATATATTCGATATATTTTTTACATTTGCATTAGCTAGATATTTCTTAGAATTTGCATAAGTATAATAATATAATTTTCTAGAGTAGGTATATCTAGAAATATTTTTTTGGAAGTTTTGATTGTTTTTAATCTTTTTTCAATTGGCTGAATAGTGACCCATCTAAGCACATATTATTTTTGTATTTGTTTTCATTAATAGTAGATATTGTCTGATACATTGATGTTTAGAAATGCACAATCAATTGGTGTAGAGTTGACGTTCTGTAAAGGTTATGTAAATGTAACTTACACTGAATAAAATCCATTTTGACTTTTGCATAATAAATAATTACTTATAATTGGTTATTTTGCTTCAGGTATTCTGCAAAAACACTGCCCAAAAGATTGTTGTGTAATCATAAAAAATCTTTTAAATGTATGTCATTGAAAATGAGCGATATTAAATTGTTTTTTGACAACTTTTACGCACAACCTGATAAATTAAAACAGGACGCTATTATTTTAAAACAGTGCGTTCCTAAAGAAGTAAGACGTCGGCGTTCTACTATAAATAAATATTCAGAGCAAAAATTCCAGACAAAATATTACATTTACAGCAAATCAGAGAAAAAGAACGTCCAAGTATGTCAAAAATTTTTTTTGACGATATTGCAAATAAAGAAGTATAGAGTGCAGAATGTTATGAAAGAATATTTTAATACAGGAAAACTTGTAACGGAGAAGAGAGGAGGCGACCATGTGTCAATGAAAAGTGCCCATAAAAAAGAGGCTGTCATGAAATTTATCAACTCAATTCCATGTCAAGAGCCTCACTACTGTCGTGGTCATACAAAACGTTATTATTTGGCATCTGAATTGTCTATTAATAAACTATGGGATCAGTACAATTTACAAGCAACTCCTGATTTTAAAGTGAAAAAGTCCTATTTTCGTCACACATTCAACACAAATTACAATCTTGGGTTTGGGAGCCCAAGGACAGACGTTTGTGCAACGTGTCTCAAATTTTCATCCGAATCGAAACGTGAAAAAGATGCTGACGCTCTAAACAAACTCATTATAAGCCAACGATTGCACAAATTGCGAGCTAAGGCATTTTTCGACAAACTTAAAGAAGAAGAAAATTGCATATTATCTAAGAAATATTTACTTATACAACTTCACAATAGTGGAGGGCACTTCTAAAAGCAAATTGACCCAAGACAATGTTCACGAATATTGTTGGACAGAGAACACTTTCCCCAAAGCCGCTAATGAAATTGCGTCGGCTGTTTACCGCCGTTTAAAAAATAGTGATCTATCGTCATATGAGACTATAAGACTGGTAGCAGATGGATGTGCTGGCCAGAATAAGAATACGATTTTATTGGCAATGCTATCAAAATGGATGACCGAAGCACCACAAAATATAAAACAAATAGAGCTGGTTTTCCCTGTAGTTGGACATTCCTACATACCACCAGACAGAGTTTTTGCTAGGATTGAGAAAGAAGTAGGTCAGCACGAAGTACTTAATAATCCTCAAAAGTATCTAGAAATTATTTCTAATTTTAGTACTGTACATAACCTGGGAACGGCTTCTTGTGAAGTTTTTGATTGGAAAACTGCTTCACAGTAAGTAATGAAACCCGTTGGTAGTTGGCACTTCCAATTTAATAAATGTAAAAGGTATATTTTAAAAAGATCTAAAATACAAGGGAATATTTTAATACAAGGACATCTTCATTATAAAATGGATGACGGAGTTTCTAAAAATGTAAACAAGCGTGGCAAAAAAAGTGAAATGATAAAGCCCAATAAGGTAAACAGCTCAAACGACGTATCTGAAAAAAAACGTAAAGATATCCTAACCTTGATTAAAAGTCACTGGGGAGATGAATGGCAGGAAAATGAAGATTTAATATTTTTTAAAGATTTATTACAGAATGAACAAAAAAAATCAAGATCAGGACCAAGAAGACTGTGAAAAAGAAGAACTTTGTGAGCCACAAGGAGAAGTAGATGATATGCATTTGTAATTATATATTTTAATCTAGAAACCAACGCTGTAATTGAAACCTACAAGTGCTGTGATTGATACCTACATAAGGGGATAAGTAATAAAGTCATTTATAATAATGAATAATAAATAAATAGATTATGACAAACAAGAGGTTTTTTTCATCACTTATTTCATTTATTTATGTGACATTTAAATACCTAATAATATTTAATAAAAAAATAAGTTTGTTTTATGATACAGTTTTTTTATAAATCACTATTATTTGCCCTTATATTGTTTTGATATAGCTAGTATCAAGACTATTAGTACACTTACACTCCCAAATTGCAAACCATTTGCAAATTCAGCAATATCCAAATATGATTGATGCAAAAACAGCAATATTTATAGATTAGATGCAAAAACAGCATCATCCAAAATAATATTTCTAATAATCTGAAATCCAAAGATCTATCAGAATATCTGTTTTAAGTACGGTGATTGTTATGACATATTTTATCCATAAATGGAACTAAAAATGTTACAAAGCAAAAACATGACATGTAAATAAAAAAAATCTTCTGTACGGTTTTCATTGAAAGTGGATATTGCTGCCTTTGCTTCTATATGACTCATATATTAATTTCGACTTATTTATAAAAGCACTTCAGCAAAATAAAATAATAACAGAAAGTAATGGGTCTGCTTTACTAGAATGTCTTTGCTGCGATGTTCGAAGAGAACAATGTTTAAATCGAACCTGTCACTCATGTAATACAAAAGTTATTAAGTACAAAGTATATAGAAATGAAAAACCCTTGAAGTATTACCAGTGGTATGGTGCTCCCACACTGCTGTTATAGAATGTTTAGTAACGTTAGTAAACATTTGTTAGCAAACATTTAATCACAAAAGTCAAAAAATGTTTTCATGTTAGTAAACGTTAATTAACATTTTTGAACAAAATTGTTCAACAGAATAAAACATGTGTTATCTTTTGTTTGTAAACATTTTATACAGGTGACGGCGGGGTATGCGGTGAGTCGGGGGTGCGGGTGGGGTCGGTCGCCGCGTGCCGTGTCTGTCAGTCCCGTTGTTTAATTCAGCGTGCGTCGACGTGCGAATAGATAGATTAGTGGTTGCGCGTGCGCCAAACAATAAAAATATGTCAGTTTATACCTGGAGTAACGAAAATGTTTACAAATTGATTGAAATGTTTCAAGCAAGAGAACTACTGTGGAACACGATATCAGAGGACTACAAAGACCGAAATAAGAAACACGATGCTTGGATGGAAATTGCCAGTGAATTTAATGTGGATAAAAAAGTAATTGAAAAAAAGATTCGATCCCTCGTAGGTCAATTTAACCGAGAATCTAAATCTAAATCTGGTGCAGGAGCTGATGAATCAATTAAATGGTTTGCATATAAAAACTCATGTTCCTAAAGGGCAAAAATATCCCAAGCTCAACTGTCGATGGAGGGTTGCAGGTGAGTTTTATTTTAACGTCTTTTAATAGTATTTAGATGCCCAGTCCAATAACCCTTCATTTGAAAAATATTCAGCGAATTCTTTTCTTATTTCTTTCCCATCATCTGACTGGGAATCTTGGGATTCACATTGTTCTAGTGGTGTTAATTGCTGCTCTTCTAATCTCCATTGTCCATCGATACGTGTACCAGTTAAGTCGTCGCCATCGTAGTATTGAGGTGGAGCGTAAATCATGCTCGATCCAGTTTTTCTTAGAAAATTATGCAGTAGCACGCATGTCATAATTAAAGTAGTAGTTTTTTCTGGATCTAATAATATTATAGTTCGTAAAACTCTAAATCTGGCCGACAAAATCCCAAATGCATTCTCTACTGTTCTCCTCGCACGACTCAGTCTATAACTGAAGATTCTTTCCTTAGAATTGCTATCCTGTGGTCCTGGAAAAGGTTTTAACAAGTGTTTTTCTAACGGGAACGCATCATCTGTTACGAACACATAAGGAACAGGTTTGTTTCTGCCTGGTAGTGAGCTGTCATTGGGTATATTCAAACTATAGTCGTTAATTTTTTTTCGAAATTTTGTGTTTGCGAAAACTACACCATCACTTATGCGTCCTTGGCAGCCAATATTCACGTATAAAAAGTTATATTCTGCGTCCACTAGCGCTAAAAGTACAACGCTGTAAAATCCTTTATAATTGTAATATTCACTGCCGCTATCAATTGGCTTTTGTATGGCTACGTGCTTCCCATCGATACTTCCTAAGCAATTTGGGAAATTCCATTTGGTTAAAAATTTATTTGCCACGCATAGCCACTCTTGGGGTGTTGTCGGTAACTGGAAAAAAAAATCGAACATTAAGTAACTTGTAGTTATCGTTTACTTCTATTCTTTCAGGGTAACGAAGAAAACAGAAGTGATAGTTTGAACGAATCAGAAAATACTGTCACTCTAAACGAAACTACGGAGAAGGTGTTCCCCACCCCAAAAACATTTCGCAAAAGAAGACGGCCACAAGAAGAAAACGATACAACACAACAAGAAGCTTTAAAGATTTTACAAAGCATGCACGAAACTAGAAAGAGCAAGGATGAAAGTGACGCATTTGGAGAGTATGTCTCTATGAAACTCAAACAATTAAAAAACCGTTGTGCTTTCAATACTGCTCAACATCACATTAACAATATTTTGTACAATGCATCAATGGGACTATATGATTATCCTACAAACATGACAGAGCCAACTGCTAGTAGCTCCTGGGGATACAACTCTGGACCAAATCCATCCACTTTTTCGGAAAATAATGCTGTCTGTAGCTCGAGAGGATACTACACTGCACCGAGTCCCTTAGCTTCATTCGAAACCAGTCCTTTGGATAGCTCGAGGGCACATACTCGTACCAGCGCAAGAGCACCGACTCCATCAAATTTTTCGGAATCAAGCCAAGATTCGACCGGATCATTAAACGATTTGCTGAGTTCAATCCAAAATTAAAAATATGTGTTTGATTTGTTGATTATTAAAAATTTAATAAATAAAAATGTTGTTTGACTTACCTTTATGCATTCTTGTAAAACCTCATTGAGAGCCTCGCACACTTGTGGTACGATTATTGATATCACTTGATCTGACAGCTTGAACACATCTCCAAGACTTTTATAACTGCTACCACTTGCCAAAAACCTTAACGTTACCGCAAGTCTTTCCGTCACACTTATAGATTTTCTAAAATTTGTGTCTCGTTTGCCTATTTTTGCCCCAACTAAATTTTGTAGATATTCAAATTCGGAACTGTTCATTCTTATAAAATCTTCTAAGCAACCATCAATGCCCAAATCCTCGAGATAGTTTGTGGCACTATATTTTTCTCTAGCTTTAAGCGTTCGGCGCATCCAATAAGAGCCCTTTTTCTTTTTTTTAAACAAAAAATGAAAGCTATCCCAATTAGCAAATCTTCTTCCATTTTCGTGTAGACGCCTCAGAACGCAAAACCAAACTGCGAGCCAATGCCAGATTCAAAATGTTATAAAATGTTAGTAAACACTTTCCATCAGTGTAGGAGCACTTATAACATGTAACAGTTCCTAACAAAATGTAAGAATTGACAACATTTGTTAGTAAATGTTTTAGTGTTTAAAAATGTTTATAAACGTTTGGTAACAGCAGTGTGGGAGCACCTGTAAGCGAAAAATGTAAAATATACAGTAAAGGGCGAAACAAAAATAACAAAGAAAACTACTAAAATTGAAAAGGAAGATTTGCCGCTTACTTTGATCCATAAACTTGAGGATACCCTTCCAAAGTATTTCAAGCACTGCTTAAATATCGTGCAGCAATATAATAATATAAATAACTTGAAGAAATCGTTAACTCCCAAGGAAGTAATCATACATATCGATTTCTCAGAAAATTATATCTCAAAATTTCACGGAAAAGTGCAAAGTCACCATTTTGGTAACAGTCCCGAGCAAATCAGCTTACACACTTCGGTTGCTTATTTGCTAGATTCTGAAACAGGAGTTCAAACATATAGTATGTGCACTATGAGTGAATGTACCAGACATGACGCAGAAGCTGTATGGGCACATATTATTCCGATTATTGAATTTGTTATGAGTATCAGTTTTATCGATACTTTGCATTTTGTGACTGATAGCCCGTCAAGTCAATATCGAAACCGAATTTTTTTTTACATTATCAGCCATCTTCAGCAGACATTCCCAAACTTAATAGCAATTAGTTGGTACTATTTGGAGAGCGGACACGGAAAAGGAGCTCCAGATGGGATTAGTGCTGTCGTGAAACGTACAGCAGACAGAATTGTGCGATTTGGGCGAGACGTTGTTTCCATCAAAGATTACCTAGAACTTACAATAAATGCTTTTCCGGAATTGACCTTTTCTCTATGTCCAGAAATGCATTTAGGGCTGCTTTGGTCAAGTCTATCACTGTGGATCGTCATTAATTGAGATGATAATTAATTCTATTACTATTATTATTTTTTGTTATTATGATTGTTATTATTATTGTTATGATTATTATTATTTATACCTAATCGAGTTAATTTAATTAATAATTCTTAACGAGCCATTGTCTGTTTGAGTTGTTGTTATTTGCGCCATGTAAGCCAGACAGTAGAATGTGCTTCTGTACCGTAGGTATCTTTGCCTGCCTTACCCACTCGACACGCGGTCGCCGTGTGCTCAACTCGGCCCCGTCTTTAGAGTTAATAACGTAATTATGTAATTATGAATTGAAGTTCTAGTTACGCATACTTTATTTAAACACTTAAACTCATCCATGCACACACACACACACACACACATAGATACATACACCATATTTGTCGTGCGATATAATTTATATAATTTATAAATATGTATATTTTTGTCTAATACATATATTTTCTTTGCTAACTGCCCTCATTATGATTATATAATTAATAAGATTTGTAAACATAATAAGTTTCTATAATTGGCGTCAATGCTGCATACTTATTTTTGTATAAAAATAACTAAACTGCTGTTGAAACTTTGTTGAATAAATAAATAAATAAATAACAACAAACGATATTGAAGAGAAAAAAATCTCACATAAATTTAAAAATTTTAAGGGCACCATGTCGGTACATCAAGTTTTATGGTCAGTGACCAGTTTAAGAGTGACATTTAGAAAACTTAGTTGCTTCTTTTGTTTTGTCGGTATCCTGTGTACTCACGGATATCATTTGGGATATATGGACTTACCTGAAGATTCTGACCAGGAACGGCAACAATTATTGCAAGACTTCTTAGACACAAATTGTTAAGTTTAAATTTATTACTACATTTAATTTTGTTATTACATCTATTCATAGTTACTATAATTGTTAACTAAACTATTTGTTACGATTTATTTCTTTGTTAAAAAAAAAAAGTTTTGTTATTCACTTAAGAAAAAACTACTACTATCTATGGTGTGTAAAATAAAATGGTGAAAAGTTAATTAATTGTGTTCGTGTTTATTTATAATGGTCCTTCGAGCCGGATGGTTAGCTCCGGCTATTATTGTACTCAAAATATTTATGCGAAAAATATGGTTGGCTGGTTTAGAGTGGGATGAAGCATTGCCTGATAATTTAAAGGGCGAATGGGTTACTTACTGTAATAACTTCACTAACATTGAAGACATTCAACTTCCTCGATGGTTTAGTGTTTCTCAATTTAATAAAAAGGTCGAGTTGCATGGCTTCAGTGACGCATCTTGTGTAGCTTATGGTTGTGTGGTTTACCTTAGAGTTTGGGATGATGATGATAATATAAAAGTTCATTTGATCACAGCGAAATCTAAGGTTGCGCCTGTTAAACAAGTCTCCTTACCTCGTCTCGAACTCTGTGGTGCCGTATTACTTACTAGAGTTTTAAATGATGTAAAAATGTCTCTTAAGATTTCTGAAAATAATGTCTATGCATGGACAGATTCAACCATAGTTTTGGCATGGTTGCGCAAAACCCCCAGTACGTGGACTACATTTGTTGCAAATCGAACATCTGAAATTTTATCAATTACTAATAGTAGTCAGTGGCATCACGTAGATTCATCCAATAATCCAGCAGATGTAGTTTCACGCGGCTTAAGTCCAGCCGAATTGAGATCGTCAGTTCTTTGGTGGGAAGGCCCCCAATTCTTAAAAGAAAGTAACAATATATTTACTAATAATTCAATATTACCTGAAACAACTGTGGAATCAAAAATCAGAATGTTAACTAATTTTCATTGTGAAAAAGATGATTTTATTATTACATACTTAAACAAATTTTCTAGTTTAGGTAAATTGATACGTGTTACAGCTTATTGTGTTAGGTTTGTGAATAAATGCAAGATTAAAATTTCCAAAAGCAATGTTACAGAAAATTGCCCATCTAATTATTTAACCACACATGAATTGAAAAATGCTCTAAATATTTGTATTCGTTTAGCACAATCACTTGCATTTGAAAATGAAATCGAATGTATATCACAAGGTAAAATTATTCATCGCAGTAGTAAAATTTATGTTTTAAGCCCTTACCTTGACGAGAACCGAGTTCTTCGTGTTGGTGGTCGACTAGCTAATGCTGAAATTTCCATTTATATGAAATCTCCAATAGTATTGAATTATGACAATCCATTATCAAAGTTAATAGTTTCTGACGCACATATAAGGACATTGCATGGCGGTCACCAACTCACCTTAAATTATATTAGACAAAAATACTGGATAGTCCGAGTAAAAAGTCTTATCAAAACAATCATAAAAAGATGTATACCTTGTTTTAAACATAAAGCTTCTCCACTTACCCCATTTATGGGAAATTTACCTAGTTTTAGAGTAAAACCTACGCGTCCGTTTTTAACTAGCGGTGTTGATTTTGCAGGACCTTTTACTTTGAAATTATATCCAGGACGATGTAAAAGAACTTGTAAAGCTTATGTCAGCTTGTTTGTATGTACCGTAACAAAAGCCATTCATCTTGAATTAGTTTCGGAACTTACTTCTGCAGCTTTTCTTGCAGCTTTCAAGCGATTTACTGCTCGACGTGGACGTTGTAAAGATTTATGGAGTGATTGCGGGACAAATTTTGTAGGCGCGTCACGCGAATTGGAATTATCTTTTAAAAATTTAAAATCTCAGACAGTATCAGAGATTTCAGAATTGTTGGCTAATGATCAGACTAACTGGCATTTCATACCACCTAGTGCTCCACATTTCGGAGGACTATGGGAGTCGGGTGTGAAATCCGTCAAAGGTCATATTAAACGTGTTCTTGGACAAAATAGTCTTACATTTGAAGAGTTTTCAACTTTTCTAACACAAGTTGAAGCCTGTGTTAACTCTCGTCCACTTACTTTAATTTCTTCTTCTCTCGATATTCCTCCACTTACTCCCGGACATTTTCTTGTTGGGGAACCATTACTAGCAGTACCCGAAGAATCTTTAATTGATGTAAAACTTTCTCCCTTAGATCGATGGCACATAGTACAACGCATGGTCCAGTGTTTATGGCAACGTTGGCAAATTGAATACCTTACCACTTTGCAGCAACGTTACAAATGGTGTAAAAACCAACAAAATATTGAAATAGGTACTATAGTATTAATCAAGGATGACAGATTACCTCCTGGGAAATGGCTTTTGGGACGAGTAGTACAGCGACATCCAGGTTCAGATGGAATATGTAGAGTAGTCACTTTACAATATAAGAATAATGTCTTTAAGAGACCAGTAGCAAAATTGTGTCCTTTGCCACTGGAAGTCCCTGACTGTTCTTAATATATATGTTACAAATGGTGTAAAAACGGTGTAAACCTGTTACAAATGGTGTAAACCTTTTAATAATATTTTGTTTGTTGTTTGAAGGACATTAGTAGTCCTTGGGCCGCGGGATGTTAAGTTTAAATTTATTACTACATTTAATTTTGTTATTACATCTATTCATAGTTACTATAATTGTTAACTAAACTATTTGTTACGATTTATTTCTTTGTTAAAAAAAAAAGTTTTGTTATTCACTTAAGAAAACTTTTTTTTTTAACAAAGATTATTGGATGAATCTACATGATGCCACTGACTATTATTAGTAATTAATAAAAGTTTCAGAGCTAAATGAAATCCAGAGTAGTACAACTAACCCCACCAGACCCATTGGAGGAGCTGTCTCCCCTGCTGTCCTACTAGCTATGGGTTTACTATCAGGTCCAACGACTTATGCCTGTGATGACGTTCTATTTGTATCATCATCTGGAGCACTTTACACAGATGGATCTCTCTCAACTGTTTCAACTGGCCTAGCATATCTCAGGACTGGAACAACTCTCTGCTTTAAACATGAAGATGGGAAGCAAGAAGAACTTCATTTAGATAAAATCACTGTGGTAGAGAATTATGGTGCATCATACAAAACATGTGATTTTAAGCTGGATTTGCATACTTACTCTTCATGTTTGGGTGCTGACTTATGCTGGGATTCAAGTACGTGCCATCAGGGAGCTAGGTATCAAGCTGTTGGGCCAAAAGCATATAGTATTCCAGAATCACAAGTGGGGTGCAGATTAGTCCCTAATATGGATAATCCATGCGTTCATAGGCAGAAATGTGTTTGGTTTTACTGGGATCTTGTCCCCATCCAGAACAAGTGCGACATGATCTATAAGTTACTAGGAAAGTCAAAGGTTATCCATTTCACACATACCTCTTCAAGTGGGAATGTGATTCCTTTTTCACTTTCACTTGATAAGCCTTTTGCCAGTGAACCTATCATAATCCATCTTGGGTCAATTGACACAGAATATTACCCCAGTTTCCCAAATGTCAGGAAACATGGAGATATTGCATTAGGTTCAAAAGCAGCCGTGAAGAATGAAGGGATTGCCGGGTTGTTAGGTGACTTCCAAATGCCCATCATCAGTGGAAATGGATCTAGTGAGTGGTCATACCCCTTACATAACGTGGTATGTCAACCCGATGGTAGGACTTTAGTTTGTAGGACTGCCCCACCAGCATATAGTCTGTCCCTTGTAGAGAATGCTCGAAACGTTCTAGAAGGGACATTTGACACAACTGGGTTATTCTACAAACAACTATCACTAGGGAAGTGATGAAGGCCGATAAAAGAACCGCGATAATCAGAGGGGTGAACAGCGACCTGCACGATTCAATCCCTTCATTGTGAGAACAGATCCAACAGTCACAAATACTGCTCCAGAAATTATAGATTAAATTACGAATTCCCCAAAAACCACCACTTCCTCCAGGGTGACAATACTGTCTGACATTCGTCTACACTGGTCTAATACAGCCTTTAGAGCAACGACTGAAACTTTTGAAGAACCCAGTTTCCAAACGGAATTCGAAAATTTTATTACACATAAGACGATTGTAAAGAATAAAGAATTAACTTCAGTTGGACCTAGTCATACTGAAACAAGTAAAATACAAAAATATAAAAGCAAGGATATAGTTATAAAAGAATAAGGACACAGAAAAGAAGATTTTTGGGATACAGACGATGATGATTATAATATATTTTAAAATTTAGAAGTCTTTATTAATATTTGGTAAAAGGCTGATTGATCCTTAAGAAATTTAGTTGATTAGAGACTTATTTTTTTTTATAAAAGTCTTATCAATAGAAATATTGATTTTCAGCAGACTTATCAATATTAAATATATATTATCTTATCAATAGAAATAGAGATAAGTCTTTAATTTAAAAAAAAATACATCTTTTACATTATATTAAAACTATAAAAAGTTGTTGATTTTGGATTAGAACTTATTGATTTTCATTATTGTTATTAATTTGATGATTTCGTTTCAGTTTCAGTTTTTTTATAATTGTCATATAGCAATAAAGCTTTAAAACTATTTAATTTTTCTATGAGGCTGCTCATATAATTTTATAAGACGAAAGTATATGTAGGACAATATTAAATATTGTATAAGGCTGATTGATACTAAAGAAATTTAGCTGATAAGAAAAATCTTTTAATAAATCTAAAATAAAAAAATACATCATGTCATTTAAAAAATTATTGTTTTTCATTATACTATTAAAAATATTTAAAATTAGATTGATTTCTTTTCAGTTTTTTACTATTTTCTTACTATAATCAAGCTATAAAAGCTTAAGTAAGCTTGTTTCCTGTTTTAATTAAAATGATTAAATATTTAGCAGTTAAATTGTTAGCACATTGACATATAACTTATTGCAATAAAATAATTTTTGGTTTTGGATGACATAGCACATATTGCAACTTATCTTAATGTATGTTTTTGTAGAAACAATGGATCGTTGCTACCGTGGAAGACGTATGGTTGAATTATCACTCCAGCACATG